>BSBM01000013.1:2665000-3932500 GCA_027924585.1 Larix kaempferi
TCTTCGAATAATGACATTTTGGGGTGGTTATACCACTTTTCCATAAATAAAAGTTATATATTCCGGAAGGTCATCCGTTTTTCTACGTTTCATCTTTTTACACCTAATCGGAAAAAGTTTTGTAGGTACCTCTAATAATTGATTTTAATGATAATATTTCTGTTTTTCCAGAATGTCATTGCAACTAACGTGTCATAATTGGGTATCATTACCTTGCACCAACCCTCAAACTATACATCAAATGTACTTTAGGACTATATGAATGACAATAGTTTCCTTAGTAGTAAGACAATGTAGAGGCATTGTTGTTGCTATAGATAGAACATTAGTGTTTGTATGCAGGTAGAATTTTGAAGGCTTGGAAGAGATAGTTTCAAAAGAGATAAAACCTTTAGCATATGAGAAACAATTGTTGGAGTAACTATTTTCTACAAAAATCTAATTCCTGGGTGTAGGGACTAGTGGCTATGGTACAAGAGACTTGTGTAATGTATAATTTGGTATATATGCTAGTGATTCCATCATTCTTTCTACTAAGAAGAGGGAAAGGACGGCGTGGGATAGAGGAATGGATATAGAGAAAAAATAGAGCTTGGATGTGAGGAGCGAAAGGAGGGTGTGGGGTAGAGGAATGGAGATAGAAAAAAATAGAGCTTGGATGTGAGGGGAATCCGAGGGTCTTCAAAATGTGCTAGGGTAAAATGATGAAGGTGAGACTATACTAGTCGAGGGGGATGGGGGGAAGCGGCGGTTAGTTGGAAGGGGGATACAATAGATGAATGTGGTGTGAGGATGTAAGGTACAATCGATAACTACATGCATTTCTTGAAGATAACTTGTTGGGTTGTGGCAAAGCAAGGTAGAGGTAAGTTCATATGTGTTGGCATCTTTCAAGAGGTGATACGCATTGTGACGAGATTTGTATAAAGTGTTTCGTTGTTGTTGATATGGAATTCCTAGTAGTCAATCAAAACTATCAAGGGGATAGATGATGCATTCAAATCTATTGTCGAAAGGTTTGATGGAAAAGATGACTACAAAATGTTTATTAACGAGTACACAAGGGTCATATTATTGTACCCAAACCATTTGATAAAGAAATGGGTGTGGGGTAATGGGAAGTTACAAATGCTTAAAATTTCTTATGGGAAGAATAGTTCTTTTGTTTGTCATTGTCAAGAATTATGGAAACAGTTTGATCTTTGACATAGTTGTGAGTAAAAGGAGATATCAAGACAATGTGGCAATGATGTTCATTGGCCATTACAAATAAGGATGGATTTGTTTATGTAGGGTTAGGATGATGAACGATATTGACTTGAGGATAAGGATTAGGTGATGGAGTTGCATTGATGTATTCAAGGGATTGCTCCTAAGTGTATAATGTTGTGGACTTGGCTTAATGTTTTAAATATTTGCACTAAATGGCTTCATGACCTTCTGAATTTTATGATAGTGTCACCATCTTGGAGGATGACAAGAGGTAGTGTTATTTCTAGAGATATTAGAAGGAAATGTTGGAGGTTCTATGTAAGGGATATAAGTAGTTGTAGGTTAATTACTCTGATTTTTCTTTCTTATGTTAATTCCCAATTCTATAACATTTCTATTTTTTTGGGGGGGGAATTTATTTTTAGCATGCCCAATTCCATCCTGCTGATTTAGATTGGGATTGAATGGATCATATATTTAACAATATGGATGGAATGGATACATATTAAATGGATCATTATATATATATATATATATATATATATATATATATATATATCGAATTTGGAAAGTATGGGCATCTTAGATTTGAATGGTTTGAGATTAGGGTTTGATTTTAAGGAGTTTGGTAATCTGAGCTCTTTGATACCATACGTTTGTGCTTATACCATACACCTAATGTAAATAATAAGTTGATCTTATTAATATTGAAGTGAGTTTAAAAAATAAAAAGCAAAATTTCTTTGAAATAATCATTTAAACAAAAACATGTTACATAATCTTGAGTCTAGAACAATGATTCATTCAAAAACATGTTTTTTCATGTTTTGCCTATAAATAATAGATTCAAATTTTGCACTAATCAACTAATTCGAGTAGGTGTTCATTGATAAAGACACAAAATTAATGAGCAACACATAATACATAAACTTAAAGCCATGCTCTCATTCTTTGCATTGCTCTGTAAAAACAATATGGATCTAAGTTCTCTATAGTGATCTAATTAAAGAAATATATTTAAATGCAATGACTTTAAATATATTTAAATGCAATACAACTCATCAAGAGTATTCTATGTAATGTTTCCATTCAAATAAATCTCAAAAAGAGAAAATTCCACCAATCTACTAGTTTCCTAGGTTGGGGTGAAAACATTAGATTTGGAATACGGGAACTATAAAACCCCAAATGGACATTAGTTTGACCAAATATATTAAATTGGGAATAAATAAATAAATAAGATAGGAAAATAAGGTGGCACTTGGTCATGAGGGCACATTGGAGGTGTGGGGCCCACCTAAGCAAGATTCCCCATGCCAAATGGCATTCCACTCTCACCCATTCGAATCCTAGGTGGAGTCTACATTCTTGGGGGAGTTGGAATGTCAATATACTTGGAATGACTCAATGAATGTCGAATTGGAGTGGAAGAGTGACTCCCATGGAAGAGGAAGAGACATTTGAGAGAAGTTGAGACACTTGGGCTAGATTCCCTAGCTTCTATGACAACAATGATGAAGATGCTATGACACCTATGACACAAATTAGACCTGATTCCTGACATATGACATATATGACATGTCAGGACTAAAAATAGCCTCCAAGTGGGCGCAAAAGGGAGTTAGGGCAGCCAAAGAGTCACCCATTCGAATTGAGTGAAGGAGGAGGCTAGGAATGGAGGGACAAGTGGCATACATTGGAATCTCTTCCTAATTTGAGTTGGAATGAATCTCATGGATGGAATTCGAACTAAGGAGGTATTTGGAAGTTTATAAAATTCAAGAACAAAGAAGGAGAGTAGCTTTTGATCATTTTACATTTTGCATTTGGAGATGAGAGCTAGTGGAGTGTTATTCTACTTGCCTTAGCACCAATTTCGAGGGTGAAAGATTCCCATCCTAATTGGAAATTGGAGAGACCATTCAAACCTTTCATTTGGAGCTACAATGGAGTCATTTGTTGCAGTTTGAAGCTACAGGAAAGCTCGTGGTCACATCTCCTTCATATTGCTTCTACAGCTATTCTTCAGTTTCTTGTCATATTCTTGCTCCTTGAGGAGGGGTGCACTTGGTGAGGTGATGATCTCTTTGGGATAGCTCTTGAAGTCTCGTATTTTTTTAATATGATATATATACTCTGTAGTTACTGCTCAAAATACTTTCAGATCGAAACTCCAATATATTTTATGTACAAATGCTAAACTATGATTAAATGGTGCCATTTCCCCAATACCTTGTTATAAGCACTTGAAGTGGTATCAAATTCGAATGGTTCAATCAAAATATGATATATTATTTTTGTATGGAACACCATTAATATTCTGAAGAAGTTTCATAATTCATTAGACAAGAATTTGGAGCAATATTCCCAAGTTTCATAACCATTTGTGAAGATTTACTATCATTTCCCCCTATGTTGAAGCTAATATATAAACATCTGATTTATGGAAGTTGCAGAAGCCTTTAGGAACTGATTGATGATGTATTTGGGAGCCCATTGAAGTCCTTTAATAGTACCATGTCTCTATTCTGAAATTTGGGAAGGTACAACATTTGGAGACCCATCTTTGACCACTACCCTTGGGGGATTTGAACCTCGATTTGACTAGTAAATTTCCCTATCTTTACCCAATTATAATCGAATGTTGCAGAAGTATTTGAGAGTTTCCAAGTATACATCAGTCACAATTTCATGTCTTAATAC
This sequence comes from Larix kaempferi, assembly GCA_027924585.1. Classification (NCBI taxonomy): domain Eukaryota; kingdom Viridiplantae; phylum Streptophyta; class Pinopsida; order Pinales; family Pinaceae; genus Larix; species Larix kaempferi. Next base: position 2,668,916 of record BSBM01000013.1, read on the forward strand.
CTTCTAAACACATTCAGAAGCAATTTGGAAGCATTTGGAGGCATTTGGGTCAATACTAGTCCAAGGGTCAAATTGGCCAAAAATTTTCAATTTTTCCAATTTTACCAAATTTATTAAAAAGGGACACTACAAGTGGTATCAGAGCATGGTCCTTGCACCTGATGTGGTTGACCATTAATGAGGACAAGAAGTCAGGGACCACCCTTAGGAATTGAAACTAAAAGCACCTTTGTTGAAGAGGAAGAAGTAGGAGAAGAAGAGCATTTTGTTGAAACTATGGCTAAGGATGAGAAGGGAAACTCGGAGGAGAATGAGGATTTTAGGAAATTCATGAAACCATTATTTGGAGACATGAAAAAATAGATAATGAAAGGGTTCGAATTGTTGGCTAGTCAACTTGGAAGCAAAGGGGCAATAGGAGGCAGTAGTAGTTCTTCTTTCGAGGAAAAGAAGTCAATGGGGAGAAATATTTTCTCAAAGACAGGACCTCATAATCGACCTCATGAATTTTAGAGTTCAACAAGGCCTACTACACCTTTATTGAAGCCAAAGAAGAACCTAACACCCAATATGATATGCAAGAAGTTATAACATAATGGAAAAAGTTGAGTGAAGATTGTAGAAGGGCTCTACCATTTTATCAGCACTTTACTGTCTCAAACAAACTCAGAATGAGGGAAGGTAATAGGAATCCTTTCCAGAATAAATAATTGAATGATGCCATAGGTAAAATGCCCCTTTTTACTTTTGATGGCTCATCTCAAAGTTATGCAAATACTTGGGTACAAAAACTAGATGTGTATTTTCAGCTGAATCCAATGGTTGAAGAGGATGCTCTAAAAATGACTATTTTGCATATCGAAGGGGAATCCAATGATTGGTGGTTCCATGGAATCAAAACCTTGGGACATGATCAGTTTAAAACATATGAATAATTTGTTTACAAGGTATTGGAAATATTTGAACAAAAAGACCCAGAAATGCCTTTCAAAGAACTAGCCCAATTGAAGCAAGATGGAACCCCTGCTGAGTACATGTTGGAATTCCAAAAATTATCAGTTAAGGTGGATGATATATCTTTGGTCATATTAGTATTTCTCATTACTGAAGGTTTGGATGAACCTTTGAAGGGTTTAGTTAAGGCCCACAAACCTACTTCATTGAAAGATGCCATGAACTTGGCAAGAGATCTGCAAAATGTGATACCCAAGACAATGTATCCTCCCAATCCCAACCTTCCTTCCCAGTTCAGATTTGAAGAGAAACCATGGCAAGAGGATTAAATTGGAAAGGATAATAAAGATGGACCAAGAAGGGAAAAACTCAGAAGAAATAAACTATGTTACACATGCTTCCAACCATGGGTACCAGGACATAAATGTGCTAAGGGGAAAGCACAATTATTGAAGTATTTTCAGATGATGATGAGTATGAAGGGGGTATGAAGGAAGGAGGACATATTTCATCCCAAGAAGAGGGATATGACACAATAGAATAAGGGAAACAAGAAGAAGATCATCCATTACCTGACAAAGGGATATTAGCAGTGCTTTCAGGAGTGCCTCGTTTACACACTATTCGGTGCCAGGGAGTGGTACAAGGACAAAAGGTTTCGGTAGATGGAGGATCCACACATAACTTTATTGATGAAGCCATGGTGGAGAGGATAAAGCTACCTGATGAACCATTCGATGGCTTCACAGTCATCATTCTAGGTCACCATACTATGGAGTGTAAAACATGGATTCCAAAGCTACAACTCACCATAGGTAATTACATATTTTTTGATAGATTTTATGTGGTCGATGTTGCTGATACTAATGTGGTCTTGGGAGTGCAATGGATGTACTCTATAGGGGAACATATAGTGAACTATTAAGTCCCTGAAATGAGATTCAAAGATTCAGAAGGAGAACAAAGGGTATTGAGAGGAATGCACACCTATCTGAATCAAGTAGGGTCCTCCCACAGTATGAAGTCCACATTGAGGAATCCTCATGGAAGGCCACCTGATAGAGGAGGGACAATTTTGCAGCATTCTAAATTGAAATTTCTTGAGGGAAAACAATCTTGGGTGGGAAGAATTGTAATGTCCCCATTCAAATAAATCTCAAAAAGAGAAAATTCCACCAATTTACTAGTTTCCTAGGTTGGGGTGGAAACATTAGATTTGCAATAAGGGAACTATAAAAACCCAAATGGACATTAGCTTGACCAAATATATTAAATGGGGAATAAATAAATAATTAATATAGGAAAATAAGGTGGCACTTAGTCATGAGGGAACATTGGAGGTGTGGGGCCCACTTAAGCAAGATTCCCCATGCCACATGGCATTCCACTCTCACCCATTCGAATCCTAGGTGGAGTACACATTCTTGGGGGAGTTGTAAGTTCAATATACTTGGAATGACTCAATGAAGGTCGAATTGGAGTGGAAGAGTAACTCCCATGGAAGAGGAAGAGGCATTTAAGAGAAGTTGAGACACTTGGGCTAGATTCCCTAGCTTCTATGACAACAATGATGAAGATGATATGACACCTATGACACAAATCAGACCTGATTGCTGACATCTGACATATATGACATGTCAGGGCTAAAAGTAGCCTCCAAGAGGGCGCACAACGGATTTAGGGAAACCAAAGAGTCACCCATTCGAATTGAATGAAGGAGGAGGCTAGGAATGGAGGGACAAGTGGCATACATTGGAATATATTCCTAATTTGAGTTGGCATGAATATCATGGATGGAATTCAAGCTAAGGAGATCTTGGGAAGTTTATAAAAGTCAAGAACAAAGAAGGAGAGTAGATTTTGATCATTTTACATTTTGCATTTGGAGAGGAGAGCAAGTGGAGTGTTATTCTACTTGCCTTAGCACCAATTTCGAGGGTGAAAGATTCCCATCCTAATTGGAAATTGGAGAGGCCATTTAGACCTTTCATTTAGAGATATAGTGGATTCATTTGTTGTAGGTTGAATATACAAGGAAGCTCGTGGTCACATCTCCTTCAGCTTGCTTCTACAACTATTCTTCCATTTCTTGTCATATTCTTGCTCCTTGAGAAGGGGTGCACTTGTTGAGGTGATGATCTCTTTGGGATAGATCTTGAAGCCCCATATTTTTGTAATATAATATATATACTCTGTATTTACTGCTTAGAATACTTTCAGATCGAAAATCCAATATATTTTATGTACAAATGCTAAACTATGATTAAATGGTGCCATTTCCCCAATACCTTGTTATAAGCACTTGCAGTGGTATCAAATTCGAATGGTTCAGTCAAAATCTAATATATTATTGTTTTATAGAATGCAATTAATATGCTGAAGAAGTTTCATATTCATTAGACAAGAATTTGGAGCAATATTCTCAAGTTTCATAACCATTTGTGAAGATTTACTATCATTTCCCCCTATGTTGAAGCTAGTATATAAACATTTGATTTATGGAAGTTGCAGAAGCCTTTAGGAACTGATTGATGATGTATTTGGGAGCCCATTGAAGTCCTTTAAGAGTACCATGTCTATTTTCTGAATTTTGGGAAGGTCGTACAACATTTTGAGATCCATCTTTGACCACTACCCTTGGGGGATTTGAACCTCGATTTGATTAGTAAATTGCCCTATCTTTCCCTGATTATAATTGAATGTTGCAGAAGTCTTTTGACAGTGTCCAAGCATAAATCAGTCACAATTTTATGTCTTAATACCTTCCAAACACATTTAGATTCAATTTGGAAAGATTTGGATCCATTTGGAGGCATTTGGGTCAATACTAGTCTAAGGGTCGAATTGGCCAAAATTTGCAATTTTTCTAATTTTACCAAATTTATTAAAAAGGGACACTACATTCTATCATTAACCAAAATGAATGCGTAATACGTTTTTGGTATCTTTAAACGGAGAAGTATAAGGAACAACCAAAAGTCTCCAACAGCCAGAAGGTAGATGAAGAATTGCCCAAATCGCAATTTCGGTTGTTCAAATCGCGATTTCTAGGATTTGGGTAGTTTTAAAATCACTCATTTAATCTAAGATTGATGATTGCTGAAATCGCAACATTGCAAAATTGCAATTTTCAGACCAAATTTAAACCGGAATTGGATGTTTAGTTTGTTTTTATCCTAAGCTTATTTGAATAATTAAATCGTTCGACATTCAAGATGTTTTTGATATCTTTAAAAAATTATAGTTATCAATTAAAAAACGGAATAGAATATTTTTATTTGTAATTTTAATAAACCTCAAAAAATAATTATGTTTACAATTTTGACTGTATGAATTTTTAGTTTTATTTTTATGAAGTATTTTTTTGTCTCACATCTATATTTTCAATGAAGTAAGTATTATTTTTAATATAAAAAGTCATAAAATATTCAAAATCTTAGAAAATCAAAAGTAATTTTATGATAAATTATGAGTTAAAATTATATTTTTATTTGGAGATATTACTTAGTTGGTAAGTAATAAAATTTCACTTTTGTATGTTTTAAAATTTTTATCTTCAATAAAATCTTAATCAATAAAAAGTTAATTTTAAAGTTTATCCAAGATTACAATTTATATTAATTTCTAATTATATAAATTTTTATTTAAAAAAACTTTTGAAAATTGAAGAATCTAAATGGATAAATATTGAACGAACCAATACGTATCTTAATTAATAAAAATATTTCGATAACATGCTAAGATATCCATTCTGAATGAATTGGTAGGTTGTTTGGGAGCCCTCTCTCGTTTATCGTTTATGCCATTGCTGGATCCATCAGTTATGACAAACTGTGAAAAACATAATGCTTAGTGTATTCATTATTTTATTAAAAAAACATATAGTTTCCATGGTGGTTATTCTAGGGTTGTGAAGTTTGGGGGTGTAACATTTCTTGGGAGTTTTGGAGTAAGATCGAGCAAATTCAAAAACATTTTATCATGTATAATTTCAAAATTAAGAGCAACACACCCTACCCTATTCTCTTTATGGAAGTGGGTCTCCCCCCATCGAAAGCATAGCTATGTATAGATACTTGATGTACAAGAATAAGATAAATGATATGGCAAACTAGAGACTCCCTAAAATTGCTTTAAATTCTAGTGAAGGCCATCTTCGGCTCAAGAGAGGTTGGTACAAAGATACCATGGCTTAGTTAAGTCATTGGGGGATTGACGAAAAACACCGCCTTTCAAGATATTCTGGAAGATCAAACATACCTCTCCATCTTAACAAGTTCAAAGAAGAAGATTAATATAGCCAAGATAAGAACGAACTCCCATGAGCTTCATAGAAAAACAGGATGATGTACAATTCCTAAAACACCATGGGAGGAAAGGATCTTCCAACTCTATGAGTCCATGAGCACTGAGGATGAAAATCACTTTCTTTTAGAGTGCCCTGCGTACACCCACAATCGATCACAGTTTCCTAATCTTTGCTACAACTCTAATCTCCATGATCTTCTAACTTGTCAAAATTATGGGAACCTAAAAACGCTTCTTTCTGAGCTTTTCCTTCATAGGAATCAAATTTTACAAAAATCCAAGTAATTCATTTATCTTCTCTTAAGGTCCAATAGACCAAAGGGTCTTAGTGGACGTTAATCATCATCATCATCATAACTTTATTGATGAAGCCATGGTGGAGAGGATAAAGCTACCTGATGAACCATTCGATGGCTTCACAGTCATCATTCTAGGTCACCATACTATGGAGTGTAAAACATGGATTCCAAAGATACAACTCACCATAGGTAATTACATATTTTTTGATAGATTTTATGTGGTCGATGTTGCTGATACTAATGTGGTCTTGGGAGTGCAATGGATGTACTCTATAGGGGAACATATAGTGAACTATTAAGTCCCTGAAATGAGATTCAAAGATTCAGAAGGAGAACAAAGGGTATTGAGAGGAATGCACACCTATCTGAATCAAGTAGGGTCCTCCCACAGTATGAAGTCCACATTGAGGAATCCTTGTGGAAGGCCACCTGATAAAGGAGGGACAATTTTGCCGCATCCTAAATTGAAATTGCTTGAGGGAAAACAATCTTGGGTGGGAAGGATTGTAATGTCCCCATTCAAATAAATCTCAAAAAGAGAAAATTCCACCAATCTACTAGTTTCCTAGGTTGGGGTGGAAACATTAGATTTGGAATAAGGGAACTATAAAAACCCAAATGGACACTAGCTTGACCAAATATATTAAATGGAGAATAAATAAATAATTAATATAGGAAAATAAGGTGGCACTTAGTCATGAGGGAACATTGGAGGTGTGGGGCTCACTTAAGCAAGATTCCCCATGCCACATGGCATTCCACTCTCACCCATTCAAATCCTAGGTGGAGTACACATTCTTGGGGGAGTTGGAAGTTCAATATACTTGGAATGACTCAATGAAGGTCGAATTGGAGTGGAAGAGTAACTCCCATGGAAGAGGAAGAGGCATTTGAGAGAAGTTGAGACACTTGGGCTAGATTCCCTAGCTTCTATGACAACAATGATGAAGATGATATGACACCTATGACACAAATCAGACCTGATTGCTGACATCTGACATATATGACATGTCAGGGCTAAAAATAGCCTCCAAGAGGGTGCACAAGGGATTTAGGGCAACCAAAGAGTCACCCATTCTAATTGAATGAAGGAGGAGGCTAGGAATGGAGGGACAAGTGGCATACATTGGAATATATTCCTAATTTGAGTTGGCATGAATATCATGGATGGAATTCAAGCTAAGGAGATCTTGGGAAGTTTATAAAAGTCAAGAACAAAGAAGGAGAGTAGATTTTGCTCATTTTACATTTTGCATTTGGAGATGAGAGCTAGTGGAGTGTTATTCTACTTGCCTTAGCACCAATTTCGAGGGTGAAAGATTCCCATCCTAATTGGAAATTGGAGAGGCCATTTGGACCTTTCATTTGGAGCTACATTGGATTCATTTGTTGTAGGTTGAAGATACAAGGAAGCTCGTGGTCACATCTCCTTCAGCTTGCTTCTACAACTATTCTTCCATTTCTTGTCATATTCTTGCTCCTTGAGGAGGGGTGCACTTGTTGAGGTGATGATCTCTTTGGGATAGATCTTGAAGCCCCATATTTTTGTAATCTAATATATATACTCTGTATTTACTACTCAGAATACTTTCAGATCGAAAATCCATTATATTTTATGTACAAATGCTAAACTATGATTAAATGGTGCCATTTCCCCAATACCTTGTTATAAGCACTTGCAATGGTATCAAATTCGAATGGTTCTGTCAAAATCTAATATATTATTGTTTTATGGAATGCAATTAATATGCTGAAGAAGTTTCATATTCATTAGACAAGAATTTGGAGCAATATTCTCAAGTTTCATAACCATTTGTGAAGATTTACTATCATTTCCCCCTATGTTGAAGCTAGTATATAAACATTTGATTTATGGAAGTTGCAGAAGCCTTTAGGAACTGATTGATGATGTATTTGGGAGCCCATTGAAGTCCTTTAAGAGTACCATGTCTATTTTCTGAAGTTTGGGAAGGTCGTACAACATTTTGAGATCCATCTTTGACCACTACCCTTGGGGGATTTGAACCTCGATTTGACTAGTAAATTGCCCTATCTTTCCCTGATTATAATTGAATGTTGCAGAAGTCTTTTGATAGTGTCCAAGCATAAATCAGTCACAATTTTATGTCTTAATACCTTCCAAACACATTCAGATTCAATTTGGAAGGATTTGGATCCATTTGGAGGCATTTGGGTCAATACTAGTCTAAGGGTCGAATTGGCCAAAATTTGCAATTTTTCTAATTTTACCAAATTTATTAAAAAGAGACACTAGATTCTATCATTAACCAAAATGAATGCGTAATACGTTTTTGGTATCTTTAAACGGAGAATTATAAGGAACAACCAAAAGTCTCCAACAGCCAGCAGGTAGATGAAGAATTGCCCAAATCGCAATTTCGGCTGTTCAAATCGCGATTTCTAAGATTTGGGTAGTTTTAAAATCACTCATTTAATCTAAGATTGATGATTGCTGAAATCGCAACATTGCAAAATTGCAATTTTCAGACCAAATTTAAACCGGAATTGGATGTTTAGTTTGTTTTTATCCTAAGCTTATTTAAATAATTAAATAGTTCGACGTTCAAGATGTTTTTGGTATCTTTAACAAATTATAGTTATCAATTAAAAAACGGAATAGAATATTTTTATTTGTAATTTTAATAAACCTCAAAAAATAATTATGTTTACAATTTTGATTGTATGAATTTTTAGTTTTATTTTTATGAAGTTTTTTTTGTCTCACATCTGTATTTTCAATGAAGTAAGTATTATTTTTAATATAAAAAGTTATAAAATATTCAAAATCTTAGAAAATCAAAAGTAATTTTATGATCAATTATGAGTTAAAATTATATTTTTATTTGGAGATATTACTTGGTAAGTAATAAAATTTCACTTTTGTATGTTTTAAAATTTTTATCTTCAATAAAATCTTAATCAATAAAAAGTTGATTTTAAATTTTATCGAAGATTACAATTATATTAATTTCTAATTATATAAATTTTTATTTAAAAAAAAACTTTTGAAAATTGAAGAATCTAAATGGATAAATATTGAACGAACCAATACGTATCTTAATTAATAAAAATATTTCGATAACATGCTAAGATATCCATTCTGAATGAATTGGTAGGTTGTTTGGGAGCCCTCTCTCGTTTAACGTTTATGCCACCGCTGGATCCATGAGTTATGACAAACTGTGAAAAACATAATGCTCAGTGTATCCATTATTTTATTAAAAAAACATATAGTTTTCATGGTGGTTATTCTAGGGTGGTGAAATTTGGGGGTGTAACAATTCTCAGGAGTTTTGGAGTAAGATCGAGCAAATTCAAAAACATTTTATCATGTATAATCTCAAAATTAAGAGCAACACACCCTACCCTATTCTCTTTATGGAAGTGGGTCTCCCCCAATCGAAAGCATAGCTATGTATAGATACTTGATGTACAAGAATAAGATAAATGATATGGAAAACTAGAGACTCCCTAAAATTGCTTTAAATTCTAGTGAAGGCCATCTTCGGCTCAAGAGAGGTTGGTACAAAGATACCATGGCTTAGTTAAGTCATTGGGGGATTGACGAAAAACACCGCCTTTCAAGATATTCTGGAAGATCAAACATACCTCTCTATCTTAACAAGTTCAAAGAATAAGATTAATATAGCCAAGATAAGAACGAACTCCCATGAGCTTCATAGAAAAACAGGACGATGTACAATTCCTAAAACACCATGGGAGGAAAGGATCTTCCAACTCTATGAGTCCATGAGCATTGAGGATGAATATCACTTTCTTTTAGAGTGCCCTGCGTACACCCACAATTGATCGCAGTTTCCTAATCTTTGCTACAACTCTAATCTCCATGATCTTCTAACTTGTCAAAATTATGGGAACCTAGGAACGCTTCTTTTTGAGCTTTTCCTTCATAGGAATCAAATTTTACAAAAATCCAAGTAATTCATTTATCTTCTCTTAAGGTCCAATAGACCAAAGGGTCTTAGTGGACGTTAATCATCATCATATTCATTGATTAATGAAAAAGCATATAGTAAATTATTTGCGCTGCTAAAAGACTGTGTGGAGCTCATGCCCATTGTTCAAGAAATTATATCATCTGGTATTACGTGGGTTTATCCAATGGAACGCGTGAATTTATTGAGCTAGTTTAGGATTGTACGAGGCTCTAATGCTTAAAATACATGATAGATTTATTTAAATTTTAAATTTTATTTTTATTTCTATTTTATGTTTTTAAATTAATATAGATTTATTTAATACGTAATTTAAAAAATCGATGATTTCGAATGAAAAATCTAGAAGAAAAATTTAAAATCCTTGTTACAATTATCAAACTCTGAATTTTAAATGTTTGATGATACTAAATCCGTTTCTACCATCAAAATATTTAGATTTATTAAGTGATATAAATTATCAATTTTTGATATACTAAAATATTTTGTATTTCAAATTTTACAGTTAAAAAAAAGTTAAATCTTAAAGAATCTAAATCCTTTTACTACTTAATATATTCAAAGTTAATATAAATTTATAGTAATTTTTTATTATTAAACTAAGTTATCTTTTAATTTTTAATTTTTACATATCTATATTGTTATTGATTCAATTCAATTTATTAAATTTATAAAAAACGCACTTAATTATTATCATTATGACGATAAAATCAAGAATGTTGTATCTATTCACAACATGAAAACACTTGTTCAAAGAAAAAATGTATAGTGTAGATCACACACTAACTCATGGTGATGAATAAATAAATTTAACGACGTTGAAGACATTCCATGTTTGTAAAATACATCTCATTGTGCCTATTGATTCTTGATTTGAAGTAAGAATATTTGTGTCTTTGTGGTGAACAAGTGGGATGATAATAAAGGAAAGGCTTTAAGAGAATGTTGGTAGTACTATATATTGAGGTGTTGATGACAATGCTACAAGTTATGAGATGTAGTGTTTGCCTCCTAATTTATGAAAGTTGGTAAAGGAGGAAACATGTTTGAAGAACCATTCCTCTTTGTTGAGGAAGGATTTTCCTTAATGTTGGAATAAGGTGGAACACTCTATCCAAAGGATAGGCTATGCCATAAGTGATGTAGATGTGGATAGGGGGATTCCTCCATACCAAAAGGATCATTCCAAAAAAAAATGTAAATGTGAAGTGTGACACATAGGTATGAAAGAAGCTTTATTAAGAAAAGTAATAATGAGAAATTTACAATATTGTTCTTTCTCTCAATCATAGGGTGTGTCGCCTATAGAGCATCGTGGATTCCTATAGGCATAGTTTTATCGTCGGCCTGAGTAGAAACCATGTGCAACATGCATACTATGTAGAGTATCCAAACTATGACGATAAGCATTGTTATTGAACTAAGGTTGTGTACTAGTGTTCAATAGAGTAGTAGTAGTCAATGTTGGGGTAATTCCAAGAGAGTGTTAATGATCTTGGTTGCACTATGCTGAACAATCAAGGAATTTCCTCAAACTATACATCAAATGTAATTTAGGATATATATGAATGATAATAGTTTCCTTAGTAGTAAGAGAATGTAGAGGCATTGTTTTTTCTATAGATAAAACATTAGTGTTTGTCAATATGCCTAGAATTTTGAAGGCTTGGAAGATATATTTTCGAAATAGATAAACCTTTATCTTATGAGAAACAATTGTTGGAGCGCTATTTTTTTCACATACCCTCCCATCAATCCAACTCAAGGAAGGGAACATGACACTTAATATGTGCTTTCAAGACTCAATCCCCATTCATGTTTAACAAATTCATACAAGTAAAATGCATGTTTGCAGATGTATAAATCAAATAAACACAATGGAAAATAAATTCTACTACTACTACACACACATCTAACATGAAATTACTTGCATAATCATAACAGTATTTAATTAAAAGCATTGTATAATTGAAATACAAGAGATAATACTTATCTTGAAACAAGTTGTCCCGAGCATCTGGGTATGCAACTGCAACGTTCCACCCAACCATAGGCCAGTTGTGCTCATCAATCTTTCAACACAATTGCCACCCCCGAGCTGGGCATGATTTCCATAAGGAAAATGGAACAACAACTAACACACATCCAAGTCTATACACATCTCATCCAAGCCAGTCCATAGATGGGTTTATCAGGCTGTTCAGGCAGTAGAAAGGAAGAAATTCGTAAGCTAGTGAGATCAAAAACATAGCTATTGGTACCTCTACAAGATCTAGCTAGCTTGGAACCCACATTAGCTACACACCCAAAACAAGGAAGTACTCCCTTCACTACTACACAATCCGTTAGACCATACCTTCCCTTCTAGTGCTCTTCAGGGTGTGGATGGAAAAGTAGCCAAATCCCTTTGATATGTGGTGAGGTTACACTTTTCACCAGGTTTATCAAGCCAATTCTAATCCTCTTCTACTCCTAGTTTCTTACACATAGTTCAATCCAAAAAAAGGGATACACATAACCTAATTCACAGCTATATCTCAAACACACAACAATACCCAACTACTGGGGATGGAAAAATGATTTTTAACTATGGGATGAACAAACAAAAAAATATTTCCACGGGTTTTCCCAAGTCGTGGCACACCAAAAACGAACCATGGGATGGAAAAATAACCACCAAGGGTTACCAATCTAATTCCCTCATATACATGGGAAATCGAGTGACAAAAACAGATCTCCTAGACCCCCAAATCAATTTCCCTTCTTCCCCACTATTCTACATCACAAAAAAGCCTTTCTTCCAGCTAAGAATGAAGGAAACACGGGGAAAAACGTGGAGAAAAATGCCCAACATGCCCAAAAATCGTGAGAGAGAAAAAATGATGGATGAATAATGGGTTGGGAAGCAATTTCGTGGGTGTTTTCTTGCCTAAGAAGCCAAACACGATTTTCAAAATTGATGGCTTTCCCATACACAAAATTGGGACATCCATACTCTCCATTTCCCAAAAATAACTACCTCAACCAGCTTTTGGAAGAATTAAATGATTGGGTTCATATGTCAAAATGGGTGGTTAATGGTTTATGGGTTCTCTCATTCACACTTGGCTTGACACTATTGGTTCAAGGGTTTAAATATTTTCCCTCCCTATTCCTTGTAAAAATAATGCCCCTATACTCTTGTTGCATTGCATAGCTAGTTGTGGGTATTTTATTAAAATGCATATTTACATAAATCATATTTGTAATTTCTATTGTGCATGGCTAGCACGAGAACCATATGCATCGATTTTAATTTCGGAAACATAAAACGCTAAATCGATGGCAGGGACTTGGCCTTGAGCTCCTCACCATGAAATTTTTATAACAATGTTTACATCATTTACATGTTTAAGGTAACGGGGTCAAAATCGAGGTGTTACAATTTTATAAAAAAATCTAATGACAGGGTGTAGGGACTAGTGGTTATGGAACAAGAGAATTATGCTATGTATAATTTAGTATAGATTATAGTGATTTCATCATTATTGCTATTGAGAGGAGGAAAAGGAAGGTGTGGGGTAGAGGAGTGGAGATAGATAAAAAAAAGTAGAGCTTGGATTTGAGGAGAATATGAGGGTTTTCAAAATGTGCTAGGGTAGAAGGATGGACATGAGACTATACTAGTTGAGGAGTGTGGGTTAGTTGGAATATGGATAGAGTAAACAAATGTTGTGTGAGGATGCAAGGTACGATTAACAATGAACACAAGAATTTATGCAAGATAACTTGTTGGGTTGTGGCCAGGGGTGTGTGCAAGCTAATGAGGGTCTCTTTTGACACATTAGATGCAATAGAAAACATAAAAAAACAAGTATCCATAAAATTACATGTATTGTTTATGACACACACACAATGAATCTTGCGATGAGTCAAAAATATGAAACATAGGAAATTGAATGACCTTTCCAAATATAAAAAAATTTTCTATTGAAAAGGTTCTTAACTATCTGAAGTTTGATACTTTTTAACATGAACTTTTTTATTTTTTGGAGAAATTATAAGATATATGTTTATGTGGGTGCATCCTTTGAGTTCTTAAATGATGGAACCAACTTATGAAAACTGGTATACATATAGAGAACAAGTAGTAGTGCACTACTATTTTTCCCAAAAAAAAGTAATAGTTTTTTTTTAAATTATCTAAGTGATCGAACCTCAAAATCAGTATGCTAATTGTGGGTGCATCCTTTGAAGGTCTTAATGCAATTATTTCGAAACGGTTTTTTTACATCATGTAGAGATTGGTGTCCTTTAGTGCACTATACAATTTGTTTTCAAAATGGTTGAGAAACGGAAGAGTTAGGGATGCAACACTAACAATGTTTTTTTTGAGTTGAGTCATGACACAAGGAAAATAAGAAAAAATAGAAATATATATATATATATATATATATATATATATATATATATTCTTTTTAAAAATTACATATTTGGAATCTGCAAAAAAAATGCTATTTTTGTCTAAAATTTCATAAAAATGATGGTGTGTAGCATACTATAACCAGTTGCTAAACACGGGCACACTTAAAAAATTTGATACAATGCTCAATTAGCCATGGTATACCATACTCCAAGGAAAATGCATAGTAAATCTGAATCAAAGTTCGATGCAGACACATAGGCACAGGAATGCCATGCTAGCTCGTGTGGAGTTTTGGGCATAGTGCTAAGTAACACACACATTTGTTTAAATTTAAATTTTAAAATCCCGCCAAAACAAAATGTGTGTGCGTTTTATATTTACAAAACGCGTGCACATTTTGTAACAATATAATTCTTTTTTTTTCCGATTATAACATTAGAAATAATTGTTGGTGGTAAGGAGTTAGAGGTAGAGAAGGGGGGAGGGGATGATTTGTAACCCTATAATTTTATTGTCTTTCGATTATAACATTGAAAATAATTCTTGGTGGTAAGGGGTTAGAGTTAGAGAAGTAGGGGGGAGGGGTTGGTAAGGGGTTAGAGGTAGAAAAGGGGGGTGGTAAGGAGCTAGAGGTAGAGAAAGGGGGTGGTGTTAATGGGTTAGAGGGAAAGAACGAGAGATACTGGTGAAGGGAGAGACATTGGGGGGTGGTAAGGGGTTAGAGGTAGAGTGAAAGGGGGGTGTTCCAAGGATTCCAATTATAGCCAACCTAGGGCTTCAAATATCACCAATCTAGGGATTCTAGGGGATAACCATCAGGCAGTGAATGTTGTAATTTGTGATACCCAATTTTGACTTGGAATGTATCTAATTAAAAGTATGTAAATGTTGTAAATATGCTAGTATGGATCCCTAGTGTGGAGCTCAAGGACAAGGCCCAACTAGTGAATGGCTAGGCATGTATGATTGATATATTTTTATTTGAACCATATGGTTGTCTTACAATGCCAATTCGAAATATATGTAAATATTATGTTGAAAATTAATAAAATGGTCCAATATGGTCATGTAAAGAGCACTAGAGGGGCTATGATTTCACCAAAGGGTAAGAGGAAGGGGGCCTATGGGGAAAATCCTATGTTTCCATCACTAGTACATGTGGACATTTTTCCCACGGAAAATCGTTGCTATTGCAACACTTTTCTGTTGCTATAGTGACAAACAGGACTCCTTGTTTTCGTGGCATTAATTTCGCCGCTGTATCAACACTTTCCAACGTTTGTGGCTATAGCACCGAACGTTCGTGGCTATAGTGACGGATGTTTATATTTTAAAAAAAATAAATGAAGCGATCTACGTCTCTCTAGCCACGAACGTTTGTGGCTATAGCACCGACAGTTCGTGGCTAGAGCGACGAATGGTCATATTTAAAAGAAATAAGTGAACTGATCTCCGTCTCTCTAGCAACGAAAGTTCATGACTATAGCACCGAAAGTTCATGGCTATAGCGACGGATGTTCATATTTAAAAGAAATAAGTGAATCGATCTCCGTCTCTCTAGCAACGAAAGTTCGTGGCTATAGCACTGAAAGTTCGTGGCTACAATGGTTTATGGGTTCTCTCATTGACACTTGCCTTGACACTATTGGTTCAAGGGTTTAAATATTTTTCCTCCCTATTCCTTGTAAAAATAATGCCCCCATACTCTTGTTTCATTGCATAGCTAGTTATGGGTATTTTATTAAAATGCATATTTACATGAATCATATTTGTAATTTCTATTGTGCATGGCTAGCACGAGAACCATATGCATCGATTTTAATTTCGGAAACATAAAAAGCTAAATCGATGGCGGGGCCTTGGCCTTGAGCTCCTCACCATGAAATTTTTATAACAATTTTTATATCATTTACATGTTTAAGGTAACGGGGTCAAAATCGGGGTGTTACAATTTTATACAAAAATCTAATAACAGGGTGTAGAGACTAATGGTTATGGAACAAGAGACTTATGCTATGTATGATTTAGTATAGATTATAGTGATTCCATCATTCTTGCTATTGAGAGGAGGGAAAGGAGGGTGTGGGGTAGAGGAGTGGAGATAGATAATAAAAAAAATAGAGCTTTGATTTGAGGAGAATATGAGGGTCTTCAAAAAGTGCTAGGGTAGAAGGATGGACATGAGACTATACTAGTTGAGGAGTGTGGGTTAGTTGTAATATGGATAGAGTAAATGAATGTTGTGTGAGGATGCAAGGTATGATTGACAATGAACACAAGAATTTATGCAAGATAACTTGTTGGGTTGTGGCCAGGGGTGTGTGCAAGCTAATGAGGGTCTCTTTTGACACATTAGATGCAATAGAAAACATAAAAAACAAGTATCCATAAAATTACATGGATTTTTTATGACACACACACAATGAATCTTGTGATGAGTCAAAAATATGAAAGATAGGAAATTGAATGACCTTTCCAAATATAGAAAAATTTTCTATTGAAAAGGTTCTTAACTATCTGAAGTTTGATACTTTTTAACATGAACTTTTTTATTTTTTGGAGAAATTATAAGGTATATGTTTATGTGGGTGCATCCTTTGAGTTCCTAAATGATGGAACCAACTTATGAAAACTGGTATACATATAGAGAACAAGTAGTACTAGTGCACTGCTATTTTTCCCAAAAATATTAATAGTTTGTTTTAAAATTATCTAAGTGATCGAACCTTAAAATCAGTATGCTAATTGTGGGTGCATCCTTTGAAGGTCTTAATGCAATTATTTCGAAACAGTTTTTTTACATCATGTAGAGGTCGGCGTCCTTTAATGCACCATACAATTTGTTTTCAAAATGGTTGAGAAACAGAAGAGTTATGGATGCAACACTAACAATGTTTTTTTTTAGTTGAGTCATGACACAAGAAAAATAAGAAAAAAATATAAATAGAAATAGAAATATATATATTCTTTTTAAAAATTACATATTTGGAATCTGCAAAAAAAATGCTATTTATGTCTAAAATTTCATAAAAATGATGGTGTGTAGCATACTATAACCAGTTGCTAAACACAAGCACACTTAAAAAATTGGATACAATGCTCAATTAGCCATGGTATATCATACTCCAAGGCACATGCATAGTAAATCTGAATCAAAGTCCGACGCAGACACATAGGCACAGGAATGCCATGCTAGCTCGTGTGGATTTTTTGGCATAGTGTTAAGTAACGCATACACATTTGTTTAAATTTAAATTTTAAATCCCACCAAAACAACATGCGTGTGCGTTTTATATTTAAAAAACGCGTGCACATTTTGTAACAATATAATTCTTTTTTTTTCCGATTATAACATTAGAAATAATTGTTGGTGGTAAGGAGTTAGAGGTAGAGAAGGGGGGAGGGGGTGATTTGTAACCCTATAATTTTATTGTCTTTCGATTATACCATTGAAAATAATTCTTGGTGGTAAGGGGTTAGAGTTAGAGAAGTAGGGGGGAGGGGCTGGTAATGGGTTAGAGGTAGAAAATGGGGGTGGTAAAGGGCTATATGTAGAGAGGGGGGGTGGTGAGGAGTTAGAGATAGAGAAAGGGGGTGGTGTTAATAGGTTAGAGGGAAAGAACGAGAGATATTGGTGAAGGGAGAGACATTGGGGGGTGGTAAGGGGTTAGAGGTAGAGTGAAAGGGGGGTGTTCCAAGGATTCCAATTATAGCCAACCTAGGGCTTCAAATATCACCAATCTAGGGATTCTAGGGGATAACCATTAAGCAATAAATGTTGTAATTTGTGATACCCAATTTTGACTTGGAATGTACCTAATCAAAAGTATGTGAATGTTGTAAATATGCTAGTATGGATTCCTAGTGTGGAGCTCAAGGACAAGGCCCAACTAGTGAATGGATAGGCATGTATGATTGATATATTTTTATTTGAACCATATGGTTGTCTTACTATGCCAATTCGAAATATATGCAAAATATTATGTTGAAAATTAATAAAATGGTCCAAGATGGTCGTGTAAAGAGCACTAGAGGGGATATGATTCCACCAGAGGGGAAGAGGAAGGGGGGCTATAGGGAAACGAAATCCTATGTTTCCATCACTAGTACATGTGGACATTTTTCCCACGAAAAATCGTTGCGATTGCAACACTTTTTCGTTTCTATAGCGACAAACGGGACTCCTTGTTTTCGTGGCACTAATTTCGCCGCTGTAGCAACACTTTCCAACGTTTGTGGATATAGCACCGAACATTCGTGGCTATAGCGAGGGATGTTTATATTTTAAAAAAAAAGTAAATGAAGCGATCTACGTCTCTCTAGCCACGACCGTTCATGGCTATAGCACCGACAGTTCGTGGTTAGAGCGACGAATGGTCATATTTAAAAGAAATAGGTGAATTGATCTCCGTCTCTCTAGCAACGAAAGTTTGTGGCTATAGCACCGAAAGTTCGTGGCTATAGCGACAGATGTTCATATTTAAAATAAATAGGTGAACTGATCTCCGTCTCTCTAGCAACGAAAGTTCATGGCTATAGCATCGAAAGTTCGTGGCTATAGCGACGGATGTTCATATTTTAAAAAAATAAGTAAAGCGATCTTAGTCTCTCTAGCAACGAATGTTTGTGGCTATAGCACCGAAATTTTGTCTCTATAGAGACGGTGTCTCGTATTTTTTTTTTTAAAATTCAAGCGTCTCTCCTAGCAAGTTTTGACAAACTTGCTAGGAAAGACGCTTGACTTTTTTTTTATAAATATTATTAGGAATATATTATGTTTCTATCTAAATACTCTCTATTCTAGAGTTATATATATATATATATTCATCCATTTATCAGTTCTAATATAGAGTAGAATCACACGCAATAGTTCGTTATCATATTTATAAAGATATGTTTTCAATGCACAAAATGCAACTCAGACCCATAAACACATTCATTAGCTGGAAAGCCTGTAGAAACCATTTAATTGGGAACTAAACACTTGTAACAATATTAATACAATAAAATGCTAAGAGCTATATTAGGTAATCATTTATATTATTCCAATAAGAGAAGACCTAAGAATCCATCAGCCCTCATGATCAAAAATATCTAGTTAAAATCATGACCTTGTTGAGTCATGGTCTAGGGTAACATATATTTTAGAAAATATAGCTAGAGGGAAATAAAGATGAGCATCTAGCTGCTAAAATAACCAAGTGTGCAAACAATGAACTCCCATCTGACAAGACCAACAAGAGGTCATACATCTCATCATTATCAAATTCCTTCTTCATTCTTCTTCCAAATTTATTTGGAAATCCATATATACTGAAGCAGGACATGTTGTGTGCTGCATACCATTGTACACCAGGAGCAAGGCTATTGTCATCAACCAATTTCTGAAACTACCAGATTGATACTGCAGTTTTTGTTTCTTCACATTCAACCTTTTCATTAAAACCTTTAACATGGATATCTTGTCTGACATTCTGAGCAAAGACTGAATTTGGAACCAATTTTGCGAAGGGCGAGTGGGTAAGAAACAATATTAAATTGCTTCCTTTTCAATCTTGTGTTTCATCCCAATAGCAGATTCTCCCATGTGTTGCACTAACAACATGAATAGATACATTTGATCTTGCAACTTTGACTTCATTGTCATAGTAGAACTTAATAGCATGGGACAATATTTCCAATACATTATATTTATGTAAACTCCAACTATACATTTCCAAGCTTGAAAAACTTGCCAAAGACATCAAGCTTACTACCATCAAAAGATCATCAGATACATAATTTCCATTGTTACAAGCTCCTAGTGCTACAATATTCAATAAAGATTGTAGCCACTCATGACCAAATGGCTCCAGAGCTTCAGCTAGAAAAATTTGTTCTTGTGATGAAAGATATTTGAAAGGAGAATAAACAAGAAACATGACAGCCCTGCAAAATAGGTTCTCTCTCAAATATATCAGGTACTTCCTATGTAGGTTGATTCCCTATTTCTTGCTAGAAAGGAAGTTGACCACGTCTATGAACAGTTCTTACCACAATTTTATGGTCATATTTGCAAACCATGTGTTAGCATCCAATTATTATAAGTTCCTATATCGTGAGGTCTTATTTTTAACTTACGGCTAATTTACCTTCAAACACTAAGCAACCCAAAATAGATATGGAAAAAGAACCCCAAACAAATATGGAAAATATGAGAGAAGGAAAAGCAAAATACCAAGCAAATGAAATAAACCTTAAGAGTGATTCTTTCTTCGCAGATATAGTTGAATCAAGATTTGATTCACAATGTATGGCAATCCAACCTAAAATATCTCAAAGATGGGATCGTATAACATAATGCTTATGGATATATGAATGTTCTTGATCACAGTATCCACTTGTTGGCCCTAGCATACATCCCCACACTTTGACCATTGTTTCCCATCAGATTTTGCCAGACAAAAGCAAATCAGAAAGGACTTTTTTTATTCCCATCTTCCAAAAGTAAGAATGATGACACCACAAAAGCGAAGCAGTGCGACAAGCTTGAATTACAAGCATCTTTAAATAGGGAGCCCATTTTTCATGAGGAAATGACTTCCATTCAACCAATACTTGGATGATGTGCTCCACAAAAGGCCCTAGGTGTGGCCCAGCCATTACATTGTACCCAGACACTGATCCAGATCCACCATGTTGGGAATATGCCCAAATCCACTATCACCACTACTTCAGTAAGAAATGCCCATAATTTATGTTGTTTGCATGGCTTTAATTAAAGTAGAACTGCCTTTTCTAAAGTCATGATATGTCTAATCAGCACACCAGGCTTTAGTATCAATTACATAATTGCATAATTTGTCAAACTGCCTTTCATAGTCTTCCAAAGGAAGCAATTTCTTTAGATCTATCATCATTGGATCCTATCTTTCCATTTACAATAAAACACAAGATGATATATGCATCAAAACTCTTCCAATCAACAGGTTGTCAAGCACATAGTTGATGTCAAAATTGTCTCTTTGTTGACGGTAAGGCCTGTTGTCCAAGACTATGATTTCCTGTAGGATGCATGAAAGTCAAATCACAACAAATAGAATTGCCAAACAATCATCTTTAATGCTGGTTTTAATCAACTTTCATTTAAAGGAAATATAAGTGCATTAAGGGAAAACTTTTTGTAGCTTTCCTTCTCAAAATCTTGGTGCTTATCACCTGTAATGTTTGAAAGATTGATGGGATTCCAATTACCAACACCTATCCCATGTGGTTGCTACTCTTTGCATGGCTGTAATAAAGGATAGGTTGAGAAATTCTTATTAAAGCACTTTTACCATCTCAATTAAACTTCTCAATTCATTGATAAGGGATCACACAGCTAGCCCTTCCCATGCATCCTCTTTGATTACTGATGGTACTTTAAAATCCGCCTGCAAGGAAATAGACATTGGAAGCCTTTGTTATGATCAAAACCTCTATTAACCCGCTGAAAAAGTATTTATATGCTTTCAAGACATTGGTGACTGCTGAAAAATTTGCCGTGAAATCAATGATTTGAGATAAGATATGGAACACACAAAGTATTGACAACACCTTGAATTAGGTTTTACAGCAGCCAATTATGTCCACCACAATAATAGGTCTGATTAGGTCTTTGAGAATAATAAACATGTTTTCTAGAGTAATGCATTTTGCTAGGCAACATTAACATACTCGCAAACCTAAGGAAGAGTGGTCTCCAAGCTAGGGACATTCCTCAATGTGTACTAGAAAATCCACTCATAAGGGGACAACTCCTCCAAAAATGGCTTTCAAACTCTCTAACAAAAGGTGATACTCTTCTAGGTGTAAAATGACAAGAATTTGTGTAGGAATGCCAATTTTGGAAAATCAACTTCTTTTGAAAATATTTGGTCTAACAGTAGGTGATTTGTACTTTGAGACATACTCAAGTACTTGGTTAGAGAATGTATATGCTAATTGGCTATAATTTCCAAGATGTTTCTTCTCGAGTACAAGAAACTTGAAGAAATAGTTCCCTGTATTTTAGAGTATAGGTTTCATCCAGGCATCCCATCAAGCATCTTCCCCTTTGGTGTAGATATGTGTGCCCTGTTTCTGAATTCCAATAGTTTACATAATCAAAATGCATGTAGGATCAATGAAAGCAAGAAAGCATATCTATAAGAGCCTTGTGACTATCACTAACAAATATAATTTGTGTGACTTCAAATCTCAACATACTCCATCAAAGTGTCACTAAGGGAGAATCTCACTAGGAGTCAAAGCTAGTGCACCACGCATCAATGGTGTGACTGACTATGCGCATATATAAAGAGCAAAGTTTGTATTTAACTTCTCAATGTGGGATAATCCCCACAATATAAAATAAAACATGCCTATTGCCAAATGCATCAATGCTAAAGTGTCTTGCCAACAAGAGATGGCTCAAGGATGGACATGTAAGCATATGAAACAAATGCCTTGAGGAAAAGGGTGTCTGAAATGAGAAGTTCCAGGTGTTGATCTCACGCTGCAAGTGAATGTTGAGTGTCAAAGGAAAACACATAGAGGTTTAACAATTCATATTGATAGAGCCGATGTCTCTCAAAATGCCAAGCTTCAGTATCAAATGCATCCAAGCATTGACTCATATATCCAAAAGCAACACATCCAAGTGTTACGAACCAAGGAAAAATCCAGGGAAATGAAGAAGGCCGAGGCACAGTTGAACAAGTGTTAAGATCTTGAATCCATTATTTCACAATTCCAAAACTGGCCATTACATAAATGCAGCAATAGGGTCTTGTCTGGAATGCAAAGTTGATCCCACACCAATATATCAGTACCAAATGACAATATATGTATCAACAGATGCAACCAGTTAGAGGATGAGACCTCAAAATGTGAATCGGAGGAAGGGTAGTTGCAATTGAATGATAATTAAGAGAGTGAAGTTTTAGACTATTGTTTTAGAGGGAAATAAAAGGCTATAAGCCATACAACTGCTTCATGGAAGATCTAAGCAGCTTGGGGATTAATTGTGCATTATAGACCATATGTGAATGAATTTGGGCCTTCAAAAATGAGCAATTTATCTAATTTTGTCTGACCTAGGCATTCTCAGCCAATTTCAACCATTTTTTTGTGCTCGAACAGCTTGATAAGCAACAATTTTGGGTATACATCATCCTTCTATCAGTAGTAAATAGTAGTAACAACCCCAACTATTAATCTTAGGCATTTCTGAGCATTAACACAACAATAAGCATAATTATTTTTAATCTGGACACATTCTAGGCCAGCCTATAGCATGACATGAACAACATCCCTAAATCCTTTGTTCTACTTCTGGCCATTCCTGGACATTATTTAACCCCCATACAGTAGTAAAGTGGGAATTTTGAGCATGCTTGTGGGTAAAAACAACATCAAAACTACAAAGAAGTAATTATGTATGTGAAAGCAACGCCTCGTTTCCAATTCTGGGCAATTTGTGAATGAAAAGGGCACTGGGAATGCTAAAAAGGGGGTTTTGTTCCTGCAACAAATCTCCAATAAAATAAATAATTGAAATTTAACGATAATGCCTACTTACCAAGTGAAAGCTGCATAACTACTTGTGGTTCATGTAACTGCTACAATTTAAGCAAGTGCCACATGCATACATGCCACCACCATGCATTTCTATACCAAGGAAGTAGTTGCCAACTTTTGTTTCATTTGTATGCAGTTACACAAAGTCAAAAAGACTATTACATCACTTCTAAAAGGAATTAGAAACTAAATCACTATACATGATGTATCTATTGAAAGAAAGAACACATCTACAAAAAATTATGTCCACGAGTAGAAAGTGGAAGAGTCAACACTTTCTTACACATACTACACCTGAACTCTGCACCACAACATATACAATTGCAATTAAGTAACCTTTGCATATAGTGCAACACATTTTAGAAAAGAACTCAATTCAACACATTTTAGAATGCACGACACTAATCAAGAGAAGGTTATCCCCTGAGAAATACTCACCTTGAGGCACTTACACTGTATGGAGGATATTGCAGTGAGTGTTGCTGCCTTTTCCCACCTATTATGACTATTCATTTGTAGTCATTGCCACATTTTCACAAATTGAAACATTATGAATTAACCTGTCAGTTTTTCCAAACAGTAAATATTGAAACATCAACATCCTTTTATCTTTTAGCTAACAAAATTCCATTTCCTAGATCCACAATTTACTATTGTTTTAGAAGCATCAGTCTACTTTTATGATGGAATAACAAGATTGTGTGCCTCAAGTAGCCTCACTAATTGATGGCTTGATATAGGTTTGGTAAAGAAGTCATCTACACCAACGACAAGAAAATGGTTTTGATCACTGTCAAGGGCATTGCCAGTTAATACAACAATTGGATATTTGACACACATAGCCCTAAGTTCTCGTGTTGCATGTTAAAAATGTCATGTCAAAATATTGTATTGTTACATAGAAGTTAATGTAAATATACATCAAAATAAAGAAAGCTCTTGACCAAAAGTTCAAATAAAAATTCATAAACCTTATCATATAGCAAAATCATTTTTACATATAAAGACTAAATTTAAAAAGTTACAACATAGTCTCAGTGTTGATGGATGAGATATATTAGTCAATTTAAGAGAATTGAGCTCAAGGTAGTGTATTTAATCTCAAATTATTGTGGATATCCTAGTGCTATGAATCAGATCAAACTTGAAAAAAAGGAAATCAATTAAGGAAATCTTATCAAGAGTCAGGTGACCCCTATGGAATTTAGACAACTTATAGAGACTCCAAGAATAAGAGACAAAATTATATGAATTTGAAAGATACAATCAAGTTATTTTTTAAGGGTGTAACTTGTGTTTTGCAAGGGATTGAAAAATGAATGTGAAGTATACTGCAAAAAAAAAACAGTGGCAGTAATATGTATATGCTTAAAATAATAACGTAATACAATAACTTCTTCCTATGACAATAGACATGGCAATCAATTAACCATTGCATTTCCAAAATGAAATTATAAAGAAGAATATATTGGAACATCTTTGTGTATGAATTTACCAGCTACTCAACCTAGTTTAGACTCTTAGAGGTAGGATGTTCAGTCCTTAATATGGATGAAAACCTAAAGTCTTGGCAAAGCATAATAATTCAATTATCTGGTGTTAGTTTATTGGAAGGATCAAATACTCCAAGTTGTGCTAAGGGCACTTATTTAGGGTCTATTCTTGATGATTTGAGGCATTTAAGGGCTAACCTTGGTGGTGATTTTGATAGTCACTCAAAAAATATAGCATATGCAAAGTTGTGCCAAGAGTCGGGATCACATGGTTCTGCTCTACCTTATCCCGTGGTTTCAACAAGATCTAGCTTCTCACTATAGAGTGCTACTAGCTTAGTGAGAGAGAGATTTTGATGTCATAAATGCAAGCATATTAATTATAGAGGTTAATAGGAAGGATGGAATTATGTAATATATGAGTATTACTAGGATAGAATAACCACTGCAACTTCTAGCTATTGTGTTCTAGACATAACTATTTCCCACATAAATTAAATGTCACTTTTATACTATAAATTGGGTCTACTTCAAATTTGGAATAACTAACAATTTACAACTAATGCATGTATTAAAATGATCAACTAGTCTTCATATATAATCCCATTCCTGGTCCTTAATGCTAAATGTTTTTGTATGTACTTGATAATGAATGCACATAAAGAAATTCACTCTATATCAACTCACTTGTATATGTAACAATTGTTAGCAGTATATTTGTACTAATAATCCATTCTAAATTCCTGATGTAATGAAAAACATAATTGCCCTTCATTTATCTAAAGTTACGCAATAATAATTTTTTATTGCATGTGATTAGGATATTTCTAGTATACAAAATACCATAAATGTATTGAATAGCTTTGTCTATCCAATCTGCAAATTCATGAACAAAAAATTATTCAGCTCCAACTTTGTTGATAGAGAATGTTTATGTTTAAACTTTAGATATGTAAAGGGGGAAACAAATTTTTGCCACATACCTGCAAATAGGCAGCATTTGAGCCATGCATTTTTTGGTGATGAGTATTATATATCAGCTGCATTTCTGTAGGTGACACACACAGATATTAACTCCTTGAACACAAGAGCGGTTTAAAAAGCTTTATGTGAAATGTAAAATGAAAGGTGCAATGAGATTTCCTTAAAAACACCATAACTCCAAAACATTGAAATCACTTAAGTCTCCCATTCCCATGTACAAACATAGTCAGCACCAATTTTTCTAATAGACTATATTATAATTTTCAAATTTGCAAACTAGATAGCCTTTCATCATACTTACATTATGATGAGGGTTACTGCCTGGAGCGTTACTCTTTGATGAGCGATGGAGTTGGTAAAAAGACGAGATGTCTTGCCTAGCAACAGAGTTGGTAACCAGACTAACTTCATTGGAAGCAATTGTTCTATTCTTCACCGGAGCTTCCGTTTGTAAAATTAGATTTTTAAATTTTTTTCCTGGTAAGTACTTGTGAATTGACCTTTTATCTATTTTGCAACAGTTTTGTTAGAAAAAAAATTAATGGAAAAATAAATATTTCTAGAAAAAGTTATAATGCCACTAAGTTTTTATAATATAGCGCAGCATCCTATTTCAACACCTTTATAGGGAAATTCACTAATGTAGGGATTACAAGGTCATCATCATCCAGCTCTTCCAAATGTCAAAAATCCATGCAGTCATTTAACGATCTGGAAAAGGAGGCTATCAAGCTCTTTAAAATCTTCTAAGCAATAATATGCTTAAGGGTTCTACCATAAACATATATGGTTCATACAGGAAAGAGTTGCAAAATAGAAG
Organism: Larix kaempferi; assembly: GCA_027924585.1. NCBI lineage: Eukaryota > Viridiplantae > Streptophyta > Pinopsida > Pinales > Pinaceae > Larix > Larix kaempferi. The sequence goes on from BSBM01000013.1 coordinate 2,695,735, forward strand.
CTACTCTGTTAAGTGCACCACTACAGCTTAAGATTAGTAAATATGATTAAGTTTGTGCATCGTTTAGTTGCAGTGAAAAAAAGTACAAGGAATGGCAAAATGAACGTGGATTGGAAGGCCCAACTTTTATAGGACACAAAAACTGCTGCGGTGAAAATTAAATTATCTATCCAAGTTAGTAGGAAACATATATTGGTAAACACAAAGAAATGAATATATACCAGTCAAGCACCCTTTCATCTCACACTAATACTGGACGACTACACATTAGGCTTTCAGAATGTGCCTAGCATTATATTGTCAAGCTCACTTGATTGCGTGGTTGAAATGTGCCATTGAATTGGATCCAGTTTGTTTGGTTGGGCCAGATTTCAACTTTGCTCATTTCGTTTGTCCTGAGTTACAACCTTTTTTTCTGGAGTCCTACCTCAACTGGGACACTCAACTAGAGACACTTTTTGGTTGGCGGGTCTCGCTGTTTGCTGGCTGATGAACCGTCTTGGAAGTAAATAATATAGTTATGGTATTACATATCCTGTATTTAACCTCTAATGGCTATGGTTAAATTTCCTGGTCTCGTATTACCTCACGAGGATTAGCTTTCAACTATTAGGAAGCAAGCGAGTTTTCTTCATAAAGCAAGTGACTGTTAATACATAAAATATCTAGGTAGTTCCCCCGGCTCCGATGCATGTTCCCATGTGCAAAGTTCATGTGCTAAGAGTTGTTTAAGAGGGACAGGGATTTTTCCCTCCCCCGGGCATGACCCCTCAGGGAAACAGTTATAGTAGAGTAAATGAGGAAGATGTTGGTTAAAAAAAAAATGAGGAAGATGCGAACAAACTTTTCTCAACAAACAAATGCCATACAAAACAGGATTGTGCTGCTTGAAAGAAACCGTCAGTCTAAAAAGTTTCCGTATACTCAACTGATCAGAGAAGGAGATGGACCACACATTTTCAAGTAGGTTATTACCAACAGATAAAAATAGGTTCTTTGTAGCGAACAAAATTCATGCAATGTGCCTCGATCATCTTCATTTTTAATTATGAATACAAAATAAACTAAGTTGGAGTAATAGAAGAATTGAACTCAGCAAAGAAACTAAATTACATACAAAAAAGTTACATACTAAATCTGTGCACAAAAGACCCCTCAAATCTGCATCAAATAGATTCTGGATCCTTTTGATGGCTAAGAAACTATCACAACTTTCTCCTCTCTTTACCTCATTCCACCAATAGTTCTCCACACCCTTTTGCACTTTCAATTAAAATTTGATCTAGAAATTCATTCATTGTAAAATAACCAACATTTCATTATAGCTTCTTATGGTTGAGAAAATATGTTCTATTTTTTAATGTTGCAGGTAAGGAATTGCTTCCATCGTTAAACTGTTGATCAATATCAACACCGTTAACACCCATTTGCAAGGGCGTTTACAAAGGGATGTTGGTAAGTTCAATGGATTGTCCTAGGATGTTCTGAGCATGCATCATCATTCATGATGAGATCTAGGTTGCTTCTCCGATTGTGAAAATTTTTTGTTAATCCCTGGTTTCAGGTGTGTTACCCCTCACTTTGCAAGGGGGTGACAAGGGAAAACTTTGGTTTATGTGAGAGAGGCTTTGCTACAAAAAATTGGGTCTGTTGGACATTTTGGGGGATGAGAAATAACATTTCTCTGCCTATAGCAGCCTTCAAAGTTATTGACATCAGGCTATAGCAGTCAAAGGGTGCAGTTATATTGAAGGCCACATAAATGTTTTTGTCAGAGCCATACTGTATTCCAAAGAGTTGCAGAAATACTAGGCATTATTGAGAGTTAAGGTGGCTTGTAGTTTGAATACATATGAAAGTTTTGAATCCAACTACAACTAGACTTTGCATAGTTTAGTGAACAATGGAAATATGGATGAGTTTGATTCTTCTAGCAATAGTGCTGGAAGTTTGCGATGAGATTTGGATTGAAGGCCAAATATGGAGGAAATTTATCAACTAGTTGATCTTTTGCAAACAAATTTCCAGTAGCATTCCAAATCCAAACAGAATTAAAGTGGAAGAACAACAACATGCAATTATATTTCCAGAAGGTTAGTGAGCATTTGTACCAACACTCAGAATCGGTGCTTTTCTATTGAATTTATTTGCAGGCTGAGGAAGAAAGCATATGCTCTAAGGAAAATAAGATTAGAATTTCAAATAACAAGATATAAACAGATCTGGGAATTTTTGGAAATTCATTAGAATAATCCTCAATCGCAAAGCAGTGGTAAAAATCGGTTCTAATAAAATAGTTCTGTTGTTCTTTCAATACTGGGTATGTTTTGTATTGAAGGGATCGTCTTCAAATCTAAGCCAATTATGGGCATAATGAAGAATTCTGGGTATGTGTAGCTACAGTAAGATGGAAGACCTGTAACATGAACACCCCTTACACCATGGTCTGGGCATGCAAAATATTTTCTTATGAGATCTGGTTTCAAATCATAGACAACAGTTGTAACACTTCAACCCTGACCACTTCCAACAGTAAGGGAAAGACAGTAATACAAATTTGTCATGGGTGTTGTTGATGCTCCATTCATCTTCTAACACCGCCTGCAACATCCACTGGTGGTTTAACATGTAAAAAAATATAGACAACAATTCCAATTAGAAGTGTAGCGGGTGAACCAGACCGTTATAGTTTGCTCAAAGATCACAAGGACAGGTTGGATAAAGAAACAACATGCTACTAGAATGCATTGGTCTCAGGCTAGCAGGCTCGCATTTTGAAACCAATGAGTGATACAATATCACAACAACGCAGGACATTGTGATGAAGTGGAAAAAGAACAACATCTAGCAAGAGGCAGAGGCATCCACGCTTCATCATTATGTGGTAGGAAGGGAAGCAAAATATGATGGAATCACTGGGCCGTATTCATGACGAAACAAACAAACAAAAATTATGCAAACTTGATGCTAGGGTAAGAAGGAAGATACGACCAACACAAGGGTTGATTCATCCAATATTGCTCATCTCCAATCCTAAACGGTTGATATTTTAGAGCATAGCGCAGGATTCCAAATAATAAGACCCCAATGTCCAAAGTGGTGGGTGTGGTATTAAATTTTTCCTTTGGATGGGCTTATCACTTCTCAATATGGAGATATGAAAAAAAACATTATTGAAGGCAAGCCTCCATAAGTGATTAAAGACTTCTTGAAATAGTATTTTGGATTTCATGGTAACTATTTGGATGTTGTGGTTGCAATCTTGTTAATCTTCAATATATTCTTTGCACTCTATATATTGCAGTCCTAGAACAACAAGGAGGAAAAACATTTGTGTAGATGTTTCGAGGAGTAGTTTGGGTCCTAATTGAAGTATGTACATGCATCACAATAGCAGTTTCTGAGCATATCTACAGCAATGAATCAGACCTCCTATATAGTTAGGGTTAAATGTCAAAGTGTAGAGCTAAAAATGAGATATTCTTCTACAGTCTTAGGTGTGAATAAGTGTTTTTTATGGAAGTTATAAGAGCATGTAGAAGCTACGTAAATGCTTCATCTCAAGGCAGATTGTAGTGAAATAGGGAATAATCCCTTGGAAACAGTCCTATGGTGGGGTATTCTTCAAAAGAAAAGAAAAAACACAGAGATAGCCCCTATTGAACCCCCCCACATCAATGTTTTATTTCCAATGGTTGAAAAGCTTGTGAGGTCTGTCCTAAAGTAGTATATCCTAGCTGATTTAGGGTTGTTCTATTGTAGATTTATCCATTGGAGCGACCCCTTTGATGAATATTTGATGGAGGTCCATTTAGGGTTTGATATGGATTATTTGGAGCACTAATTTGGGATTGAATTTGCTATGAGAAACATGTTCCACTCTTGGAGGAAAATTAAGAATATTGTGGGATGTGAGGATCATTTAAAGGCAATTTGTGAAGATGTATTAGCAATAAGAATGTTCAAACAATTACAATACACATGGTTAAAGAGATTTGCGGTGTATGTGAAGAAAGGGGGCTCGACGTCACCTGTAGCATAGGGAATTGCTCTAAAACGGAAAGTATCTCAAAACCATGTAGCCTCAGTAGCCTCAGCCACATCCCTGTAGCTTCAGTTGCACCTATGAAGAGGGCAAACCCCTGTAGCCTCAGCCGCACTAATTAGACCAAGTCCTCAACGGGCAGCTAATAACCCTGCAAAGAAGTTGAGAACATTTTTAGATTTGAATGATATCAAACTAAAAGAATGTTAGGAAAATAAAACAAATCCGTGGAATTGGAATGTTAGGAAAAGAAAACAGCTTTGTAGAATTGGAAAACCATACTTACATGCCTGGAGAATTCAAATCCCAACCTCCATTCTGGCGAGGGTTACACAGTTTGAGCAACTGAAAGTGAATTAACTATCTCAGAACCTCCTATGACTTCTATGGAGTCTGAAATTTATAATGCAGTGAACAAGGAACCCCCCTATGCCATGAATTCATCAGGTTAACTCTCGAATCTCATCCTGGCCACATTCGGTCATACTTGGGAAAATTCCTGCCCTTCCGGAGCCAAAACAGAGTGGAAATGACCATCAAAAGCCCTAGAAGCCCTTTTGGAAATAGATCTCATCCTAGCCACATTTGATCATACTTGAGAAAAATTCTTCCCTTCTGGAGCCAAAACAGAGTGGAAATGACCATCGAAAGCCCAAGAAGTCCTTTTGGAAAAAAATTTCGAACATAGTATTGAAGAGTTATGAGCTCTCTTCGGAAAGATTGACGTGTCCACTAACCGACCACAGTTGCATCGATTCCTCATTGAACTCAAAATTCAAAAGTGAAATTGGGTTTTAATTCCAGTTAAGTAAAGTTTAATGGATACCAAATATTAAACCTTAAGTTCGTGTTGAGCTGATCAACTAAATTTAGGTGACTTGTAACATGTGTCCGAAGTAAACTATCTACCTTAGTCCAGGGAGAATTACATCTTGGTATTCCTTAGATGTGAATTCTAAAATAAATAATATCAAATATTGAATTAGCAATAAAGAGGCTTAACAAAAGGGATAAAAGTATAAACCTCCATCCACCTTAGTCTAATAAGGATCCATTCATTCCTACGATGTTAAGAGACTTTGAACACTTACCTTGAGCAAGGACAAGCATGTGGTTCTGCAAATTTCACATATCTAACTGATGTATAATCACTGCAAGAACATAATGTGAAGGTTGTTAACTAGAAATCCAAGTAATCATAGGTTTCTTAATTTTTTATTTAACAACTCCCTTTAGTTCATAAGAAGACATTAGACTCTATTTGAATACAAAAACATTTTTTTATTTTTTTATTTTGATGAATTGTGGAACAATACAAAATGGTATCAAAGCAAGGTTAAAAATAGTTGGGACATATCTTGCTATGAGAAGACTGATAAAAGGAAAATGTGTATACAGTTTGATAGGCTATACATTACATGACTTTACCAAACCCTGTTCATCCTCAGTTTCCAAATAATCTCGACAATCAATGGTCTGTAATCTTGCAATTGTATTCTTTAACACTCAGAACATCAAGGAATCAGGAAGAGGTTGAAAGAATGTGGCAAGTACTAAGTGAAGAGGACAACATAAATCAACCAGTTCGGGTTCCATAGAACCAAAATTTGGACAATTATGGAAGAATATTTAGGACAACTAGACCAGATGGAAATGAGAAGAGGAAACAAGGAATTGTGGATAGACTTGAATGAGAGAAAATTAGAGATGTTGGAAACTGTACGAAGATTAAAGGATGAACTTCAAAGTTACAAAACTGATAATGAAAGGTTGATAAGTTACAGTTCCTAGAGAAAAACAACACGAAAATAAATTCTTAAACCTTCTTAGCCTTGGATGGATAAAATATTTCTTTAGGGCCCAAGGTTCAAATTTCTTCCAGTCACCATGTCCAAGACCTCAAGTCCTTAAGACCTAGATACAGAGCTCAATGGATACCCTTGCAAAGTCATGCATGGTGCTTTGAGGCATTTTTCAGGGCTCTGGATTCCTTAGTGGTCTATTTAGGGCCAAAGTCATGGTCTTCTTCTCTATAGCATCATTACTGAGGTCCTAAGACACCTACATACTTCTCAAAATCACATAATGGTGTTAATATCCTCAATCGTATGACAATGATACCCTCAAGAGGTCATGTGTGGTTGGTTGAGGCGATCTTCTTAGCCTTGGATGGCTATAAGATTCCTTTATGGCTAGAGGTTCAAGTCTCCTCCCTTGACCATGTCCAAGTCCCCAAGGACCCAAGAAATACTCTCCAGTTTGATCCCCACCCTTTATACTAGGACATTTAGACCTGGGTCCATACTGTTAGATAAGTCCATTTGGGTCTTTGTAAATCCATGTTATCAATTCGTTATTGTATTAAAAATTCCATATGTATCACCACTATTGAAATATACATTAGATTGTTTAAAGACATTATGCACATTACAAAAAAATAAGCATATAATACACATTGTGGTGTTTTTATTTACAAGTATTTGCATATGGGATGCTAGCAGCAACGTCGACAGCTGCAAGAGAAAGGAACCTCAACTACACTAGATTCTACCACTGTGGACTTCCAAACTTCTGCAAACCCCTCCATCGCTTCTATGTCAAGGCCATCGTCTGCGTCATTTTTGCATTCATCAGCTCTCTCCTTCTGGGAGGATATGCAATTTGAACGTCATCTATCTCTCCAAGAACTAGTTGCAATCTTCCTTGCTGATGTAAAATTACTTATCTAACCTAAAAAACAAAAAACCAACAAATAGAAAAGGAAAAAATAAAAGAACCAAGATACCACTCCAAGGCCCCAAGGCTACAAGACCCATATACATAGTACCATAGATTCCACTATAATGTTATGCATGGTCCTTTGAGGAAATATTCATGGCTATGAATGCCTCAATGATTTCTTTAGGGACAAAGGCATGGTCTTCTTCCCTCAAACATCATTCTCAAGGCCCTGAGACACCTACATATTAATCAAAACAACTTAATGTCACTAACATCATCAATCATAGGCTAATAGTACACTCAAGAGGCCATGTGTGGTTGGTGGATACCGCCTCCTTTGCCTTAGATGGCTAGAATATTTCTTTAGGGAAAAATGAAGGTATCGGAGTCCAAAGCTTCCAAAACCTCTGTATAAACTACATTCGAACCATTTTTAGCGCATGTGGATGAAGTGAGGGAGACCATATCCCAATCCTTGTTGCTTCTGTTGTTCATGCTATCATCACTTTCGCTGCTGCCACCTTCAGACATATTTCTTTAATAGCAAAAGTCTTATGTTCCTCTGTTCCTCGAGGACTTTTAATTTTTTAAATCCTGAATTTGATGGCGAACAACTTCAATTTCTCGATCATCCAAGGAATTCAACTCCAGGATCATGTTCTGGTACTGAATCCCATAAAGCTTGCGTGCTACAACCAACATAGTGGATGTATTCCGGGTGCCACGTGAACTGTAAAGAAGGAGATGAGGCAGCTTGTTCTTGCTCATCAGCCTATCAACTTTACCACTTTGAACAATGTCAGCATCCTTAAATTCTGTTCCCTGAATCATGACTGAGTAAACTTGCAATGCATACATTCCTATACCCCAAAATTGAAACTTGATGCACATTATTCACCGCTCTAACAATTGCAGCATCCTTAAACCCTAAACCTTGACACACCGCACTTGCAATGAATATATATTTAAACCCTAAACCCTGACACACCGCACTTGCAGCGAATACATCCATTAACCCCAAATTTGAAACCTTGAACACATTATCAAACATCAAATGGCCACCATTGCGTTGTAGGCATCATTAAAGCCGGGAACGTGATATTAAACCCCAAATATTCCCCTTGAAAATCATTAAATCACAAAAAACAAATCTTAAACACCAAATTGACCCTCAAAAAACCCTGAAAACCAAAATGGGTAGCAAAATCTCACTTGTTTCGATGATATCTTTATGAGTTGCAATGTCTGCGAGAGATTGAGGGCGATATTTTTCGACCCATGGTCCTATCTTTTGAATAGCACCGTTCCCAATTTTTCCTTTTCCTTTGTTGGTTTTTTAGAAGGAAATCATTCGTCGATGTCCATCGATGTTGGTTCCTCCATTTTCCTGTGTGTTTTCTATGAACAGTTGCAGGAGATATCACAACTGAAATGGCAGAGCTAACGCAATGGGAAGCCAAAAATGGCACCAAATTACTTTTCGATTAGGGAGGTTGATTGAATTCATTATTTGCAAACCACATTGGTGTAGAGGTATTGGAAGCGAGTGTGAACTATATAGTTACTAGTGCAATAGAGTTATCTCTATTGTTTCCTTTAGGTAGAGTATAGATATTCGTTTTACCAAATGAACTGAACATTATAAAATTATAAAACTACCTTTGAGTAAAGTATGTAGTGGGAGTATTTATGAAAGAAAAATATTATAAAATTATAATAATATATAGAAGCATAGTAGATCTAGACTAAGATTATTGTGGTGGAAATTTTGAATCATGCTAAGAAGGTATTTGATTTAACTGGGGAGAGGTTTATGTATGAAACTTAGACAAAAATCCTCAAATTACATATATGATCCAATGATATAATCAAATTCATTGATATTTTTTAAGATGGATTTATGAAGTCATATTTCAATTGGAATTAATATTTCAAACAGTTGGCCACCATAGCCTGAAAAATGGAAAAGTTGGAGGATAAGGATTGAGGTAGAAGGGTTGCCTCCAACAACAAGAAAATTGACTAGGAATTGGAGGATATCATCCTAGACATAGGGTTCCACGAGAGTTAAACGACTACATACTCTCTTGATTTTGACTTATACTTACACACAAAAGAGATGATAGCGTGACATGTGGACTTTGTCTTAGAGAAAGACAACCCTTTATTGCACACCTTCCTAAAATATCTGCACCACCTCAATGGCAAGTATTAGTCCCAATCTAAATGCCATCTAAAGATTCAAATAAGGGTTAGAAGATACAAGGGAACCAAGGGGTGAGGATGACATTGAAAAGAATCAGCCTAGATATAAGTTTCAACACCTAATTTCCCTTGTAGATGATGAAGATTGGCATAGTTTCCTTCTAGTTCAACTCTATCTCCTTTTTAGCATCATTTTTCCACCTTTCCATACACCATCACTAGGTAGATGAGTGATAAGCTTTTTAGCATCATTTTTCCAACTTTCCTTGCCTTTCACTTTCATTAGGGAGGAGTTGTCGTAAGATGAGACAAGGGTTATTGAAATCATGGTTAGATGAGTGGTTTGAAACACATTTTGGAGTTTTCATTAAATAGGAAGCTGAGTTGTGAGGGAAAGATATTTAAAACTGTATATAGATAGTTTTGTATGGTAATGCTACTAGAAATGAGTACAATATCTTCTAAGTGTACATCCTAATGAGTCTCTATCAATAGTTACAACTGATTAAGGAGGTAGTGGAATACATCTAGAAGGTGGAGAAGATAGTAGAGTGAAATATCTAGAACCTAATTATGCTTTGGCAAGTAGACAACTTGATAAACCAAGCAATGGATTTTGGGGTGAAAACAATGGTAGAGGAGTTTGTTGTAGAAGCATACTAATGATATTCAAAGGTGGAGGAAGAGTTGAAGTGGGGCATGAGGATGAGACTGGTGACAAAAAACTCAACTTGGATCCAAATACTATTGGTTAAGGAGGGTAACCTTTTGAACCCATTAGCATGGAAACATCAAAACCTTGCACCATGGGGGTGGTTGGAGTGGTTTTGACAATGTTGAGGGCATATGAGAGACAATATCATGGGGGAAGCAAGAAATAGTGAGAGGGTTTGAACATGTTCTAAGAAAGGCATAGATCATAGACCGATGTTGTATTAATTGTATATGTGTAGTTAAAAAGAAGATTGAGCGGTTGCAAAGGGAGGTCACCAATGAGGGAATAAATGGAGGAAGATTACAAGAGTTGAAGAAACTCAGCAAGTAATAAAGGAGAGTTAGCCAACCAATGGTTATGATATTGAGGACTAACAATGGATAGAAGTCCAATGAGGGGGTTAGAGAAGTGAAGGGACCAAAACCATGTGCCCTTGTACAACACTCTCTTTAGGGGAAGGAGGTTGTAATCCACACTAGACACCAACCACTTTAGTATTTTTCGTGACTATAGCGACGAATTTACTTTTTGTGGCTATAGTGATGAAAGTTCATGGCTATAGAGATGAAAAATACATCCGTGGCTATAGCGACGATCTTCGGGGGAATTTTCAATTTTTTCCAAAAATTTAAACTATTTTTCCACGAAAACATCAATTTTAACTGTTTCATGGCAAACTTTCATGGGAATTTTGAGCCATATGTAGTAGTGCATGTGTCGACCTTAGAAATCATCCAAAATCTTCCATGTGCCTTAAATGAGCCAATTACCTTCTCTTGACTATTTATCCTGACGTCATATCAGTTGTCCTTTCACTTTTACCTCAAATCCCTTGCAGTCAACACTCTTTTGATCACTCTCATTCTCTCATGCATGCTTCTAAACTACGTAGAGAGTTTTCCATTGTTGTACATGACCATTAACAGACTGTGTTTAACCCACATATTCGAATTTGAAGACAGAGTTGCATTTTTGGAAGGGAAAATATATGGTTGTAGATGAGCAGGGAGGTTGGGAAAGCTAGGAACCTTTACCCATTGAGTTCTGCTACTTTTGGATGCTTGACAAGCTTGTAGGAGGTTCTCCATTAGCATACAACATGTTGGACTCTTACTGCACACACTAGTAAGCACTTTAAGGGTTGGATTTCCTTAGGGAAATGTGGATCAGTGAAGGGAAATTCCTTCCTCATGTTGTGTGGGGAAGTTGTAAGGAGTTCCATGGCTGTGAGGGCTTAGTGAGACCCCTATAGAACTCTGGTTGAGATTTTGGATAAGCATAGTGAGCATAATGGGTTATGGAATGAGAGATAGAATCCTATAGGTGTTTCCTTCTCCTTGGTGGCATCATATACCAGCTTGGGGGTGGGCCTCTCAGCAAAAAGAGTATATGTTGGACAAAGTGCTTATGGTTGGATGGAAAATCGCTCTTACACAACCAGTTGCTCGGATCTTCTTTGTTTAAAGATAAGTATTCTTATGTATCTAATGTGCAATGATTTTAATTTATATGCCTGTGACAATTATGCTTGGAATTGCATGTTATGTTTGTGTTGATCAAATTTATTTCCACTGTGTGTTTTTATTTTATGTCTACGCATGCATTTAGTTGTATGAATTCATAATTATGGCTATGGGGAAAAATTAGAGGCCCTGGTTTAGTTAATGTCCCCTCCTCCTTGTTGGATTGATGGATGGGGATGTTACATATTTTTTCTAATTCGATGCACACAATCCAATGGGAAATGGTTGTGGAATTTATCATCGGAAGGGTGGTATAAATCCCTCCAAACAATGTCGTCGGCATAAATCCACGAAACGAGATAAGGGTGGGAATTTTTTTTAAAAATACAACTAGAACAATATGTGTGCCAAACTTTTTTCTAATTTAGATATTAGTATAAATATATAACTCTTTGGTTTTCTTTCCTATTTTGAATGGAAAATTATTGTTTTCATTGTAGGTATTGGATTTAAGAGCATTTTCTTAGTCTAAAGCCAACCTTGTATTTTAAAAAACGGATATAGGATAAGATTCAAGTCCCCTGCTTATGTTATTATATATTATTCCTAAATTGATAGAAGACAGGCCATGCACAACAAAAATCAAATAAATTTATGGATTCCAACTCCCCAATGTTGTTATAGTTCTACCCCTATGTCCTGAGAAGGTTGAAGTTGTAAAGCAACAGCTCTCTAGTATTCATCATGAAGTTCTTTTTTTTTATTTCTAAGATAAAGAAGCTCTCAGTTTGCGAGCTGGAACATATGGATCTTAACAAGATTTATATAATCTCTGTTTTACGAGAAACTGAGATATTGTAGGTATCCATTTTTATCAACCCATTTTTAATGCCCCTTTTATATCATATTATCAAGTTGTAAAAACCATGAGCTCTAATGCATCTTAGTATAAGCAAACATGATGCTAAATAAAATAATAGTGTAATGTTAATAATGATCCCACCAGGATTGTAGGGGCGACTGATCAATTTGTAGCGTTGGATAGTAGAATACCCAACGAAATATTAACGGGGAAGGAAAAATGTGTAAAAGGAAACCCAGTCAAGAGATCAATGTAACAAAGAATGTAAAATAATGATAGTCCAATAGTCAGTGAAATGCTTAGAAAAGATGAGAATTGAAGATATTTCACACCACAGCCTGCCAGTCTACCAATTTTATACCATGTAAATACAAGTATATCCACATAGAGCTCACTTTTTCTATAAGATTAGTCAATCAAAGGTATGAATTGAGCCCATTATTTGGAGGTATGAATCCATTCCATGATTTGGAGTTTATTCCTTATCCCACCCAAATAAAATAACCCCCAATATTTATATTACTATGTCAAATTAAAAACCCCCCCTTGACCCCTTAATACAAGGCAATATATTTTTTAGGTTTTTAGGAGTATTCAAACCCCCAATATGAATGGATGTGATATGATATTTCCCCCCTTCCTCATGTTGTGTGGGGAAGTTGTAAGGATTTCCATGGTTGTGAGGGCTTAGTGAGACCCCTATAGAACTTTGGTTGAGCTTTTGGATAAGGATAGTCAGCAGAATGGGTTATTGGATGAGAGATAGAATCCTGTAGGTGTTTCCTTCGCCTTGGTGGCCTCATATCCCAGCTTGGGGGTGGCCTCTCAGCAGAAATAGTATATGCTGGATAGAGTGCCTATGGCTTGGTGGAAATCACTCTTACACAACCAATTGCTTGGATCTTCTTTGTTTAAAGATAAGTATTCTTTGTATCTGATGTGCAATGATTTTAATTTATATGCCTGTGACAATTATGCTTGGAATTGCATGTTATGTGTGTGTGGATCAAATTTATTTCCATTGTATGTTTTTACTTTATGTCTGCACATGCATTTAGTTGTATGAATTCATAATTATGGCTATGGGGTGAAATTTAGAGGCCATGGTTTAGTTCATGTCCCCTCCTCCTTGCCGGATTGAGGGATGGGTATGTTACATAATTTTCTAATTCGATGCAGACAATCCAATGGGAAATGGCTGCAGAATTTATCATCGGAAGGGTGGTATAACTCCCTCCAAACAATTTCGTCGGCATAAATCCACGAAATGGGATAAGGGTGGGAAACAAATTTTAAAATACAACTAGAACAATATGTGTGCTAGACTTTTTTATAATTTAGATATTAGTATAAATATATAACTCTCTAGTTTTCTTTCCTATTTTGAATGGAAAATTATTGTTTTCATTGTAGGTATTGGATTCAAGACCATTTTCTTAGTCTCAAGCCAGCCTTGTATTTTCAAAAATGGATATAGGATAAGATTCAATGCCCCCTCCACTGATGTTATTATATATTATTCCTGAATGGATAGAAGATAGACCATGCACAACACAATTCAAATAAATTTATGGATGCCAGCTTCCCAATACTGTTATAGTTCTACCCCTACGTCCTGAGAAGGTTGAAGTTGTAAAGAAACAACTCTCTAGTATTCATCATGAAGTTCTTTTTTATTTCTAAGATAGAGAAGCTCTCAGTTCGTGAGCTAGAACATATGGATATTAACAAGATTTATACAATCTCTGTTTTATGAGAAACCAACCTTAGAACTTCTCGGAGCAATGATAATGAATCCTTCATTCTGCATTTGTTAGCAGAAGAAGATCAATTTTCGACGAAAAAATGTAGTTATTACATGTGGAGGCAGCGGTTTTCTGTGGAAGACAAGTGTAGGGTTGAGCGTGGGTTGAGGAGAGGAAAGATGTCGAAAAATGGGCTATTACATTAGCTTTTCCATTGGGAGAACAACTTACGGGAGGAAATATGGAGGCCGAGAGGAATCTATGATTTTCTTCCCACAAAAATGGTAACTGGATTTCCATTTAAAATATAGGCAGATTTAAAATACAGGTAACAAGAGTTTTATAACAGCTTGACTTTTTTGGGTGTGGTTAATGTGTCTAAAAATTGGTATTATCACTGTATTCGGTCATCTGGTTGGTTGAAAGGCTTGCCTAAATATCTGTACATTGAAATTTTTTATTTATTTCCTAAAAATTGAAAGGGACTTTCAAGTCACCTACAAAACACTCCTTTGTTGAAGTATGTAAGTTCTTCCAACAACACAGATTTGGAAAGTGTATCAAATGTTTCCATCTACACCGAAATTTATTCTCCTCGTAGCTGAATGTGGGAATATTAGAAGGGAACCAGGATCTCTAAAGTTTTTCTTGCCTGCATCCATAAGTAATTGGGCCAAGTTAATGGAAATGAATCCTTGGATTACTATGGGATTTTCAACCCTTTCTGAAGATTACCTTACATTACAACCTTGTGCAGGAGGTTTGATGTATTCAGCTAAGGATTTGGTTCCATTCTTTTGAAGACACCTTGATGTAGTAGATATTCCAGAGCTATTTCCTCCGAAAGAAAATATTCCTGTTGTTTCCCATGCTTTGAAAACCTGCAATTTTTCTAATTTGATGCACATAATCCAACATAAAATGGTTGTGGAATTTATCACTTGAAGGGCAGGATAACTCCTTCCAAACAATGTTGTCAAAAAAAATCCACGAAACAGGATAAGGGTGGGAAACAAATTTTAAAATACAACCTAAACCCCACCCCCTATATCTCTCTCCCTCTCCTCTTTGTAACCCTTACTAACCCCTAACCTCCAACCCCTTAACACCCCCCCCTCTCTCTCTCTTACTAACCCCTAAACTCTAACCCCTCTCTCTAACTCTAACTAACCCCCCATATGTCTCTACCTCTAACTCTTTAACATCCCCCCTCTCATTCTACCTTTAATCCCTTACCACCCCCCAATTCCTTTGAATATCTTTTTCACCAAACCAAACACTATAGTTGTAATGTTAAATATCATGATAAAAGTATAATGTTAAATATTGCAACAAAATTGTAATGTTAAATATCACGGAAGATTTGTAATGTTAAATATCGCATATGTGTTTTAGGGAACAAGTATGTGTGTGTGTTTTAGTCAACCAAAATGCGTATGTGTTTTGGTTAGTAAAAACACATTCCCGTTATTTTTACCTATGCTCCTAACCCCCCAAAACCTCTAATACACCCCTCCTACAACCCCCAAAGACCCCCACATTAATATAGAACACCCCCCAACCCAATAACACCCCATTCTCTTTCTAACACAAACGTGTATCCATATGCTTCCCCTACCACTGACCCCCATCCTCTCTCTCTCTCTTTCTCTCTCTCTCTCCCCTCCACTCCCTAAAACTTACTAACTCCTTCTCTCACTCTTTCTCCCTTGCTCTACTTACCCACAATCTCCTAACACCCCCTTTTTCTCTACCTATAAACCCTTAACAATCCCCCTCCATCTATACCTCTAACCCATTAATGATCCCTCACCACCCCCTCTCTCTCCCCCCTCTTTTTCCTAACCCTTACTAAACCCTTCTCTCACACTCTTTCTCCCCTGCAGGGAAAGGAGGGGGTAAGCCCCATATGTCTATGTCTCTATATCTAACCCCTTACCACCCCTAAATTATCTCCCTTTACCTCTCTCTCTCTCTCTCGCTAACCCAAAAACTCATGATCCTAACCTATACCCCCCTTTCTCTCTAATCACCCTTCTCCTCCCCAAACCTCTAACCCTCTCTCTCTCTCTCTCTCTCTCTCTCTCTCTCTCTACCCCTTACCACCCCCAATCTCTCTCTCTATATATATCTATCTCTCTCTCGCTAACTCTTATTAACCCCCTCTATCTCTCTCTTCCCCTAACTCTTACTTACCCCCAATCTCCTAACACCCCCTTTTGTCTCTAACTCTATTCACTTAACAATCTCCCTTCATCTCTACCTCTAACCCCTTACCACCCCCTAAAGTATCTCCCTTTACCTCTCTCTATCTCTCTAACCAAAACACTCATGCTCCTCGGGTTATACCCCATTTCTCCCTAATGACCCTTCTCCTCCCCAAACCTATAACCCCCCCTCTCTCTCTCTACCCCTTACCATCCCCAAATCTCTTTGTCTCTCTCTTTCTCTCTCTCCCTAAATATTACTAACCTACTCTATCTCTCTCTCCCCATAAATATTACTTACCCCCAATATCCTAACACACCCCTTTGTTTCTACCTATGACCCCTTAACAATCCCCCTCTGTCTCTACCTATAACCCCTTACCACCCCCTAAAGTATCTCCCTCCACCTCTCTCTCTCTCTAACCCAAATATGCATGCTCCTCACCTATACTCCCCTTTATCCCTAATCACCCTTCTCACCACCAAACCCCTAAAACTCTCTCTCTCTATCTATATCTCCCTTTTCCCCTTACCATCCCCCAATCTCTCTCTCTCTCTCTCTCTCTCTCTTATGCTCCTCACCTATACCCCCCTCTCTTCCTTATCACCCTTCTCCTCCCCAAACCCCTAACCCTCTCTCTCTCTCTCTACCCCTTACCATCCCCCAATATCTCTCTCTCTCTCTCTCTACATAACTCTTACTAAATCCCTCTCTCACTCTCTCTCACTCCCCTACTCATCCACATACCCTTAACCCCCACTCACTATCTCTTCCCCAACCACCTAACACACCACCAACCCATTGGCTCTCTCTCTCTCTCTCTCTCTCTCTCTCTCTCTCTCACACACACACACACACACACACACACACACACAGTGACACATCCCTATGTATCCCCCTACCACTAACACCCCCCCCCCTCTCTCTCTCTCTCTGTCTCCCCACATCCCACCTAAATCATACTAACCCTCTCACTCACTCTCTCTCACTCCCCTACTCATCCACCTACACCTAACCCCCACCCCCATATCTCTTCCCCAACCACCTAACACACCACCTCCCAATTGGTTCTCTCTCTCTCTCACTCTCTGTCACACACACACACACTCTCTCTCTCTCACACACACACACATCCCTATGTCTCCACATACCACTAACACCCCCCCCCCTCCTCTCTCTCTCTCTCTCTCTCCCCCCCTAAATCATACTAACCCCCTCTCCCACTCTCTATCACTCCCCTACTCTGCCACAAACACCTAACCCCGACCCCCCTTCTCTCTCCCCCCATCCTCTCCCTAACCCTTATCTCTCCCCCCCTCCTCTTCCTAACCCTTACTAATTCCTTCTCTCACTCTCTTTCTTCCTTGTAGGGAGAGGAGGGGGTAAGCTTGCAGGGGAGAAAGAAAGTGAGAGAATGGGCTAGTAAGGTTTAGGGAGTGGAGGGGAGGGAGAGAGATGGGGGGTTGGGGTTAGGTGTAGGTGGAGGATTATGGGAGTGAGAGAGAGTGGGAGAGGGGGTTAGTATGAGTTATGGGGAATATGGGGGGAATATGGAGAGAGAGAGAGAGAGAGGAGGGGGGTGTCAGTGGCAGGGGGAGACATAGGGATGTGTCTGTTTGTGTGTGAGAGAGAAAGAGAGAGAACCAAAAGGGTGGTGGTGTGTTATGTGGTGAGGAATATATAGGGGGGTGGGGGTTAGGTGTAGGTGTATTAGTAGGAGTGTGAGAGAGAGTGAGAGAGAGGGATAGTATGAGTTTGGGGGGGGAGAGAGAGAGGGTTAGTGGTTTGGGGAGGATAAGGGTGATTAGGGAGAATGGGGGGTATAGGTGAGGAGCATGAGAGAGAGAGAGAGAGAGAGAGAGAGGGGTTTGGGGATGAGAAGGGTGATTAGGGAGAAAGGGGGTATAGGTAAAAAGGATGAGTGTTTGGGTTAGAGAGAGAGAGAGAGAGAGAGAAAGAGAGAGATTCAAAGGGATAGACTTTAGGGGGTGGTAAGGGGTTAGAGGTAGATACGGAAGGGGATTGTTAAGGGGTTAGAGGTATAGACAGAAGGGGGTGTTAGGATATTGAGGGTAAGTAAGAGTTAGAGAGAGAGAGAGATAGAGAAGGGGTTAGTAAGGTTTAGGGATTGGAGGGTATAGAGAGAGAGAGAGGGGGGGAGGTATAGGGATGTCTTTGTGTGTGTGTAGACAGGAGAGGGTTAGGAAGAGGTAAAATGATATTTTGATAAACCGAAAATACAAATTTGAAAATATAACATCTGGTCAACCTGTTTTGTGATATTGTCTAATGGAATTATTCTTCCTTTAGTTCACGAGTCTTCTGATGGACCCTTGCATTTTACAAAAGTTGTTTTTTCATGTTTCAGTTTTACTTTGGTTCATTCTCTCGATTTCCATGTTATTTGTTTTATATTTTTTACTATAATTTTTCCTTTTAAGCTTCTGATATTTGTGTATTTAATCCTTTATTTGGTGCCTAAGAGAATCCTTTTAATGTGTTAGGGTAACTTGGATTATTAAAAAAAAGTTGAGAAGGTTGTGTGCTTCTCTCTACCTACAAGTAGATTGTTCCATTTGGTTTGATTTTCTATGTAAAAATATAATTCTTGTTATTTACAAGAAAATATGTTGAATGTAAAGTTTTTAATTTTTAGACTATCAGTTTTTGAAACTAACATTGGTTTTTATTATTTTGCACTTTATTTTATTTGGTTTGTCAAATGGTGGGGGTTAGGTATAGGTGGAGTAGGGTAGTGAGAGAGGGGGAACTAATTTATGAGTTAGGGGGAAGAGCGGGGGGGAGGGGTTAGGGGTGTTATGGGGTTAATACATAGGGGTTGCAGGCATACATTCAATGACATGTTAGTTTTGGAACTACCTTCTTAAATGTTGCTAATCGTTTGTAGAACAAAATGCGTACGTGTTATATAAATACAAAATGTGCACGCATTTTGTACAAGAAAAATGTGTACGCATTTTGTGCTTGTATATACAATGTGCATCACTGTCTGAGAGACACTCTAACAGGATCACAAAGAAACCAACAATGCTTGCAATTTTAGATTCTATACACAACATACACTCTTTCCATTGTAATAAAGTTCACACAAATTGAGTATTTCATTCACCATCTCCATCACAAGTGCTATAAGGATTGCTTGGAGCACCAAAGACATTGGACAAGGTTCAAGAGTCCAATAGAAAAACCATCTCCAATTCTCCACCATTAAATTTCTTACAATTTAGGAACGTCAAATGCAATATTTCATTGATAATTGTGGTGGAGTACAGATTCAATTGAGAAATTAAAAAAACAATCTTGGAGAATGTCCTATTGAGGAGAACCATAGACCATCCCCACCATTGATGGTATTACAATTTAGTAGAATCAAAGGAAACATCTCATTTATCATAAAGGTGGAGTGTAGAAACAATTGAGCAAGAAAAATACCTAGCTTGGAGAATCTCCAATTGAGAAGCACCATAGACCATCTCCGTCATTGATTTTCTTACAATTGAGGAGTATTAAAGACAATTTATCTCATTGATCATTGTGGTGAAGTATAACAAAATTGAGAAAGAAAAAACTAAGATTGGAGAATCTCCAATTGAAGAGCACCATATGTTAGGATATTCCTATACTCCATCATAGTCCTACTAGCATTTTCATTATTTGCAGTTTCAGTATTGCATGCATACCAGTCATCAGTCCCAACACCTAGCCTCAGTTAGCCAACCCCTGGTAGCTTCTCTCAGATCGGTTTTATCCCTCCTAGAGCTTAGTGCGCCCTTCCTCCTTGATTTAAGGAAGCCACTTGTCCTCTCTCACCTACCACTCAGTTGCACTTCAGTTAGTTGAGTTATCTTTAGTTCTCTCCTTGATTTAAGAATAGACTGACTCTCAACTGACTGTATCACTCCGATGGACCTCTGATGAGACTAGACTGCCCATTCTGACTCCAGTTAGATCCTCCTGCGCCCTCCACTGAGCCTCCTTCATTCAGTTAGTTCCAGTTACACTCAGTTACACCTACCACACTTAGTTAGACTTAGTTTGACTAATGGTTGACAGTTACTTGAGCATTGATGACTCCACTGATGATGAGATAGACTTCTAGTTGTGCTCCAATGACACTCCAGTGATCTTTTTATCACTCCATGAAGGCTAATTTGAATTGCCACCTTGGCATTCAAATGCTCATGCATTGTACTACTTATTTGTCCATATTGTGATTAATGAATTAGTGTGTGTGAAGTTATTTTTCTTCTATCCGATTTCTATTGTATTATTATTCTATTGCTCATTTTACTACATTGACCACTCTTAATCTTATTCCTAAATTCTTTCATTGTGAGGTATACACCATCTCTTAGATCTGCTGTGAGGATTTTCACATGGTATCAGATCATGTTGAGAGTATTGTTTATCTCCATTCCTGAGATTTTTTTGCAGGTTATTATTAAGATATCGAGTGCAGCAGTTTCTGCATTTTTGTAGTAGTATCAGTTGCAGATATTTTCTATTGTTCTTGCAAGTCTTCAAACAGCTTCCATGTAATCATCAGGAATTACTCCTCTTTATCTAGGATCTTAACTGAGACACAAAGATTTACTTGGGGAAAACCATAAAGGTGAAAAACCCCAATAACTTACTCAGAGATAGATAGAGCAATGATACAACCCAAACATGAGAGATAGACATATCCTAGCAGCAGATCCTCCTCCTCCATAAGTGTGCCACTCCTCCTTGAGTGCATGAGTGAGAAGTGAGTAATCAAATAGAGTGCCTCCCGCACTCTATTTATACTTGACTTGACTTTCCTTTTACATAAATCATGTAGGCTCGAACTTAACCACATAGCATAATTCTGACTAGGCCGACCCCCAATAGGGTGGTCTAATAACCCTTCGACCCACATGGCCTACCCCCAATAGGGTAGTCTAATAACCCTTTGACCCACATGACTTATACAGGTCCGACCGCAACAAGGTGGTATAATAACCCATCAAGTATAAGTTACGACATTTACAATATAAATGACGACACTTCCGTATAGAGGAATAATACCATCTCTATAGGAATACAATATACATATATGTGAAATACATTCTGAAGTTACATATACATCAACACTCCCTCTTAACTAGGAAGGTATTTCTTGACACAGGTCTTCAAGCATAAGTCATCTTCTCTGGATCATCGTCACTGGATAATCATCATCGAGTCATCATCATCGTCACTGCTGCTGCTATCTCAATCAATCTCTGAATCTACTCGTCATAGGAAGTTCTACAGAGCCAGTCCTTTTTCATACTGGATGTAGGCCCACCACCTGCAGGTCTTCATCATCACTGGCCATACTGTGGAATTCTCGGGACTTATTACATGCATCACAAAACCTGGTTGCAGCATCCCAGGCTATTACGAGCACACAGCTCTACCTGTAGGATCTCTCAAGAGCACATTACATGTAACCCATCACAAAACCTGGCTGAAGCATCCCAGGCTGTTACGAGCACACGGCTCTACCTGTCAGATCTCCCAGGAGCACATTACATGTGATCTCACCACAAAACTTGGCTGAAGCATCTGAGGCCTTTTTCATCCTATGTAGATCTCCCAGGAGAAAATTACATGTGGTCATGGAAAAACCTGGCTGAAGCATCTGAGGCCTTTTTCATCCTATCTAGATCTCCCAGGAGCAAATTACATGCCATAGGACAAAACCTCGAAAGAGCATCTTCCAGATATCCCAGGGCAACGAATTACATGCCATAGGAAAAACCTCGAAAGACTATCTGCAGATCTCCTAGGGCACAAATTATATGTCCTCCCAAGCAAAACCTCGAAAGAGCATTTGCCAGATGTCCCAGGGCACCAAATTACATGCCATAGGCAAAACCTCAAAAGACCATCTGCAAATCTCCCAGGGCACAAATTACATGCTTACCTACACAACCTGATCCACGGCCACAAAGTATCATCTGATACTCACCATACATCATCCTGATGTACACATGATCATCCTGATCATCATCACTACAACATCCTGCTGCATGTCATCTGGAGAAGCTCATCATCCACGATCACCCTGATCATACAATGCATCCATCTGATGCACACCAAGTATCTACCTGATACATATCATCATACATAGTGTATCCACCTGATACAAAGATACATGATCCACACAATGTATCCATCAACATACATGATCTACCTGATCATACCTGATACATATCAATATACATAGTGTATCCACCTGATACATAGATACATGATCCACACAATGTATCCATCAACATACATGATCTACCTGATCATACAATGTATCCACCTGATACATATACAGATACATGGTCCAAGCATCCAACATGATGCTTATACAAAATACATACACATGATCCAACCGATCATATCCAGCATCCAACATGATGTGTAGATATAAATGATCCAACTGATCATATCCAACATCCAACATGATACATACATACATACATAAAATTGATCCAACTGATCATATCCAGCAGAAACCAGAACATCATCCTAATGCTCATCATTCAGCGCTTACATCCACAGCCATGTGAAGGATCCTCCTTCCAACATGCTTGGAATGGCTTCAGCAAATGTGTCCATCACTTCTTCCTCGAAGTGTCCTCGATCTAAAGAATGCCAAGCCTCTCTCTGAAGTACTCAAACTTCACCCTAGCTAGTGGCTTCGTCAGCACATCTGCAATTTGCTCGTCCATCGCAACATACAGGAGCTTCACAGCTCCTCTTTGCACCATATCCATGATATAGTGATATTTGATCTCTATGTGTTTCGACCTATCATGAAACACTGGATTCTCGGACAGCTTCACACAACTCTGGTTATCACAGAAGATACCAGTAGCATCCAACGGGAGATCAAATAACTTGGACAGTAGCTTCCATATCCATACTGCCTCACAACTAGCTAAACAGGATGCAACATACTCTGCCTCAGCTGTACTCAGTGCTACACAGGACTGCTTCTTGCTGCACCAAGATATCACACCTGATCCCATACTGAAGCAGCACCCAGATGTGCTCTTCCTATCTGCAGCACTGCCAGCCCAATCTGAATCAACATAACCCTGCAAGTTAAACTTTTGATTCGCTTCATACTTGAGCCCATAATCCACTGTACCCTTCAGGTATCTCAGAACATGCTTTACAGCAACCAGGTGAACACCCCTCGGATCCGTCAGGAACTGGCTTAATGTGTTCACAGCAAGGCAAATATCCGGTCTCGTGTTCGTCAGGTACATCAAGGACCCAATCATCTGACGATACATAGAGACATCAACCGGCTCAGATGAAGCATCACATAGAAGCTTTAGATTTGATGAATGGAAACCACAAATGATAGCACATTTGAAGAGACATGTTCTCTTTGATTATTGTTTTGAAAGAGAGTTCGAATCCTCTGAAGAAGAGTATGACTGGTTAAATGAAGGTGAAATAGCTTGTGTAGCCATGAGTTATGCTATGTCTCGGTGCATGTTATATGACCTCCCTGATGTTGGATCTCCAAAAGAGATATGGGCCTATCTGGATGAAAGATTTGGCAAACAAAATGAAGGAATTGGTCCAAACCCTTTCGAGAGCAAGCAAAGTGTTGCATTCGCCCTCCTTGATGATCTCATTGATCATGAATCAATATCAAACATATCTCATATTGAAGTTGTCCACAAAGAAGAAGAACTTGCATATTCTGCACTCATGCTCCAAATTTCTTCTATTTTGAATTCTGTTCCAACTCACACTCTAGAAATTGCAGAAGGTCCTAAATCCTCTCTTGCACCAGAGTCTGTTGGTTTGCATCGTGATCTACTGAATGTTTCAGAGGTAAAATCAGCCATTGGAGGTAATGCATTCGTTCTCCTTGATCACTCACCTCTTGTGTACTACTATATGATCATTATTTCATGCTTTCATAAGGTTATTGAAGATAATGTCCATTGCCATTCGCTTGGGATAATTTCTCATGCACTTACTGGTTTTGATCTCACCTCTAATTGTTGAAAGGAGATCTCAAGAAACCATGTTTCAAGTCTTGGAGCTGATTTAAAATCCAAGCAATCACTACTTGGGATAATTTCTCATGCATATGATGGTTTTGATCTCACCCCTGCGGGTTCAAAGGAGATATCAAGAAACATTTATCAAGTCTTGGAGTTGATTTGGATTCCAAGTAATCACTGTTATTTGATGGTTCTTTTTGGCATAATCTCACCCATGATGGTTCGAAGGAGAAGACAAAAGACTATCTGCACAGTCATGCTATGTCATGACATAGCCATGAGTTATGCTATGTCTCGATGCATGTTATATGACCTCCCTGATGTTGGATCTCCAAAAGAGCTATGGGCCCATCTGGATGAAAGATTTGGCAAACAAAATGAAGGAATTGGTCCAAACCCTTTCGAGAGCAAGCAAAGTGTTGCATTCGCCCTCCTTGATGATCTCATTGATCATGAATCAGTATCAAACATATCTCATATTGAAGTTGTCCACAAAGAAGAAGAACTTGCAGATTCTGCACTCATGCTCCAAATTTCTTCTATTTCGAATTCTGTGCCAACTCACACTCTAGAAATTGCATAAGGTCCTAAATCCTCTCTTGCACCAGAGTCTGTTGGTTTGCATCGTGATCTACTGAATCTTTCAGAGGTAAAATCAGCCATTGGAGGTAATGCATTCGCTCTCCTTGATCACTCACCTCTTATGTACTACTATATGATCATTATTTCATGCTTTCAGAAGGTTATTGAAGATAATGGCCATTGCCATTCGCTTGGGATAATTTCTCATGCACTTACTGGTTTTGATATCACCTCTAATTGTTGAAAGGAGATCTCAAGAAACCATGTTTCAAGTCTTGGAGCTGATTTCAAATCCAAGCAATCACTACTTGGGATAATTTCTCACGCATATGATGGTTTTGATCTCACCCCTGCGGGTTCAAAGGAGATCTCAAGAAACCATTTATCAAGTCTTGGAGTTGATTTGGATTCCAAGCAATCACTGTATTGAAGGTCAAACATATCTAAAATCAACCATTGGAGGTAATGCATTTGCTTTCCTTGATCACTCACCTCTTATGTACTACTATATGATCATTATTTCATGCTTTCAGAAGGTTATTGAAGATAATGGCCATTGCCATTCGCTTGGGATAATTTCTCATTCACTTACTCATTTTGATCTCACTTCTAATTGTTCAAAGGAGATCTCAAGAAACCATGTTTCAAGTCTTGGAGCTGATTTAAAATCCAAGCAATCACTACTTGGGATAATTTCTCATGCATATGACGGTTTTGATCTCACCCCTGCGGGTTCAAAGGAGATCTCAAGAAACTATTTATCAAGTCTTGGAGTTGATTTGGATTCCAAGCAATCACTGTTATTTGATGTTTCTTTTTGGCATAATCTCACCCATGATGGTTCGAAGGAGAAGACAAAAGACTATCTGCACAGTCATGCTATGTCACGACATAGCCATGAGTTATGCTATGTCTCGATGCATGTTATATGACCTCCCTGATGTTGGATCTCCAAAAGAGCTATGGGCCCATCTGGATGAAAGATTTGGCAAACAAAATGAAGGAATTGGTCCAAACCCTTTCGAGAGCAAGCAAAGTGTTGCATTCGCCCTCCTTGATGATCTCATTGATCATGAATCAGTATCAAACATATCTCATATTGAAGTTGTCCACAAAGAAGAAGAACTTGCAGATTCTGCACTCATGCTCCAAATTTCTTCTATTTCGAATTCTGTGCCAACTCACACTCTAGAAATTGCAGAAGGTCCTAAATCCTCTCTTGCACCAGAGTCTATTGGTTTGCATCGTGATCTACTGAATGTTTCAGACGTAAAATCAGCCATTGGAGGTAATGCATTCGCTCTCCTTGATCACTCACCTCTTGTGTATTACTATATGATCATTATTTCATGCTTTTAGAAGGTTATTGAAGATAATGGCCATTGCCATTCGATTGGGATAATTTCTTATGCACTTACTGGTTTTGATCTCACCTCTAATTGTTGAAAGGAGATCTCAAGAAACCATGTTTCAAGTCTTGGAGCTGATTTAAAATCCAAGCAATCACTACTTGGGATAATTTCTCACGCATATGATGGTTTTGATCTCACCCTTGCAGGTTCAAAGAAGATCTCAAGAAACCATTTATCAAGTCTTGGAGTTGATTTGGATTCCAAGCAATCACTGTTATTTGATGGTTCTTTTTGGCATAATCTCACCCATGATGGTTCGAAGGAGAAGACAAAAGACTATCTGCACATTCATAGATTTGATTCTACCTCAACTGATTCGAATCACAGGTTCAAGGATCATCCTCATACTTTTGGATTTTTTCTCATCACATTCGATCTGAAGAGCAAGTACAAGCACATGCCTTTTGAGCATGATCCTCTTCTTCCCAAGAAGAAGATACCTCCAGACATATGACCAAGCATCACACCTACTTGAGTTTGGAGCATTTATTTTTGTGTGTGCCTTACAGTCTATTTTGAGGGGAGGTATTTTTCCCATGAGGCTTTCCCCATTTCCTCGGTTTATTGAATGTTATTATTCATTGTATTGGGTGACCTTTTGTCTCAGTTCCCAGGGCCCAGGATGGATTAAGGAGGGGTGTTAGGATATTCCTATACTCCATCCTAGTCCTACCAGCATTTTCATTATATGCAGTTTCAGTCTTGCATGCATTCTGCATGCATGCATCCCAGTCATCAGTCCCAGCACCTAGCCTCAGTTAGCCAACCCCCCGGAGCTTCTCTCAGATCAATTTTAGCCCTCCTAGATCTTAGTGCGCCCTTCCTCCTCGATTTAAGGAAGCCTCTCATCCTTGCTCACCTACCACTCAGTTGCACTTCAGTTAGTTGAGTTATCTTTAGTTCTCTCCTTGATTTAAGGATAGACTAACTCTCAACTGACTATATCACTCTGATGGACCTCCGATGAGACTAGGCCACCCATTCTGACTCCAATTAGCTCTTCATGCACCCTCCACTGAGCCTCCTTCATTCAGTTACACATACCACACAAAGTTAGACTCAGTTTGAATGATGGTTGATAGTTACTTGAGCATTGATGACTCCACAAGAATCAGTTATTTCGATCACAATACACTGTCACATCTTTCATTTACTGTTCTTAGTTATTATTTTTAGCAGATTCGATCCATCTTTTGAGATCTAGAAAAACTTTGTAATGGATATAAAGCCTAGAACTGAAGGAGAACGTGGGTTCGATTTTGGAGAAACTTTTCTAAAATTTGTATTATCAGACTTCTAGTTATATATCATTTATACAAGCTTCTTTTTCCATATGTGTGCTTAGTTTCAATTCTTACATCTTTTATATTTGTAGTGAAATGTCTATTTCCTGAGTTTTCATTTGTCTATGCCAGATAGCTGTAATCCTATTTGTGTATTGAGAACTGGATATTCAGTGCCCTTCTGCTTATCGTGATCTGCCATTTATATATATATATGTTGTATGTGTGAGTTTGCTAGCACGATAAGAGTTCTTCTTCTACCTTTTACAAACTTCCTGAACACCAGTGGCTAAAGCCTTGTTCATCTGAATGTATCTCTGTATGTTTTGAGCATATGATTTTTGATCTCAGTCATCCAATTTGATCCATATTTACCCCATCTTTCAAGATAAGTTTAAGTTACCAGGCTCTTCCGAGCACAACCTAGGAAGACTCATGGAGGGATAACAAACTGGCGCCATTGTCGGGGAGAGGAGATTGAAGCTCAGCTTCCCTGGGAGAATGACATAGATCCAACTTTGATGATAGACAAAGCCTGGACATTTACTTGGTTGTAATCATCTATCTGGCGACTCCATGAAGGATAGATCTAGTGGCAGCTCCATTATTCAGAAATCTATTGGCGAATCCATTGGTATGACATGAACAAAATCTTGGCAAAGAGGTATGCTTTCTACAATTTTTCAAAAGATTGTTGGTTTCCCTAATCTAGTGCCTAGTAGAGATGAATGGGATGGCAGCCTTCCTAGATTTTGAGGAGAAGAATGGGAAGTGCTAACTGAACATTTGCTTGAATTTCATGATTGCATTCATCGGTTGCAAATTGTACATGAAGATGTTAAGATTAAGCTCTTCTAGTTTTCATTAGAGGGGATTGCGCGTGATTGGTTCCGATCTTTTCCTATTGCAAGTATCAACTCTCTAGAAAGCTTTCATGCAGCATTTCATTCAGTTTGTAAAGAAAAATTTTCAGCTGATCTTTTATATCCTGAATGCTGTCATGAATTCAATTTATTGAATAGAGAACTAAACATTCATGAAGATTTTGCTGAAGTAGAAGATACTTCTCAGTATGATCGGGATATTGATGACCTTCAAGATGTTAACCATAATGTAGATACTTTTGACATTGTACTAAATACATCTACTGTCTTAGATTGTCATGAAGATCAGATTGTTCCATTTGAAAATTTAAAAGATATTGAGCAGATTGAAGGAACAACATGTAACATTTTTGAATATGCAGCAGATAGTAGGGGCAGCCCTCAGATTTTTGATTTGCAGACAAAGGGAGAGTGCAACAGATACGAAGAGGAAGATGATGAGTTGAAAATATCAGATCAGCAGTCCATCCTATATGACTCTTTGACAGATGTTGAGCAGTCCGCATCTAGTATTGAGATCAGTGAGAGCAATCAACAGCAACATTTCAGTCTTCAGTTGGAATAGCTGCTTGAAGAGGTATTCTTTTACGATTTTGTTGACCCTATTGCTGATTATCTAGAGTTTATGAGTAGCACAGATGTTAAAATATCTTTGTCAAATGATAGCTATTTCTATCACCCTTTCAAACCACTTTTCTGTTGGCTATGCATTCCATTATTTATTAGGTCAAAATCAAGAACAAGTTCAACAAATCAGCTTCTGACATGGCTTCATTGGAAGCATGATGTCACTTGATAAGAAGCAGTGCAGTTAGCTAGAGTAGGGTAGCATAGATGAATAAGCTCATGGCTGAGCATTTCAAGTTTGCATAATGCGTGAGGTTTGCATTTAGTATTAGGTTTCAGTTTTGAAATAAAGACTCCATGCCCAATGGATATAAGACACTATTGGCAGGGGTAGTTTGGCTTCAAATGATGAGCATGGTTGCAGAATTTGGATCAGGTTTTGAAAGCAGCATTTGAGACTCCATAGCCCAATGGATGCAAGACGTTGCTAGCAGGTTTACAGTTGAACATTTGTGGATAGTTTGCAGAGATTTGGTGACAGTTTAAATGACTCCATAGCCCAATGGTAAAGGCGACTGGAACTACTAGGTTCTTGAAACCTCACAGGGAGGCTTTCATCCCCAAGTAGGAGCCAGATGTTACCTCCTCAAATAATTTTTTTAAGTTTTATTATGTTAGGTGATAGGAGGTCATTTGAAAATGATGACACATTATTAAATTTTGTATTTAGGCTTATTTTAATGAGTTATAACTCATAGTATGTCAAGAAACTTTCGAGACAAGTTTTTATTTCAAAAAACTTAAAAAACAGGTTTCGGTAGCTAAGCGCTTATTTAAAACGGTCCCTAAGCTACCGAAAGCTCTGGTTTCGGCAGCTTAAACGAAATTTTCGAGGCTCTCCTAACTACCGAAAGGGCAGACATACAGCATGAGTCAGGGGGGAATTTTCGATGGCTTGGGAGAATACGATGGTGTTCATTAGCCACCGAAAGGCGGATACTTTTCGCAGCTTACCATCCAAAGCCTGGATTGTTTACAGCCACCGAAAGCAAAAGCATTGGTGAAGAACATTTTTCGGCAGCATACGGGGTTAAAAGCGGATTATCGATTGCCGAAAATGAGTTGGCATCGATTGGTGGACACGTCAAATCGGGGGTTTGATCATAATAAAGGGAATTCATCATGGCTTAGCCGTCGAAAAGGTCATTTCAGTGAAAACACGATCTGCCCCATGGTGAGGCCGGATGCCATCGCCATACCTCTGGCCAGACGGACCTTGTTTCTTCTCTGCATACCAGCATTTCTAAAAATTTGTTCCTCCAGTATAATCATGCCGCAGTAGCCATCATTACGCCCTCATGATTATCCACCTTTTCATACCCCTCGGAGTCAGTTCCCGAAAAGCCTCACCACCTTTCCGCGTTCACCCTCACCACATCGATTGAACTCATTTTCTCTTTTTTTTCCCGTCTCTCCCTCAGTCCCAATTTTAGCAACAGGTTTCAAATGAAGAAAGGAGGAGGAGCAGCCCTGAGAAAGGAATTGAACGACATCTGCTACTTGGAGGCACACCCTGAGGTATGTCAATTCTTCCAAAATGTTGGCTGCTATATCTTTTGCAAAAAGCTACAGGGATCTCATCAACAGGTGGTCGAAGCATTTGCCCTCACGTTTGACGGAAATAGGGCAATAATAGGAAAGGAAGAATTCTAGGTGAACGAAGCCCTTATAGCCTAGGTGACAGAACTTCCAATGACCGGAGAAAACTGGTTGAAGACCACTGTCAAAAAGGATTTCAAATTTCAATCATATCTGAAACCGGAGCATAAGAACCTGGTTTGGAAAAAAGACATTCCTATGTCATATCTAGAGGATAAATGGCATATTTTATTAAAGTCCATTCTGGTCTATATAACCTGTGAAGGCAGGTATAACAGGGTGTTGATTTACCATTTTAGATTACTAGATCACTTCACTGGTAAGAGCCCCTTAAATCTCCCTTTATATCTCCACAAGAGCCTGACCAAAATGGCACATCAAGTAAAATCCCAGCCAACCAAAATTGCAGGCAGGTTGTACCACCAGGGTCTGATCAAACTCTTGGTCTCTCAATTGTCGCAGAGGAAAAGCATGAACTGGGCTTTCTTCCTATTCTGGAGTGGGTTCGAGACAAAATTGCGACCGAAAGATGGAAAGAAATCTTCCACCCCTAGAAGTGGGAAAAGAAAAAGGAGGGCTATCTCCCCAATCATGACTGGCCCCCTTTCCTCAGCCCCAAAGGTGAAGAAAGCCAAAAGGAAATTAGCATTCAAGGATAAGGCTGAGGACGAGGGAGCTTTTTCAGAAGAGACCCCTTCAAAGAATGCCAACCTTTTAAACCTCCCTTACATCGATTTTGAGGAGGATGAATTTCAGGAAGCTGAAGCAGGAAATGAGGAGGCGGCGACAGAACAGGAGCTCCAGGAAGAAGATCCATCTATGAAGGAACAGGAGACCACCTATGTTAATTTGCTTTCTCCTACACCTGTGGAAGAGCAGGGATTCGAACGTACAAACTTACCCTCCCCTACACCTATGGAGGAGCAAGGTCAGCAGGTAGCCAAAGAATTAATCCATAAAACAAAGACTTCTGCCTCATAGAAAATCAATCGACTCCTGTAGCAGGCATATGAACGTGAGATACTCCAGAGAGTCATCAAGGAGAAGAATCAGAGGTTGGCCGAAAGATATAATGAGCTGTATGTTTCTTTTCAGGGGTTGACCAGGAAACATGGCAAAATCAGAGGAAGAAATGTTAGGCTGATTAAAGAAAACATCAGGCTGAGGAGGAAGGTAGAGTCTTTGGAGGGTAAGGAAAAAACTCAGAGTCCCTAACCCAAGGTACATTCAGACCTGGAGACCTTAGCAGTAGCTGCAATCAACTTTGTCGACCCTCCAGTTTTGGTCCAGGAGGAAGAAAAATCTAGGTAGCAGGGGATAGAAGCACAATTTTGTAAAATTTTTGTAGGCTGGATCATCCACCGCTTTCGACAACTTGGGCAAACATAAGATTTGTTCATTAGTTTTCGAATCCCGATTTGGTGGTTTATGACATGCAGGCAGCACCCTCCCGGATACCGAAAAGAGATAAAGTTTTCCAGCACTTTAAAGCGATTCTGTGCTTTAGGCGAAGCATTAATCTAATTCATTAACCACAGAATACCATGCTTTTGGTTGCTTATCACCTCCAAGCCCAGTTTTTTTAGCTACCGAAAATACAAAAAACGCAGAGATCTGTCTTTGGGCATCAAACCCCTTTTTGTTGGTCCGAGCATCTTGAAGGGATTTTCCAGGAGATTGATAAGCGTTCAAGTGCATCATGATCACCTCTAGTCCCAGACTAAGGGCGCCAGCAAAATTAATAGTGGAATATTCCTATCTATTTTTAGAAAAAGATGCCTACAGGTTTTTTGCAGACAGCAGTTTCAAACTCGTCCTCCAACCCCCAAAGGCTCATTTTAGCTGTCAAGCGTGGGTGTATCAGCAAGAATCAGTTATTTCGATCATAATACACTGTCACATTTTTCATTTACTGTTCTTAGTTGTTATTTTTAGCAGATTCAATCCATCTTTTGGGATTTGGAAAAACTTTGTAATGGCTATAAAGCCCAGAAATGAAGGAGAATGTGGGTTCAATTTTGGAGAAACTTTGCTAAAATTTGTATTATCAGACTTCTGGTTATATATCATTTATACAAGCTTCTTTTGCCATATGTGTGTTTAGTTTCAATTATTACATCTTTTATATTTGTAGTGAAATGTCTATTTCTTGAGTTTTCATTTGTCTATGCTAGATAGCTGTAATCCTATTTGTGTATTGAGAACTGGATATTCAGTGCCCTTCTGCTTATCATGATCTGCCATTTATATATATATGTTGTATGTGTGAGTTTGCTAGCATGATAAGAGTTCTTCTTCTACCTTTTACAAACTTCCTGAACACCAGTGGCTAAAACCTTGTTCATCTGAATGTATCTCTGTATGTTTTGAGCATATGAGTTTTGATCTCAGTCATCCAATTTGATCCATATTTACCCCATCTTTCAAGATAAGTTTAAGTTACCAGGCTCTTCCAAGCACAACCTAGGAAGAATCCTAGAGGGATAACACATTGTACTACTTATTTGTCCATATTATGATTAATGAATCAGTGTGTGTGAAGTTATTTTGCTTATATCCAAGTTCTACTGTATTATTATTCTGCTGCTCATTTTATTGCATTGACCACTCTTAATCTTATTCCTAAATTCTTTCATTGTGAGGTATACATCATCTCTTAGATCTACTGGGAGGATTTTCACACCATAGATCATTGATCATTGTGGCCATGGGAAATCTATGCAGTCAAAAAATAAAATATGCAAGGAAGAAGCTACCCAAAGAAATTAGAGAAAAGAGAATAAATGACATGACCAATTAGAGACATTCTGTGGACACTCACCCAATTCTAGTTGTAGAGGATGTCATGATTCTTCCAACCAATGCATAACAAGAAAGACGACCCAAGCATTCACTTGAGGGGCCTTCGATTTGCACAATAGTTGAAGAAAAAGTACCCCATGGCCTTGATCGAGGAGTAAAGCATATATGCACAAAAAGGCCACCTAAAACAATTGACGATTTGGTAGGTTGTGGTTATACACGTGACAAAGTTAGATAGGCATTGCATGGAAAATATATGCTCAAAGAAGACAATATCATTGAGATATTCCAAGAGGATGTCATATTTACACCATCCACCTGCCAGCAAGAGAGAGAAGGACACAAAGCTACTATTGAAATTTAAAACCAGATAGGTGATGAAGCTCCAACCTCCCTACCTCCATTAGCAAGTTCACATCGAAGAACTCCAAAGCGTATACATATCGATGAAAGTCTCATTGGTTCACTTGAAGGTACACTATCTAAACGCAATATTTCATATCAAAATCAACAAATACTTGTTAACTATTTTGAATCTAAATGTGATGGAGATAAATGTAAATTATTTTTATCATTATTAAAATCTAGGAGTATGACTATTGTTAGGATAAAGTTAAGGATAAAGATGATAAACAATTTTGAACCAAGTTCTCATATTGTTAAAAGTTTAGTAGATGTATTTAGTACAATTGGGAAGAAATCTTGTTTACAGTATCACAATGCAGATCATTATGTGTTGTTAGAATCAATCATGAACAAAAGCACTAGGGCCCTTCGTCTTCTTAAGCATGCATCCAAACTTATTAATTTGAATGCCAAAATACTCTGTAGGTATTGCATTAGAAGAGAACACCTTGAAACTAGTCAAATAGATGTTTGGGCCTTCATTGGCAGGTTTCCACTCTCTGATATGAATCTCATTGACACGGTAAAGGGACTAGTGCAAAATTTTTGGCATGACAACACTATAGCTTGTTCCAACCAAAAATATGTACTAAAATTGAGAATGGGTTCAAGGGATCGTGAACCCCACATTAAACATTTTCTTGACATGAAACAAACATAATTATATCAAAGATTTAGGAATCAACATAATGAACTTAACTTGGGCCAAAAATCCTTCGAGAAATGCAAACCATGGTATGCTAAAATAAACACAACTTGTGACACTTGTTTTTGTTGATACCACATCGAGTATGGTTATTATTATGACACACACACACACATATATATTGTGTGTATTACATAACACTCTTGTACATGAATGCTCAGCTACATTTCCGTTCATGTCATCTAGAGACTTTATTCATAGCATATTGTGTAGTAGGCCAAAAAGTTGCACATTTTATCAAAAATATTGTGTAGATGGCACACGCCAAGGGTGTGGTGGAATGGAATTATTGGACAAATGCATACATGTGACCAATGAGCATGAACTTGGGAGGTAGGAGGTGAACTTGCAGTCATTCAAATATGTCACGTATGATATTGATGGAGGGAATGAAAGAAAAAAATACAATTGGTCACTTCTCAGGTTAGTAATGAGTTCTTGAATACTATTTTTTTCTTCAGATTGCAATTTAATATGTAACAATGTATTCATATATGATGAGTCCATTTTTGAGGTATTTGATAAACCTTTTTCCTGTAGTCAAGCTCAAGTAATGGTGAAGAAACACACTCATTTGTGGGAAAAATGTTTTACTTTAATTATTTAATGAAATTGTTTTTGATGATTATTCTTGTATGTTAAAATGCATATTTGATAAACTAATTTTGTGGAAACCAAGCATGATTGAGTAGGTTCAGGGGCATTAAAGGATGAATGCGTAGAAGACTAAGGGATCACCAAGCTCGACACCCTATTTCCTGATTTATAGAGAACGCACTCCTATTTAAGGAAAATCGGCATTTAGACATTTAGTTAAGTTCAGCATTACAAATTATATAAATATGGACCTCTTGGGTAGCGAGAGGTCTCTGTTGACATTTTGGAGAAACATTGTTTTAAGTTTTCTGCACTATTGAGATAATGCGAAGTTACAGACCTTTGTGAAGACATGGATTTTATATTTTAGTAAGAGATTGATGTTAAATTCTAGCTAGCGTTTATAAGTTCCTTTCTCTCCTGAGTAGGGGTTGGAGAGGACCCCTCCAACACGTAAATCAGGGGATTTCCATTTTCAGGTATTTTCCAATTATGTGTTTTACATTGACAAACCGTTATACTGCATATGGAAGCGCTTGAATGATTTATTATTTGTGTAGTAATTTATAATACGTTCTGTAGCACAGCAAAACGTTTTCAGTAGTCCTGTAGCTGCTTTCTTCCAACGCACATTTTACAAACGATTACATCTGTATTAGCTTTGCTTTCGAAAGTCATGGTTTAGATTTGAGATTTATGAATGTTTCCCATCGTGATTAATTACTCTGACTTCTTAGTAAGTGGATGTGTAGCATGAAACGATCGCACTTCAATCTTAGTTTAGTATTGAAATGATTTAGATCAGAACTCTAGTTTTATGCATCAAGTAATTACAGACCTTGTTTTCTCCAATATTATAATAGATCTATTATGGCATTTTATTTCCTAGATTTACCATTCTGCATTAAGTAAATTCACAGGACTATCTCTTCTACTTTCAACATTTTAATTATTTAAAATAGATTTACTGCTTTCAGTACTTTAATTCTTTAAAATAGATTTATTGCTTTCCAGTATTTAATTCCCTAGTATAACCAGTTTCACATATTGAGTAGGCAACCCTTAGAACACCGCTACCAACACCCAACTGTGACAAAGATTATCCTATAAGAGCACAGATAGTGCTTGCACCTCTAAAGTTTGTACGTCCCCCGGGTTGACATTTAAAGTAGGATCTTAGTACAACTGCCCTCATTAGGAATCCATATTGGGAGCTCACCACTTTTTGGCACCGTTCCTAGGGAGGTGCTAAATCTCTTAGGAGACATCACCTAAAAACAACGCAAAAAGAAAACACAAATCACATAAAAAAAAAACATAAATACTTTTTTTACCAATGAATGCCTCATTAGCAAAGGGATGGGTTTGGCCACTTTCTACCCAAGCATTCCATGAGCAACAATGGTAATAACAATTCTGACCATTCTCAGTTTGAATTTCTACACTCTAAAAACGATACTAACTCCACATACGATCCAAACAGAAGCAACTTCACTAACAGTTCCAGCTCAAACACCACAATGGAAAACGAAGAGGAGGAACCTAGGGAGATTTTCACCTTTCCCATTAGCATACCTCTTGGAGATGCCAGGATGAAGAACATCAATCCTAATAATCTACCAAACTTCCATGGTTTGACTTCAGAAGATCCTGACACATTCCTGTTTGAATTTGAGGTAGTTTGCAGATCATTTGATTACATTACTAATGCACAAAAGCTAAGGCTTTTTCCTTCCACATTGAAAGACCTATCACTTTGGTGGTTTATGAGCCTTGAAGGGAATAGTATCTTTAGCTAGGATCAAATGAAACAGGCATTCTTAGAAAAATATAGGACTGCTGCAAGGCCAAAGATACTAGGGATGAAATATTTAGGATGCAACAAGGAGAAAGAGAGTCATTAGAAGATTATGCCCAAAGATTTCAACTCAGCTACAAACGAGCCAGTCATTGCACCTTGGACCTGAATCACTAAAACTTGTCCTTCTTAGAGGTGTAAAAGAGGAGAATTTTGAAGTCTTAAATCTTCTAGGAGATGGTGATATATTCCAGAAATCTTTTGACCAGATCCTGCAAATCTTCAAAAATTATTCTAGATCTAGGAAAACTAAGAATGGGACAAGGGATACACACACATCTACTGGTGGATCAACATCTTCAAGACCAACACTTACAAAATCTTATTTAGGAAACCTGCTAGACGACATGAAGACTGACATCCTGCAATCTCTGGCCATGCAACTTGATGCTCTTCAAATAAAAAAGAAATAGGATGAAATTAACCAAGCCTTGGCAGTATTTTGTCCTCATTGTAGAAAAAAACATGAGAAGGGGCAGTGCACCTTGAACACAATAGAAGTATGTGGTCTCTGCACTGACGACCATTCCATTGATAAATGTCCCCTCTTACCCTCATGTAAGGCAATTATTCAAGACCCAGCAGCTGAAGGAGCAATAGAACAACTCTGTTTTATAAATCAAAGGAGACATAATTTTGTTAGACCATATCAATAGAGCAATCAAGCCTACTATAATCAAGGAAAGCCAAATTGAAACTCTGCACCAACTCCATGGTAAGCACAACCAAATCAAAACCAATGGCAACAGAATTAGCAAACATATCAACCATCCTATCAACAACAGTATTATCCACCGTCCTATCCTCAATACCCCCCACCTTTTCCATCCACCACAAATTATACAAATCAATACCCCCATCCATCAAATTGGAGGGAACCATTACAACAACCACTTATTATGCCACCCCCACAACCTCAGCCACCCCCCAGACCTCCACCCATTCCAGCCCAACCAATCCCAAATCATAATAATAACAGACCTCCACAACAACAACAGACATATAACACTGATATCACACAATTCCCTACCTATGTTGTAGACACCATAGAAATAAACGAAATAAACCTGAGATCTGGAAAAATGTTGCAGAGTACATCCCCACACAACATCCAACAACCTGAAGCTCAATACCAAACATCAGAACCCTATGTTCAACATCCAGATGAACTAGAACCTCCTGAGGACAAAATCCAACCACTCCCACGAAACAGAAACCCTCCATTTCCTGAAAAGCTAGTACAAAGTACCAAAGATGAAGAGGAAAACGCAATTCTGAATGAATTAAAACACTTGAGTATCCAAATCCCCAACTTACAAGCCATCAAAGACGTACCCATCTGCTACAAATATATAAAAGATAATTGTTTGAAGAAACTTGGAAGGAGAAAGTGTGACCCACCAACTATTAATGTAGTGGGCCAATTAGCTAATCTAATGCTGGGTATCATGGTTAACCCCAAATATCTAGACCCAGGTATCCTCGTGGTCCAAGTCAACATCAATAACAGACAAATCGACAAGAGCCTAATTGATTTAGGAGCAGCTATAAACGTAATGACCAAAGAGACTATGATCCACCTAGGTCTCCAATCAGAGGTCAGACCAACAACTACAGTACTCCAGCTAGCAGATACATCCACTATGAAGCCTGAAGGAATGCTCAAGGACATTATAATCAATATAGAATCCTGGGAATACCCAGCAGATTTCATAGTCATTGAGGTAAAAAGCAAACTTAGTGGATATCCTATTATACTTGGAAGACCCTGGCTGGCAACTGTAGATGCTTACATAGGATGCAGGTCAAGAAACATGACCATCACCAGTGGCCAGTCTAGGAAAAAAATAACCATTTACCCACCAGTCAGAAAATCCTTAGACATAGAATATCAAAACTGGACTGATGATTACAATGACACGCTGAATCAAAACATAAGACCTGTCCTGACAATTGATGTTGCATTAACCCTAAAATCCATAGACGAAGATGGCCATATAGATAGATTTATACAAAATGTATCTTCTAACAATCATGTTATTCAAGAATTTTTTTCTACAGAAACAGGTGACAGTTCAAAACAGAACATGGATGACTTACGGACAGAAGTACTGGAAGAACAGATTGAAAAGGTAAAAGTCGTGGAAATTCACCTTGGCAAAACAATCAACATAAATTCCAATTTGGAACCAGAGCAAGAAACGAAATTAATAAAGATACTAGAAGAACAGAGTAAAGCATTTGCATGGACATATGCAGACATGAAAGGAATACATCCTGATATCTGCAAACACTACATTTACATCAAAGAAGGTTCTATTCCTATCAGGCAACCACACAGAAGGCTGAACCCTGCATTAAAGGACATAGTCAAAGTGGAATTACAAAAGTTATTAGATGCAGGGCTCATCTATCCAATATCTGATAGTAAGTGGGTCTCACCACTAGTTATAGTACCCAAAAAAGGAGGCAACTGGAGAATTTGTCTGGACTACAGGGAGCTGAATAAAGCAACCAAGAAAGATCACTTTCCACTTCCATTTATAGATCAGGTGCTAGATACATTATCTGGAAACAAGTATTTTTCATTCTTAGACGGTTTTAGTGGGTACAACCAAATTTTAATACACCCAACTGATCAAGATAAGACGACCTTTACATGCCCATGGGGAATTTATGCCTATAGGGTCCTACCCTTTGTTTTATGTAACGCCCCAGCAACATTTCAAAGAGCCATATTGAGTATTTTCTCTGATTTTATAAATGACAAAATGGAAGTCTTCATGGATGATTTCACACCCTATGGACAGACCTTTGACCAGGCATTGAATAATCTTGAATTAGTATTAAAAAATGTATTCAAATGAGCTTGTGCCTAAGCAATGACAAATGCAGGATGTTAATAGAAGAAGGAATCGTTCTAGGACATCATATATCACAAAGAGGTATAGAGGTTGATCAAGCCAAATTCTTATTAATCAGAATGCTGCCCCCACCTGTCAAACAAAGGGATGTGAGAAGTTTCCTTCGGCAGATAGGGTACTATAGAAGGTTTATTGAAAATTATAGCAGAATTGTTGCCCCCATGTTTGCACTTCTCACAAAAGACAATGAGTTCATATGGATAAGCAACTGCAAGATAGCCTTTGAAAGTCTTAAGCAGAAAACAATCACAGCACCAGTACTCTAAGAACCAAACTAGGAAATTCCATTTCACATCCACACAGATGCATCAGATAAAGCTATCGGATCTGTGCTTGGACAAGAACAAGACAAGAAACCCTATGCCATATACTATATAAGAAAAAATTTGGTTGGGGCAGAACTCAACTACACAGTCACAGACAAGGAATTTCTGGCAGTCATACATGCAATCAATAAATTCAGGCATTACATCACAAGATACCAAAGTTTTATCCACACTGACCACTCGACAATCAGATATCTTATGAACAATCCTAATACTAGTACGAGAATTATTAGATGGATGCTACTTCTACAAGAATTTGACATTACTAAAATAGATAAACCAGGCAAGCATAATGTGGTAGCCGACTTTTTGTCAAGAGTCACACATGGAAAAGATAACAAATTGGTTCAAGATAACTTCCTTGATGAGCACCTTTTTGCCATATCAATAAGAAGCCCATGGTTTGCTGACATAGCAAACTATTTAGTATCTGGGAAGTTTCCAGAACATTACAGTTATAAAGAAAGGACAAAAGTAATAAGGCAAATTGCCACATATACATGGATAGAGGGCATGCTTTTTAAACAGGGACTAGATCAAGTACTTAGAAGGTGCATTAGGGAAGATGAAGTACATGACATAATGCATGCCACCCATAATGAACCATGTGGAGGACACTATGCTACAAAAAGAACAGTCTACAAGATCTTGCAAACAGGGTATTATTGGCCAACACTCCACAAAGATGCTTATGAGTATGTGTCCCACTGTGATGATTGTCAGAGAATGGGAAAACCAACACAAAAACAAGAAATGCCACTCCATCCACAAATCTCCTTGGAGGCATTTGAAAAGTGGGGATTTGATTTTGTTGGCCCATTCAACCCACAGTCCAATCAGAAAAGCTACATCCTCGTATG
Organism: Larix kaempferi; assembly: GCA_027924585.1. Classification (NCBI taxonomy): domain Eukaryota; kingdom Viridiplantae; phylum Streptophyta; class Pinopsida; order Pinales; family Pinaceae; genus Larix; species Larix kaempferi. The sequence goes on from BSBM01000013.1 coordinate 2,736,615, forward strand.
CACTGATTACCTTACAAAATGGCCAGAGGTAGCAGCACTAGCTGCTGCAAACGAAACCAATGTGGCCAAATTCTTTACTGAGTAGATCTTTCACAAGTTTGGGGTGCCAAGAGAAGTAGTTTCTGATCAGGGCCCACAATTCACATCAAATTTAATTGAAGACTTGATGAAAAGAAACAATGTAAAGCACATACAGTCATCCTCCTACCACCCTCAAGCAAATGGTCAAGCTGAGGTAACCAACAAAGAATTAGAGAGAATCTTGACAAAAACTGTCCAATTTCACAAAAGGGATTGGGCTGACAGACTTAGTGAGGCAGTCTGGGCTTACAATACTACATGGAAAACAACTACAGGATTCACACCTTATGAACTAGTCTATGGAAAAAAGGTCATGCTGCCAATCGAATTTGAAATAAAGACATTAAGAATTGTAGTAGATTTATAGATGGACCTATTAGAAATTAAAAAAGAATGCATGCTACAGCTAAATTAGTTGGATGAACACCGCCAACAAGCACTTACACATACTGAAATCATCCAACAGTAAAGAAAGAAATGGCATGACCAACATCTGAAGGATAAAAAGTTCAACGAAGGTGATTGGGCACTACTTTATGACTCCATATTTCACACATTCAAAGGAAAGCTAACCACTAGATGGCTTGGACCTTACATTATACAGAAAATTTATGAAAATGGGGCTGTGAAAATTATTACAATTGATGAAGAGGAGTTCCCCATGATAGTGAATGGGCATCGCCTAAAACTTTACAAAAAACCACAGTCAAAAGAAGAATTTACATAGGTACTCTACCAACAACAATTGATGCTGATAGAGGACGTGGCAAGTCAGTAAAATTCAATTCATTTACAATAAAAACAAAAAAACAACAAACAAACAAACAAAAGATAAAAATGAAAAAAGAGATGAAAAAAAAAATGAAAAGTTACAGGGCCACACATATCCCTATGAAAAATCCAGCATTACTATTGCAAAGCAAAATATCAACCACAATTCAAGCGAGCCGGATATGCATTCAAGAAAGCCAGCAAAAATATCTACCACTACAGGAACAATCCAAGCACACTCTTCATTTTCAACTCTGCCATATCATCACGAGAGCCTGACCATACTTCAAGAGAGCCTGCAATTGATTCAAGCGAGGCTGCCATTTATTCAAGTGAGCCTACAATTCAATTCAAGCGAGCCAGATACATTACATATCAACACTCAAGCGAGCCAGCCACGTCTACATTCAGCAATCAGTCATCAGTACTACGGGATTCTTCAAACACGCCATGCCATTCTTTTTCAACATACTCAAGCGAGCCTGCAAATCAATTCAAGCGAGCCTGCAAGTTATTCAAGAGAGCCAGTTACATACAACCATGCAATCATCCAAACACAAAGCATCATCACATGAGTCATATCAACAACTGGCACAATTTTCAAAAGAAGATACTTCAGCAAATTCAAACGGGCAAAAAGGAAAAAAGCAGCCCACACACGTAACTACTGACATGCAGAAATCAACTACAGACACCACCAAATCTACTACAGAATCCGCCATGCATGAAAAACACACTAGATCATCAATGCAGGTACGCATACATACCAAGGTAATCTCTAGAATGATTTTATTTTATTCTTAAGGTAAAACATTATCCCACACTACATTCGTTTCTAGTCAGCTGAGGACAACTTCTATTTTAAATCGGCGGCATGGTCGAATGACCTTAATAAGTCATGATCACTACCTAAGTCCTGTCACCCTCAACAAATCATGATCGCAACCTTCACCATATGAAGTATAGAGATCGATCATGAAAAAAAAGGGGGATTAAAAGAGGCAAGTATAGGAATGATGGAAAGGATAGGTGTGGAAATACAGCAAGTAAGGTTGCATAATCCTCCACGATTTTGCATATAAGGAACCACTCGGAATTCCTGAGAAGAAACAGACCAAAAAGCTTATGCACTCACCCATCCAGCATTGCAATCCTCGAGCTTGTAGGAAGAGCCCCGACCAGTTGAAGGTATAAACCATATTCCAAAGTTTTGGTTTTGTTTGATTATAAAGAAGATTCTAAAATGACAAAGGGTTTCAATAAAAGTGAATTGGAAGATCACAGCGCCATTTATCAGAGCCCGAGAGTCCTGCAGATCATTCGCAATTCAGGATGGATGCCTTTCATCCTTGGACTAAGAGGATACAATACAGGGGTAGCTCAAGAGTTCGCCAGAAACCTCAAACATATCAAAGATGAATAGTACGTCACCCGAGTAAAAGGGTTGTGTATAAAATTGGATGAGGACATGAATGCCAAATACACTGGTCTTCCAATGGGCCTGCATTGGAGCAGCAATGACAGGGAAGCAAACCACACAGCAAAAGTAGCATTCTTTAAACAAGGGGAGGCTTACGATGAGGACAAAAATGGAGTCAAAAGACTCTCCATGCCAGCACCATGGGATGAAATGGCTGCAATTGTCCAGAGGTACATTACTTGCACTGGAAGGTTAAGTTATGTTCCCATTTTCCATTTTCGTATTTTGCAACTTCTCAGGCACAGGAGTCACATTTCAGCAAACAACAACATTAGCATTCTGTTTTACCTACTCCAATCCCTAGCGGAAATGAGTAGGAAGGTGGTGAAGGGAAAAGAGGATGCTTTGGCCCATCATGGGCTAATCAAACTAATATTTGGTGAGGAACTAAAAGCACATATTCCAGAGCTCTCTTGGGAGGAGTTCATATTGGTATCTGCTGAGGACGTTCAGAGAATGAAGACTACACCCTTGCCACCAGAATCAAAAAGTAAGACCACATCTGTATCAAAGGCAAAAAGAAAAATTGACTTGGATAGTGTGGCCGACACCTTGGTAAAAATAAAACACTCAAGAGAGGACTCCCCCAAATCAGACCTAGATATTTCTACTAGTAGTCAGGGGACGAAGAGGCGTAGCAAAAGATTCACACAGGTATCTAAAGTCCAATCTCCAAGGAGGAAGAAAGGGAACCTAGCCCCCTAGTTACCAATGTGTCTGATGATGACATTGATCCTTTTATAGATAAGAAGGATCCAACTACAGATGAAGAAGAGGAAGAACAAGAGGAAATGAATGAAGAAGAAGAACAGGATGAAGAATAAGAAATGGATAAAGAAGAAGAGCAGGGCTTACAAAAGCAAGGAAACCTCCAGGGGAATCCTCCAGAACATAATGAAAACCCCGAGGTCATTACCCAACTCATTGAGGCTCGGGCATAATTGGAAAGGGTCATAAATGAGTTGGCAATGTTAAGAATTGGGCCAGGAAGCCAGTCCACACCTCCCCCATTCTCAGCTGAGAAGACACAAATCCTGAAGATGCATCATGCAGAAGAGTTGCGGCTGGTTGAGCAGAAGAATTCAGTGCTGCAAGAAAAATTGGCCAAGGCACAAAACGAATTAGCAAAGAAAGACTAGTAGATTACCAAATTAAAAGACGTTTTGGCCACTACTACTGGCATATATGATAGACTGTGGGACCTCAGACCACCATCGGCAGTATATGTAGTTTATATACAAGAGAAATGGGGCAAATTCTAGCTCCAGAGGTTGAAGCAAGGGCTCCCTATAGAGATAAGCACTCCCAAAGAGTTTATGGATGCATGTTTGAACTCCACAGAGTTAGAGAAGGACCAATTGAGTGAATTCTTCTTGCATAATTTCGTAGTTTCTGGCTCGCCCAACTGGTCGCCAAACCCATATGTGGGCGATTTCCAGTTGAGGGCATTATGTTTGTGGATGAACCACGAAATTGAGCAAGCCCAAGACTACCATCTCTATGTTGCATCCAAATGGGAAACCCCATTGATGATCAGAGCAGAGCCAACTCACCCTAAAGGGGTAATCTACAACCATAGGATCCTCACCCAGGATGAGGAACTGCTCCCCATTCTCCTTGCAAAACAGCAGGAGGCTATGACTCATTTTGACAGTACACTCCAAAGCACACAGAAGGAAGTTCATGAGTCCATTAAGGGAAGGTGGAGCAGAGTGGAAAACGATCTGAAAGGAAAAGAACTCCACTCCCCCCTTAGGCTTAATGATGCCCTTTTCAAAGCCACACTCTACAAGGAATCTCTGGCAAGAAATCAACTCAGATGGATAGGGATGAGGCTAAATCCCCCATTCTTTCTTTCTCTAGTCATCAAGGGATAGATTAATGAGGAGGAAGAGAGGAGGGCATCGGCCAAGGAGGATCAGAATTTTGGATATCACAGGCAGGCAAGGATCCCTAGGGTGGTAGCATGGGACATCAGGGAGGTCATCAACGAATTGAATAAGTCACCCAAGGATGGGTGAATCCTTCAAGTATGGGGGAGGATGATGAGTCCAATTTTGAGGTATTTAATAAACCTTTTTCCCATAGTCAAGCTCAAGCAATGGCGAAGAAACACACTCATTTGTGGGAAAAATGTTTTACTTTAATTATTTAATGAAATTGTTTTTGATGATTATTCTTGTATGTTAAAATGCATATTTGATAAACTAATTATGTGGAAACCAAGAGTGATTGAGTAGGTTCAGGGGTATTAAAGGATGAACGCGTAGAAGACTAAGGGATCACCAAGCTCGGCACCTTATTTCCTGATTTATAGAGAACGCACTCCTGTTTAAGGAAAATCGGCATTTAGACATTTAGTTAAGTTCAGCATTACGAATTATATAAATATGGACCTCTCGGGTAGCGAGAGGTCTCTGTTGACATTTTGGAGAAACATTGTTTTAAGTTTTCTGCACTATTGAGATACTGCAAAGTTATAGGCCTTTGTGAAGACATGGATTTTATATTTTAATAAGAGATTGATGTTAAATTCCAGCCAATGTTTATAAGTTCCTTTCTCTCCTGAGTACGGGTTGGAGAGGGCCCCTCCAACACGTAAGTCAGGGGAATTGCATTTTCAGGTATTTTCCAATTATGTGTTTTACATTGACGAACAGTTATACTGCATATGGAAGTGCTTGAATGATTTATTATTTGTGTAGTAATTTATAATACGTTCTGTAGTACAGCAAAACGGTTTCAGTAGTCCTGTAGCTGCTTTCTTCTGACGCACATTTTAACAAACAATTACATCTGTATTAGCTTTGCTTTTGAATGTCATGGTTTAGATCTGAGATTTATGAATGTTTCCCATCGTGATTAATTACTCTGACTTCTTAGTAAGTGGATGTGTAGCATGAAACGATCGCACTTCAATCTTAGTTTAGTATTTAAATGATTTAGATCAGAACTCTAGTTTTATGCATCAAGTAATTACAGACCTTGTTTTCTCCAATATTAGAATAGATCTGTTATGGAATTTTATTTCCTAGATTTACCATTCTGCATTAAGTAAATTCATAGGACTATCTCTTCTACTTTCAGCATTTTAATTATTTAAAACAGATTTACTGCTTTCAGTACTTTAATTCTTTAAAATAGATGTATTGCTTTCCAGTATTTAATTCCCTAGTATAACCAGTTTCACATATTGAGTAGGCAACCCTTAGAACACCGATATCGACACCCAACTGCGACAAAGATTATCCTATAAGAGCACAGATAGTGCCTGCACCTCTAAATTTTGTACGTCCCCTGGGTTGACATTTAAAGTAGGCTCTTAGTACAGCTACCCTCATTAGGCATCCATATTGGGAGCACACCAATATACGTCTTTATTGTTGATCTACCAGGTATGGGTTTGGGACTTCATGGAGGGATTCTTTGAAAAGACACAATGGTATGTAAATCATGTAGATGTGACTCGTTGGAAAGATGAGCAGATTAGAATGTGCAGGGATAGATTTCCTGTTAGGACTATCTTATCAGTGGTATATTTTCAGGAAAAATACACTCTTCAACCGAAAAACAAGATTCTGAGTTGGTACTATCACTCATACTGGGTCAGCATAATGGTCCATATCACCTACAGACATGGGGTAGATAGTACTAAAGACAACATGGTTATATTGAAGGAGTATCACTTCTACATAAGTGATGATAGGTGTCATGACTTGGATTTTGTACAACATGACTTTCAAATGTTCTATAATCACTTGAAGGATAATAGTATACAAATGGAACAACATTGGATTTGGTCTAACGGTTGTGCAGGGTAATTAAAATATTCCCGTGTACTCTCCCAATGGTTGTGTATGCTCCAAAAAATGCACAAGGTGACACATATTTGGAACTATTTTGAGACCAGACACAATGTATTGGAGAAAACTCACTATGGCTTGGGGTACCATTACAGACAGATGACTACCAAAAATCAACTCAATTCTCAGAACTATGCTATATAAATGACAATGCTAAGATAATGGAGAATGTAACCAACCTTGATCCAAATGTTTGATGTAGATCCCCATTGGAGCTTTTCAATCCGTGCACTTGAATCTGCAAATTAGTCTTGACAGCCAATATACAACAAGTACATATAATATATAAACGACATTAACGTCATCAATAGCAATGGTCCATGATATTATAAGTAAGTGCAAACCAATGTAGAATAAACAACATTCACAACATTAATGGATGAAAATATGAGTATTTCTATTAATAAACAAGAAGAAGTACAATGTGATACGACCTCTTGCCGGCAATCAATCTGAACCAAGATCTGGATCAATCCACTTGGGCCTCCACCACTTCAATCCTCCATGAATGGAAAACTCAAACTATGGTAGGAGTTTGGAAGGTGAACATAAATGGTTCACAACTACAAGGATCAATGAGTGTAGACTGAAGATAGGGGAAAAATCCACTAGAGTTCTCTTGCTCTTCTTTTCTCCTCCCGTCCATAAGCCATATGTGCTCAATATATAGTCCTCCCAAAGGTAAGTGAAAGGACACATCGAGGCATTTCTTGGGCAGATGGATGGAGGGTCAAATGTCACCCAATAATCGCTTTTTGGGAGTAAAAAGTAATTAACTAGTGATTTTTACCATTTTACATGCTACCCGCGGGCTATAGTGATGCAACTCGCGGGTACGCTTGCTATAATGATGCAGCAAGCGGGTAAGAAGAAAAATGAGGAAATAGTATGTCTGGAGGATATAAAGTGAATCTGAGTCAGTGAAATGGATCCTACAGGCCAAAGAAAGTTGATGCTCACAAGGTGGAAAATTATGTTGTAACAGATGCCCCCTAATGTGTGAGGTCAGAGACTGATGGTACAATGGCTGAAATACATTATAAAACTCAGAAGTGGAGTGATGGAGACACAAGTGGAAAGAGCAGCTCACTCGTCATAATACAATAGTATCTCTGAATACATGTCGGTATAGTACAACAATCTGACACAATGGCCATGAATAGGCAGTACATAATGGATATATGTCATAAGTGATCATAGCCATGATCCCTCTACAGTAAGATATGGTCTCCTACTAAAAAGAAAACAACTGGTGCAAACTGGAGGTACAAACTGCTGATATCTTAGAGGTGAAATATCATATGTAAATTCAAAGTCATAGGTAGCATACTGAATGCCACTATCGCCTGGGGTCTTCTACACAAGTCTTCGATGGTGCAGGTCCCATCAAGTGAATAAAGGAGTTGGGGTCGAACCTGATGTGACATCATCTGATTACCAGTCAATGATGTATACTGTTAACAGATGTGAGATGACCCACCAATGGTGAAAATGGGCATCAAGGCATAGAGCACAATCATCGGAGTGTGAATAAATGAGTTGAAGTCGAACACTAGGATGAATCCATCGATCAAGGGACATTAATGTATTCCCAAAACTGTCGATGGCGAGAGAACCTGCCACTAATGACTACAAGCCTCAAGGTACTCAACCGAACTCTAAGCCTCAAGTCTCAGAATAAATGGGTTGAAGTCGACAGAACAAGACTCGCTGGAAGGAGGGCATTAAGGCATCCCCCATCAACCAGCACGGGGTACCAGTGATGCTGAAAGATTTGTAAGATCTCAAGTGAAACGGACTAACTCAATAAGGATGGCCGACTTGCAATAGTCAAGAGATCTAAGGAGTGGCTGACTCTGGGTTCAGGACTTCCTTTGAACAAGAGCATGAGCAGATGGATAGACTCAGGAAGCATAGACTCGACATAAACTGTGTAATGCAGGAGGCATTACAAAGGGCTCCATAATGACTGGAAGCTTAACCAATCGGTGGAGTAAACTGAGAAACAAGTACACCTCCTAAGGTCCAACTATAGTCCCAACTCATAGTGTATGGAGTGGAATGAATGCTCTATTCAAAGGCGACACAATAGCTTCCAACAAGAAGTAGTAACCATAATCCCGTCCGGCTTTTTTGGAATATTTGATTTTTTTGTTCTTTTTCATATTTGGGGAAAGCTTGAAAAAGAATAAAATTGCTTATAGTACAACAAGTGAGGGAATGAGTGTCAAATAGCGAGTAGACTAGTCCCAAGCAGTGGAACATACCTATGATCAATGCAAGGAAGTGAGTGTAGGATGTGGACACTCGGGAGTGTGTTCCCTCAGGGTCAAAAGATCATCAAATTGTGAAGGACAAATGGAAGCTCTGCAAGACTCGATAGGGAAAAGTGCTCAGGCACCAAGCTAACATGCCAGGTGTGAAACGTACCTGCCATAGGTGTGAAATGTTCGGAAACAACTTTCGCCAAAGAGATCTGGTAAAAAAATACTACTCCAAGACATTATATTAGTCCATAATGGCATCAAACGGTAAAAACTATAGACAAGTGGGTCCTTAAAATTATAAATAGTAATAAAAATTTACAATTTACAATTCATTTTTACTATTCACCCATTTGGAGCTTTGTGGTTAGTTTTCACCTTGAAGTTCAACTGCCGATCCTAGGAGCTACAAGTGTCCGTTCATCGAACTGTCCGGAGCAGGTTGGTAGTCTCATCCATACCTTTAATTTCATTGCTTTCATTTTAGTTTTCAGCAATGGGATTTTTAGTTTGCCCTAGCCCTAAACGGCTTCGGTGCTACCCATGGGCTATCACTATGCGGGTCACGGGTAGGGCACGATACTCACAATCAACGTATAGGTTGACCATGGGTACCCACAACTGTATACAAATTAGCCCACGAGTACAGCCGTGTATTTGATTTTGCAAAAGAATTTGACCAAAATCCTTGTTTTTCTTCACTCCAGGATGGTTCTAGAGTGGAGGGAGAGGGAGCATGACCTAGTAGATGAGGCCGTGTGCAACGATATGCAAGCACAGCAGTCATTGCAAGCATTTGGGTTGTACAAATTCTGGAGTATAGGGGGTTTGAGGGCCCAAAACCTACTACTTCGTCGCTTGATCGATTATTGGGATGTTGATGCACAAAACTTGAGTCTCAATGGGAAAATCCTCACATTGGAAGTGGAAGACATCTACTTCATTACCGGTTTGTCCCGTCGAGGTGAGGTAGCCAATCTTCAATCTCATACTGTGGGTGGTGGGGTCACCATCCTTGATTACATAGCATGGTATTGCCCCGCAGACACACAAGCGGTGGGAAGTCAGGTGCCCATCAATGCCATAGTAGATCTGAGCATGAAGATCATTGCGGCTACCTTAGTACAAATATCGGGTTCTAAAGCTCTGCACTAGGCATCCAGGCCAGTGATGTTCTATGCATCGCAATGCATGCAGCCTATAGTATTCGATTAGTGTACCAAACTACTGGGGTTTATGAAGACCCAACTGACAGAATGCAAACAAGGGAAGGCCAAAAACTTAGGGTATGGAAGTATCCTATGCAGCTTCTTCTTTGAGAGAGTCTTGGGGCTTAGTCTGAGGGTGGATGTCCCTCCTCATAGTCTCCGCGATCCAGCCCTAACCCGGTGGCCTGAGATCTTGACATGACGGGGTGGTGCCCGTCTGGCATCACCATATACTGAGGAGTTCTTCCGCTGGTGGGACCGACAGGTCATTGCCATAGAGGACTACCCCTATGTAGGGATATATTTCGGCTAGGATCAGAACATGCCACTCCCACCAGACGCAGCGTTCGGAGACATTGGTGAGTACTCTTTTTAGGTTTTTGTGTATATTAAATTTTTATGGATTTTTTATTATAAATGTAAATGCAAAAATCTTTTTGGTGGTAGTATCATATGCTAATGTTTGACTGTTTGCTTGCAGACAAGGGCCCAATGAGACCCGATGACTTCCCGAGACATGGTCGCTGGGGCAGGGGTGATGAGGTAGGTGATGCTGTAGCAGGGCACACTCTACAGACCTTGCGACGCAACCTATCACGGATGGTTGCCAAGGTTCCACCTATAGAGGTGGCACGACTACCTGAGGCCATGCAGCACCAAGTAGTGGGGGTTCCTAGTGACTAGGTGCGGTAACTGTAGTGGGTAGCCAATGCAGTTCACTATTTCTATGAGACACATCCTATCGAGGCGGCAGCTAGGCCTCCTTGTAGGGAGTAAATATCCCGGGATCTCATTTTTGTATCGATATGTATATTTTTGAGGGCTATGGGCTCCATTTTTGTATGACACTACCATTTTTGGACATATTTATACAAAAAACTTTGGTTCTCCAGTTCTACTATATGTGTGCATGTACAAATGTATGAATGTCTCTTTCATTTGTGTGCTTCATGGTGAATGTGACAAATGCCAATCTAATACATAGTTAACGTATGCATTAGATATATGATTAACACTTCTAGAAACATGTATGTATGTAATTGAAACAAAATGTCGTTCCAAGAGTCTTACCCTTAGGAATTTCCAAAGTAACGTAGGATCCGTCACACGGTACTGTCCATTCAACTTATACACAACTAGTTGTGAATCCAGGCGGACTTCTAAAGATTGGATGCCATGTGAAATAGCATCCCGAAGTAGCTCGATCACGGCACTATACTCAGCCACATTGTTAGAAGTAGGACTGAGACAAGCACCTCTTGAAGACACAACTAGGTGGTCATGTGAGAAGATAACCCAGGTAGCAAAAGCAAGCTACTACGTATGCCGGCTAGCACCATCCGCGAACCCTAAGAACGTAGGAGATTCTGGTGACATCTGTCAATCAAACAGAAGTGAATCAGCAGACCCGAAAAACTAAAAGAAAGCTAAACTATGTACAGAAGCAACTATACAATAGTATACAAAAGTATTAGGTTGAACCAGAGGTTCAAGCATAATACCGCTTGAGATAGAGCCCATTTCTAGGCTCCTTCAAGAGAGTCCCCTCATAGTCTTCTAATTCATAGGCTCCTTTTTCCAGGACGTGCCTCATGATGTAAGGACCGTGCCACATGGGATTGAACTTGCCTGCCCCCAGGGGTTCTTTAGCTTGGTCATATAAGAGGACCAAGTCACCTTTAGCATACTGCCGGGGATAGACAGACCTATCATACTGAACCTTGACACGACGTTTGTTGGCATCTATGGCCACAGCGACATCTTGATGTTTCTCGTCAAGTTGCTCAAGGTGGATTAAACGTTACTCAATACCTGTCGTATCAGGGAGGAGCTCTATGGCCAATTTAAGCGAAGGGATTTCGCATTCAATCAGTAAAAGTGACTCCACACCGTTAACTAGCTAGAATGGTGAGAATCTAGTGGCAGTCTTGACTACGGTTCGATATTCCCACAAAGAAGGATATAACATGATGTGCCAATTGTTCTTGCTTTGTTGGATGGTACGTTGAAGAATGGTCTTCAAAGATTTATTAACTGCTTCAACTTGACCATTTGCTTGGGGATAGTAGGAATACAAGTGTTCTTGACGAAACCCAAGCTTGTGAGACAAATCCTCCATCATCTTGTTCTGAAAGTGACTGCCATGGTCAGTGACAATCTCTTTCGAGATATCGAACCGAGTGATAATCTGATTGAACACGAAATGGGCTGCAGTAGCACCGTCGGCTTTTATGGTAGGCATGGCCTTAACCCATTTGAAAAAATAGTCCACGGCCACTATAATATGGTGATGCCCCCTAGCCAAAGCTGGTTTGCAATCCATGAAGTCCACCCCCCACTTAGTGAAGGGATCGACGGTGACGACAGGGTGAAGGGGCACTGGATGCAAGCATATGTTATGAGAAAACACCTGGCAAGAGTGACATCTCTTCACAGCATTAACACAGTCCTTAAATATGGAAGGCCAAAAATAACCATCTCGCATAATATGCTAGCCTGTAGCAAGCCCGAATAAGTGACAACCACATGCCCTTGCATGGAAATCATTAAGCACCCGCTCTGCTTCTTCATGAGTTAAGCCATGACGGAGAATGGAATCATTTCCTTGGCGATACAAAGTGTTATCGACGATGGTATAGTCTTTAGCGTGATGTTTCACATGTCGTCGCTCGTCTCATGAATAATGCGGAGGAAACTTCAAAGTTTGGAGATATACAATGACATCCCCATACCAAGGGTCCTCGGACAAGATAAGAAATAAGTTCTCATCCACAAAGGAATCTTCATGAATGACATCCTCATCAAGTCTCGGGAGGTTTGACATAAGCTCAGCAAACACCAATGATTTCACTGATTTTTCCAAAGCAAAATCGAGATAGAACTCCTGCAGGATCACAATCCATTTATTATACTTCCCCCCTATAAGGCGTCGTGATAGAAAGAACTGAAATGGATTGATGTGAGCTACAACTGTGGTTGTTCTAAGCAAAATGTAATGTCGTAATCGCTGCTGGACTACATGGACAGTCGCAAGTGCCTACTTTTCTATGTTAGTATATCTTAGTTCAGCATCTACTAGATTTCGACTGAGGTAATAGATAACATGCTCGATGAGCGCGTCATCAACCTAAACCAAGACCATGCCAATTGTCTCTTGAGACGCGGCCACATAAAGGATAAAATTTCGTGCGAAGTCTGGTGGACTAAGCACAGGGGCCAATACCAAAGCTTTCTTAAGGGTGTTGAAATACTGCTGGGCTTGCTCATCCCAGATAAAAGGTGTGTCTTTCTTCAATAAGTGCGTGAAACCTTTGGTAAGACTAGCATAATTGACTACAAAACGACACAGAAAAGTATCTCTCCCTTGGAGGCTCTAAAGTTGTAACAAATTGCGCAGAGGAGGCAACTGAAGTATTGCCTCAACTTTTAGAGGATTGACTCTAATACCCTCTTTTGAAACTATGAAGCCTAGAAGGCGACCAATCCTTATAGTGAAGATGCATTTATTGGGATTCAATCAAATTTTGTAGTGTATACATTGTTCGAGAACCATACAGAGGTGCTTGGGGTGGTCCACTCTCTTGCGAGAATGGCCAGCAAGATCATCCAAGAAAACCTCCATAATCTTCTTAAGATCGTGAAAGGCGTAGGTCATGGCTCGCTGAAACGTAGCACTGGAATTTTTAAGGCCGAAGGGCATTTTCCGATATGCAAACATTCCCCATGGACAAATAAATTCCGTCTTATGTTGGTCCACGGGTTTGATTTGAATTTGATTATAGCCTGAGAAGCCATCCATGAACGAAAAAATATCACTTCCCACACAAGCATCCAAGCTATGATCAATGAATGGCGTGGGGAAGTTGTCTTTCGGACATGCACAGTTCAAATCTCTAAAATCGGTGCATACACGGATCGTTCCCTGTTTCTTATCCACAGGAACGGGGTTTGACACCCATTCGGTAAGGGGAACGGGGTAGATGAAACCAGCTTTGAGCAGTTTCTCCACCTCTGCCTTGATAGCAGCTACCTTCCTAGGGTTCATAGCACGTAAGCGTTGTCAAACCGGTTTAGCATTAGGGTACGTTCTAATCTCATGTTCAACAATGTGGGGGTCTATTCTTGGCATCTCCTCATATGACTAGGCGAAATCTTCCCGGAGTTCTGTAAACAATTCAGTGTAAATAGCAATCTCCTCAGGAGTGCAATCGGCACCAATGTAGACATTCTCCACCTTTCTGGGAGTACGAGAGATGTTGATCGATATGGTTGGGGAAATATTGGCCATATTCCCCTCTGCAAAAACATCATGTGACTCCAAAAGAGCCACAGGGTGACCAACCACCTTTGCTAGAGTCATCCTAAACTCTTCTTGCTCAATGAGCTCGAGGTTGGGAAGGAAATAAGAGTGATGATGCATATCCTCCCAAGGCCTCTCACTACCACACATGGCCTCCATAATAGCTTCATCATATGGAAAAGTATCATCAAGGCAGTCATGTGAACAAGATGAGTTGGCTTCCCAAACTGGCAGCGTAACGGGATCTTCTTCGACTATTTGAGAAAAAGAGAGATCCGGTTCTGCAGTGGCTAGTTGAATATGCTCGTAAGCAAGCTCAGCTATAGACAAGGGCATAAACATCCTGACGTGCGTAATGTCTCCAGATGTAGGACTCATGGATGGTAAAGTCCAAGGATCAGTACAATAGGAAGTCCGGAATGGCATACTATGCAAAGGAGGAGACGCATCTTCGGAAATGGTTTCGATGAAGTTCACAGGTGTAGGAAAGCTATAAGTTCCCATCAATGAAGGGTACATACCAACACCTATGTTCCCAGTTGCCAGTTGAGAATCTGTAACTTGCGGGACTATGGATCCCGTGGATGCTATGGAAGGAGTGTTAACGAAATCTAGCTGATCGATGGTCACAATCTTGCCTTCATGGGGAAAGCAAATAACTCTGAATACAGTGGATGCGACAGCCTTCATAGCATACATCCAATTCCGACCCAATAATAGGTTGTAGTCAATGGGCGCATCAACCACCTTGACTTCAATAGGCACAGACTTACCTCCCAAGCAGACAATAAGGGAAGGGATAATTCCATGCGGCTTAAATGACTGACCATCAAATGCAGTGAGCGTGGTTCTAGACACAAGTAGAGGAGGAGAGCCAAGAGATTTCCAACAAGTTAACGACATTACTGATGTGGAAGCACCTTCATCAACCATAGTTCGTTTGACAAAACTCTGAAGGCACACCACCTGGATTTGAAAAGCCACGTGGTAAGGTAAGCGAGGTTGAACATTAGTAGTATTGAACTTGATAACATTGGGATTTCCCCCGTCCTGAACTCCTAACGCACTCAAAAGGGCATGCTTCTGAGAAGGACAGGCTTGCAAGACTTCAAGAGCCGACATGGCACACGGATTTTGGCCCAAATCTTCTACGATGGAGTAGTTTTGGGCGGCTCAAGCATTAGGATTATGCCTAGAGCGCTTGAGAACAACTTTTGGTATCCGTGGCATATTAGAGGGCTTCTCAATATGCAAGGAATTGTTAGGAGGATGGGGAGGCTCACTCCCCATATTAGGTTGTGGTGCACCATAATCGTGTTGACGAGTAGCAACACTAACCTCTGATTGAACCATATTCACACATCCATAACCACTAGTATTGGAAGAAGGCGTTGCCGTTTCAGTAGGTCCATAACTAGTGGTGGGAGCATGCGAAGCCATGTTTTGATGATGAGGAAGGGGATCCTTTAACACAGTTGGGCTCTATGCCAAATGCTTCGATGCTTCTTCAATTCGAGGACATAAGTGAGTAAGATGATCTTCCCCATAAAGCTTGCAAGGGAATTTCACCTTACTCCTAGGTTTACAATCCTCACTAGCATTTCCGCCTTCCCGAGGAGGGTTGGCATTCTCTTTACAGGGGGTATTGCGATTGCTATTATTGTTACTTCCATTGTTTCCACCCCTATGGTTGTTTCTCCCCTTTTTCTTACCACCAGGTTGCTGGTTACCTGACGGCTTTGTTGATTGCACATTGTGTACATCAGACAACGGGGTGGAAGTGGACAAGGTGTGAACCTATCCAGGAGTAGACTGGTTTAACGACAAATTTTGCATTTGATTAGCTACCAAGTCTATAGGGCGAGTGTTTGCGGATCCCACGATGCCATCGGCATGTGGTCCAGGAATTGACGTAGGCTCATGTTGTGTCCTCGATGCGTCAGGAATAATGTCATATAAAATTCCAGACTAAGAGTATAGTAGATCTAACTGCTGGACTTTCAAGATGGCTTGTTCCTCAGTCATAATGCCGAACATCGAAACATCCTTAGAAATGTATGGGAGTAGAGACTTGAGGAACCATTCCAACAGAAACTCTGGAGGAATGTTGGCTTTCACTAATCTCTTCCATCTGCGCCACTCTTGAACATGGTCAGAAATATGTGTGGCCTTATTCTGACAGAAGGTAGACAACAGTTCAGTACCAGTATCATAACGAACCGACAACTGGAAATGGTCCAAGAAAACCAAAGCAATCTTGTTGAATCCCCTATAGGTGTTCCCAGGAAACTCTACATACCACTTTGCAGCTGCCCACATGAGGGTGCGTTGAAATAGTTGTAATCTAACAGAATCGTGATTCAATGAGTTGGAGGAGCACCAAAGGTGAAACATTGTGACATGATCACCCAGATCCTCACCACCTTTCCCCTCAAACTTAGGAATGTCTGAAGGGATCTTGGTAGGGACCGAGGGCCAATTAGGGTCATGACACACCAGATTATTCGTGAGCTTTGAAAGATCCAGAAGATTCAAACGTGCAAGGAAATGGAGCTGCAGCTGGAATGCTTGATTATAAGCTCCCATAAAAGGTTGGTTGAACGGAACCGAATTATAAGGTGGACCAAAAGCTTGACCATGAGCATTAAACGGATGATAATAGAACCTGACGGACCATAAGCTTGACCATGGCCATAAGGTGGATAACCTCCCCCAACCTGACCCATATGAGAGTAAGCAGGAATATGTGTGTTTTGGGCACCGTATTAAGGTGGGTTGAACTGGTGGCTAGCACCGACTGTGTTGTAGTAAGGGTTGCCACCATAAGTATGGGGCATATACGTACTATTTATAGGGGGAACCGAGTTGTAATGACCATAATGGTGAGGCATGTTCCCACCCCCAGCATTAGGATTAGCATGAGTAGTCGTGTGGTAACCAGAAGCATGAGATGTATTCCCAGCCCCAACATTGGTGTTACTAGTAGCAAGGATGGGGGCATTATGTCCATGTGGATAGGATATATTCCCACCCCCTACATTGGCATTACTAGTGGTGGAAGTGGATGCAAAAGTATGCGGTATATGTCCACCCCCGTGGTTGGGAGGAGCATTAACATTTGTAAAAGTAGTCCTGGGTTGACGAGTAGCGGAGTGTGTATTAGGTAGTGGATGGCGAGTCATGTTTCGAACAACGTTCCTATTAGGTTGGGAAATCCTAGGAGGTGGTCTTTGTCCAACATTAGCATTGTTAGGAGGAACATGACCAGTCCCCATACTATGTGTGTGAGTGGACAACGTAGTGCCTCCAATGAGGGTAGTGCCCCCAATGGGTATAGTATGGCTAACACCATGACTAGTGCTAGCGTGACTACCAAACATAGTGGAAGGATCAACTGTACTATAATTAGGCATACCAAAAGAGAGTGTGGTTGGGTTTACCGTAGGACCAGTGTCATCATGTAACTCTGGCATCCCATGTCTATAATTGTGTGGAAACAAAGGAACGAACGTGTCATCCAAATCTTCGCCCTTGGGTAAGGTTGGCATCCCATAAAGATAATTATCCAGATTTGAAGGATCGAACGGATCGTGTTCAAGTGGATTCGGCCAAACCGCCAAACCGAACCAGGTTGAGTCTCAAGTGGATCACCCCCCCATGCCTCACGAGGAGAAGGGGAGTCTGCAGTGTGTTCGACTCTACACGATGGAGTCATAGGTATATCTTCAATATCGCAATGTGCAGCAGTCATGATGTCTCGGACATATGTCTCGTAAGAATCCGAAGACTCAGAGGGAGCCCGCCAACATCCCCTAGCAACACGGCTTGAAATCTCGGTAGGCTCTAAACCAGCCAACCGACAGGATCGATAGAGAGTAGGGCTCCGTGCCACGATATCTCCGGAGAGAATATATAATCAAAACGTCCCCTAAAGGCCAACTATCGATCAAAAACAGTAAATCAAAAGCACACACTTAGAGAATCTATAGCCAAGAGCATACAAACAAAGTGGCTAAATGAGCTCTCGACACTAGAGCTGGTATGTCTCTCCTAGGGGAGGCTTGAGACTCCCAAACTATAGCCAGAGGTAACAGAATCAGTTATAGAGACACACAGGCTTCACTGCGTGCACAAGGTCAAGTCCACTATACAAACACAACTGTGCCGTCCAATCCCTATCTGACTCAGGACACAAACAGCATAACCACTGCAAGTACCCTATGCGATACCTAGGTAAGGAAACTATGGTCACCATAATATAACCAATGCTCAGGGGGACAGTCGCAGGTGGGATTCGTCGTATGGGAAGGGTAGCTAATCCCGAAGCACAAGAGGACGAACCTTCGGTACCCCCAGATACGAACAAACCCTGGAAATATCTCCCACATTCAGTCGGTATCAGAGGGATATCCCTTCAACCAACCTCCCGTGACCTTGTGCTTAACTCTGGTTTGAGTAGAGCTTCCTGAGAACACCGATATATACCATGGATTCCTCCACTCCCTGGTCAGACACCTAATGTTTCGTCTAGTAGTCTTGTATTGTTAACTCACAATGATCTATTCCAAGACTCTAAACCTATGCTAATTGGTGTACCCTATAAATAAAATCGGTCTAATCAATTTTAAGATTAAGCGTTAATTTTAATAGTTGTGGTTACTCAAAGGATATGGTCGTGAAAATAGTGATGTGTATGACTCAATAGTATGCAAAATCGTCCAATCCTAGACTCATCTATCCAATAAAACAATGTCACTAACATGCAAAATCAACCCAATGATTTCGAAATAAATATGCAATCCTTTTATATTTTCGATGCACAAGCAGAACCTAAATGAAAGTGGTAAGCACTCAATGCAAGATGCAATAAATAAATAAATAAAAATTGTATTTTATCTTATAAGCAAAAGGAAAATGCAAAACTATATGTATTTTTTTTGTATTTTTCAATATAAAGAAAAAAAAAATGCAAGCAAAATCCTACTATTAAGTCACTGAAGTGCCGAGAAGATCACTAAGACAACCCAGCAGATACCAAACAGTAAGACTCAGCCAAATGAATGAGCTCAAAAGGAAAAAACCAACAAGGCTAAATCCAAAGATGGGTAAAAAACCAACAAGGCTCAACCAAGAGAAAAGAAGAGTTCTGGTCACAACCAAGGCATGAAACAGTCAAGAAACAGGCCAACAAAGACTCAGGATCAACCAAAACCAACCCAGCAACAACCAAAGGTCATAAAACAACCAAATCCATACTTGTACGCTACTTTCGAAGGAATACCTGAGGGTACCCGCAAGCAACAAAGTAAATAGAGGCAGGTATACGTGGGTGAGGAAAGGAAAATGGGCAAACTGAGAGTCCAATGGCTAAAAAAAAGCAAGCTTTCTATAGTGTATCTCAACGACAAATAAGTGACACAGAGCTTCGACAAACATCAACTCTAATTAAGGACTAATGCTAAAAAATCCCCCAAAATGGATGTTTTCCCTAGCGGAGTCGCCATTTCTGTATTGGAGAAAACTCACTATGGCTTGGGGTACCACTACAGACAGATGACTACCAGAAATCAACTCAATTCTCAGAACTATGCTATATAAATGACAATGCTAAGATAATGGAGAATGTAACCAACCTCGATCCAAATATTTGATGTAGATCCCCGTTGGAGCTTTTCAATCCGTGCACTTGAATCTGCAAATTAGTCTTGACAGCCAATATACAACAAGTATATATAATATATAAATGACATTAACATCATCAATAGCAATGGTCCATAATATTATAAGTAAATGCAACCCAATGTAGAATAAACAGCATTCACAACATTAATGGACAAGAATATGAGTATTTCTATTAATAAACAAGAAGACGTACAATGTGATATGACCTCTTGCCAGCAACCAATCTGAACCAAAATCTGGATCAATCCACTTGTGCCTCCACCACTTCAATCCTCCATGAATGGCAAACTCAAACTATGGTAGGAGTTTGGAAGGTGAACATAAATGGTTCACAACTACAAGGATCAATGAGTGTAGACTCAAGAAAGAAAAAAAATCCACTAGAGTTCTCTTGCTCTTATTTTCTCCTCCCGTCCATAAGCCATATGTGCTCAATATATAGTACTTCCAAAGGTAAGTGAAAGGACACATTGAGGCATTTCTTGGGCAGATGGAGGGTCAAATGTCACCCAATAACTGCTTTTTGGGAGTAAAAAGTAATTAATTAGTGATTTTTACCAATTTACATGCTACCCACGGGCTATAGTGACGCAACTCGTGGGTACGCTTGCTATAATGATGCAGCAAGCGGGTAAGAAGAAAAATGAGGAAATAGTATGTCTGAAGGATATAAAGTGGATCTGAGTCAGTGAAATGGATCCTACAGGCCAAAGAACGTTGATGCTCACAAGGTGGAAAATTACGTTGTAACACACAAAAGAGGTGAACATGATGGAGCAAGTGTGTGCATCAAGAATGCATTACGTAGGAAAGAAATGAAGTTCACAACTATATAGCGCATACGAGATGCAAAGACCATTGTTGAATGGTGTTCTTCTATCATGGGGGAGGGAGCAAGAAGGTAGGAATATCATTCAACCAAGAAAGCACATGTACATAGATATTTTTGGGAGGTGGTTGATGTAGATCAATCATAGTTATATGAGTGCAAGACCATCCAGGGAACTCATGCATTTCATTCAGTTAGAATTTCGGACAATGCTATACTTGAAATGTGGATAAGGAAACTCTCTTGTTTTTTTTCTCCATGTAGTGGTGGTGAATGGGACAAATGTGAATCCATGGATTGGGTTGATAGTTGGGACCGTGTATCACTCCCATTAGTCAACGTATAGCTACATAATTATACCAGTGGGAGGAGGACCAATCAACTAGTATTTCACTAGACTATGACTACATATTAGATCTCGTACAACTAGGTTCAATTAATATTTTGATAATTTTGACAACTTTTTGTGTCTAGTTAGTTGACTCAAATGTAGGCACTATATTTTCTGCAGGGCACATATACACAGTGGTTTCCCCAAGACGCAATGGATGGCGCACTGATTATTGTCTGCCACATTTCCTGGAGGGGAAGCACACCCTCAATGTCTCATTAAGGGACTTCGAGGCCAATTATTTTCCGATTGGGTCGATGGTTATCAAAGGAGAGTATTTGAACCAGGTTTCCCGCTTAGACACTAGAAAATGGTATGTATTTGAAGATTATATACCAATTCAGATTGTATACCATTATACAGACTTAGTTATTGGAAAAAACCTCTAGCTACAAACAATGCCAAGGAAGAACTCATTAAAGGCACGATACTTATTGCCTTACTCTGAGCACGAGAGGTTAAAGGAGACCATTGGTATTAGAGGTGATCCCGATGGTCTAGTTGAATGACCATCAGTAGGTAATCTAGTATGTGGTTTGCATGTTATATTGTATACTATGTTAGATGTATGTGGTGTACATGTATGTTATGATTTTGTTTCATGGTATCATTGATTATTGACATTAATACTTTGACTATTGCAACCGAACATTGATAACTAGATAGATTGATAAATTGCACAAGCTTTGTCATGGATCCTAAATTGATAAATTGAACAAGCTTCGTAATGGATCCTAAGTACACCATAATATATGCATCCTTATGCCCATTTTCATGCTCATTGTCACCATCATCATCCCCATGCTCATCTTCACTATCCCCATGCCCATTGTCACCATCACCATGCCTATTGACACCATGAACATCGCCACCATCCTCCTACAACCCATGTTGTCACCATCACCATCCCCTTCTTCACCATAATATTGTCATCCATCATCCACACAAATATAATCCTTATATACCTAATTCAGAAATTTAGAAACCAAATCACAAACATAGAAACCTAATCTAGCCTTAGAAACACAATCTACCCTAGAAACACAAATATAACCCTAACAACCTAATCTATATCAATCTAAACCTAATCTATCCTTAGAAACCTTCACCACCATTTGAATCCAAACCATTATGCTACAAATATGGCCAAGAGTCCAAAAAAACCTAGTTTGTGCATTCATGTGCATCCATTTGAATCCATACTTCATGCTTCAACTATATATTCATGCCAAAAAATCTTCGTATATTCATGTGCTTCAAATATGCACAAGAGTTCAAGAAACCCTAGTTTGTATTCTACACACCTATATTATAAATTCTAGCCTAGAAACCCTAGTTTGTATTCCAAACCCCTATTCTATAAATCCTAGCCTATAAACTCTAGCCTATAAACCCTAATTTGAATTCTAATCCCTAGAAACCCTAGTTTGTAGCCTAGATCCTAGTTTGTACTCAAAATCCTTAGAAACCTCCATCACCATTTGAATACAAACCATTATGCTACAAATATGCACAAGAGTCCAAAAAACCCTAGTTTGTGCATTCATGTGCATCCATTTGAATCCAAACCATTGTGCACAAGTATGCACAAGAGTCCAAAAAATTTCATGCTACGACTATATATGCATGCCAAAAAAATTCATATATTCTTGTGCATCCATTTGAATACAAAACATTATGCTACAAATATACACAAGATTCCAAAAAACCCTAGTTTGTGCATTCATGTGCATCCATTTGAATCCACATCATTGTGCAAAAATATGCACAAGAGTCCAAATATGCATGCCAAAAAATATTCGTATATTCATGTGCATCCATTTGCATCTAAAACATTGTGCTACAAATATGCACAAGAGTCCAATAAACCCTAGCTTTATTCTAAACCCCTACCCTAGAAATCCTAGCCTATAAATACTAGCCTATAAACCCTAGTTTGTAGCCTAAACCCTAATTTAAATTCTAATCCCTAGAAATCCTATTTTGTAGACTAGATCCTAGTTTGTGTTCAAATTCCTTAGAAACCTCCATCACCATTTGAATCCAAACCATTATGCTACAAATATGCACAAGATTCCAAAAAACCCTATTTTGTACATTCATGTGCATCCATTTGAATCCAAACCATTGTGCACAAATATAAACAAGAGTCCAAAAAACTTCATGATGAAACTATATATGCATGCCAAAAAATCTTTGTATATTCATGTGCATCCATTTGTATCTAAACCATTGTGCTAAAAATATGCACAAGAGTCCAAGAAACCCTAGTTTGTATTCTAAACCCATATCCTATAAACCCTAGCCTATAAACCCTAGAGATAATCCTATAAACCCTAGTTTGTATCCTAAACCCCCAAGCATCTAAAGGGCATCTAAGTTGTCAAAATCACTCGAGAATCGCACCGACCAAGGCCACACAAACCACTTAGAATAGTTGGATATTTTTGGTGCAATTTGGCATGTGTCCCTCAATGGCTATAGGGAGCTACTAGCTAAAAGACATAGAACAAAAACTGTGGATCAGATCGTGAAACAGACGATTCCGTTGGATTCCTAGCATTAGATTATAGGTAGGGGTGACTGACTGTTGTGATTCCCATGGATGGAGGCACCTTTTGCTAGGCCGGATAGGACACTAGGGTTTTTCTCATTGGATCACATGGAAATTATTACATTGGGGGGTCAAAATATGAACCAAGAAGAATAAGTGGGTTTTGTCATCTCCCACAGATGTGTTTGGCCCTTGTGGATGTGGTCACATTGATGGAACTCAATTCTACATCCTGGTTCGAATTCTATGGCTTGGACTCAGATTCACCATGTGTCCTTGAAATCCTTTAGGGTATGATTTGTAGTGGGCCATATAATGGTTATTGTGTCTCGGATCGATGAATCGTCAACTCCATTGGATTCAGGACATTGGGATAGTTCCAGGGGTGCCCCTCTCCTCTAGGTCCATGGAACGAAGATTATCTTTTAGGTTGATTTTGGAAATTAGGGTTTTTCTCAGTAAGGGACTTCGCAATTCTTGCACATAGGGGTCGAATTTGAAAATTTCTCGACCAAGAATTTGTGGCTAGCATTCCCACGTGGAAATTCCCTAGACACACTTGCAGGATTTCCCAGAACCTAGTTTTTTTGCACGGTTGGAATTCTATGCCTCGGTAGGGATTTAACATGTGTCCCTAAAATCCTTTAGGGTGCAATTTGTAACAGGCCATAGAATGGTGACCATGGCTTAGATCGACGAAATTCAACTCCGTTGGATCCAATACATCGTGATAGTGCCAAGGGTGCCCCTCTCATATGGGTCCATGGCACATAGATCATCTTCTAGGTCGATTTTGGAAACTAGGGTTTTGTTTAATAAAGAAACTTTGCAATTCTTACACATAGGGGTCAAATTTGCAAATTCCTTGACCGAGAACTTGTGGATGGTGTTACCAAATTGAACCTTCCTAGACACACCTGCAAGACCTCCCAAAACCCATTTTTGTTGCACGGTTGGAGTTCTATGCCACCAATAGGGATTCAATAGGTGTCCTTGAAAAACCTTTAGGGTGCGAGTTGTAACAAGCCATAGAATGGTGACCATCGCTTGGATCAATGAACCATCGGCTCTGTTGGATTCAGGACATCGGGATAGTTCTAGCAGTGCCCCTCTCCTCTGGTTCCATGACACAGAGATCAACATTTAGGTCGATTTTGCAAACTAGGTTTTTTCTCAATAAGGTACTTTGAAATTCTTGCACATAGGGGTCAACTTTGGAAATTACTCAACCGAGAACTTGTGGCTAGCGTTACCATGTGGATCATGCATAGACACACATGCATGACCATGGGGAACCCATTTTTTTTGCACGGCTGGAATTCTATGCCCTCGGTAGGGATTCAATAGGTGTCCGTGAAAAGAAATGGTTGAAATAGAAAGTAAGAAGACAGATAAAAAAGAAAAAAATCAAAGTCCAACTATTGATATACATGAGTATAGTTTTGATGAAGAAAAAGAGGTTGGTTCTAGTGACAAATACCAATCAAGAACTGATTTATATATCAAATACAACCAAGACAAAAAAGCTTCTTATGAAAAAATTCATAAGCTTTTTCCTAAATTCGAGGATATATCAAATAAGGGGGTTTCATTGACAACTGTTAAGGGCCATGCAAAGAATACTCTGAATTTGACAGCATCCTTTGATGAGAAGGTCACGGAAATGAAAATTAATTTGCAGCAAATCCCAGTTCCAGATAAGACTCATCTACATAGGAAAGTTGGAGAGGTAATTTACACCGATTTAATGAAGGCCACTCTGAAGATTTCAAAGTTGAAATCTAGAGTGGGTAGATTAGAAACCCAATTGAAACAAGAAAAAACTGAAAATAAGGCCCACCAACAACAAATAAAAAAGTTACATATTGATCCTGTGGAAATTTATAGTGAGACTAATAAAGGGCATGCCACTAAAAAGCTTTTGGATGAAAAGGAAAGTACAATTCAATTGCTCAAGAAAAAATTAAAAATCCCAGCTACTTAGTTAATTCAAGCATACTAATTAAAAATTTTGGAACAAGAAAGAGAAACCCTCTCTTAGGAATTGGATGATAGTAAAGCAAAATTACTTAAATTTATAGAGCAACAGATGAATTGGGAGAAAGAAAGAGCTAACTTTACAACTCATATTATAGTTTGAGGGAAAAACAAACAGGTACAAAAAAAGAAAAGAAAGAGAAATAATGTGAGATGAAAGAGACAAGCTAAGAGAATATGGAAACAAGCACATACGGCATCATTCAAGCTATGTCTGAGGTTAGTCTTAAAGAATACGAAATTAAGGGATTGAAAGTGGAAAATAAAAAACTAAGTGGAGATTAAGAAAAAGGAAGAAGAGAAAAAAGAGTTTGAAAACAAAAATAGAGAATTGTTGGAAAAAATGGGAAACTAATTTCACAGGTGACATGACGACTCCCATTGCAAGGTGCTAGACATTTGATTTGGGATTTGATAATAACTGAAGCTACAAAATTCAGACCATATTTGAATTTTATGAGAAATAAGGAAATGGTGGTGAATGAAATAATACAAAGTTGTACAGTCATGAAAGAAACTTTGGACAAGAAACCAAAAGAAACAACCCATAATAATATTAATTTTCTCAATACTTTATCAGATAAGGAATTAAAGACATTAATGATTAAGAACATAATTGCAGTTATAACTTGGGCTAGGAAGATTATTGGAAAACATCACCATGTTGAAAGTGTCCAAGTAAAGACAAATCAGATGTTGCAGCAAGTTAATGTAATCAAAACTTCCGATTCTGAAAAAAATGCGGAATAAAACTATTAAACAAAATCGAAATAAGAATACCAAATAGATCATACCTCCAGCCATTGATGCTACTTGACTTGCTGTAGAATATTTCCCTGTTCCACACAATCTTTTGCTTCCTGTACGGCACTTCCAAGCTCTGCTTTCTCTTTCTTGATGGTGTAAAACTTAAGGGGATTGAGTTAGTGATCTTGGGGACCAAACAGGGTTTTAATAGCCAAGCTTCCATCAAGCTTTTGTTGGCTATGTGTCAATTGTTCCACAAATCTAGGTAGAGAACCCAGATGGACCACTCCAAAAGCTCCCAGCAAGAAAACAGTTTCTCAAACTAGAAATCAGTTTGAGTGTGGTTGATAACCGAATGAACCGTCGTCAATTTGAGGAGCCGCTAAATGCTGGATGCGGATGCGGGAGCTTACATTCTTCCACTTGGTCCATACTTCCAAACTTAATGTCTCATCTTAAAACCTATTGACAATCTGTATTAAGTAATAGATACAAGAATCATGGCGATAAGTCCTCTTATGACAAGTATTACCTTCCATGTATTACTATGTATTTATTGCTATTTTAATTTATGTGGCAACAATTTCTCAATAAATAAACCTTATGTTTATTCTTGGTCCTCATAGATGAATTTTCTCAAATTAAATTAAGGTGCACATAAATATGAGAAAAAAACATCACAGTAATTAAGAATTTCATTAAAAATAACATTGTCCATACAATGAGAAAGTACATAATGGAACCAAGTCCCATATTCATTACATGATCCTTGAATTTAAATGGTGGCATGCCCTTAGTTAAAGGATCAACGATCATCAACTCAGTGCTGACATGCTCAATGACCACTTTCTTTTCTTTAACACGTTCCCTTATAGCTAAATACTTAATGTCGATGTGTTTATTTCAACTCCCACTTTTGTTGTTTTTAGCTATAAAAACAGCAGCTGAATTGTTGCAATACATTCTTAATGGCTTAGAGATAGAATCCATAATTCTAAGCCCAGAAATGAAACTCTTAAGCCATACACCATGTAAAGTAGCCTCAAAACAGGAGACGAACTCGGCTTCCATAGTGGAAGTGGCAATCAAGGTCTGCTTGGCACTCCTTCATGATACAGCTCCACTGGCCATCATAAAAATGTATCCTGATGCTGATTTGCGTGAATCAACACATCCAGCAAAGTCAGAATCTGAGTAGCCAATTATTTCCAGATTGTCCGTCCGTCTATACATAAGCATGTAGTTTTTGGTTCCTTGAAGGTACCTCATTACTTTCTTTGCAGCTCTCCAGTGGTCTATACCTGGATTACTCTGATATCGTCCCAACATTCCCACAACAAATGCAATGTCAGGTCTTGTGCAAACCTGAGCATACATTAGGCTTCCGATAGCAGAAGCATATGGAATGTTCTTCATTTTTTCCCTTTCAAAATAGTTCTTCGGGCATTGGTTCAAATTGAACCTATCACCCTTCACAATGGGAGCTATACTTGGTGAACAATCCTTCAACCGAAATCTCTCTAAAATTTTATTAATATAGGTTTCCTGAGACAGACCCAAGATGCCTCGAAATCTGTCTCTATGGATCTTAATGCCAATGACATAAGATGCCTCACCCATATCCTTCATATCAAAATTTTTAGAGAGAAATTGTTTCACCTCATGCAGCAAACCCTTATCATTGGTTGCCAGCAAAATGTCATCCACATATAAAACAAGAAAACAAATTTTACTCCCACTAACTATCAGGTATATACATTGATCCATAATGTTTTCTACAAAACCGAAAGAAGAAATTACATTATGGAATTTCAAATACCATTGGCAGGATGCTTGTTTTAAACCGTATAAGGATTTCTTAAGCTTGCAAACCAATTGCTCACCATCACTAGAGGGGAATCCTTCAGGTTGTTTCATGTAAACCTCCTCCTCTAGATCTCCATTTAGAGAAGCCGTTTTCACATCCATTTGATGCAACTCCAAGTCGAAATGGGCTACTAATGCCATAATAACACGCAAGGAATCTTTCTTAGATACAAAAAAGAAAGTCTCCATGTAGTCAATTCCTTCTTTCTGAGTGAATCCCTTAGCAACAAGTCTAGCCTTGTATCTCTCAATGTTGCCCAATGAGTCTTTCTTTGTCTTAAAGACCCATTTACATCCAATGGCTTTTACACCATTAGGCAACTCAACAAGATCCCAGACTTCGTTACTCTTTATAGAATTCATCTCTTCCTTCATGGCATCGTACCATAATTCTGATTCTTTGCAATTCATGGCTTGTGAAAATGACTCGGGATCATTTTCGGCTCCAACGTTATAGTCAAATTCTTGCAGATACACAACATAATCATCAGGAATTGCTGATCTCTTTGGTCTAGTAGCTCTTCTTAATGTTGTGCCATCATCTTCCTGAGAAGTATGTGGTTCAACTCGTTGTTCAAAAGTTCTTGGAAACTCTTGAACTACATGTTCTAGTGGAATGTCGTCAGCAGCTTGTGGAACTTCAACAATTGGTTGTTCAAGACCAATTTGTACTTGAGGGGTGCTGTGAACAATAACCAATCTATCACTTGAGGTGGAAGTTTGAGATTCTGAATGATCCTTCTTAGAAACTACGTTCCTGGTTTGATCACTCCCATTGATCAAGTCATTTTCAAGAAACTTTGCATTTCTTGATTCCACAATCCTAGTGCTATGAGATGGATAGTAAAATCTGTAACCTTTAGACCTTTCAGCATATCCAATGAAATACCCACTAATGGTCCTTGGGTCCAGCTTCTTCTCTTGTGGATTATATATTCTCACTTCAGATGGGCATCCCCAAATGCGCATATGTCGCAAACTCGGTTTCCAACCTTTCAATAATTCAAATGGCGTTTTAGGAACAGCCTTGGTTGGAACTCGGTTTAATATATACACTGCCGTCTGAAGTGCTTCAGTCCACAAGGATTTAGGAAGATTAGAGCTGCTAAGCATACTCCGCACCATGTCCAATAATGTTCGATTTCTTCTCTCTGCTACACCATTTTGGTCGGGTGAACCAAGCATTGTGTATTGGGAAACAATCCCATGCTCTTGAAGAAATGTTGCGAATGGACCAGGTGCTTGTCCATCTTCTGTGTATCTACCATAATATTCTCCACCTCTATCAGATCTCACGATCTTAATTTGCTTGCCGGATTGTTTCTCTACTTCAGCCTTAAAGATCTTAAAGACATCTAATGCTTAGTTCTTATTATGAAGCATGTAGAGATACATATATCGTGAGTAATCATCTATAAAAGAGATGAAGTATCTCTGACCATGTGAGTCCATGTCTGGACTACATATATCAGTATGTATGATCTCTAATATGTCTGAACTCCTATTGGCACCTTTCTTCGACTTGTTGGTCTACTTTCCTTTTATGCAATACACACAAGTCTCAAAATCAGTAAAATCTAGAGTATTAAGTACACCTTCATTTACCAATATTTTAATTCTTTCTATGGAGATATGACCTAGTCTCTAGTGCCATAATTTAGAGGAATTATCATTAATAACACATCGTTTAGCGCCAGTGTTTACATGCATTGAATCATAAGTGACATTGTTTTGTAAATTAATGTAGTAAAGACCATTAGACAAAATACCATTCCCAACATAATCAGATTTATAAAATAAACTAAAAGATATTTCTGAAAAGTTGAAGGAATATCCAAAAGGTACAAGCCTTGAAACTAAAATCAAGTTTCTAGAAAAACTTGGAACATAAAAGGTCTTTTCTAATTCTAAAACAAAACCACTACTTAAAGTTAAACAACATGTTCCTATAGCTTCCACATGCAAGCCCATCTTGTTTCCTGGTAAGATGCTTTGCTCACTTCCCACTGGCTTCCTTAGGCTTTGCAAACCCTGCAAGGAATTCAAAATGTGAATTGTTGATTCAGAATCAATCCACCAAGTGTTAATATTGACATTGACCATATTAGATTCATAACAAACAAACGAGATTGCATTACCTTTGTCTGCAATCCATTCTGAAATTTGGCGCATTCCTTCTTCATGTGTCCCTTCTTTTTACAGAAGAAACACTTGGAATCCTTCTTGATATCAGCTTGGGGAGGTACTTTACCTTTCCCTTTATTAGTGGCTTGAGATTTGCCCTTCCTATGCATTGCCAGCATTGCACTTTCTCCGAGTTCCATCACCAGTCTTTCTTCCTCTTGAACACACATTGTCATGAGTTCATTAATTGACCATTTATCCTTATGTGTGTTGTATGAGATTTTGAAAGGTCCATATTGGTGCGGAAGGGTATTCAGGATGTAGTGCACCAGGAAAGACTCTGATATTTCAACCTCGAGTTTCTTCAATTGAGCCACAGTGTCCCTCATCTGCATGATGTGCTCATGCACACCTTTCACACTGGTGAGCCTTAGGGATGAGAACTTCATGATTAGGGTGCTTGCTAGTGCTTTGTCTGAAGTGACGAATTGATCATCAATGGCCTTCAGCAAGTCTCATACCTTTTCATGCTGATCAACGGAACCACGAATATTAGCTGAAATTTTAGTCTTAATGAACATCATGCTCAAACGATTAGATCGCTCCCATCGCTCATAAAGCGTGATGTCCGTTGCAGTGCTGGTATTGGTGAGTGCCAGTGGTTCATTTTTCCTATAGGATAGTCTATGTCCATCCACCCCAAATGAAGTAGAATTCTCTCCTTCTAGACTTTATAGTTATCTCCCTTAAGTTCAGGGATATCACAACGAATTTCAAAGAAATTTGCAGGTTGTACAACTACATAAAATTAAAGATCACATGCTTACATTAAAATTGAGGTCTTAAAAATAAAATTTCATGCTTTACCAATGTAAATTCATGCTTAAAATTGAATCTAATGACATAAAAATTGCCTGTGGGCTAAATTTTCAATTGAAGTAGATTCAATGATTCTTTATGACATAATTGAACTTCATGATAAAACTATTAATTCATAATTCCTGTGGGTAAGTTATGAAATATTTTATCTTAATTAATTATATAAATATAATAAAAATTCTTGTGGGATAAAATTTATTATATTTAGTATAATTAATTACAATTAATGTCTAAATATTCTTTATGTGATCCTAATCAATCATAATATATAACATTATTTAATTAGAGATGCTGTGGCTATTCTCTAATCAATAAAAATTATATGGATCACTAGACATTACTTCTTTTATGCATAAAATTAACTTGATACTAACAGGAAATGTAAGAGATGCGATTGCATAACATGCAAAAATAAAGCACACAGGAAAAAAATCACAAAAGAGACGCAATTGCTATCGAGCAATGCCATCCTATAATGAGATCGAACTTCAACCAGTCGGTATATACAAGTCCTAGGATGCTCTTAAATCTATAGTTCTTGTAGCTTCAAGAAAAAAAATGAAAATTGTTGAATGTACTATCTTAGCGTTTTCATGTATCATATTATAATTAGCGGTATATGAGGCCATCTCAATAGTGTCCCCATAGCAACTGCTCTGGTTACGAAAAAAGAAATACTGAAATTTAAGGAATAAGTACGCCCCAAAGCCCATTTATATGCAGCATTGGCAACCAATATAGTTATATAAACAAATTGTAAACAATACCTTTTTAATAACCTCATTATATTTCATAAATTTATGAAACAAAAAATTATATATCAAAAGTTTAACACACAGGGAAAAACTTTAAGAAGAACGACCTGGACGCACAGGAAACAAAAAGGAATGAAATAAATTTACCGACTGGAACTATTTGCTTCAAAATAATTGTATAAAGATCGTTTTACTAGAAAGTCTGGAATCGAATTCTTTAACAAACGGTCGAGCCGCCAAACAAGAAAAAAAAAACGCAGAGAAGAAAGAACCTAGGAAGGCATTTTACAGATGGAGAATACTGTTTTGGGCTCATATGGAAATTAATGGTTAACGATAGCAATGGGCCGGGTTCAAAACTCCGGCTTTCTACTGCTATTTTCTTAAGGATGACTCTCATTAATTTCCAAAGACAAGCAAGGCATCATACTACTGTGATTGTAGGATGAAGGTATGATTCACGTCTAACTTCTCACAAAAAAAACGTAATTAGGGCCTCCTCTAACAGGCTCACGGCAGAGAATAAAAATAAAAATGGATGCACAGAGAAAACCCTACAGTGGAAACTACATACAGAACACCAAGGCAAAGATAACTTGCTCTGATACCAACTATAAGCAAAACTTCCAATTCTGAAAAAATGCAGAATAAAACTATTAAACAGAATCGAAATAAGAATACCAAATAGATAATACCTCCAGCCATTGATGCTACTTGACTTGCTGTAGAATATTTCCCTGTTCCACACAATCTTTTGCTTCCTGTACGACACTTCCAAGCTCTGCTTTCTCTTTCTTGAAGGTGTAAAACTGAAGGGGATTGAGTTAGTGAGCTTGGGGACCAAACAGGGGTTTAATAGCCAAGCTTCCATCAAGCTTTTGTTGGCTATGTGTCAACTGTTCCACAAATCTAGGTAGAGAAACCAGATGGATCACTCCAAAAACTCCCAGCAAGAAAACAGTTTCTCAAACTAGAAATCAGTTTGAGTGTGGTTGATAACCAAATGAACCGTCGGCAGTTTGAGGAGCCGCTGAATGTTGGATGCGGATGTGGGAGCTTACAGTTAACTCTTTCAAAGGCTTATTTACAGATTTGTTTTGGAAAGGAATCCCTTTCTTTGGGATGGAGAGAATAAATTAATCTCTCAAACTGATTATAAAGCTTTACTATTCCAAATTTGAATGGATCATCAGAAATTTGAAAACATGACCCGAGTTTTAAAAGGGAAAGTAATAATAGATAAACTTACAGTGGTCCACTTTCAGATATTAAATCAATTAACAATTATAGGAGAAAAATTATCTCCTATATATTATTTGGATCACGTGGAGATGAAAGTCCTAGTTAAAGAAATGACAAGTTATGAAATTCCTTCCACATAGCAGTGGAAGAAAGTTGAGAAATTTGGTAAAATGAAGTACAATTTGCATCAATGAAGACACTTTTCGAAGATAGTCAAGTGAATATTTATGCCAAAGTTTATTCCAACAAAGAAAGTAGAAATATGTTCCATCATTTTTGAAGATTATGAAGATTCAATTTTTGACAATATAATCTAAAGATATAATAAGTAGTTATAAATTTCTATATTTAGAAATCAAGCAGTTAGGTTTAGTTCAATGAGCTTCCTATGTATAAATACATGCTTTTTCTATGTAATCAGGGTTGAAACCTATGAGAATGAGACTTATTTTGTAATGAGCATATTAAAAGATCAATAGAAATATTGTATATCCAAGTAGAACTTTCCTAAGTAGATATTCTCGTGTTATTATTTTACAGTTTGTATTTCCTTTTCTCATGTGAATGTTATTCATGTTATCTATTTCCATTATGTTATCTTTTCATGCTTGAATGAAATTGTATTGAGTCAGAATTCATACTCTTATGATTTTATTCATGGGATTCAAGTATCCACAAAACTTTCCTCTAAAGTTGATATTGGATTAATCTTTATTTGGTTCCCAATGTTAATGGATTGTTCATTTTTCTTCTATTATCACCTGAAAGCAAGAACATGACTATAAAAGAATAACTATCCCACCTTTGTGAAAAACTATATTGCTAAGACTTTGTTTATTTTTAAAGATTCATGGTTTTGACTCTATGCCCAATGATATCCTTCTGTTTCAACCATTTACATTATTGATTTATCTTATTTAAATATTCTGTCCATTGCATTTATTCATTGAGAGAGCCCTCTTTGGTAGGAAAGAAGCTAGCTTCGCTCCTAAATATTGGTTTGAAAAGGTTACCTTGGAGCTATCCTTCTACAACCAAAGGAGAAATTCTGAGTGATAACACCAGGTACGATATCTCTGATTCATATTTGGAATTGAAGAAAGTGAAATTGTTGAGCTACTAGGACATCTCCACTTCCAGGTACTACTCTCGTCTCTCTCTAATTGAAGAAAGTGAAACTACAAGATTTGATTTTACAATTCTCTAATAAATGAAGGGGCGGTGGTTGATTTTGATAACCTGGAAATTTACAACTAGACCCTTGTGCTAATTTTGTGCCTTCAAATCTAGAAACGATCTTTTGCTTGCCAAATGTGAAGTTTGATCTTCAACTGCTTACCTTAAAATATGGAAATAATATTCTGCTAAACTTTGTAAATGATTTAAAATAATTTATTTCTTGCCACTTGTTAATTTTCTGAAATATCAATTTCAAAATCTCTCCCAAATACTTCTTCAACCTATACAATTACATTTCTATAT
This sequence comes from Larix kaempferi, assembly GCA_027924585.1. Taxonomy (NCBI): domain Eukaryota; kingdom Viridiplantae; phylum Streptophyta; class Pinopsida; order Pinales; family Pinaceae; genus Larix; species Larix kaempferi. The sequence continues at coordinate 2,771,170 of BSBM01000013.1, forward strand.
TTCCTTTGAAAATGCGTGTGGTTTTGAAAACCATGTCTTGATTACCCATCCATAAAAAACCATCTCTAGTAACATTTCTCCTTTTACTTTGCATTTGTTTATGAATTTCATAAATGAAATTCAAAACTAATTTCTCAAAAACCATTCGCTGTTTCTAAAAACCATGTCTTGTTTTGCCCATATTTCATATATTCATAAATATAATCCAAAAACCATTTATAAATTTCTGTAAAAACCATTTATTGGTTTGCTTCCCGTGGTTTTGGATTTCCGATGCTTTATCAAACTTTAGATCTTTTCAAAGTTTAATATGATATTTTTTTAGATTCTTTCCAAAGACCATGATATAAATAACTTTTTGAAAAATATTAATATAAATATCTTAATATAAAATATTTATATTAATAATATTTTTTTAAAATTTTTAATAGAGTCTTGGACAATTTTGTAGGTCCCACCATTATTTTGACTGCTTGGCCAAATTTAGAAGCTCTATGAGTTTACTTATCTACTCAACTCAATATAGAAATATTCTCCGCTAGATTTTGGTCACACTTTTTAGTCCCATTGTAAACCTTGATCCTTTGATTTAGCCCCTTTTCGACCATTTGATAATTTTCATAACAATTGAAATCTAATATGAAAATTATATGTGATAACAGGGAGAAAATAGTAAATTGACATATAAGTATATAAATAAATATTTTCTTCAAAAAAATAAACCTAGAAGTACACAAGTGGCTTGATTGGATTCGTTCAAAGACCAGCAAATTTTTTTATAAGGTGAGGGTGCGTCCAATCTTGATGTGCGTGAAAATAGGATTGACTGACTCCAAAATAAGGCCATCACATAACACCTCATTTCCAACCATTCTTCCGAATCTGTCGAACTAAAAATTGTTGAAATTACATATTTTAGTTGATCAAATCACGATTTCATGCAAGTGGGTATCTTCAGAGCAGGGTGGAAACGCGAAGGTGGGTAACACTTTGGTGAGAATCGGCGGGGTAAGAACTATAGTGGAGGTTATTCGGCCGAATAAGTTTAATTATTCGGCCGAATAAATATATTATTCGGCCGAATAATCAAACTTATTCGGCCGAATAATCAAACTTATTCGGCCGAATAACTTAATATTTATTCGGCCGAATAACCGTTAACGGGCCACCGTTAGACATAACGGTGGCCTCGAAATATGTGCCTTGTTTTAGTCGGACGAAGGAAACTCACGGCGGTGTATACAATTATTCGGCCGAACAATTATTCGGCCGAATAATTGTTCGGCCGAATAATTATTCGGCATAAAAGCTCGGTCCCGGCCCCTCACCCATCACTTTCTCCGGATCCCGTGGACCCCTGTTGCGTTGATAGTGGCCCTTCCTCTGCGTCGTCCGTCCGCCCTGTCGCCTGTTTGCCACCCGATTGGTCACTGGCATGTGTTGTTGACCCGCCACCCTACGTGTAATTCTGTTGTTCGTCGTAGCCCCCGCCTCTGCCAATCGTTTGTCAGCCAGCTTCCGTTCTCGCCACCTACACGTAAGTGAGGTTCCGTCGTTCCTGCGCGTTTGTATTTTCGTTTCGGCCGTTGAATGCAATAACATCTGCAGGATTTTTCTGGTTGTAGAGTTATCTAGCGGACGGTTGAACATCGTTGAGGTGCTGCAGCTGGCGACAGATCGACGCAGTGTCTGCAGAGGTAAAAGGTTTCGTTTTTTGCTTTTGAAAATGTGTTTTTCTGTCTTCAAGTTTCGTATTGAAGTTGTTATTGTTATTGCGTGTAGTCTTATTTAAGTTGGTGTTGTTACTGCAGGTCTTTCATTCTGTCTGCCACGGTCGCTTTGTTTCGGGTGCTTCAAATTCGGATTTGCGCTGTCGTCGGCCAGATTTCAATTTGCTTGCTTTTGTTTTGGCTGCATTGTAGAGGTAAGGAGAATTTGTTTTTGTAATTCTCTTCCATTTTTATTGCCTGCAATCATTTCGTTTTATTTACGTGTCGGCTGTGTCCATGGGTAGAATCCATGGACTCTGTCCAATTGGGCAGAGTCCATGGACTTTGTCCAGTTGGGCAGAGTCCATGGACTCTGACCAAATGGATAGAGTCCATGGACTATGACCAAATGGACAGAGTCCATGGAGTGTGCCCAAATGGACAGAGTCGAAAATGATTTAAATTTAAATATGAAGAGGAATATCGTTAGCGTTAAGTTGTTTTTTCAAATTGTTGTATTTGGCTGTGTTTAGAAATGAAAATTAAAGTAGGACAGTAATTTTATTTGGAAAGGACATATGCGATTTATATATAGGCTTGTTTTATTCATGAACTATGTCAACATGTCTATGTTGACAGAGTTCATGAACTCTGTCAATATGTCTATGTTGACAGAGGTCATGAACTGTGTCTATTTACAGAGTGCAGAGATAGTTCTATTACAAACTGTGTGGATAGATAGCTTAGATACAACCAAATTTTAGACAATTAAACTCTATTTTTGATAAAACAAAAATTTAAATGGACTTTAGGTACAATGGAACTATAGACATGAATAGGCTTTAATTTAGATGTACTATAGTAAGTTTTATGCAATTGAACAATAATAGTTTTAGTCATTTTATAAAATACTAGGTGATATTATGCCACAATGGTTTTGAGTTTTATTCTAGTAAAGGTGGTAATCTTAGTATTATGTTTTCCTTTGTTTGCAACATGGCAGACTTGGAGAACATAATACCAAGAATCGTTACCGTTATCAGATTGAAATTAAAGATCATTGTCGAACATGGCCAATTTGGGAAGCATGTCATTTAACTCAATCATAATACTATGAACAGTAAAAAAAAAATTATTCTATGGAATAATGAGAATATTTGTAGATATAATTTATGTTTAGAGTATTAAAATATCTTGTTTAAATTATTAGTTTAAGAAATTGAAAATCATTATCAAAAATGGCAAATTTGGAAAACATTTCAACTCAAAACATAATACATGAATTGTCAATTTTTATTTTATTTTGTGCAATAATGAAAATATTTTCAAGATGTAATTTATGTTTTAGGTATTAAGAAGTTAAAACAGATTCATGAACTCATTCTTTGACATAAAGAAATGAACCTATTACTTAGTACTTAACTATATTGGTTCCATTCATTTTAAACATCAAAAGCACTTGAAAAATTGGTACATTAATTCATCAAACATCTAACAATATTAGCTATACTCTTTCTGAAAACTATTAGATGATAAATTAGGTAAATATAGGTACTTGTTAAATAACTTCGTCTCTTTAGTAGTTAGGTTTTAGAATTCATAGAATTAACATGTAGGATTTGAATATGTAATTAGTTGATATTTGTGTTTAAGTGTAGGCATTATATATCAAATGGAAAGAGAGGATTCTTTGAGGCGAAAGCATAGGAGGTCTTCACAATCTTCTGGGGTAGGTGGTACAAGTGATAATCGGAGGTTGTCAACCTCCCCTCAGGACTCTAATTTATTGTATAGTTCGCATCGACGAGGTGAAAGGGGTACAAATGATTCCCCTATATCTTCTGTGGGAGAACGTCGATCTCGACCCTCTATTGGTATATGAATATCGATCTTTTAACATTTATATGCAAATTGTCTTTTTGTGTGCGCAAAATTTGTAGTTGTGTTTACACAAAACTTTATTTTCATTTGAAGCAGAGCATGGTTCGGAAGATGCTCGTAATTCTATAGGGAGGGAGACAGGGCAAGCAAGGGAGATGGATGACGGTGCAGAGCAAGGTTCTCAAGAGGCTCACCATTCTACACGAGGTGATGATGGTCGAGATAGGACGCAATATGTTGAATTAACCGAGGGTTGTACACCCATTACAACATATCTATCTGATCTACCTCGGGAGCTTCCATGGGAAGGTGGTGATCATCAAATGACTCTTGAAAGATGTAGATCCCACTATGACAAGTTGCAAAATGATTTGTCTACTATGAATCTCCCTCCAGAGAGTAAACAAAGTTTGGAGATAGTTTTGGGATCATTGCAAAAATTCATTCAGGCATATGAGAATCTCGGACCAACTACAGATGGTTTTGTAGATTTGATGTGAAGACGAAAGGAACAAGTGATGGGTCCAGACAAATGGGATGTTGTGAAGGAGAGAGTGACAAAAGAGCAGGCCAAATCAATGTTTAATTTCAAAGAAGGTTTGAAAAAAGAAATGTTGAAAGTGCAATATTTCAAGCATGCTCATCTTGCACATCTACTTTATGATCGGTTTCTTGCAGCCTATGGTCGATTTCCATGGAACGATGAAGTTTCTCAATATTTTGCTAGATTTTTTTATGCTGAGTTTTTTTTAAATATGAAGCCAGACTATACTGATGTTCATTCAAAATTTTATGGAGTTGGAAAGGGTCGAATATATGATCGAGAAGGTGCGCTTAGAGATCCTGCAACTCTTCGACCTCCACCCCAGATATCTCGTCCACCTAGGTTGGTGGCATTAAAATCAGAAATGGAGCCCACATCTCAACTTGGGACAACCGCAAGGAATTTTGTTGGCAATGGTTTATCGTCAGTATTAGTGGGAGTGGATGTGGGGTTGGTTAGAGAAAGGGCTCGTTTTGCTATTCGTCAAAAGTTTGTTTATAAAACTGATGATGAGATAGATGGAATGAGCATTGAAGATCTCAGGGCATATGCGAAGATTTGTCGTGACTTAGCGGCAAATGTTATGTCCAATGACACATCGAGTTTGGGAGAGGTTTGTTGACTATGATATGATTTGATTTTAATTAAATATTTTATTTATTTTGAATTGATTTTTTTTGTTACATTATAATAGGTACATTATGTAAATGTTTAAATTGGTTACAGTTTTCAAGAATGATGAATGAACATTCTTTCCACATTTCAACTAGCGAAAATCTAGAGAGAGAGGTACATATTTATTATTAACATATTTGTAATTATGTTTGAATTTGATATATATATATATATATATTATTATTTTTTGAATGTTAATTTAACTATGCATCTTATTGTTAATTTGACTTATCCATGCAGGTTTCTTTAGATACGAACTTTATAAATGATTTACCATCTATTGTGAGCTAATGTTTTTTAATCTTTTTGTTTTAGTTTTAAGTTAATTGGCATAGTAATTTTTTTGGTTTGCATTATATGTTTTATTTATTAATACAATTTAAATTTTAGGGTGGAGATATAGGTTCTTTGCTTAATGCAGCAGATATTGGTAGAGAGGTAATTTCATTTAGTGTTTTAATTTTGTTTACTGTTTTAATATTTTAATTTTTGTGGATTTAGATTTATGAGATTCATAAATTGATTTTATATATGTTGCAGCTTGGGTCTCTCAAATCTTTTGGAGGCAAAGGAAAAACTCCTTTGGAGGATGGTGGTGGACAAGCATTTGGAGAATTTGATGTAATATTGTTAATCTTTGAATTGTTTTTTGATATATAAGTTTAATATTTTAATTTTCTGATTATAGTTTAAATAATTTAAATGATATTCATAATATTTTTTTACACATGTTGTAGGGTGGGTTGAGTCCAGGGGGAGGCCCGAGTGGAGGATAGCATGGTGGACATTTTATTTTTATAGCATGGTGGACAATTTTTGTTGTTGTTGATAAGCATCTAGATTGGAAACATTTGTTTTGGACATGTTGAGGAGGTTTATTTTTGGACTCTGATATATACATATATGGGTACATTGAACTTGCATGTTCATGAGTATTTTTTTGGAGATTATATACATGTTTTTTTAACTTACATATTTTGTGAATCTTGGTTTTTAAATGATCTAGTTTATTTTTGTTTATTTGACATATTTGGTGTGATTTAAAGGGTTTAAAATATGTATTTGCATGTTTAAAATGAATGAATGAATATGTAAAAATGAATGTTAAGAACATGACATTTTTGAATATTATGAAGTTTAAGAAATGTTATTTAGGAAGTTTAAAAATGGATAAACATAGGTTTAAAGTTCATAAATGAGGAAGTTTTGATTGAAGTTTAAGAAATGTTATTTATGAAACTTTTAAAAATGGATGTTCACATATAGGTTTAAAGTTTATAAATGAGGAAGTTTTGTTTGAAACATGAATGAATGATAAGATTGAATATATTAATAACAAGAATGTTATCTTTGAATGTTAGGAAGTTTAATAATTTGTTAAAAGTTTTGATAGAAATATGAATAAACCAGGAAGTTTAAAAATGAATGTTGTCTTTGAACGTTAGGATGTTTAGAAATGTTAGAAGTTTTCATACATGGATGAACCAGGAAGTTTAAAAGTGATAACATGTTGAGTTCAAATTTTAGAGATGTTAGGAAGTTTAGGAATGTTTGAAGTTTTAATGAAAATATGGATGAAATATAAAGTTTAAAAATGAAATTTAAAAACATGAATATTATCTTCAAGGATGTTATGAAGTTTTAAGAATGTTAGAAGTTTTGATAGAAATATCCAGATGAAATAAGAAATTTAGGAATGTTACAAAACTTAGGAATGTTAGGAAGATTATGAATGTTATATAAGTTTTGATGGAAATATGGATGAACCAGGAACTTTAAAATGAATGCAAAGAACACATGAATGTCAAATTTTTGAATGTTATAGTTTTGAAAGAGATACATGGATGAATTAGGAAGTTTAAAAGCAAACATATGTTGAGTTTAAATTTTAGGGATGTTAGGAAGTTTAGGAATGTTTGAAGTTTTGATGGAAATATGGATGAATTAAGAAGTTTAAAAATGAAATTTAAGAACATGAATGTTAACTTTGAATGTTATAAAGTTTTAGGAATGATAGAAGTTTTGATAGAAATATGGATGAACTAGGAAAAGCTTAAAAGCGAATACATGTTAAGTTCAAATTTTGATATTATGGATTTTTAATTAATTTAATTCTTATTTTCAATGTTCAGGTACATTTGATGCGGCTGAAATCATGGCAAATGGGGGTAACGATTTTTTGTTTTTTAATCATAAGCGAAGATTACATGATTGTGAAGTTTGTGTTAAATTAGAGCAATGATTTTAAACAACAATTTGATGAATTTTCATCGATTTGTTGTAAATAATCATTTCTCTAATTTAGCATAAGCTTCACAGTCCTGGAATTTTTTCTTGTGATTAAAAATCAAATGATCGTTGTCTCCATTTGCCATGATTTCAGTTATGTGAACTTGCACAGGCGATATTTTAAATTAAAGATTTGAGGCAGAGAGTGGCGACAATTACAGATCTGTTAAATCTCATCATTTAATTGGTCTAATAGACATATGGGTCCATGTGAATAAAGTATTTGAGACATCTAATTAAGACAAATTTTATACATTCAGGTTTTCGTTACCAAATAATTTTATACAAGCGATCATATTTTAAATTAAAGATTCGGGGCGGAGAGTGGCGACAACCATAGATCTGTTATCTCATCCCTTAAGTGGTCTAATAGACATATGGGGACTCGAATAAAGTAAATTTTAAACAGAATTAAGTCAAAAATTTTACACATTGAAGTTTTCAATATCAAATAATTTTTGAATTCAAATTTCAGCACATACTAGAATACAATTATTTAAACTTTTATATATTATAGTTCTTTTCAAGATAATAAACATAAAAATAAAAATAAAATATTGTACACATTTGACAATGACATTGACAAAATCATTGATCTATTAATTTTAAATATATAGTTTTAAAAACATCGCAATGGAATGTCGTCTTCAATTATCCGTTCATGGTCATATTTGGACAGTTTCCATTTTTTATTTTTTAATTGTTTTTTCGATGGAACTTGAACCAATTTTATTCGAAATGCACATACTAAATGGATATATTGACAACATATGACATCAGGTTCACAATCTTGAAAGTAGACATAATTTTGAGTCATATGGGTTTGCTGAAAAAAGTAGCCCTTTAAAATGATGGATCCTCTCTCGTATGTATATCCATTGTCATTGTAGTCTTCCAATAACTTCATTTTTCCTTCAGTGCATCGCATCAAATAATAGTTCACATTTTCGTTGTTGTCGACAAGTGCAATCACAGCAAAAACATCTCCTGTGCAAATTACAATTGATGTCAGGATTTTTAATTCAACGAAATTGACTAATATACATGTGTATAAAGTGAATGACAAGAATGAATAATCGACAAAACAGTGGTATTTGATCATTACCTTCTCTAACGAGATCTGAAATTCTGTCATCGTCAGATGATATTGCTATATCTTCTGATTCTAATTCTTCTATGCTTGCTAGTGGCATTTTTCCTTTAGGATTAATTTCTGTGTGTTTCCAATGTTTCACGTAGTTGTTCGTTATGTTTTCACAAATTTCTGTAGATTCAATATTTTCAGTGCAAATATGGCAAAAACATGATTGCTTTCTACTGTCAAATGCATAAATGTGGGGTGGCAGGTGCGGGTGGGATTCTTTTTGATCCCGAAGGAATTAAAATCACAGCCTTTTCATGGGGATTAGGTAGGAAAACAAATAACGAGGCAGAATGGTTAGCTCTCATTCTCTCTTTAGATATGGCCTCCAACTACAGCATAGACAATCTCAAAATCTACGGAGACTCCAGGCACGTCATCCAAATCATGCGAAGAGGATATGCCTCGCCAGGCTCAAAAGCCGACAGATACATGCAAAGAATTAAAGCCAATACATTACTCTCAAAGGCTTCCTTCTTTCACATCCTCCGAGAGAACAACAGGATGGCGGATTTAGCGGCAAACCACGGAATCATGCTCGAAATCGGGCAAATAAAGGATCATAATGGAGTTTTGGGATTTCATTACATCCCCTAATGCACAAATGCCTTGGTTCATTGATTTTTTGATGGGGTTTTTGGTTAGGGTCTTGGTCACGAGGGACCACCCTTACCCATTTCTAAACTATGGTCTTCACCCCAAAATGAAAACAATCAAGAACTTGTCCTTCGCGTTTTCACCCACACGCCACCCCGTTCGCTCCTCCATCTGTCACCTCGTTCTCTCCCTCGGTGTCAGTTCCCACGGGGCTATCTTAACTCTCCCACCTGCCCTTCCTTTTCCTCCCTCCGCAAGGGCTCGCCCTCCCCATCTGCCTGAAACTCTGAGACGCCTCTCCCTCGGCGAGCTCGATACTCCTCCTCCTCGTTTCTTGCTGGCTCAGGCGGATAACTGGGAAACTATGCAGTCAATTAGGGCGGCCATAGCTGCCTTGAGCAGAACATTGGTTGACATCAAGTTTGCAGTCCGGAATACATACGACGCGGTTTGCTCCAATGTAAATCAGAATGCAGAAATGGCGTTGGACATAACGCATGTGTGCACACAGTTATCCTGCCAGGATTCCAGAATTGATGATCTGGAACGAAATATATTTGAATTAATGGGAAAAGTTGATAGGTTGCAGGAAGACATGGCCGTTTTCATTGGAGCGACTCAGGGAAGCTGGGTGCATGAAAACCCAATGGTAAATCAGGAAATTAACCAGGTTATGGTGGATGCTTCTTCTGCCCAGCTAAGGAAGAAAGGATAGGACTTAGCACAGCCCAGGTTTCAAAAATTTTGCTCATTTTGGTTAATGCATTTTTGTATAATCCTTTGTAGTCAGTTTGTTAAGGTCTATTCCAGCTCTATGCTGGATAATTTCAGGAAGACCAAGCTCAGATCTTATAATGTAATGCAGATAGTCATTATAGTGATAGTTGGTCCAGATATCTCTGCACTGTTAAAAACTCTGTTTGAAAGTCTGTAATGAATAGCTGTGCACAGCTTTATAAATATAATCCTTTACTCTGTTATTGTTAAAAAAAAAAATGCATAAATGTTTTGGAAGGCTTTTGTTTGAATAGAGTGAAAATCTCTAGTCCCTTGTATGGTGCTAGCGTCGTAGGGTATTGATCTATTTATATCTTGGATCCCAACATGCCAAAAAAACCTAGTAAACAAATGACAAATTTTGATGTTAGGTACATATACTTTTTTTTAAATTGACTATAAAATATAAATTAAAACATTTGTGTGTATATACCTGAGCACATTTTTTGATTGTTGATTATAATCATGGTTTAGATGTGATTTACACCATTGGACAACCTCTGCAGCTGAATGGAATCGTGCAGAACTATGGTTCATTTTCCATCTTCGAAGTGCTCTTTTTACGCATGCCCCTGCACCATCATGTTCACCTTTTCCATGACCAGTTTCAAAGAAATTCCAGTGATGTTTAATGTTTAATGCTTTATGAAGTCGACATAACCAATAAAATTATCGCGAAGATTTAAATTGTCCTGCACATCCATCTGACCATATCCAATGCTCATTAAATTTAATGTTACGTTCCTTTAGTGAATTGTAGAAAAGACTTTCAATATAATGCTGAACAAAATGTGTATCGTGTGTACGATCGTCGCTAATATAAAAGTGATATTCTTTAATCACATCTCGATTGTCACACGTGCTTTCAATTCCATCAACATCCTGTTGAGAATGTCTATATAAAACATGGACGAGTATTGAAACTTGGTCAGAATGATAGTATTCACTCTGTATCTCTTTTTGTGCAGCAAATGTATAATTTTCTGCAAAGTCAACCACTGACAAAATTGTTCCTGGTGGAAAAATTTCACGAGACTGTTTGAATTGAAGGTCTTGCCATCATCCTCTATGTGAATGCTTGGTGTATTTATAAATTTCACTTTCGAATTTCTTGAGAAAATCTGCCACACCTATTTTATCTTCTCGTAAATCAATCCTTTTGGAATGTACATCACTAGTACTTGTAATGTATTCATATCTTTTCCAATCAACGGTGACATTTGACAATGACTGATCATCAGTATCGATAGGATATTTATTGTGGTATAAAACTAAATTTCCACAACGATTACAATGTTTTCCATTGACACATTTTTTATTATAAAATACTTCATCGTGATTTCTCTCACATAGGGTTTGAGATATGAATTCACGTATTGTAGGCGGAGGCGGTGAATTTGTCCAAAACATTTTACCAAATTCAAGAAATGTGTCATAATATAATTGGAATTGCACATGATAACGACAACAACATGTGTCACAGATAGTAATAGGTCTAACATACCATGGTTTTAGTTGCACAAATGTAGTGATTGACACATTAATTCCACGATGATCTTCCTTGAATTTATTGAACAATTGTACTTGTGTCATATCCATTATATGTTTTGGAATGCTTACATATACTCCCCGTGATACTCTTTGTCGTATTACATCTCTTGAATTTGGTGAAACTCGAGCATGTGTCAACCAATATTCCCATACAATATCTTTAACCCCTGCTCCCATTCTATCTTTGTAAGGTTGTCTACAAATAATTGCCCAGCAAGCAAGTTCATCATTTTCATCTATTTGCATTCTGAATTTGCTATGTCTGTATAATGTCTTTATTGAGGTTCCAACTGCTTTTGCTAGCTGTGTTGTCAAACGTTTTTGTTTAGTACTAGTCGAAATAATTGCTGTATGAATTACTCTTCGTGCAGCACTAATGTCTTTCTTCCTAGATTTTCTAAACTTTTTTATTGCATCACCTATATTTTCCATCACATTATGTTTTAATTTCGACTCTTTGGTCGCCTTGTGAATACCCAATAATGATGTAGCATCTTCTAACTTCTTGGTCACTAATAAACATCTCAAAATTTGTGCTTGTCCTGTTGCTGAATAATTCTTCAGAACATCATCATAAATTTTTTGAGCCCGATATCGTGCAGCGTGTATGGGTATTTTTTTTCCATACTTATTGCAATCAACATTTTCTAACATTTCATCATCAATGGTGAAAGTACCTATACATCAAGATAAATTTAATTTAAAACATGCATCCAAAAATACAATTCATTATAAAAAATGAATTTGGAAAATACATTCAATATATACATACCTGGTCCAATTTTTGGTTCTTGAACTCGATCTTCAATATTGACTTCATCGACATTAGTATGTAAATCACTATTTACATCCTCAACAATGGTTTCTTCAACTTCAATTTGTTCCTCTTGTACTCTATTTTCAATTTCTATTTCATCGACATTATCATGTAAAACTGTATTTGTATCTTCAATAATCGTTGATTGCGTTTCTGCAAGGCTTGCTTTGTTGGCATGATATTTAAGTTTTTTCTTTTCTCTATTATCATCATCATCAACACGTTTACGATCATATTTTCTTTGACGATTTCTCTTACTGCCCATGATTGTTTAATCTATAAATGATAAATTAAAGAAGACCATCATTTTATTGTAAATAAACAAAATGATTATTTAAAAACAGTTACGAAATTTATGAACACATGAACTGAAATTTACAAACCTTATCAAAATCTTGTACTTGAGTCTTTTGAAGAAAAAGTCTTTGGAAACAAGTTTCCTTTGAAAAGAACCTTTTTTGAATGAAATAAGAACTCTTTGACAATAAATCACCTTTGAAAAAATCTCATTGAAAAAAAATAAGAACACTTTCAAAATAAATCTTCTTTGAAAAAATATCTGGAAAAAAGATTTTGTAAAAACCTTTGCAACGAAATAACTTTTTTGCAAAAATAACTTGGGAAACTTTGAAAAAATCATTTTTCAAATAAATAAGAAGGAAAAATATATCTTCTTTGTAAAAATAACTTGAAATAAAATCTTATTTGCAAAAATGTATTGGCATAAAAACTCTGTAAATGTACACTTTGGAAAGAAACATTTGCTGAAAAATCCATTGGAAAAGAATAAGAACACTTTTTAAATAAATCTTCTTTGTAAATTCACTAGAAAAAAAAAAAAAATTTCTTTGTAAAAATCTTTGCAACAAAATAATTTTTTTGCAAAAATAACTTGGGAGACTTTGAAAAAACCCCTTTTCAAAGAAATAAGAAGGAAATAAACGTTTTTTGCAAAAATGTTTAGAAAAAATAACTTTGAAAAAATCACTTGAAAAAATAAGAAAGAAAAAGACAATTTCTTTGAAAAAAAAACTTGGAATAAAAACCTATTGCAAAGAACTAAGAAGTATAAAAGCTTGGAATAAAAACTTATTTTGCAAAAATACCTTAGAAAAAATAATCTTTCAATGTATTTCTCAGAAAGAAGTAACAAAAAGAATACTTCATAAAAAAAACTCTCTTTACAAAAAAGCTTTTTAGAAAATCCTTGGAAAAAAACTCATTGCAAAGAAATGAAAAGTGCAAAAAAAAACTTTCTTTGCAAAGAAAGACTCCTTAAAAAATCCTTGAAAAAAAACCCATTGCAAAGAAATAAGAAGTGCAAAAAACTTGGAATAAAAACTTATTTTGTAAAAAAATTCTTTTAATATATTCTTTTGAAAGAAATAAGGAAAGAAATACTTTATAAAAAAAATTTCTTTGCAAAATAAGCTCCTTAGAAAATCCCTTAAAAAATATTCTGACAAAAAAGCATGCGAAATTGAAATGTGCGAAATTAATCGAAGTATTTAGTTTTATTTATATAAGTGTCGAAATTTATTTATTTATTTATTTATTTTTCTTTCTGGCCGACGAGTTGTTTTTATGTTTGGTTATTCGGCCGAATAACCTTTCATTAAATTGACGTCGCCGTAACGAAAAACAATTATTCGACCGAACAATTGTTCGGCCGAATAACCTCTGAAACCTGAAAATCTGATTGCCACTCACAGTTTTCAGGTTTCTCCATTTTCGGAAGGTAAAAATGATCTGTTACACTATAAGGCCACTGTCGGACTTGATACCATTGGTTTCGTTATTGAATCTACTTTCCAAATATATAGATTTCTTTATGTATAGGTAAGATCTGATATTTGTAATTGTTTGTTTTCTTAACAGGTGTCGAGTCTAGTTTCATGTCTTTCAAAATGCAGTGAAATGAAAAATCCATAACTTTAAAAATACACCACGAAATTTTTTGAGAAAACTATGGTGTAGTTAATTGGCGTGTCTACTTCAAAAGGGTATTCATAGAATTTTTAGTTTTATATTCAATTGAGAGAAAAGTGTTGAGACAAAAAATATGTTGAAAATCGACAGGGTTTCCCCATTGATTGAATTCAAATAAATATAATAAGTAGTATATAGATCCATTTGCTACAAACTTATAGTTATGTAGTAGTATATTTTGTGTAGATTGTTGTAGAATATTTGTTTTTTGCAAAAAACAAGTTTAACAACGATTTTACGTGTGTGACAAAACATGGCTATTTTGTAGTCCTTTCGTTTTATAAGAACACACTGTCAAACATTTGTCGAATCGACATATCAAATCTCAATATAAAAAATTGAAAAAAATATGGATAGCAAGCTAACATAATTCTCTAAAAGTTTTTTTTTTTAGTGAAATGTGAAATTTCAAAAAAAAATATCACTTTAATTCGCCCAAAGATGGAAAACATGAAAAATTCAGAATTATTTTCTCACGGAACCCTCCAAAATAGACACCCATCTTCATGGATTCACCCAGCACAATTTTTAGTCTAGATTTATAATTTTCGTTCACTATTACATTATGATTATATCGGCGAACCCTAGAAGTGAATATGTCACATCATTCCATTTAAAGGTCGGTCAGGGTAAGGTCTCTCACTTGTAATCTGATATACCCCCTCTTTCAAGTACTTTCAAAATTATTTCCGCGGTGCTGGAGACTTCTTCTTATCCAAAGGTTCATGTTTTTTTTTTCATTTTCACTAGTGATGGTCCTTTAAATCGGATTCTCCCCTGTTCCTTGGTGCTTGCCGAAAATGTTGTCTAACATAGCTTTGGCTTCGACGATTTCTTCCTCCATTAGCCCTCTTCCTCATTTGGGTGTTGAAGGTTTAGACAAGGGAAGGAAATGGATTCTTACCAGTGCTCTTCTCAGTGGCGAGCTCCCGTACGGAAGCTTTGTTACTCAATTTCTTGAAGCCTATCTCGTTATTATATAATGGAATATGGTAGGAGTCATGTTCCTATGGGAAGGACTAGCGGCAATGATGTGGATAGCCGAATAGTGGAGCAGTTGGAAAAGAAGATAGCAGAACTTCGACAAAAGCTCAAGGGAAAATGGGACAAACAAGACTTGGAATCCATGGAGAAGATAATTGGGGACAACATCGACAGCAAGTTCACAAACAATAATGACGAACTGATTGAACGGATTCAAGTGCTCCTCGTCGAACTTACCGTAGCTAGCCGAGCTCAATGTGAAGCCAAGAGGATCCCAATGAATTCGGTAGGCTCTAGACAGTCCCCTCTAGCTTACATGCCTCTCTCAGGGGAAAAATATATGGATATTGATTGAGAGAACCATGCAACACACCCATTAGGATCTCTTCTTTATATTTTCAGGATCATTTTTAGTTTTTCATTTTCTGTTAGTTTTCCTTGCTTGTTTTTAGTTTTTCGTTTTCTATTAGTTTTCCTTGTTTAGTTTTCTATGAACAATATAAGAATAGAAGTGGAGGACTGTGTCCTATTTTACAAAGGACTTTCTACTCATTTTGTATAGTCGGGTCTTTTGTAAGGGTTGTACTTTTAGAGGGAAGATATAAGAATGGAAGGAAGGATAATATCAGACTGGCCTATTTTGCAAAGGGTCTTCCATTCATTTTGTATAATTGGTATGAAAGACAATTCAACTAATTTATCTAGCTGTCTGGTTCAGTTGACAATCATTATGAAATTTATCGGATGAATATAATATAACTATTACATGATCAGTTTGCATTATTTTGTTGTATGTGTTCTTTTATGCCCATTTCTTTCTCCATATTAACATATCTATGTTTGTAAACTAGCTTGCAGTTTCTGGAACCTCTATGTCATAAGAGGTTCACATGATTCCATGTTTTAATTATATAAATAATTTTGTTGATAGCTTCCAGAAATAGTATGTTTTAACCCTTGAGATGTCTTAGGCTATTATGTGATACATTTTGACTAAAAGGATGATGGTGAATGACAATGTGTATCAAGTACAAATATCTTTGTCTATATGAACTTGACTATGGATTGGCATCATTAACCCTTGAGATGTATTTTCAGAATCATTTTCAGTTTTTCGTTTTTCGTTTTTTGTTAGTTTTCCTCGTCTGTTTTTAGTTTTTCGTTTTCTGTTAGTTTTCCTTGTCTAGTTTTCTACGGACAATATAAGAATAGAAGGGGAGGATTGTGTCCTATTTTGTAAAGGCCCTTTTGCACATTTTGTATAGGAAGGCCTTTTCTAAGGGTTGTACTTTTAGAGGGACAGTAGAAGAATGGAAATAAGGATAGTACCAAACTTACCTATTTTGCAAAGGGTCTTCCATTAATTTTGTATAATTGGGATGAAAGGCAATTCAACTGATTTATCTCGTTGTCTGGTTCAGCTGACATCCCTTATGATTATCGGATGAAAACAATGTAACTATTACATGATCAGTTTGCACTATTTTGTTGTATGTGTTCTTTTATGCTTGTTTCTTTCTCCATACCAACATGTCTAGTGGCTTGTAAACTAGGTTACAGTATCTGGAACCTCTGTGTCATAAGAGGTTTACATGATTCCATGTTTTAATATAAAGATTTTTGTTGATAGCTTCCAGAAATAGTATGTTATAACCCCTGAGATGTCTTAGGCTATTATGCGATACATTTTGGCTAAAATGATGATGGTGAATGACAATGTGTATCAAGTCCAAATCTCTTTGTTTATCTGAACTTGAATTTGGACTGGCATCATTACTCCTCATTTCCTACTTCTTCCATGACACCATTAATAATGGCAGTTTTGTTTGAGAAAGCGTGTAGGATCCCAACACTACTCTACCTAGATCCTAGCACTACTCTGATACCACAACGTAACATACCCAGAGCACTACTTGTAATACCCCCACAAACATTTTATTATTTTATTTCGAGTTAATGATTTTACTCACAAAAACAATTATTATTTTTCTAAAGATTTATTAAAACTCTATTTGTAACTCACACTTATGTGAGAGAATATTTGGCACCATAAACTATAATTTTATTTTTAATAACAAGATAAACACTTGGAACTACTAGTTAAAAAGGGGACACCACCATAGACAATGGACAAGAGATAGAAAATAAATTTGAGTATAATCAAATCCAAGCCGAAAACTTAGCAAATCCGACCAAATCCATAATTTAAGGGATCAAGAGATTGCTTGAGATTTGATTGAGATGGCACAAGACCCGGGCAAGAAATTATATAATAGTGCACTGGTATAGCACAGGACGTTGTGCTGTGCATGGAGATAATTTTGTTGCTATTGAAAGTATGTTGCTGAGTGTTCCCTGAGATTTGTAAGTCCATCATATAAACTGTTACAGACTCTTTGGAGAGTGTTGCATGCAGTTGTTGCTAGTCCATTGATCGAATGTGGTGATCCAGCTCAGGGGTGAAGATGGAAAGTAGATTTGGATACCTGCTTCTATGGTTGGG
The DNA here is from genome assembly GCA_027924585.1 of Larix kaempferi. Lineage (NCBI taxonomy): Eukaryota > Viridiplantae > Streptophyta > Pinopsida > Pinales > Pinaceae > Larix > Larix kaempferi. The sequence continues at coordinate 2,788,627 of BSBM01000013.1, forward strand.
AGGAACTGCATAGTTCCAGGTGTTTCTGCTCCTTGATTTCCATGTAAGTACTCTCCCGCTATTATGAAAATGGTAGGAATCTGTAGCATACATGTCGCAGAGTCTCAGGGAAATTGTTGCAGAATTGTTTTAAGAATCGAAGGGGTATTTGTGTTTCAATACAACCTCTTCTTCCCCTCTGCTAAAATTGAAATTCTATTTTTTTAACACTTTCCTTTTGAGCGATGATAATGCGTAGTATGGTGAACTATTTGCATTCTCCGGGAGAAGGAAAAGGGGCATTACCCTGGTTCTCCTTGGGTCACTCTTAAAGTACTTCTTTTTCACATTCATTTGATGGCTCAATTCCCTACAGCCTGTTCACATACATAAATTACTGGATATGCATACCTGGGTGGGGTTTAGTCCCAAGTTTTTTGATATATAATTACTGCTAGTACATGAATATATTGATATCACATCATGATTCCGTAGCTTGGCATTGCTCTTTTTCTGTTGGTTTAGCGATTTGTTTGAGGAGAGACACGATCTTAAGGACTATGTGATATCGGAGTTAATACTATTAGTGCAATCGCATTGCATATCCCTTTGAATGAGATGAAAAGGCACAACCCTACTTGATCTATTTACACATAATCATTGCCTGTTTTTTGGTCCTGTTGTAGACAGAGACTATATGTTTCACCTTACCCTATTAGTTTGGCCAATGATACAAAGAAATCAAAAGTATTTTTAAATTTTGAGAAAAATAATATTAATATATTTTTATTTATTCAATTTATTTTCATATGTGTTGAAATTTGATTTCCTATACACCTTGAAAAAACAACTTTTATTATTGATCACATTAGTTAAAAATAGGAAAATAAAATAAAATATACATATATTATCAAAACTTTAGTTGATGAAATATTTATGAAATAGTGTTGTACTGTTGTCACTTCAATGTTGTAGTGTTGTCACTTCACATATGACAACTTATATATATATATATACACCAAAAATTTATATAACTTAAATCCATATATTTATATTGAAATGGTACCATCAATATCCTTAATTTTCGTTTATACAATCTTTAAACTAATTTTTAAAAACAAATATGCAATTTTTATATTTTATGCTCTTTTTAAAGTGTGAAAAATAATCTCATTTTGCACTTTTTCTTTTTAATTTAATATAATTTTTAAAATTTACTTATACATAAAAAAATATTAATAAACATAATTATAGTTTAATTCCTTTAAATTAATTTTTAAATCTCTCTTCCTTTTAAAAATAACATGAGTTTTGGATTAAGTATAATTATTTGTAGAAAAAAATAGGTTACCTTATTAATATTTGCAATCATGATTTACTTGATTTTTATTTCTAATTAGAAAACTGATTTTTTTATTATGAAAAATTGTATTGATTATATTGTTGAATTTAATATTTTCAAAATAATATAGTGTTATAAAAATGGTTCATATAATAATCATATTAAATATTGATATCAAAACAATACAAACAATTCAACAAACTCACATCCTATTTATTTATTTTGTAATTTATATCGTTTTTTCAAAAAAAGCATATTTAACTTATTTAGGTTCGTTTATTTTATACTATTATTTTTGGACGTTTGAAAATTCACAGTTTTTAAAATTTTTAGATATTAACAATTTAATATGCAAATTCACATTTTTAAAAAGTTTTAAATATTAACATTTGATATATATTGGTATGGATATAAAACACTTTATATTAATCTATTAATTTTTACTTATTTTTAACAAAATTGATTTACACTTTATTTTTATTTTTAAATTAATTTCGAATAATTTATTTGTGTTTTTTTTTATAAATTAAAAGGCATATTTGCATACTGGTAGTTGGCATACCTGCAAATCAGCATACCTGTTTGGATTTATGACATCCCGACTCCCGACGTCCGATTGTTCTGGTGAGGAAGTCGGAAGTCGGAAACCAAGCACTTACTCTATGCCATCCTGACTCTCGACATCCCACTGTTCTAATGTCGAAGTTGGAAGTCGGAAACATGTCACCTACCCCATGGTGCTCTATAAATGTGCCACTGGTCACCATCTAAGCATTCCACATGTCACCCTGGGAAACTAGATATCGACATTTTAACAACAAAATTTATAGAAATTTTGCTTCAAAGAGTTTGCTGGCAAGTGAAAATTTTTTCAGAGAAAGAGAGGTCGATCTTTCCTCAGGTTGTCCTATTTTGGGGTGTTGGAAGTAGATGTTAAGGAAAGAGTGTCTGCTTCTTCCTCCAAGGATTTTTTTTTACGATTGAGGAAAGTAGACATCGTCACTCTAAACACAAATTTCATAAGAACATTGCTTCGAACAATTTGCTGGCAAGTGGAAATATTCTCAGAGAAAGAGCAACTGTTTTTTCCTCAAGATGTAGTATTTTGGGGTGTTGAAAGAATAGAGTGAGGAGAAAGAGAGTTCACTCCTTTCTCCAGACGTTCTTTTTTAGGGGTGAGGAAAGTAGATATTGGCACATTAAACATAAATTTCGTAGGAAATTTGCTTGAAACAATTTGCTAGAAAGTGGAATTTTTCTCAGAGAAAGAAAGGTCGTTGTTTCCTCATGTTGTTCTATTTTGGGCTAATGAAAGTATATGTTAGGGAGAAAGAGCATTAACTCCTTCCTCTAGGGGTTCCTTTTAAGGGGTGAGGAAAGTAGATATCGGTACCTTAATCACAAATTTGATAGGAACCTTGCTTTAAACAGCTTGCTGGAGAGTGAAAATTTTCTTAGAGCAAGAGGCGGCCGCTCTTTCCTCAAGATGTTCTATTTTGGAGTGTTGAAAGTATATACTGAGTAGAAAGAGTGTTTGCTCCTTCCTCCAGGGGTTCTATTTTGGGGTGGGGAAAGTAGATATCAACATTTTAACAACAAAATTCATAGTAATTTTTCTTCAAAGAGTTTGCTAGAAAGCATAAATTTTCTCAGAGAAAGAGAGATCGCTCTTTCATCAAATTGTTCTAGGTTGGGGTGTTGGAAGTAGATGCTGAGGAGAAAGAGAATCTGCTCCTTCCATCAAGGTTTCTTTTTTAAAAGTGGAAAAAGTATACATCGACGCTTTAAACACAATTTTCATAGGAACTTTGCTTCCAATAGTTTGTTGGCAAGTGGAAATGTTTTCAAAGAAAGAGCGGCTGCTCTTTCCTCAAGTTACTCTATTTTGGGGAGTTGAAAGAATATGTTGAAGAGAAAGAGAATACTGTAATTTCTCCAGGTGCTCTTTTTAAGGGGTGGGGAAATCAGATATCAACACCTTAAGCACAAATTTCTTAGGACTTTTCCCTTAAACAGTTTGCTGACAAGTGGAAACTTTCTCAGAGAAAAAGCGACTGCTCTTTCCTCAAGTTGTTCTATTTTGGGTTGTTGGAAGTAGATGCTTAGAAGAAAGAGCGTCAAATCCTTCATTCAGGGGTTATTTTTAAGGGGTGGGGAAATTAGATACCGTCACTTTCACCACAAATTTCATAGGAACCTTGCTTCAAATAGTTTACTGGAAAGTGGAAATTTTTTCAGAGAAAGAGTGGTCACACCTTCCTCAAGTTGCTCTAATTTTTTTTGTTGAAAGTGGATGCTGAGGAGAAAGAGCAACCGCTTCTTCTTCAAGGGATTATTTTTTAGGGGTGTGGAAAGTAGATATTGGCACTTTAACAACAAATCTCATTGGAAATTTGCTTCATCTATTTTCTTGGAAAGTATAAATTTTCTCAGAGAAAGAACAATCGCTCCTTCCTCAAGCTGTTCTATTTTAGGGTGGTGAATGTAGATGTTGAGGATTAAGAGCTGCCACTTTATCCCCAACTAGGTCGATTGTGGAGTTTTGGTAATTCTGAAGAACATATATGATTTATGTGAATATGTAAATCATTTAAAGAATGTCCACCCCTGCGAGGAGCATGTGGACAGGATGTAAAAGGAATGGTTGATGTTTTTACGTATGGACCCTTTTAGAAAAGATTCTTATCTCTAAAAGAGCGGGTGATCCTTTCTCAATAGTTTCCATTTTGGGGTTGGGGAAATTAGATGGTCAGAAGAAAGAGATGCCACCTTTTTACCAAGTAGGTCCATTTTGGAGTTTCGAGAATTCAGCAGATCGTGTATGATATTGGTGAAGATTTCAAGAATTTTCTCAGCAAAAGAGTGTCTGATCCTTCCCCGAGTGGTTTAATTGTGGAGGTGAGGAATGTAGTAGATCATATATGATTTCAATGAAATCGTCAATTGTTCAAAGCTCGTACACTCTATTCATACATATGCATGTTAGACGGCTAAGGACGCCCATCCTTTATTGATACTGCCTAACAAAATTCATAATTCAAATACGTAAAGAAAATTCATGTATAATATTTAAATATTACTAATAAAATATTATCTCAATAAATATTTCCAACCTCTATGGTCCAAGGGACCCTTTTAAGAAGGAACGTGCACTCCTTCGTCAAAGAATTAGTCACTCATTCATGCATCATCACATTGAGCACCTTCCAATGAAAACAATAGATTACCTTTTGAGCATTCAACAATACCTCCTTATCTCATGGATTTATTCTAAGAAACAATTACATTGTATCCAATTAGGAAGGACGAATTGCTCTTTTTGAAATTGATTCATTCTCAAAAAGCAATAGCATGGTAAATCTACATGAGATTGTTGTTACTAGAACTCTGAACTTTTTCTTCATAGTGAGAAACATTTTCTTATTTATCGTCCTATGGAGAATGATAGCATACAATAATTCTATTAACCTATAGAGCATTGACTTATTTGATAATATATACTAGGGGAAAAAATTATTCCTTGTTTAAAATAAATATTATTTTTAATGTGCTACTGTTGTTTTGTATTTCAGAAATTGTTTCTGAAATAGATTTTGGTTCTCAACAATGTGTGGACCTCCTTTTAAATGGATTGAAAGTTGTTGAAAGAATCTCTTTTCTAGAAAGAAAAACATTGCATAATATCAGCATTCATGATGGATGTATCATTATAAAACATTAACAAGATTTTAAATTTAGGTCTTTAATTTCCCTATCCATAAGAAGGTGCAGATACATTGTCAGAGGTAGTTGTTGGTTATATTCAATGGCCTGCATATGAGATCGTTAACCACATTGGATCTGCTCTTCAAGAGAATGAGGTGAATGATATACTGACTTCTACTTCGACGAGTGTAGAACATATTATAACAACTGACAATAAATCTTCTTTTATTATGAGGAAAGTTAAGTTGTTACATAAATGTTCATAATGCAAGGATTGCATTTCCATAGGTTTTGTAACAAATGTGAGTGGGATTGATTTTCTTGCAAGAATGTTTTTGGGTTACTTCTCCTTTGGTATTATGGTGGATGAAGTGGTGTTTTCTTGTATGGCATGTTGTCCAGGGTTAAGCGGGTGGAGGTTTTGTTGTATGGACGATTAAAATAATCATAGATTTCAATATAGAAACATTGCTTTCTGTTGAAAACAATTTCAAAAGTAATCAATCTAAAACTACTTTGAAAGTATTAAGCCAAAATCACAATATCATGTTTGTGGGAGAGAAAGTTAATTTGATACATCAATGTTATTTAAAGCCACATTATGTTGCTCAGGGAATAGTGTCAAGTGTTTTTGAAGGAGACATTGTACAATTCAAACCACTAAATGTTGGTGAGTTTGGTATTTTAGTTCATAAAGTCTTTTGTAATTGTGAGGATTGTGGTGTATTTGAAGGCTCTCTTGTAAGATGGCTTGCAAACAATTTGCTTGACCTCAATGATGTTCCTTTGGATGTTATACTAAAAAAGAACACAGACGAAGAAATTGTCAACATTTGGAAGATTTTTGAAGATTGTCCTTTACAAATGGTCCTTCCAGGTACTCCCCATTGTGAATATACAGATGTTAAAGGTAACGGAACAAGGCCATACAACTTCGTAAAGGGGAAAGCTAGAACTAATTTTGAAAGAAATTTAAGCTCAGTACCTTATAGGCTTGGAATTGATCAGGCTGCATTCCTTTCAAAAATTGTCACTAAACATTGTTGCTCAAATCTTTGTATATCAAAAATTTCACTTCAATCAATAGTTGAATGTGTGAATAAATTTCATAGCATGAATTGAAATTCAAGAATAAAGTATGTTATAAATTCGATGGGATCAAAATCTCATGTGGCCAAAGAAGGAGATGAGAAAAAAAGAAGCATGTTTACAATGATATTAGACACAATAGACGTCTATGAAAATGCATGGTATAAATTCCATGGGATAAAAATGAGCACTTTCTACAATTATAAAAGCATGTTCTTGAATGGTGATGTGAGAGTTGTGCGTGGTAATAGTGGATTGGAAAAATTTAGGGAAAATACTGTTGCATTGGTAGCTACTATTAATAAAATTGTAGAAGAGAATTCAGACAAATCTCCACATATTACACGATTAATCAGTGAAGATGGAACAAGGAAAACTTTGAAATTATTTCCAACTAATATGTCCCATGGCTTGCTGCGAAAAATGGAAAATGAAGAAATCGAAAGTATTGGTTTGCCTCCAGTATCACAATCCTCCTTTACCAAGGTGATGAGAGAAGATTTTTGAGATGTTAAAATTTCTAAAGCAAACTCCTCTGCAAGGTGTAATGAGTGCATTACGATGCAAGTGGGAATGACAAAAGCCAATCCAACCCACTTCCCCTAGGAAATATTGTGATTCTTTGAAATTGAACCACTGAACTTAGTTAAAAACCAACTAATTCCTTATCAATTGCAGGCCTTACCTTCAAAATAGGCCTTCCATAATGTTCTTCCTGCTAGAATTAACTTTCTGCAACAACCTTGTAGAAACACCTTCTTTCCACAATTGCAGGCGTCCTTCCGCAATGATGTTTCCGCAGTCACCTTCCAGCAATGGTATTTCTACAACGAGCCTTTCCGCAACGGTCTTTCCACAATGAGTCTTTTTGCAACAAGCCCTTCTGCAACTTCCTTTCCACAATTCTCACTCCCACAAAGCGGACGCCTCCTTTCCGCAATTTGTGGATTGCACATTGCGGGTGCTCTTTTCGTAATTTCTTGAAAAGACTTCCGCAAAACTCTTCCACAATGTGACTTCCGCAAACTCTCGCCAATACCTCCCAAGATTCTTCCTTCTACGGAACACTGTATCAATCGTCGATCCCTTGCGGATTTGATCTTGTCCGTTGATCTATGATCAATATGGAACACTTCACATCGGCTTGTGGAAATGTTAACTCCCGTGCACGTTCACTTTGCAGATCCTTTTCCCATCGTCGATCTTCCTTTTGGATTTGATCTGAGTCATCCAACCTCTGCTAATTGAATTGACTGCAACTCTACAGTTTTTTTTTGATTGATCAAGGATTCGATCAATCCAGCTCGACTGTCATCTGGATCTAATGTGAAACTAAATACAACAAGAAATTACCTCTGTTACTTAATGAAAGTCGGTTTGCGAATGACTTGGGTGTTCTTAACTGTACATGGGAATTCACACAAACACAAGCACGAAAATAGAGATTCATTCACATAGACATTAGGTTAACGCTTTCACATAGCTCTACCTGATAGAATCTCATCTTATCTCTCATTCAAATGAACAGTAACACTATTGAAGACACAAAATTTGCTACTTTCATTAACTGATAGCAATCCCTCCATCTAGTTGCATTTTCCTCTGGTATTCAAGAAAATATCCCACTGAATCTCCCTCGCGTAGGGCTTCCCTATTGAGTCCCTGTCTCTCCCCTTTTCACCCATTCAAAATCCCAAAACAGAATGGTTGAACAGAAAAACAAACTAACTAACACTCTTCCACAATGAAAGAGTCCCCATCATTATTCAACAAACTGCCTATCTGGCTTGATCTCCATGCAAGGAATATCAACTCGCCATTATGTCCTATTTTCTCAAAAAACTGACAACACTGTAACATCCTTGGGAAGATTCAACCAAGATATTAACTCAACTCCAAATTTTTTATAAATTTTTTACTAGTAGAATTTCTGTCAATTCCTTCGAACCGTGCGGGAGGTAAGTGAGGGGTACTGAGGTAAGGAATGAGGAGGGTGGGATGAATATTTAATTATAGAAAATGTGTGAGTTTAGGTGAAGCAGTGGGTCAAAAGGTGTAGATCGGTGATGTCCTATGCACCATGTACCAGTACCTTTCACTTTTCAACAATAGAGCTAGTCTATTGCCTACTTCGAGGCTTCCTGGGTAGTTGGCATATGCATACTAGAAAAGTGGTGGTTTGGGGATTTAATGACAGAGTTTATATCAGTAAAATGAGTGTTGGTTATGTTCAGGAAGGTATTTTTTCAGACTTGTGAGAGTTTGGGAAGAATTGGGGTTTTTGGGCTCTCCCGGGATTCCTAAGCTAGTACTTTTCTTATCTTTCCAAACATGGTTTAAAGGATTCCAAAGTATGAATTTAAGGACTTATATGGATTATATATTGAATTATTAGACTCCTACAACTGACAGGGAGTCAATCTGATACTCTGAATTGATTTAGCAGCAAAAGTGGTCAAACTAGTCTAGGAAAAACACTCAACGAGCTAGTCTTGCAATTGTTTTCGTTAAACTACTTCCATAAGTCATGTACTCTGTTCTGAAGTATTTAAATTCTCTAATATGATATAATGAATAGATACATGTCGAAAATAATATATCAGAACTCTTCTTTTATTGATTTAACTGCCTTTCAAAACAACAGTGCCTCACAGGCTAAATATGCATTACATTTGATGGAGAATGAAGAGAAGAATTAGAAGATTACTGTGGCTTTGCTATGGAGTTATGATCAGGTCATATGACTGTAATTTTCTGCATACTGAGCTTCTGAACTTGACTGGGGCGCATTCACTGAGTCATCCCTCTCCTCCAGGGAAAACTCCTCTAGATTTAGCTGTGAATGTGAGAATGAGTGAGAAGAGAGGTATGGATCTGATCTGAATCTGGTTACTGATCTTGAACACCTCTGATGTCTACAAAAAATGGTTGTACCAACTTTCCTTCAGCCCCTTGGCGCACTCCCAATATCTATCTTCTTCAATGGATGAATCTTCACCAAAACTAGTTGTAGAATCATTGCTGGAGGAACTTGTTCTCCCAAATGACTGTAGATCTTCAATGGAGGCTGGAAGTATATGTTAATGGCTGCAATAGCTTGATATGGACCTGCAAAACACTCACTGGAAACTATGGGCCTTGGGGCACATCACCCAAGAAGCACAGTTGAGGCACATCACTCAACTAGAAAAGCTTCAGAGCTCTCATGAGAAAAACAAAAATGATCAAAAGTTCTTTCATGGAGTTAGAAACCTTCTTAAGTATAGGAGATGAATTCTTCCTCAATTTAGCCACACGTGTGGATGAAGGAAGGCGCCTTCCTTTCTATGAATGGAAACTTCTTACTTGAAAACTTGCCTTATTTTGTCTTCCTTCACTCTGATTAGCAACTGCACCTTAGGTATCTTTTTTGGGTGTGTTGCCATTTCTTTTCTTACTGTTTTCTTGTTTTCTTCCACTTTATTCACTTTCCTCTTTTCTACTTTTGTCTGATTTTTCCATATTTTGTCAGTTTCCTTCTTGGTTCACCTTGCCAACTTGTCTCCATTAGATTCCTTAGCTTTTTTCAGACTTTACCACTTAGACAATTTTGGCTCACTTACCAATTCGAATTTCCTAGCCAAGTCATCAACCACTTGGCACATTTATTAGCAATAAAAATTTAAATGAAAATAATGCAACTCAGAAATAATTTAACTTAGCAATTAATTAATTGTTATGGTGTAATGCCTCAAAATTTCCCCAATTAATTAATTTCTCAATTAGTCAATCACTTAGACTTAGTCATGGGGTTAATAACTGCATGGGGGGCTCTCCTTATCCATTTAATTCCAAAATACAACCTTAGGAATCTTCCATAAGGTAGTTTCCATACTTGCTCATTAATTAAATAATTATTGCCTAGGTGACTTAGGCCAAAATTACCCCATGGACCATAGAAAAATATGGGGACATGACAGTCCTCCCTTCCTAAGATTGTCCTCAAGCAATGCCAGGATTCCACCAAGCTTCTTCTGCACCACTCTGAATGTAATTGTCCCCATCCACTGTACAGTCTGTAAATTAAACTTGGGCCTTCAAAAAAATGAAGAAAAACTGCACTGTAATTTATATCTGCAAATGAACCAGCAATGAACAAAATTTTCAACCCAGTTAGGATAACTTGAGTATAATTCTTGGATCCCATTGTTTCTCCTGCAAGGACCAAAACTATTCTATCACCTTTGGCAATCTGTCACTCCAATGAATGCCCGGATCCCAAAGTATCAACTGCATTTTCCCAATCATCAAAGTCAATTTAGTGAATCTGTCATCAAGCATGTGCCTTTTCATCCGAGGAATAACTGAAAGGACATTACTGCCAACTAAACAAAGTGGATAGCAAAATGTTTCTTCCAGTGAAAACATCCAATGGCTCAACTCTCTGCCATTGGATAAAAATTTCAAGCATCCCTCCTAGCATGTGGATTCCCTCCACATAGGCCAACTTCTACAAGTAAAATGTTCCATTAATTTATCTTGGCAACTTGCCTGATTAGCTGCCTTCCCTTTATCATAAGCATACAAAATTTTGCAAGGTAGTTTCCTGCTTGTCAGGTAATCTTTCACCCAATCCATATGTGGATGAGTGACATCAAATGGATGCAAAATATACTTTTGTTGCTGCTCACAATTCAAGACAATGTCATTTATAATAAGAAATTTATTGCAGAAACAAGTGAACTTTTTACCTTCTAGATTTTATTTTCCAATGAGGCCTCTATCCATCCATCTGGTGGATGAATCGGAGATCCTGCTTGCTGATTTATATGAGCTATAATCAACCTTATCTTCTGTAATAGGATCCATCTCCCATGGGGATAGATCATGATCCTCCTGCTGAACATGTGACACAAACCAGAAAAATGTCTTCACCCACTACTCATTCCCCATTGGTGTTGTTGAATCTAGGACATGTGGGAAGAACTATGAACCTCTTTTTCATGTCTGCAACCTTCAGTAATCAAACTTATGGCTGCAAATTCTTCATTACTAGCTATCCCAAATTGGGTGCTCTCATCCCACTCTTTCATGGGAGAGTGATTATCTTCAAGGAACAGCTCAAGTTCCCTTGGAAAAAAATCCCATGCTTGGTTCTCATCAAACTGTTTTGCACAATCTTCATTTTCCATCGCCGGATCAATTCCATGCAGTGCACTTGAAGTTTTGAAATCTGATCTATATGTTCCTGCTGCAATATTTTCATCTTTCAGGTCCTCATAAACATAATTTGGGCTGCAACATAAGTGCTCATTCATCCTTGATGCAACAAAAAGATTTTCTCTTAAAGTTTCATCCTTCATACTGCTTTCATTTTTAACACCAGAATTCTGAACCTCATCACTATGGGGGTCAACCATTCTAAATTTTTCATTGGAAATGGCTGCCATATCAAATTGACATAATGGCACATAAAAATCAGAATTTACTAATTCACCATGTGTCATTTTCTCCTCCTTATGTGGTGGAATTTTGATGGCTTGTTCATACACCCATTTATCTGCTTCACACCCAACTGAGATGTGCTCAATTTCTTCTCCCTGGCGAGGCTCCAGGGGTGAGTGCAAATCTAAATTATGTTCCTCCTTTGGATCAGATCCAAAAGATGTCTCACCTTCATCAATCTACCCCATTTCTTCTGCACTTGTTTTGAAATCAACCATTAAAAGATCGAGAGTGATTTTACCTTCCTCATCACCAACAATCAAGTGTTTGACTGCTAGATCTTCTACTGTGCATTGACCTTCTTCATCCACTTCTTGGAGTAATGGGGCACTAGCAAGGTCTTCTTGGTCATTTCTTTCCAAGAAAATTGATGTCTCTCCACATTGTGTGGTGCTCAGATCACAACCTTTGGACTTCCTTCTTGAAGAAAAACCAAATAGTCTCGCAATGCTTGGCCCTACTAATGGCCTTGCTGAAACTTCCTTCTTGATTCCTTTTCCTTGAGATTGGGATGGATCCATATGTAGGGCTGCAACTTCATCTTTATTTTCCCTACTTCTTCTCCGCCTAAAGAACTAGGTGGATCTTGGTTTCCTCCCTTGATTCTTCCTGGCTATGAGGACACATCTTTATCCCTCCTTTCCATCTTAGCTCCTAGGGTTAAAGATCTTGCCTCAACTTCTTTGCACACACCATCAACCATATGTGCAATCCTTATTTTGCTATCACTATTGTAGGGGTCTTTGAAAAACCTCTGAATCTCCAAATCACAATAGTGTCTAAAGGTCAGGGACTTCTGAACCTCCTTCTTCAAAGTAGAGTACTCCATGAAGTACTCATAGGATTTCTTTGGGTTCTCTCTTTTGAGTATTCCTTCATAATCCCAATTAGTCATAGGTATGTTAGTTCCTATGTCCTCTTCAAACATTGGTTCAACAAGGAAATCATCTTCAACTTTATGCAAATAAAAATTTCCAACAGGGGTTAAAGGCTCCTTTTCATATGGCTCAAAAATAAATTCTTCTTCTTCACTAACTGGTAGGAGCCACATTTTGCATTTATGAGAAGATTTTCAATCTTCCTTCAATCATTGAGTTAATTTATTTCCATAGGGTGAGACAAGGAAAGAGCTCTGATACCACTGTAATATCCTTGGGAAGATTCGACCAAGATATTAACTCAACTACAAATTTTTTATAAATTTTTTACTAGTAAAATTTCTGTCAATTCCTTCGAATTGTGCAGGAGGTAAGTGAGGGGTACTGAGGTAAGGAATGAGGAGGGTGGGATGAATATTTAATTCTGGAAAATGTATGAGGTTAGGTGCAGAAACAGGTCAAAAGGTGCAGATCGGTGATGTCCTATGCACCATGTACTAGTACCTTTCACTTTTCAACAATAGAGCTAGTCTATTGCCTACTTCGAGGCTTCCTAGGTAGTTGGCATATGCATACTAGACAGGTGGTGGTTCTGGGAGTTAATGAGAGAGTTTATATCAGTAAAATGAGTGTTGGTTATGTTCAGGAAGGTATTTGTGTAGACTTGTGAGAGTTTGGGAAGAATTGGGGTTTTTGGGCTCTCCCGGGATTGTTGAGCTAGTACTTTTCTTATATTTCCAAATAGGGTAGAAAGGCTTCCAAAGTATGAATTTAAGGACTGATATGGATTATATATTGAATTATTAGACTCCTACAACTGACAGGGAGTCAATATCATACTCTGAATTGATTTAGCAACAAAAGTGGTAAAACTAGTCTAGGAAAAACACTCAACGAGCTAGTCTTGCAATTGTTTTCATTAAACTGCTTCCATAAGTCATGTACTCTGTTCTAGAGTATTTAAATGCTCTGATATGATATAATGAATAGATACAGGTTGAAAATAATATATCAGAACTCTTCTTTTATTGATTTAACTGCCTTTCAAAACAATAGTGCCTCACAGGCTAAATATGCATTACATTTGATGGAGAATGAAGAGAATAATTAGAATATTACTGTGGCTCTGCTATGGATTTATGATCAGGTCACCTACAGGTCATATTACTGTAATTCTATGCATATTGAGCCTCTGAACTTGACTGGGGCGCATTCACTGAGTCATCCCTCTCCTTCAGGGAAAACTCTTCTAGATTTAGCTGTGAATGTGAGAATGAGTGAGAAGAGAGGTATGGATCTGATATGAAGCTGGTTACTGATCTTGAACACCTCTGATGTCTGCAAAAAATGGTTGTACCAACTTTTCTTCAGCCCCTGGGCGCACTCCCAATATCTATCTTCTTCAATGGATGAATCTTCACCAAAACTAGCTGTAGAATCACTGTTGGAGGAACTTGTTCTCCCAAATGACTGTAGATATTCAATGGAGGCTAGAAGTATATGTTAATGGCTGGAATATCTTGATATGGACCTGCACAACACTCACTGGAAACTATGGGCCTTGGGGTACATCACCCAAGAAGCACAGTTGAGGCACATCACTCAACTAGAGAAGCTTCAGAGCTCTCATGAGAAAAACACAAATGATCAAAAGTTATTTCATGGAGTTAGAAACCTTCTTAAATAGAGGAGATGACTTCTTCCTCAAGTTAGACACACGTTTGGATGAAGGAAGGCGCATTCCTTGCTAGGAATGGAAACTTCTTACTTGAAAACTTGTCTTATTTTGTCTTCCTTCACTCTGATTAGCAACTGCGCCTTAGGTAGCTTTTATGGGTGTGTTGCCATTTCTTTTCTTACTGCTTTTCTTGTTTTCTTCCACTTTATTCACTTTCCTCTTTTATGCTTTTGTCTGATTTTTCCAACTTTTGTCAGTTTCCTTCTTGGTTCACCTTGCCAACTTGTCTCCATTAGATTCCTTAGCTTTTCTAAGACTTTACCACTTAGGCAAGTGTGGCTCACTTACCAATTCGAATTTCCTAGCCAAGTCATCAAACACTTGGCACATTTATTAGTAATAAACATTTAAATGAAAATGATACAACTCAGAAATAATTTAACTTAGCAATTAATTAATTATCCAGTAATTAATTAATTGTTATGGTGTAATGCCTCAAAATTCCCCCAATTAATTAATTTCTCAATTAGTCAATCACTTAGACTTAGTCATGGGGTTAATAACTGTATGGGGGGGCCTCCTTGTCCATTTAATTCCCAAATACAACCTTAGGCATTTTCCATAAGGTAGTTTCCATACTTGCTAATTAATTAAATAATTATTGCCTAGGTGACTTAGGCCAAAATTACCCCATGGACCATAGAAAAATATGGGGACATGACAAACACACTAGTCAGTTACATATTTTGCAAATACTAAAATACTTAATAAGCACATTTTCTTCCCACTTCAGGGAAACTTGTCCCCTCGCTAGCCACAACATGTGAACACTCAATCACATTGTTGGTTTAGCATTGATGCTCCTGCATCACATTACAATACAAGATAAGCTAAAGGGAACCACTGATCCATCTGAGGTGGAAAGGTTGTGAGGACATCAGGAAACTCATAATAAATATATCGCAAGTTGTCACCAAGTGTATTATTCCCATAGATTAGCTTCAAAAAAAAATCCAAAGACTTTTCTGAGTATTGTTCATGACAAAATGGATAAGTCAAAGACTTCCATTCCAAGGATGGGTAAGAAGGCAAAATATTTTAGTAATGTTATGAATCTTCCCATATCATTGACTGGAATGTTGACTCATGGGAACAAGCATAGGGTTTTTGGCCATTTCAACCTCTCATTTTTAGAGATGGGGTCGAATTTCACTGTGACATCCCTGGCTAAATGCTTGAAGAGTCTTGAAGAACCAGTGGTTGATAAATATGGTGATTTGCTCTACAAAGGTGGAACATCCAAGCACCAATTGCATGATGCTCTATTGCAATCATATTCATATGAAAAGTGTGTGATATACAAACAAGATGTAATGCAACATGATATATTGTATGTTGATGGTACTGATCAATGCATGCCAAATAGAAAAATACCACCAATATTGTTGTTGCAAATGGATAATTATTCCTGCGATAAGAAAAACTGCTTTGTATTTACATTTTTTATCTCTTTTAACAACAAGGAGTCTTTTCAAGATTGTTGAAGTTGGATTCCTCCCGGTTGGACACACCCATGAAGACATAGATGGAACTTATGGAAGGTTCTCAATAAAGCTAATGCGCAAGGATATATTTTCACTCTTGGAAATTATGGATATATATAGGACATGTGAAGATCAAAATCCCTATGTCCCTTATCTAATTGATGAACTTTATGATTTTAAGAGTTTGTGAAACCCCACTATTTGGATGGAAATGCCAAGATCATTGGTATAAAAAAATGCCAGTTTTTTAAATTTCAGCTCATAGATAACATTCTAGTCATGCAATGGAGGGCACCACTTCAATATGAAGCTTGGTCATCTCCTATTCATTTGTGGCGGATATTGACAGATGGTAGTGGAGACTTGCTAATGGGGCATCCTGGGTTATTAAATATGCAATAAAAAAGACCCTCATACATTGCCGAAAAAAAGAAGAAGGAATAAAAACATATATTTCATTCTTGAATTGAGGGATTGGGAAGGGAGGTGAACAATTTTGGCGTTCCAAGTTAAATTATTAGGAGGCTATATATAAATCTTTTGACAGTCCCTTCGAGAGTGTTGATATGTCAGCAACTCACTTTTGGTGATCGACAAGCCATGATATTTATAGTAGTGAACCTGCAATATCTGAACATGAAATTATGGATGCCTATTTGAAGGAAAATGTTCCTACTTTACACGATTGCTATGTTGGACCAGTATGAAACAAGCTTAGAGATTAACTCAATCCAAGAGTGGATGTTTTAAAGGGCCAAATGGTCATTGTGCAATCACTAGAGCCAGATTGTACAATATGGTTGGGTAGGGTGATTAGTAATATTTATCAGGATTATGATGCAAGTACTCTTGGGTCTTACAAAGTAGAGGTGCAATGGTGGAAGCCAACATGAGCATTGAAGGATCTGAAGGTCTTGTACAAAAATGTTTAAATAGAAAGAAACAATGGGTTGTTGGCGTAAAAGAAAATATGATGATCGATGTAAATAACATCATATGGGCATGGTCACCAAGGCTAGGATGGACATGAGAAAAAATTAGTATAAACGAGAAGGGACTTGCAGCAGTTAAGGAACAACGAGAACAAACGAGCCATAGTTTTGAGAGTGGGATGGATGTTCCTATGGATATCCTTTGATGGGATCCTAGCCAAACAAATTTATATTTTGTTACAATCCTTCTAGTTTGTCTATCAACCTGGTTGGGAGAGCAAACATCGAGCATTTGGAACATCCACGAGCCTCTAGGAATTTGAGGAAAACTAGTATTGTGATGCAGAATACACCAATTACTGGTTACTATTGTGTAAGTAAGTTGTGCCTATACAGATTACGCATAGAATTTCTGTCTCATTTGGAAACTACTAAAATTATCTATATAAAAAGATAGATAGTCTTGATACTATATCAAAAAAGAAACAAGAACTAATAAACGTGTTATTCAAACAAGGACTGAATATTATAGACATTGCACATTTCACCTTAAAATATTGCACATTTCCGAATGAAAATTGCACTTTTCAAATCAAAATTTGCAATTTTTGATTTGAAATTCACACTTTTTGAATTGAAATTCAGAGTTTCATAATAAAAAACTACAATTTGAGGGTTCATAAGTAGTCAAAAAACACACTATTCAAATAGAAAACACAATTTTCGAAGCCAATATTTCCACTTTCATAACCTAATTTTTCACTTTAGAAAGGTTGATATTGACATTTTCAAAGTCTAAATTCACACTTTTTTAGTCCAAATTTAATGAAATAGTCGGAATTTAAAGATCAATATTAAGTTAAGACTAAACTATTAAAGAATGTAAAAACCACATATAACTGCGTCGATAGTGATTCACTCCCCCTCTCAATATTAAATTGATTCCAACATGTGGCTCCTCCACGTCACTCGTCCATGTGGCATAGGTGGGGCCCACTTAAAAATTACCCAATTTTTAAAATTTTGAATTTGTATGAAATTTTAATTCGGCAGTAAGGCATTAATTCGAAATTATGCTTGCCCCCTTGTCTATCTCTTAGTAAAACCCGATTCCCATAGAAATAATTTTTATTTCTTCCTGTAAGTGTTCATTTCTAGCCCATACAACTTCGACGTTACAACCAGAAGCTCCGATACCACTCTTTAACGTCCTCCTCACCCAATATAACCAATGGAAGGGGACATTAACTAAATTCGGCCTCTAAATTTATCCCTACAATAATGTTACAACTTCATACAAATTAGAATACATGTGCAGATGCATAGTGGAAATAAAATCCATCCACATACAACACATGCATTCACAAGCATAATTATCACATGCATAATAATAAAATCATTACACATCAAATACAAAGAGAATACTTATATTCAAACAAAGAAGATCCAAGCAATTAGCTATGTAAGAGCGATTTTCCACCTAATCGTAGGCACTCTGTCCAGCATATACTCTTTTTGTTGAAAGGCCACCCCCAAGATAGGCTATGAGGTCACCAGGGAAAAGGAAACACCTACAAGCTTCTCTCTCTCAGCCCACAACTCGTTCTACTCTCTATGCTTAGCAAAAAACTCATCCAGAGTTCTATAGAGATCTCACTTGGATATTGTAGCCATGGCACTTCTTCCAACTCACGGGGGATTCACTCAATAAACTGCTATCATAACACGTTCGATCATGGCATATGAAACAATACCCCTAATTTCACTAAATATTGGAAAATACCTTCCAAAATCGTTTTTTTTAACCCCCTCCCAATATGCCTTCCCAATTTAAAAAAAAAAACCCTATTTTCACTAGATATTGTATGTATCAATTTTTTCATTAACATTTTTTATACCCCTTTATATTTCTACCTAGTATATTGATATGATACCCCTCTTATGATCCCACATGCATTCTACAATGCATCTTGCTTCTTTCGATGTATATTGTGGATGCACATTACTTCACCCACTATGCAATTACTCAACCACATATCACTATGATTTGCAACATCTAATGGTCTAATGAAGAGATAGGAGATCACTTCTTGTATGTCACTAGAGCCAATGCACACAGTACACCATTTAGATTGCATGTAACAGTTCCCCAATCACTAACTAAGCCTGTTGTGGGCTAGGTATCCAATCCCCCAGGTCCTATAATAATCTCTAGGAGGCTGACTAAACCTCCCAAGTCCTATAATAGTCATGAGTGGTTGGGTATTCAAGCCCCCAAGGCTTATCGAAGGCTTATAACAGGCCTTGGAGACTTAGAGCCTCCCAAGGCTATTGGTAACAACTGGCTGAGTGCTATTGGTAACAATTGGTTGTCAATGACCACTGTCTCTCGACTATGATCGACTGAAAACCCACTTCACCATGAAACCCTTGGCCTCAAGCATGCCTCAAGGCATGATTTCCCTGCGTACTGGTAAGCCTGAGCCTTGCCTCAACCCAATTTCTCATCCGACCATGATCCTGCCATCTCCATTTGGCGGATATTTGTCAGCCCGCCCATATAAAAAAGACCCCAAAGTATTTTTGTATTGTTACATTAAATAAAAAAAACCCTTTGCCCCTTAATATATAAGCAATATAATTTTTAGGTTTTCATGAATATTTAATACCACAATATGAATGAACGTGGTATTATATTGCCTTCTAGTGAAGCCCCCGTGTTCCAACTACCCCACACAACATAAGGAAGGAATTCCCCACTGATCCATAGTTCCCTTAGGAAATCCAACCCTTACATTTCTTACTAGTGTGTGCAGTAAGAGTCCAACCTGTTGTATGTTGTTGGAGAACCTCATATAGCATAAATAATGGCTTCTCAAGCATCCGTGAGTAGACAAACTCAATGGGTAAGGGTTCCTAGCTTGCCCAAATTCCGTTCTCACCTACAACCATCTAATTTCCCTTCAAATTTGCATTTCTGCCTCAAATTTCAAATTTTTGGGTTAAAACACAGTCTACTAATGGTCATGAACAACAATAGGAAGCTCTATGTAGTGTAGAAATATGCATGACAAAATGATAGAATGAGTGTTGACTCTGGAATGGATGTGAGATAATGGTGAAAATATAATTGACAAAGATTCTAACCATAGAAGAAAAGGACTTATAACAACTGACAAAAATATCACCACCCCCATGCTTCAATAACTGAATGAAGTGACTTTCCCCACCAACCTCACATGTGCATTCAATGACCATGTTTTATTATTCAAGAGAAGGTAATTGGATCATTTAAAGCATGTGGTAACAATTAGATGAGTACTAAGATTGACACTTGGCAGTAAAGGATTTAGTTTCCCATAGGACCCCTTTTCTCTTCCTTTATGGTGGAATCATAGCCCCTCTAGTGCTCTTTACACAACCATCTTGGACCATTTTATTATTTTCCAACATAATATTTACATATATTTTGAATTGGCATAATTAGCCAAACACAAGGTCCAAATATAAATATTTACATCATACATGCCCAGCCATTCACTAGTCAAACCTTGGCCTTGATCTCTGCACTAGGAATCCATACAAGCGTATTTACATCATTTACATAATTTTTATTAAACACATTCCAAGTCAAAACTAGGGGTAGTACAATATCAAAGCTACAAAACGTAACTAACTAATCAACTAACTTATTAAATACACAACAATGATATTAAGCCATAGGGGGTTGTGTGCTCTAGGAACACTTCTTGTGTTTCAAGATGGTCGTGTCTTCTTCATCATGGAGGGTATAAGTGCTAGGGTTATGGTTACAAAAGGGAATGTAATGAGATAATTTCTTTAATTTTTGTTTCATAGCAAGGGTACAAAGAAAATAGTGGTGTTAGGTAGTTATCTTAAACAATGCTACTACATTATGAAAAATACTAACAAGCTAGAATTAAATTTAAGCACAAGTAGCTCTTAAGTATCCTAAATTTGGAGTTGGATTTAGATTTTGGTGAACACCTCTATATTCTATTGTATAATTTTTCCTTGAGCTTGTCATAGCTACAACTACCTATACATTAAGTTGGATAAATTACCTAGATGATGAAAAACTCTTCTCAAGGCTTGACACAATGCATTCAATGTAGTGATTTGTTCTGATGTATCATTGGTGGATTGTTTCTCATTAAGTTCAATATAGATCCCATATTAAGTAGTGTGGGACTACCACTAAGCTTGGTTCAGTCATTCTAAGTGGTTATCCATATGCAACAAATGTTGATCTTAAATCATATCTGGCCATGTCTAGAAATAAGTTGGTAGCTTACAAATCCATGAATCGAAAATGTCTCCAAACATTTTTCCACCTTATTTGGGTGAGGAGATTCTGGTATCCAACTAGAAGACAAGTGTGAAAACCCTAGGTTGTTGACACATGAATTTAGTATGGTTATTGTCCAATTTCAAAATGGTAGTAGTGAGGCTAGAATATTTTTCATGTGAGGATTTATTTCTTTGGGGAGGCATAATGAAAGAGAAAATCAATTATTGTTGTGGAGATTTGAAATGTAAATCTTAGGTGGAGAACAGGTGATGGTAAATGCCAAAGAGGCTTAGAAACCGAGAGAGAGAGAGAGAGAGAGAGAGAGAGAGAGAGAGAGAGAGAGAGTTGTGAAATCTGATTTCATAGTATAGGGGGTTCTAGTAGGTGAGGAAACACAAGACATGAGTCTGGTTGAGGAAGGCCTCCACAAAAAACAGGTAGATCTCGATGGGAGCTAGGCCTAGGGAACCACATCTATGAAAACACAAGACATGAGTCTGGGTGAGAGGGGGACCTCTTGGACACAAAAAATAGGTAGATCTTGATGGGAGATAGGCCTAGGGAACCACATCTATGAAGATGTGTGTTGAATATTAGTTTGTTTGGTGTAGCTAATGAACAGGAGAGCCGATGGAAGAGAATAATTATTAAGGTGGAGGATAGACCTCAAGGAACCCAAAGCCTTAAAAATGTATGGGTGGGCATAGATGCAAGACAAACAAAAACACTAAAGAGGATGTGTTGGTTGGGAGGGTGGTCTCCCAAAACCCAATGCTGAGATGAATAGAGAAAGAATTGACTAGAATATGTGATAACAAATGATACAAAATAAATTTGTTCTAACAATATAATGTAGGAAAAAAAGAATAATATCTTATAATAGATTGCTTACTAAATATGGCACTTGGCCCAAGGCCTTCATATATATTTTAAAATGGGTCCACTACTAACTACTTATCATATTACACTCAATGAAAATGAATATAGATCAAAGGCTGAAAGTATACAAATAACTATCAATGAATGCAAATGGAAATTTTGGAATGTGCTCAGAAAAGAGGGGCACTATTGGTGATGAGCCATTATTTGTGGGTGCATCATTGTTGTATGTATCAAGACATATGTAATCCAATGGGCATGAAGGAAATGGTAATGGCGTGTACAAGACTTGTGTGTAAAGAGTGGGATTTCTAGTGCCGCGAATAAAGGACTCAATGTGGCATTGCAGGGATGGCCGAAAAAATGCTTCAGTAGATTTTGGAGGGTTTTGATTTTGCAAAAAGTATTTCCAGAGGAAGAGGCATGGAATTCATAGAGGTATGCATAGACCACTCATTACAATCCCTTGAATAATACAACCCCACAGATAACAACATGGCCAATAGTAAGCAAAAACATTATGTTCGTGTCTACCATTGAACCATTGATTGCACATGAAGGAGATACTGTATATGAAAGCTAATGGAAAATACATTCTACTGCTAAAACTACGCATGCTTAGATTAAAGAGAATAATGCAAGTACAATTATTGGACATTGAAACTTACAAACATAATCTTTAGTTGTCATAATGCAAGAAATGAAACTGACAAAATTGAATATTCAAGAGAGAGATAGGAATGTGCGTTTTGAGTTTGAGTATCCCCTATTGGTTTAGATCCTTGAGCTAGGATCATCATTACAATGAAGAAATATAATGATGATTAGCTTTTTTTCGTCCTCATAATGATCCTAGGATCAAAATTGATAGGGGATGCTCAAACTTAAAACACAGATTCCTATCTCTCTCTTGAATTTGTCAAGGCGTAAAAATGAATTCCTTGGAAGTTGAATATGGTACCCTTGACCGATATATTTAAATTTTGGAAATCTTAAAAATCTTGCCTCCTCAAATTTTATGAGAATGATTTCAAAGCTTCGTGTTAACAATGACTCCTTGGCAACCATGTGTGCAAAATTTGGAACCATTTTATTATTGGGCAAACATGAAATCCAGACATGTGAGTGAACACAAACCTGTAATTATTACTCCACATAAGTAAGGCATGCAGTCACAATTCGAGAGTGTTTGTTCGAAGTTTAGATATTAGATTGTGGCATAAACACTTCCATATTTGAACATCTCACCAATCATTTACTCGAACTTTAAGCTTTGTCAAGCATCTCTACCTCACATGAGTTTTAAGTTACAGACCTTCAAGACCTATCAACCATCTATGTCTCAAGCCATTAGCTTTGCTTTGTTACTCTCGCTCCAATACACAATATGTAGGGATATTTATAGGCGACAACATTGGGAATTATTTATTTGGCAGGCTCTGGTGAGGCCTTATTGCCCATAGTAAAGTACAACCAAATCTGAAAGGATATGTATGCCACCATAGAAATAGATTCTACCATAGATAATGGTAATGATCCATAGAAGAAATTATTTGATATTGTTTAGTATACTTGTACCAATATAGTAATAGGAGCCATTATAGTAATAGTTTTTATTATGAATGTTTTTGGTATTAGCATTACTATTAATAGCTTGGTTGTTTTTGGTATTGGTAATATTAGTATTTGAGTGAGGAAGATGCAATTACAAATATTTAAATTACCATTTTCAAAATAATAAAGTTTAGGATTTAAAGTACCATTTTCAAAATGGTAAAGTTTATCAAATTAATAAAGGATTAAAATATTTATTATCAAATTGATAAAACTTTGTAAATTGACATAGATTTCAAATATCATATTTTCAAGTCGTTAATTCTTTTTATTATTTGTAAATAAACAAGTTATTTTTGAAAAAAATGATTTTAATATGAAAATAATTAGAGATTTATTTTATTTATTAAATATTATTAAAAATAAATAAATAAATTTAAATGTAAATATTAAATAAGTAAATATCATATTCTCAAGTCGCTAAATTCTTTTATTATTTGTAAATAAACAAGTTATTATTGAAAAAAATGACTTTTAAATGAAAATAATTTGATTTTTATTTTATTTATTAAATATTATTAAAAAGAAATAAATTTAAATATAAATATTAAATAAATTAATATTTTTGTTTTGTTTTGTTTTGCAGAAATGAATGCAAAGCCTATCTAGCTTACAAATAACAAAGGATTTAAATTACCATTTTAAAATTATAAAGTTTGTCAAATTAATAAGAATTAGAATTTATTATCAAATTGATAAAGCTTTTTATATTGACATAAATCTCAAATATCTTATTTTGCTATATAAATATGTTTTGTGATGTAAATTTCAATGTTTTTATGTTTTGTGATGTAAATTTCAATGTTTTTAACTCTTTATTGTTTTTTATTGTAATATTTTTTTCTATCCATATTATATCCTGTATTCTCAAATTTGTTTTTTATTATAATATTTTTTTTATCCATATTATATTTTGTATTCTCTTTACAATATTGTGTGCTTTCATCTTATTATCAATCCAATCTAAATCATTATCATAATTATTAGTTGCATGTTGGATGTTATAGATCATTATCATAATTATTAGTTGCTTGTTAGATATTATAGTGACCTCGTATACAATTAGGAAAATGTCTTTATTAACATTCATAAATTGGATGTTAGTATGGCCACACAAATGCTCCTATAAACTCTAGTATAATGGTTAGAGTGTACGATTTAACCATTACTAGGAGTGAAAAAGCTAAAGGAACTTAGAGGGAAAGATGGGGAAAGGTGAGATGGCACCTAGGTTTTTGAGAGAAATCAAAAAACAAGAGGAAAAAGGGGAGAAGAGATGAAGGTATTCACTATATTAATTATGGTTTATGAATAATGTTTAAGGTTAGTCAATTCAATATGGTTATTAATGTAATTAGGTTGTTTGTTTGGATATTCTAAAATGATGATTCACCATTTGTTAGAGGGCTACATCTATCATGAAATTTCTAACCCCTGTTATTCAGGAGAATCAAGGTCTGGCCAGTATTACAATCATTACATAGTCAAAGTCTGCTCCCAAGGAACAAGTGTCACAAAGCGATATTTGAACCAAATAGAGAGGACAACATTTGTTTGGATATTATAGTAACCTATCTGATTCTTATCTACTTTTTCAAAAGTATTTATATTATCTAATGCATCACTTGTTTACATATTTACATGATTTAATACTCTAATTGTTTACATATTTTTAATACTTTTTATATTTACTATTTTTTAGTATTTTTTTAATTTTTTAATTTTTGCTTTTAAAATATATATCTTCCATCTTACCTCCTTATTAAAATAATTTTTTTTATCTTTAAGGTGGTAGTAGTTTTGAATAATCATCACATTTTTTATTTACAAGATTGCATGTCAAATTTCAATCCTGGTTAGAGGCTAAAAATAAACTTGAATGGTAATTTCTGTTTTCAAATTATTTTTTTCATCTTTAAGGTGGTAATAGTTTTGAATGATCGTCACATTTTTTATCTACAAGATTGTATATCAAATTTCAACCCTAGTTGGAGGCTAACTTGAATGGTAGTTTCTGTTTTCAAATTCCAAAATTACATGTCAAATTTCAACTCTAATTGGGGTAAAAATAAACTTGAATGGTAGCTTCGGAAACTTGAATGGTAGCTTCGGTTGTCAAATTAAAATATTATTTTTATCTTTAAGGTGATAGTAGTTTTGAATGATCATCACATTTTTATCTACAAGATTGCATGTGAAATTTCAACCCTGATTGGAGGCTAAAAATAAACTTGAATGGTAGTATCTGTTTTCAAATTCCAAAATTGCATTCAAATTTCAACCTTGATTGGCCGCTAAAAATAAACTTGAATGGTAACTTCTGTTGTCAAAATTCCAAGATTGCATGTCAAATTTCAACCCCGTTGTCAAATTCCAAGATTGCATGTCAAATTTCAACCCTGGTTGGAGGCTAAAAAGAAACTTGAATGGTACCTTCTGTTGTCAAATTACAAGCCTGGTTGGAGATAAAAGGAAGCTTCTGTTGTCAAATTCCAAGCCTGGTTGGAGATAAAAGGAAGCTTCTGTTGTCAAATTCTAACCCTGGTTGGAGGCTAAAAAGAAACTTGAATGGTAGCTTCTGTTGTCAAATTCCAAGCCTGGTTGGAGATAAAAGGAAACTTTTGTTGTCAAATTCCAACCCTGGTTGGAGGCTAAAAAGAAACTTGAATGGTAGCTTCTGTTGTCAGATTCCAAGCCTGGTTGGAGATAAAAGGAAATTTCTGTTGGCAAATTCCAACCCTGGTTGGAAACTTGGAGGACAAAAGGAAACTTGAATGGTAGCTCTGTGGAGGTACTGCAGGCTCCGTCCATGGTAGATGGACACACAGAAACCATGAAGACATCTAATTTGTGTACCTGATCATTTTACAGGGTACTTATTTTGGTCATTGAATTAGCGGCCCCACTCAGAAACCGCGTCTTATAACCTGTGAGACACGGCATCCTGCTCAAAAGTAAAAAGATTTCACGCACTCGGCGTCCATTCTACGCAATTACAATTACAGGAAATAGTGAAGAAAGAAGATACAGTAGGGACACGGCAGCAGATGCTATCACATCACTTTCTTTAATCAGAATTAACCACCATTAATCCTTTTTGCGTCTATATAAAGTCCCCTCTGTATGAGACCTCGATATCAGTCAATCCACCCCTGCAATTAATCGGACAGCTAAAAGGCTTTTCGCCATCGTTGTTTTGCTGCTCAATCAGCTGCTTTGTCTCTATGGGTAAGTAGATGCAAAAATATGTTGCAGGAATTGCTTGTCTTGATTTTTTTATGCAGATGGTGGCTCCTAACATTCTGTTATGTATATGTGCAGCTGTGAACGGCAATCTGTTCGCGGATTACATAGGTGCCTTGTTCAAAGGCGTCAAATTTTCAGACGTGCCCATCAATCCAGCCGGGGAGTTTCATTTCATTTTGGCCTTCGCCATCGATTACACCACCGAATCGGGATCCCCTGTTCCCACAGACGGAGACTTCAACATCTACTGGGATACCGGCAATCTGAACCCCGAAGCAGTTGAGGCCATAAAAGCTCAACACACGAACGTCAAGGTTGCCCTCAGCTTAGGAGGGGATAGCATAGACAGCCAGCCCGCGGAGTTCAAGCCATCTTCAGTGTCTTCCTGGGTAGGCAACGCAGTCTCCTCACTGTCGAAAATTATCGAAGAATACCATCTCGATGGCATCGACATCGACTACGAGCATTTTCAAGCCGACAACGATACGTTTGCAGAGTGCATCGGGCAGCTGATAACGAGCTTAAAGCAGAGCAACGTCATCTCATTTGCCTCCATTGCCCCCTACGATGACCAGGAAGTTCAGTCTCATTACCTCGCCCTGTGGAACAAATATGGGGATGTGATAGACTACGTTAATTTCCAATTCTATGCGTACGATTCCAGCACCACAATTTCACAGTTCATCAAATACTACAATACCCAGGCGTCTCAGTATAGCGGAGGGAAAGTACTGGTTAGTTTTAGTTCAGCTACCGGCGCTGGAGGCCTCTTGCCTGTGAATGGCTTCTTTGATGCGTGCAGGATGCTGAAGCAGAATGGGGAATTGGAGGGCATCTTTGTGTGGTGTGCAGACTGGTCGAAGGCTAATGGTTTCAAATATGAAATAGAATCTCAAGATTTATTGGCATCATGATTGTTTTCTTGTTATCAATCGCCAGTCAGTTGTATTAGGATGGTAGGATCAGGATGGGATTTATGGTTTCCTTGGATCCATGGGCGCCCAATAAAAAAAGGAACACATGTTTGGACTTCTCGTGCATTGTAACCCCGTTTTTTCTATTTTCATTAAAAACCCCAAATCTATTTGGCTTTTTCCTATAGCAAAGTAGATCCATTCTTTTGATTGCTCTGGGTTATTCAGAGATCGGGAATTACTGGATTTATAGATGGTTTTTTTTATTTAAATGCAGTAATTAAAAAAGGACGCAATTGCCACTATGGCTGTTACTATGATCAAAATGGGACGCTTCCCACTGATTTGTATGAATTTTGTTTATTCACTGTGTAACATGGAGTATCCTGGGGGTTTTCAAGTTAACTAAACCCCTTATGTACATAATATATTCACAGGAGGGTTTACAATTTTTCTGGATTTGTTCGTTATTTCGTTACTATTATAGGCACGATAATATATATCAAACCAATGAACATACAGACATTATCTAATTTATTTATTGTGCCAATGGCAGCGCAGATTTCTTTCCAATTGTCATTTTCAAGGAATCTCAGACCAAGTTGCTGACTCCCTTTTATCCCATAGCAGGGTGAGTCAAAAGAAGCCCAAATGGAGGGATCGAAATTTACTGTATTGGTGAAGGGGTTCTTCTTGTTGAGGTTGTGACAGTCTCTGCAAGTGTTGATTTAGGGGATTTTGTGACCAATCTGGAGCTCACGTAGCTTATTCCCAAATGTAGCTCCTCAGATGATATCTCTTCCTGTCTTCCTCCACTCCTGCCTCAAGCATTTTAATTCAAATGTGGAGGAGTTTCATTAGGTGTGACAATGCAGCACAGTTTTGCTGATGGGAATTTTAAGAAGGCTTGAGGATGCTCGCCAACCATTTGACGAAATCTCTGTAAGAAATGGTGTGCATTGGTTTACTCTCGTAAAGGACATGGTAGAAACATACTGACCCGAATCTACCCTGCATTTCGGTCTTCACCTAACAAGGTGGCATGTAGTTTTTTGTGAAAATCCTTTCTAGCAAAACTATCACCCTATAGGTGTGGAGAGCCTGGACTCGTGACATTGTGAAGACTGAGATCCAGCTTAAATCCCCTCCCAACTGAGGTTGATCTATGGCAGTGAGCAATTAGAAACTTAGTTTTGGAAATTGTATGTTTAGAAAAAGACCCGAAACAACAGATCTGGTAAAAAGCTTTTAGTAAACATTCATCTCTTCAGTGATTTGGACAACTTCGTCCCAGTCAATTTTTCAGATTTTTAGAGTTTAGAATATAGCAATTTATACCAAATTTGATGATACTAAGCATACTGTCGAAAGATGCAAATTGTCATTTTCAAAAAGATGTAGAAGCTCACATGAACAACAATTGTCGAGACAAAGGTTGTTGAATGTTCACAGATGAGAATACTATCGATGCCCGATACAATTGTTTATAAGTCTTTGCCTGATTTTCTTCCACTGGTGGTTGAAGTTAGTCTCTGGCATTGGTTTGGTTTGCACCAGCAAAAAAGCAGAAAATGGGGTGAGTTGTAGACTTATAGATGGTTGTAACTTTCAACTCGGAAAATCAGATTGGGGTAGAGTACAAGCGTTGGAAAGTTATTTCAAAATACAATAGGGAAGAAGATTCATGTTTGGAAAATGTTTACTAGGGCTTGACTTGATAAGGCAATTGTCAATGTGGCTAAGTATCTTAAACTTGGGGAAAGAGATCTATCTTGAAGTATGAGCATACTACATGCAAAAATGATCGAGGGTGACTGCATTTTTGTCATGTGGGTGCTTGAATATAGTGATGTGGAGGAACAATTGGTTGGGCAAGAGCATGACAGTGTAAGGTGCTTATTAATTAGCAAGTTGAATGTTGGACTTGGGATGGCTAGAGATACCTAGCAGATTTGACTTGAAGGACAAGCATGGCAAAGGATAGGTGCCAATGTTGTTGCCTTCGCATAAAATGCATGCAATCAATTTGTTTTCTATTGTCATATGAAATTCTATTACAGAGAAGAGTTATGAATGCACATGGTTATAAGAACCCTTCCTCTAGGGAAGGAAGGTAGGTAACAAGACATCAGGTTTGGGTAGAGTTGTACATCCATCTGGTTGTTTAACTTTACTACTTTAAGAATGGAAGTGGAAAGAATGCCATGTTCAGTAAGGTTATAAACAATGATGGACCAATAGAATGGTCAACAAATGATGAAAGCATGATATGCCTACATGTAGTGGACACATTATCTCAATGGGAAAAATTATATGTTCAAAAAAGATGTAGATCGTGATGCGCATAATGATTTTTTGTGATGGCACCATTGAAACACATGTGCTTGGTGTAAATCATGATATTTACTTGTAGGATATGAACCAACAACTTATGTGTAAAGAATATGAAGTGAGTAGTTAACTTCATCTTGCGAGGAAGCACCTAACGATAAAAGACTCGATCATGCTTGAGGAACAAAAGAGTAACTTTTATTGGGAATCGGATGGAATCTGAAGGCATCTTGAGATAGCATAAAAGTCACAAGCTTCAAAGAATGGAGAAGTGCCAAGAGTTGGAGATGGCCAATGGCACAACTATGACCATAAAGGGAATTTCTCACTAGCATTTTATTTTGCTTAGAAAAGTTGTGTTGTTTGAAGCAACAGATATACACATGTATATAGGTTAAAGAATGCTACTCTACTGAGACAACTATAGTTGATGTTTTTATGGTGTGACTCACAGAATGTCCATGAATTAGATCAATGATGAACTATGGAAATCTTTCCCAACCAAAGGGATTGGAAGGGAGTTTTGCTAAACTTGTCTATCACTGTGTTTCTATTCTAATTTGAGAAATGTGATAATGTGCAGATAAATAGGGTATATTAATTCTTAAAAATGCAACAGAGGAGATATGTTAATATGTATATGCACTAGTGAACATATTGAATGATAAATATGCAGCAATGTGCATATAGACATGCATAGGCATATATGTTGTTAATATGAAATAAATGTGGCATGATGACTAATTGTGGGTACTATTGGTTGTGTAACTAGGAGTAAATAAGGATAGAAGGCACTAGTTAGAAGGTTGGTGAAGGAACGGTGTAAGCTCCATTAAGATACCACCTAAACAGGTACAAATAGAGATGTTGATAGTAACCATACATGTATGATGAACCATGTCAATATGTGACATAATATGTGACATATGTGATGGAGGGAATTTAGGTAGGGATTCCTTCAATCATATTTGATATTATAGCTGAGCACTTAGTGATATCCGAATGCATACATGTGATTGACACTTAGGTAGGGGTATGGTAAAGGCAAGAAGCCTTGGACATGTAAAATTGTCAAAACACTTTGACACATTTTTTTTTTCAGCAGAAAAATTACCTTCCTGCTATTCCGAAGGAATCAAGGAGAGCTAACAACACACGGGAAATCTCAACAAACTTCCTCACATATCGTGGATGGTAGGTCGAGCAAACCATCAGCTGGTAATCCAAGCCAGAAGATGTCTCAACAGAATTGAACTCGGGTGGATGGAATGAAATCCATCTAACCCCATCAACAGGCCACCGTATCCTTGACAAAAAACACTTTGACACATTAATTAAGTAGAATGGAATTAGGGGATATTTGAAGTCTAAAATGGGTCTCCTAATTGAAATAATAAAATAAGAGTTCTAAATTTTGAATGAAAAAAAATAAAAAAACTACTTTTTCTTATTGTATATTTGACGTATCTCCTTATCAGTTTTCCCAAATTTCAAGTTTTGGAACTCGTTTGATGCATAATTTAATTATGCATCCAACGCATACCCACATGGCATACTTTTGAGGTACCCACGACATGAAAAACAAAAAAAATCAATAAAAAAACGTATTTTAATATATTAAAATACGTTTTTATTGAATTTTTTGTTTTCTATGTTGTGGGTGCCACAAAAGTATGCAATTTGGGTATTTGTTGGATGGAGATTTGAATTATGCATCCAACGAGTGTCCAGTCTTAAAATTTTGGGTAAATTGATAAGGAGACATGTCGAAAATACAATAACAAAAAGTATTTTTTTTCTTTTTCCCTCCAATTTTTTTTACAAATTTTACTCCATGGTTGACATCATCATCTTGAATCCTATTGGTTCTTATAAAGTGAATTTTGATGGTACATTTTTTGTTTTGAGTTCCATTTTTTACTTCAAAACTCCCCTACTGCAACACATGCATTGATTATGAGCACATAACCAATGCAAGTGAATACTTATGCATGTGATTTGAAAATGAATTCCATGTCTGATACCATGTTGTTGTTAGACCCAGGAAATGTTATATTGCCACACATATATGTTGAATTATTTTTTTTGTTCTTAATGTGGAATTATAGTAGAACTTGAAATCAATGAATAATCAATAGCATAAGCATTCACATGAGACATAGTATTTACCTTGGGGAAACGCTCTAGTACTTGAGGGAGAAAACTCCAACAAAATCTTCCTTAGAATATTGATAGATAGTAGAGAATGTCTTTGCAATGAGCACATTACATCAAGCACCCCTGGTGCAATCACATCGCAAAAAAGAAGAGAGAACAATAGAAGAACCCAACAATTGATTATGCAATAGGACCAATTCACAGTTTTGGTCACATGCACACTTATTTCAAGAGAGATTCGCTCTTCACCTTGATCTCATCAAAGCCTGCATTACAAGTGACATGTCATACATCTCATTCTTGGATTAATTTATAGCCTTTTGACTTCAAGAAGAACTCACCTTCCATATGGATGCTAGATCACTTAGTTAGGTTACTAACTCAAGTGTCGTCTTTTAGTTTAACTCAAGTGTCGTCATGCAAACACCTAGTTAATTAGATATTCTACTTCAGGATGAACTCGCCCTTCAACTGGATGCTAGACCACTCAGTGTTGTCTTTTAGTTTAGCTCAAGTGTCGTCATGCAAACACTTAGTTAAGTAGATACTTTGTGTTATCACTTCGTTAACTCTTTTAACTGAAGTCCTTCTTGTTAACATCACTGAAGTAAACAATTTGAGTTATCTCTTAATTAACTGAAGTCTTTCTTGTTAACATCACTGAAGTAAACAATTTGAGTTCTCTCTTAATTAACTGAATTCTTTCTTGATCACTGAAGTGAACAATTCGAGTTCTCTCTTATCTTAATATATCGTATCTTTATCTCTTGTCTTATCTACATGATCCAGTTGTGCCATCTTTACTTTATTCATCATAACAAATATACTAAGGAGATTTTTCCAATGATGTGATCATCTTGTTCTACTATCGTTCCAAGTGGTCATATGCTAAAGTAATTCACTCTAGAGGTGGCCAGACTCTAGAGGAGACTTAATAACTCAACCATGGTTAGTAGTACACCACACACCATTCATGCTTCAACATGCAAAGCATTAACTCAACACATGAGGCACCACCTCAACAGATGAGGATATGTCTTGACACACAAGACCTTAGCCTTGACAAGCAAGACTGTACAACATTATCACTTTGACATACAAAGCACTTACCTCAACACATGAGGCTTAACCTTTACACATAAGGATTAGTCATTCTTGAGTCCAAATCAAGAATCTACTCCAAGTTTCCTAAGTCCAACTCAGGCTCCCTAAGGCACTACATCGACACATGAGACTCAATACTAGCGCACAAGATTGACTTGAAGAATGACTCATGATGCCGTAACTTTAACACTCCCTCTCAATGAGGGAGGCATTCTCTTCCATACCAAGCTTGTCTCGAAAGTACCTATACTTCGTCAATGATACAGGATTAGTCAACATATATGCTATCTACTCATCAATAGCAATGTACTGAAGTCTTACGTCACCTCTCTGGACCATGTCTATGATGTAGTGGTATTTCATCTCAATGTGCTTCGATTTGTCATGAAAAACATGGTTTTTTGAGATCTTAATGCAGCTTTGATTGTCAAGCGAATGACAGTAGTCTCAAGCTTCTCACCAAAAAACCCAGCAAGTAGCTTCCTAAGCCACACAACTTCTTGAAAGGCGGTACTAGCTGCAATATACTATGCTTTTGTATTACTCAAGGCTATAGAGCCCTACTTCCTGCTGGACTAACAGATCACAGATGATCCCAAGCTAAAACAAAATCTGGATGTACTCTTTCGGTCCACAATACTACCACCCCAGTCAGAGTCAGAATAACCAAGTAGCATCACTCCTCCACATGAAGCATATATGATTCCATAAGCAATAGTACCTCAAAGGTATCCAAGAACATGCTTTGCAACGACCCAATGTCTATGTCTTTGCTCAGACATGAGCTGACTCAAGATACTGCATAACATATGTCTGGTCTACTTTGTATCAAATACATCAAGGAACCAATGAGATGTCTCTACATGGTAGGATACACAAGATCTGATCTGGAATTTGAATCATGTAGTTTCTCCATATTAGAAACCATTGGTGTAGACATGGATTTACAATCCATCATACCAAACCTGTGCAACACATCAACTGTGTACTTTCCTTATGAAAGATATATCTCATCTTTCCTTTGCCAAACTTCCAAACCAAGAAAGCATTGCGTAAGACCCAATTCTTTCATTTCGAACTCATAAGTGAGCTTCCTCTTGCACCGAGATATCAGTTGTTCCTCTCCAGTAAGGATCAAGTCATCAACATAGAGAACCAAGATCAGTGGTTGGTTCTTCACAACCTTGAAGTACAGGTTGGGGTTAGCTTAACTTTTGGAGAAATTGAAGCTCTGAAGATAGCTGACAATCCTTGAATACCAATCCCTCGGGGCTTGCTTAAGCCCATACAAGGCTTTCTTAAGTTTTCATACATGGGACTCCTTCCCATGAACTACAAACCCCTTAGGTTTCTATATGTATACTTTTTCCTCAACTTCACCATTAAGAAATGCAGTCTTCACATCCATCTACTGAAGCTTCCACCCCATAACTGAGGCAAGTGAAATCATGGCTCGAATAGTAGTGTACCTGTCCATAGGAGCAAATGTCTCATCATAGTATATTCCTTCTTTCTGTGAGAAACCATGAACCACAAGTCTTGCTTTATATTTCCCAATACTGCCATCAACTGCATGTTTGATTTTATAAAGCCACTTGGAATTTACTATTGACTTCCCTTCAAATTTAGGAACCACTTCCCACAAATCATTCTTCATGATGGATTTGTATTCTTCCACAATGGAATCTTTCCATACTTGCTTCTTAGCAAATTCCTCATGGGTGGTGGGATTTGAATCAATGATGTGACTCATTTGTGCTACATATACTGAATATCTTTCAGGTCTCCTTTTCTCTTCAGATGTGCTTTAAGGTGCTCCATGATTTTCTACCTCTTGCAGAATGTCTTGACACCAGGAAGATCTCCTCTTAGCAGAAGGTTCATCAAGTGATATTTCTACCAATTCTACTGGCTCTTTAGGATCAAGCGGATCTAAGGACTCTTCTGGCTTCTCCCTCTCAACATCTGAAAGAGGAGAACCAAAACTTGGATCCTCCATCATGGGAGTCTCATGCTCCTCCATATCTAAATCACATTGAAGTTCTTTAGAGCGCTTGAGGGAAAGTTCTTCATGAAATGTTACATCTCTATTGACTTCAATGTGCCTTTGACCTGGAACATAGATTCTATAATCTTTGGAGGATTTGTTATATCCAACAAATGTGCCTTTCTTTCTGGATGGCTCCATCTTTGTCCTCTTCTCTTTTGGAATGTGAATGTAAACACGACAACCAAAAATATTCAAGTGCCCAACATCTCGTTTTTCACTAGTGAAAACTTCTTCAAGAGTCTTCTCTCCTGGGATAGCATGTGGGATTCTATTCTAAATATAAACAACATTGCTGGAGGATTCTTCCCATAAGGAGGTGGGAAGATCCTTATCACACATCATAGCTTTTGCAACCTCTCATATTGTCCTATTCTTTCTCTCAGCTACCCCATTTTGCTGGGGGTTGTAAGGTACAGTCAGCTTCCTTCTTATCCATGCCTCTCGGTAGAAGTCATTAAACACATGAGACTTGAACTCTCCTCCATTATCATATCTCAAAGCGCAAATGTGCTTTCTAGTCTGATTCTCAACCAATGCTTTAAACTCTTGAAACTTGTTGAAAGTTTCACTCTTTTCCTTCAGAAAATAGATCCATGACTTGCGAGAGAAGTCATCCATGAAAAGAACATAGCAAAAATAACCACTCAAGGATGGTGCAAACATGGGACCACATATATCTAAATGGAGGAACCTGCAACAATTAATTAATGAAAATGCACGAGATATCATAAATAACATAACTTAGAATAGATTTATTGATCGCAGGCCACTTCGAGGGGGAAACCTCCTTTGAGCAAGCTCAATACAAATAACTTCTCCGTATCTTCATTGGCCTCAACACAAACTTATATACTAATTCTGTGCGCCAATACTATGGATCAATACCATGGAACATATAATACTATGGGATGCCTTACAAAGCATATGCGTCCAATCACTACTACATATGGCCAAAATTGCCATGTTTTTTCGTTGTAATTGCCACAATTTTTCGTCCCTATTGCAATGATCCGAGGTTCATTTTTTCATGGATATAGGGATGAAGATTCCCCCTCGTGGCAATAACAACGTTTCTCAGTGGCCACGCATCACCTTCGCAATAGTCCTCAGATCTTCGGAAAATTAATTCTTCCACGAAGTTTCGTCGATATATCAACGCCCGTCATCTATATGTTTCCATGCAAATGCTTTACCTGCCACAAAATTTCGTGTTTATAGAGACGAACTTGAATTGGCGGTGCGTCGCTATAGAAACTCATGTTCGTGGCAGGTTCAGCATCTGCGTGGTAACATCTTATACAACTCCACGAAATTTCGTCGCAATAGAGACGATTAGATTCACTAACTTTCGTGGTAGGTTCAGCATCTACGTGGAAACATTTCTATGCTTCCTTGAAACTTCGTCTCTGTATCCACAAAACTACGTCTCTGTATCCACGAAACTGCGTCTTTGTATCCACAAAAATTCATGGCAGGAATTCGTTGATATTGAGACGATAACTGGAAGTGTTAAAAAAAAACAAAAAGCCTAAATGGAAATCGTTGAATCAGTGTTAGTGGTTGTGTTTGAATGGACCAAAATGAGGATAAGAACAAGAGAGTTGCCTCCATTCTTCATAATTGCTACATTCGGTATCCAATAGATTTGAGCCTTGAGGACACATATCTGAGGATGACTTAGGAGAACTATTACTTTATTTATATAGTCATTTTTACACTTGGTCATCAGATTGAACTGCCAGAAGTCCTAAAAGTGCCAGAAGTTTGAGACAAGTATCAAAGGTTGATAATGACAAAGGTTGAATGCTTGAAATGATAATGTTGAATAGTTGAGGAGCTCTCACTATTGTTGAAGGTGTATTCTAATAGCAGGCTCCTCGAGAAGCAATGAGAAGATTGAGACGATCTCATGACATAAGTGATGAGACATGATCAACTATGATTTTGATTGGTGCAACACTATGTATCAAACGGGTCTGAGAAGTGAAATAAGGTCATTATAAACATAATATTGAATCTAATAACAATGGAGAAAATATCGAAGGTATTGGCAGAGTGTGCTCATGACAATCAAGGTTTGAATATGTTAATATGTTCCCTTGACATATTACTATTGGGAGAGAAAATCAACAATGGGTCTTGACATTAAATACGTGAAACCTGAGCTAAAAGCTCTATGCAAAATCCTAAGGATGGAGTCGATACTACTAGAGTTTCTCTCAAGGATCAGTACTGACCCCAGCATTGATCGAGGTCATGAAATGGTTTAACGAATCACTGAGAGAATACACTGAAAGAAAGAGCATAGTTGACTCGCACATTAAGGGCATGATATCATGAAGACATGAAGTCAATGTGAAATCATTGAGCTTTGGAAATGGCATGGAAAATTATAATTGACTGTCATATATATATATATGGGGGGTGTCCTGGAATGTCACATTGAGAAAGATCCTAAGAGATGAAGAAAGGAATCTTAGTCCAAGTCAATGAGGTCTTCCCAAATAGTCACGTGTTATATCATTTGTATGTTAAGCACTTTGCAAATCAGTTTAGCACTTCAAGTACCTTTTGGTAATTTCAGAGAGTAAGTGCAGTAGCTTAGTAAACTTATTATGACAAATTAAAAGACCAGAAGAGATATAAGCATCTTATTCACGTTGTCTAGCAAACTTATGGCAAGTTTTAAGGTCTTTTGGAAAATGTGAAGACTTGTTTCTCTCTTGAAATACAAAGGGATTAGATTTGCAAGTATCAAAACTATATGTGTGCCTTTTTAGGATGGTATGTTGATTTTATAGTAAGACTTGATGTCAATCTTTTAAGTGTTATCCTTGTCTTTGTGAGGTGAGGTCGGATCAATTGTGAAGACAATTGTGCAACCTTATACTTTGGTGGATATAAACTAGCAGAGAAAAAATCTAATGTGATTTAAAGGAAGAAAATTTACATGTCCCCTCTTTAATAGTATGACCAGTAAGTGGAAATGCCAAAGTATGTGTATGAAAAGGAACTATCTTCTTTTGTTTCAAACTTCTTTAATATGTAAAATTCAGTATATCCTTGAACTCTTAGATAGTACTAAATACAAGCAATTGTAAGCTACAGGAACATTGGAGTTTTGACTGACTGTCTCACCAACAATGATATTTTTCTTGAATACAATATTCAAATCTATTGTGACAACAGATACTACAAAGCACAAAATCATATTGATGAGGATTTGCAAACCTAGGAATGAGATTGGATGACTATCCCTTTTTGCAATCTGAATTTGGTCTCCACTATAGCATCCTCAATGCGTGGAAATGGTTGTAAATCAACAAGAGCAATTTGTACAGTTCCTTGGATGACTTGAATGGGCTTGGTATTTGCAGCTGGTAGATAGTGGGTATAAAAAATTGTACCCATCTCTCCTTTGGCCACTTTGCAAATGCGAACAGTGATATATAACAACAGCTTAGATGACCATATTGTTGCAGTGAAATGTGTGCCTTTGGTACCTCAAAAGCACGATCAATGAAGCAGGACTTCCCAGTCAAGACCACACTTTAGATAGCAGAGATAATAGTATTGTATCTTGGCTAAAAAACCCTCTAAGAAATGACTACACCCTTCTCAAGGAACCCACGGTGAACCATATGCAAGTCATGACCCCCCTTCTGAGATAGAATAAGATGGAAACACCACAAAGATAAAGACTTAAAGAAGAGATTTTGTTCTTTGGCAGGTATTGGAGGAGTGATAGGCACTGGCAGTGCTAGAGAAGTCTCTTCAGGCTTTGGAAGTAGCACAACATCTCTAGGCTTCCAACTAGAAGGGACTTCCATAACTGGAGGAAATGGAACATGATCTCCAGGCTTCCATACTGGAGGAATTGCGGGCTATTCAATTCCCATTCCGGCCCTCCACCTAGAATCAGTGGCAGTGTTCCAGGGACAACCTCTAGCATGGATTTTAACAACTTTCTCTAAAGCATGTTCCACAATTGCAACAGGCAATGGTTCTGTAATTGTTTGTTTTAGGATTCCAACATCCAAGTCTCATATTGATGAATGCAGCAAGCACAATAGTCATCAAAATCATTAAGGATTGTACTTCTAAGTTCTAATTTCCTATATTTTGGTGTGCAAATAGTCATCTTTTGGTGGGGAATGCTAGGTTTGGAATTGTGATGTATCTTCTATATTTCTTCTTGAGTCTTCATTAATGGCTACTGAATGGATGACCTGGGTATCATGCAATACTTTTTTATCATACCCACAACCAGCATCATGTGCCTTTCCACAAAATAGGCAACCATTTTTCAGTATTGCACTGATGGCATTCTTCAACAAATCTATCAAAGAGACAAGAAAATTTATTGACAAGAAGTTACCCATGAAGAAAATGTGCTTCCATCTTGTTCCTCGTGTCCAAGTGAACCTGGCATCGTTTTACGGCATGTATTGTATCTAGCCAAATATACCAAACACAAAATATGTTAAGTTACCTATATATATGTTAAATTAAGAGTTGATAATGCATAAACACATGAAATAGAAAATATGTTAAGTTACCTATATTCACATACTGATATCCAACCTTGGATAATCCAATGGAGATCATTGCATTAGCTATATCATGCAAATTCATAAGAAGGCACTGAATTTAATATTATATTATGACTGGAATAATTATTTATATGTACAAGCCAAAACCTTTTCTAAAGCTGACTATTTACAAGCGAGATAAGCAAGCTACCTGTTCCAATCCCATGTGCATTCTTCTTAGAAGTACGACCCATGAACACCTTAAAAGCTGAAGGTTTCCAATTCAGAATATGGATACGCTCAATTTTTTTTTCACAAAAACTAGTGAAACATTAGAAAACATCTATCTTTAGTCTTCCACAAACCTTATTTTAAATAGTAGACATCTGTGAGCAGCATAATTCAATAGACACGGTAAATACTCCAGGACTATTGTATTGCAAGCTTCCATATGTACAACCAGTAAGTTCTTAACTGCCATATCAACAGATTATAATTGCTTACAATGACAAGCAAACTAAAATGATAAACTAATATTCAGTAGCATGTAATAAAATAAACATGTATATCATATAACAGAAATAGAGATATAGTTGAAGATACCAACCAGCTGGGTGTGAAACCATTATTGAAAATATACTCAGAAGTGTTACTTTCAACAAAGACTGATTGTGCCTCGGAGAGGCCAGTCTTATCTAGGAACCAACTGGCCCTACAAGGGGGTGTGTACAAACCGGAGAGAGAGAGAAATGACTGGAGTTGATTAGGTCAATGACAGTCAAGCATAATACATAACTCAACATAAATTAAGTCACAAAAATTCTAAACTTCGACAAAGTCAAGTACTGTATAAGACCAAAACTTCAACAAGGTGGTATACAAAAAATGGAGGGTAAATGACCGTATTAACCACAAGTCTTAGGGAAGGTACCACAAGTCCAATAATAAATCAATCAAGGTGGGGAAGGTACAACAAGTATTTAATAACTCAATCAGTAACAGGTAATAAAATAAACATATAAATCATATAACAATAAGCGAGTTATAGTTGAAGATCTCCACGTCAACAATAAACCAAAAATCAGATTTGAAGTGTGGGTACAAATATAAACAATGGTCATAAAATAGGAAAAATATAAACAACGGTCATAACATAGGTGTGGGTAGTAGAATACCCATGACCCTTAGAACCAAGGGTATGCTCCAAATGTCGCCAAACAACCATAGGACTCTATAAGAGCAAAACTTCAACAAGTTGGTTTTTAAAAAGTTACTCAAGTACTCAACAAGGTGGTTTTTAAAAAGTTACTCCAAATGTCGCCAAACAACCATAGGACTCTATAAGAGCAAAAATTCAACAAGGTGGTTTTTAAAAAGTTACGAGACCAATCATAGCTCAATCAAGGTGGGGAAGGTACAACTAGTCATATCTCTCTCAAATGTACAGACGTTCCATATAACTTGAAAGTTCATCATCACAGTATAAGGAAGGGTGGTGGGATGCCAAATAAAAATATCCATCATTTCTCTCTATGCAATATTGATAGAATCACATAACAGTTAAGTACCTTGTACTATAAAAAATAAAATCCACCTGTTTAACCTTTAAATTTAGGAATATGGTCTACAAAAGCAAAATTTCATCACAATTACCATCCAAATTTCTGACTAGTGCCAAAGCAACAGTAAAAGATTTAACAACATAATTTTGATCTCTATCAACTTCAACACTCCTCTTTGGTCCCTATGTTGAAGTTGGTCCTCGAGATGTAAAGTTAAGTACAGACCTCAAACAGGTTTACATAGTCCACATACTACAACAATTAAGCACACAGATGATGAAAGAAAGGTACAATAACATAACAATTCTACAGCTGAATGATAAAACGGTACTATTTCTGAATAGTGCTAAAGCAACAGTAAAACATTTTATAACATAATTTTCATCTCTTTCAGTAGCATGTCATAAAATAAACATATTTATCATATAACAATAAGAGAGGTATAGTTGAAGATCTCATTTAACCAAAAATCAGATCTGAAGTGTGGTATTACTTCTGAACAATGCTAAAGCAACAGTACAAGATCTTACAACATAAATTTTGATCTCTATCAACTTCAGCACTCCTCTGTGGTCCCTCTTCCGAAGTTGGTCCTCGAGATGTAAAGTTAAGTACATACCTCAAACAGGTTTACACAATCCACATACTACAACAATTCAGCACACAGATGAAAGAAAGGTACAATAACATAACAATTCTACAGCTGAATGATAAAACGGTACTATTTATGAACAGTGCTAAAGCAACAGTAAAATTATTGATAACATAATTTTCATCTCTTTTAGTAACGTGTAATAAATTAAGCATATCGATCATATAACAATAACAGAGGTATAGTTGAATATCTTCATGTCAACATTTAACCAAAAATCAGATCTTAAGTGTGGTACTATTTCTGAATAGTGCTAAATCAACAATACAAGATTTTACAACATAAATTTGATCTCTATCAACTTCAGCACTCCTCTCTGGTCCCTGTGCTGAAATTGGTCCTCGAGATGTAATGGGAAGTAATCAAATTATAAAGAGTGATGATGATCGAAGTCATGATGAACATATCTAATATATCTAATATAAACAGAATCAATGTTTCAGACTTGTGATGACATTTAAATTTAAAACTCAAATTCTAAGAAAATAAAACATATAAATGGGAAAATTCCTTAGAGCATCAAATTAAAGATAAGTACCTCGTAACTATACCAAATAAAATTTATCTATGTAGCATACTAACAACATCGACATCCATCAAAATACAAATCAGGAATTTATGTTGCATCTACTTTTTCATTGTTTAATGTTTCTTTGCATGTTAAAAACTTGCGAGTGGGGTATCACAATCATCCAATGGCGCAGTATTTACTGCGATATCTCCTATTATTGTTTGTGTTTCCATGCCCTCATTTATGCCACTTCTTGTACGTCGCTGAGCAAGGTGTGGAGGCAGTTCTGTAGGGGTGTGAACTGCAACAACGAAAATTAGCATATATATATGACGTAGAACTATTATTGAAATAAATATTTCATTTTTTATTTAAATTACAATATTTCTCTTTACTAGTCGCTGTAGATGTGACAACTGGGGTGTTAATTGGAGGTATAGTTGCTTCCTCTTGCAGTTCATGCTCCTGAGCTGCATGGTCTTTCATTGAAAGAAGAAAATTTATAAGTATACGTCAGGAAATATATATATCTAATCACAGTAGATATTTCTATTTCCAAAGCATACATACCAGAATGGACACTATGCTCCTCACTATCATGGGACATGTGCACCCCAACATCAACTGGTACTTGCTGTGTACCGCTAGATTCACTGTTGTGGTTGCACTGTTGCTTAAAAACAAACATAAATTTTTAGTTATGGGTGATATAATCAGAAGTATTGAATAGACTATAATAGTATACTACCATTGGTGATATACTTGCATTTGCGTCATTGGGGAGATTGGAGTCTGCCCCAAGATTTTCCGATATTCAACCACACTTTTAAAACCGAACTTTAGGTCTTCATCAGTGGCAGCAGCTTGGAACGTATTTCCTTGCAATGCATGATAACACATTTCGAAATTTCCAGTATCAAAATCCGATATTTGTTCGATATTGTTAAATAAATATTCCCAACAATTAATCATTTAATACTTACGATTCTTGCTCTTAGTTTTCTATAGCCACCCTGGCCCAGTCTATGTTGCCCGTGCTTTTCCATTCTAGCCTTGGTTGCTTTGGAGGTGTCAGGTAGCCTATATATGAAAATTTTGAAAACCTTCGATATAAAAAATCTCACTTAAAACAAAAAAGAAAAAAAAATTGAGCTTATTTCAGTAAAAAGATGATATATGTTGTACCTTGCTTTTCCAGGCTGTGGTTGTTTTCCTTGTCTTTTAAGAACGTTCTCCTTTGCATCATCTATGAGTGCCTTCCACTCTTTCTCCGGAACCATGGGAGGGCGCTCATGCTTGAGGTCAGCTTGCAATCTTTCCCTATATTGGGCCTTGGTATATTTCAAATTCTCACCGGCTAACCTTGCAACAACCTTCTTGTTGAAAGTATTGCCGAACAAGTTGACCATGTGGTCCATCAATTCATCTCTCTTATTGCTATTTTGGCCATTCCACCATGTGCGAATGGTGGGGCCAAACAAATCCAAGGCTTTGTCATTCAAATGCCTGTAGAATACATTGTTTCCTGCAAATTAAATATGTAATCCATTAATTTAAAATAATTTCAACGTATGACTATTTCAATTTCATGATTAAAATGAATAATTTAA
This sequence comes from Larix kaempferi, assembly GCA_027924585.1. Taxonomy (NCBI): domain Eukaryota; kingdom Viridiplantae; phylum Streptophyta; class Pinopsida; order Pinales; family Pinaceae; genus Larix; species Larix kaempferi. The sequence goes on from BSBM01000013.1 coordinate 2,832,732, forward strand.
TTAATAAATACCAGCAATCTTTTGGATCTTGATAGGAACACAAGAGTCATCCACCAGAAAGGTGAGATCAAGTGATCCGATGCTTTTAACTTGTGCTGCTCCAGGAAAACTATCCTGGTTGTCTACAATACGTTCATCTCCAGAGTCATGTGGAGTGATAGGCTCTGTCTCATCATGCTAAGGCATAGCATCAGGCTCCGGCACGGCATCATGCTCTCTCTCATCAATGCCGTCATCAATGGCTTCGAGGCCAACCACAAGAGTTCCAAAAAGCCTCATTGGTACATTGCTTCTTTTTTGCTTCATTGGACCATCACTACTACCTATACCTGTCGGGGCAGGTTCTGTAATCACGGGTTTTAAAAAATCCTAAAAACAATGAACTTTACTTTATCAGATCACTTGGAAAAATAAAAAACATAATATCAGATATGAAATCATGTCATGGCTTAAAATCTTTTGTGAAGATGCCACTAACCCCATAAGATTGTATTTCATCTTGCAGCTGTTGAATCCTTGCCCTGTTCTCTTGTGTCAAGGGCCTTTTGCGAGCCAAGGCAAGCATTTCTATATTTTCCTTTTTCAAGGTTGTTCTAAAAGTGTGCAGTGGGTCAGTGGAATACAGAATGTTTTCCTCATACCTCTCATCACCCAGATTGGGTGCACGTGATTAAATTCATCAAACAATAATTTAAGTTAAGCAATATAATTTTAACATCATTCAAATATTGATATTGTAATGAAGATTAAGTCACTATTATGCACTAACACTTACCTGGCGCGGTGTTATGGCTGGTGAGTGTCCACGATGAACCGTTATCATGGAAGTAGCAGGTGTCTTTCCACGCTCCTGAATGAACCAGTAATCCATCATAATGTCATAAAAATGAACCAGTAGTCCATCATAAGCTCAGAAAAATGTGATTGTCAATAGTGGACATTGAATGTTGACATACTAAATCGAAAAATTTAGTTATTTTACTGAACAATTACCTGACGGGCCACAGAGTGTGACCTTCCACGCTCACCCTCGACCATGGTAGCAGTAGGTGCCTTTCCAATGGCGCCACACTGACACAATCAATCAATAAATAAACATTCACCTCATACTAAATAATTGTAACATAAAGAAAAATGAGATATTTCATTAATATTAATTTTTACCTCAGAAGTGGAAGATACATGTTCTGCTCCATGGCCATGAGAAAACTCCTGCCACAGTTTAATAAGCATGCTTTCATATGGAAATATTAACAATAAGCACTGAAAAAACGAATGCTAACAGCGAAAATCGGAACATCTTGTTGTTGTAGTCATATTTATTTACTATATTTAACATTTACCTGACGAGGCATAGTTTCTGACCTTCCACGGTCACCCTGGACCATGGAAGAAGCATGTTCCTTTCCACTGCCGTCGCCCTAAACAAACGTCAATAATCATTAAATGCATCATAAACAAAATTGAGATATTCATAGCAGTGTAATCACCATGTAATCACATGAAAATATTCATAATAAGCATGAATAAAGCGAATGACAATAGTGGAAATCGAATGTTAATAGAAAAAAAAAAAGAAAAAAACGAAACATTCAGTTATTGTAGTCATGTTTAGATACTACATTTAGCATTTACCTGATGGGGCATAGTTTCTGACGGTCCATAGTTCCCCTGGACCGTGGAAGCCACATCTATTCTATTTAATTTGTAATCGATCAACAACTCTTCACCTGCAAGTATTGTTTTTATTGCACATACATATATACGATGATGTTCGCGTGCCTCGAATTCGTAATTTGGTAGCTTATTTGTTGTCACTGATCGTGTACTATTTATAAATCCATCAACGTTTCCGAACGCTTTTGGTCTCCCATCAATATACATAGTCGCCCATTTTTTTTATTGTTTTCTGCTATTTGAATATCATTCGCGGCAACTCCGTATCTCCTCATACTTCGAGTATATTGGACCAAGATCAACCAATTATTGTATTTGTATAGTGGTCCTACATACTCCATCAATTCAATTACAGTGCCATAGCGGACCTTTATTCCATCCATGGAAAATAGCCCCAATCCATGTAAGGATGAAGGAGCGATGCGATACATCCTCCCATTGATGAAGAAATCTGTGTCCACTTGAGGTAGCATATTAGGTACCCATCGTTGTACTAGATGTTTATACCTCAATGGCAAATCAATGTCTCCTATGCTCTCAGCATCATAATTACACGACCTACCGTTGGCAATAAAATATTTCATACGTCTATGAAATATTTTCCTTATCTTTTCTGATCTAGTTGATATAAAACCGATAGATCTAGTACAACTCGTCTCACTTTCAACCTCTCCGAGTATATCTTCATCATCACTTGAGGAAGATAGATCTGACAAATACCTATTTGGTGGTACCTACTTGGCACTCAAATGGCCATGAGAAATTTGATTTTCAAAGACTATTTTCAAACATTATGTGTATATCTAAGTACACGTTTTATATACACACACACATATATATATTTTAAAATATATTTAAATTTAAAAAATATAGACATATAGATCCAATAAAATTTAGAAACTAGCACATTTACAAATATTCAATACAAATTAGAATCAAAACACATTATCTTGATTTGATTTGTCATACACATCTGAGCCTAATTTGCATATCAGACACAACACTTAGTGACTTAGGCATAACTCACGATAGCTGGAAAAGCACAAGCTGTGAAGCAAGAGAGATGAATAAGAAAAGCCTTCGCTGGTCTCGGATACTTTGAGGCCTCTGGTTGCTTTGGTTTATCAAAATAACATGTGCTAAGATTCAACTGATATCTAAGATTCAACATGTGCTAAGATTCAAATTTGATGTATTCTCTCATGAACCATTGAAAATAAAAATATATGAAAATACTAGATAAAAACATACTAGTGATTCACATACTAGATATATACACATATAAAGTACAACATTTTGTTTGTGATTCACATGTGATGCATAAAGATCACGCTAAACTGGGACTCACCTCCACAGTCTATAAAACAACCCAAATGGGCTAGGAAAATTGAGACAAATTAACGTGTATACGAAATAATGGTAGTTTTACAACACATAATCCAAGATGAGATGTGTAGGAGGTTAATATTAGAATCGAATAAGTTAAAAGATTTAAAGCATTCAAAAATTCAAATGTCCTATTTCAGAAATGTTTAAGGCATTCAGAAAGTAGGTGCTTGTAGGGAGAATCTTAGCCTTTAGTGTTTTTAATGTAGATAGTATAGTGCCACAAGGGACAAACATATCACTTGGGGAATTGAAACCTGGTGTGGGAAATAAGAACACCCCAAATTTTACAAACAAGGAAAGATCCCTTTGACAAATTCATGCTAATTGGACCATAGTTGGTGCTTAAAATTTACAGTAATTACAGGTTTCTGAGTGTTTACTTTATTATACAGCAATTGAGTATGAAGCAAGAAATGATTGCACCAGTTGTTGTTGAAGTTCCCATCAGATTCAAGACAAAAAATTCAATAGTAGTGAAGGAAAAACATGATATGTAGCCAAGGGTTGTTTTACTTAGTAAGCTCTTAACAAAGTAGTTTTTATTGAACCGAGACAATAAGACAATGATACAAGCCATAATGATGCAGGACTTTGATGTCCTCATTTAGTGAATGCTAGGACACCATATGATTCCCTACAAAGGGAATCTTTGGCATTTTGAGTAGGGTATACAAAAAAATCTACACGAGGTCCTACAACAACAACCAACACCTCAAATGTACTCAACATAATATATCAATAACTATAACTATTTCCTAACAATGCCTTTAGTTGGACTAAAATATCTCAATCCTAAAGTTTGGAAGATTTGTTAATGGGGTCAAGGTGGAGTCTTGGCTATGCAATCTCAAATCATTTTTTAGATTTTGCTAAATATAGACAAGAAGACAATGAGTTACAAGCCATAATGATGCATTTCGTGACTTAAGTAAGGATCAAGTGTGCATTAGCGAGTAGTTATACACCTAAACATTAGCAACATGATGGTGTATTTCCCAAGGAAAACATTGGCAACATGAGGGAGAATAAATTAAGTAGTTACATTATTTTAGGCACACACAAGGAGGGAACTCATCCCTAAGAGACCATCTATCTTGTGAATGTTGAAATTTACATGGATGTATGTTCCCCTAGTTGTATGAAATTTTATGAACTAAAGTTGTGATTAAAATCTCCGAAATTTCATTGTATCAAATGCTAGATTGAGTTCTGCTATTTATTAGACCATGTGAGATCTTTGAATTTGGAAGATATCTTATTATAAGGGACGTGATATGGGTATACCATGCCTTTATCATTGGATATCACAGTATAGGGCTTATGCACATCTCCAACAAAATTTCTTTTTGAAACTCTATTTGGCCTACCACAACTAACCAAACCTTAGTTGCGTAGGTGCATAAAATACAAACACCACAACAAATAGCACAACACATAACAAGAAAAACATCATTACATATGTTAAAAAAAGAGATGAGGTGTAATGCTATAGATACTAATTTCACTTAAGTATAGATGCACTGCAGAACAATACATTAATTTCATTAGACTCCATTCTCAAACTTTGTTACAAGAGGCATTCTACTATTTGTACCTTTAGTTCATATGATACAAAAAATACAACCTGTCAAAATCCTTTCTCTCCAAAAATCTTAACATGACATTATAGTTTTTTCTTTGGCCTGCAGCTAAACCTTGTGTATCCACACCAGTTTTCAAATAACCCATGGCTCTAGATATTCAAAATTCACACAGTCTAACCATGTTGGTCTGCATATGTCTTTCACTTCCTACAACCTAATTTTGTGGGGCTTGGTCCTTCAATCAAAATTCTTGCAACCTAACCAATCATACAAGGAAATGCCCTTTTGAATTCATGGATTATAGGGCAATGCATGGAGGAAACACCTTACAACCAACTTCAAATACTATATGTCTATGAACAACTCTCTGAACGAATCAAGAAATATCGAATGGTCTTTCAAGAATTCTCTAAAAATCTCCCATGATTCCCCAAAATTTGATGGAACTAGAGGTTGGAACATAAGCGAATCTATGAACCCTAATAGGGTGAGACAATTGCGCTAAAATTTATGCCCAATTGCGTGAAGAGAACATGGCAAGGTATGAAGAGAACAAGGAAATATGCCCTAAAATTTATGGATGAATTATGCCCAAAATATACTAAACATGAGTCGTGTTGAATAATTAGTTTTACCCATCAGATGAAAAATGAAGATAGTAACATTGGAAACTCACCATGTTCTCGAGGATGCTTTTGGGCGCCCTCTCTAGCAATGCAGCAGGGACAAATTGTTCCAAGGCTCTCCTCCACAATGGAAATGGCTGCAACACTGTTTGGGAAGGTGCAACGGGCTAGGGTTCGAGCAAGAGCAACGAGCCGACCGCAACAATGTTCAAGCAAACTGCAACAGGGTTCGAGTAGGGGCAGTAGGCCAAGGTTCTCACCACTATGGAAGGTCCAAGCAACGGCAACGTGGGGTAACGCAGGCCGAGGTTCTCACCACTATGGAAAGGTTCAAGCAGACCGCAACAGGGTTCGAGCAGGCCAAGGTTCTCACCACTATGGAAATGCAGAGAGTTTTCAGTGTTCGAGCAGGGGCAACGCGGGCTGAGGTAAGTTGTGTTTTTTTGCAATTTGTTTTATTTTAACTTAATTTTAATTTTGTTTACTTTTGTTTGTCTTTAATTTTAATATTATTTGTTAATCATTTTGTTTAATTTTATTTGTTCTTAATTTTAATTTTATTTAATTTTGTTTGTTTTTAATTTTAATTTTATTTAATTTTGTTTTTATTTTTAATTTTATTTTAATTTAATTTTGTTTGTTTTTATTTTTATTTTATTTTAATTTTATTTAATTTTGTTTTTATTTTTATTTTTAATTTTATTTAATTTTGTTTAATTTTAAGATTGTGCATATTGTCCCCAGTCATCTCGAGATGACACTAGGGTGAAAGGTCAAAATCTCATGAAGAAATATGCAGTGATTGAGTCAGCAAAAAAGGCAAAAGAGGTAGGAAACTCACGTTTCTGCATGGTTGCTGCATGGAGAGATACCGTGGGTAGGAAGACAAACTTCAATAAAATTCATGACTATGTGAAAGAAATCAGGGGCATGGAAATGGAAGTATGTTGCACTTTGGCTATGTTGGAGAAGAAACAAGAAGAGGATCTCAAAAAGGCTTTCCTTACAACTTATAACCATAACTTAGACACGCCAAGGGAATTTTACCCCAACATTATAAAAACTAGGGAAATGAATCACTTGATAAAAACAACAAGAATTATGATGCCAAGGGCCATGGTCCAATTGTCTACTGGGTGGGTCCGTTTATCTTTGCTAGAGTAGGCACTATGCTTTCTAGATAGGGAAAAATCCATCTTTATTGGTGAGAAATTGTTGACTGCTCCTAATAATGACTATGATGTCGATCAACAAATGCTCAAGGTGTTGGGTCTTATACCTAAATTTGGTAGCATTGTACACTAGTAACCTAAAACGTTAAAATATTTTACAACTATGACCATTATCACCATGCTTAATGTTTAAATTTATAATGCATACCATGAAAACCCTATAAAGCATATTATTGTTCTATTGAATACCATATAACCCTAAAATACTAGCCCTTGAAAACATCTATTAGACAACAATATATATCCCGCTACTCTTACAATTATTAACATCTAACCATTATCAACACCAATACATATAAGCCTTAATTTGTGTCTCTTGTAACTCTTAAGCCTTAATAATATAGCATATAAACCAAATGAGAAACACTTATAAACCATCATTGTCGTCGTCGTTGCCGTCATCGTCACCATAACGTGTAACCCACAATACTTATAAAACCCACACATTATCATCATCTTTATCATCAATGTCATTGTCATTGTCATCATCACCATCTCCACTTACATCACCATCATCATCATCATCATCATAATCATCATCATAATATGTAAAGCAAGTTGAGTAAAAGATCCAAATCCTAGGCTCTATCAAGCGCCGAGAGGGATCAAATCTCCCGAGGTGCAAACATCTACTCAAATAGAGTCTAGAAACCATCCCATACCGTCACTACATGTGTCTAGTATAACCATGCAAAACTACAGTCCGTACTACCACGCATTGAAAAAAATTCAACGTTGGCCCCATTCGGTACATTAATTATTCTATAGGTCGATTGCTTTATTGTCAAATTGTTAGTGTGAGACATGATTGAGTCTAGAAACCCTCCCATACCATCACTACATGTGTCTAGTATAACCATGCAAAACTTCAGTCTGTACAACCACCCATTGAAAAAAATTCAACGTTGGCCCCATTCGATACATTAATTATTCTATAGGTTGATTGGTTTATTGTCGAATTGTTAGTGTGAGACATGATTGAGTCTAGAAACACTCCCATACCGTCACTACATGTGTCTAGTATAACCATGCAAAACTCCAGTCCGTACATTATTCAAAATTAAGAAAAAATATACTTTTCTTTACATTATACAAATCCACTAATTAGTAATTGAAATATCCCAAAAAATAACACATAAATCTTATAACTTGATTTTGTGTCTTGGTTAATCGACACATGTTCGATTCAAACCATTACCACTACAACCTCGAGGAACACCCACGCTTCTGCACATGTAGAACATAAGATTAGAAAAGTAATTTTCAAATATAACCAAGTTAATCAACATAATCAACATATGGTACGTGAGTGCATTTACTTTAACTTATAAACATTGCGTACCTCAACTTTTCAACAATTAAATATCATTCATCTTCTTCTTCATTCAACTCAACATCTGTATCAGGATCTGGTTCTGAATAGATATTGATGAAAGGATCATTCACATCGTCATCATCATTAAAGTCATCTTCGCTAATATAGTCATCCATATCGTCAATGAGATCATCGTCTGCTACATTTGCATGATCAACCTCTTCAACTTCTTCATCTAACACATCGACTGTAGCCTGATCTGAATCATCATCATCTTCTTCTTCTCCCTGATCTTCATCTTCTAGTACATGATTATACTTTACTGGTATTCCTCTTGGATCGTAACGAACAACGTATGACCAACCTGCTTTACCTGGTACCTCGGAGTAGTAGACTTGCTCACATTGACTTGGAAGAACATAAGGCTCTGTACCCGGTTCAAATGTCCTTGTATTAACCATGGTAAATCCATTAGCATGCTTAATAACAATTCTTTCAGGATCGCGCTCATGCATCCGTAGCCTGTACCACTTCACCTCAAACAAAACTATTTTAAAGGAATTAAAATCACACTCAAGAATGTCCTCCAAATAGCCATAGTACCTATTCTCGGTTTCTTCTGGATGTCTATCACTTCTAGAGAAAACATTGGTGACCTTAAACATTGCAGTTATCCCACAATACGAGGTTTTCCTGTTATCATCCAACTTTTTGATACGAAATTTACGACCATTACACCACATAGCCTTATGATGTTTCAACTGCAACATTGACAACATGTTACAAATACATTGTGAATTAATAAACGTCATATAGGAGTTAGTAAATATAATTGAAAACTTAAACAAATGAAATGTAATAATTGGAAAAATGGATCAAAGTAACTAGAAGAAATATGGGTAAAAAAATTACTTGCCTTTTTATCTTTTAAACCATAGGCTAAATCAACTTCCCTTTGTGATGTAAGGTCAGGAATTTGATGTCGAAGACGATGAACTGTTTTAAGCATGTTATTGACCCCTTCCCATGATAACCTATCGAAGAATTCTTCACAATCTTTTATCCAATGCTCCATCCAATCAAGGTTGTTTGCAATGTATAAATGTAAAGCATCCCACACTGGGCCAACTATATGATAAAAAAACAATTCAATTTCATAATTAATTAGATCATCATTAAAGGAACATAGTTTAATATAGTTGAAAATGCATAATTATTAAAAAGAGTTAAAAAACAGTATGATAATATAAAATTGGAAAAAATAAATGTGTAACATGTTAATTCAACATTAACGTATAATAATAATTACCTTTCACAGTCCTCAATGTACCTCTACCCAGTAGGACCTCCCCTTCAAATTTGTTGATGGAGTCGAGATGCCAAATGCAAGGCACAATCATATTTTCTTCTATTTTAGGTAGATATTCACTAATGTACACCATGCATTGATATACCATATATCCTTCAACCATAGAACCCTCGGGACGTGCTCTTTGTCTAACAAAATCCTTCAATGAATTCAACTACCTCTCCACCATCCATATCGACCTTGTGTGTACTAGTCCACATAATTCAATCTCCTCAACTTGGTGTATGAGGTAGTGTTCTTGTGCATTGAAAAATGTTGGAGGTAGATACTGTTGGATTTCACACATTAGTCGGGGAATTTCTCTCTTCCAATGCCTTATATCTTCTTTATGGATTTCTTTTGATGAAAGCCACCTACAAATGATGCAATAAAACAATATGTCAAGGCATATATAATATTTGCGGGAAAAACATAATATATGTCAATAAGTTCTGCTACAGACCACAGACCAAGTACATTTTCCAAGTAAAACATTACTTACCTCATGTATTTTACAAGAACATAAATAATATGTTTTATGTTGTTGTTAAAGTCGTTTGGGAGAGACAAAGGTAGAACATACTGTATCAAAAAACACATAATTATTAATATTTATTTCTAGATAAGAGAATAAAATTAATAAAATAGTGCATACCGATAATGAAATATATTATAGACTAATGATTACCTTAATGAATGTATGCCAATCATGTGTTTTAACCCCTGCAAAATCACCTTTTTTTGTCAAGATATTCTTTATGTTTGACGAAAAACCTGTCGGAAACCTGATATTTTTGATGATCTCTCTTACAATATTGCTCTATTGCTCCGTCAAGCACCAAGAAAGACTAATATTCTGTTGATGGCCATCGCCATTAGAATTAATGATCACACTTTGCAATGCGTGATTAGATTCTTGGATGTCACTACAAATCTTTCCAATTCTTTCTTTGCCAGTCCTTCCATCTAATATTCGCCATAACATTTCTATTATGTTCTTCCCGATATGCATTGTGTCAAACAAATGAACTATTTGCAGGTGCTCGTAGTATGGCAACCTACTAAATTGAATTAGGTAAAATTTGATTCCTTGTGTGCCTTAACGACATTCATGAAACATCAACAAAATCAAATTAAAACCAATTAATCAATAATGGTATAACATATTGCGTTGAACATAATTCAATGCAAAAAAACAAATTGGCATACCTTGATGGTTTCTATTATATTCCACCTTCCATAGGTGAGGTGTCATTCTTCGTGGTTTTTTTCCATTCTCTTCTTTACCGTTAAATTTTTCTTTGTCTATAGTTCGATAACTATGGTTCTTAGGTAGAAAGTGCCTATACTCATCGAACACTTCCTTTGCTAAACTCCTTGAACGACGAGATTTTATCCTAGGCCCGCAAAATGGACATGCAAATTTACCCTTGGTTTGAAGACCTACAAGATATATGAATTGGTGTAGCAAATTAGCATTAAAATTTAAAATAATGCATGATATTGTCAACAGATATATAAAATATTAAGGAACAAAAGAAAGTAACAACATACCACAAAAATGTGTTAACCTGGGAGCATCATGAATTGTAAATGCAAGTATTCCATGGAATTGAAATCGCCTTTTGCCTGATTGGTCTAGAAATATCATACATAGTGACGCCAACCCATAACTTCAACAACTCATCGATAAGAGGCTCAAGATATACGTTCATATCTTTAACCTGGTACTTTCCTAATTCATCAAACATACACGATTAATTATATTTAGCACCTATATGTCGTTATATATAAAAGACATAATTATCATGCACGAAACAAATCAATGAAATATTTACTGATCAGACTTTCAATTAAAAAAATACCTATTAATTAAATACCTGGAACAATCATTGCCAACATTGTGTGCTCTCTCTTGATCGACATCCAAGGAGGAAGGTTATTGTTTATAACAAAAACAGGCCACATTGAGTAGGTAGAACGAAGCTCTCCAAATGGATTGACACCATCAGCTGCCAAAGAAAGTTTAACATTACGAGGACCTTCTTTAAAAATTGGCCACTTTTCTTCGATGTATCTCAATGCAGAGACATCTGCAGGCATTCGAAGAACATCGTCGCGACTTCTATTCTTTGCATAGAAATCCATAAACTGTGCTATACTTTGACACCTGAACAACCGCTGGAAACGTGGGATTATCAGAATATAACGAATAACTTTTTGAGGCACCTTTTTTGTCACTTTATCGGTTCGATACCTACTTGTTTGACATTGTGGGCATTCATTTTCTAATGCATATTGTCCAGAGTATATGATATGATCATTAGGACATGCATCAATAGCTTGATACTCCATACCAAATGCTTTCATAATGACATATATCCCTCGATATGTGCGTGGTAAAATATTTGAAGTTCGTAATAGAAAATCACCTAACAATCTACAAAATTCAAAAGAATAAATCAATGAAAACAATATTAATCATCAATATCACATCCAAACTTTACACATTAGATAACAATAGCAACAATATAGGAAAAAAGTCAACCCTTTCTATATATAGATATTGTGAACATGCAGAAAAAAAAAAAAACAAATTACATACCTTAGTATCTATTTCATACAGGTGTTTGATAATCCATTCAAAACCTTCAAGTTCAATAACAACAATATAGCAGATAAAAGATTTGTTTTTGAGCCTTCATAAAGAGGTTGACTTGACTTCTCAAGTAGAGGATCAACATCATCACTATCATCCTGGTTGTCCTCATCCATTGGAGAAAATGTGTCTTGGATCAATCTATGTATCTCATCTTCCTGATTTGTGTCACTAATGTTATCTACACCCATTATATCATTAGAAATAACTACTTGATCATCTTCAATATTCTGATGTAGAAGTTCGTCAGGTCGCGAATGAGTATTTCTGCTAGTACTTGGCAAATAACTCTCTGGAACGCGACATTTTGGGGGCATTGTCTATAAATTTACAAACAACATAGAAAAATTAGTTTGTATAGAACATACCATAAAAAAATAAGACATTTTACTAAAATTCATGCAGACATGATAAATATTACAGTGAATATATTAAAAATTGAACCCCAAAAATAGTGTTACCAGGGGATGATTTTCATAACCCCCTTCGGTGTGCCCCTTCTCCCTACAATGTCTTTCAGTTGTTTCTATTAAAAGTCTTCTTTTTTGCAAGCCCCTGCAATCAAAGCAAGGACAATAACATTTTCTATCTCCTCTCGCATCTAATGCAGCTCTAAACTGAGCAAGCTTCCTTGCATTTTCATTCATAGTGACAAATCCTTGTAGTGGTACAAGTAATTATCTTACCTACACCATACAAAACAATAACTTGTCAATTACATTAGATATTATAAGTACATTTCTAAATATAGTATATTATAATCCAATATTTTCTATATTTATAAAGAAAAACATGAAGACTAAAGTAAATATGAATGGAAAGATGGTTATAAGTTGGTTGTGAGAAAGTGAATTGAGAATGGCAAGATGGTAAGTTAATATAATCTAACGTTTAATGTGAACACTTGGAGGGAGATTGTACCCATGCAGTGGTTGGAATTTTAAATAAATATTCTTTCCATATTTTTAGGAATGCATTGTATCAAGAGCACTAAAATTAGAAGTGGTTTTGGTTGGTTACTAAAAAAAATGGTAAACGTCAAATGTTAAGGAACCAAAAATATTGGAAAATTGATAAATACTTGTATAGTTTGAAGACCTGATCATATAGTTTGACCACCAAAGAGGGTAGGCTCTTAACCAATATTGTAGAAGAAAGGATTGTAATAGATCCCAAGCATTATGTATGTCAAATGTTATATAGGACCGCAAACGCACTAGAGATAGTACCAATTGAAAGAGAAAACAATTTCAAATATGCCATTTTCAAAAAGCAAGTTAACATGACCTAAGCCAAAAAAACAAATTCTTGAAAAAAATATAGCAAGTTAAATGAAAATGATAGCAAGTTCTTGAAAAAAATATTAGAAAGGCAAAAAAGCAATTTAACATGACCTAAGCCAGCTCATTACTAAACAATATTAAAATCTAACCCTTATAAAAATATAGACAAAAAATTACACATTACTAACCTTATAAGTTGAAAATCAGAGCTGTGCAGAATATCCAAGCTCATACAATCACCCCGCAAGTCCAAAATCCGTGCTCAATGTGCCGCAAGAAAAGAAAATGTGAAAATCATGGTGAGAGTGTAGTTTATATAGCTGGACATTCGTCCCTGTTGCCACGAAAACTAAAACCTAGATTTTTCGTCCCTATATCGACGAATGTTCGTGGAACTTTATAAAATGTGGATATTGCCACGATTTTTCCGCCCTGACAAAAAAAAAGGTTAAAAAATCATTTTTTGAACCCACGAATGTTGAAAATGTGGAAAATTTTCATGGAACAATCCGCCCATATGTAGTAGTGAATACTATGGATCAATACCATGGAACATATAATACTACGGGACGACTTACAAAGCATATGCATTCAACAACAATATACTAACAAAGTAAAGAGAAGGGTTGACATGGGTTCCTAACATTCCTTCCCCCTTAGAAAAAGCTTTGTCCTCAAAGCTTTAAATGTGGAATATTTTGCTAAATATGAAGGAGTGGTTCCCATGTAGAATCCTCTGGTTGCATTCTATGCCACTGAATTAATACCTCTGTGATAGATCGAGAGAGAAGATGCGAGTGCACCTATTGAGGTCGGTCTCCGGCTCCAAAAGGATGGATCCTTCATTATCCAATTATGGTAAAATAGTTTGTCCTCTGATGTTGGTGCCAAGAACTTTCTTTAGACAAGAGACATAAAATACTGGATGAATGCGGGAAGGAGGAAGTTCCAATTTATAAGCAACGGACCCAATCTTTTGAAGAATCTTATATGGCGCATAGAAATTTGGAGCGATCTTATGACGCCCTTTGAGTTTCAGGGAGGATTACTTGTAAGGATGGAGATGAAGAAAAACCATATCACCTGCTTGCGCCCAGAATGATGTTGATGGGCTTGCTGCTTCATTCGATTTCTTGCCATGTGAATATTGTCCTGCAAAATGTGAAGAATCTGATCGCGGTTTCAAAGGACCATGTCAACTTCCTGAACTGGTGAACTGTTGGGGTTGTATGGAAGAAGAACTGGCGGTGTCTAACCATAGACTACTTCATATGGATTCATTTTAGAGGCAATGTGGTAAGAGGTATTGTACCACCATTCAGCAAAAGGGAGCCAATTTTCCCAATGATGTTGTTGTTCGGAGATGAAGCAACGAAGATAAGTTTCCAAGCATTTATTGATAATTTCAGTATGACCATCTGTTTGTGGGTGATACCCTGAACTCATATTCAGTTTGGTACCAATGTGGCGAAATAGTTTTGTCCAAAAATGATTGGTGAAAGTTGCATCGCGATCCAAGACAATGGAAGAAGGGATTCCATGAAGACAGAGGATCTGGTCCGGGAAAATTTGTGCGACCGAAGAGGCTATATAGGGATGGCTGAGGGAACACAAATGACTATATTTGGAGAGGCGATCATCCACAACCAAAATCACTGTCTTCCATACAGATTTAGGGAGTTGTTCAATGAAATCCATAGAAATATCTGTCCAGATTAGTGTAGGGATGGGAAAGGGTTCGAGCAATTCGGAAGGAGTGTCATTTCACCCTTATTGTGCTGGAAGGTATCACATTCAACCACCATTTGTTGAATTGTCCTTTTCATTCCTTGCCAAAAGAAGTTACACCGTGCCCGCTCATACATTTTGAGGAACCTAGAGTGCCCTGCTGATGGAGAAGCATGGAGTTCATAGAAGACAACCTATTGAAGATCTGTGCTCTGGGGAAGCCCCAGACGACCCTTGTATCTCAGGGAAGCACCATCCCAAGAGTAATGTGGTACAAAAAAAGGGTTTTTGGCCAAGCATTGGATGATGTGAGATAACGAAGAGTCAATGACATAGCCCCGTTGAACAGATTGCAACCAATTTGGACCATACATAGAAATAGCTGAAAGAGAAACTTGGTGCGAGAAAGAGAATCCGCCACAATATTGTCCTTACCCTTCTTGTAAGTGATCTCATAGTCACAACCCATGAGTTTGCTAACCCATTTTTGTTGTATTGGGGACGATACCCATTGTTCCAGGAAATATTTCAGACTTTGGTGATTAGTCTTGATGCAAAAATGATTCCCTAATAGGTATGGTCGCCACTTCTGTACTGCATGAAAAATAGCCATAATTTCTTTCTCATATGTAGAGGCAACTAAATCCTTATCGAAAAGGGCTTTGCTGATGAACGCAATGGTATGTTCGTATTGAAGGAGAACAACACCAAGTCCATTGCCACAAGCATCACTCTCAATAGTGAAGGTCTTGGAAAAATCAGGCATAGCTGGAACAGGTGTAGTACACATAGTTTGTTTCAGTTTGTCAAATGCGCACTCAGTATCATGTGTCCATGTAAAAGAATCATTTTTCAATAGAGCGGTTAATGGAGCTGCAATATTCCCATAATCCTTGACAAACTTGTGGTAGTAGCCAATCAATCCCAAAAAACCACGAAGGCTCTTGAGTGTTTGAGGATGCGTTCAATTTTTCATGGCAGTTATTTGGAAGGATCCATGCGAACCCCTTGTGTTGAAATAATGTGTCCAAGATACTCTACTTCCTCTTGTCCAAAAACACATTTAGATTGTTTTGCGTGGAGATGATGATCAGAGAAAAGTTGCATTACAAGCTCCAGATGCTAGAGATGCTCAACCCATGTTTTACTATAGATGAGGATATCATCAAAGAAGACGAGAATGAATTTCTACAAGTAGGGCCGGAATATTTTATTCATCAATGCATGGAATGTGGAAGGAGCATTAGTGAGGCCAAAGGGCATGACCAAAAACTCATAGTGGCCACCATGTGTGCGAAAAACAGTTTTAGGGATATCATCCTCATGAACCCAAATTTGATGATACCCAGAACAAAGATCCAACTTGGAGAAAAATTGAGCACCATGAAGCTCATCAACAATAGGAATTGGAAACTTATCCTTGATTGTGAGGTGATTAAGTGCTCAGAAGTCAATACAGAGGCGCCATGACCCATCTTTTTTTCGGATAAGAAGAACTGGTGAAGAAAAGGAACTAGTACTAGGGCGAATAATACCTTGCTTTAGTAAGTCCCCAACGAGCATCTCAATCTTTGTTTTTTGGTGAAATGGGTAGAGATAGGGCCTGATGTTGGGAGGAACAATTGCAGGAAGGATCTGAATATGATGGTCTTCTGGCCTTGAAGGTGGAAATCCCACAGTTTCAGCAAAGACACCTGTATATCTATCCAGTATTTGTTGTAGAACCAAAGGAGTAGTGGAGACCGCTGATGGTTGCATCTGAATAGAATGGATATGAGCGATGACACCATGTGAATTATTCTTAAGGAGATTTTCCATGCGATGTGAAATAATGATGCTGAGAGACCCTGGTTGTAATCCTTCCAATGTGTTTTTTTTTCCATTGATTGAAAACTGCATCCAAAGTTCAGCAAAATCCCATAAGATGGGGCCAAGTGTGCGTAGCCATTGAGTTCCCAAAGCCACATCAAATCCTCCTAAGGCCAAGGAAAACATGTCAGAGAACAGGTTATAATCTCCCATAGAGATATGAACATTGCGACACTTCCCCTTGCAAGGTAAGCTGCCCCCATTGGAAATCATGACTTCAAAGTTGGAACAAGGATGGACAAAACAATCAGCCTGTTTGGTGATCCCAGGGTCAATGAAATTATGAGTGCTACCAAAATCAATGAGTATTATAAGAGGGAGCTTCTTGAAGTAACCCCTAACCCATATTGTTTGGGGGGTGGTGATTCTAGCTAAAGCATGGAGAGATATCTCTGGGTGATCGTCTTGAGATGGAGGGTCAACGGGCGGTTGTTTAATGACGACCTGGTCATCTATTGTATTTGGAGCTTCTTCACCAATTTCAGAGGTAGGCATAGAATCCAAATCCAAGAGATAGAGCTTTTTCTCAACACATCTATGTCCCCGAGTAAATTTCTCATCACAATTATAACAAATCCCTTTTTCTCTCGTGCCCACATCTCTGCTTCAGACAAATGCTTGATAGGATTTGGTCGAGGAGCTGGCGTGATGGGAGGTCGTTGGAAACCCATATTCCTGAAGGGAACAAAAGGGGTTTTGGAGCGTTGTTGGGCTGCGATATTGTCCTCTGCCAACTTAGACAACCCCAAGGCTTCCATCATTGTGTTGGGACATAACATTTTGACCTCAGATCGAATTGCATCCTTTAGACTACTAATAAAACAACTCCTGTAGAAGTCATCAGGAAATCCTTCTTTGTGATTGGTTAGTTTCTCAAATTTTGTATGATATTCTCTCATAGTGCCAATTTGGAGAAGTTTAGTGAGTGCTCCTATGAAGTCATCAAAATCACTAGGACCAAATCGTTGCAAAAGGAGTTGGCAAAAATCTGGCCATTTGGGCTCTTCATGAGCCTTGATGTACCAACGATACCATTGAAGGGCTTCATGTTCCAAATGAAAGGATGCAAGTGGAAATTTGTTGACATCAAAAGTATTATGCATACTGAAATATTGTTATGCTCGATAGATCCATCCAATCGGATCATTACCATTGAAGTGAGGAAAATCAAGCTTCGGCCCACGGAAATTGCTGGAAGAAGAGAACCCAGTGTTTACAAAAGACTTTGACTATCATTTATTGTGCATGGATGAATGCTCAAGATGGAGACCGAGAAATCTTTCATCCATATCTTGGAGTTTGGTTTTGAGGGCTGCAAGTTCTTCCTCCATGGTTTTTGCTCCTGCGTGGGTGACAACCATGACCAAGAGTTTTTTTTTTTTTTGAATGGGTAGAAAAAAAAACAGAAACTGTTTTAGTAAAGGAAAATTTGGATTTGGGAAAAACTCTTATGAGTAATTAGGGTTTGACTAGGTTTTGGACACTTTTGAATGGACAGGGAAGCAGAAAATGAGGATTTTAGAAGCGGGGTGAAGGAATGGGAAAATTTGTCAAAGACGGACAAAGAAGCAGAAATAGGAAATGAACACTGTGGGAAAATTTGAAGGCAATTGGGTGAAAATCGAAGAACTTATGGCAAACCATAAAAATAGACAAATGTGGGATTTCTGGCTTTGGGAAGTGGAATTTGGGATAGAGTCCTCATGAATGAAATATGCAGAATGAGATTTCAGGGGTGTCAGTGAACTTTCAAGGGAAAAATAGTTAAAACAAAGGAGATATGGTGAAATATATATATATATATATATATATTTATTTATTTATTTTTCCAGAATGGATCTTCAACGACGTGGAAGTGATCAACAACAATGCTCGATAGATGTAATCTGTGATTTATCAACTGGAAATAGATATGGACCCCAGGTATGCGCGGCTTCTTAAAGGTTCAGGGGATTCACTCGGCCACCAATGTTGTCTAACGACTTGTGTATTGGGGTAGTACCCCTCACTCCACGACTCAGGTAAAATTGATAATCGATTTTCCACAAACGACAACTCTTGGTTTACCTCACGGGTGGGAACTAGTCAATTAGGTAAGGGTCGTTTCCATTTTCTCTGGAAGGCCCTCTCACTGGGCCAGCTACTTCGGAGTTCCTGTGGTACTCCTCACAATGAGTTTTAGGGCTTATGCCCAAGTACTTCCCACATTAAAGTGGATAAGGATTATTCTCGGATCCAAACCTGCAATTGATAGGAACAAATACAGATGCGAATTTTTTTTATAGCAAAAATTCCATCCAACGAGCCCAAGAAAGTGCTTTGATACTAGATGTGAGGAAACTGCAACAATTAATTAATGAAAATGCACGAGATATTAGAAATAATAGAACTCATAATAGATTTATTGATCGTGGGCCACTTCGAGAGGGAAACCTCCTTTGAGCAAACTCAATACAAATAACTTCTATGTACCTTCATTGTCCTCAACACAAACTTATATACTAATTCTAAGCGGAAACATTATTGATCGATACCATGGAACATATAATACTACGGGACGAATTACAAAGCATATGCGTCCAATACTATGGATTAATACCATGGAACATATAATACTATGGGATAATACAAACTATGGATTAATACCATGGAACATATAATACTATGGGACAACTTACAAATCATATGCATCCAACAACAATATACTAACAAAGTAAAGAGAAGGGTTGACATGGATTCCTAACACTGAAACCTTTATCTTCTAGAACTGAAATAGACAAGAGGTTTTTCTTCAAACCAAGTGATGGGATTAATTAATCAACAATCAATACTGTATCCCATCAGGAGAAGACACCAACAAAGGTGTTGTATCTAAACCTTCCCTTTAATCATCAACCTAGTGATTCATACAAACTTATGAGAGTCCTGCACAATATGTGCAACTACAAAGAAACTTCTAACGATGACTAGTAGTATTCTAAAACAGGAAAAATGTAGATAAAAAGAAAAAGGGAATTATGATCTATGACTTAGGGGTTGCAAGGGACATGGATCCCATTATCTGGTTAGGTACCTATCCCTTTATCAATGGTTTATGAACCAGTTTCAAGATGATCCTCATTGAGATTTAGACAAGACTTTTGAGGAGTGAGTCCTGATCTAACTTCTCATTTACACATTAAGTCTAGGAATTTTAGGTGACATCAAGATCTGCCATGAGTATTTAAGCAAACTCAGAAGTATTATGTTTAACTGAACTCATATAACCAAATACCATCTCTCATAAAATAAATGTTGAATTGAGAAATTGCATAAATAATAAAAATCATTAAAACTAAATTCAAATTGCAGAAATAATCTATTTAGCGCTACTCTGTCAATATACTGTAAATTTGCTACAAACTGTAATGAATCTACACTGTTATGTTTTTAACCTATCCCATTCTTTCGAAAGCAAATAAATCTAATCTAGCTCATATATTGCCCCTATTATTTCCTATGGATGGGCCTTTACCCATGGAAACATAATAAGTCTCAAAATTGTTATGATGCTCTTCCAAATGATGAAAATATAACTGTGATTATACAAAATCAGGCCTGCTTTGGGATCCAGGCGATGTATTTTAAATAGACCTATTCTAATGTTATGAACTACTAGTATTTAAATCTTAACTGCTTGTGGCGCTTTATGGAGGATGGCACATACTGGCAGTCCAACTAAGCTCAGTCCATCCCTCAGGGACCAGGCCTCAATCGGATTTATTTTTAGAATCGTCGAACGATGGAGTTGTTCTTAGTAAATGCATCTTGTCTTTTGGGTCTCACTTGTCCTGTGCATTGGTCTTTCACATTCCTTAAAACTGCACCAACTAACTAAAGTAAAACTGCTCTTCTTTCATTCTCTCCTAGCAAAATTGGGTCAATGTCTTTGTTCTAAACCTGTGTCAAAAAGTGCTGTTGCTAAGAACCAATCATATTAGTGTCATATGCGTACTTTTAAGCTAGAAATGAAGAATACATCATCCATAATATGTAAATTGAAATCTTCTATAAATCTATCTAGGATGCATTCATCTTTTACCAACTTGATACCATCATACCTTCTTTTTGAACCAATCTGATTGATTGAGAAAAGGATTTAGATTCCTTTTCTTATTTATAAATGGGAGTCGTCATCTCCCCCTAACTATCTCAATTGCACATCTCTGTGCAACCAATTTTTGACTTCAGTTGTTCTGTGGGATCAGGTACTTCAGCAGGTCTGATCTTACAAGCATGGAAACTGCTAATGGCCCTTGATTGGTAAAATCCTCTGTTCTTTCTAACCTATTTCCAATTTGTTGCTTCCTCCTCCTGCTTCCATTCTTGATTATTTTTGGAGGGAAGTAGTGGTGGGATGAATCTTATCCCAACCCATTGTAGTCCCAGTTTTTCTACTGTGGTAAGGTACATAGTGTACCTATAGAGGGCTCTTTCCATGTTAGAGGGTGAGTGTATCTCAGGTTTTTGGAGCTCGAGGGGGATGTATTTCCATTTCTTTTTGATGATATGTATGATTCATTTCTTATTCTCACCAGTTGTTATGTCTTTAAAGTGGGAAATGGCAGCATTCTATTTCTCTTTTAGGACTGGTACCATGTTATTTTCATGGACCAATAGTTGATGGGAAGTGAGACATTGTCTACTATATTGGGTGCCTCTGCTCTTGTCCACAATTGGGTGTCCTTCTCTGTCTCAAAGTAATGAAGAATTTCAATAGCTCTTTTATCCTCATTGGTGAGCCAAGACTTGAGTGCTCTGAGTTGCACATCTCCTATATAGGGATTTGGTGACCATCTGTACGGGTGTAGCAGGATAAAATTATGGAGGTAGAACTCACAAAGCTTGTGTTTTCCAAGCTCTCCTACTCCTTGATAGGTGTTTATGAAGTCTTTAGGGGTATCCAACTCTTCTGATCTCCCAATATGTATCCTCCTAAGATGATACCAAAGCCATATCTCTTTCAAGAAGAGTGAATACAACCTTTATGGTGGCCTACATCGAATGATTTGCTTCATAATGTTAAATCTTTTCTTACATTGTTCCTCCGATTTGGATTTCTCTCTGATTTCATCCTTTATCTTGGATTCAAAACCTTCCAAATCCATTTTGAGCATGAGTTTTTCATTCAGTACCTGTTTTTTTCCTGTTCATACTGCATTTTAATGACTTCTAGTTTTTCTTCCAAGGGATGTAATTCGTATTCTTGATGTCTTTGTGTGTTGGAAGAGGAATATTTTAGAGCTTCTATTGTATGGGAAATTTTCTTCCATTTTAACACTTCCTGCTCCATCTCCTTCATTTGAGCTTGGAGCTTTGCAATTTCCTCATTTTTTTCATTGAGTGCTTCATGAAGTCTGGGGCTAGCCATTTTTTCATTGGCTATTGGAGACCTAGGAAAGTTTTCTAGATCTGCAGGTTTTTCTACATTATGCTGGATTCCAGCAAAAATATCCCCTGCATCCTGTTGATATTGGGGAGAGGTTCTTCCTTCCTCTTGCTGATCATCCTTTTCTGGGAAGACTTCCTCCACATATTCATCATCCGAGTCAGAAGTATGATGCTTCTGAGAAGAACTAGTCTCTGAGATTTGCACAGATTGGGGTTCTTCTTTCTTATTTCTCTTTTAGGATTTTCTTGGATACTGGTTTGCAGGGTCCTCTTTTTAGAGGAGATATGTCCCTTATTTCCCAGGATGAGGAGGATGTCTGCAATGGTTTCCTCTGTCATGTCCCAAAAATTTGCATTAGGTCACAATGGCCAAAGCCCCTTGGCCATAGTCATGATAGTTTGTCAAATTGATGCTAAGGGTCAAATAATTGCCAAGCATGATGTCCAAGTTGGTAATAATGCAAAATTAGATCCAAATGGACAAGGTGGGTCACATGAAAAGAAAATTCCCAATACAAATTTTGTAATATTCCCATCCAAATGAACTATCATGGAGGAAAATTACTAGTTCCCTAGGTTGGGGGTGGAAGCATTAAAAGTTGGAGTAAAGGAGCTACAAGACCCAAAATGACCTTAGACTTACAAATTCACATTAAATGGGTTAATTAAATAATAATACAAAGAAAATAAGGTGTCATTGGATCATGAGGGCACATAAGAGGTTGTGGGACCCACATGTGGCAAGATTCCTCACTACACCTCGCATGATTCTCTCACCAATTCGAGTTCAAGATGAAGGGTAACATACTTGGGGGAGTTTAAGAGGTATTATTCATGGCATGAGTCATGTAAGATCGAAATGGAGTGGAATAATAACTCCCATGGAAGAGGAAGAGGCATCTTAGAAGAATTGTGACACTTGGAGCTAGATTCCCTAACTCATATGACAACAATGATGAAGATTCTATGACACCTATGACAAATTTCAGACCTGATTGCTGACATATGACATATATGGCATGTCAGGGATAAAAATAGACTCCAATAAGGCTCACAAGGGAGTTATGTAAGCCAAGAAGCTTTCCCATTCAAATTGAGAGAAGATGGAGACTAGGAATTGTTGGACAAGTGGCATGCATTGGAATCTCTTCCCAACTTGAGTTGGCATGAGGATTTTGGAAGGAATTCGACCCATGGAGGACTTGAGAAGTTTTTAAAAGACAAGAAAAAATAAGGAAAGTAGCATTTGATCATTTTTTATTTGCATCTTTGCAATTTGGAGAGCTTCTAGCTTGTCCATGCTAGTTGAGTGTTTACTCTACTTGCCTTAGTACCAATTTCGAGGGTGAAAGATTCCCATTCTAATTGGAAATTGGAGAGGCCATTAAGACCTTTCATTTGGAGCTACAATGGATTTATTTGTTGTTTATTCTATAGGGCATCTCGTGATTCTTTCTTCTTCAACTTGTTCCCATATCTATCTCACATTTCTCTGCATATTTTGGCTCTTGGAGGAAGGGCGCACATGGTGAGATGATGATCTATTTTTGAGATTCCAATATTCACCATTTATTTTTAATACGATATATTTCCTTTGTATTTGATGCTCAGAAGACCCTCAGGTCGAATACCAAGTGAAACTATGTAAAAATACCAAACAATGCATAAATGGTTCCATTTTACCTATATCTTGTTATGAGAGCTTGAAGTTGTTATATTTCAATTTGTATCAGTTCATATCTGTGATTTTTATGATGTATGGAAAGTCATTAATTTCCTGAATAATTTTTATATACATTACAAAATCCTTTGAAACACAAATCTTGAATTTCATAGCAAGTGGTGAAGTTTCCTATCATTTCCCCCTATGTGAAGACATGTCCACAAACCTCTAATTTATGGGAGTTGCAACAGCCTTTAGAAAATGATCAATGATGCATTTGGGTTCCCATTGAATTCTTTTAACTAATCCATGTCTTTTTTTTTTCTGAAATTTGGGTGGGTCGTACTGCATTTGGGAATCCATTAGTGACCTCTACCCTTGGGGGTTTGAACCTCGAATTTACTAGAAAATTTCCCTATTTTCTCCTGAATTTAAATGAATGTTGCAGAATTATTTTGAGAGTTTACAAGGATCCATTAGATTCATTTCTATGTCTCAATACCTTTCAAACACTCTCAGTCCCAATTCTAAATCCTTAGGAGTCTTTTGGACCCATCTACCCTTGGGGGTTTCAACATCGATTTTCCTAGTAATTATGCCTTTCATTCTCTAATTGTAAATGAAAGTTGATGAAGTATTTAGAACGTGTCCAATCATATAATAGATTCTTTAATGTGTCCAAATACATCTCAATCCACTCCATACACCATTAGAAAATATTTTGGATAATTTGGGACAATTTGGGGCTTTACTAGTCCAAGTTTCGAAAATTGACTAAATTGGGGACATTACAGTGGTATCAGAGCATGGTCCTTGCACCTGTGCATTAGGGTCATCCATATATGAGGAAATTACAGCCATGTCTTACTATTATGATGACTCCTATGAGTACAATTCCATGAATGAACTACAAAGATTGAGAGCAACATGTAAAACCTTGCCCCAACAATATCAAGCATATCTTGATCTGTATAAGGGAGGTACACAAAGGCCATTCTTTTTTGAAGACTTTGCTTATTGGGTGTTTGAAAATAGGCCCAATATTGAAGATGTGGAGTTAGTGAAGAAAGGTTTATACCATTCTTGCAAAAGACCTTGGAGAGCAAATCATATATGTTTGAGTGAAAAGAGCAGTGAAATATCCAAAGCTTCATTGGGTGCAAGTGTTTCCTACTTGAAGAGAATTTTTGGATTTTCTTCAAAAAGAGGCTCCCAATATCTTGATCCTAAGACAACTAAGGGGAAATATGGTTCATCTTGCTTGGAGGATTCTCATGTCATGTAGGATAATGAGAAACATGGTCAATTGAAGATGCTTGATGTGTTTGAAGATGAGCTTGATGATAACCAAGCACTTGTTGTGGTGGAAGATGAACTTGAGTTTCCTCTTGGAAATGGTTACACAATTTTTGAAGAAGTGTATGATTCCACTACATTGGAACCAACCTATGAGGAAAGTTTTTCCCTTTTGAGGGATGTGCATGATTCTACCCTTACGGAGCCTACAAATGATGACACTCTTGCATTTTCTGATCATTTGGGTGAGTTGGTTCATTCTCCTACATCTTACACTTCCATATTTTGCAGCATTCATCCTAATGAAGTATGGGTGAAAAGTTTATTTTTGATGGTGCCACATGAGGAGTATGAAACTCCTATCTCTCCTTTAGATGATGACATGATTAGAGGACCTTCTTATTTACATTTGCAGCAACATCCTTTTTTACCTTATGATGATACATATATTCATGGATGCACCTATGATGTTCATTTGAGTCACTTGAAGACTCATGATTTTCCTTGCTCCTTGCTTAGTTCAATTGATGTTGGAGGAACTTCATCTAATACTTGGGTGAAGAGATATATGATTGGAGCACATTTTTATTGGAATCAACATCTTTTTTTTATTTCTTGATGATACACATATTCATGGATGCACAAATGGTACTTCTGTGAGCCCCTTGAAAGGCTCATTGTTTTCTTTGCTCCCCGTGACTTGGTTCATATTTTAGTGGAGATTCTTCATTCACTTCTTGGATGAAAGAATACATGGCTGATTATTTTGATGCATCTTACATCCTTTTGGAGCAGCATTATAGGACATGGGATCCTCACCTATGTCATTGGATCAGATTTGATCGGTCACTTGATGCTTGCATGCACTTGGAAAATGGTGGTCTACTTACTTGGAGGTACAAGCACTTTCATGATTCTTTGATGAGGCACCTCCTTGATGTGCATTTTTATTATGTTTTTATGTACTTTGATGATCTATATTTGGTACTTATGATGTTTGGAAGAATGCATACAAGGAAATAGGATCCAGTAATTCTCTTGCCTTATGGTATGGGTTGGAGAGCACTCCTAATTGTTGGAGTGCAATACAAGCAATGGGACCCTGGAATAATTTTTAGTCTCACTGGTTTCAAATTTTTTTGGGGGAAAAAAGTAGTATGGGAGATTGAGTTACCACTTAATAAGGTGATTTTAATCAGAGTAGTGTAGCAACAAGCATGGTGGTTCCTCTCTAAAATTTTCATAGAATCTTGAAGACTCAAAGTTGGGAAACTCAGTGGCAACTTCAAAGAATTATACAGAAAGGGGTTTCCAAAATATGAAAAAGGTAAAAGAGTAATTGTGCAAACTTTGTTTTGATGGATTTAATTAATATTTTGGTGTTTAGTGGTGATGTCACAGGGGATATCAATATGAAAAATAAAATCCACATCTCCTTGCTTTTGGAAACACACAATTGTAGTGCATGAGTGCCACTACTCAGAGTTTTAGAAGCAACGTTTTGGAAAGAAAGCAGGTTCTTCAATATCCATGTGTAAAATTGTTTGAAGACAAGCAATATTTGGAAGGGAGGATTTGTCATGTCCCAAAAATTTGCATTAGGTCACAATGGCCTAAGCCCCTTGGCCATAGTCATGATAGTTTGTCAAATTGATGCTAAGGGTCAAATAATTTCCAAGAATGATGTCCAAATTGGTAATAATGCAAAATTAGATCCAAATGGACAAGGTGGGTCACATCAAGAAAAAACTCCCAATTCAAAGTTTGTAATATTCCCATCCAAATGAACTATCATGGAGGAAAATTACTAGTTCCTTAGGTTGGGGGTGGAAGCATTAAAAGTTGGAGTAAAGGAGCTACAAGACCCAAAATGACCTTAGACTTACAAATTCACATCAAATTGGTCAATTAAATAATAATACAAAGAAAATAAGGTGGCATTGGATCATGAGGGAACATAAGAGGTTGTGGGACCCACATGTCCAAAGATTCCTCACTCCACTTGGCATGAGTTCAAGATGAAGGGTAACATAATTGGGGGATTTTAAGAGGTATTAGTCATGGAATGGGTCATGTAAGGTCCAATTGGAGTGGAATAATAACCCCCATGGAAGAGGAAGAGGCATCTTAGAATAATTGTGACACTTGGAGCTAGATTCCCTAACTCCTATGACAACAATGATGAAGATTCTATGACACCTATGACAAAGTTCAGACTTGATTGCTGACATATGACATATATGACATTTCAGGGCTAAAAATAGCCTCCAAGAGGGCGCACAAGGAAGTTATGGAAGCCAAGAAGCTTCCCGATTCGAATTGAGGAAAGATGGATACTATGAATTGTTGGACAAGTGGCACACATTGGAATCTCTTCCCAACTTGAGTTGGCATGAGGATTTTGGAAGGAATTTGACCCATAGAGGACTTTAGAAGTTTATAAAAGACAAGAACAAAGAAGGAAATGAGCGTTTGATCATTTTTTATTTGCATCTTTGCAATTTGGAGAGATTCTAGCTTGTCCATACTAGTGGAGTGTTTACTTTACTTGCCTTCGTACCAATTTCGAGGGTGAACGATTCCCATCCTAATTGGAAATTGGAGAGGCCATTCAGAACTTTCATTTGGATCTAAAATGGATTTATTTTTTTCAGTTTGAAGCTATAGGGAAGCTCGTGATTATTTCTTCTTCAACTTGTTCCCATCTATCTCACATTTCTATGCATATTTTGGCTCTTGGAGGAAGGACGCACATGGTGAGATGCTGATCTATTTGTGAGAGTACAAGATACACCATTTATTTTAATCTGATATATTTTATATGTATTTGATGCTTAGAATATACTCAGGTCGAAATACCAAGTGAAACTATGTAAAAATACCAAACAATGCATAAATGCTGCCATTTTCCCTATATCTTGTTATGAGAGCTTGAAGTTGCTATATTTCGATTTGTATCAATTCATATTTGTGATTTTTATGATGTATGGAGATTCATTAATGTCCTGAATAAGTTTGATATACATTACATAAGCCTTTGGAACACAAATCTCGAATTTCATAGCAAGTGATGAAGTTTCCTATCATTTCCCCCTATGTGAAGACATGTCCACAACACGTCCACAAACCTCTGATTTATGGGAATTGCAATAGATTTTAGAAACTGATTAATGCTGCATTTGGGTTCCCATTGAATTCCTTTAAATAATCAATGTATTTTATCTTAAATTTGGGAGGTTCGTACTGAATTTGGGAATCCATTAGTGACCCCTACCCTTGGGGGTTTGAACCTCGAATTTACTAGCAAATTTCCCTATTTTCTCCTGAAGTTAAATGAATGTTGCAAAAGTATTTTGAGAGTTTCCAAGGATCCATCAGCTTCATTTTTATGTCTCAATACCTTTAAAACACTCTCAGTCCCAATTCTAAATCCTTAGGAGTCTTTTGGAGCCATCTACCCTTGGGGGTTTCAAAATCGATTTTCCTAGTAATTCTACCTTTCATTCTCTAATTGTAAATGCAAGTTGCTGAAGTATTTGGAATGTTCCAAGCATATAATATCTGCTTTAATGTGAAAAAATACATCTCAATCCAGTCCATACACCAATCGAAAATATTTGGGATCATTTGGGACAGTTTGGAGCTTTACTAGTCCAAGTTTCGAAAATTGACTAAATTGGGAAAAATTTAAAATTGGGGAAATTACATCCTCCTCCTCCTCTTCCCCCAGTTCTTATTCCTCTTCAGGTTCTTCTTCTTCAAGTTTGTATTCGTCGTCATCACTTATCACCTTTATGTGACTAGTTCGGGTCCTCTGAGTAACATAGCCATTTTTCTTCGACCTGCTTTTCTATTGAGACCCCTTCTTCTACTGTGTTGTTTTTTTTACTGAGGATCTCTTCATGGAGTGGTATGCTCTTCTTGAGGGCCCTATTATTTTTTATGAAATACTTGTATTTAATATTGACTAATCTTCAAAAATGTATCCCAAGTTAGCGGAGCATAGTCTCTTGCCAGGGTGTCACAAATGATTAGTTTAACTAACCCATGGTGGGATAGATCGTCTTCTTTTCCTAGCTGAAACTTGCCTACTCATTGAGGTCAGGGACTTAAATAAAAAACATGGAAGGCTGATGTTCTGCACTACTCTCTGACACCTAAGGTTTCTCAAAAGTTTAAAGATGCGAAAATTGTAGGCAGGCACATGGGCATGCCGGCCATCACAAGTGACGTATTTCATGACTATAAGAGCCACCTCATCCCACGGTCTTGGAAGTGACTCCCTCTTTACAATCCCCTTTGATTCATCATATTTCTCAATAAAGTGAAAGAATTGTTTTTTTTCCTTTTGGACCAATTCCCTGTCATCTTTGTCCCATCTCATTTCCTTAGGGAGACTAGTAACCTTGCTCAACACATCCTCGTTGAGTTCAATAGTAACCCCCCTTACTTTTGTTTGATAGTTATCATCATCAATATTCTTCATATTGCTAGCAAATTCTTCTGTTAATTCCTCATGGTAGCCATCAAGTTTTTGGAAATACTGGTCCCATCCCAAATATTGGAAATATTTCAGGGCCTTTGGATTTTTAAACAGCTTGGAATGGTCAGTGGGATATCTTTTAACAAAAACCCCAATGTTTCTAATGATAACCCTCTTCTAAACTACACACAAAGTTTGAAGGAGATTTTTTTTGTAATATACAGAGCAATTCTGGGACATAGAATTACCTGTTCTTTCTTGACTCCTTATGCTGCTCGTTTCCAGGGTGCTGCTTTCATGGGTTCCTTAGTGCTAGTCCTAATCTCGGGTGGTGAATTATGGTCATATGCCTTTCTTGTTATGTTATAATTACCTATTCATCATAACCCGATATGAAATTTTAAACTTCACCAACCTCCTTTTCCTGTCATAATTTCCCACTCGTCCCTTAGATTGTGTTGGTTGTCCCATCTATCCTTTTCATTGGAGTGGAAGACGATGACGTTCAAATCCCTTTCATGT
Source organism: Larix kaempferi (assembly GCA_027924585.1). Taxonomy (NCBI): domain Eukaryota; kingdom Viridiplantae; phylum Streptophyta; class Pinopsida; order Pinales; family Pinaceae; genus Larix; species Larix kaempferi. Next base: position 2,862,835 of record BSBM01000013.1, read on the forward strand.
GTCTCATTGATCCATGCCATGCTCATCTACCCACTTGTATTCCTATGATGTGGCATGTGACACATGTTCATGTGATTTTTGTATGTGCAAAACACTGTTTTTTCTGGGAAAAACCCAAAAATAACTACCACAAAAACTGCCACGACTATCAGGGATCCATTTCCTTAGACTGCCATGATTTTTCTTGCTAGCCACTACTTTTAGGGGATCCATTTCCTTATAGTTTCATGATTTTTCTTACTATTGTTCTTATCCCCCCAACTTTGTGGTTGATGTCCTCATCAAGTTGGTAAAAATATGGTACATTTACTAGTTAAGAAAAATATCAGAGATCAAATTTAGATACATGAATGAGTAGGCGTACCTTTGATTAACTTACTAATTGTTGTTCTGGTTGGTAGAAATGTTTATGCTTCTTGTAGGAGTGCTGCAAATTGTAGATGGCTTGAAGGATGTGTCTTCGCAGTTTCCTATAGTGGATTAGTAAAAATAATGTTTTTGCTGCTCTAGATGCCTTGTAAAAGGTTTCCATCTAAGGACCGTTTTTCCTTTTTATTTTTTATTTTTTCTCTTTTTTATATCATATAGCATTGATGATCATACCAGGAAAGGGAAATGTTTCCCTAGTATCATTTATATTTTTATTGTCTTCGGAATCTTTGTGAATTCTTCTTTGCTGAGAGGTTTCTTATAAATCTTTAGTATGTGACCATTAACTAATAATGGTATTTTATCCTCATCTATGGTTGAGATTTGGATAGAACTATTGTCATTGATAATGCCAACTTGGTATGGGCCCAACCATCTAGTTCTCAATTTTCCTTTAAAGTATTTATACCTTGAGTGGTAGAGTAGGGCCCAATCTCTTTCCTTTAAATCTTTGGTCTTTATTAATTCATCGTGCCATGATTTCCTATGTTGTTGGACTATTTCTGTATGATGTAAGGATTTTTGTCTGATTTCATCTAGTTGATTAACTTGGAGTAGCCTCTCAGTCTTTGTCGTAGATAGGTCTGTGTTCGTTTCTAATGTTGTCCTTAATGCCTTAAGCTCAAATTCTACTAGAAACATTATTGTTTTTCCACATACTAGTTCATATGGTGTGAAACCTGTAGTAGTATTCGAAGTGGTGTTGGAGGCCCAGGATGCTTCATGGAGTCTATATTCCTAATCTCTTCAGTGTAGTTGGATTGTTTTAGTCAGAATCCTTTCTATTTCTCCATTGGTAACTTTTGCTTGGCCATTGGCCTGAGGATGGTATGATGTTGATTGTAGGTGTTTTAATTTGTTGATTTTGAGGATGATTTCTATTATATTTGATGCAAATTTTGTTCCTTTGTCTGTGACAAGCTCTCTCGGTGCTCCAAATTTGTTGAAAATCTCCTCAGTTAAGAATTTGGCTATTGATTCTTCATTTTCCAATCTTAATGCCTTCACTTCTACCCATTTAGTAAGATAGTTTGTGCATACTAGAATGTGATATTGCATATTGGATGGAGGATCAATGGGTCCAACAAAGTCCATCCCCCATTTCTCAAAAGTTTCCATTGTAATCTAGGGATGGAGTAACATCTCATATCTTTGAGTTGGTTTCCCCATTCTCTGACATTCATCACATCTGGAAACGTAATTGGATGCATCCTTATGTAAAGTTGGCCAATAGTGTCATGTCTTCAAAACTTTGTAGGTTGTCCTTTTAGCTGCATAGTGGCCACCACATGGTTCATCATGAAAAGCATGATGTATGTCATGCACCTCGTCTTCCCTTTTGAGGATGTGAGGATGTGATCTACTGAGGATGCATCTTTTGAGGATGTGATTTGCTTCCCTTATGAAAAGATATCCTTGGATCCATGAGAATGGAACACGTTTCTTGATTATATTGGATCTTTGGCAATAGGTGAAGTGTTTGGGAAAATCCCACGTGGCCAAATAATTTGCAATGTCAGCAAACCATGGGGTGTGTGCAGAGATGAAAAATAAGTGTTCATCTAGAAATTTGTCATCTATTATCTCTTTATCTATAACATGTGTTAATCTGGACAAAAAATATGCTACAACATTATGTTTCCCTGGCTTATCTACAATGGCTATATCAAATTCTTGTAGTAAAAAAATCCATCTAATTACTCTACAACTAACATATGATTTGTTCATTAAATATTTGATTGTTGAGTGATCAATATGAATGAATACCTGATATCCATTGATGTAGTGTCTGAATTTATTGACTGAGTAGATGATTGCAGGGTCTAATGTTACTCCTTTTTTAGATACATAATATCCTAATACTACCCCTTCATCCATTATTAAGCGACACTTATCATTTCTTAAGCAAATGTTTGTTTCAATGCATTTCTTAAGAACATTTTCTAGGTTGGTGAGAGTTGCCTCAAAATATTCTCCATAAGGGGTAAAGCCATCCATGTATATTTCCATACGATCATGGATGAAATCAGCAAAGATACTTAAAACTTCCCTTTGGAAAGTAGCAAGGGTATTGCAAAGCTAAAAAGGAAGGACTCTATAGGCAAAGGTTCCCCAAGGACAGGTAAAGGTTGTCTTGTCTTGCTATGCTAGATGAATTTGGATTTGGTTATATCCACCGAATATATCTAGGAAGGAAAATAACTTCTTCCTAGCTTGGGTATCCATAACTTGGTCAATAAATGGTAAAGGAAAGTGATCCTTCTTTGTAGCTTTATTCAACTCTCTGTAATCTATGCAGAATCTCCATTTTCCTACCTTTTTTGGAACAATCACTCACTAATGGTGATACCCATTCACTGTTTGAAATTGGGTATATGAATCCCGCGTCAAGGAGATTCCGTGATTATGTTTTAACAATGTCTCTCAAGGATGGATTCATTTCGCGTTCTGACTTCCTATCAAGGGTTGCTCCTTCCTTGATATATATGTGATGTAGACAAATAGCTAGACTTATTCCTTTCATGTTAGGATAGGTCCATGTGAAAGCTACTTGATAGTTTCTAAGGAGGTGAATTACTTTTTCTTCCTGCTCAGGTAAGAAGTGATCACTAATTTGTAATGTTTTTTTTCTTGAGTATAACATTTTTGTTATGTTCTAAGTATTATGTTATATTATTATATATGATTGTAATCATTCTTTATTGTTTCATTGTCTAGTCACAAGATTTACATGAAAATACAAGAGGATATGGTTATACTATTGAATGAGAAGAGTTGGGATGATGTCAAATGCAACTATCCAGAGTCAAGATCAATAGAAACCTTAAAACAATTTTGTGTTACATTCAAGAAGGTATGTTGATCTATGATACATCCTATTTATTTATTTTCTAATTCAATTCATTTCTATTTTATTACTTATAGAGATAATTTTCATTTGAAGATTCCAAAGAGGGGTACAGATGGAGTACCAAAGTCCTTCAAAATTCATATCCAAAGAGCCAAAATAGAACGACAAAGGAGATAATGTCTTGCAAACATTGAAATTGATGATACACTTGATCATTATATTTGGATTGGGCTTGACACTGTGCAATATAAATTCATTTTAGGTGACTGTGCAGAGATTGCAAATCTTGTTCCTAAAATGGAGTATGCACTAGTTATTGCAGATATCCCTCATGGATACAATATCCAAAACACTACTTATGATTGTGAGCCTTATACCTACCAATCATTCAATAAAGTGGTTTCGGGATTTGTATATGTCACAACATCACCACTGTGAAGATTTGTTGTTTTCCATTCAGACACATAATTAGGGGGGTTGTTGACATCTTTCAAGGGTAAAGGAAAAACAAGGAAGCAACTTTATTGGTAAGATATTGGCACTATATTATCAAGTTTTTGAATTTATAAATCAATTATATTTATTGATAAGTTAATTAATTTTTATTTTATTTTTGTTACAGGAAAAAGCCTAATATTCGTAGCTCCAGCAGTGATCCATTTCTGAGTGATATTAAAAACATACATCTTGCAAATTGGAAAAAATATGAGACTTATGAATCTCTTTTAATCAATGAAAAGAGTGAAAGAAAATATAATCATGTGTTGAGTTATAATGTTGTGGCTAAAATATTAACATATGAAGAAAGGGATTTGAAAGGAGTGACTGTAAACATATATCAAAAGTCACAAGCATTGATTAATATCTCATAGATACATTTTCAAGAGAAGGAGATTGGTTCTTAGATTTGTTCTCGGGGTCAGGTAAACTTTATGATATTACATATGAAAGCATATTTCAAGTTTTATTGTTTTTTTTATTCTTCATTATTTTATTGTTTTAAAGTATGCTTCTTTATGTTATTTGACTTAACTTTTGTTTTTGTGTTTGGTGATTAGGTACAACAATAGCATGCTCCTTACAAAAAGGAAGAAATTGCATATCCATTCATAATGATCCACTGCAATGCAATTACATCAAGCAAAGAGTTAATGCTATTCAAGTTCTTCCATATGAACTGCAAGAAGTTGGTTTGAAGAAAGGAGAGTTTAATGAAACACTTGTAGAAAAGATGACAAAAGAGCCTCAACCCCCATTAGGAGGGGTGTTTGGAAAGGATGAGCACTTTGTGAATCTTTCAGACATATAAGACCCAATGGAAGAGGACATTGATGTCCCTGAAGAAATCCAATCTCTAGAAAATTCCAATTTCGATGGGGAATTTGGCCTGCATGATATTGTTGATTAGTTTCATGTTTTGAAGAAAAATGTTAAATTTGACAATTTTTTGATAAGATATATTAGTAATGTTTTGAATTTTAGAAATAAAATTTCTATATATAATGTTTTTAATATGTTTTTTACAAATATATGGTATAGTTTTTCTTGAATTTATGTGAATCGTCACTTTTCGGAAAATAATATGAAATAGTATCATTTTTATACAAAAAAAATATTTGAAAATTCATTGAAAATGGTTTTAAATGTCTTTATTTTCATAAAATTCCAGCAAATAAAGACATATACATTTTTCTATTTGCAAAAATTCCAAAAATACATTTTGGAATTGCTTAACCAACATCAACCATAGTTAACCATGCTTAACCATATTAAATAATAATATGGTTGATATCTATCGATTGGAGGCATTATTATTTAAGGTGGGGAACACAATAGTAATACCGCGACATTATTATTTAAGGTGGGGAAAGCAATAGTAATGCTGTCAATAAAGACATTTGCAACCATTTGCAAAATGTATATGTTTTTCATTATAAATAAAAATTCCATAAAATTCTACCTAGATATGAGTATCTAGTGCACAATGTACAGTGCAAACCCACCACCATGTTCTCCTTAAGGCCCAGGAAGTGGTGATTTTACACCATTGACCAAGGCTCCATTCCCAAGGACTTTACCAATAATTTGTGAGGGTTCCTAGAGGTAGGTTTTTAACTTGTGGCACCTAGATATGAATACCAAGTGCATATATTACAAGCCAAATCCCATCCCGAGTCCTAACGTCCCCTTAAATATTGAGAAGTGGAGAGTTTGACACCAATGGCCAAAGTTCCATTCCATAATGCTTTACCTGACAGACATGAGGGAATGTGGAGGTAGGAGTTAAAATTATGACACCTTCATACGAATACCAAGTGCACACATTATGGACCCAAGCCCACCTGTTATGACTCAAATTGTCACCTTTGAGTGTCATTTATGGTCTTCATTTTTATCACCATGAGAGACATGAAGTTTTGTACCCTAGGGGTGTTAGGACCTACTATCATGTGGCTTACACACTTCCTAATCTTCATTTGGGAGCTTCCATGCCACTTGGATGCCGAATTCACCTTAACCAACCCTTGATTTGAGCCCTTTCATGAGATTGTCGCTCCCTACCTAGTGTTAGGGGAGCAAAAATTCTTGTTCTCTAGTGTTAGGGGAGCAAAAATCTCCCATATTTTTCTCTTTTGCCTCCTTTTGGGGAGCGAATCCTGTTTGACCTCTCCTCCTTAGATTTTGGATCTAGATTTTCATGATATTTTCAAGGGATGACCCTATCCTTCAAATCAAATCCTCATACTATTCATGATGGGATCCATATCCCTTGATCCAAATAATCCTCTCTTGATTCGAAATCCTCTCCTAAGTGTTTTTTCCTCTCTAATATATATATTGAACTTCATGCCTTGGCTCAAACTAGTGGAAAAAATCTTCAAGAGGTGGACCTTATGATCCTAGGATTCTCAAAGGGATTTGGGAGAAGAGCTTGAGGGAAGTGTTGCAACAAATTCAAGTATAACTTTTGTCTTTCTTCATATATTTTTAATAAATATAAGCTTGACCTATTTCCCAATAATTGTGTTTATGCAATGTATGTTTACTTTGTGATATTCAAAGTAGAGTAGATCTTGTTTATGCTTAACATACTTGGAGGAATGAAGCTTTGTATTGTATTCTACATGTTGCATCAAGCTTAGGGGATTTGGAAGATTAAGCTAAAGGATGGAGCAATGAGGACAACCATCGGGAACAAGGTAAAGAATCCAAGTTCTTCCCTACACTTCTCTTATCTTATTTGCATAAAGGATTAGATCTAAGGCAATGTTAGTGTCCATTTGTTTGTTTTCTATCTTGGGTTAGGTAACTAGGGGCATTTCTAATCCCATGAGATATTCTACCTATCCGTAGGCAGGATTTCTACACACACCGCCCCAATGTTCTCCTTAAGGCCCGTGGAGATAATTATCCATAATTATTCCAAATTTTTCTACACTTTGAGAAAATTATCCATAATTTTCTCAAAGTGTAGAAAACTTGGCAGATCTTACTAATTCTTAAATTTGCAATCATAAAATGTTTGGCGAATTTAAAAAAAATAAAATCAAAATTCTAAGGAATTTATATAGATTTTGGATAATTTTAGTGGTTTTTAGAGGAAATAAAAATGATCCCATGGAATTTGAGCGAATCATCATTGAAAAAAAAGGAAAATTGGCAAATCCTTTTTTGAAAAAAAAGATCAAAAAATAGCCCATGAGATAAATTTTGCCCCTAAAATTTTCCTTGACCCTAGTCTTATACACATCAGACAGGGGCATAAATCCTACTCTTTTAAAGGCCATTTACCTACCAAAAATAATTCAAAAATTATATAATACTACATATGCCAATAAATGGTTTGTCAGTTATCATCGTTGAAGGACTTACAACCAAATTGTGATGTTAATTAAAGTATTGTGTTGTAGATTATTTATTAGCATGGAACAAGTCACTTTGAGAAAGTCATTCCATCCTAACTCAACTCGAGTGAAATATAGAACAGACATTGAATGTAATAGGATATTCAATCACAGACTCACTACCCTTACACTAGGAAAAACACACTGATTTTTTAGGGGAGGGGAGTTAGTGCACCATAGTAGTCCATGCTATTATGGGGCTACCGTGGGATGACCAGGATACGTCTAATGCATTCTCGACTCGAGGGACCTCTATTAATGGGGGGAGCCATCACATCAAGATTAGCACAATTTCATACGTTGATTAAAGTCATGCTAAAACTCAACTCCTCTTTTCAATAATTTCCTTGATATTCTCTTCATGTTGCTTCAATTCTGGAAAAGTATTCTCGATAAATTCAATAGTAGTGTTCACTAGCCTAGCCAGATCGGTCATTTAATATTAGCAACACTAATAGATTCAAATGCATTTGCAGTTAAAAAACTCTCTCCATCGTGTCATTTTATTTCTTCAATATTAACCTAGACATAATTAAAACTAACAACTCTTGGAGCACAAATAGGATAACACACCAGAAAACAGTATTCCATATTTTGTCAGGAACCGTCTCCATTGCGAAGGCAGTCAAAGCTTCCATGGTTCAATGGAGGAGAAGATGATGCTACAATGTGAGGCGACAATGGCAGTAGTAAAGGTTGGTTCGAAGCCATGATTGTGGATTAAATCAACATATCCCTAAAAGCACAAATCTGCCAGTTTTCAAAATATCAACATCAAAGATAAAGATAGAAAAGCACTAAAAATCTGGAGGCGAGGAAGAATTGGAGGCCCAAAAATGACCTCCTCCTCTTTTGTTTTAAGCTAGAAAAGTAATAATCACTGGAATTTGAAATAACAAGAGATCGAAATCCATTTCCTTTAACTTGCCATTTTGCATACTCAACCAACATTTTGCATATAATCTGGGGTTTACATGGGGAAATTGTCGAGGATTATATCAAAATCCACTCTGAATATGCCATCTGACTGAACCAAATATTTACATATTCATGAAATCCATTCATATGGAGGAATCAGTCCCACCAGTTTAGAAATATCATGGTTTCTAAAAAATATAACTTTATAGTTGGTCACACAATTGCAAATGACTAAAAAATGATTAATTTAGTCGAGGGGTTTAATATATAATATTAATATAATGTTTTATTAGGTTGATGACTAAATTGGTTATTTTTAGTCAGGTTTCTCTAATTTATTCATTTTTAACTTAAAAACACTCTAGTGACTAACTTTTTAAGTCAAGTAGTCATTTATATTCTAAATTCTGCTAGTGTCTTGAAGAAGAAATCTGCATAAAACAACTAGAAGTATTTATAGTGAAGGGAAGGAAAGAGCTATTATGCAATTTAAAGAAGTCTATGGTCTATAAAAATCGCCTAGGATGTGGTACCAAATTTTTGACACATACATCCTTGGACTGGGTTTTGTGAGAAGCGGAATTGATCACTGTGTATATTCCAAATAGGTTGGTGAGCACTACATTAATATAGTGGTGTATGTTAATGGTATGTTTTTTATTTGAAAATATGATGAATGTTATCAAGGAGGTGAAATTGCAACTATCCTCCAAATTTGACAGGAAGGATCTCAGTGCTATTAAGTTCGTTATGCTATGGAGATTAAAATAGATTGTGCAAACATGAAAATCTTGTTGAATTAGAGAAAATATGTTGAGACGATATTGCCTAGGTTTAGTATGCATGAATGCAAATCGATCAAGGTCCTTATTCATGTGGGCATAAAATTATCTATAGATCAATGTCCCAAGACACTTAAAGAGGAAGAAGACATGTCATGAGTTGTATGTGCTAGTGTTGTTGGTAGTTTAATGTCTGCAATGGTATGTACTAGACTGAACATTTCCCATGTGGTGGGAGTTTTGAGTAGATATGTATCAAACTAGGGAAGGAGCACTAGACAAATGTAAATAGGGTCTTCAGGTATTTGCATGGCACTATATATTATCAACAATTTTCCATCTAGGAATACATGGACTAGATATCTAGTGATACTAGATGTACAAGGATTTTTTGATGTTGCCTAGCATGGAGACCTTGATCGCAAAATATCTACAAGTGGTTATGTGTTTAACCTATTTGGAGGAGATATGGCAATTGGATGAGCAAGAGATAGGTTGCAGTTGCACTCTCAACTACAAAAGATTAATACATGGGATCCACCCACACAAGTAAATTCGTTGTATGGTTGCATAGATTGTGTTCACGTATTGAGTTTCTACATAAATCTATAAGGTTATATTGTGATAGTTAGAGTGCAATTTCTCGGCAAAGAACCTTGTTCATCATGCTAAAAAAAGCATATTGATGTGCAGTACCACTTTTTGAATGATATGGTTGAAGATAAGAAGGCGTCATTGTAGAAGTTTTACACTCTGAAGAATGTTGTGGACTCATTGACGAAGTCTATTAGTATTGAAATGTTTTCTTGGTGTAGAGAATCTATGGGCATTACTACCCTGAATTTGTGATATACTCAAAGTGTGGCCTAGTGTTTTTGCAAAGGAAACAACAAATGGAAGAATGTTGGGTATGCATTATAGTCTTTGAATGAGGTAGCACCAACCTAGGACATGGGGGTTTGGTGCAATGCCTAAAAAAAAAATTAACTACTTTTTGGAAAATAAGTAATTTAATCTAAGTTAAGAAATTTGGGTTGTAATATAATTTGTGCTAAAAGGGTTTTGTATGTTGTGGAATACATATATATTATATGGCAAATGGTTAAGAATATGTTTATGTTTGTTATTGTTTTAATCTCTATTTTACCTAAGAATCTTTATGCATTAAGAATATTTATGCATTGTTGATGGAAACACCGAGAAGTAGGTAACTGAAGTAACTCCACCATCTCATCCCAGGAAGTCCAATAACATTTATGTGCTCAGTGAGTTATAATTCAGTAACATGGTTATTAAGCAACAAGACACATTTATTATCAACTCTAACATCAGCCACAGATCAACTAAACAACAATAAAGAGTCTTCGAGATTCCAAGTTGTATGTAGACTAAGTTCCATTCGACGACAAGTGTGGATACCGATACAAAGGCACACATCCAATGCTTTAAAACTCTCATTTACAAAGTCTTTAACAATGTCAAAAATGTTAGTAACATGGTTTTAAGCAAGTACTAAATGAAATCAAGTTTTTGATGGAAATTTTCACATAAATAATTTAATTTATTAGAACAATTTTTGTAATATAATTATATACAACTTTAATTAAAATAAATATTGCTTTTAGTAATATGATGATATGATATGATGGTAAAAGGGGATGGCACTGCGAGGGTTTTTCTCTTTTCTGTAGGAAATTTCTGAAAATGATGGGTGCTCAGACGTTTGTGTGGGTCCACGACAGCTTGGAGTCAAGCTGATTATCTTAATCAGCCCAGTACCAGCCAAGCATAAAAAAGTTGGGAAGTTTCTGTTCACATCGTGGTCTACCATTCACTCTTTTTCATTTAGACTTTTCGGTAATTTCTGGTGTAGGTGTTAGGTTCTATTTCTGGTCTGGCTTTTGTCGAGTTCCTAGCTGAGCAATAGCTCACCTTTTTAGCAGTTCCCCTATTTTTTTGGTCCTTTGTGTCCATTCTTGGAAGTTGGTAGTTCTCTTTATAGTGCTGGCAACTGGCAGTTTTTTTTGGCAGGCGGCGATAAGTTTGCTTTTCTATCTGGTCATTTCATGGATAGGGTTCAATCGCCTTCGGGGTCGTCTTCTCACTTGGATCATTCTTTGCATTTTCCCCTTGTTGATGGTCCGGTGTCTGAAGGTGCTAGGGTTGACAGATTCTATGGTTCGAAGGCTAAGCATCATCGATTGCTCAAAACTATCAAAGCTAGGGCCTCTATTTCTAGATTTGATATTGATTCTGACTACAATCTAGAACGGATTGGCCTCCTTGCTAAGCGAGCGCTTGTTGGTCGCTTGGAATTTACTTCTGGTAACAAGATGGATATTGTGGAGTGGGTCAATAAATATTGGGTCCCGGTGACTGGCATGACTCCAAGAATCAACCTCCTAATGAACCATTGGATTTTGTTTGTTTTCTTTAAGCCGGCTCACATTGACAAAATCCTCTTGACTTTTTGGGAATTTAAGAAAGGGTCTCTGTACCTTTAGCACTGGAACATAAATTTTGATCCTCTCAAAGAATTTCAAGCGATTCGGCACCTGTGGATGATTATTCCAGGTTTGCCGGTTGAGTTATGGACTGAGAAGGTCATCATAGGTTTGGAAAACTTTGTGGGAAGATTCATCATATTGGACAAACAAAACCTCTTCGGCATGAACTGGAGATATGCCAAGGTCATGGTTGAGCTAGACCTGGGTTTAGGTTTACCTGCAGAAGTGGAAATTGCTTGGGGTTTTAGGGTTTGGCGGCAAACCCTAGATTTTTTTAAAATGCCTTTCCGATGCTTTGGTTGTCACTCTGTTGGACATGTTCGGGCAAATTGTCCTCTTAGACGGAAGCAGTTTGCGACTCCTACAATTTCTGGGTATTCCCCCAAAGTTGGTGCTCCTAGACTTAGCTCCTCGGATTCGGGTAAGTTTGCTGCTGGGTTTCTCGATCCCTGCTCTATATTATCTGCAGAAGAACTTGCTTTTTTAGAAAAATCAGAAAAGGTCCTTTCTAAAAGAATTTCAAATGGTGATATTAGAATGAGACATGATTTGGTCATGGGTTTGTTGATTAATGAACATGAGCTTGATTCCCCTTCTCCCCCGATTTCTCGCAATGTGATTAGGGATTTGGAGAATGTTGCATCCGGTTTGGAATATGCTTCTCTTTGCCCTACCAGGTCGATTGATGGTGCAGACCCTTCACATCCTATTCTTATCCCTTCTGAATTTGTTGAGGGTTGGGTAGTGTTCTACTAGCTGGGACTGATGTGGGTGCTTCTTCTTCAAACCCTTCCTCCTATCCTGATGAGAATTCTCGGGTGATAGGGGTTGAGTCTACCATAAAGCCTGCACTTTTCCACATTCCCCCTGATTTCTCTATTGAGTCCTCCTCAGCTATTGACAATTCTATCCTTAAAGAAAGTGGCTACCTTCTATCTGAGAAGGGAGAGGAATTCCCCCCCTTACCTACCTTCTCAAAAAATACAAGGAGTGATTCTTTGGCTAAACCTTTGTCTGCCCTAAATTTTCAGAACGTCACAATTCGTCGAGGTAAGAAAAAGAAGTTTGTTGACAAGTCTGTGATTCCGGGGTTAGAATCATACACTCCTATTTCAAAAAGATTGGAAGATGTGGATGCTGGGGGTAAGTTGAATTCTTTGGGGATTATAGCATTGTCCCCCCCACTTGGGTGATTCTCAATGTCTTTTCTTTCTCTAAATGTGCATGGATTGGGTAAGGTATCCTGGGGTCAGGACTTATCCAATCTCTTCAAAGCTACTAGCCCTGTTATCGTTCTGATCCAAGAAACTATGTGTGACGACTCTGTTGCTATCGCCAAGATTGGTAAAATTTTGCCCAATTAGGAGATCGCAGTTGTTGATTCTTGCGGCATGTTTGGGGGCATTGCTGTAGCTTGGAACCCTGCCTTGTTCACCTTTAAAGCTTTTGCTACTCCTTGGGGCATTTTCCTTAAGGGTTCCTTTTGTGGCTTTCATCAAACTCTTTCCATTGTCAATTGCTATGCACTATACAGGGAGAGACAGAGCTTTCGGGTTTCTCTTCAGGGTTCTGGACTTCTGAATTTAGATGACCTCATCATTGCTGGTGATTTAAAATTTACCTGCAATGCTTTTGAGCTTTGGGGATCTGTTGCTAAGTTGGATGACTTGGCTGACTTTTTTTCCAAGTTTATTGCAGATGCTGATTTGGTTGATGTTCTGCCTCCCAAACTTTTGCCTACATGGACAAATGGCAGACTTGGTCTCGATGGCATTCATAAAAGGTTGGACCGCTTTCTTGTAAAGTCTGGACTGTTGGGTCTCTTTCAAAAACATTGATCCTGGGTGTTTGAGTACAAATTTTCAGACCACTGGCCTATTTTACTTCAGCTAGAAGAATTCGGGCACAATTTTTCCTTTCCCTTCAAGTTTAACAGTTCATGGTTATGTGATGATAGTTTTTGTAGTATGGTGAGATCATTTTGGAAAAATTATGGTGTTCTTGATGAAAATCCGGTGTTGAATTTCTGCTATAAATTAAAATCTTTAAGGAGGCAGCTACCATTTGGATTAAGAATCGTAATAAGGCAGACAAGTTGGATTAGCTCTTTTAGAAAAGAAAATTCAAGAATCTCATGTTGCAAATTTCACCAACTCTTTGAATGTTGAATATTTTGAAGATCTGAGAAGATTTGAACAGAAAAAAGAAATTTTGTTGCAGCAAGAGGAAAAAGCTTGGCGGCTCAAAAGCCGAGCTATTTGGATCTCTCAAGGAGATAAAAATATGAATTTTTTTTAGTCCTTTGCTTCAGCAAGAAGGAATTTTAAATACATTTGGGATTTACAAGATGATCAGGGGCATATCATTTCAGGTTTTGATTAGTTGAAGTCGGAAACAAAATCATATTTTGGCAATATTTACAGGGATTCAGGTGAGTGTGTTGTGGCTGATCAAATTAAAGTTGCTAGTCTTTATCCGAACTTCTTCAATAAACAGGATGCAGACAATTTACAACAGGAGGTCTCTCTGAATGAGATTGAGAACACTTTGAAAATTTTTGCTAAAGATAAAAGACTCAGGCTTGATGGTTGGCCGGTCGAGTTGTATCTTCATTTCTTTGATATAATGGGACAGGAGCTTAAAGAGCTAGTGAAATTCTCCAGGATCCATGGTTATATTCTGGGTTCTCTTAATTCCACATTTGTCACTTTAATCCCTAAGAAGAACAAACCTATGGTTTTTAGGGATTATCGTCTGATTGCCCTTTGTAATCTGTTATACAAGATCATCACAAAGATTCTTGCTGAAAGGATGAAGAAGGTTCTTTCTGAACATATTTCAGCAGAGCAATTTGTTTTTTTATGAGGGAGACAAATTTATGATGCCATTGGCATTTCTCAGGAGTTGATGCACAGCATTAAACTTAAAAAGCAGAAGGCTCTCTTACTCAAAATGGATTTAGAAAAAGCCTATGACAGAGTCATTTGGTCTTTTCTGTGTTTGGTTCTCATTAGAATTGGCATCCCGCCTTTGGTGATTAAATGGATAATGGTCTGTATTTCATCTATGAACATTGCAGTGCTAGTTAACGGATCTCCATCGTCTTTCTTCAGTTGTTCCCAAGGGATAAGACAAGGGTGCTCTCTTTCTCCGCTTCTCTTCATATTAGTTATGGATGGTTTCAGTAGATTAATGAATCAAGCTCTGGATAGAGGATTGATTAAAGGTATCAGGTTGACGAAGTACTGTGTGATCACACATATTCTATTTGCAGATGATTTTTTAATGGCTGGGTTGGATTCTATGGAGGAATGGAAATTGTATGGTGATTTAATTTAGACATTTTGCAATGCCTCTAGAATGAAGGTCAGTTATGTAAAATCAAAATTTTACCATTTAAATATGAGAGCAGCAGGTGAATATTATCACTTCAGTGCTTCCCTATAAGTGCTGCTCTCTGGATCAGGGATTTAAATACCTGGTTGTTAATTTAAAACCTAATAACTATCTCATCAAGGACTGGTTCTAATTGCTGAGGAAAGTGGAAGCTCGAATTGCCCACTGGTCTTATAAACTTTTATCTATGGGTGGCAAGCTCATATTAGTAAAATCGATTCTATTGAGCATTCCTGTTTATTGGTTTTTGCTCCTTGAAGTGCCTGTCTTCATTATCAAAGCCATTAAGAAATGTATCTTTAACTTTCTATGGATGGGGTCTGCAGATAGTGCAAAAATTCCAATGGTTGCTGCTGAGACATTCTCAAGACCATATAGATTTGGTGGATGGGATATCAAAGATCTAGAGGTTTTCAATTCTACTCTCAGACTAAAAAGCATGTGGCGGGGATTATTTGGTAGCACCCTCTAGTCTAGAATCATTCAGAGCAAATATTTAAAGCAGGATGTGCATCTCTAGATTATAAATCCAAAATTGGAAAATTGGAATTTTTCTCCAATTTGGCGGGGCTTTATGAAAATTTTTAAATGGATCAAACTAGATCTTGGCTGGTAGGTGGGATCAAGGGTGAAGATTAGAGTTGGGGTTGATCCAATTATTGGGATGGAAGACTCCTTTTTGCTTCCATCTATCATTCCTCAGTATATTCAGGTTATCAGTCTGAACACTTTAAACAAGATTCAATATTGCAGCTTTGGTGTTGACGGGACTGTTGTGTGGATGTCTGCAAGAGACCTGGGATTCTCTGGCTATTTGGCTTGGATCTGGGATAGCTATATAAAAAATTTGAATTCTGCAAGTGTCAAGCTTAATCAGGATTGTGACAAATTAGTTTGGGGTGGGAATCCTTCTACTGGTATTGTCACAGCTAAATCTGCATATAATTGAATCATTTAAGATAAATTTATCTATCCTCAAGACTGGTGGTACAAGATCTTATGGAAATGGACAATTCCATTAAAAATAAAATGCTTCTTATGGCTAGCTCTGCAGGATCAGTTGAAGACTTGGAAGAATTTAGTCAAGCGTGGTTGGACCGGCCCTAGTATTTGTGTTCTCTGTCTCAAAGGTGCAGAAACTTCTCAGCACTTATTTGTCAAATGCATTTTCACTCAAAGAGTCTGGGAACATGTTGTAGCCAGTTTAAAGTTTACTTATCAGTGGGATGTTGGTCCTTTCAGTGATTGTCTCTTGACTTGGTACAGGAAAAACATGCAATTTTTTTCTATTGCCATATTTATTTCTTGGGCTATTTGGTTTACAAGAAATAGTACAGTCTTTCAGAATGTGTCTCCTGATGTTGTAAAGTGCAGCATGATTGTTATGAAAATGTTTTCAACTTATAAAGTTGATGAACATAGGACGAAGATTGAAAAAGTCAGCCTTTTCACTCTCAAGGTGGAGCAGCCTATTCTGTTCTTTGATGGTGCAACACAAAATGGGATTTGTGCAGTGGAAGGTGTCCTTTATCTGAATGAATCACACTACTATATAGTCAAGCTCAATTGTGGAGTTGGTAGTAATATGAAAGCGGAGCTTATGGCTCTCTGGTGTGTATTGAAAGTGGCCAATATCTTTGGCTTGGTCAACATCAAAGTATATGGTGATTCCTGTGTTACTATAAAGTGGGCGGATGGCAAGTTCAAACTAAATGTCACTAACTTGAAACACTGGTGTCATCAGACTCAATTTGAAATTGCTCAGCTTCAGAATATTAGCTTTGAACATATCTATAGAGTTCATAATTCGTTGGCAGATAGATTATCAAAACAGGCTTTGGTAGGTGTGGAAGGCCAACTTCTTTGGGAAGAATGGTGGGATAGCTCTTCTCTTGATAGTGGAGAAGTATATTTCTATGATTAAGCTCTGTTTGGCTTTCTCCTTTCTAGTTACAGTTGGATATAGCTTTGGTTATCCTATATCATTTTTGTTATTTTGGACTTTTGGAAAGACTGTATTTTTGACCTTCTGATCTTCGAAAGGTTTTTTACCTTTTGTATATATTTCAGACTTCAGAAGTTTATGTATTGATTCAGACATCGAATCAAGATTATCGTTGTACTATTTGATTCCTATGAATACCAATAGTAGTTTTTTTTCGCTGGAAAAAAATATGATGATATGATAATGATTGGTAAAATGTTTTATTATATTTTTTTATATTTAAATCAAGAATTCATTAATAATCTGTAAAAATAAATTCTCTTGAAATCTATTCAATTTTGCTTATTTGAATATATATAAACCACACTGGTTGACTACATATAAATATATTTATTGTGTATGTTTTTTTTGTCATTAACAACATCCGTTGACTATAAAGAAAGGAAGTATCGACAAGAAATTAACACATTGAATTGATAATATATACAGAAGTCATTCTTGTCATTCTTTCTCTATATAATAGAAGTCATACTATAATAATATATATGTCGTTGATGTTCTACCTGCTTTTTGTTGTGGTTCTTCGTGGCATAATCAGTTGTCTATTCCCTTCAATCTCATCCTTTTAACACAAAGTACACTTTCTTAATTACAATTCCTTTTTATTTATATCAATCACAAACAATGCAATTATTGTATGGTATATAAATGTGGTTGAAGATAACAACACATCGAAACTTATATAATAGTATAGCTATTTAAGTTATCTGTTACTTGTTCTTCATGTTTAGTTGTAATTATTGGTTGTTTATGCCTCAGCTACATGTTGCCTTCTTTAGTTAAATGGGTTGTCTTTCCTTACCTGTTACCCATGGATGAGTTACTAGTTATCCATGCATCAACTACTAATTATTTTTTATAATTGTTTATTTTGAAATTTGAATTACGCCCATAAAATCAATCTTGATAGTACACTTGTCCCATCCTCCTAGAATCTAGGAAAATTTTACAATACACTTGTCCCATCCTTCTTCAATCTAAGAAAAGCATAGATGGTAGTCCACCCCAAATTCTAAGATATAAACACCTATCGATGTAATTAGTTTTTAAATACACTCAATACAAACATAAACAAAAACCAAACAACCAAGAAGAGAGAAGTGGCACTGGGACAATCATGCTAGCAGAAAGGTGGGAGATCAAGAAAATATATATAATAGAATTATCAGCATATATCAACCAGAAATGAAGAAGCGAAACACAATAGAGCATGGTGCACCACCGCAAAATTGTATTGCACAACAAGTTTTTGTCCTTGGTTGTTCCCAACATCCTCCTCAGTGGCGTCATGCTCCTTCCGTGCTCTTATCAACCTCTGTTTGCTTGGTTTCTTGCCGTAGCACTAAACTAAACCCACAGTTGAGATAGGTAATTTTGATTTATTTTCCAGCTTGCAAAGACAGCCAGCCATGGTTGAATAGTAGTGACAGTGGGCTGTAATATTTGACATGGCGGGGTATTTGGTGTTGCAATGACAGGGGAGTGGGGGTAATTCGGCATTGAAAAAGTGGACTGTGGGAGTTGGTTGTAATATTTGAAACGGTGGGGAAGTTGGGAGGATGAACGTCAGACACACGTAATATCTCGGAATTGCTGAATCTTAAATGTACAAGGTCATCCTTATTGTTTTGAGGGTAGATTTTATGGTTGATCCGATGAAAGCTGTTCGATTCTTTGCAGGGGTTTGTAGTCTTTTTAATGCCTGGTGCTACTAAAACGCCTCATTTTCCTTAAATTTATGGATGACAAAACAACTCAACAATCATTATAGTTTTTAAAGTGTGCAACATAAGAAAACACATTAGGGTTACAAAGTGATACTCAAGTGGAAAGAAGAGCTTATCTAAATAATGGTGGCCATCGAGGGGTAAATGAACCTATTTAATGGTGGCCATCGAGGGGTAAATGAACCTAGTTGCAGGATCATATTAACATTCCCATCAAGATGCTAATAGCCCCGAGAGACCATGTCTTTGACGAACTCTCACAAGACCTTGCTCACATGGGATAAGAGGAGGAGGTGGTGAACTCTCACAAGACCTTGCTCACACATGAGATATGAGGCGGAGGTGGCGAAATCTCACAAGACCTTTCTCACATGGGATATGAGGAGGAGGTATGCCATGGATTTCCCTTGCATCTACACTAGGTCCACAAGTAGTGATAGGGGATAATGCAATTGTCTTGTCGGTTGAGGAAGGTGGGAAAGAGGTAGTGTTGTCACCTAACACAAGTTGAACCTCAACCTTGAAGACACAATGAGGGTCAAGTGTCATTATCCACGCGCTGAAAATGATTGAGGTGACGGTGTGGGTCACAACATTGAGCTTAGCTTGGTATCTTATGGCAATGTTGTTGGGAGGCCTAGATCAATTCACCCTCACTGAGTTTTATTGTGAGAATTGGTCCTTCGCAACTCAAGTATAATATTAATTCATTATCAATCCGGCATGATATGATGAATCTTGTTCACTATGCATATGCTTAGTGAGTAAACGAGGAGGCAAAATAGCGATCTAAAAGGGCAAGGGAAAAATAATAAGGATGTAACTAAGTTATTTTTCTTTGATGTTTAGTTTTTTTGTCCTTATCCCTATCTAGGGTTTCTACCAAGCTTAATGTGGCATGCAATGTTTTTTTCCTTCTCCATTCTATTTCTTAGGGTAGCTCTAGATTTTGGTTATGCCATGAAGTTCTTCCTTTTTTATTATTACTTTTTAAATGAAAAACTCATTTTGTTTGGAAATTTCTTGCAACACAACACAACTACACATGTAGCTTCCATTTCCCAAGGTGGATCAAGAAAGATAACCAATATTTTATCTTAGGGGCTGATTTTCTTTCTTGCTATGATCCTTTTTTGGTTTCAATTATTCTTCATTGCTCCTGTACTACTTGTTGTTTTATGTGGGGCTTCTTTCTATAAAGGTGGTTGTGTTTCGATTAACACCGACGCTTAGAAACTCATAATCAAACTCTTCTCCCTCATCTACAACATATATGTAATTCCATCGCCCCTATTGGTTCAATCAATTCCCTTACTCACTAGAATAGATATGAATATATTTAACCTAGAACCATCGTGAGAAGAACTATTCATATTCCTGTAACTACAAATATGAATTATAAAATCAAGCTTCGATCATGGACCAAATAGACATTAATAAGTCTCTAATACTACCAAGGTAGTCTCTTATTGTAAGTGGTTACTTAGGCATATAGAAAACCATATGAAAAACTAGTGGAATACCTAAAAAATTATGAGTCGGGGATTTGATCTCCAAACACTCAAAATAATATAAAATCACATGAGTTAACAATGGTTAAAGAACATGTATACTTTTAAAACCTTTTATGTGTCCTTTTATGTGTCCTTTCAAACACTTTGACATTCATTTTTTTAACTCCATACATCATTTCAAGCCAGCATAGTTCCCACAAAATCATCCCACTCAAATCCCTTTTCTTAGAGATTAGATAGGTGCTTTGATTACACAAAGAGATACCTACTTGTGGGGATACATTCCTATGTGTTTCATTTGATAATACACTTTAGCACTTTGTCCTAGAAATCAATTCTTACATAACCTTTAATCATCCCCTTACATATGAAATCATCACATCGCCATATGCATTGACACATGCCAAACTTGTATGGTCTTTTTCACTTGAAACTATCCATTGAGATTATCCTCTCTTGATGATGGAGTCAGCTAAAGCGTCCAAAACACGTTGAGATTTAAAAATTTCACACAGGTCTCCAATCTCCATCATTAAAATTCAACTTGTCAGAACATGAACCAAAACATACTTCAACATAAAGTAATAAGATGAGTCCATAAATGGTACTACTATTGTGCCACATATTCCCTTGCATCAAAGCAACCCGAAGGAAATTCATGATCGATACAAAGAATCATTAGAAGTATATTGAAATTCTCCTTAAATATTTTTTATTATCCTGAAATGTCAATCTTATCTTATGTGTTACTTGAGCTTCATGAAATAAGACCAGGTCTGAAACAATATTTGATGTTTTGACCACCATATCCCATAAAAAAAAATACAAGGAAGAGCATTATAGCTAACTATTGTCTTGTCTATTCAATAGCCAGTCCAATAATTAATCCACCAAAATAACCTTTCCAAACTTATCTAGAGAATGTACATGACATAAATATGTAATCTATGGTTTCATTATAGTTCTTGCAAATAATGCATCTTCCTACACCAACCTAGTTCATGTTCTCACCATTGTTCCAAGTTAATAATTTATTTTGAGTGAAGGTGCACATGGACGAATGGATTGTTGGAAACGTCAAAGGCCATTTCCCTTTCTCGCTAATGGACTAAAGAGGGTTCTGAAGGAATTGCGTGTGAATCCCTTCAACTCTTTCCATTGTTGACCATGGAGTTTGCTGCGTAATCATGGACAAGGGAGAGGGGTTATAGTAGGCTCGTAATATACGAGGACAGTCAACAAGAGAGGCTCCGACTGGCCGAGGGAGTGTCGCCGACGGGTTGTAGGGACTCGTCTGCTAAGATTCACCAACTATAGACAAGTCACGAACAAGGGGTGGGGTCCTATCGACGAGGGACGAGGGTGGCAGTTGTTGGTGGTTGGATCTTTAGTACTTGAGATCCAAGTTTGAGATTCAATGGTTAATAGGCGTGTTGTCGTCACATTAAATGGTCTAGTTTACAGTAAACTGAATAATATTTATCTTAGTTATTGATTTTCCACTAAATTAATCCATAAGACATTACATCAAATCATGTAAAAATTTTGATTTGAAAGTTTGGAACTACTGTTTGATTATCATATAACAGGTTTTGAATTTTCCGAATCAATGAAGTTGTGAAATGAAAAAAGTTGTGTCCCGCTTGAAATTAGAACACTGTCAACGAAAACGAAAGCTTAATGGTTTGTGGTAAAGTGCAGGCCACCGGCATGCTACCAAGCCATTGAGATTCCCTTGTGGGCCGTGTTGCTATTCTATGCTGTTTCGGTCGGATGTATGCGGTCACTACTTCCGATCCATAGACTCAGTCAACTGATTGAAATTATGCCACTTGGTTGACTGGTAACTTGGTACTCCTGTTTTTTATTGAAATTGTCTGCTACTTGTACCAGTTGGCGATGTTGAGAGTCGTTGACTGGTATGAGTTAAACAAACCCACGCAAGTCGCCCATGACTCAATTTTTCCAAAAAGGCCCCGCGTTTGTGTGGACTAATCACCGAGGTGTCGTTTTCATGGAGGATTATGTCCAAATCCAGCAGTTGGAATTGTAATATTTCCAAATGTATAATTTGGGTATCAGACGATTGCAATGGAATTGTAATATTCTAATATATCATATTGTCAGAGATTACAATTTATAACCAAATCGAAGCGAAGTCTCAATAGACCGTCCCTTCCCAAAGGTAAAAGGAATTTGCATACGTGGTAAATAGTGATAAATCATAAATCTTGTTAATAGATGTTGGTTTACTCTAAAAGTTCTACGATTTTAAATGAAAATTTCGGCACAATTTTGAAAAGTATGGAAATTTTTATAAATTTTGTGATGAAATCAATTTTGTTAATTAATAACATAGTAAGAAAACCCTCACTGGGGATAATACCCCCAGCATAAGCACAAAAAGGAGAAAGAAATGTTTCATTTTGGGCTGGCACAAAATTGAGATGCTTGTATTTGTTTGTGTATTTGTACAATTATCTTACTATTTTTGATATTTTATTTTAAAATTATATATCTACTAGTAAGCCATATTAATATTAATAACATGGTTTAACACATTTATAATAATTGTTATTATAAAGATAAAATAATTATATGATAGATGGTTAAGTTTTTATTATTATAATAATTAGCAAGTCATATTAATTAATAATAATTAACAATAATAAATAGTGGTCAACAAATAATAATGTAATAATATTAATAATAACCAATGGTCAATTAATGGTCAACCAATAGTTAATCATTCGTAAACCACTTAGTTGACATTGGTTGACCATTGGTGAACCAATGGTTGACCAATGGTCAACTAATATTCAACCAATAATCAACCACATGGTCATCTTATAGTCAACCGATGGTAAGCCAATGTCAACCATTGGTTCAACAACCATTGGTCAACCATTGATTGACCACTAGTCAACCATGGTTGACTTGGCTAACTATGGTTGACCATTGGTTGATTATGGTTGACATTGGTTTACCATTGGTTGCGTATTGGTTGACCATGGTTGATTATTGTATGAGCATTGTTAACTATGGTTGACCATGGTTGATGATGCTTGACATTGATTTACCATTGGTTCACTATCGACTAACCATAGTAGACTATTATTTGAGCATTGGTTTACTATTGGTTGACCATTGGTTGACTTTTGGTTGACTATGATTGACAATGGTTGCTTCTTAGTTGTGTATGGTTGATTATTGGTTGACCAAGAGTGACTATGGTTGATTATTAGTTGACCATTGGATAACTATTGGTTGACCATGATTGATCATTGGTTGACCATTGGTTGACTATGGTTGACTATTGGTTTTCTTTGGTTGCATATTGGTTGACCATGGTTGATTATGGTTGATTATGGTTGAATTTTGTTGACAATGGTTGAATTTCAATAACTATGGTTGAATTTGGATGACTTTGGTTGACTTTCATTGACTATGGGTAGCCACAATTGACTATGGTTGAGCTTTTTTAACTGTTGACTATGGTTGAATTTGGTTGACTTTAGTTGAATTTGGTTGACTATGGTTGAATTTGTTTAGCTATGGTTGACTTTGGTGGACTAATTGACTATGGTTGACTTTGGAATGATGCTCATAAAATCAATGTCAATGGTACACTTGTCCCATCTTTCTGTAATTTAAGAAAAACATAGATGATAGTCCACCCTAAAATTCTAATATATAAACATCTATAGGTTTATACAGTACACTATAAACTTGTTTTTTTATATTTCTTTATTTTTATAATTGTTTATTTTGAATTTGGAATTATGCTCATAAAATCAATGTCAACAATACTCCCATCTTTTTGTAATCTAAGAAAGACATAGATGATAATACACCCTAAAATTCTAATATATAAACACCTATAGGTTTATATAGTACACTATAAACTTGCTTTGCAATGAGAGTTAAAAATACTTGTTGCTTTGCAATAAGATTTGGGTCTTTGTTTACTATGTAAATGTTGTTAAGTTGTGAGTGTTAAGATTTTTCAAATATATTTTGATAATTGATAGAATTAATTATTTGAAACGTCATACACAAAAGTTTGAAACATTGTTAGAGTTTGAATTCAATTATCTTTATCTTTAAGTTTGAGATATGTTTATTTTTACAATTAATAATTATGTTTTGTTTTCAAATGATAATTTTAATTAATAATTATGTTTTGTTTTCAAATTATAATAATTTGAAAGCAAGTGAGAATAGAATAACAAATTATTACTTAGGATGCCTCAAATGCTTTAATAAAAAGAATAAGTTCAAGTTCAATCATAATGGCCACTTTACTTTACTAAGTGATCAACATAGCATCATGAGATAATACGATTTGATCACTAACGAGTTTGAACAAAACTTTTATCAATTATTTTGCATCACTATTAAATAATCATCATAGATCCATCTTAAACCTAGATCTATCAAGCACCTAGAGGGATCCAATTTCTTGAGGTGTATTTCTTTTTTTAAATTTAAACTCAAGAAATTTGATCTCTCTTATAGATCCGGGTTTAAGTTTTAAGTCTTTATTTTATAAACCAACATCTATTTTTTAATTACTTTTCATAATATTTTATTCTATGAACCAACATGGATTTTTTAAAAATATTTTCCATAATTTTTTATTTTATGAGTTGGCATGAATTTTTTTAATTATTTATTAGATGTAACGCTACTAACGCTACATACACGTTACACCATCTCCTCCATACTAGGCTATCAAACACCTTGTTTCACTCGGTACAATGAAAATTTAAAACAACATTCTCAAAATTATATACACTCATAGATTTACAAATAAATATAAAAAATAATTGATAGTTAAACTTATGAATATTCACCATCACAAATTAAGTGCTGTGCTAATTGTATATCTATTGCTAACATATTTGCAAGTTGTTATACACACGCGTATGGATTAGGAAACACCGCAACTTGATTATGTCATTTCATTGAGTGCTGTGCGTGTATAAAGTGATATCCTATGGTTTGCAATGTTTATAAGAGATTTGGAAAACCATTTTGCTTTGCTAGAGAACGAGAGAATTGATTTGCAGCATTGTTCTCGTATAAAGTTTGGGTGAAGGTGCACATGGACGAATGGATTGTTGGAAACGTCAAAGGCCGTTTCCCTTTCTCGCTAATAGACTAAAGAGGGTTCCGAAGGAATTGCGTGTGAGTACCATATAACTGGTTTTAAATCTGAAACAACTGTTTGAGTATCATATAACTGGTTTTAAATCTTTCAAATCAATGGAATCGTGAAATGAGAAAAATTGTGTGCCGCTTGAAATTAGAACACTTTCAAAAAAACGAAAGCTTGGTTTGTGGTAAAGTGCAGGCCAGGCCACCGGTCTGCCACCAAGCAATTGAAATTCCCTTGTGGGCCATGTTGCTATTCAGTGCTCTTTCGGTTGGATGTATGCGGTCACTATTCCAATCCATAGACTCAGTCAATGGATTGAAATTCCGCCGCTTGGTTGACTGGTAATTTGGTACTGTTTTATTTATTTATTTGAAATTGTCTGTTACTACTAACAGTTGGCGATGCCGACAGTCGTTGACCAGTATGAGTTAAAACAAACCCACGCAAGTCGCCCATGACTCAATTTTTCCAAAATGGCCCCGCGTTTGTGTGGACTAATCACCGAGGTGTCGTTTTCATGGAGGATTATGTGCAAATCCAGCAGTTGGAATTGTAATATTTCCAAATGTATAATTTGTATATCAGAAGATTGCAATGGAATTGTAATATTCGCAAATTTGCAATTTGGACATTTGAATCTATCAGATTGTCAGAGATTACAATTTAGACAACAAACTAAATGAACTGCAAAATATTTTATTAACCGAATCGAAGCCAAGGCTCAGTAGAGCGTCCCTTCCCAACCATTCATTGTCGATTGAAGTAGAAAAAATTAGGAAAAGGAATTTGCATACTAGGTAAATAGTGATAAATTTTGTGAGCATAAGCTGGTTAATTAAAAGCATAGTTAGAAAACCCTGACTGGTGATAATACCCATTTTACAGAGGGTATAAACAAGCAGAAGCACAGAAAGGAGAAAGAAATGGTTCATTTTTGGCTGCCACAAACCTGATGCCAATAGAATCAGGATGCCAATAGAGCTTGAGACTGTGTTTCATATTTGAAGCCATTAGACTGGGAATTATCAGCACACCACACAAAGATGCCCTCCAATTCCCCATTCTGCTTCAGCATCTTGCACGCCTCAAAGAAGCCATTCTCAGGTGATAGACCTCCTCCACCGCTGCTCTGTGTAGTAAAACTAACAAGTACTTTCCCTCCGCTATATTGAGACGCCTGGGTATTGTAGTATTGGATGAACTCCGAAACCGTGGTGCTGGCATCGTAGGCATAGAATTGGAAGTTAACGTAGTCTATCACATTCCCATATTTGTTCCAGAGGGCAAGGTAATGTGACTGGACCTCCTCGTCGTCGAAGGGAGCGATGGAGGCGAAGGAGATGGTGTTGCTCTGCTTTAACCTCGTTATCAGCTGCCCGATGCACTCCGCAAACGTATCATTGTCGGCTTGAAAATGCTCGTAGTCAATGTCGATGCCATCGAGATGGTATTCTTCGATTATTTTCGACAGTGAGGAGACTGCGTTGTCTACCCAGGAAGACACTGAAGATGGCTTGAACTCCGCGGGCTGGCTGTCTATGCTATCCCCTCCTAAGCTGAGGGCAACCTTGACGTTCGTGTGTTGAACTTTTATGGCCTCAACTGCTTCGGGGCTCAGATTGCCGGTATCCCAGTAGATGTTGAAGTCTCCGTTTGTGGGAACAGGGGATCCGGATTCGGTGCTGTAATCGATGGCGAAGGCCAAAATGAAATGAAACTCCACAGCCGGATTGATGGGAACGTCTGAGAATGTAACGTTTTTGAACAAAGCGCCTATGTATTCACTGAACACATTGCCATTCGCACCTGCACACACAAACAACAAACAACAAACAACAGAAAATTATATTGGGTCATAATCTTAATGGCCATAATCTTAATAAGAAACATAAATGAGGGAATGAATTTCTTCCAGGTTGAAGCATACCTATAGAGATGGGGAGCTGATTAAGCAACAAAAGACCGATGGCGAAAAGCTTGCACATCTCCATGCAGGAAGCCATGGGCATTCGCAGCAGGTTAGGATGGATCTATATTGTTAATGTATCATAGAGGGCACTTTATATAGACCTGTAAAGCATTGCATTTAATTAGCATGTGAGAGAGAAGGTTGCGAAGAAAACGGAGTCTATCTCTGACCGATTCTTCTTTGATCGTTCTTTGAATCTGAGCACATGATGAGTCATAAGCTGCAAAGTGCGATGCCTACGTGGTTTTCTAGAAGAATGGACGTTTGTGGTCTGTGGACATTATGACGCGATCTGATTGTGTAGCCACTTAATGAACGAGACGAGACGTATGCACAAAACATTTTTCACAAATTAAGTTTTTATTTATAAGTTTTGGGTGAAGAAGATTAACATATTCAAGATATTAAAATTTGTATTACTCGTAACAACAATATTTTTAAATGTGGTTGATATTCGTTCATTGGCCTATGTCAACTATGATTACATATTTAAAAGTGGTTGATATTCGGCAAATATCAATTACATTTAAAAATATGATTGTTGCTAATGGACAACGGATCCACCGAAAAAATAGCTAAATTACAAAATTAATAAAAACGTTATTTAGAAATAAAAATAAAAGAAATACATTAAATTAAAAAAAATTAAATAAAAAAATTAAAACATATTAAAAATTAAATTAAATAAAATATATTAAATTTAAAAAATAAAATAAAATAAATTTAAATTAAATTAAATTAAATTAAAATATTAAAACATATTAAAAATTAAATTAAATTAACCATATTAAAAAATAAATTTAAATGAAATTAAGTTAAGTTAAGTTAATTTAAAGTAATTAAATTAAATTAAATTAAGTTAATTAAAATAAATGAATTGCATTAAATTAAATGAATTATGATGAATGCTATGTTTGATTTAATAATAATAATATTATTTATCTTTATTTATTAATATTTATAATAATTATTATAATGAAATAATAATTTTAATTAATATTAGTAAATAAGATATACTAATATTTATAAAAAAAAATATTTTTATACGCCTTTTATGTTTATTAAAAATATTAAAATTTCTTTATAGATATAAATATTTATTTAATAATATTTTTTTATTTAAAGGTAAAATTAACTTTTATTTAATATTATTATTATTATTATTTAATAAATTTATTAATATATATTTTTTCCTTGGAATTTATTAATATATATTATTATATTACTAAATATTATATAATAAAATTAATTATAATTAAGTGAATAAATTATAATTAAATAAAAAAATATATTAAAAATAAATTTAAATTAAATTATATTAAGTTAAATTAAAGTAGTTAAATTAAATTAAGTTTAGTTAATTAATTAAATTAAATTAAATTAAATAAATTACATTAAATTATGATGAATGTTATATTTGATTTAATAATAATATTATTATTTATCTTTATTTATTAATATTTATAATAATTATTGTTTTTATAATAATTATTATTATGAAATAATAATTTTAATTAATATTAGTAAATAAGATATGTTAATATTCATAAAAATATATTTTTGTATGGTTTTTATGTCTATTAGAAATATTAAAATTTCTTTATTAGATATAAATATTTATTTAATAATGTTTTTTATTTAAAGGTAAGATTTTTTTATTTAATAATAATAATAATAATAATAATACTATTATTATTATTATTATTATTATATTAATAAATATTATTTAATAAAATAAATAATAAATGAGTGAATAAATTATAATTAAATAAAAAATAGTAAATAAAATATGTTAATATTAATAGTTATGATTAATATTAATATTGATAGATATGATTATTATTTAGTATTATTATTTATTATTCTTCATCAATATGTATTCATTTATTAACCAATAATATTTAATAAAATAGATAGATAAAAAGCATAAAAAAATTGAAATTAAATAAATAAAAAATAAATAAAATTAAATAAATGAAATAAATATTTTTGATGTGGATTAACATGGTTGACCATGGTTGATGATGATTGACCATATTTGAATATGGTCGACTTTGTTTAACTATGGTTGACTTTAGTTGAACATCGTTGGCCATGGTTAAATATGGTTGACTTTGGTTGACAAAGGTTTACCATGGTTAACATTAGTTGACCACACTTGACTTTGGTTGACCATGGTAGACTTTGGTTTACTATGGTTGACTTTTGTTGACCATGGTTGACTTTTTGGCTGAGTTTTGCTTAATAATGCTTGACATTAGCTGACCATGGTAGACATTGGTTGGATTTTGGTTGATCATGGTTGCATTTGGTTTACTTTACTTTAGTTTTGGTTGACAATGGTTGACCATGAATAACCATGGTTGAACATGCTTGACTTTTGGTTGACCATGGTTGACTTCAGTTGACCATGGAAATCGATGGTTTACTTTAGTTGACTTTTGGTTGATTGTGCTTGAATTTTGGTTGATTTTGGTTGACCATAGTTGACTTTGTTTGATCACAGCTGAATTTGGTTGATCATGGTTGAATTTAGTTGACCATGTTTTTCGTTGGTTGAACATGGTTCACGTTTTGATCAACCATATTTGACTTTTAGTTGACCTTGACTTCCTAAGGTTAACTTTGGTTAAGCTTCCTTGACTTTTGATTAACAATGGTTGACTTGAACCCATAGTTGACTTTGAACCATAGTTGACTTCAATCAATAGTTGACTTTAGGGTGGGCGCACGAACATGGTCCCCATTTTTGTTGCAATGGAGGCACGCTGGCGAAAAATAAAAATGGCGCGTATGCACCCAAGGCAACGCGCATGCGCCGCTAGGTTCGGTACCGAACCAAGGCACGTGGGCGCAACGTTGGCTTGCATGTGCCTCTGTTAAAAAAAAATACAGAGCACAATTTCCCATTGTTCCATTTGGTCGAGCGTGTCCTCCTCCTCCGCGTGCACGTCGATTCAACCACCAAAGGAGGTCAAATCGACTCCAAAACCACCCAACAACACCCACAAACTCATCAACACTTCGATTAATAGGTAAATATCACGTTTTTTTTTTCATTTTATTCATTATTTGTGTCAATCTTTTGATTTTTTTGTTTATTTAATTGTAAATAATTCTCAAATTTTGAAAACAATGAACCAATTTTCTATTTCAGATTGTAAACTGAGACAATGAGTGAACAAGATGTTAACCCCGAGTCCGGTGGAACACAAGAAAACCCAAACCTTGGACCCAATGCAGAAGAAAACTGTGAACACAATCCAAATGCCGAACAAAACCAAAACCCCCAACCCAATTTTGAACAAGATGACGTTAACCATTATGTAAATGAAATGTGAGTGCACACTCGCGAACTTAGAAACTCGGGGGAACCATCTCGATTGTCTCTTTCCATGTCAATTGAGAACTCAATTGACTTCCTCATCCATGCACACCAACAATTGACTGACATGACTCAATTTAGAGCTAGGATGCGGGAGTACTACTCCATGGGCATCTCCAAGGAAGCAATAAAAGATTTGAACATTACAAAAGACCAATTATATAGTATGTTCATCGAACTGAAAACAAACCAACCACCGAACATTGCAAAGCCATGTGTCTTCATGGATTGGTGTCATTACCAACCGTGGAGGGACAATTGGATGCAGAGGTGGTTCATGGTGTACGATAAACCTCCCTGCAATAATAGGGAGGTTCCATAGTACTTCCTTCGCCAACTATGGGATGAGTTTTGCCTTGGTTTACATGTCAACTATTTTGACATAACTGAGTTCCAGGGTGTTGGACGTGGCTCTGCCCAAGATCGACCTGCTGCCAAGAGAAACCCACTGAGAGGGCCACCAGCTCCGAGGCACGACCCCAACCCCTCTCTCCAACTAGCTCAGTTGCCCCACAAGCTTGATCAAATCGAGGTGGCAATGAGGAATGTTGTTCGTGGACTCCTCAGACACACCTCCTTTGTAGCAACGACTACAATGGAGAGGTCAGGTGACCTTGATGGAGATCCAGGTGTAGGGCCTTCATGATAGGGCCAGGATAGACCCATGACCGATGGTAGCCATGCTGGGCATTCCAGTTCAACGGGGACAATGCCACATCTTTCTCTCCATTGCGGGCACACTTTCCCTAGCCCGATCGAGGGCTGTTATATGGATCAGGTCAACAATGTTTTTAATGTGTTTTCAATCATCACTTGATAACTTGTAAAGTATTTTTGTTTGACTTAAACTATAATTTCAATGTACAGTTATTCAGAGTTGATACACCAAGATGGGAGAACGTAGAATCTCCCAACCTAGATGCAGCAATGGCAGCTGCAACTGAAATTGCAGCACCCCACACAGAGTTATTTTTAGTACCAGGCACAATTTTGTTATTACTTATGTCATTTATATTACTCAAGTATTTATATTTATGGCATACACGTTGATAGTTCGTACAATGTTTTTAAATATGTTGATTTCCTAAACAATGACTTGTTTAACATGTCCATAACATGCATGCATTTTTTTGTCAACAGGTGTTCCATGACTACGGTGATCAACCACCCCCGCCAGGGATTGGCACATCACCATATACACAGGTACAATGTGTAGTTATAAACATGCTTTTAATTTGATTTGTTACGACTTACTATGGTTTAATTTATTGTTTGTTTACTAAATTGTGATATTACAAATGCATATGTAGGTGCCACCAGCAGTTGCGTCTCCCCATTTTAATCCTATGTATCCACCCTCTCCCATGAGTCCCCTCCCTCGCTTCCATCTAGACCCCTCCCTACGTCCACCCCCTCCCTTCCTTCCATCCCCCCTCTCCGGCCATACTCCCCCCTCCATCCATCTTCCCCCACTAGCCCCCCCCTACGTCCATACATCCTCCCCAATTTATCCACGCCCCCGTGTCTATCAATCCTCCCCCCATTCGTCCACGGCCCCCCTTCCTTCCACCTTCCCCTCTTTGTCGTTAGTTTCGATTTGTTTACAATTTGGAGTGTCTCAATTAACAATATTCAAAATTTCAGTTATATGGTTCTAGCCAAATACGCTGAACAAAGTCTTTAACAAGGTTTAAAATGTCACTTACAAAGTCTTTAAAACAGTTAAAACTGTTATATGGTCCTGGCCAAATTCGGCGAACAAAGTATTTAACAGTGTTAAAACTCTCATTTGCAAAGTCTTTAGCAATGTCAAAATGTTAGTAACATGGTTTTAAGCAAGTACCAAATGAAATCAAGTTTTTTGTGGAAATTTTCACATAAATAAGTTAATTTATTATAACATTTTTTTAAATATAATTATATACAACTTTAATTAAAATAAACAATGTTTTTAGTAATACGATGATATGATAATCATTGGTAAAATGTCTGATTATATTTTTATAGATTTAATTTAAAAATTCATTAGTAATCTGTAAAAATAAATTCCCCATAAATCTATTCAATTCTGCTTCTTTGAATATATATAAACAAAACTGGTTGACTACATATAAATATATTTATTGTGTATGTTTTCTTGCCATTAACAACATCCGTTGAATATAAAGAAACGAAGTATCGACAAGAAATTAGCACACTGAATTGATAATATATACAGAAGTCATTCTTGTCATTCTTTCTCTCTATATAATGGAAGTCATACTATAATAATATATATGTCGTTGATGTTCTACCTACTTTTTGTTGTTGTTCTTCGTGGCATAATAGGATGTCTATTCCCTTCAGTCTCATCCTTTGAACACAAAGTACAGTGCGGCAAGCTAACATTTATAGGGTTTCTTAATTCCAATTTCTTTTTATTTGTATCAATAACAAACAATGCAACCGTTATTGTTTGGTACATAAATTGTGGTTAAAGACAATAACACATCGAAACTTATATATATTAGCATAGCTATTTAAGTTATCTATTACTTGTTCTCTATGCTTAATTGTAATAACTCGTTGTCTATGTCTCATCTACATGCAGTTGCCTTCTTTAGTTAAAAGAATTGTCTAACTCATCGACGAATTGACCATCTCTGATTGGGCCAATTCAAATTGTTTCTAATTTAACCTAATTTTCTTGCTAAAATGACCCAATTCATCGCATAGTTAGACGCGTTCTTAGTTAAATGGGTTGTCTTTCCATTCCTGTTATCCATGCATGAGCTACCAGTTATCCATGCATCAACTACTAGTTATTTTTTATATATTTTTTATAATTATTTATTTTGAATTTTGAATTATGCCCATAAAATCAATCTTGACCGTATACTTGTCCCATCCTCCTTCAATCTAAGAAAAGCATAGATGATAGTCCACCCCAAATTCTAAGATATAAACACTTATCAATGCAATTAGTTTTTAAATACACTCAATACAGACATAAACTCGTTCTTTTAATATCGAGAAAAGTGGTGCTGAGACAATCATGCTAGCAGAGAGCTGGGAGATCAAGAAAATATATATAATAGAATTATCAGCCTATTTCAACTAGAAATGAAGAAGCAAAATACAATAGAGCATGGTGCACCACCGCAAAATTGTATTGCCATTCTTGAATCTGAGTGGTATGCACAACAAGTTTTTGTCCTTGCTTGTTCCCAACATCCTCCTCATTGGCGTCATGCTCCTTCTGTAATGTCCCCATTTTGACGCCTTTTGTATTAAATCGTAAATGATGTAAATATTGTTATTTAATCATGGTGAGGAGCTCAAGGCCAAGGCCCTACCATTGATTTAGCGTTTTATGTATCGGCAATTAGAAATAGATGCCTATGGTTCTTGTGCTAGATAGGCACAATGTAAATAAGACATCATGTAAATACGAATTTTAATGAGAAATACCCACAACTAGCTATGCAATGCAACAAAGAGATGGGGCATGATTCTACAAGGAATAGGGAGGGAAATTATTCAAACCCTTGAGCCAATGGTGCTAATCCATGTGTCAATGAGAAAACCCATAAACCACCAACTACCCATTTTGGGTTATGGACCCAATAATTTATTTCTTCTAGAAATTGGCTGAGGCAGTTAATTCCTTGGGAATGAAGAGGTATGGCAGCCAATTTCATGCATGGGCAAGCCATCAACTTGGGAATTCGTGTTTTTGCTTCTTGGGCAAGAAAACACCCACGAAATGGTGCCCAAAAGCCATTCTGAATAGACAATATTCCCTCTCTCACGCAATCTGAGCTACTGGGTCTTTCCTCATCACGTTTTTACCAATTTTCCTGCATTTTTCCATGCCTGGGAGTCGTTTTTGCATTGTACAGCAGCTGGGAGAGAAGGGAGTCACGTTTTGGGGATTATAGAGGTCGTTTTTGTCCCAAAATATCCATGGACGTTTTTCTGAAAACAGATTTGGCTTCCTAGGGTAGTTCCCCATCTTCCAAATTCGTTTTTGGGTTTCCTACGTTTTGCTGAAGCTAATGAAAACCCCATCTTGGGACATCTCACTGTAAAAAAAACGCTTCTTCATGCCCAATAAGTGTGGGCTCTGCTGTTATGTGCATCCCTGTTTGGATTTGAACCTGTGAGCAAGAAACTTGGAGTGGTAGTGGACAAAATTGACTTGATAAACCTAGTGAAGGGAGTAACCTCTCAAGAAGATCAAGAGGGCTTTGGATACTTTTCTATGCACACCCTGAGAGCACTAGAAAGGAAGGTATGGCTTGAGGTACTGTGTGGCAGTGAAGAGAATGCTTCCTTGTGTTGGGTGTGTAGGCATTGTGAGTGCCAAGCTGAATAGATCTGGGAGGGGTATCCATAGCTCTGTGGTTGAACTCACTAGCTTAGCAATTCTTCCTTTCCATGTCCTAGCAACTTGATAAACCCAATTGCAGATTGGCTTGGCTCATCTTGGTGTATGCTTGGCTATGTGTGAGTCTGCTGTTCCCTGGTTCCTTGTAGAAATCATGCCCAGCTCGGGGGTGGCAGTTGCATCAAGAGGTTGATAAGCACAACTGGCCTATGGTTGGGTGGAACGTTGAAGTTGCATAGCCAGTTGCTTGGGACTACTGTTATAATATAAGTACTCTCTTGTGTTAACTTTGCATTTATTTATTTGATGAATATCGTGAATGTATTATGGATGCATTATTGAATTTACTTCCGCTGTGTATTTTTATAGTTTTACACTTCCATATGGACTTTTATATTGTGTGAATGCTTAGTTTAATGAGTTCATGGGGCTAACTGCCCAGTTTTAGCATCATGTCCTCTCTATCATGCTGGTATTATAGGAGGGGACATTACATTTTGGTATTAGAGCAGCTGGTTGCAGCATTGGACCTCTATGGGCCAAATCCAATTACAGTCATCACTAAAGGAAGGGAAGATTTCAAAATTTTTCCTAAGTGTTTTTTGAATTTTTATTTTATTTTATTTTATTTAAGACTGTTTCGGAAAGAATTCCCGAATGTCTTCCGAAACTGCGGAAGCATTCAGCGAATGGCTTCGCAACTGTGGGAGCATTCGCCGAATCGCTCCGCAACTGCAGAAGCATTCCGCGAATGGCTCCGCAACTGCGGGAGCATTCACCGAATCGCTTCGCAACTGTGGAAGGATTCCACGAATGGCTCTGCAACTGCGGGAGCATTCGCCGAATCGCTCCGCAACTGCGGAAGCATTCTGTGAATGGCTCCGCAACTGCGGGAGCATTCGCCGAATGGCTCCGCAATTGCATAAGCATTCAGCAAACTGCCCCGCAACAGCGGCAAGATTTTCTCAACAAAAAAAAAAAAAAACAAGGGGGCAAGCCCCCTTGACCCCCTTTTGTTTTTTCCCCCCCCTCATATGTCGTTGTTTGTGAGAAAAATTCTATGATTTGACAATTGTCAATATAACCTTTTCCCATGAGCATGAAGGTAAGTTATGAATTCTGAGAATATAATGTAGCTAACAATTGTGTTGATGAACACATTTTGCAGAATTACAGTTACATAAGGGCAGCACTCTAGATAGTGCAGTTAGAAAGTTTTGGATCTTGGTTGGGCCAAGAAAATGAACATCATGGATGATGCATAGGATCCCTATGAACCTGAGACAAATGCCATGGGGGAGAACATACATGTTGAAAATGCTGAAACAAAATCTAATGGGAGAAGAAATCAAGAGACTCCTCCAGGTATTGCAGCCACCATGAGAAGCCTAAGGGTGGAGTTGCAAAATTGCAGAAAAGATAATGAAAGGATGATTAAAGCTCAGGAAGAGAAAAATCAGTTGAATGCAGCCATGCTGCAAAGTTTGACAGACATCCAAAGGCAAATAAACTCTGGGCACCAGACGTCAAATCCAAAAAGGGGCGGGAGTAGCTCTAGAAAGAATTCCCGTAAGAGGGCTAGTAGCTCAAGAAGAGTTTCTATAGACAGAACATATACTCCAGAGATCTCTTCTAATGAATCAAATGACTCTGAAGAATCCATTGAGGGTTCAAGCTCTTCATCTCGCATGAGTAAGAGGAAGAAGCACTACAAGAACAATTCACATGCGGAATTTAAGAAGGCAAAACCTCCTACATTTGATGGAGAGGTAAAGTCCGGTCAAGAAGCCGAAGCTTGGCTTCTTGGGATGAGAAAGTATTTCCAAGTCCAAGACTACTCGGGAAATATGAAGGCAAGGGTAGCCATCTTCAACTTAAATGGAAAAGCATCTATATGGTGGGAACACACCAGGCAAGTGAAGAAGATCAATGAAAGGAAGATCATGTGGAAACAGTTCAAGAAATACTTCAAGCAGAAGTACCTCTCTGACCGGTACTATGATGATAAGATCAAAGAGTTCCATGAACTGAGATTGGGACAATTGACCATGGAAAAATATGCAAACAAATTCTTGGAGCTGCTAAGATATGTTAGGTACATTCGAGATGATAAGGTGAAAATTCAGCATTTCCTAAGTGGACTGCCCCAGTCATATAAAGATAGAATTGAGTTTGATGAACCTCGAACTCTAGAGGAGGCCATAAGAAAGGCCAAGTATTGCTTTGATCAAAACAGAAGTAAACCAGAATTCCATAAGGTCTGGAAGGATAGGAAAAATGAGAAGTTCGATTAAAGGAAGAAGAGGTTCAAGCCTCCTCAATTCTGGAATCAGCAAAGGAAACCATCACAAGTTGTGACTAAGCCAACTAGGATGATGGGAGACAAGCCAAGAGATCCAAAGGAACCAAGAGAACCACTTCAATGTTGGGGTTGTGGAGGAGACCACATGCTTAGGAACTGTCCACATCAGAATGGGAATGCAAATCAAGTTCACAACATCCAAAGAGCTGAAACTGTGGGTCAAATGGAAAGGACAATCCCTAGAATCTATGCAGCAGTAGACGATCGCCAGGCAGATCATCAGTCAACTGTGGTTGAAGTCGAAGGTAAGATTGCTAAGCAATCTGTTTCTATTTTGATTGTTCCTAGATCTACTCACAGTTATGTCACTCCTAGAATTGTTGAGATTTGTGCTTTCAAGAAATTAAAGCATAGTAAATCATGGTTAGTTCAACTAGCCATTGGAACCAAGAGAAAAGTTAGTGAAATAGTAGAGAAATGTCCATTAGAGATGGATGAGCTATTCACTTATGCAGATCTGAATATTTTGCCACTTGGTTCCTATGATATTCTCATTGGAATGGATTGGCTGAAAGCACACAGGGTTAAACTTGACTGCTACAATAAGACATTTGAATGCATGGACGAAGAAGGAAACCCGAGGGTTGTAAAAGGCATTCCAAAGGTGACTTTTGTTAGACAGGTTCCAGCCATGCAACTGAAGAAGTTCTGTAGGAAAGGATGTCAATTGTATGCAGCCCACATTTTAGAGGCAGCAGAGAATGAAACTCTTAAATTGGAGGACTATCATGTATTGCGAGAATTCAGGGATGTTTTTCCTGATGAGATTCTAGGACTCCCTCCAAAGAGAGACATTGACTTTACAACTGAGCTTGTGCCAGGAGCGGCACCAGTGTCTAAGACACCCTACAGGATGACTACACCAGAATTGCTAGAATTGAAGATACAATTACAAGAGTTGCTGGAAAAGAAATATATTAGGCCAAGTGTGTCCCCGTGGGGAGCACCTGTTCTATTTGTGAAAAAGAAAGATGGAACACTCAGGTTATGTATTGACTACAGGCAGTTGAACAAAGTCACTGTGAAGAACAAATACCCATTGCCCCGAATTGATGACCTTTTTGACCAAATAAGAGCAGCAAAGGTATTTTCAAAGATTGACTTGAGGTTTGGTTACCATCAGGTAAGAATAAAAGAAGAAGATATTCATAAGACAGCTTTTAGAATGAGGTATGGACACTATGAGTTTGTAGTGGTACCATTCAGTCTCACAAACACACTAGCTACATTCATGTGTCTCATGAATAATGTTTTTAGCAAATATTTGGACAAGTTTGTTCTTGTATTCCTAGATGACATTCTCATCTATTCTAAGAATGAAGAAGAGCATGAAGAACATTTGAGAATGATAATGCAATTACTAAGGGAGCATAAGCTGTATGCCAAGTTGAGCAAATGTGACTTTTATAAAGATAGAATTCATTATTTGGGTCACATCATCTTCGACGAAGGAATATCTGTAGACCCTGAGAAGATTGAAGCCATTATGAATTGGCCAACTCCAAGGAATGTGACTGATGTGAGATCTTTTATGGGCCTTGCTGGTTACTACAGGAGGTTTATCGAAGGATTCTCCAAGGTTGCAAACCCGTTCACTTCTTTGCAAAAGAAGGGGATAAAGTTTGAATGGTCACCAAGATGTGAGGAAAGTTTTCAATGGTTGAAGAATCTTCTTACAAGTGCACCAATTTTGAAAATTGCAGACCCAGAGAAAGACTTTGTGGTGTGTACCGATGCATGCAATCAAGGACTTGGAGGAGTTCTTATGCAAGACAACCACGAGATATGCTATGAGTTAAGGAAGTTAAAGGAGCATGAGAAGAACTATGCTACTCATGATATAGAACTTGCAGCCATAGTACATGCTTTAAAGATGTGGAGGCATTACTTAATGGGGAGAAAATTTGAGTTAAGGACAGACCATTGTGGTCTGAAATACTTGTTTGATTAGCCAACTTTAAATGCTAGGCAAGCTAGATGGTTGGAATTTTTGTGTGAATTTGATTTTGAGATCAAACACATAAAAGGGAAAGAAAATAAGGTGGCTGATGCACTCAGCAGGAAGGTACGTGAAATGAATGTGGTAGCGCTTAGTACTTTCCAACCAGATTTGAGACAGCAGATTGTTAACCATATGGTAGAGGACGAAGTGTATGAGCAGATAAAGGGCAAATTGCAGCAGCAAGACCTTGGCAACAAGTATGAAGGCTATCATTTGGAAGAAGGCGGACTTCTTACTTATAAGAATAGAGTCTATATTCCAAATGCGGCAGATTTGAGGAGGATTGTTATGGATGAAATCCATAAAGCTCCATACTCTGGTCACCCAGGATATCATAAAACAATTTCTACAGCAAGAAAATATTATTTCTGGCCAGGGATGAAGAAGGATGTCGCTGAATACATCTCTAAGTGCATGGAATGTCAGCAGGTGAAGGTTGAACACCAACACCCCGTAGGTTTATTGCACCCAGTGCCAATTCCAGAATGGAAATGGGAAATAATTTCCATGGATTTTATTACAGGATTTCCAATGACTAAGAGACAACATGATTCCATCATGGTTGTGGTGGACAAGTTAACCAAGGCAGCACATTTTATACCGGTTAAGTCCACACATAAAGCCGATGCCATTGCAAATATTTTCATGAAGGAAATTTTTCGATTACATGGGTTGCCTAAGGCAATAATTTCTGATAGGGATACCAAGTTCACTTCCAATTTTTGGAAAGGTCTCTTTGCAGATTTGGGTACACAACTAAGCTTTAGTACCGCATACCATCCTCAAATAGACAGGCAAACAGAAAGAGTAAATCAGGTGCTTGAAGACATGCTCCGCATGTATGTAATGGACAAACCATCCAAGTGGGAAGATTATCTACACTTGGTAGAATTCGCATATAACAATGGGCAGCAAGCATCTTTGGGAATGAGTCCTTATGAGGCTTTGTACGGCAGAAGGTGTAGGACACCAGTGACTTGGGACAATCCAGTGAACATAATTGTGCTTGGGCCAGAATTGCTTAAGGAAATGGAGCAAGAAGTTGCCAAGATCAGACAGAATTTAAAAGTAGCCCAGGATAGACAGAAAAGCTATGCAGATAAACATAGAATGCATAGGGAATTCGATGTTGGGGATCATGTGTATCTTAGAGTGAGATCAAGGAAGAGTTCCTTGAAGCTTGGGAGTTCTGCCAAGCTATCACCTAGATATTGTGGGCCATTTGAAGTGCTTGAAAGAATATGTCCAGTTGCATATAGACTTGCATTGCCTGCTAGCATTAAAGCTCATAATGTTTTTCATGTCTCTTTGCTTAAGAAATATGTACATGATCCTAACCATGTGATTAATTGGGATGTGATCCAGGTGGAACTCGAGGGAGAATTCCAAACCGACCCATTGCGCATCCTAGACAAGAAGGTAACATTGCTCTGGAATCGAGCCATCGGATAGGTAAAGGTGCAATGGAAGCACTACGGTCCCGATGAGGCTACATGGGAGCTGGAGGATGCCATGAGGGTGGCATATCCATTTTTGTTCAATTTTGATGAGCACTGAGGACAGTGCTAATGTAAGGGGAGGGGAATGTAATGTCCCCATTTTGACGCCTTTTGTATTAAATCATAAATGATGTAAATATTGTTATTTAATCATGGTGAGGAGCTCAAGGCCAAGGCCCCACCATTGATTTAGCATTTTATGTATCGACAATTAGAAATAGATGCCTATGGTTTTTGTGCTAGATAGGCACAATGTAAATAAGACATCATGTAAATTCGAATTTTAATGAGAAATACCCACAACTAGCTATGCAATGCAACAAAGAGATGGGGCATGATTCTACAAGGAATAGGGAGGGAAATTATTCAAACCCTTGAGCCAATGGTTCTAATCCATGTGTCAATGAGAAAACCCATAAACCACCAACTATCCATTTTGGGTTATGGACCCAATCATTTAATTCTTTCAAAAATTGGTTGAGGCAGTTAATGCCTTGGGAATGAAGAGGTATGGCAGCTAATTTCGTGTATGGGCAAGCCATCAACTTGGGAATTCGTGTTTTTGCTTCTTGGGCAAGAAAACACCCACGAAATGGTGCCCAAAAGCCATTCTGAACAGACAGTCTTCCCTCTCTCACGCAGTCTGAGCTACTGGGTCTTTCCTCATCACGTTTTT
Organism: Larix kaempferi; assembly: GCA_027924585.1. NCBI lineage: Eukaryota > Viridiplantae > Streptophyta > Pinopsida > Pinales > Pinaceae > Larix > Larix kaempferi. The sequence continues at coordinate 2,904,292 of BSBM01000013.1, forward strand.
ACCAATTTTCCTGCATTTTTCCATGCCTGGGAGTCGTTTTTGCATTGTACAGCAGCTGGGAGAGAAGGGAGTCACGTTTTGGGGATTATAGAGGTCGTTTTTGCCCCAAAATATCCATGGACGTTTTTCTAAAAACGGATTTGGCTTCCCAGGGTGGTTCCCCATCTTCCAAATTCGTTTTCGGGTTTCCTACGTTTTGCTGAAGCTAATGAAAGCCCCATCTTGGGACATCTCACTGTAAAAAAATGCTTCTTCATGCCCAATAAGTGTGGGCTCTGCTGTTATGTGCATCCCTGTTTGGATTTGAACCTGTGAGCAAGAAACTTGGAGTGGTAGTGGACATAATTGGCTTGATAAACCTAGTGAAGGGAGTAACCTCTCAAGAAGATCAAGAGGGCTTTGGCTACTTTTCTATGCACACCCTGAGAGCACTAGAAAGGAAGGTATGGCTTGAGGTACTGTGTGGCAGTGAAGAGAATACTTCCTTGTGTTGGGTGTGTAGGCATTGTGAGTGCCAAGCTGAATAGATCTGGGAGGGGTATCCATAGCTCTGTGGTTGAGCTCACTAGCTTAGCAATTCTTCCTTTCCATGTCCTAGGAGCTTGATAAACCCAATTGCAGATTGGCTTGGCTCATCTTGGTGTATGCTTGGCTATGTGTGAGTCTGTTGTTCCCTGGTTCCTTGTAGAAATCATGCCCAGCTTGGGGGTGGCAGTTGCATCAAGAGGTTGATAAGCACAACTGGCCTATGGTTGGGTGGAACGTTGCAGTTGCATAGCCAGTTGCTTGGGACTACTGTTATAAGATAAGTACTCTCTTGTGTTAACTTTGTATTTATTTATTTGATGAATATCGTGAATGTATTATGGATGCGTTATTGAATTTACTTTCGCTGTGTATTCTTATAGTTTTACACTTCCATATGGACTTTTATATTGTGTGAATGCTTAGTTTAATGAGTTCATGGGGCTAACTGCCCAGTTTTAGCATCACATCGTCTCTATCATGCTGGTATGATAGGAGGGGACATTACACCTTTCGTGCTCTTATTAGCCTCTATTTTCTTGGTTTCTTCCCGTAGCAGTACACTAAACCCACAGTCGAGATAGGTAGTTTTGATTTATTTTTCAGCTTGCAAAGACAGCCCACCATGGTTGAATAGTAGTGAGACTAGGCTCTAATATTTGAAATGGCGGGGTAGTTGGCCTTGCAATTTGCAATGACAGGGGAGTGGGGTAATTTGGCATTGAAAAAGTGGACTATGGGAGTTGGTTTAATATTTGAAATGGTGGGCAAGTTGGGAGGATGAACGTCAAACACACGTAATAAATGTAAAGGTCTTAACTTATTAAATTTCATCTTTTGATTCACTACTGGATGTGACTAATAATATCTCTGCGTTGATGAAAATCTTACATGTACGATGGAAAATTGTCATTAAATTAAAAGAAGGCTTAAACGTGTATTTTCCAATTGAAGCTATTTGTTTGTTTTGTTATTCAAGGTATGGCTAGAAATACAATCATTACAATAAGGACTCAACAAGAGCAGCATGTCACTTACAAGAATTGAACCTGGGTGGGGAGGGCAACAATCATTCCTCCCAACCACCCAAATTACTACCAATGGACTCCATCTACCATTATATTTGTAAAGGTGTTTGATATTTTTTTTACTAAACAAGATTATTTAAGAATTAATTATTTTGCATTGTAATTGGACTTTGGTTGTTTACGTCTTTCTTACGCTCTAGTGCCGGGGTTTGGGCTCTGGTTGGGATGTTTGGCATTAAGCATAGGTCATCCTTCATTGTTTTCAGGGTAGAGTTTTTGGTTGATCCAATTCTGTGCAGGGGGTTTGTAGTCTTTTAATACCTGGTTCTACTAAAACACCTTATTTTCCTTAAATTTATGGATGACAAAACAACTCAAGAATCATTATAGTTTTTAAAGTGTGCTACATAAGAAAACACAATAGGGTTACATCACTTTGTACTCAAGTGGAAAGGAGAGCTTATCTAAATAATGGTGGCCATCGAGGGGTAAATGAACCTAAGTGTAGGATCATATTAACATTGCCATCAAGATGCTAATAACCCCCTAGAGACCATGTCTTTGAGGAACTCTCACAAGACCTTGCTCACACAGGATAAGAGGAGGAGGTGGTGAACTCTCACAAGACCTTGCTTACATGGGATATGAAGAGGAGGTGGTGAACTCTCACAAGACCTTTCTCACATGGGATATGAGGAGGAGGTATGCCATGGATTTCCCTTACATCTACACTAGGTCCACAAGTAGTGCTAGGGGATAATGCAATTGTCTTGTTGGTTGAGGAAGGTGGGAAAGAGGTAGTGTTGTCACCCAACACAACTTGAACCTCAACCATGAAGACACAATGCAGGTCAAGTGTGATTCTCCAAGCGCTGAAAATGATTGAGGAGATGTGATGCAGGAGCATCAGGGCCTAGGTAGATCAGTCAAAGTTAGTCGACATGAGGAAGACCGACCAGAGGGAGTGCCGACGACCACTGGTGCGGAAGAGAAGATTGGCTTGTCAAAGTCATTAAGTCGATCAGGAGCAGTCAGTATGTGACCAATAAATGCAGCGAAGGTCGAGAGTCGATAGACGACAAGAAGAGCGGAGCCGTCGATGGTCTACATGCATTGAACCGCGATTCCGACAGGTTTGGGCATGAGCCAAGCGAGGAGGAAGGGGTGGACTGGTGAATCTTGAAGAGTGTGAAAGGAAGCCGACGGGTAATTCGAAGCTGACAGACAGTATGGCCGACATGATGGATTACTATAGCCTGTCAGAAGAAGTTCGAGAAATCAAGGAAAGTACTTGGTAGCCGTTCAGGGTTGCTAAGGAAGTTAATAGCAGTTATTGAAGGTAGTTGAGATCGTGATAGATGTCAACATCGGCAGAGATTGTGCAACACAATAGGGGTGCTGACAGTTGTAGGTCTGTACGATCTGAGGAGATCGACAAACAGAGGATGCGTGTCTCAGGGATTGGAGTGATATCGGGGATAGCAACAGCAAAGTAGAAGACCAGAGAGTTTTGGGATGAACTGGATAGCTTAGCAGAGTAGAGAAGAGTTCAGTGAGAAGATAGGTAGATTGGAGAGAACAGTCACACGTCATCTGAACGCAGAGAAGATCGAGCCATAGCTCAGAGTTCCACAGTGAACCAAGAGAGGGTGAAGACGACACACTAAGATAACACACAGTTACTTATGTATTGTAATAGGATGAGGCCGACAATAGTTAGTTATTTTCATTCCTTGTAGTTTGCATTGTAACCATTTTGGTAGAAGTAATATAAGCTAGCTTCTGACATCCTGTTTACATCTTGTCTATGTGAACGTGTGTGTTGTGTGTAATCGTTAAGCAAGAACCTTTGTCATAATGCGGCTCATGTCACAATGGTGTGGGTCGCAACACTCAGCTTATCTAGGTATCTTATGGCAATGCTGTTGGGAGGCCTAGATTAGTTCACCCTCACTGAGTTTTATTGTGAGAATTGGTCCTTTGCAACTAAAGTATAATATTAATTCATTATCAATCCGGCATGATATGATGAATCTTGTTCATTATGCATATGCTTAGTGAGTAAACGAGGAGGCAACACAGTGATCTAAAAGGGCAAGGGAAAAATAATAAGGATGTAACTAAGTTATTTTTCTTTGATGTTTAGTTTTTTGTGTCCTTATCCCTATCTAGGGTTTCTACTGGAAGCTCAATGGGGCATGCAATGTGTTTTTCCTTCTCCATTCTATGCTTTTAGGGTGGCTCTAGATTTTGGTTATGCCATGAAGTTCTTCCTTTTTTATTATTACTTTTTAAATGAAAAAAACTCATTTTGTTTGCAAATTTCTCGCAACACAACTACACATGTAGCTTCCATTTCCCAAGGTGGATTGGGAAATATAACCAATACTTTATCTTAGGGGTTGATTTTGTTTCTCGCTATGATCCTTTTTCTGTTTCAATTATTCTTCATTGCTCTCGTATTACTTGTTGTTTTATATAGGGATTCTTTCTATAAAGGTGGTTGTGTTTTGATTAACACTGATGTTTAGCAACTCATAATCAAACTCCTCTCCCTCATCTAATGTAATTCCATCGCCCCTATTGGTTCAATGAATTCCCTTACTCACTAGAATAGATATGAATATATTTAACCTAGAGCCATCGTGAGAAGAATTATTCATATTCCTTTAACTACAAATATGAATTATAAAATTGAGCTTAGATCATGGATGAAATAGACATTAATAAGTCTCTAATACTACCAAGGTAGTCTCTAGTCTCTTATTATAAGTGGTTACTTAGGCATCTAGAAAACCATATGAAGAACTAGTGGAATACCTAAAAAATTATGAGTCGGGGATTTATCCCCACACTCAAAATAATATAAAATCACGTGAGTTAGCAATGGTTAAAGAACATGTAGACTTTTAAAACCTAAATTATGTATTCTTTCAAACACTTTGAAATTCATTTTTGAATTCCATACATCATTTCAAGCCAACATAGTTCCCACAAAATCATCCCACTCAAATCCCCTTTCTTAGAGATTAGATAGGTGATTTGATTACAGAAAGTGATACCTACTTGTGGGGATACATTCCTATGTGTTTCATTTGATAATACACTTTAGCTCTTTGTCCTAGAAATCAATTCTTACATAACCTTTATCATCCCCTTACATATGAAAGCATCGCATCGCCATATGCGTTGACACATGCCAAACTTGTATGGTCTTTTTCACTTGAGACTATCCATTGAGATTATCCTCTCTTGATGATGGAATCAACTAAAGCATCCAAAAACACGTTGAGATTTAAAAATTTCACACAAGTCTCCGAACTCCATCATTATGAGAACATGAACCAAAACATACTTCAACATAAAGTAATAAGATAAGTCCATAAATGGTACTAATATTGTGCCACATACTCCCTTGCATCAAAGCAACCCAAAGAAAAGTTATGATCGATACAAAGAATCATTAAAAATCTATTGAAATTCTCATGAGATATTTTTTTATTATCCTGAAATGCCAATCTTATATTATGTGTTACTTGAGCTTCATGAGATAAGACCAGGTCCAGAAACAACATATGATGTTTTGACCATCATATCTCATTAAAAAAATACAAGGAAGAGCATTATAGCCAGCTATTGTCTTGTATGTTTAATAGCTAGTCCAATAAGCAATCCACCAAAATACCCTTATCCACTTGATCTTACGTACAATAACTTAACTTGAGTCACCTCTTTCCAAACTTGAGAATGTACATGACATAAACATGTAATCTATGGTTTCATTATAGTTCTTGCAAATAATGCATCTTCCTAGACCAACCTAGTTCATGTTCTCACCATTGTTCCAAGTTAATAATTTATTTTGAGTGAAGGTGCACATGGACGAATGGATTGTTGGAAACGTCAAAGGCCATTTTCCTTTCTCGCTAATGTACTAAAGAGGGTTCTCAAGGAATTGCGTGTGAATCCCTTCAACTCTTTCCATTGTTGACCATGGAGTTTGCTGCGTAATTATGGACAAGGGAGAGGGGTTAGAGCAGGTTTGTAATATTTTTTTTGTTTTTGTAATTGTGGGAATTTTTTTAAGCCATTTAACAAGTTGTATGAGCTTTTTCTGAGGTGCAGTTTTCTGAAGGAGCTTACGTCCACTGCACTTCTTCACAAAAATCGAAACTAAGTTTCTGTTGAGACAACTATCAAACCTCACCGGTGGCTCCTACTCCCAACCCCCTAGTAAGCTCATAATATACTCATAATATAAGCACAAAATAGAAGAGTCAACAAGAGAGGCTCCCACGGGAGCCAAGGGAGTGTCGCCGACGGGTTGTAGAGACTCGTCGGCTAAGATTCACCAACTATAGACAAGTCACGAACAAGGGGTGGGGTCCTATCTACAAGGGACAAAGGTGGCAGTTATTGACTTTCGACTAACTTAATCCGTAAGGCGTTGCGTCAAATCATGTGAAGATTTTGATTCGAAAGTTTGAAACTACTGTTTGATTCTCATATAACAGGTTTTGAATTTTCCGAATCAATGGAGTTGTGAAATGAAAAAAGTTGTGTCCCGCTTGAAATTATAACACTGTCAACGAAAACGAAAGCTTAATGGTTTGTGGTAAAGTGCAGGCCACCGGCGTGCTACCAAGCCATTGAGATTCCCTTGTGGGCCGTGTTGCTATTCTATGCTGTTTCGGTCGGATGTATGCGGTCACTACTTCCGATCTATAGACTCAGTCAACTGATTGAAATTATGCCGCTTGGTTGACTGGTAACTTGGTACTGCTGTTTTTTTATTGAAATTGTCTGCTACTAGTACCAGTTGGCGATGTTGAGAGTCGTTGACGAGTATGAGTTAAACAAACCCACGCAAGTCGCCCATGACTCAATTTTTCCAAAAAGGTATTCTTCGATTATTTTCGACAGTGAGGAGACTGCGTTGTCTACCCAGGAAGACACCGACGATGGCTTGAACTCCGCGGGCTGACTGTCTACGCTATCCCCTCCTAAGCTGAGCGCAACCTTTACGTTAGTGTGTTGGGCTTTTATGGACTCAACTGCGTCGGGGTTCAAGTTGCCGGTGTCCCAGAAGATGTTGAAGTTTCCGTTTGTGGGAACAGGGGATCCGGATTCGGTGCTGTAATCGATGGCGAAGGCCAAAATGAAATGAAACTCCACAGCCATATTGATGGGAACGTCTGAGAATGTAACGTCTTTGAACAAAGCGCCTATGTCTGACCGATTCTTCTTTGATCGTTCTTTGACTCTGAGCACATGATGAGTCATAAGCTGCAAAGTGCGATGCCTACGTGGTTTTCTATAAGAATGGACGTTTGTGGTCTGTGGACATTATCACGCGATCTGATTGTGTAGCCGCTTAATGAACGAGACAAGACGTATGCACAAAACATTTTTCACAAATTAGGTTTTTATTTATAAGTTTTGGGTTAAGAAGATTAACATATTTAAGATATTAAAATTTGTGTTACTTGTAATAACAACATTTTTAAATGTGGATGATATTTGCTTATTGATCTATATCAACTATGACCACATATTTAAAAGTGGTTGATATTCCTCAATCGACAAATATCAACTACATTTAAAAATATGATTGTTGTTAGTGGACAAGAAACTCACAAAAAACCAAAATTACAAAATTAATAAGAATATTATTTAGAAATAAAAATAAAAGAAATACATTAAATTAAAAAAAATTAAATAAAAAAATTAAATTAAATAAAACATATTAAAAAATAAATTTAAATGAAATTAAGTTAAGTTAAATTAATTTAAAGTAATTAAATTAAATTAAATTAAGTTAATTAAATTAAATTAATTTAATTACATTAAATTAAATGAATTATGATGAGTGCTATATTTGTTTTAATAATAATAATATTATTTATTAATATTTATAATAATTATTATTATGAAATAATGATTTTAATTAATATTAATAAATAAGATATGCTAATAATTATAAAAAAAATATTTTTATATGCTTTTTATGTTTATTAAAAATATTAATTTTTTTTTATAGATATAAATATTTATTTATTTAAAGGTAACATTATCTTTTATTTAATAATATTATTATTATTATTATTATTATTATATATTATTATATTAATAAATATTATATAATAAAATTAATTATAATTAAGTGAATAAATTATAATTAAATTAAAAAACATAATAAAAAATAAATTTAAATTAAATTAAATTAAATTAAATTATGTTAAATTAAATTAAATTAAAGTAATTAAATTAAATTAAGTTAAGTTAATTAAACTAATTAAATTAAATGAATTACATTACATTAAATTAAATTATGATGAGTGCTATATTTGATTTAATAATAATAATAATATTTATTTTTATTTATTAATATTTATAATAATTATTGTTTTCATAATAATTATTATGATGAAATAATGATTTTAATTAATATTAGTAAATAAGATATATTAATATTCATAAAAAAATATTTTTATATGGTTTTTATGCTTATTAGAAATATTAAAATTTCTTTATTAGATATAAATATTTATTTAATAAGATTTTTTTATTTAAAGATAAGATTTTTTATTTAATAATAATAATAATACTATTATTATTATTATATTAATAAATATTATTTAATAAAATAAATAATAAATGAGTGAATAAATTATAATTAAATAAAAAATAGTAAATAAAATATGTTAATATTAATAGTTACGCTTAATATTAATATTAATAGATATGATAATTATTTAGTATTAATATTTATTATTCTTCATCAATATATATTAATTTATTAACTAATAATATTTAATAAAATAGATAGATAAAAAGTATAAAAAAATTGAAATTAAATAAATGAAAATATATATATATAAGTAAATAAATGAAATAAATACTTTTGGTGACTATGGATTAACATGGTTGATGATGGTTGATCATAGTTGAATATGGTCGACTTTGTTTAACTATGGTTGACTTTAGTTGAACATCATTGGCCATGGTTAAATATGGTTGACTTTGGTTGACAAAGGTTTACCATGGTTAATATTAGTTGTCTACACTTAACTTTGGTTGACCATGGTAGACTTCGGTTTACTATGGTTGACTTTTGTTGACCGTGGTTGACTTTTTGGCTGAGTTTTGCTTAATAATGCTTGACATTAGCTGACAATGGTAGACATTGGTTGGATTTTGGTTGATCATGGTTGCATTTGGTTTACTTTACTTTAGTTTTGGTTGACAATGGTTGACCATGAATAACCATGGTTGAACATGCTTGACTTTTGGTTGACCATGGAAACCCATGGTTTACTTTAGTTGATTTTTGGTTGATTGTGCTTGAATTTTGATTGATTTTGGTTGACCATGGTTGACTTTGGTTGATCATAGCTGAATTTGGTTGATCATGGTTGAATTTAGTTGACCATGCTTTTCGTTGGTTGAACATCGTTCACGTTTTGATCAACCATATTTGACTTCTAGTTGACCTTGGCTTCCTAAGGTTAACTTTGGTTCAACTTCCCTGACTTTTGATTAACAATGGTTGACTTGAACCCATAGTTGACTTCAATCCATGGTTAATTTCAGTCCATAGTTGACTTTTACGAAAGGTTGATTTTAATACATAGTTGACTTCAAACAATAGCTGACTTTAGGGCGGGCACAAGAAGATGGTCCCCATTTTCGTTGCAATGGGGGTGCGCTAGCGAAAAATAAAAATGGCACGTACGCACTTAAGGTAGTGCGCACGCGTCGCTAGGTTCGGTACCGAACCGATGCGTGTGCGCACAATGGTGGCATGCACGCACCTCTGTTAAAAAAAAACAGAGCACAATTTCCCATTGTTCCATTTGGCTGAGCACGTCCTCCTCCTTTGTGTGCGCATCGATTCAACCACCAAAGGAGGCCAAATTGACTTCAAAACCACCCAACAACACCCACAAACTCATCAACACTTCGATTAATAGGTAAATATCACGTTTCTTTTTTTCATTTTATTCATTATTTGTGTCAATCTTTTGATTTTTTTTTGTTTATTTAATTGTAAATAATTCCCAAATTTTGAAAACAATGAACCAATTTTCTATTTCAGATTGTAAACTAAGACAATGAGTGAACAAGATGTTAACCCTGAGTTCGGTGGAACACAAGAAAACCCAAACCTTAGACCCAATGCTGAAGAAAACCGTGAACACAATCCAAATGCCGAACAAAACCAAAACCCCCAACCCAATTTTGAACAAGATGACCTTAACCATTACGTAAAATTAAATGCGAGTGCACACTCGCGAACTTAGAAACTCGACGGAACCATCTCGATTGTCTCTTTCCACATCAATTGAGAACTCAATTAACTCCCTCATCCATGCACACCAACAATTGACCAACATGACTCAATTTAGAGCTAGGATGCGGGAGTACTACTCCACGGGCATCTCCAAGGAAGCAATAAAAGATTTGAACATTACAAAAGCCCAATTATATAGTATGTTCACCGAACCGAAAACAAACCAACCACCGAGCATTGCAAAGCCACGTGTCTGCATGGATTGGTGTCATTACCAACCGTGGAAGGACAATTGGATGCGGAGGTGGTTCATGGTGTACGATAAACCTTTCTACAATAATAGGGAGGTTCCACAGTACTTCCTTTGCCAACTATGGGCTGAGTTTTACCTCGGTTTACATGTCAACTATTTTGACATAACCGAGTTCCAGGGTGTTGGGTGTGGCTCTGGCCAAGATCGACCTACTGCTAGGAGGAACCCATTGAGAGGGCCACCAGCTCCGAGGCATGACCCCAACCCCTCTCCCCAGCCACCTCAGTTGCCCCACAAGTTTGATCAGATTGAGGTGGCAATGAGGAATGTTGCTCGTGGACTCCTCAGACATACCTCCTTTGTAGCAGCGACTACAGTGGGGAGGTCGGGTGACCTTGATAGAGATCTAGGTGTAGGGCCTTCACGACAGGGCCAGGATAGACCCATGACCGATGGTAGCCATGCTGGGCATTCCAGTTCAACGGGGACAATGCCACATCTTTGTCCCCATTGCGAGCACACTTGCCCTGGCCCGATCGAGAGCTATTATATGGATTAGGTTAGCAATGTTTTTAATGTGTTTTCAATCATCACTTGATAACTTGTAAAGTATTTTAAAATTATTTTTGTTTGATTTAAACTATTATTTCAATGTACAGTTATTCAGAGCTGATACACCAAGATGGGAGAATGTAGAATCTCCCAACCTGGATGCAGCAATGGCAGCTGCAATTGAAATTGTAGCACCCCACACAGAGGTATTTTTAGTACCTGACACGATTTTGTTATTACTTATGTCATTTATATTACTCAAGTATTTATATTTATGGCATACACGTTGATAGTTCGTACAATGCTTTTCAATATCTTGATTTCCTAGATAATGACTTGTTTAACATGTCCATAACATGCATGCATTTTGTTGTCCACAGGTGTTCCGTGACTACGGTGATCAACCACCCCCACCAGGGATTGGCACATCACCATATACATAGGTACAATGTGTAGTTATAAACATGCTTTTAATTTGATTTGTTACGACTTACTATTGTTTAATTTATTGTTTGTTTACTAAATTATGATATTACAAATGTATATGTAGGTGCCACCAACAACTGCATCTCCCCATTTTAGTCCTATGTATCCACCTTCTCCCATGAGTCCCCTCCCTCGCTTCCATCTAGACCCCTCCCTACGTCCACCCCCTCCCTTCCATCCAGCCCCCCCTCTCTGGCCATACTCCCCCCTCCATCCATCCTCCCCCACTCGCCCCACCCCCACATCCATACATCCTCCCCAATTTATGCACGTCCCCATGTCTATCCATCCTCCCCCATTCATCCACGTCCCCCCTTCCGTCCACCTTCCCCTCTTCATCCACAACCTCCCATTTGTCCATCCTCCTCCCTCCATGCAGGACTTCCCTCCCATGCACCATCCCTCAACATCCCTCGTAGCCCTTTTCGTTCGATACCATCTATCCTACAACCAGTAGGGGTTCATCGTCCACATGGTCCTCCTCCACCCCATACCGCCGTGTCTTCTCCCACCATATCATCCCCACTTCCCACCACTATTGTGGCATCTACTCTTCCAATATCCTCATCAGTATCTGCAATGGTTGCACCTGTAGTGGCTGCCACTACATCTGCGCCCCCCCCCATCACTGCATCGAAGCTGGTTGTTCGGCCATCTCCTCCACCTGCTAGCCTAGAAGCCCAGCCATGTCCATTGTCGGAGGTGTTTACGGTGAGAATCAAGCTAATTTATGAAAATATTTTGATGCATTAACAAAAATTAATTTAAGCAATTATGACTTTTCAATGAAATTATTGTTGTAAATGTTGTAGGCTGGAATCGCTGAGAGGCTCCGCAGATCCAGGACACTTGTCCAACATTTCCCACTCATGTCCGAGGTGATTTATTTAAGATTCGAATTCTACATTTGTTTTATAAATGTGGTAAATGTTGCAAATGCTTGAAAATGACAGTATCTTATATCATTTGTTCTAGAGCCCGGAGATACGGTCTACTCCTAGATGGAGCAAGACCCGAGGCACCGGTAGCTCGAAGAGTAGGAAGATCGACTTTGGATCTGCGCTTGGGAGTGACGACAGTGGTAATAATGCTTGACACACCACATGTTATGTACATTAGCCACGATGTGGCACTTTTGTACACCAGTTTTGATGTACTTTGTATCTACAGCATGAGTTGCCATGTGTTTTGTATCTACGGCATGAGTTGTTGCATTTTGTATAAGGCACGAGTTGCCATTGTACGTACATTAAGAACCATGTCCCACTATTCTCTAGAAATTGTATATGTTTGGATGAGTTTTGTCGCCTCAATGTACATTAATTTTCATTGATGTGATTTATATATCTTGTTGTCTAATGTGGTTGTCTCATGTTGTGTGTATCATGATGTGATGTTGTGTAAATTTGGGTTTTACCCAGATCTTAAAAGAGAAGTTGGATATCATAGTTTAGCTTGGTTTATCTTTCCACATGTAAAATATTCTAATGGTATCTATGTTAAGAAAACATTGTAAACATAGGCTAACTCAAACAAAATCATGTGTGAGAATTAATCTAAAAACAAATGGAATAAATGGATGGACTTGAATCACACCCCATGGCACATAAGATATATATTGGGAACTTGAGTACTAGGAAAAGAATACTTAAAAATAGAAAATGTCCATTGTCGTCAAAAGGTTAAAACGAGATCCAACATGATTTTTAATAGCTCTACATAATGAGATCCAAAATGTCCATACTCTACATAATGAAATTTCATCACTAGTATTTATTTTGACCATTTTTTTCACTTAAGATCATGCAACAAATTAATAATCAAGTTATGAAATCATTTCTTAATCAATTGTCACCATACAAATAGGACAACCTTGAGCACGATGTATAGCTAGCTCATTAATTATCACTCACGGATATAGCCACCTTTGATTTGATGACCATCACCTCCACTACCATCTTTTGGATGCAAGATGGAACCATCACCATCTCCATCATCACCATCACCATCACCATCAACCTCACCACCATCACCATCATCATCACCATCTTCATCATCACTGTCATCTATAGGTCCCTCATCACCATGTCCATCATCATCACCATCTTCATCATCATTGTCATCATCTTCATCACCATCGCCATCATCATCAACGCCTTCATCATCATCACCATCTTCATCATCACCACCATCACCATGACCATCAACTTCACCACCATCACCATCATCATCAACATCACCATCTTCATCATCATCACCATATTCATCATCATCACCATCTCCATATTTTGGATGCGAGACGGAACCATCACCATCTTCATCATCACCATCACCATGACCATCAACTTCACCACCATCACCATCATCATCAATGTCACCATCTTCATCATCATCACCATCTTCATTACCATCAGCATCTCCATATTTTGGAGGCGAGACAGAACCATCACCATCTCCATCATCACCATCACCATCACCATCAACCTCACCACCATCACCATCATCATCACCATCTTCATCATCACTATCATCTGTAGGTCCCTCATCACCATGTCCATCATCATCACCATCTTCATCATCATTGTCATCATCTTCATCACCATCACCATCATCATCAACGCCTTCATCATCATCACCATCTTCATCATCACCGCCATCACCATGACCATCAACTTCACCACCATCACCATCATCATCAATGTCACCGTCTTCATCATCATCACCATCTCCATATTTTGGATGCGAGATAGAACCATCACCATCACCATGACCATCAAATTCACCACCATCACCATCATCATCAATGTCGCCATCTTCATCATCATCACCATCTTCATCACCATGACCATCTCCATCTTTTGGATGTGAGACAGAACCATCACCATCTCCATGATCACCATCACCATCACCATCAACCTCACCACCATCACCATCTTCATCATCACTATCATATGTAGGTCCCTCATCACCGTGTCCATCATCATCACCATCTTCATCATCATTGTCATAATCTTCATCACCATTGCCATCATGATCAACGCCTTCATCATCATCGCCATCTTCATCATCACCACCACAAGTGCTCGGTGGATGATTTTCCAAAGTTGACCCTAGTGTGCAAAAATTGCACACTCCCTCACTGAGCAAAACCCTAGTTTCCAAGATGGACGTACAAGATGACACCGGGGCCACTGGACCAGAAGGGAGGGGCACCCCTAGCACTATCCCAGCATCCTGAATCCAATGGAGTCGACGGTTCGTCAATCCGAGCCACGATCTTCATTCTATGGCTCGTTCCATCTCGCATCCAAAAGGCCTTCGGGGACACTTGCTGGATACCTACCGGGGGCATAGAACTCCAACCGTGCAACAAAATCGGGTTCCAGGGAGTCATGCAAGTGTGTCTAGGTGGGTTCTGGCCAGGAACATTAGCCACAAGTGCCCGGTGGATGATTTTCCAAAGTTGACCCCCATGTGCAAAAAGTGCACACTCTCTTACTGAGCAAAACCCTAGTTTCCAAGATGGACGTACAAGATGACACCGGGGCCACTGGACCAGAGGGGAGGGGCACCCCTAGCACTATACAGATGTCTTGAAGGCCTAGCGTGCCTTGAATGCCCATAAGCGGTGCCAATGGGCCATCTCCGAAGCTAAGGTTTTGCTTAGTGGTGGCCATTCCAAAGTCGCTAAAGGGGTGAATTTCTCGTCTGGAGGCCCCCGGGCGTGCATGGCCACCATGGACAGGTCCAAAATGGCCACGTGGACCTATGGGAGCCGACGGAATCCTTGTCCGCTTGGCGGTTTGGGTTCCGTGGCCCCAGGGCAAATCCCTAAAGTGTCCCTGAATGGGCTTGGGGTGCCCGACTAGAATGCCCGTAGCGCCCGAACTGTGGCTCGGTTCGTGAATCCGTCGATTCCGGTGGGTCCAGGGCACCAGGTTTCCAATAGGGGACCCCCCATAGTGTCCCTTGAAGGCTCGAAAGCGGTTCCAATGGGCCATCTCCGGAGCTAGGGTTTTGCTCAGTGGTGGCCATTCCAAAGTCGCTAAAGGGGTGCATTTCTCGTCTGGAGGCCCCCAGGCATGCGTGGCCATAGTGGATAGGTCCACAATGGCCATGTGGACCTGTGGGAGCCGACGAAATCCTTGTCCGCTTGGTGGTTTGGGTTCCGTGGCCCCGGGGCAAATCCCCAAAGTTTCCCTGAATGGCCCCGGGATGCCCGGCTAGAATGCCCGTAGCGCCTGAACCGTGGCTTGGTTCGCGCATCCGTCAATTCCACTGGTTCAGGGACATCGAGTTTCTGCTAGGGGACCCCCCAGAGTGTGCTTTGAAGGCCCGGAAGCGGTGCAAATGGGCCATCTCCGGAGCTAGGGTTTTGCTTAGTGATGGCCATTCCAAATTTGCTAAAGGGGTGCATTTCTCGTCCGGAGGCCCCTAGGTGTGCATGGCCACCGTGGACAGGTCCATAATGGCCACGTGGACCTATGGGAGCTGACGAAATCCAATTCCACTAGCCAGTTTGGGTTCTGTGGCCCCGAAGCAAATCCCCAAAGTGTCCTTGAATGGCCCTGGGATGCCCGACTAGAATGCTCGTAGCACGCGAACCATGGCTCGGTTCACGAATCCGTCGATTCTGATGGGTCTGGGATGTCGGCTTTCAGCTAGAGGACCCCCCACAACATCCCTTGAAGACTCGAAAGCGGTGCCAATGGGCCATCTCCAGAGTTAGGGGTTTGCTTAGTGATGGCCATTCCAAATTTGCTAAAGGGGTGCATTTATCGTCCGGAGGCCCCCGGAAGTGCGTGGCCACCATGGATAGGTCCACAATGGCCATGTGGACCTCTGGGAGTCGACGGAATCAAAGTTTGCTCGTCGGTTTGGGTTCCATGGCCCCGGAGCAAACTCCCAAAGTGTCCATGAATGGCCGTCACTGAGCAAAACCCTAGCTCCGGAGATGGCCCATTAGCATCGCTTCTGGGTCTTCAAGGCACACTGTGGGGGGTCTCCTAGCTGAAACCCGGTGTCCCGGACCCACCGGAATCGACAGATTCGTGAACCGAGCCATGATTCAAGTGCTACGGGCATTCTAGTCGGGCACCCATTCAAGGACACTTTGGGGATTTGCTCCAGGGCCACTGAACCCAAACCGGCGAGCGAAATTGGATTCTGTTGGCTCCCATAGGTCCACATGGCCATTTTGGACCTGTCCACAGTGGCCACGCATGCTCGGGGGCCTCCGAACGAGAAATGCACCCCTTTAGCAAATTTGGAATGGCCATCACTGAGCAAAACCCTAGCTCTAGAGATGGCCCATTGACACCACTTCTAGGCCTTCAAGGCACACTGTGGGGGGTCCCCTAGCTGAAACCTGGCGTCCCAGACCCACTAGAATCGACAGATTCACAAACCGTGCCACGGTTCGGGAGCTACGGGCATTCTAGTCAGGCACCCCGGGGCCATTCAGGGACACTTTGGGGATTTTCCCGGGGCCACGGAACCCAAACCGTCGAGCAGACAAGGATTTTGTCTGCTCCCATAGGTCCACATGGCCATTATGGACCTGTCCACGGTGGCCACACACGTTGGGGGCCTCTGGACGAGAAATGCACCCCTTTAGCGACTTTGGAATGGCCACCACTGAGCAAAACCCTAGCTCTGGAGATGGCCCATTGGCACCACTTCCGGGCCTTCAAGGGACGCTATGGGGGGTCCCCTAGCTGAAACCCGGTGCCCTGGACCCACGAGAATAGATGGATTCATGAACCGAGCCACGGTTCAAGCACTATGGGCATTCTAGTTGGGCACCCCGGGGCCATTCTAGTGGTGATAACAAGTTTACTGTTTGTTGAGTCTGATACTACATCCAGGAGCCACTCAGCAAACTTTGAGATAGAAATATCTGTAATTTTAGGATATTGATTCAACCACTCATACAGTTTCTCACCTTCTCGAGGATCTAAATTTATAATTTCCTTCTAGGTAGATTCAGGCATTCTCGAGGATCTAAATTTATAATTGCCTTCTGGGTAGATTCAGACATGGAATAATATTTGCCGGCACTTCCAAGCTCCCGAGACCATTTGGTTAGCCACAATATGTGCAACTCCTTTGACGAAAGATAAATTATGGTGTGGACGGTAGCATTTGATACACTAGCCAAATCTATGTTGTTGGAAGAACTTACATATTTCAACAAAGGAGCGTTTTGTAAGTGACTTGAAAATCCCTTCCATTTTTCAGCAATAAAACAAAGAAGCTCAACGTATAGATTTTTAGGCAAGCTTGTCCACCAATCAGACAACTAAATACAGGGAGATAACCATGCCCAAAAAATTCAAGCTATTATAAAACTCTTGTTTATCAATATAAGGATGGACTATGTGTACATTACGAGAATATAGATGAATGAAGTTGCTTTGATGAACTTGTCCTCTTGCTTTCTCCAGAATGCGTTTAAAAGCAGGGAGTATTGTCCAAGCTTCTGTTGGTTTACATAAACGTTTATTCCAAAGCTGACATCATATAAAACCACTTTGTCAACTTTCAATTGGGTCTAAATGGCATCTCTAACTTGTGTTAGCTGTGGATAACGAGGAATATGAAAGGGAAGGTACCTATAGACCCAAGTTTTCAATGATAGAGGTGAATTACCACTTATTAGAGCACATAATGCTGAACAAAAGGCTAATGGAACACAATGAAGGAATCCCTGGTTCCACTTGTTATTGAAAATGATACTTTCTCTTGATGAAACCAGTAAAAAATTTGCCTGTATTATAAATGGAAATCCTATTACAATTTCCATCGGAAGAAAAGCATAGATACCTACAGTCGCCATATTTCCTTCTGTAAACCGCTTTCCCATCGAAAAAGCTAATGTAATATCCCATTTCCCAACATCTTTCCTCTGCTCAACCCTACACTCGTTTTCCACGGGAAACTACTGCCTCCAAATGTAATAACTACATTGTTTTGTCGAAAATTGATCTTCTTCTGCTAACAAATGCAAAATGAAGGACTCATTGTCATTGCTAGGAGAAGTTCTAAGGTCAGTTTCTCGTAAAACAGAGATTGTATAAATCCTGTTAAGATTGATATGTTCCAGCTGGAACCTCCCTAGACACACTTGTAGGACTTCCTGGAACCAGGGTTTGCTGCACGGTTGGAGTTCTATGCCCCGATAGGTATCCAGCAAGTGTCCCTGAAGGCCTTTTGGATGCGACATGGAACGAGCCATAGAATAACGACCGTGGCTTCGATCGACAAACCGTCACCAAACCGTCGACTCCGTTGGATTCAGGACGTCGGGATAGTGCTAGGGGTGCCCCTCTCCTCCGGTCTCATGGCCCCAGTGTCGCCTTGTAGGTCCATCTTGGAAACTAGGGTTTTGCTCAGTGAGGGAGTGTGCAATTTTTGCACAATGGGGTCAAATTTTCAAAATCGTCTACCAGGCACTTGTGGCTAGCGTTCCTAGCCGGAACCTCCATAGACACACTTTCAAGACTCCCTGGAACCAGGTTTTGCTGCACGGTTGGAGTTCTATGCCCCCGGCAGGTATCCAACAGGTGTCCCTGAAGGCCTTTTGGATGCGAGATGGAACGAGCCATAGAATGAAGACCGTGGCTCCGATCGACAAACCATTGACTCGGTTGGATTCAAGACATCTGGATAGTGCTAGGGGTGTCCCTCTCCTCCAGTCCCATGGTCCCGGTGTCACCTTGTAGGTCCATCTAGGAAACTAGGGTTTTGCTCAGTGAGGGAGTGTGCAATTTTTTCACAATGGGGTCAAATTTGCAAAATCGTCCACCAGGCACTTGTGGTTAGCATTCCCAGCCGAAACCTCTCTAGAAACACTTGAAGGAGTCCCTGGAACTAGGTTTTGCTACACAGTTGGAGTTCTATGCCCCCGGCAGGTATCCAGTAGGTGTCCCTGAAGGGCTTTTGGATGCGAGACGGAACGAGCCATAGAATGAAGACCGTGGCTCCGATCGACTAACCGTCGTCTCCGTTGGATTCAAGACGTCTGGATAGTGTTAGGGGTGCCCCTCTCCTTCAATCCCATGGTCCCGGTGTCACCTTGTAGGTCCATCTTGGAAACTAGGGTTTTGCTTAGTGAGGGAGTGTGCAATTTTTTCACAATGGGTCAAATTTTCAAAATAGTCCACCGGGCACTTGTGGCTGGCATTCCCAGCCGAAACCTCTCTCAACACACTTGTAGGACTCCTCGGAACTAGGTTTTGCTACATGGTTGGAGTTCTATGCCCCCGGTAGGTGTCCAGCAGGTGTCCCTGAAGGCCTTTTGGATGCGAGATGGAACGAGCCATAGAATGAAGATCGTGGCTCCGATTGAGGAACCGTCGACTCCGTTGGATTTAGGATGTCCGGATAATGCTAGGGGTGCCCTCTCCTCCGGTCCTGTGGCCTGGGTGTCACCTTGTAGGGCCATCTTGGAAACTAGGGTTTTGATTAGTGAGGGAGTGTGCAATTTTTGCACACGGGGGTCAACTTTGGAAAATCATCCACCGGGCACTTGTGGTGATGATGATTATGATGGTGATGATGATGAAGGCGTTGATGATGATGGCGATGGTGATGGTGATGAAGATCAGGATGATGATGAAGATGGTGATGATGATGGACACGATGATGAGGGACCTACAGATGATAGTGATGATGAAGATGGTGATGATTATGATGAAGATGGTGATGATGATGGAGATGGTGATGACGAAGATGGTTATGATGATGGAGATGGTGATGAGGGACCTCCAAAAACTCAAGCATTAACATGGGTGAAGTAGGTCTAAAGCCTCCCTCAAGGAAATTTCCAACCATTAGGTGACAATGATGAACATGTTAGTGCTACTGAATCATAGATCCCAAATGATCCTCATATTCATCCAAGTACTAGACCAATATTGAAACAATTCCTAAAGCTCCAAATGGAGAGATTGGTAGAGAAAATGGGGGCAATAGCCAGATTTGGGTGTTGCAGGCATCTTGGTAAGACCTAGGGTTTGAGGATAGAAATTTCAAGATAGACATGTAGACTTGGATTCTATAAGTTGAGTTCTCTAGTGGTGTACTTGTGTGACATGGCGAACCCTTCTAATAGTGATCATATCCCACTTGGAGTCCAAATACCCCCTATTGAGGGTACATGTTGTGGGTCAGGGATTTTAGGGCTAGATTAGGTTAATAGGGTTACATTAGGTTTCTAGGATTCTAGATTAGTTTCTGAGGGTTAGATTAGTGTTTCTAGGGTTAGTTTAGCTTTTTAGGATTTCTAGGGCTAGATTATGTTTCTAATATTCTAGATTAGTTTCTGAGGGTTAGATTAGTGTTTCTAGGGTTAGTTTAGCTTTCTAGCATTTCGAGGGATAGATTATGTTTGTAGGGTTATATTAGTGCTTCTAGGGTTAATCATGCATGAATAAACAATCACATGGCTATAAATCATAACTTAATCATAACTCAGACATCAAATAAATGATATAAGATAATGGTATCAAATAAACTATCTAACATGGATAACATTAATCGTGCATGAATAAACAATCACAAGGCTATACTATGTACCTCAGTCAATTAGGCTTTCTGGATCCTCTCGGTTTTTTATTGTCTCGAACAACCTCTCATGCTCCACATGTGGTAGTAAGTAGCGTACCTTGTTTGATGAATTCGTTGACATTGTCTGTAGTTGGATGTTTGTACTCACGATCAAGTGCGTAAAGCGATACACCCGTGACCTTGGTCTATAATCTGTGTATGTGTAGCCATTGCTCTTTGGTCCCTTTCCATCCATTGTAAGATATTCCCCCTGAACAACCATCGAGCTAGTCGGAAAGGTAATGCCTTCACTATCCTTTAATGATGCGAGGAGGGTTTGCTTCCCCTGGATGCATCGTGCCAACCAATAATTCGTCCCAATTGCACTGTCTATCGGGGCGACAACTACGTAGATGTGTCCTGCAAAAATGCATTTTAAGGTCATATTCCAACAAGTAGTGGTTTGATAACTTGGATAATTACAAAAACAAGGAGGGAACCAGGATATGCATGCATAAATGTTTACCTGGCTGTACAAGATCAAATATATGATCATATTCATTCGAAATAGAGGACTGTCCTTCCTCTAACTGGATTGTTTCAGCAACTACACGTGGGTCCACTGCAAGTGATACATGGTCCCATTCATCAACCCAATCCATTGATTCACACTCATCCCACTCACAACTGCTGCAAGACCCATAAAAGAAAGCAAGTTTTCGTGTCCATATTTCAAATAAGGGGTTGTTTGAGCTTCGAACCGAATGAAATCCACGAGTGCCTTGCACAGTACTACAACTATAAGAATGTGATCGATCTATATCAACTACATTCCAAAAATTTCTGACAACATGTCCTCTACCTGTTGGTATGTGTTACTTCATGGTTCGATCTGACATTTTTTCTTTGTACCATTGAACTGTGGATTCGACATTCTGAATATGAGGGCCTCCCATGCACCTCATCTCCTCCCTTCGTAGGGAAGTTTTGAGATGTGCTCTAGCCTCGTCGTGCTCTCCCTTTCCATGCCCGGTCTCAAAATAGTTCCATACATGCAGCACATCATAAGTCTTGTGCAAAATACTCAACCACTGGAAAACACATGCATTTTTGAACTGGTCTGCACAACCATCTAACCATATCCAATGCTGATCCATCTGTATAACTCTCTCCTTCAGCTGATCATAGAAAATTTTGAAGCAATGCTGCACATAATGCAGGTCGTGGCACTTGTCATCACTGATGTAGAAGTTGGTCTCTTTCAATATAATCCTCATGTCATTGTTTCTCTTTGGCGCATGCCTGTACGTGATATGGACCATTATGCTAACTTGGTCTGAATGGTAGTATTGACTTTGAATCTCATGCTGTGGTTGTAGGGTGTAGTTTTTTGCAAAGTCCACAACCGACAATATTGTGCCCTTGGGAAAGGTGTCTCTGCACTGTCTGTATTGTTCATCCTACCATTGTGCTACATGGACGTGCTGTACATAATGCTTGGTCTTTTGGTAGAATTCCTTCGTGAATTTGCAAATTTGTACTTGGTACCATAAAACCAAGGGCATTAATACAACATGACATTTTCAATATGAATATATATGTACAAATTCAACATGTACAGTATGAAAGCATGCAAACTTGGATTACCTGTGACTTCACCAATGCAACTCTTTTGCTTTCCTTCGAACTATCTACTTCATATGTTATGTACTGGAAGTTCTGCATTTCTACTGACATCCTCCCAAATTCATGCTCCGCGGTTGCGTGGATGCAGTGGCTCAATAATGCAAATCCACTGCAACTAGAACATGTCCCATATAAACATGATCTTTTATAATATTTTTGTCCTTGAGGCCTTCGACACATTATGCTATGTATAAATTCTCTGTATGCATTCGGTGGTTGTAGAGAAGGGCAATCCTGCATAATGTTAGTATGAAAACCACAAAATATATATCTATATGTATCATAATAGTACTCAAATTCTACATGGTATCTACAACAACATGTATTGTGATCAATGCAAATTCTAACATACCAGGGTTTGCATTTTTCGAAGGACCTTTGGCCCAAGTTCAATTGTGTGTGCTCATTCTTGAACCTCTCATAGAGTTCTGTTTGTGTTGTTTCAAGGAAGTGCTTGACATGGGGTTCAGCCCCCCTAACACCTTTTCTCAACTTTAAAACATCTCTTTGATTCGGTGACAGTCTAGTGTTATCATGCCAAAAATTTTTCACTAGTTCTTTAACAACATCAATGAGCTTGATGTTTGAACGAGGTAACCTACCATAAAAGGCCGAACAATATTTTTGGCCTGGGGTCTCAAGTTTTTCTCGAATGGCAGAATACTTTTGAAGAGTCTTTCTATCTACTTTAAAGATTTTACATGTGTGTGATAGTAGGCGACATTGCCTTGTGGATTTGTCTACAACTGATTCCGACAGTACACGATGGGCCGCATTAAAATATTTTGTACGAGAAGTTTTTCCAATCAAATTAAATGTAGATTGTAGATTTCTAACAACATGATTGTTGGCCTTTGAACTTCTAACTACCTTTATGCCCAGAATTCTCCTAACATGAGCTAGACAATGTGATTTTAACAAAGCAAGAAACAATTGACATTTTGCTGCATCGATTTTGGATTCAAAAAACTTTTTGATTATCTTGTTACAATGGAAATCAATAGTGCGTTTGGGCATCTTACCTTCAAGTCCTGAAAATGAACTTTCATCCACATGAATACGTCTGGGAGTTCTTCGTCGTCCGGTTTATAGTCGAGGCAAGGGAGTCGGCAAGGAAGTACGAGTCTCGTCAATGGTTTGTTGTGCCCCTTTGTTCACAAATTGGTCCTGCAATGGAGTGTGTTTGCTAGGTGGGTGCTCTTCTTGGGTTGGTTTCTAGTTAAGAACTTGTTCAACATCCATCCCTTCATACTCGGCATCGGGAAATATTTGATTGACTTCAACCACGTCGTCATTGCTTATTGATGGATCTAAGGCAGTAACATTTTGATTTCTACGGTTTTGCATGTACAACCTGGAATTTTCTCTTATCTCATGGGTCTGCTCAGGGGGCAGCTGGGTCCTTCTAGACTTTCTTTTATTATTACATCTGTTGCCCATATTCAATGCGTTTTTTGGAAAAACGAAAATATGACCCCTGCAAGAATGAACAACAAACAAGATATTAAAACTTAATATGCATGATTATTAAATCTCGATGTAGCAATTGATTATGTACAACAACATCTAGTGAGAATGTTTTCATATAATCTTAAAAGCTATTGGGAATGCCCTACATATAAAGTTACAACATCACCTCTAGGAACTCAATAGGATGGTATTGGATGGTGGTATGGGATGTTAGTAGGAGCAAATTCCCTACAAGGGAGAAGCTCATATCACTTCATTTTCATGGTATGGATGAGGGAAAATAGCCCCAAAAGACTAAGAGTTTTCAATTATTTAGGTGTTTGTGTGAGTTGTTGTAGTGAAACCATGAGGAATTCAACAAATGTTTGTCTACTAGATGGAGGAATGTGATTATGAAATGTTATTGGTGGTAATGCAAGTAATTTTTTTTTATTATCTTCATGAAAGGTTGAAAGCATTGCTTGGTGCATGTTGTAGTTTTTTTTTGGTAAGATGTTTTTATTGTCTATGTTGAAGATTAAGAAGACTAAAATAGATCTATCATACAATTCATGAGGAAAAACCAAAATAGATGCAATTCAAACAAGTGAATGAAGACTAAATTACATTTAACAAGTTAAAATTATCACCATACCTCAAGGATTATGATTCCTCTTTTGATGTGTCCACTATATGTAAGAAGACTTCATTTGTGTCCAAGTAGCACGAGAATTCAATCCAAGGTGCCAAATAGAGTCCAACTGTTGTGTATTCACTCAATTGATCCAAATAGAGCCTAATAGGTGTGTATTCAAAACAAAGAGCCAAATAGAGCCCCAAATGTTGTATATTTTATCCAAATGGTGAAGGAAGCACCAAATGGTGTATGAATTCGATCTACCATGTAAATGCTTGTCGGACTGTGCATGAAACCAACGAAGAGAACGATGAATGAGGAAAAAAATGTGGGAGAAAGAACGCGGGTGATTTTCTAAATTTTATGTTCAACAGGGACACGCAGGCGCCAGCTGCGCATGATCGCATCTGGCATGTGCGCATCCTTGTTGAACATTGTAATGTTTGGTGGGTAATGTTCACTATATTTATTTCCCAACAGATATAAATGTGTCGGGTTATGCCTACAGCCCCTCCCCATAAAGAGACCCTCCCCCATAAAGGCCTTTAGGAACTCTTCTAACCCATAATCCCTAAGTGCATTTAAGTGCTTCTAGGTGTTTAGGGGTTTAAGGGTATATTTACAAATTTGTGTATTTTGATTTCAAAACATTAATTTAATTTTCAATTAGAAACATATGTATTACATCAAGAATAATTAAATACATAGTAGATATATTAATGTTTTATAAAGTGATGATGTATACAGCGATGATAATGATGATGATTATGATGATTATGATGATGATCATCATCAACACCATGATCATCGTCATCAACTTCATCATCATCATCATCATCATTGTGAGGACGAGGATGATGATGATGATGATGATGACGATGATGATGAATATGAGTACGATGATGAAGATGATCATCATCAAAATCATCATCATCTTCATTAGTCACCATCATCACCATATTCATCATCATCATCATCATCATCATCATCATCATCATTGTCATCGTATGATCATGGTTGTGATCATAATTGTCTTCGTCATCATACTCGTCATCGCCATCTTCCTCATAATCATCACCATCATTGACATCTTCATCATCATCTTCGTATCATCATCATCATCATCATCATCATCATCGTCATCATCATCATCATCATCATCATCATGAATGATCATCATCATCAACTTCCTCATCATCATCATCATTGTGAGGACGCAGATGATGATGAGGATGATGAGGATGATGAAGATGATGATCATATGATGATGATGATGATGATGACAATAATCATAATAGTCATCTTCATCATCCTCATCATTACCATCATCCTTATCATCACCATCATCATCATCATGATCTTCGTCATGATGATCTGATGATGATGATGATGAAGATCATGATGAAGATAATGATGATGAAGATGGTGATGATGATGATGTTGATGTTGATGATGAAGATGATGACGAATATGCAACACATCATCCTCATTCTCATTGTCATCTTCATCATCATCAACATCATCAACATCATCATCATCATCATCATCATCATCATCATCATTCTGAGGACGAGGATGATGATGACGATATGATGATGATGATGGTGGATGATGATGAATATGAGTACGATGACGATGACGAATATGATCATCATCATCAAAATCATCATATTCATCGTCATCATCTTCATTAGTCATCATCATCGCCATCTTCATCATCCTCACCATCGTCATCATCATCATATGATCATGGTCACGATGATCATTGTCTTCGTCATCATAATCGGCATCTTCATCATCCTTATCATACTCGTCATGGCCATCTTCATCATTATCATCATCATCATCATCATGGTGATGATGATGATGAATATGATCATGATGACGAGGATGATGTGCAGCATATTCGTCATCAACTTCATCATCAACATCATCATCATCTCCAGTAGTCATCATCATCATCATCATCATCATCACCATCTCCATCGTCATCATCACCATCTTCATCGTCATCATCATCATCATCATCATCATCTTCGTCATGATGATGATGATGATGATGATGATGATGATGAAGATCATGATGATGATGATGAAGATGATGATGATGATGATGATGATGATGATGAAGATCATGATGACGATGAAGATGGTGATGATGATGACTACTGGAGATGATGATGAAGTTGATGTTGATGATGAAGATGATGAAGAATATGCAGCACATCATCATCATGTTCATCATCGTCCACAACATGATCCACATCATGATCATGATCATCATCTTCATCATCGTCGTCATCATCATCATTGTGAGGACGAGCATGCAGATGATGATGATGATGATGATGATGAAGATGATGATGATGATGATGAAGATGATGATGAATATGCAACACATCATTCTCATCCTCATCATCATCTTCATCATCATCAACACATGATCATCATCATCATCACCATCATCATCATCATCATCTTCATCATCATCATCATTGTGAGGATGATGATGATGATGGTGGTGGATGATGATGAATATGAGTATGATGATGAAGATGATGATGATGATGACGAATATGATCATCATCATCAAAATCATCATATTCGTGATGATGACGAATATGATCATCATCATCAAAATCATCATATTCATAATCATCATCTTCATTAGTCATCATCATTGCCATCTTCATCATCCTCACCATCATCATCATCATCATATGATCATGGTCATGATGATCATTGTCTTCGTCATCATAATCGTCATCTTCATCATCCTCATCATACTCGTCATCGCCATCTTCTTCTTCTTCTTCTTCTTCATCATCATGGTGTTGATGATGATGAGGATGATGTGCTGCATATTCATCATCAACTTCATCATCAACATCATCATCATCATCTCCATTAGTCATCATCATCATCATCTTCGTCATGATAATGATTATGATGATGATGAAGATCATGATGATGATGAAGATGGTGATGATGATGATGTTGATGATGACGATGATGACTAATGATGATGATGATGATGATGATGATGATGTGTTTCATATTCGCCATCATCTTCATCATCAACATCATCATCATCTTCATCATCATCCACAACATGAACCACGGCATGATGATGATCATCATCTTTATCGTCATCGTCGTCATCATCATTGTGAGGACAAGCATGAGGATGATGATGGTGATGATGATGATGATGACGACGATGACGATGATGATGAAGATGATGATGATGATGATGATGACTAATGGAGATGATGATGATGATGATGTTGATGATGATGAAGATGATGACGAATATGCAGCACATAATCCTCATCATCATCAACATCTTCATCATCATCAACAACATTATCATCATCATCATCATCATCATTATGAGGATGAGGATGATGATGATGATGATGATATGATGATGATGATGATGGGGGTGGATGATGATGAATATGAGTACGATGATGAAGATGATGATGATGATGACGAATATGATCATCATCTTCAAAATCATCATATTCATCATCATCATCTTCATTAGTCATTATCATCGCCATCTTCATCATCCTCACCATCATCGCCATGGTCACGATGATCATTGTCTTCGTCATCATAATCGTCATCTTCATCATCCTCGTCATACTCGTCATCGCCATCTTCATCATCATCATCATCATCATCATCATTGATGATGATGATGATGATGATGCTGATGATGACGACAAAGATGTTGTTGATGATGATGATGAGGAAGAGGGTGATGACGAAGATGATGATGATGGTGGATGATGGTGGATGATGATGAATATGAGTATGATGATGAAGATGATGATGATGTTGATGATCATCGTACTCATCATCAACATCATCATCATCATCTTCATCATCACCATCTTCATCATCATGACCATCAATGTTGATGATGAGGATGATAATGATGATGATGATGACGTTGACGATGGAGATGATGACCTAGATGTTGATGAAGATGAGGAAGAGGGACGATGATGATGATGGTGTTGATGATGACGAAGATGATGAAGATGATGGTGATGAGGATGAAGAAGATGATGATGATGGAGATGAAGATGTTGATGTTGATGACGATGGTGATGAAGATGATGATGATGATGATGATGATGATGATGAAGAAGGTGGTGATGATGAAGAAGATGACGATGGTGGAGATGTTGATGAGGAAGGGGGAGATTACAATGATGATGATGATCATCATCATCATATTCATCATGATCATCATCATCTTCATCACCATCATGATCATCATCCTCGTCACCATCATCCTCATCACCATCATCATCATCATCATCATCATCATCACTATCATCCTCATCATCCTCATCGTCATCTTCATCACCATTGTCATCATCATAAAAATCTTCATCATCATCACCATCACCATCATCATCATCATCATCATCAACATCTTCGACACCACTGTCATCTCCCCCTTCCTCATCAACATCTCCATCATCGTCATATTCTTCATCATCACATCTTCATCAACTTCATGTATCCCCTTGACAAAGCAAATTAAATAAACCATACAAAGGCATACAATAGCGTGTACGCGCAAGGACGCGTGCGCGCTGTTATTAATGTGTGCGCGCACCTATGCGTGTGCGTTGTTAGTCACACGTGCACGTGTTTGCGCATGTGCATAGTTGCATGCACACGTGCCTGAATTCGAATTGTTTTTGGTGCCCTTGCAGGCTTGGAATTAGCTTCGGATTGCACCTTGAGGATCGATCTGATATATGCTTGATTTATGGAAGAAAACATCAAATGCTGTAACTTTCGGTTTTTCACAACTAGTTCCACATAAGCTCCACAAGTGCATTGCAGATGAAATTGTACATGCTTGTCGAGTTCTGTGTGTAGATTCTAAATATATAATTTTTAATTCATTTTCAACTGCACTCATATCAAATTTGTAAAAAACATAGGTTGTTTATTTGGCCTATAACTTTTGATTGGCTTACCTATTTCGAAAACGGAAGAGAACCCACACAAGAGCACGAAAATACCTACAACCTAAAAAGAAAAAAGTATTTTGATTATTTTTAGACCATGATATGGCGGCTCAACACTTGACCATATCGTTTTATGGCTTCACTGACTTCGGTAATTTAAAAAAAATATAAAATTGACTTTTAAAATTTTGGAAAAATAGCCCCGCATAAGATTCTTCTGTTTCCTACGCCTCTACATATTTTTTTTCTTGTAAATTGAAAATTTACATAGCAAACAGGTGGCTCAACAAAAACATGTGCATTATGTTTAAGAAAAAAAATAACATACCAATCTTCGAATAATGACATTTTGGGGTGGTTATACCACTTTTCCATAAATAAAAGTTATATATTTCGGAAGGTCATCCGTTTTTCTACGTTTCATTTGTTTACACCTAATCCAAACAAGTTTTGTAGATACCTCTAATGATTCATTTTAATGATAATATTTCTATTTTTCCAGAATGTCATTGCAACTAATGTGTCATAATTGGGTATCATTACCTTGCACCAGCCCTTTAAACAATAGTTTCATTTCAAACAGGGTTGACTTTTAACCACAGCTAACTTCAATCCATAGTGGAATTTTAAGCAAGGTTGACTTTGAAGCATGGTTAAGCATAACTTCAAGGATGACTTCAATCCAATGTTGACTAAGAGGTTGACTCCATTCTAAGGTTTCCTTTAGGCCAAGGTTGACCTCAATCCATGCTTGACTTTATTCCAAAATTGACTTCAGCTAAGGTTGACATTAATGCAAGGTTGAATTTGAAACATGGCTGACTTCAAGCCATTGTTGACTTTAATCAAATGCTAACTTTGAACCATTGTTGACTTTTAAGCAAGGTTGACTTGAAACCATAGTTGAATTTTAGGAAGTGTTGACTTCAATTTATAGTTGACTTTTAAGAAAGGTTGAATTCAATCTAAGGTTGACTTCAATCCAAGGTTGATTTCAACACATGGTTGACTTCAATCCGTAGTTGACTTCAATCCACAGTTGACTTTGGTTGTACATAGTTGGCCATGGTTAACTATGGTTGACCAAGGTTAACCATGGTTAACTTTTGTTGGCCACACTTGACTTTGGTTGACCATGGTAGACTTTGGTTTACTATGGTTGACTTTTGCTTAACAATGCTTGACATCAGTTGCCCATGGTTGACATTGGTTGGATTTTGGTTGATCATGGTTGCATTTGGTTTACTTTACTTTAGTTTTGGTTGACAATGGTTGACCATGAATAACTATGGTTGAACATGCTTGACATTTGGTTGACCATGGTTGACTTTAGTTGACCATGGAAACCCATGGTTGACTTTTGGTTGATTGTGCTTGATTTTGGTTGACCATGGTTGACTTTGGTTGACCATGGTTGAATTTAGTTGACCATGCTTTTCGTTGGTTGAACGTGGTGACGTTTTGATCAACCATATTTGACTTCTGGTTGACCTTAGCTTCCTAAGGTTAAATTTGGTTGAGCTTCCTTGAATTTTGATTAACAATGGTTGACTTGAACCCATAGGTGACTTCAGTCCATAGTTGAATTTTAAGAAAGGTTGAGTTTAATACATAGTTGACTTTTAAGCAAACTTGACTTTGAACCATGAGTGACTTCAATCAATAGTTGACTTTAACCAATAGTTTCCTTTCAAGCAGGGTTGACTTTGAACCACGGCTAACTTCAATCCATAGTGGAATTTTAAGCAAGGTTGACTTTGAAGCATGGTTGAGCATAACTTCAAGGATGAATTCAATCCAATGTTGACTAAGAGGTTGACTTCATTCTAAGGTTTCCTTCAGGCCAAGGTTGATCTCAATCCATGCTTGACTTCACTCCAAAATTGACTTTAGCTAAGGTTGACTTTAATGCAAGGTTGAATTTGAAACATAGCTGACTTCAATCCATTGTTGAATTTAATCAAATGTTGACTTGAACCATTGTTGACTTTTAAGCAAGGTTGACTTCAAACCATCGACGACTTTCAGGAAGTGTTGAGTTCAATTTATAGTTGACATTTAATAAAGGTTGAATCTAATCTAAGGTTGACTTCAATCCAAGGTTGACTTCAATCCATGGTTGACTTCAATTGGTAGTTGACTTCAATCCACAATTAACTTTTAAGTAAGGTTGGCTTCGTTCCATTGTTGACTTCAATCCAAGGTTGAATTCAATATGTAGTTGACTTCAAGCAATAGTTGACTTTTAAGTAAGTTTCACTCCACTACAAGGTTTAATTTAGTCCATGGTCGAGTGGAATCCAAGGTTGCCTTCAATCAACCATTAACATCTATCCATGGTTTAATTCAATCCATAGTTGACTTCAATATAACCATGACTTCAATCCATAGTTAACTTTTAGGCATGGTTCACTTCAATCCATCGTTGATGTCAATCCAAGGTTGACTTTAGTTAACCATGCTTTAGTTTGGTTGACCATGGTTGACGTTTTGATCAACCATAGTTGACTTCTGGTTGACCATGGTTGACATTGGCTGCCTAAGGTTAACTTTGGTTGAGCTTCGCTCACTTTTGATTAACAATGGTTGACTTCAATCCATAGTTGAATTTAGTCCATGGTTAATCTTAGTCCATAGTTGACATTTAAGAAAGGTCTTTTTGGTTAAACATGGCTGGACATGGTTCACCATGGGTGACTATGGTTAACTATATGGTTGAATTTTTTTGACCATGGTTGGCTTTGGATGACCATGATTAACCATGGATAAATTTGGCTAGCCATGGTTGAGTATGGTTGACTTTGGTTGACCATGATTCACCATGATTCACCATGACAGACTCTAATTGACCATGGTTGAATTTGGTTAACCATGTATAACCATGGTTGACCATGGGTGACTATGGCTGACCCTAGTTTCATTTTGATGACTATGGTTAAGAATGGTTAGCTTTGGATGTCCATGGTTGACCATGGTTGAAGTTGGTTGACCATCGTTCACTATGATTTACCATGGTTGACCATAGTTTGTACCCTAATTGTCTTTCATTGACTATGGATGGTTATGTTTGACCATGGTTGACAATTGTTTAACATGGTACACCATAGTTGACTTTGATTGAAAATGGGTGGACATGGTTGAGCATGGGCGAGTATGGTTGATGATAGTTGACTTTGGTTGACGATGGGTGACTTTGGATGAACATGGTTAACCATGGGTATTGGTGGCTGACCATTGTTGATTATGGTTGACCATGGTTGACTTTGGTTGACCATGGTTGAATTTAGTTGACCATGGTTAGTGACAGTTGATTATTGTTGAAAATGGTTGACGATGCTTGACCATGGTTGATTATCGTTCACCCACATTGACTTCAGTTTACTATGGTTTAACATGCTTGACTTTGGTTGTCCAAGGTTTAACATGGTTGACTTTTGATGACTATCGATTAATATGTTTGCCCATGGTTGAGGATGGTTAACCATAGTTGGAATATGGTCGATTTTGTTTAACTATGGTTGACTTTAGTTGAACATAGTTGGCCATGGTTAAATTTAGTTTACCAAGGTTGACCATGGTTAACTTTGGTTGACCACACTTGACTTTGGTTGACCATGGTAGACTTTGGTTTACTATGGTTGACTTTTGTTGACCATGGTTGACTTTTTGGTTGACTTTTGCTTAATAATGTTTGGCATTAGTTGACCATGGTTGACATTGGTTGGATTTTGGTTGATCATGGTTGCATTTGGTTTACTTTACTTTAGTTTTGGTTGACAATGGTTGACCATGAATAACCATGGTTGAACATGCTTGACTTTTGGTTTACCATGGTTGACTTCAGTTGACCATGGCAACCCATGGTTGAATTTGGTTGACTTTTGGTTGTCTTTAATTGGTTGCAATTGTCCACTATGGATATGTCTCATTGCAACGTTTGTCTCGACTAAATTATATATGATAGATATGCACTTGAATGGTTATGTTGCATTAAAAACCTTCTAAGGGGTTAGGTAGGAACGTGACATCCCTCGAACCTTATGTTGGATTACAACATCTTAATATGGTTATGAAACATTATAACATTGAGTGTGCTTTGCTATGTTTTGCTATGTTGACATTCAACTCTCATTGACCATGGTTGATAGTGGTTAGTTACTATTGACCATGGTTGAGAATGGCATGTTAATAATAGGTGATATGCCCATGGTTGAGAATGGCATGTTAATAATATGTGATATGCCCACATCTAAGATGCAATAATGTAAAAATCAAGTTTCCATATTATGTGAAATTGTAAAAGTGAGAGCAATTAAAACAATACAATATTGATATATATGTTTCTGATGTTAATATTAATGCCAATATTATTGATATCTTAATAATAATATTGATATTAGTATTAATTTTAACATTAACATTGATATTATTAATGTAACATTTGCATTGTTGTTGTTATTATTATTATTATTAACATTTATAATTAAGTAGTGATTGATTATTATATTGGAAAAAATAATTGTTTAAAATAATTTTCTATCATTAAAATGATTAATAACAATATATTTATATAAAAAAATTAATTTAAATTTAGCAATAACATTATTTAAAAATTTAAGATTTAAGTTTAGAAATAACATTATTATAAATTATCATAAAATTTAAATATAAATAACACATAAAAAAAATTATATTTTATTGAATTATTAAAACAATTACTTTTATAACAACAATTAAAAAAAATTTAATTAAATAAAATAATTTTAAAGTTTAATATTAAAGTTTAATATAATTATTAAAATTTATAATTTTAAAGTTTAAAATAATTATTAACATTTATAATTAAGTAGTGATTGATTATTATATTGGAAAAAATAATTGTTTAAAGTGATTTTCTATCATTAAAATTATTGATAACAATATATTTATATAAAAAATAAATTTAAATTTAACAATAACATTATTTTAAAATTTAAGATTTAAGTTTAAAAATAAAATTACATTATAAATTATCATAAAATATAAACATAAATAACACATAAAACAAATTATATTTTATTTAATTATTAAAACAATTACTTTTATAACAACAATTAAAAAAAAATTTAAATAAAATAATTTTAAAGTTTAAAATAATTATTAACATTTATAATTTTAAAGTTTAAAATAATTATTGACATTTATAATTAAGTAGTGATTGATTATTATATTGGAAAAAATAATTATTTAAAGTAATTTTCTATCATTAAAATTATTAATAACAATTTATTTATATAAAAAAATTAATTTAAATTTAGCAATAACATTATTTTAAAATTTAAGATTTAAGTTTAGAAATAACATTATATTATAAATTATCATAAAATTTAAATATAAATAACACAAAAAAATTATATTTTATTGAATGCGCCATGCATTTTGTAATCCCTGAAACAGAGACCATCACGAAACTTAGAACGGTTTGGTGGCAAAAAGATCTGCTGAATCCCAATTGTCCAATGCGCTTCTCATTATGCAATCCTTGAAACACTCTGATCCCAGAAGCGGGCACTACTCAATATAAAGAAAACTGATAATCCAAACCATAAACAGGCCAGAAGCTCGCACTACTCAATATAAAGAAAACTGATAATATGAAGAAAAATGTTGGTCTTGAGACGATTCATTTCACCCATTAAAACCATTCATTTAACCTTCTCGCGCGTGGCAAGAGGCTCGGATTAACCATAAAAAGGTGGATTAACAAAAAACGGTGCCCAAAACTTCATTAACAAATAACGGTTCAGTATACTGTTTGCAAGAGTAAATCTAGGCCATTAGATGTGTGTGCTTAACTAATCTTTTTTAGGGTATATGTCAAACCACTGCATCCCCGCCATCCATTCTTAATCCATCATTAAAAGCTTGCGATGGCCTTCCATATACAAATGTTCATTGTAACGCCTATCGGCGAAATTTTAAATTAATGTTAAGATATGTTATTACTAATAATTTAAGAATTTTTTAATAACCCGTTATCATATTCAATTTAATATTAAACAAATTTTAATACCCTTCAGTTTACCATAAAATCTAGTAGACCTTTAATAACCAGAATAAACAAAAGGGGGATAGTGGGCACCCCTCTCTAAGTCACCTTTCGCTTTTAAAAAATCTAGTAGGGGGACTATTAATAAGGACTACAAAGTGTGTCCAGGATACACAAGCCACAATCTAATTTGTCATTAAGATGGGTAAACCAATTTGAAGAAGCACTAACCTTAAGTAAACTTGGTTTACTTATTCATAAGCTTTCAACAAATCCATTTTCAAGATTAAGGCATTTAGATTTTTTTATTTGATAGAATGAATATACTTCTGGGTAATACCAACAACATCCAAAATTTGTCTATTTTCTAAGAACCCAAATTGCTCCTTTGTTATCATTTCAACAAGTTTAGGCCTAAGAAGATTTGAAATAATTACCCACTTATTATTTGTTGATGATGCTGTGTTATTTGGAAAGCGAACAATGGAGAAATGGCATTGTTTTATTGAGATTACTAATTTATTTTGTGCAGCGTCTGGTATGTAAGTAAGTATTTCAAAGTCCTCTTTTATCAAACATAAGGTTGAAGATAATATTTTGAGACAAATTGTAGATTTCCTTCTTTATCAAAAGATTGAATTGGCTGAGGGTTTCAAATATTTGGGTTACTTTTTAAAACTCAACTGTTACAGGATTAAGGACTTGGTCTAGCTGGTTAAAAATGATGAAAAGAAGATCAGAAATTGGACTTTCAGGCTGTTGTCTATGGGTGGTAGGTTGACCCCATTTAAAGTTATTTTAGTTGGTATTCCAGTATATTGGTTTTCCTTGACTCATGTCCCTCAAACTATTCTCAAATTGATTAGGAGAATGGTGTTTAACTTTTTATGCTTTGGTAATGTTGATGGTGGCAAGATCCATCTTGCTAGCTGGGAAGGACTATATAAACCAAAAAGCATGGGAGGATGGGATATCAAGAATTTACATTGGTTTAGTATTTCCCTGAGTATGAAAGGCATGTGGTGTGGTTTATTTGGGAATGGTTTGTGGTGTGAAGTCCTCCATGGGAAGTATCTCAAAGGAAACACCATGAAATGGATTAGGAACCCCAATAAAAGTGTTAGAAATATTTTAAATGTTTGGTGTGGTTTTATTAAGGCTTTCTCTTGGATCAGGAGAAGACTCTCTTGGAAGGTTGGTAAAGGTACAAATATTTTGGTGGGGATTGACCCAGTTATTGGGAACGAAGAAAATTATATGATGTCACCTTTCCTTCTAGACTACTTAGAACAATTGAGCTTTGTTACACTTGCTCATATAAAAATACCCCCTTTGATAAAGCATTCTAGTTCCTATTGGATGACTATAAAGGATTTAGGCCTACGTAATATATGGGTTGATGAATGGACCCAATATATCGCATATCTTAACGATGTAGGTATTAGATTAAATTCCAATGATGATGAACTAGTTTTCTCTATGCATCAATCTATGGGAAAAGTTTGTGCAAGGTCAGC
This sequence comes from Larix kaempferi, assembly GCA_027924585.1. NCBI lineage: Eukaryota > Viridiplantae > Streptophyta > Pinopsida > Pinales > Pinaceae > Larix > Larix kaempferi. The sequence continues at coordinate 2,941,295 of BSBM01000013.1, forward strand.
ATATTCAACAATTGCAAATAATATCTCTTTTAATGCTCCAAAGTGGTGGTATAGGAAAGTTCTTTGGAAATGTAATTTGTCGATAAAGCTAAAATGTTTCTTATGGTTGTCTTTTGAAAATTGTTTGTTGTCATGGGATAATTTGCTGCATAAAGGATGGGTTGGTCCAAACCTATGATTTCTCTACAGGGTTGACTATGAAACAATAAATCATATATTTGTAAATTGTGCTTATAGTATGAAGCTTTGGAATTTTGTCTGTGATACCTTAAATATCTCACATGTTTGGGTGAATGATTTAGTAGAAGGGAATTTCTTGCAATGGAATAAAAATAATCCTGAACATAAGCTTCTTCCAACATTCATCTATTGGGATATATGGAAGACTAGGAGTTAAATGCAATATTTGAATATAAACTTGTGAACTTGTATTCTAGCTATTTGAGAATTGTTAGCATGTATACAGATTATGCTATAGTGGATACCAAAAAGAGGAGAATGAGACAAGTACCTTATCTTCATGTTTCCTTAGAAACTACATGTTGTTTTTATGGTGCTACTCAAGGGAGCATATTGTTATTTTTCATACATTCATAGCATAATAATTCAAATGCATAAACAAGATCACTAGAAGAAGACAAATCACAAAACATAACAACAGAGTTTATCCTGGGAAACCCAAACAGGAGAAAACCTAGCAACCTTTGTATAGAGATGATAATCCCGAGATCAGAGTACAATCATAAAAGAGAAAATGTGGAAATGATTTCCAAAAAGTAGAAACCCCAGAACAGTCTTCTTCTCCAGCAAATGCGAACTTCTCTCTCTCAAGTGATGTGAACTTGACTGAATGAGTGAGTGTGATAATGAGGTGACTGAATGAGTGATGTGAACTTGACTGAATGAGTGAGTGTGATAATGAGGTGACTTTACCTCTTATTTATACAAGAGCAAAACTAAATTTCACCCTAGGTGAGCCGACTTCTCTATTTGACTGGGCCGACTACTCTTGGGGGGCAATTTATAATTTAAATTTAATCTTTTATTTTGCTTCTTTTCACCCCAAGGTTTACATTGATTCTTTCAAGGGTTTACATAGTTAATTACATCAAGTTCATCTCCCTTAGGAGGTACAATCAAATACAATAGAAATACAATAAATAATATCTTCCAAAGTTGCACAAAATCCAACACTCCCTCTCAACGAGGAAGGTATTCTTCGGTCTTCATCAGCATCATGATCATTTGGGTTTCATCCAGGTACATCTATATTGTCTCCATCATATCTATACATACTGAAGGTTTTCAGCATAGTCTCAGTCCTCCGAGAAGTGTCTTCATGCATCATCTACACCAGTCCTTCGGTGAGTCCAGGAGAATCACTCGATCTTGGATATCTAAAATATCAGCTATACCATCTCTGCTATACCATTTTCTACCTGTCTGTATCATCTTCCAATGGGATTTCTCCCTTACCTGACTGAGATCCAAGACGAGCAAATGGGAACGATCATCTACTACCTATTCGTCTCATTTGTCGATGGGGTCCTCCCATACCTGGCTAAGAACCTTAATGAGTAGAGGTACCTGTGCAATAACATGGAAATATACTACTTATCTGTCTCATATGCTGATGGGATTTATCCCATACTTGGCTGAGAACCTGGACAAGCAGAGACACCTGTGTGAACCCGACCATCCACTACCTGTCCGACTCATCTGTCGATGGGATTTATGCCATACCTGGACGAGTGAAGGTACCTGGGTGAAATAAGGACAAGCATCTCGATGTCATCTTTCCCTCTTAAGGAGGGACATGTTCTCTTCTACTCCAAGTCTTCCATGAAAGTATTCGAACTTCACCCTGGGAAGGGCCTTAGTGAGAACATCTGCAATCTGGTCGTTTGTCAGCACGTACTGTAACTCGACCGCACCTTTCTGCACCATATCGCATATCAAGTGATACCGAATCTCTATATGCTTCGACCTGTCGTGAAATACACGATTCACTGACATCTGCACACAACTTTGGTTATCACAGTGCATCACATTTGACTCTGGAATCTGGCCAAACAATCCTGCACAGATTTTACGAAGCCAAACTGCTTCTCGAGCTGTTGTACTAGCAACCATGTACTCGTCCTTTGCAGTACTGAGTGCTACCGAGCTATGCTTCCTATTGCACCATGAAATGAATGCAGAACCCAAACTGAAGCAACATCTGAAAGTATTCTTCCTATCTGCAATGGATTCGGCCCAATCTGAGTCTGTAAACCCCTGCAATATCAGGTCACAATATGAAGCATACTTTTAACCACATCCCACAGTTCCATGTACGTATCTGAGCACATGTTTTGAAGCAATCCAGTGAATATGCCTCAACTCGCACATGAACTGTCTGAGAGCATTCACAACTCTCAACTTCTTCCAATTTGCATCCATCAGAGTGGCCATGGACTTGCAGTCCAACATTCCTAATCTATTCAATATATCTATGGTGTATTTTCCTTGTCCTAGGAAAATAGTGTTCTTCCTCTACCATACTTCTAATCCCAAGAAGTAGTGCATCAATCCAAGATCCTTCATTTCAAGCTCAGAGGCGAGATTCTTCTTACACCATACGATAAGTTTCTCATTTCTTGTGAGAAACAAGTCATCAACATATAGTACCAAAATCAGTGGCTCATCATCTACAACCTTGTAGTAAAGGTTGGAGTCTGCATCACTCTTGGTAAATCCCAAGCTCACCAGGAATCCGTCTATATGTCCATACCAAGCACGGGGTGCTTGATTGAGTCCATACAATTCCTTTTTCAATCTGCATACATGAGACTCATTTCCATGGACAATAAAACCATTTGGCTGCTCGATGTAAAATTCCTCCTCAATAACACCATTAAGAAAAGTTGTCTTTACATCCATCTGATGCAACTTCCATCGCATAGCTGAAGCAATAGAAATGATCGATCTGATGGAAGTATATCAAGCCACAGGAGCAAATGTCTCATCATAATCGACTCCCTCTTTTTGAGAGAATCCTTTCGCAACAAATATGGCCTTGTATTTTTCAACACTTCCATCTACTCCATGCTTTATTTGTATAACCATTTAGAAGTCACTATTGAATTCTCCTCAGGTCTCGGCACAATTTCCCACACATATTTCTTCATCATGGATTGATGTTCTTCCATCATGACGTCCTTCCAAAATTTATGTTTGGATGCTTCTTCATAAGTGGTAGGTTCTAAATCAATGACGTTACTCATCAATGCTACATAACTGGATAATCTCTGAGGTCTTTTGCTTTCTCTGCAAGCACCATGTGGAGCTTCATGTCCTTCTGCATCCTTCAGAGTCTATTGTGCCCATCTAGGTATTTTCCAACCTGCAACATTTCTGGGGATATCAACTGGATCAATGGGATCGATAGGTTCATCCTTTTAAGCTAACTCCCTCTGAACTAGAGGGGGAGATGATCTCATCTCCTTTGGTTCTAGCATATCTTCATCATCAATCTCCATGTCTGATCCTTTTCCTTTCTTGACAACCATTTATTCTTCAAAGGTCACATACCTATTGACTTCAACCTGTCTGGATCCTGGAATGTTAGTTCTCTAAGCCTTTGAAGACTCACTGTATCCCACAAAGGTTCCCTTCTTGCATGAAGGTTCTAACTTCGATATTTTCTACTTGGGCATATGTATGTAGACTGGATAGCCAAAGATTTGGAGATGGCCCACTTCTGGTTTCACTCCTGTGAATGCTTCTTCCAAAGTCATATTCTTTAATATCTTATGTGGACATCTGTTCTGGATGCTTCTTCCCATAAGAACATTTGAAGACTCTGGTCATGTATCATAGATTTGGCTGCCTCCACAATTGTTCTATTCTTTCTTTCCACAACCCCATTTTGTTGAGGGTTGTAGGGAACTATGAACTCCCTCTTAATTCTCGCTTCCTTGCAGAAATAATTAAATTCTGTAGAGGTATATTCTCCACCATTATCGGATCTCAAAATATTGATCCTCTTTCCTGACAGATTCTCGACTTGTGCTTTAAATTCTTTGAACTTGCTGAGTACTTCCTTGGATTCCTTATAATTGAGGAATTATATCCAAGTATTTCGTGAGTAATCATCAATGTATGTTATATTGTAATGATATCCACCCAATGAAGCAACTGTCATGGTTCTACACAAGTCAGAGTGTACTAGATCCAAAATCCCTTTGGATCTACTCTCACTATCTGGAAAAGATATCTTGGCATTCTTTCCAAGCGCACATCCTTTACATGTTCCATCATGGTCTACCTAGAGCCCTGGTAAACCTGTCACCATGTTATTCAGTGCTGGGAGAGCTCGATAGTTTATATGAACTAATATTATGTGCCATAATTCACCCATACTTGCAGCATCATGTACTAGGGATTGTACTGGTGGAGTGTTTAGTCGATAAGCTCTCTTCTCTTATACCAATAACTTTGGTTGTGTTCATGCTTGAGTTCTTCTTCCAAGCAAGTACTTTCCCTTCGGAGAAAGCTACTTTATATCCTTTGTCTTCCAAGGCTGAGATGGAGACAAGGTTTCTCTTCATACCAGGTACATAGAGCACATCACTCAGGCACAATGTATCATTTGATTCTAGTTGAAGGGAGGTGGCTCTACTGTAGTTAGCATCATCTCCAAGTACAACATGGAGATGTGAATCTTTCTCAACTAATTATGAAATATTTTCTTTGTAACCTGTCATGTGTCTAGAAGCACCACTATCTATGAGCCAAGTTTCACTAGTGGTGGGAATAATACCTGATAAAGCTGATATGAATAGAAATTTTGTATGATCTTCATTCTTGTGCTTCTTGTGATGAATGATCTTCTTCTACATCAACAATGGATGCTTCATGCTTCCTTTTACTTGAACTTCGACATCTATTGGCATAGTGTCCATACTTCTTGCACCTATAGCATTGAACTTGAGATATGTCCCTCTTCTTCTTTTGTTTTGGGCAATGAATTTATCTCCTATCTTGGTGCTTGTGCTTATGGAACTTCCTTCCTTTTCACTTACCTTTCTTGGCATGGGATACAAATTCTTGATTCTCCTCAGTTTGAGTACCATGGATTCTTTGTCATGATGTAATCCTTGTCTCCTCCTGCGTGCAATCTTCCCATAGCTTATCAAGCTTGGGTAGTTTAGATATAGCACTTATGCTTTGAATAAAGGACTCCTAAGATGATGGAAGACCATTCAGAGTGGTGATAACAAGCTCTTTATCATCAATGGGATCTCCATTGGTGCTAAGCTTGTCACTTAGTTATGTGATCCTCATGAAGTATGAGGCAATGGATTCTGATTTGGATATCTTCATATTTGAAAGGTGGTGCCTCAATGTAATGGATACATTGATGATACTGTGTTCAAACAAATTCTTTATGGTATTGAACATTTTCCTAGCAAAATTCTTCCCTGAGATTTGTGGAACCAAATGATCTCTTATTGAGTCTACCAGAATCCTTCTTGCTCTGACATCATTCTTCCTCCATCGGGATTTGTCTTCTTTGGCTTCTGGATTAGGGACTTTCTCATTTACCTATTGCAATTGGTCATTTTACTCTAGAATTAGAAGAACTCCAGAATTCCAAGAGATAAAGTTGGAAGCTCCTTCCAAATGATCCAACTTCAACCTTCATCCCAATCATCTTGACTACAAATCTGATTTAGAAACCCTAGCAAGAGCTAGGTCAAAAATGAAAGTTTGAATTTTGAAAAACTAATTCCACACGTAGATACGCCTTAGCAAGGCGAGATGAGATGAGGTAGGGCTGATCCACATCTGTGGAGGAAAGTGGGTCAAAAATGTTGATGTATATGTAACTTCGGAATGTATTTCACCTATGTGTATTGTACTCCTATAGAGATGGTATTATTCCTCTATACGGAAGTGTCATCATTTGTATTGACAAGTGTCACAAGTGTCGTAACTTGCTGTGATGGGTTATTAGACCACCTAGTGGGGGGTCGGCCCGAATTAATGTAACCATGGGTTATTAGATTGAGTTAGACAAGTTGGCCCTGCTAGTTTATTAGGCCGGTTAGGACAAGTATAAATAGAGAGCGGGAGCTCTCTATTTGATCATCTCATTATTCACTTCTACACTACTCGGAAAGTGGCACACTAGTTGAGGAGGAGGAGTAGCTGCTAGTAGAAGACTATCTCTTGTACTTTGGTTGTATCATTGCTCTTTCTATCTCTGAGGAAGTTGTGGGGTTTTTCACCTTTATGGTTTTCCCCAGTGAAACTCTGTGTGTCCATTGTCTTATGTGATTTCTTGTTATGCTTGATACATGCTTGATATGCTTTATATGTTGTACATGTCATTCTCTTAGTAAAGATCCTAGAGTATGTTGAATTAATGCTCAAAATATAACATGGTATCAGAGCTAACCTGAGAATAAGACATTGTGCAGTGGCGCAAAATAGGGTTTCTTGTTTATTGGGTTTCTCTCCACATATTTTGGAAAAGCAGTATGATAGATTGACTCTCCTCAGCAAGGTGAATCTTTTTGTCCAATCAGAATTGAATTATGAGCACTTTCAGTTTTGGCCCTAAAAATTAGGGTTTCCACAAAAATAAGAATTTTTGAAATCTGAAGACATAGTTGGAAGCTACTTGGAAAAATCGAAGTTTAGAGCTTTGGATTGAACTTTTTGGTTGGATCAAGCTCCGGGAAACTCAAACCCTAATTCAAGGTCCTCCCTAGTGAATCCGGGAGATTGAAAAGCATTTCTGAAGGGTGAAACTTTGCAGTTTTCAAATTCTGAGTATACCAGGCTGATCATCTCATCAAGGTGCATATTTCTATCCTTTCAAAAGTTTGAATTTTTAGGGTTTCTCTGACTAACCCTAATCTGGGACCAGATCCAATTTTCAGCAAATCAAGTGGTAAGACCTAAATCTTTTCTATTTCCATTTGAAGTACTCTTTAAGATGTCTCACCACACCAAGCTTGGGGATAAGCTTGAAGGGGCTAATAAATTCCGAGCATGGAAGTATAGGATTGGGTTAATCCTAGAAGATAATGATTTGGACACTTACATAAGTGAAGAGGTCCCTGTCCCAGAGGAAGAAGAGGCTAAGGCCTTACACAAAAGGAACTTGGTCAAGGCAAAGAGGATCATTGTTGATTCTATCAAAGATCATCTCATACCCCATGTGTCATTCCTAAAGACACCAAAGGAGATTTTTGATTCCCTGACCAAGTTATTTGAAGGGAACAACATAAATTGGAAAATGACCTTGAGGAATCAATTGAAGAATGTCAAGATCCAAAATGCAGAGACTATGCAGTCTTATTTCTCAAGGGTATCCTAGATAAAAGAACGAATTGAAGCTATGGGAGAAGATATAGAAAATGGAGAAGTGGTAATGACCACTCTTAATGGCCTTCCTAGGTCATGGGATTCCTTCATCCAATGGATTTGTGCTAGGAAGAAACTTATCACTTTCAGTATACTATGGGAAGAATGCTCACAGGAAGAAGCTCGAATTGTAGCTCGAGAAGAGAAGATAGGGAATGAAGATCAATCTCTCACAGCACACTCCAAAAGACATGGTGAAAAGAAGGCTCACCATCATGGCAAGAAAGAAATACATCACCATCAGAATCAGAGAGGTAGTCCCAAACCTCGAAGGAACATGTCCTATGTCTGTTGCTATACATGTGATAAGAAGGGACACTATTCTAAAGATTGTCCCAGAAATAAGAAAGATGGTTCTCACAAGAAGAACTTCAAAAGAAGACATCATGCTCATGCTACAGAGGATGGTGAACCTCCCAGGAAGAGGGCTAGAGAAGATAGTGAAGATTCTTCAAGTGATGAAGAATATGTTTTGATTTTTTCTCTCACTGGAACCATTACTCATGGAAGTAATGATTGGCTTATAGATAGTGGGGCTTCTAAACACATGACAGGATTGAAGGAATCCTTTATGAACCTATCTGAACATGAATCACCCCATAAGGTGAAACTTGGGGATGACTACCAGTATCCAATAAAAGGGAGTGGTGAAGCCTCCTATAAACTAGACTCTGGAAAGTTTATGAAGATGAAAGATGTACTATATGTTCCAGGTCTCAAGAAGAATCTAATATCCATATCTGCATTGGATGCAAAAGACATGAGGGTTGTATTTGTAGATGGCCAAGTCCTAATGTGGCCAAAAGGTAAGACTATATATGATGCAATTGTGATTGGAGAGCAAGAGGGAGGATTATACAAATTGAAGGGCCAACCAGAACAAGCCATGGTCCATGATTCAGTAGAGCCAAGTGAACTTTGGCATAGAAGGCTTGCACACATGCATTATAGGGCATTACAAATTGCAAGCAAAGCTGTAGAAGGTCTTCCTGAAATCCAGACAAAACATGAAGGCATTTGCAAAGGTTGTGCAAAGGGAAAGAACAAAAAGAATACATTTCCAAGCAATGAAAGCAAGGCAAAAAGAATCTTGGAAATCATCCACTCTGATGTATGCGGTTCGATGTCATCCAGTTCTTTGAGTGGGTATGTATACTATGTTTCCTTCATTGATGGTTTCTCTAGGAAGACTTGGGTTTACTTCTTGAAGAACAAAGATGAAGTGTTTGACAAGTTCAAGGAATTAAAAGCCTTGATAGAAAACCAAACTGACATGAAGATCAAGATCTCCAGATCCGACAATGGCGGAGAATTCACTTCAGGTGACTTCAAGAAGCTATGCAGTGATTTAAGGATTAAGAGGGATTTGACCACTCCTTACAATCCAAAACAGAATGGGGTTGCCAAAAGGAAGAATAGAGAAATCATGGAAGCAGCTAGGGCAATGCTCCATGACCAAGATCTACCTATGCACTTATGGGCTGAAGCAGCAAGGACAACTGTATATGTGCAGAACAGAACACCTCATAAGATACTTGACAACAAAACACCAGAAGAAGTGTTCACTGGTAAGAAACCAGAAGTTAGCCATCTCAAAATATTTGGTTGTCTAGTATACACTCACATCCCAAAAGAAAAGAGGACAAAGCTAGATCCTTCAGGAAAGAAGGGCATATTCATGGGTTACAGTGAAAGCTCGAAGGCTTACAGAATCTACTTCCCAGGATTCAAGAAGATTGATATCGGTAGGGATGTAACATTTGATGAAAGCTCAGCATACATCAAATCAAGAAAAGCACCAGTTGAAGATAATGAAGAACCCAAAATATGTAGAACTCAAGACACCACCATGAATGAAGCAGTTCCTGAAGAAGATCGTGAAATGGAAGATCCAAAACAACCTATAGATGCACCCCGTGAGAAGGAATCTCATAAGAGGAAACCAGCATGGGCTAGAGAGCTCATTCAAGATGCAGAAAGGTTTGACATTCCAGAAGAGGAACAAAAAGAAAGGAAAAGAACAGGATGACATACCAGCTATGTTGCTTTACTCCGTGACATAATGAACAAAGAACCTTCCAGTTATGAAGAAGCAACAAAAAATAAAGAATGGAAGGATTCCATGGTCGAGGAATACCAGTCGATCATGAAGAATGATGTTTGGGATGTAGTCCCAAGACTAGATGGGAAGTCTATGGTGACTTCCAAGTGGATCTATAAGATCAAGCATGTTGCAAATGGCTTATAAATAAATATAAAGCAAGTTTTGTAGCTCGTGGCTTCTCCCAGAAAGAAAGGATTTATTATGAAGAGACCTTTGCTCCTGTGGCCAGATACACTTCCATTAGATCAGTACTTGCTCTGGCTGCAGTAATGAAATGGAAGGTACACCAGATGGATGTCAAGACAGCTTTCTTGAATGGTGTAGTTGAAGAGGAAGTGTATGTGGAGCAACCACTCGGGTTTGAGACACATGACCGAGAGTCACATGTGTGCAAACTGAAGAAAGCCCTGTATGGTTTGAAACAGGCACCTAGGAACTGGTATGGCAGGATAGATGGCTTCCTATCCAGTTTGGGCTTTACCAAGAGTAAAGCGGATTCCAACCTTTACTACAAGGTTGAGGAAGGAAATCCAGTGACACAACTATTGTATGTAGATGACTTGTTTATAACAGGTGAGGATAGATTGATTGTCGGCACGAAGAGGAAGCTTGCTGTCGAGTTTGAGATGAGGGACTTGGGTATGATGCACTACTTTCTTGGTATGGAGGTGTGGAAGAGTGCAGATGGAATCTTCCTTGGACAAGGGAAGTATGCAATAGAGATCCTGAAGAGGTTTGGGATGATGGACTGCAAGGCTATGGCCACACCTATGGCATCAAACCTGAAGCTTCTGTGTGATGCTTCTTCTAAGCCAATTGATGCTATGATGTATTGTTAGATGATTGGGTCCTTGATGTACCTGACGAATACGAGACCAGATATCGGCTTTGCGGTGAACACCTTGAGCCAGTACTTGATAGATCCGAGACATGTTCACCTAATAGCTGCAAAGCATATTTTGAGATACCTGAAGGGTACAGTTGACTATGGGCCTGTCAAATCCTGAAATTTCTGAAAAATTTAAAATTTTTATTATAACAATAAATGTTAGTTAATAGCATTCCTGGTTCTGTTTAATTTCAGTAACTAAACATAATCTTGTTTAAAAGATTCTGTCTTACTACAATTGTGATTTGTGTGTTTTTAAAAGTTGACTGTTTTTGTTTCCAAATGCAAAGGGAGAGCTAGCCATAGCTGACTGGCTTACTTAGCTTACGAGCTAAAGCATAAATTGTCTTCTGTTCGCAGGTACACCGGTAAAGTAAGGATCACTGTAATTTAATCTTGGTAAGCATCAAGCTCCTTTCCCTTGTACTGTAAATCTTAAAGAAGATCTATTTACTAATGCTGGTTGTAGTGCAAGATAGTAAAGTTATTCTCATGAAATTACATTTGAAATAAGATTGATAGTCTGCCTCGACATAATATTTCTTATTCGGGATAGTGTCATCAGGTTTTGCGATGAAGTACAAAGTTTCAGTTATAACTATTGTGTTATGAACATGACTCTATGTTAATGCTGTAACTATCACTGGAACAATTGTTTGTATCATATTTATTGTCTGCGTAAAGCGACGTTAGCATCATGTGATATATCGTCAACTAATACCGGTGATTACTGTTGTGTTCACGTGTTATTAGCATGAGTTGGAAATGTGACGCCTTTAGCGTTGTTCCATTATATTCATCTATATTTCAAAGTCCAATGACTACGTAGTATTATTGTTTAGCTTACATCATCTAACTGTGCCTTGTTTTTACACTACGTTCATTGTCTGGACCTGTAGATGAGTTTATGTTTAGACATCATGATAATAAATATTGTTAATTTCATTGTTGATTATTTAACAATAGTATCGGGAGAAAATATGTTACTATGGCTTATTTAATCATGGTGTATCCAACCATATGATTATGGAAATAATTCAATGTTTAAATTAATGTGGAGTTCTCATTTGAAGGATTGACTACTTCATTGTTTAAATGAATGATTGTAGGTAAAATATGATGCGCCCTTGACATTATCGATGGTTTGGTTTTAATATATATACCCTACGGTGATTGTGTAACAATCATAGTGTTTTCCATATCCATGCAAATGATTTTTAATTCGGTGAACAATGATTCGAAAAGCAACTGAACTATATGAACTCGACCCATATTACGTTGATAAATTTCATTGCTACGTGGTTGACTCTCCTCCATGCGTTGGTTGATATATAAGCTAACAATGAAACCCTACCTGGTCATTGTCTTTGCCTTCGGGCTCGAGTTGTAAGGGAGAAACCCTCCATGTCTGAATTTGAAGTTTGGCACAGTATACGGTTATTTGCTTAGGTACTGGTCACGTTGTTTATTTCTCTTGTAGTATAGAGGTCTTTGGGCTCTGTTATTGGTGTCAGCTACTGTTCCATTGATTTCTTGGTCTCGTTGTCATTCTATGTTTGAGTCCCAACTACTTACAGTCTTCCATTGTCGCTGGTGTGAGTATGAGGCAGGGTTTCATTACTTGTTTATATCCAAGAGGTGGTTGTGAAATGGGTTTTTGAAGAGTACTCCCCGACAGGTCCATTCACTGCTTAAGGGTTGTATCTGAAATGCTTCCTGTCGCGGCTGTCAAAGGAAAGGTTATGAAAGTTTCCCTTGCTCATCCAACTGACGAATGTGATGGGGTTTCACTTACTTGTTCAACTTGTGGCTACCAGGGTTTCAACGGTTGCATTCCTCCAATGGCTCAGGTAAGCTAATACCCATATTTTCACAGTTTTGATTTTGCAAAAGATTGTATTTGATTTACATTAGTACTTACAACTCTCGGCATTTCGATAATGTGCAGGACCTGCTGTTCTGGAGATGCACAGGGTTTCATCTCCAGCTCTGGCTCCTCCGGTAAGCCTGGTTATCCACGGCTGTCTCTCCCTTTGTGGTTTTTGTTGTGCTAGGGTTATGTCTGGAAGAGACCTCCTGTATCATGGGGTTGCTATTGTTCTTGTGACATGGATACCATCACCTGTATAGATTGTTTTGTTTATAATATAAGGGTTTGATACCCGATATGTTTATGAAGAACCATCCACGGCTCAGACTGTATGAGGCCAGGGGTTTGTTATTGTCATTGTGTTTGCTATGCGTAGGGTTTACCCACGCTGTATAAATTAATAGTTACTGTGATTTTAGGCCTGTCATGTGGCCGTGTATCATTCTGTGTTTTGATAAATGAATAGAGTGTTTTAAAATATATAAGGACTGTTTGCGTTCTCAGATACTTGCAAGTATGATAACTCTGCTGTAGGTGAATCCATGTATCTGTATCTCTGCGTTTTTCTTGGATGTTGAATGTTTAATAAAAGAATGTTGATGTTTTCGACCATAACTGTAATAGTTAATTAATATAAGATTAACCCTCACGAGTTGGGGTTTTGTTCCTGGTTTAAAACATATATATGGAAAGATTTGAGTTTGGTGGTGAATGGAACGAGTTGTGAAAAATGTTGATGTTTTGTTTTAAATATAGAATATAACTGTGGATAGGAAAATATATACATATAGACTATGTATAAAACCTATTGTAGGTTCGACCTGTTATTGAATGCATTTCTATTCTCATGTTTCCACCTGTCGTCTATAATGTTGTATGGCTACGGCCGTGTTAGGTTTACTAACCACTCCCCAGAAGAAATACTGAAAAGAAATAAGTCTTAATACAATAAAATAACTGTGAGGGTTTGTAACAGTCAACGATAGCTAAGCTCGTTGATGGATTCTCTGCGTTTTACAATGTTTAAATACAGATAGGACAATCCTACGACAGAGCTGTGTATTTCAAGTAACACAAGCTCGATAATGAATAGTGATTCTATGCTTAGGATTTGGATAATGAAACAATAAAGTCTCTATGTATTAAGACTTGGCTTCGAGCTAGTCAAGATGTTTGTCTGGTTTTATAACAACTCAGTTAATCTGTATTGTGACAACATGGCTATAAATATTAAAGTATTAGGTTTAAAAGACAAAACAAAATACAGTTTATGTATTTGCATTTTGACTATGATTTTTATTTAATAAGATTGTATGGGAAATTTTTAAACAATGAAAACATTGTTACAACTACATCTTTCAGATAATCGATAACTGTAAATGATATTCTGAGTATAAATAAATGAAATGATATAAATTTGTTCTCCTTTAGCTCGATACAGAGACTAGCCTATATCTATAGTTGACAGAAATATAAAACATATATATATATATAGGTATATTGCTCTAATAGAAACTATTCCTGTACATTTCTCTATTAGAAAATATTTCATAGTAAATCTGAGATTTATCTATGTGTCTGTTCTTATGATTGTTTTAATAAGTGTATTTCTGAAATGACTACTGTTTAACATTCTGTCTATTATTTAACTATAAATAAAAATAAAATAAATAACTATAATATTTGATTACTGTAATAGTAACAAATATATTCTGCATAGAATAATTACTCTATTTAAGTGATAATAGGAAAAATTCTAAGACATATGAGTTCTGCAAATTTTACCAAAAGACCATACAGAAAAACTGATTTCCTGAAAACAAATGCTGTTCAAAACACAGTTGCGATAGTCCATTCTACATTTAATTTATTTAAACAAATAACAAGAAGAGTGGTAGAACCTGTATCTATGGTAGACAATAACAGCAATGGGAGGCTGTTCCTCCCTACCAATTCCTGGAGAGTGCCCAGACAGCACTTCTCAGGACCCCCGAGCTTGCTCTGGTCTAACTGGCTGGAACTAAGTACAGCCAACAATTCCCTCAGCCAAAACAGCTACACTGGAACCAAGTTACTGCAACTTCCTGACTCAAAACACTTCCTTACTGTTTTTCCCACTTCCTCAATGGGACTCCTGAATAGCATTCACCTGAATGTATTCTCCCTCTAGAACAAATGCTGAACCCCCAGCTCAGTTCATTGAGTAGTATTTAAAAGATTGCCTAGGTCTTAGTTGGGTTAACTGTCATTAATGAGCCACCTGCTCAGATTCCACTTTCTTGGGGAATCATGACCCCAAAATATAGGGAAGTTTCCACCTGCAACTTAGGAAGTGTTTGAGGATGCTGCCACTTGTCTTTTGTCCTTCCACCTAATTCCATCCACTAGTTAGACCAGTAACCTCTTTTAACAACTCTCCCATGCTGTTGTCTCCATAATTTATTTATTAATAATAATTATTCAGAATTTACATTCCATTTCTGGAGACTCTGCTGAGTCATCCATTCCTACTTAGCATTAAATTTAACATAATGTCTCAGGAATTTTAATAAAATAATTACATTATTTTAATAAAATTGGGGTATGTGACAGCTCAAGTATGAGGCGAATCAAAAGTTTAACCTGGAGGGTTATGTTGATTCGGATTGGGCAGGAAGTGCCATTGATTGGAAGAGCACTTCGGGGTGCTACTTCAGTATGGGATCTGGTATGATCTCTTGGTTTAGTAGGAAGCAGTCCTGTGTGGCACTGAGTACAGCCAAAGCAGAGTATGTCACAGTTTGTTCGGCTAGTTGTGAGGCAGTATGGCTTAGGAAGCTACTATCTGATTTGTTTGATCTCCACCTGAGTGCTACTTGTATATATTGCGAGAACTAGAGTTGTGTGAAGTTGTCGGAGAACCCAGTGTTCCATGACAAGTCGAAGCACATTGAGATCAAATATCACTATATCAGGGATATGGTGCAAAGAGGAGTAGTGAAGCTCCTGTATGTTGTGACGGACGAGCAGATAGCCGATGTGTTGACCAAGCCGCTGGCCAGAGTGAAGTTTGAATACTTCGGAGGGAGACTTGGTGTACTTCAGATCAAGATACCTTCCAAGGGGAAGTTATGAGTCCAGAGATGCAGATGCACACAGGGCCATTCTCACATGGTTAGAGGAAAGTACTTCCATGGTGAGATGTAAGGGCTGGGCCATTTTCACATGGTTAGAGGAAAGTCCTTCCATGGTGAAATGTAAGGGCTGGGCGAAGCCATTCTCACATAGTTAGAGGAAATTCCTTCTATGGTGAGATGTGAGGGTTGGGCCATTCTCGTATGGTTAGAGGAAAGTCCTTCCATGGTGAGATGTAAGTGCTGGGCGTGGATTTTTCGACATGGTCAGAGGAAATTCCTTCCATGGTCATGATGTAATTGCCTAGCTTTTCCGACATGGTCAGAGGAAAGTCCTTCCATGGTCATGATGTAATTGTTGTAGCCATTCTGACATGGTCAGAGGAAAGTCCTTCCATGGTCGTTGATGTAAGTGCTGTGAGCCTTTCCCAGATGGTCAGAGGAAAGTACTTCCATGTTGGTGAGTGTAAGTGTTGAGCCTTTCCCAGATGGTCAGAGGAAATTCCTTCCATGTTGGTGAGTGTAAGTGCTGAGCCTTTCTCGAATGGTCAGAGGAAATTCCTTCCATGTCGATGAGTGTAAGTGCTGTGTGTGTCCATGCCGGTGAGTGTAAGTGATGTGTGTGTGCATCTGGGTTGTGCTCTGTGGACGATGACAATGATCTGAAGGAAATGATGTGACAGTATGGTACACAGTTTTGCAGAGGCATATGATCAGTCCTAAGATTCTCTTGCAGGTTTTGCAGAGGTAATGTAATCAGTCCTGGGAGATATTGCAGGTTTTGTAGAGGCAGTGTAATCAGTCCTGAAGTGTACCTACTTGATGGCTTCCTCATAGAGATGTTGATGATGTTCATCCAGCATGAAACAGGGCTAACTCTGTAGATGATGAATACCTGCGGGTGGCGGGACTACATCTAGTATGAAAAAGGACTGGCTTTGTAGAACTTCCTATGACGAGTAGATTGGATATTGATTAAGATAGCAACAGTGATGACGATTCGATGATGATGATTCGATGACGATGATCCAGTGACGATGATATAGAGAAGAAGACTTGTGCTAGCAGATCTGTGTCGAGAAATACCTTCCTAGTTAATAGGGAGTGTTGATGTATATGTAACTTTTGAATGTATTTCACTTATGTATATTGTACTCCTATAGAGATGGTATTATTCCTCTATACGGAAGTGTCGTCATTTGTACTGACAAGTGTCGCAAGTGTCGTAATTTGTTGTGATGGGTTATTAGACCACCTAGTGAGGGGTCATCCCGGATTAATGTAACCATGGGTTATTAGACTGAGTTAAACAAGTTGGCCCTGCTAGTTTATTAGGTTGGTCAGGACAAGTATAAATAGAGAGCGGGAGCTCTCTATTTGATCATCTCATTATTCACTTCTACACTACTCGAAAAGTGGCGCACTAGTTGAGGAGGAGGAGTAGCTACTAGTAGAATACTATCTCTTGTACTTTGGTTGTATCATTGCTCTTTCTATCTCTGAGGAAGTTGTGGGGTTTTTCACCTTTATGGTTTTCCCCAGTGAAACTCTGTGTGTCCATTGTCTTATGTGATTGCTTGATATGATTGATATGCTGTACATGTTATTCTCTCAGTAAAGATCCTAGAGTATGTTGAATTAATGCTCAAAATATAACAAAAAATGAAACCCTAATTTTTGTTGCAGCTGCAGAATTAGGTCAAAAAATGAAAATTCTCATAATTGAATTTCATCTTCACCAAAATATGCACCTCCCTAAAAGTGAAATTCCTAAGGCTCTTTTTCTCCAAAATGCTGGGTGAAGACTTCAAAAGATGAAACCCTAGTTCCAGAAATGGATTCTTCTAGAACTGCTTTGATACCATGTTATTTTTCATACATTCATAGCATAATAATTCAAATGCATAAACAAGATCACTAGAAGAAAGACAAAGCACAAAACATAGCAATAGAGTTTATCCTGGGAAACCCAAACAGGAGAAAAACTAGCAACCTTTGTATAGAGATCATAATCTCGAGATCAGAGTATAATCATAAAAGAGAAAATGTGGAAATGCTTTCCAAAAAGTAGAAACCCCTGAACAATCTTCTTCTCCAGCAGATGTGAACTTCTCTTTCTCAAGTGATGCGAACTTGAGTGAATGAGTGAGTGTGATAATGATGTGACTTTACCTCTTATTTATACAAGTGAAAAACTGACTTTTACCCTAGGTGAGCCAACTTCTCTTTTGACTGGGACGACTACTCTTGGGGCGCAATTTATAATTTAAATTTAATCTTTTATTTTGCTTCTTTTCACCCCAAGGTTTACATTGATTCTTTCAAGGTTTTACATAGTTAATTACATCAAGTTCATCTCCCTTAGGAGGTACAATCAAATACAATAAATAATATCTTCCGAAGTTTCACAAAATCCAACACAAATGTGGTGCTAGTGTATTTTTGAAAATTAATGATGAACATTATTTCAGATTGAAGATGAACTATGGGATGGGTTCAAATACTAAAGAAAAACCTAATGGAACTGTGGTTCCTAGCAAGATTTGCTTCCTCCCTTGGTATTGATAGGTCTTGAAAATTTAAGGGGACTCTTTGGTAATTGTGAACTGGGTGAAAAGATCTGCTCTCTTTAGGTTATCTCTCTTTATTAGTGGTGCTGGAGGACTGAGTTTCTTTTGGAATCTTTTTATGTTTGAATATTGATCATATATTTTGGGAGCATAATATTGTAGCCAATTTTCTTTCAAAGGAGGATCTTATAGAGGATGGAGGTCTCCTCCATTGGGAGGAATTTTTGGAAGGATATATGGAACATAAAGGCTATGTTTTCTATCTAGCTTGATGTTGATTGTATATGATGACAACTTGTTAATAAAGTAGTTCTTGTCTTTTTGAATTTTTGATAACAGTAGAGGTTCGGTTTAATTGCATGTATGTTGTGTTTATGATGAGTCTATCTTGCTGATCTTGCTTATGTTGTATTGTGCTGGTAGAATCCTTTTTGTAGGGTCACTAGAAGTTCCTTTGGGCTATTTTTTTCCCGATCTAGATACTACAATATTGTGATATGTACTTTTTGATTCTAATGAATAACAAAAGTACTGTTTTTTCTTCTTGAAAAAAATATTCAAACAATTTAATCCTTATATAGTCAAACAGTTTTGAGTTAAATTAATATTTATTTTTATACCAATGTTTAATGCTTTCCACATTAATTTTTGTTAAATGAAAATTTAAAAAAATATTATTTAAAAAAAATGAAATTAAATATTTTGATTTTTCTCAATTTTAACTATGAATTATGATTTGACAAATATTATCTAGTTTGAAGAATATATATGAATAACAATTAATTTAAATATGTCCATATAAATGACAATTAATTTAAATATTTAAATATAATAAAATCATTAAAATTAAGCTACTATTATCCCTTTTTTCTCAACAAAATATTCTTCAAACTCATTAGCTTATTGGAGTCTGATTTTATGCTTTATATTTTCCTCTTTCTATGCTTTATGTCCTCCATAACAATTGATATCAAGATAGTTTTAAGAACAAAATTAAGTTACTGAGCAACAACGACATTAATATTTCAAAAAAATCTCGAAAAAAGTATCAAATAAAGCTAATAATTATTAAAATATGATTATAATATCATAATTATTTAATAAATTCAAAATTTAATAATATTATTTAATTATTATTTTTTTCATTCAACTTATATTAGTATATGTTCATTCTTCTTAGAGCTATCACAATCACTAAACTTATAGCTGGTGAACACCAATAGGCCATAAACTAAGTGCCACAAATAAGTTATATGTTACTTGTTCTCCATGCCTAGTTGTAATCTCCCATTAGCTATGTCTTAGCTACCTGTTATTAAACACATTCTTCTAGTTAAATGGGTTGTATTCCATGAACTGTCCATTATCCATGCATCCACTATGAGTTATTTATGCATCAACTAGTAGTTATTTTTTATTTTTTTTAATAATTGTTTATTTCAAATTTTGAATGACGACCATAAAATCAATCTAGACAATACACTTGTCTCATCCTCCTGCAATCTAGGAAAAGTATGCTTTCTAGTCCACCCCAAATTCTAAAATATAAACATATGTCAATGTAATTAAAATCAATATTTCATATAATATTAACATTATGTTAAGAAATATTAATATGTTTATTAAAATAAAGTTATAATCTCTTTCCTTGGGATTGGGTGTTTGAATGTAAGAAAGGGAAGAGGGCATTGTATGGAATGTCCCAAGGGAAGGACTAGAACTCAACCACTTGTTTTTCCTCCCTATGACAAGAATACCGCCATGCCAAGCTACTTAATGCCCACACAACTCACCAATCCAATCTTGGTTACCTTGAAGTGTGAGAACATTTGGGAGGGCAATCATCCATATTAGAGAATTATGGCTATTCTATCCAGCATGGGTAATTGTACATTGGAAATCATGGTGTTTATTGGAATAGATTCAAGAACAAGATTAACCTCCCTCTCAGAACCAATACCATGGCCAACATTGCAGTGAGATCAAGAGAATGTAGGCTTGCAAGCACCAATTTTTGGCATCATGAGGATAACTGGGTAGAATATCCATAGATTTTGTCAAATCAATAGGATAGAATGAGCTCTGGGTATAGGTACTTCCCAAGGTATTTAACCTTCTAGATTATCTGTTTCCAGGTGTTTTTTACTCCCTTTTTTTTCCATTTTTCTCCTTTGTTAGAAAGTCCCCTGCTCCTATCTTCTCCAAATGCCCCCACATGGGTTGCTTTATCCTCCTTACCTGCTGCTTGCTCTATTCCTCTAGACACTACAAACCTAACTGGATTTTCCCCTTGGTATCCTCCAAACAGAAGGTGGCCTTCCCTTTCCTTTCTAGAAATATCGACCCAGATTTTGATTCCCTTTCGCTTCTCTTTCTTGTCCCCCCTCACCATGCCGAGAACGCCCCTCTCCCGTGACCCATGCAAGGGAAAGACCCTTGTCTATGATATCATATTTAAACAAGAAATTGAAGTAAATTGATCTCGCTATCTTCATCGAGTCACCCCTGCCTCCATCTAGAGAAGAATTGAGGAATTGGAAGAAGATACTCAGCTAGAACATAATTGCACTCTTGAGAAGGAAATACTAGAGAAGATGGAGGGTTATGCTTAGGACCCTGGAAACACCAGATCTAGAGACACTAAATTATTCAAAATAGTAGATATCAAATGGAAGATTAAATCTCTTCTCAATAAGGCTATAGTTGATATTTAGGAGGAGAGGAATGGTTTGGTTCTGATGATGGAAGAGATAATATACCAAAACAACAAGTCGTTATCTCTAAATAGGAGATTGGAAAGGAAGCTCAATTTCCTTTATAAAGTCACACCAATATAGGACTTTCCCCTAGAAGACCATCAAACTACATAATCAAGCCAGGTTCATGCCAATTCTATCTGAATGATGAATCTAAGAAGTAGTAATCAATTTATGTTCTAATCTTCTCAATAATGTTAGTAGGATAGATATAATTGTTACTAAAAAACTTTGGTTTAACATTTGGGATGGAATTCCTTTGGACTGGCCAAAGTGTAAATTTTGAGTGTATGTATATCCTTTTTATATATCAATAAAAATGAAAATTTGTTAGATTACAAAAAAAGTTATATATATATATATATATATATATATATATATATAAGTACTAGGGGAATCAGTAGCTGGGGAAAGGTTCATATTCACGTGACATGGGGTCGATTCCCGTCACTTTCTATATTTATTTAAATTAATTAAATTTTAATACACACACACACACACACACTAGGAGAATCAACAGTTAGGACAGGGTTCATACTCACGTGACATGGGATCGATTCTCGTTGCTCTCTATATTTATTTAAATTAATTAAATTTTAATAATTATTTTATTTAACTGTATATTATTATTATTATTATTTAAAAAAATACATATTTAAAAAATATAATATGTTTATTAAAATAAATTATTATAAACTAATTTATTTATTAAATATGATTATAATCTTATAAATATTTAATAAATTTATAATTTCGTATTTAAAAGCATATTTTCAAATAAAAATAACCCTAATATAGATACAAATAATATTTTACTAAACACATTAATATAGTATTCAACATTTTGTAAAAGTTTAAATAAAAGAATTATATTTCAAAGAATCTAAATATTATGTGAAAATGTATTAAATAAAAAATATTATGATTCAAAAAACCTTTCCAAAATGGTGAGGATTGATTATAAAACATTTCATAACATAACAATTAAAAGTACAAAATTATTAAAACCCAAACTCACAAAATGAGCCAAAAGACAATGTGTGGGTAATGGCAGAGATTTTGACCATAGACCAATCTTTTTATATCTAGCATATTTGGGGTTATTTCTACCCGTTCCTTTTAAATTCAATTCAACTTGGCTAGAAAATCCTGATCTTATTCAGCTTCTTAAATCGACTTGGATCCCTTATGAAGACTCAAATAGGGAGTCTGCTCCCATAAAACTCTTAAAAAATCTAAAAAAGGTTAAAAGGTAATTTCTGTGGAGTGGTAAGTTAAGATGAGAGCACTTAAGGATAAAGAAATTAAATATATAGAGCACAATCTAAGGAATTGCAACGTAGATGATCGTATGCGGTTTATTTCAGAAACTTCTAAATAAATAGTTCTAGCTTGGGAAAAAAGGTGAATGGAATTACTTTAAATCCAAGAATCATAATGGAGAATCGAAAGTAAGGCCTTGTGGCTTGCCAACATTGATGAGAACACAAATTTCTTTCCACCATTTTGCAAATCACAGGAAGGGAATCAACTCAATATAGAAAATAAATACAAATGAAGGGGAACAAGTAAGCAATTTTGAAGACATAGATAAGGCATGAGTTAAGTTCTTCGATTCTCTTTAAAAAAAAGATGATGAAAACATTGCACACATAGTTAAAGTAGCACAGTATTTCCCTTTTGTGGTAAAGGAGACAGATAATATTCAGTTGATGCAAGAAGTTTCTAGCAAAGAATTAGCGGATACTTTAAAACTATTAAAAAAGGAGAAAAGCCCTGGGACAGTTGGTATCCATGTAGAATTTTTTATAAGTATGTTTGAAGTTTTGGGGAAAGATCTCCTAAGGGTTATTAGAGACTCAAGGAAGAATGGGAAAGTGCTAGCTTCTTTCAATACAACATTTATAGCACTGATACCAAAGTCATACGGTCTTTATAGCACTGATACCAAAGTCAGACTGTCCTTCCATATACAAGATTATTGCAAAAATAATTGGTCAAAGGATCAAACCCTATTTAGCGACAGGGATTTCACAAGAGCAGATTGGGTTTTAACCTAATAGGAAGATTCATGAAGCTGCGGCCATAGCACAAGAAGGACTTCACACAATCAAAACAAGGAAGATTAAATCTGATATAATAAAAATTGACTTAAAAAGGCGTATGACAGAGTAAGTTGGACTTATTTAAGAATGAT
This sequence comes from Larix kaempferi, assembly GCA_027924585.1. Classification (NCBI taxonomy): domain Eukaryota; kingdom Viridiplantae; phylum Streptophyta; class Pinopsida; order Pinales; family Pinaceae; genus Larix; species Larix kaempferi. The sequence goes on from BSBM01000013.1 coordinate 2,964,213, forward strand.
TTTACCACAGTTTGGTTTTGGAGTGACATTTATACAATGGATAATGGCTAGTATCGCTTCGGTTTCTTTCGTTGTCTTGGTGAACAGTGCAAAATCTTCATTATTTCGGCCGAACAAAGAAATTAGACAGGGTTTTCCTTTATCCATTCTTTTATTCTTCTTAGTAGTAGATGGACTTAGTAGATCCTTAACATATGCAAAAATGCAGGGTCGTTTCAAAGGAATTCTTATAGGAGGTTCGTGCATATTATCACATATTCTCTTTGTAGACGAAATTTTAATCTTCTCAGAAGGATCAAGTAAATATTTAGAGAACTTGGCCAATATTCTCAACCTCTTTTGCTTTGCAACGGATATGCAAATAAACCATCAGAAATCTTCAATTATAAAAGAAGGAATTAAAGAAGATGAAATGATTAATTTAAAGAGGTTGTTTCCTTATAATGAACAAATTCTGGATAATGGGATGAAGTTCTTAGGTTTTTATCTAAAACTGGTGTCTTATGTCAAAAAAGACTAGAATTGGTTGATTTCTAAATGTGAAAAGCGTATAGCAAATTGGATCCATAAATGGTTGTCTAAAGCAAGAAGATTAGTATTAGAAGAATCAGTCCTTGAAACTACTCTGGTTGATTGGAGCTCTCTCTCGTGGATCCCCAGAGGTGTCTTGATTGAAATAAGGAAAATCTTGTTCAGTTTTTTCTAGTCAAGCTCCTCCGAAAAAAAAATATGGCTTGGATAAAGTGGCAAGATCTCACAACTTCAAAAGTACATGAAGGTTGGGGTTTGAAAAATGTCCAGTATTTTTTTCAAAAGGACTTGCAGTGAAAAGAGTTCGGAGGATAATTGTTGGAATGGGATTACGGAGAGAGGTGGTTATTCATAAATATATAAATCCCTTAAACTTAATGGAATGGATAAGTATCCCAACAAAATCAATACAAAATGTTTCAAATATGTGGAAAGATGTTATAAATTCGTTTAGTTTGATTAGAGACAATCTGTCTTGGAAAGTTGGAGATGGTCAAAGTGTCCGAAGAGGAGAAGAATCCTGGGTGGGAAGCAAAAATCTGTTTGCTATTCCAATCCACATGATTTTTCAATTAAGATTCAAAGGTTTGTTCGCCCTCAATCATCTAGCAGAAAACAAAAAACATCCTTAACATACCAACGGTGGAAGAGTGCTGAAACGTTGGGATTTAGAGGAGAAGATGCTACAGTATAGAATGATATGGTTAAACAATTGAAAATTAATCATATTCACTTAGCTTCAATAGTAGATCAACTTATATGGACATATGATGCTCATGGAAGCACACTCCAAAAAGAGGATATGAACTGTTGATGGGAGTGGACCAAACAAATCCAATCTAGTAGTGGTGATTGATATGGAAGTTCAATTGTCCATGAAAATAAAAAATTCTTATGTGGTTATTGATGCGTGATAAGGATTCGACATGGGATTATATACAGAGAAGAAGCTGGGAGGAGGGATATGTGCCCTGTGCAAGGTAGATGGAGAATCAAATTATCACCTTATAGTTCCGTGCAAATTCTCAACTCGGGTATGGAAAGAAATTGAAGTTTTTTTAAAATTCAAATTCAATTGGATGGGAATCATTGTTCAAGACTATTCAAAAACATGGATTCTCAATCCAGATTACAATGATTTCAAAAGTATTCCTCTAATTATAGATTGGAAACTATGGATAGCAGATAATCAAATCATTTATGAAGAAAGAACAATAGCCCCACTAATATGTGCAAAAAATGTAGCAACAATTTTAAATAGTTTCTCATAGGTAGATATAATTTTAAAGATCAGATAGGTGGAAGCATAAAGAGTAAGAAAGGATATACCTTGGTCCTACATTGATAGGGCAACACAACTGAATCCAGACAGAGCTGGAGCAGGAGGCTTGGTATTTCTTGATAAGAAGACTAAACTAAGTTTCAAAGCAGGATTGGGTCATAGAACAAATAACTCTGCAGAGTTATGCATCCTAAAACTTGGACCTCATAAAATTGGTAACAAAGAAAGGAATCAAATCTCTCCAAGTATTTGGCGATGCAAAACTGGTGATTGATTGGGTAAATGATAACAAACAGTGCCATAACATTTTCTTAATACCAATTCTAGAAGAGATTAGAAGGTTAAAGTCTTCAATGGAATAGATCTCCTTTACATATATCTACAGGGAAAGAAACATTGAAGCATATATATCCTATCTAAAATAGGCCTGGAGCTAAGGAGCGATGAATGTCTTGTTCAGCAGGAGAAATAAGGTAGTATTATGGAATAACATCCATTTTTCCTTTGGAACCCTCATTGAAGGCCTTTGAGGTTTTAGGAAGGGCTTCCAGATAATCTTAAATTACTATTTTCAATATAAACACTTGCAAGAAAGTTATAGGTAAAAATGCATTAAGGTAGGTATCAATAGAAATATGCATTAAGATGGACTGTTTTCGCTATAAACACTTGCAAGAAAGTTATAGGTAAGAATGGATTAAGGTAGGTATCAATAGAAATATGCATTAAGATGGAATGTTTTCGCCAATTGTGCACATCTGGCCAAGTGTACCCACTAGGGTTATCTTCTCAATAATTTCTTTTTAGGTTGGCATCCACTCCTTATTATGTTTGAAGTCTGTGAGCATAATAGTTTCTAGCATATATTTTCATATTGCATTACCTACATAAACTGTTAAGTGTACTTGTTAGAACAAAACAAATAACTTCATCTAAATTCGTTGATAAACTAGAATAATTTGTCCAAAACCTAACTATGCTATTTCACAATCATGACTTTCTATCTAGCTAATGCTATGTTCATTTGAGTAGCAAGTTATATCTACAACCCAGTATGACAGATATGTTGTCATGTGCATGGGTAATGCTTCAAAAAAATATAATACTTATAACAAATAACAACAATATTATATGTTAACCAAATATAGATATAAAAAGAAAAAAAATATAAATATAGATATGTAAGAGAAAATTGATATGTAGGTCTTCTATATACAAATAGGAATTGTTATTATGTAAGTTTATATCCATCTTAAATGATTGCTTGATACATCCAGAGTGGAGTTAAGATGGCTGTAATAGTATAATATACTACAATAAATCCGAAATATATTATGAGAATCTGTATCTTAGGACCAAAACAACAACATTAGAAACTCTTTTGACACCATATTTTCATATCAAAATATATTGAGGTTAACCTCTAGATCTATCATCAACAGGAATTGTTGTTTGAAACAATTATCAATTTCTCTATAAATTGGTTAGTTGTTATTAAATCAAGCATATAATAGTATTTAAAAAAATCCAAATAACAATGACATTCATATGAGATTTCAGCCACAAGCTTAGATTTCATTCAAGCTCATAACATTTCAAATAAACGTGACGATTATGTAATGGGGCATTGCAATTATTTTTTCCCAAAACATCTAAATTTCACATGGTATTACTATTACTATTAATAAATTGTCAAGGTATTACTATTTATGAAAATGAATTTCAAACTTGAGATAAATTTGTAAGAGAATTTGATTTTAAATTTTCTACTAACAGTTACCATAATGAGATAATACATTAATCTTTTCTGAATAAATTTTATAAAGTGTTCCAGATCACTAAGAAGGAAACCGGTTTGCTTTATCAGTATTAGGATTTGCAATCTACTTGGGTTAAAATACTCCGTCGTTTTGTCAAAATGAGATGGCCTCCTTTACCTGTGCAACTCGTTTTGAAAATCCATCAAATAGTGCGAAGGAGGAACCTGAACATATTTCAATGCAGTCACACTGATATAGTGCGAAGGAGGAACCTGAACATATTTCAATGCAGTCACAATGATACATATTATGTTGTTTTACATAGGGACAACAATTGAAGCCATCAACACATAATGTCTAAATTTTAAAAGTGTGTCTAGAGTAGATATAGGAAACTAGGTATTGTTTACCTAACAACATGACATTGTACTAAATATGGACAATGATGAGAGAGACAAACAATCCGACCAAGAGACAATGAATCTTTCAGAATAGAAAGCATAAATGCACTTACATCATGACCCACAAATCATTTGTTCAAAGTCTCATGCATGTACAATGATTCGCCAAAATTTCTCAAAAATATGTTAAAACTCTTCTAAAAATGAATGCTAAAATAGGGGAAATTAAATATGGATATTAAAACTCTTGTAAATATGGATATTATATTTTTAGAACAATGATCATTTTGTCAAACTGAGATGACCTCCTTTAAACAAGACATAAATGCACTTACATCAATATTCCAGTTGCATGAAATATTGCAACTCATGATTCAATCATGTTTTCCTCGACAAAACAATAGATTCAACATATAATGGCCACCTATGGAACTCATGTTGCAAAGACAACAACTAGTAGGAAGGAGGAACCTTAAACTATTTTGCATGGAGTTGACATCACAATGTACATCACTTGCAACAAAAAAGATAATACTAAACACGAACATATTTCAATGCAATCACATGGATACATATTATGTTGTTTTACATTGGGACAATAGTTGAATCCAACAGCAGGGAATGTCTAAAGTGCATCCAGAATAGATATAGGAAACTAGAAACTGTCTAGCTAACAGCATGACATTGTATAAAAAACAAGCTAGTAGTACAGAGATGGATAAAGTGCATCAAAAATAGATATAGCAAAGCAATTTTTTTTTTAACATAGCTACTCTACATGGCATTGTATTGAAAACATAGGTACATGCAAAAAATAGTAACAATGTCACAACTTCTTGATTTCAAGGATGTCATTATCAATTGCTTTTGTGAAAATGCCTCTGAAACATATTTTCCGCAATTGGAAAATTGTTGAAGAAATGATTTTTTGATAGTCACCAAAGCTCATCTGTGCAATTTCTGGTCAATAGTCTTGGAGCTGTAGAATTTTAAGAAAGCATTCAATTTTATCAACGTCACTGTCCAAAGTACATTTGATTCTATGTTCATAAGTTAACAATGTGTGTTGTCTGCAAAGTGTGGATTCTGATGAGTTCAAAGGCAACACGTGTGTTTGCAAATGTCACAAATTTTTTTGAATGGTGGAGAGTAAATACTTTTTTCTTTCAGAATAGCCTTCACCTGTATAGAAGAATATATTTAGGATAAGAAGAAAAAGAGATTTGCAACAAGCCAAAAAAAATAATTGAGTAATTGCCTATTGAATTGAGGATTGATAGAAGGTGTGATTTTTCAAATCTGTCATTGACGAAATCAACAAATGTTTTGACCCAAAACATAGCACATGGCATCCTTTTGGACCATTTCTAACAATGTTCTTAAACAAGTACATAGCATTTGCCTCTGATTCCAGCTATTGTTGTATTTGGTAAAAGTTGTTTCTATAATTCTCATTTATTGTAGATGTAAAAAGTGGAAGTAGATTCCATATGTTATTGGAAATTGGGAGAAAAAAACACATTTCTAGATTTGTAGCGGAAGAAAACAAAGCATTCAAAGAATTGGAAAAAAAGTTACATAGCAACTGATTTAAAAATAAAAAATAAAAAACTACTTGTTTTAGAAATAAGAGAGCGCACAATTGATGTGTAAGATTGCAAGTTACCATCCCTAATGTGCAATTCAAATTGTCTAATGGTTTGTTGGAAGCCAATGACGACTGCTGCAATAGAGCCAAGATGGTATGGATTTTTCAGTTGAAGCAGGTTTTGTATGCTAATGTTAGGTGCAAGTATTCGTCCCTTGCATACTTGTTGTATGTTTTCAACTGAGCTTGTTTCTTGTAGTTGAATAGAGAATTTTGCATCTCCTCGGTCATAGATTCTTTGTTTTTTATGGCAAAATATATGATTCAAAAATTGGCACCGATTGGGAAATATTGTTGGAAGCAGGTGATGAGTTTATTGTTGATGTTCACCGTTATTGTCAACTGCCATCATCTTGATCAACCAAGTCAACATGCATGTACTGAAGAAGTCAACATGCATGTACTGAAGTTTTATGGGAGAGCTAGAATTCTTACTTTGACCTGGTTGATAGTTCACAATGACATCTCCTTCGAAAACATTGATATGTTTTCTAGAGCAAATTTGAACAATGGAGCAAAGCTGCGAGCATTGGAGCTTGTTTTGTTGTATGGGAAAATGGAAAATAATAATGAGAATAATGTATAACATTGATTTCGAATATAGTAATTGAATAACTTATAGTTAGTAGATTAAGAGAAGATGAGGGGTGGAGTAAGGAAAATGCAAAATGTATAGAAGTTCATCCATCGTTTTGTTCTGTTGGCAGTTGTTGATCATTGAGAGTTCCCGTGAATATCATGACTAGATGTATTGCAATTGTCCATATTAACAGTTTTTACTTTTTCATATTGCTATTTTTTTTACTGTTGCGAGAGCCATGGAAAGATATCAAAGGTTAAGACTCTTAAAAGAGAAAAGCAAAAGTGCAATTTGTCAAAAAGCAAGATGCTTGAGTAGAGTTACTTTTGAACAAATAGGAACAAAGCAACTAGAATATTACCTACCTATTGAGTGATTGGTATCTATTAAGCAACAAACAATCGTATGAGTTCAACATATAGTTCTAGATCCGGTGTTTTCTACTGTTTACAAATATGCATTTGCATGCAACTCGTACAATGGGCATTATACCAATTGGACTACACGTGGACACTACAATGCATTTTTTATGTTTCATGTTTTTTTTCTTTCTTTCTTTTCTTTTGGTAGGAACAATGAGAACAATAGCAAGTAGCTATTTGGGAATGTTGAATGTTTTTTCAATAATTTCATATGTCTTGAATCAACATAGAGAAATTGAAAGATAAACGACATCATGATAACTCCAATAGGATTAGGAAACTGTAAATGCAGTATGGCTAGTAGGAACATTTGTCTATAAGTGATCAAGAATTGACCCTGTCTCATGTGCTTCCTGTTTTGTATGCAATTTTAATTTTTTGTTGTTCATAAAGTATACAATTTTTTTTTTCAAATGTGTCTAGAGATACATGTAATACATGTCCAATTATTCTTTATTCTATGCATGTAAAGTTTTCGCATTTTTTATTGTTTCAATTTTCCAATTGCTAGATCTATAAATTCAGTCCATATTATATCATCATCACTTGTTGTATGAAACTTGAAGATGCCATCAATATCATTCACTATCCCATATTCAATAGCAAAATTGCCTCCAATTAATTCAACGAGCATTTCTTGTTTGAGTACTATTGTAGAAGGAAAATACATATTTTTGTTTGCATAGTTCTGTATTTTTATTGAATCTATTTTGCTATCGAGTGCACTTAATATAATTGGTTCTGATTTTAGAAATGATAGCATTTTGTCAATATGTTCTTGAACATCTTTGTTGCGATGGAATAGGTATGGAAATATTGGATCATTTGGTGGAGATCTATAGCAATAGTTGTTCAAGTATGATATATCATCACTTGTCTGAGTGCATGTTCCAATTTTGTTCAAGATTGATATGAAAATCTCATCATCTTGACACATTACTTTTGTTAGTTCAAAGAATTTGACATTTGTTTTCCAAAAGGTGGATGGAATTTTCTCAGAGAAAATTTTTGATTCTTCAAAACTCCAAGAGTCACACTCTGAACACATTATACAACCTTAAGAGAACTCTATACTTACAACGAGAACTCTAGCCCTAAAAAATCCATTTTTTGTGTGTCAAAAACACCAAAATCAACCTTCAAATCGAAAAGTGATGCTACCAATAACATTTTTTTTGTTTCAAGATTAAAAATACAATCATTGCCTTAAAAAACCATATTGTTGTTAACAATATCATTACAATCAGCCCTTGAATAGAAAACTAATGCTATTGTTAGTACATTGGTATTTTCAAAGGCTAAAATTATAACTTGTTTGAAAGCATGGACTTAACAATTAGTATCATTGGTAGAAAAATCTTAAAATTAACCTTTAAATCGAAAAGTAGTAGTAACATTGCAACATTTTTGAAACCACGACCTTAAAAAACAGGGCCTCCCCTCCTCGTGGCCATCACTTTCCCCTCTCCCCATTTTCTAAATTTTTTTATAAAGTTTTTATAATTTTATAATAAAAAATAAAAAAAACTATAAAACTATAAAAACAAATTTAAAAATTTTATATTTAAATTATATAATAAAAATTTCTTTAAAAAAATTGAAAACTATATTAAAAATATATATGTTAAAAAATATTATAAATTATAAAAAAAAACATAATAATAATAATTAAAAATATGAATTTTTTATTTAAAAATAAAATAAAAAAATTAATAAATTTTTTAAACAAATAAATTTTATAAAAACATAAAAGAACGTAAAAACACTAAAATTTAAAAACTATTAAATTTTTTTAAAAACCTTAAAAAATAATTAAAAAATCAAAAATCAAAAAATTAAAAAAAAAAGTCTTTCCCGACCCTCCCATGCACCTCCCCTTCGCCCCCCTTCCCCCTCCCCTCCCCTCCCCTCCCCTATCGCGGCATGCATCGAGTCGTGGCTTGATGGATGTTGTGGTAGAGGAGGGGGAGGGGGAGGAGGGGAGGGGGAGGGAGGGGGGGTAGGGGACGAAAAGGAGGGGGCTCAATGAGGCGTGGGAGGGGAGGGGGAAGGTGGCGACGGGAAGGGGGTCTGAGGTGGCTAAGGAGGAGTTGGGAGAAGGGAGGGGGGTCGAGAGGGCGTGGGAGGAGAGGGGGGAGGTTGCAGAGGGGAAGGGGGGGCCGAGGGGCTAGGGGATAGGAAGGACAAAAAAGGTTTTTTTTTTTTTTAATTTTTAATAGTTTTTTAAAAAATTTAATAGTTTCTAAATTTTAATGTTTTAATTTTTTTTTATGTTTTTTAATGTTTTAATTTGATTTTTTTTTTAATTTGATAAATTTTTAATATATATATATATATATATATTGATAATTTAAAAAAAATCATATTTTTAATTAAAATTTTTATTTTTTTAATAAAAATTTCATATTTTTAATTAATTTTTTTTTAATAAAAATTTCAATTATTTTGATAATTTTTTTTTTTTTAATTTATTCTTTTATTTTATATAAATTTATATTTTTTTATTTTTTTAATTTATATCTATATTTTTTTAGTTTTAATTATTTTTATTAATGTCTTTTTAAAGTTATTTTTTAATTTATTAATTTTATATTTGTAATTTTTTAACATTGTTATATTTTGTTTTCAATTTGTTTTTTGTTAAGTTTGTTTATTTTTAATTTTTTTGCAATTGTATGTATGTTTTTCTAAATTTTAAGGTTTTTTTTAAAACATTATACATATTTAATAAATATTGGTTATTTTTATGTGATTAAAAACATATTAGCCGAAGGCTTTCCAAAAATTTGTAATTTTATCCTTAAAAAAATGGTGTGCTACTAGTAGCACCATTTTTGGATTTGGGGTAAAAATAGCTACTAAATGCAACCTATAAAAATATGAGAACTATTTAGAGTTCTCGTTAGGTTGTATAATGTGTTACTAGTTTAGTTTGGAAAAGATCACCACAAAATATAATGTCAAGATTGTCAAAAGGAATAGTTGGTGTGTGCATGATTTCACGTAGTTGTTTGTCCATGTTGTAAAGCATTCATGATCCAATCAACGATGCTTCATCTATGAACAACATCCTAAGTTGTTCATAGTCTTGAGTCAATGTGTCCAATGTATTTTCTTATCCAAATTTCATATGGATTTATTTTTAGCAACAAAACAGGGTGCAAGAGGCATGAGCGCAAAAGAGAATTATATTCTTCTCTAGATAACTAGATGTCCTTTAAAAATGTGTCAAAGGAGGTGTTTGTAGATTAAGTTCTATGTTCCATAAGAAAACAAAGTTTTTTTTTCTTTTCTATCATCAATTGCTTTGTCATTGTCAAATGGATGCAAAATCATAGTTTTATCAATTGGAGGGAAGGGGAAGGGGAATCTACAACTAGAATTGTGATATTTTTTGAAAGTTCTTGTGTGGTGATGAGTTTGGATCTTCATTGGATGTTTTGACAATTGTGTTCAGTCACAAGATATGTACATGTCAACAAATGACATGATTTCACTTTTAGAGTTTTGTCCATAGATTGGTGCATTTTGTATCCAATGTAGTCCATGGTCATGTTCATTTCCTCTACTTTGAAATTCAGTGATAAGGAAGTAATCTTTTATTTCTCCAAATAACTCACTATTTTTTGAAATTAGTTTCCTCATTACTGTAATTTTGTGTCTATAGTGCCAGCTACAAATGACAGGATGGTTATGGCTAGATGCAAGGTCATTGTTTTTCCTTTTTAATGCATCAATTAATGGTGTCCAAAGATGTTTTGCATTAGTAAAGGTGAAAAAAAATGTTAGTCAGGACCAAGTTGTCGTATTAGTGCAAAGAGATTCATTCTTATGTTTTCAAAATATTTAAGTGAAGTACGTATGCTTTGGAGTGAGTGAAATGCAATTGGTGATTTTAATATCTTTTGAAGTTTTTTCTTTATTTGAAATCCTTGCAAGTTAGTTTCTTTCCTTTTAATTCTCCTCTGTGAATATAAATCCATGCAGAATTTGAGACTTGATTGATTAGTATTTGAATTGGTTTGAAAAATATGTTTGTAATATGTGTTGAAAAGTCTTCATATGCATGTAGAATCTCCCATTGAGTTATTTGTTGAAACAAGAAATGATTAATTGTCATGTCCCTTCCCATCAATCCATCTCAAGGAAGGGAACATGACACTAAATATGGGGCTTTCAAAACTCCAGCCTCCATCATCATTTTTCAAATACATAACCAATAAAAATACATGTGTGTAGATGCATAAAAAAATAAACATACATAACAAAAATAAAATCTACTACACAAATCTAACATGCATCTATCAACATAATCATAAGATTCATCAATTAAAAACATGCATAATTAAAATACAAGAGAATACTTATCTTGAAACAATTTGTCCCAAGCAACTGGCTATGCAGCTGCAACGTTCCACCCAACCATAGGCCAGTTGTGCTTATCAACCTCTCAAAAGAGCTACCACCCCCAAGCTAGGCATGATTTCGACAAGGAAAAGGGAAAAACAACTAACACATGTCCAAGTATACATCACATCTCAGCCAATCCAGTCCACAACTTGGTTTATCAGGTTGTTAAGGCAATAGAAAGGAAGGAAATTTCTACGCTAGTGAGCTCAACCATAGAGCTATTGGTATCTCCACAAGATTTAGCTAGATTGGCACCCACAATACCTACACACCCAACAAAAGAAAGTATTCCCTTCATTAATACATAGTCCCTCAGGCAATACCTTCCTTTTAGTGCTCTTCGGGGTTTGTAAAGAAAGGTCACCAAAGCCCTATCATCTTTGGTGAGGTTACACCTTTCACTAGGTTTATCAAGCCAATTCTCAATCCTCCTCTACTCTAGGTTGCTTACACAATAGTTCAATCCAAACAAGGGATACATATAACAACAGGGAACAAATGTTTCCATGGTAAAACGTTTTAACTGTGGGATGCACAAAACAAGATTTTCATGGGTTTTTCCAAATCGTGCCACACCAAAAATGGATTTTGAGATGGGAAAACAACCACTGAAAGTTACAGGTCGAATTCCCAACATGTACATGGGAAATCAAGTGACAAAAATGGATCTTAAATACCCCCAACTTGATTTCCCTTCTTCCCCACTATTCTACAACATAAAAACGCCCTTCTTCCAGCTAGAAATGAAGGAAAACACAATAAATTCATGGAGAAAAATGCCTAGCAAGCCAAAACTGTGTGAGGGAGCAAAGCACATGGATGAATAATGGGTTGAGGAGAAAATTTGTGGGTTTTTCTTTCCTAGAATCCAAACACGTTTTTCCAAAATGATGGCTTTCCCATACACGAAATTTGGACAACCATACTCTCCATTTCCCAAAACAATAACTACCTCAACCATCTCTTGGAAGAATTAAATGAATGGGTGCAAAAGTCAACATGAGTAGTTAATGGTTCATGGATTCTCTCATTGACACTTGGATTGACACTATTGGCCTCAAGGGTTTGAATATTCCCCTCCCTATTCCTTGTAAAAATCATGCCCCCATACTCTTATTGCATTGCATAGCTAGTTGTGGGCATTTTTATTAAAATACATGTACATCATATTTACTATTTCCATCGTTCCTTGATAGCATGTGATCCATATGCATCGATTTTCAATTTCCTATACATAAATGATAAATCAATGGCAGGTCCTTGGCCTTGAGATCCTCACCACGATTTTATAACGATATTACATCATTTACATAATTAATGCAACAAGGTCAAAATCAGGGTGTTACATTCCCCTCCCCTTGAAATTAGCACTATCCTTAGTGCTCTTCAAAATTGAACAAAAAGGGATATGCCATTCCGATGGCATCCTACAACTCCCATGTATCCTCATCGAGACCGTAGTGCTTCCATTGCACCTTCACATGTCCAATGGATCGGTTCCGAAGCAATGTTACCTTCTTGTCTAGGATGCATAATGGCTCGGTTTGGAACTCTCCCTTGGGTTCCACCTGTATCACGTCCCAATTAATCATATGATTAGGAGCATGTACATATTTCTTAAGCAAAGAAACATGAAAAACATTATGAGCTCTAGTGTTAGCAGGCAATGCAAGTCTATATGCAACTGGCCCTATTCTTTCAAGCACTTCAAATGGCCCACGATATATGGGTGATAGATTGGCACAACTCACAAGATTCAAGGAAATCTTCCTTGACCTCACTCTAAGGTAAACATGATCCCCAACACTGAACTCCCTATGCACCCTCTGCTTATCTGCATAGATTTCATGTCTATATTGGGATTATTTTAAATTCTTCCTAACATTTGCAACCTCTTGCTCCATTTCCTTAAGCAATTCTGGCTCAGGTATAATTATGTTCACTAAATTATCCCAAGTCACTGGTGTCATGCACTTGAATCCATACAAAACCTCAAATGGACTCATGCTTAATGATGCTTGTTGCCTATTATTATATGTAAACTCTACCAAGTGAAGATAATTCTCCCACTTGGATGGTTTGTCCATTGCATACATGCAAATCATGTCTTCAAGCACTTGATTTACTCTTTCTATTTTCCATTCTGTTTGAGGATGGTACGATGTACCGAAGTTCAGTTGTGTACCCAAATCTGCAAAAATACCTTTCCAAAAATTGGAAGTGAACTTGGTATCCATGTCATAAATTATTTCCTTAGGAAATCCATCCAATTTCAAAATTTTCTTCATGAAAATATTTGCAATGGAATCAGTTTTATATGTGGAATTAACAGGTATAAAATGTGTTTCCTTTGTTAACTTGTCCACCACAACCATGATGGAATCATGTTGCTTTATCATCATCAGCAAACCCGTAATAAAATCCATGGAAATTATCTCCCATTTCCATTCTATAATTGGAAATGGATGCAATAAACCTACTGGATGTTGGTGTTCCACCTTCACTTGCTGACATTTCATGCACTTAGAAATGTTCCAGCAATGTCCTTCTTCATCCTTGGCCATAAATATTGTTTTCTAGTTGTAGCAATTGTTTTCTGATATCCTACATGACTAGAATATGGGGCTTTATGGATTTCATCCATAAAAATAATTCTCAAGTCTGCCACATTTGGAATATAAATTCTATTCTTATATGTAAGATTTTTGTCACCTTCCAGATGATACCCTTCATACCTATTTTCAGAATTTTGTTGTTGCAATTTGTCATTTATTTGCAGATACATTTTGTCTTCAACAATACAATTGACAATCTGTTGCCTCAACTTGATTGGAAAATACTAAGGGCTACCACATGCATTTCATGTACTTTTCTGTTGAGTGCATCATCCACCTTACTTTCTTTCCCCTTTATGTGTTTGATCTCAAAATCAAATTCACAAAAAAAATTCAGCCATCTAGCTTGCCTAGCATTTAATGTTGCATGCTCAAACAAATATTTTAGATCACATGGCCTGTCTTTAGCTCGAATTTTTTTCCCATTAAGTAGTGCCTCCACATATTTAAAGCATGCATTATGGCTACAAGTTCTAAGTAATGAGTATCATAGTTCTTCTCATGCTCTTTCAACTTTCTTGACTCATAGCATGCCACATGGTTGTCTTGAATAAGAGCTCCTCCAAGTCCTTGATTGCATGTGTTAGTACACATGACATAGTCTTTTTCTGGGTCTACAATTTTCAAAATTGGTGCACTCGTGAGAAGCTTCTTCAACTACTAGAAGCTTTCCTCACATCTCGGTGTCCATTCAAAATTCATTCCCTTCTTATGCAAGGAAGTAATTGGGTGTGCAACCTTGGATAATCCTTCAATGAACCTTCTGTAGTAACCAGCAAGTCCCATAAAGGATCTCACATCCGTCACATTCCTTGGAGTTGGAAAATTCATAATTTATTCAATCTTATCACGGCCCATTGATATTCCTTCCTCTGAAATAATGTGACCCGAATAATGAATTTTATCTTTATAAAAGTCACATTTGCTTAGATTTGCATATAGAATATGATCCCTTAGCAATTTCAATACCATTCTCAAATTCTCTTCATGCTCTTCTTCATTCTTAGAATAGATAATAATGTCATCTAAAAAAAAAGAACAAACTTGTCCAAATACTTGCTAAAAACAATATTCATGAGACACATGAATGTAGCTAGTGCATTTGTGAGACCAAATGGTACCACCACAAACTCATAGTGCCCATACCTTGTTCTAAATGCTATCTTATAAATATATTCCTCTTTGAATATTACCTAATGGTAACCAGACCTCAATTCAATCTTTGAGAATACCTTTGCCCCTCTCTTTTGATAAAAAAAGGTCATCAATTTGAGGCAATGGGTATATGTTCTTCACAGTAACTTTGTTCAACTATCTGTAGTCAATACATAACCTGAGTTTTCCATATTTATTTTTCACAAATAGCACGTGTTTTCCCCATGGGGACACACTTGGCATGATATATTTCTTTTCCAACAGATCTTGTAACTGCATTTGCAATTCTAGCAATTCTGGTGTACTCATCCTGTAGGGTGTCTTGGACACTGGTGCAACTCCCAGGACAAGGTCAATTGTGAAATCAATGTCCCTCTTTGGAGGAAGTCTTGGAATCTCATCAAGAAACACATCCTTGAATTTTTGCAACACATCCTTGAATTCTTGCAACACATGATAGTCCTCCAACTTGGAAATTTCATTTTTTGTTGTCTCTGAAACATGGGAAGCATACAATTGACAACCCTTCCTACAGAACATCTTCAGATGCATGGCTGAAATATACCTAACAGAAAACACCTTTGGAATTCCTTTTATGACCCTTGGGTTTCCTTATTCATCCATGCATTCGAAAGTCTTGTTGTAGTAGTCAAGTTTAACTCTGTTTGCTTCTAAACAATCCATTCCAATGAGAATATCATAGGAACCAAGTGGTAGAATATTCAAATTTGCATAAGTAAACAGTCCATCCATTTGGAATGGACATTTATCTACCATTTCACTTACTTTTCTCTTGGTTCTAGTGGCTAGTTGAACTAACCATGATTTACTATGTCTTAATTTCTTAAAAGCATAGATCTCAACAATTTTAGGAGTGATATAATTGTGAGTAGATCTAGGGTCAATCCAAATAGAAACATATTTCTTAGCAATCTTACCTTCAAATTCAACCATAGTTGATTGATAGTCTACTTGACTATCCTCTAGTGCTGCATAGATTCTAGGGATGGTCCTTTCCACTTGAACCATAGTCTGAAATCCTTATATGTTGTGAACTTTCTTTACACTTCCATTCTGAGGTGGACAGTTCCTAAGCATATGGTCATCTCCACATCCCCAACATTGGAGTGGATCTCTTGGATTGTCTCCAATCATTCTAGTTCGATTAGTCACACCCTGTGGTGGTTTCCTTTACCGATTTATTAGATGAGAAGGTTTGAACCCATTCCTCATTTGGTCAAACTTCTCATTTTTCCTTATCCTTCCATGGCTTATGGAAATCAAGTTTGCTTTTGTTTTGATCATAACAACACTTGGCCTTTTTCATGGCCTCCTCTAGATTTCAAGGTTCATCAAAATAAATTATGTATTTATTTGACTGAGGTAGTCCACTTAGAAAACGCTGAATTTTCACCTTATGATCTCTGGTATACTTGACATATCTCAACAGCTCCAAGAATTTGATTGCATATTCTTCCATGGTCATTTTCCTCAATTTTAGTTCATTGAATTCTATAATTTTATTATCATAGTACCTATTAGAGAGGTACTTTTTCTTAAAGTACTTCTTGAACTACTTCCACACAATATTCCTTTCATTGATCTTCTTCACTTGTATAAGGTGATCCCACCATATAGATTCTCTTCCATTTAGATTGAATATGTCCACCCTTTCCTTCATATTTACAGAGTAGTCTTGTACTTGGAAATACTTCCTCATCCTAAGAAGCCAAGCTTTAGATTATTGACCAAATTTTACCTCACCATCAAATGTAGGATCTTTTACCTTCTTAAATTGCCCATGTGAATTGTTCTTGTAATGCCTCTTCCTCTTATTCATGTGAGATGAAGAGCTTGAACCTTCAATGGATTATTCAGAGTTATATGATACACTAGAAGAGATTTCTGGAGTATATGTCCCGTCTCTAAAAACTCTTCTTGAGATATTGGACCTCTTGCGGTAATTTCTCTTTGAATTACTCCCACTCCTTTCTGGATTTGCTGAGTGATGCCCATAGTTAATCCTCCTTTGAATGTTTGTCAAAATTTGCAACATAACTACATTTAGCTAATTATGTTCTTCTTGAGCCTTAATCATCCTCTCATTGTCTTCTCTACAACTCTATAACTCCACCCTTAGGATCCTCATGGTGGTTGCAATATATGGGGGAGTCTCTTGATTTCTTCTACCATTGGATTCGGTCTCTGCATTATCAACTTGTATGTTTTCTCCCATGGCATCTGTCTCAGGCTCATAGGGATCCTATGCATCATCCATGATGATGACATTATCAGCCCAACACACACCATATGTTTTCAACTTGAAATATACAAAATGCCAAAACTTATATGTCTCTGATATGACTATGATTCTACAAAACATGTTCACATAAAACACATTTGTTAGATTTATCACATTCTTAGAAAATTATAAAATTATTTTCATGCATTTGGGAAAAGTTCATATCCACCACCCTCTAAATATACACTGCTTTAAAAGTCGCAGTTGAACCCAAGATTTAACTTTGTAGATTAAAAAAAAAAATGGGGGTCAAGGGGGCTTGCTCCCTTGCAGCCTCCACTCTTGCAGGGAGGGTCGAGGGTAGCACCCTCTTTTTTTTAAAAATATTTTGATTATGCGGAATTTGGTGCATAAGATCAATTGCATTTTTTCGATTTATGGAAACTGGAAATCTCCCTAGAAAATTGTTCAATTTAACTATTTCGGTGGACTTTTAAAAAACTCACCGAATTATTTCAACGGACTTTTCCATTTTTCTCCAAAATTCCTTTTGACGGGTTTACCAATTTTCGCTGAAATATTCATTGACGTCTTTCTTCATTCTTCATAGAATGCCTTTACAATGACTTTTTCAAAACTCACTGAAGTGCTTGTTAGTGAAGTTTTCCAAATTGTGCCGAAACACTTGTCGCCGACTTTTCCATTTTGCATCGAAATCCCTTTTTCAACGACTTTTCACATTCTTCGCCGATCTCTTTCAACAAATTTTTCCCATTTTTCCCCGAAATCTTCATCGGCGAATTTTTCCAAAATGTGTCGAAACATATTTTCCATTCTTCGCCGAAACACCCTTTTTCAACGACTTTTCCATTTTTTTGTCGAACTCTTTTGACAACTTTTTTCAATTTTTTGCTGAAACATATCAGCGGAATTTTCTTTCTTCGCCGAAACACTTTTTCGGTGAATTTTTCTATTTTTCTCCGAATTGTTTCAGCGAACTCTACAAAACTTCGCCAAACTGTTTCAACGACTTTTCAAAAACTCACCGAAACATTTGCGGAATTCCTCAAATCTTGCTGACACATACTTAGGGAAAAAACTTGGAAAATTTTCTTGATATTCAGTGCTGAGGAGGAAGCAATCTTACCTCTGCAAGTTGCCTAATTTATCCTATTCAGTCCCAATGTTGCTAGCCATGGCTCTGATACCACACTGTCACGTCCCCTCCCATCAATCCGGCTCAAGGAAGGGAACATGACACTAAATTTGGCGCTTTCAAAACTCCATCCCCCATCATCTTTTTTCAAATACATAACAAGTAAAAATACATGTGTGCAGATACATAAATAAATAAACATACTCAACGGAAATAAAATCTAATACACACATCTAGCATGCATCTATCAACATAATCAAAAAATTCATCTGTTAAAAACATTGCATAATTAAAACACAAGAGAATACTTATCTTGAAACAATCTGTCCCGAGAAACTAGTTATGCAATTGCAACATTCCACCTAGCCATAGGCTAGGTGTTCTCATCAACCTCTCAACACAACTGCCACCCCCAAGCTGGGAATGATTTCCACAAGGAAAATGGAACAAAAACTAACACATATACCAAGTATACATCACATCTCAGCCAAGCCAGTCCACAATTGGGTTTATTGGGATGCTAAGGTAGTAGTAATGAAAGAAATTGCTAATCTAGTGAGCTCAACCACAGAGCTATTGGCACCTCCACACCCAATACAAGGAAGTATTCCCTTCAATCCTCCAAAGTCCCTTAGGCCATACCTTCCTTCTAGTTCTCTTCAAGGTGTGCATAGAAAGCTAACCAAAGCCCTATCATCTTTGGTGAGGTTACACCTTTCACTAGGTTTATCAAGCCAATTCTCAATCCTCCTCTACTCCTGGTTGCTTACACAACAGTTCAAGCCAAACAAGGGATACATATAACAACATGGAACAAATGTTGGCATGGTAAAACATTTTAATTGTGGAATGCACAAAACAATATTTCCATGGGGTTTTCCAAATTGTGGCACACCAAAAACATATTTTGAGTTGGGAAAACAACCACTAAAAGTTATAGGTTGAATTCCCAACATGTACATGGGAAATTGAGTGACAAAAACAGATCTTACTGACCCCCAACTCGATTTCCGTTATTCCCCACCGTTCTACAACACAAAACCCCCTTCTTCCAGCTAGAAATGAAGGAAACACAATAAATTCGTGGAGGCAAACGCCCAGCAAGACAAAACTATGTGAGGGAGAAAACCGCATGGATGAATAATGGGTTGGGGAGCAAATTTATGGGTATTTTTTTGCCGAGGAATCCAACACGTTTTTCCAAAATGATGGCTTTCCCATACATGAAATTTGGACAGCCATACTCTCCATTTCCTAAAACTATAACTACCTTAACCACCTCTTGGAAGAATTAAATGAATGGGTGCAAAATTCAACATGGGTAGTTAATGGTTCATGGGTTCTCTTATTGACACTTGGATTGACACTATTGGCTTCAAGCGTTTGAATATTTCCCTCCCTATTCCTTGTAAAAATCATGCCCCCATACTCTTGTTTCATTGCATATCTAGTTGTAGGTATTTTTATTAAAATACATGTACATCATATTTACTATTTCCACCGTGGCATGCTAGCACATGATCCATATGCATTGATTTTTAATTTTTGATACATAAATGATAAATCAATGGTTGGGCATTGGCCTTGATCTCCTCACCACAATTTTATAATGATATTACATCATTTACATAATTAATGCAACGAGGTCAAAATCGCGGTGTTACATTAATAATATTAGTAGGTCAACTAGAACCATAAAACAAAGAGGGAAGGTTCAATTCTTTAGAAAACTTGTCTTGGAAAATACCCAATGGCCTGAAAACTTCAGAATGTGCAATATGTATGATCCGATTATCAAGTTCATCTATCAAATGGGATTCTCCATATTAATTGTGTATCAGTGTTTCAGATATTGGTTATGGATCTTCCTCATTGTCATTTGAGCAAAGGGATTCCAAGTCCAAATGTTCATTTTTGTCTTGTTGCTGAAAATATTTGAAAACTTTTTCCCATTCATTCAGTGTTGAGGACAATGCCTTCAGATTTTGACAGGGGAGTGTGGCACAAGTCTTTCAAATCAATATTTACAAGTTTTAGCCGAATGTTTCCACACAAGAAGGAAATTTTTGTATTCCATTTTTTCTTTTCATCATCATAACAATTGTCGTCATGTCACATAGACTTCTTGGCGAGGCCAATTGTAGAGTGTTCAATTTGGTAGGGACACTTTATGATTGTGCTTGTAGAACCAATCTGAGATATTTTACAGCCAAGTTGTCTTATATGTGCGAAGTCCATTCTTGGTGCAACTATTCTTTCCTCTAAAGGTGTTAAAAATGAAACATATGGCTATTTTTTGTTTCTTCATATTTGTAAAGGCGTTGCAAAGCAAGGCACTTTTTTATTGCAAATTGCATTATTGTAGTATTTACAAATATGTTAAAAATTTTGGTTTTTAAGATGTGCATCAAATTCTATGCACAAGAAGCTCGATAGAACAAAAAATTCAATAGCACACGTGTATGTTTTAACATGTAGGCATTCACAAACAATGCGCATGCATAAGTGGGTGTGTCTTGAATTAATTATAAATATGTTTGAATTGTATAAATCACTTTTGCATGATTTCTTTGTTGTTGATGTATGATTGGGCCCAAGTTTCTTATGTCTGGTTTCAAATGCTGAAGTATTTCAAACTTCTTACTTGGAATAATGGAGGAATTCGCTAAAGGCATTGAATTATTTAGTTTATGCGAAAGTAGAGATTGTGTACGTTCTTTTATGACTTTGGTTGATTTTTTTTTTTTGAAAATGAGCTTTAACTCTTTTTGGTCTTTTGGGCAATGAAAGGATGATTTGATTGACCCAATTTTTGAATTATAGTATTTGTTTTAATGTCATTTAAGAGTGGTTGATTGCAAATTGTATTGATACACATTTCTATATTGGACAAAGTATAACAATCTGGAAATGAAGAATAGATTAGAAGAGAAACATTTTTGTCGTATACCAAAACAAGTGGTCAAAAGTGGCTATGGAAAGTGTACACAAAACATTAAAAATTTAGAATGCATGTAACATCCACATTAGCATTAAATTCAATGAATAAACCAAGGCTACAATTTTCCAAAGTCAGAATATGATTAAACCATCCAAGACAAGTCTCTTGAAGAGACATAGAATTTCAATGGTGCACTTAAGCAAAATAGGCACTATGTAGACAAGGATTTGATAAAAGTACTAGGCTTGCAGATGAGCCAATTATCCCTTGTCTCAAAGAGGAAAAGATGGTGTGCTTTCATGTCAATGAACTAGAAAATAACTGTTATCCCATTTATTGTTGTGGTGATTGATTTTTTATTTTTATGTGGCCAAGTCTGAATGAGATCATAGCTATTTAGGCATTGACATTTATCTCAAGAAGAATCACAAGACTTGTATCATAGCACATTAGATATTGTACAATTTTTTTTTCGTTTCCTTTGTTTGAATGATGGATATTCAATGAACTATAGCTATCATTGAAAATCACTATTGTCATAAGGAAATACAATGCAGGGTACACAACAAAGAGAGTTGTTTTAAGAATTCAATTGAACATGAGTGCATGAAAGATTTGTTATTTTGACATAAAATGTAGCCTTATATCAATCACCACTATGAAATCCATTAGATAGGGTCAGCCAATAAAGCAAGGCACCCAGGCCAATGGAAGGCAAGTCTAGGATTCCTAGCATGTTTTGGTATGTCTACATCTTTTTAAAGTTTGAAAACTAACACCATAGCACATTTGACATAGAACATAGCGTGAGCGTTTGACATGACAAGAGTGAAATGTTGGACAAGGGTTTCTTATATAGACTTACCATATTCGGTTTACCATGTCATCTAAAAAATTACCATATTTGGTTTACCAGGTCATCTAACAAAGCCTATAGGGATCAAGTCCATTTTTATCTTTATGCGGTGCAAGTATACAGTTGCACTTGTATTTGGTTCAGTAATGTAACTCCCACTGCAAGTAGCATATAGTAACCTAGAATTTTATTCAATTGTTCATAGCAAGTTTGGTATTAAACACTTGGAATCCATGTAGCAGTTGCACCACCATCTAAGCCAATGAGTAAATGAGTGCAATAGCTTGTCCAAGTCAAAAGATGAATGTACCATAAAAAACAAGTCTCTTGAAGAGACACAGGATCAAACATGTCATTGCAAGATTGGCCTATTTGACTACACTAAGAAACCCTTGGGATGAAAGAATATGCAAATATGAAACAAATCAATGTTGAAGATGAAATCCATGAACTTTTGCAATGCATATTATTCACTACAAAGAGAAAGCCAATGAAGAATAGAACACATTCCGGAATTTACTTCCACAAGAACATTTAATTGGTTTACAAAATTTTCCAATGGATGTCACGGATCATCGAGTGAATGCTAAATTCACTGTATTATTGTTTGATAGAACGAATAGGATGCCAATGGACTATAAATGGAAAAACAGATTATTTGTTGGAAATCATGTGAAGTGCCACATTTGGGAATGGTGTTAGTGGGTTTAAGAACCAACTTTCATAGCCAAAAACACACATTAGCTTAGGTCATAATGAGATAGCGATAATCCACCTGCAATGGGTTGCTTACAAGAATTTAACATCAATATAGTATATTGGAAAGAAGATTAAACTTTGAATAATAGAAGTAGAAGACCATTTTGAACAATGATGGAAGAACGAAAGTTTAACTATGCTTGATATCAACTGCAACAAAAATGGTAGAGGCATGAGTAGCCAACAGAAAGAAATTACTGGAGAATATGGATAGATTCTCTGATAAGAAGCTCACATTTAGTGGCCATTTAGTATCACCTATAAAAATGCTATTATGGCATTCTTTTACTAGGCCAATAACTAATCTTCCTTGATATTAATTTATAATATGCAGTTCTAACTTCTAATTTCTAAGGGTGGATGATGGATCAATTCTTGTTCAACTATAATTTGTGGAACAATAACTATCTCTATCATTTTGTCAAGCATCTAATTAAATTGAGGGTAGTCAATGAAGTTGATACGTTGAAGATACAAGATTGGAAGACTTCTGAAGATGTTGCAAAGTAGGAGCAATAAAACAACATAAAAGCTGCTTAAAATTAGTGAAATTGTTAGGCTTGGAGTATTCAATTATGATAAAGGATTGGTTTGATTGAATAAGAGTATTTTAATATGGAATTTTGTTTTGTTGTCTAAAAATTTAAACTTGTATTGAGAAGCATACCTAGATTATAAGATCATAATAGACAATCACATTATAAAACCACATATACTATGAAACGAGAACTCGACACAGTTCTCATTTTTCTCTCTCCTAATTTTAGTAGCTATTTTTACCTCCGTTTAAAAAAGGGTTGATACCAGTATCACACATTTTCATTTTGAGGCATTTTTTTAGGCCTTTGAATTATCTTTGTCGTAAAATATTTTTAATTTCTATTTTCAAGTGTGTTTTTAGAAATTTAACAAAATAACATACATTTATAAGAAACTTAAAATGAAAAACATATTCATTTTGCAATTTTTCTATACAATAAGACATTTTTATTGACAACATTGTAAAAAATTCCAGAAAATAAAAACATTTAAAACCATTTTCAATGAATTTTAAGAGACTTTTTGTCTAAAAATGATATTATTTCATATTATTTTTAGAAAAGTGACAATTCACATAAATTCAAGAAAAACTATACCATATATTTATAAAAAACATATTTAAAACATTATATATAGAAATTTTATTTCTAAAATAAAGTCTGAAATTCAAAAAATTACTAATATATCTTATCAAAAAATTGTCAAATTTAACATGTTCTTCAAGGCATGAAACTAATTAAGAATATCATCCAGGCCAATTTCTTCATCGAAACTGGAATTTTCTGGAGTTTGGATTTCCTCATGGACATCAATGTCCTCTTCCATTGGGTCTTCTATGTCTAAAAGATGCCCACAGTGCTCATTTACAAACACCCCTCCTAATGGGGGTTCAGGCTCTTTTGACATCTTTGCCACAAGTGTTTCCCTAAACTCTAAAGACTCCCCCCTAAACTATATAATAATAATTTTTTTTTTAAACTTAAAACCTAACCCCCCCTAAATTATATAATACAATTTAAAAAAAAAATTAAAATCTAAAACCCCCCATAAACTATATAATAAACAAATTTAAAATATAAAATAAAATCTAAACACCTCCCCCTAAACCATATAATAAACAAATTAAAATTTTCTTAACCCCCCCTTCCCCCTCCCTCCTCGTGCCCCCTTCCCCCTCCTCCCTCCTCCCCATGCCCCCACATTTCCCCCTCCTCCTCACACCCCCTTCCCCCGCCGCCCCCTTCCCTCTCCTCACTCATCCCCGCGCTTCCCCCTCCTCCCCTCGCCCTCCCTTCCATCGGAGCAGCCAAAGGGTCGCAGAGGGAGAATGGAGGAGGAGGAGGGGGAAGTGGGAATAGGGAGGAGGTGGAAGGGAGGGCGGGGGAATGAGGGAGGAGGGGGAATAAGGTGGCAGGAGGAGGGGGAAGGGGAGGAGGGGGAAGGGGGCGGTGGAGGAAGGGGGCGCAAGGAGGGAGGAGGGGGAAGGGAGGGGGCACGGGGAGGAGGAAGGAGGGGGAAGGGGGGTGGCGGGAGGAGGGGTGCGAGGATGAGGGGGAGGGGGCGGAAGGAGGCTTGGGCATGAGTGGGAAGCTCGCTTGGGTTCCAAAGGATCGCCCCTCACAGGCGGTGTGATTCCAATCATGCCGCCTGTGAGGGGCGACCCTTTGGTGCCCAAGCGAGCGGCCCGCTACTACCCAAGAGCACACCGCCTGTGAGGGGCGGCCCTTTGGTGCCCAAGTGAGCGGCTCGCTCACACCCAAGCCTCCTTCCGCCCCCTCCCCATCCTCCCCGCACCACTCCTCCCACCACCCCCTTCCACCTCCTCCCTCCTCCCTGCAATTGCCTCTCCTCCCCACGCCTTCCCTTCCACATCCTCCCTCCGCCCACTTCCCCCTCCTCCCCCTCCACGACGCTCTTCCTCCTCCTTCCTTCTCCCTCAGTGGGTCGCAAAGGGAGAAGGGAGGAAGAGGAGGACGGGGAGGAGGGAGAAGTGAGCAAAGGGAGGAGGTGGAAAGGAGGGTGGGGGGAGGAGGGGGAAGTGCGGGGAGGAGGGGGAAGGGGGTGGTGGGAGGAGGGGCGCGGGGAGGAGGGGAGAAGGAAGTGGCAGGGAAAGGGGGCACGAGGGAGGAGGAGGGGGGAGGGAGGGGGCATGAGGAGGAGGGGGAAAGGTCAGTGTGAGGGGAGGAGGGGCGCGAGAGGAGGGGCACAGGGAGGAGGGGGAAGGGGGCGGTGGGGAAAGGGAGCGCGTGGAGGGAGGAGGGGTAAGGGAGGGGGAATAGAAAGGAGGGAGGAGGGGGAAGGGGATGTAGGAAGTGGGGCGGGTTAAGAAAATTTTAATATTTTTTTAAAATTTGTTTATTATGTAATTTAGGGGGGGTTAGATTTTTATTTTTTTTAATTTGTTTATTATATAGTTTGGAGGGGGGTTAGATTTTTATTTTTTTAAAAAATTTGTTTATTAAATAGTTTAGGGTGGGGTTTATATTTTATTTTTATTTTTATAATTTTTTTTAAAACTTGTTTAGTATAAAGTTTAGGGGGGGGTTTAGATTTTAATTTTTTTTTAATTTTGCAAGATGGGAGTCTCTTAAACCAAAGCCGTAGATCCCGAAGGAATCTGACATCTGAAATGATGGGCATAGATGTAGACTAATATGGTGTACCCATTGATAATAGAGAATAATATGGGTCATCTACATCTTCATCCAACCCTTCATCTGCAGAAAATGTAGATTCTGATGGGGTGTCAGAATCCATGGATGAATTTGAATAATTTCACATGAAGCATTTTCGATGTTTTTTATTAGTATGATGTTTGTAATTGAAACTCTAAATAAATTTTTGAATATTTATATGAATCATTTGCTCTTTTATGGTCTAATATATTATTTCATTATGAATCACCTCATAATTTGTTTGTTTTCATATGGTTAGAGTGGTGAAATTATTTATGAATTTTTTGTTTTGTTTAATATGCAAGTTTCAAAAAAGTTGTAATTTATTTCTCGAAGAAAAAACACTTTTTCCAATTTAGGGGTTGATTTTACAGTTTTTGTAAACAATAGTATGGGATGTTTAGGCCATGGCTCTATTTTTTACCCTAAAAAAAACGTGTATACTAGTATCAACACTTTTCTCTTTGGGGGGTGTTTTTGGTGTTTTTTTCGCAAAAATCATCGTTTTTATGGCTAGAGTTCTTGTTCATAGTATAAAGTTATGGTTTCATAGTATAAGTGGTTATAATAGCAAGGAAATCTATGGTATTTCTCGTACTTGGTTTTGGTTGATCATAATCCAGTTTGCATGGGCAGTGGTAGTGGAAATGTTATGTTTAAATGCAAACGTTGTGCCTTATATTTAGATATTAGTATTTTACTTGAGTATTTTGGAAGAAGAATTCTAGGATCCACTAGAGCTAGTTCACTATAAATAAATATGGAATTACTCGATGCTTAAATTTACACAGGAGAAATTCTTAAGTGAGAGTGTGAGAGAGCATATGATATTTATTTTGTTTCATATTTAATGAGTGTCCTATATAACAATATTTCAAAGTAATGAAATCCAATGTTTAAACAATTTGAGAAAACATAGCACAAGTTGTGCTTGCTGCCTCTCAAAGGGATAAAGTTGTCAATATTGCAGATGGAAATGCCAACTTTTTCTTAACTATTTATTTTGGCAAAGTGCACTCTACCCATTCTTGAAAGTTTCAGTTTAAAATTCTTTTCTAAATCTCTTCAAACATTGAAAGTTGCAGTTTAAAATTCTTTTCTAAATCTCTTCAAACATTCTCTGTTATGAGTTCTAGCAAACCCAGTTTAGGTATGAGATCTACATCCCATTCAAGAATCCAAGTGCAAGAACATACTATATGATTTCATATTACTAATCCCATGTCTAAGCGATATAACAATGGCACTCACTGCACCACTAAGAAGCACAATGTAATAACAAGAGACAGCATGATACAATTGCTTAATAAATTTATTCTAGTAATAATAGAAGGCATTTTAAGCCCACAACACTATTTCCATAAGCTAATATGAAGATGGCATCACAAAGGATGAGTCCTTGTGCAAAGTTGATAACATTGATGGTGGATCTCAATAGGAAGGCGATGGAGTGTTTCAAACATTCTGTAACATTTATGGTATATCGCTAATAAAAAGTGATAGTGTAACCAATGGAAATGACCTCTAGCTTCTAGAGGACTAATGTATCATAATTGTACTTTTTTTTAGTTTAAAGTGAGTTTACATGGGAATTGAATCAATGTTTAATAGCACCATGTCAGTTTTCTCAAAAAAGAGAATACAAACAAATTTGAACAATTGTCCCAATAGGTTGCAACAACACCATATCCTAAATACTTGATAAACATGGAATTTAAAAATACCTGCATGTAAATCCACTTGACCAGAACAATCCTAAAACATTCCAGTGTTGAAACATTACACAATATCATAAACAGGCATCTAGTCACAACAAAGCAAAGGTATACTAGATAAGACCCAATTCAATCCAATAGCCAATCAGGTGATTCAGATGATCCATATCAACTTGTTTCTTTTGAACAATATATAAATCCTTAGCTTTAAATTAGAATGGGTCATAAAACTATCAAACGAAGTGATCTTCCTATCAAATTTAGTGCCTCTAGACAAACACCCATTCTTTCATTTACAACAATAAAAGGTTCATTTTAAAGAAGTTGCTAAGTAGCTTGAAATTGAATGGATTAAGGAAGCTTGTCTCCTAAGAAGCTTGTTTTCCAACAAATTC
Source organism: Larix kaempferi (assembly GCA_027924585.1). NCBI lineage: Eukaryota > Viridiplantae > Streptophyta > Pinopsida > Pinales > Pinaceae > Larix > Larix kaempferi. The sequence goes on from BSBM01000013.1 coordinate 2,992,296, forward strand.
AAGATGAGAATATTTTACTACAGAGAAGATAATCTCATTCCCATGTTGACTATGCAAAGACATGACATGAAGGTGCGTGCTTGATACTGTCATTATTTCCATAGAACAGACTGAAGCCGTGCAAAAGATTCCAAACAAGTCCATAAATAAATTTCCATTTCAATAAAATACTAGAGATAGAATCTAAACACACCAGTGAAAATGGAAGTCAATAAATACAATTTCCTATCACTGTATAGAGAACATAGACTGAGCAAGTCTATTGCTCCAAAGGCACAACACTACAATGGATTGTGCAATTCTTACAATGTTATTTTTCATCATAAGTTATAGTCACATTACTGGAAACCACAATCTTGGATCTAACCTCTACATTTCCTCACATCTCGTCACTATAGGGATTCTTTGGTTACAATTAACATGGATATGAGATAAAACTCCATTTATTGGCATATCACAACAACTACAATCTATAGTAGTTAAAACATTATAAACAATAGGCATGACAATGTAAAGTATCTAGCCAACTTCCTTAATCAAGGAGCAGAATGCCTAGTGGTGGCTACAACTAGGAATATTATCTTAAGGAATTAAGTGCAACATACTTGAGTGTAGGCCACATGGAGAGGGAAAACCCTATATATAAATAAAATCAATAGATGAAAAATCAACATAGAACCAAGGAGCACAACCCAACATGACACCATTGAAATCTGCAAGAAACATGACACCATTTGAATATGCCCATAGTCAAAGACTTACAAAACAAAAATAGACTATTGTTATAATTGTGATGGATTCAATGCAAGGAAATGGATACCATGAACTGATAATGCCTTAATAAATCAACTATTCATATTATTGTTACATAAAAGTCCACCAATTCTCAACAGAATTGTAGCACAAAAACACAATAGCTTTAACTAGTAACTAAATTTGAATAAATCTAACACTTCATATTATTGTTACATAAATTCCACCAAAATTATGATAGCCCTAACTAGTAACCAGCCCCAATAAATTGAATAATTCAGATTATTGTTACAAAGTCATAGCATAAAATCATGGTATCCCTAACCAGTGCGCTATATTTGCACGCATGCTACATGACCATGGAAAACCCTTTGTATAAACAGAGCTAGCAGTCCAACAATGGACATAGAGCGCAGAATTACATGACACCATTACAATATGCACAAAGTCGAATATTTACTCGAAAATGATAGTGTCATGTTTAACGACGAATCCTGTATTGTCTCTTCTTGAGGCACCAAACCGAACCTCCAAGAATCTATCCAAGAAATAACCCTATGTCGACCAGTCTGGAAATCATAGAGACACATGGCATCCCCAACATTAACGAAATCACCGATCCATGCCAGCAAACTTTGGCCCTGACTTAGGGATATAAAAAAGATTGCAATGTACGGGTGTGTTAATGTAACTCTGTGGGTAATATATGTCCCACAGAGACATTAAAATCTTATGTTTATGTAAATTAAATAAAATAAAAAAAATATTATTATATGATAGAAAATATAATTAAAAAACTATAACAAAAATAATACACTTTGTATATAAACAATAAACAACAATTATAAAAAACCAGTCAATATAACATATTAAACTACATCAAAGTTCAATTCTAATTAACCATTCAAATTCAACATAATTAAGATTCCAAATAGCCATTCAAATTCAACATTTTTCTTATTATCTCTTATTTATTTAGTTAGCTAACTCACACATTATGTAGACACTTATCTAATACATTAAAAAACAAATAATTTTGTTTCGAGTTTGTGTAAGTTGTAACACACATTACACTACCATTTTTTTAAACATCTTACATAAGACTTAAAGATGTTAAACATTCCATAAATAACGAATAATACTCATAAAAGGGAAAACTTCAAACTCAAAGATTGATAATCAATCCATGAGCATTCCATTGAAAGAAAAATAGTTAAAACTTGAAACAAAATAATTGACATTAACCTATGATTCCAGCAAGTGAGACAACCATTCATATGTTTTGTTGAGAGTGCTTTCTAAGCTGAATGGTCCTTTGTGTTAACAACTTGGACCATGTACTCACTCTATGCCACCAAATTCAATTTTGTTGGGCATGTGTTATATTATTTTCATGGTGGTAGCACCAACCTACGACGCAATTTAATCCCAATCAAGGGTTAATTTAGAAAATGGGTAATTTAATATCGATTAAGGGATTTGGGTTGTAATATAATCTAGGATAATGGATTATGGTTTTGGATGTCGTGGAATACCTAAATATTGTATGTTAAATGGTTAAGAATACACAATGAGAAAAAGAGATGTGCAACTCTAAGTTTTGATGGTTTCACAATTGAGGGTTTCCATGGAAAATCTCCATGCATTGTGTATGTGTTAGTGATTTAATCTCTATTTTCTTAAGAATCCAATGTATGCATTATTTCACTTCATAGGTTTAAAACTTGAATGTGCTATTAGAGATCGATTATTAGATTTAGGGGGATGCCTTTGTTACTAAGGGCTCGGCTTGCTTGATATAGAAATTTTATCTTGGGTTTGTGATCAATCTAGGTCCAATGGGAGGTTTGGAATGGTGATTCGTGTGTTAAAAGAGAATGATGAGCAATTCTAAAATCGATATTGAGAAATTTAGTGGCCATATCTTTGAGCTATGGAAGCTTAGAATGAAATATCTTCTTGTAGATTAAGAACAATGGGTTGCTATTGATTTAGCTACACAACCTACTGCTTTGGAAAAAGAAGATTGCAAGAAGTTGGAAAGAAAGGAAAGTAGTATGATTCTACTTTTGCTATTAGATAAGATATTGTTGAATGCCACTAGAGAAGATAGCACAAACAAGCTATGGGATAAGTTATGGAGATTGTATGAGTCAAAATCCCTAGTAACATGTTGTTTCTTTGAAAGAAGCTATATGATCTTAAAATGGATGATAGTGACCCTGTGATGGATCATATAAATGTCTTTAATACTCTATTAAAAGTTAAACTATATTTGATAATATTAATATGGAGGAAGAAGATAAATGTTTTACATCATATTGTTCTAAATGCTAGATTCTTGGGGTAATCTTATTATAGCAATCGGTCGTGCTACTGAAACCACATCAGAGTTTGAGGATATAATGGCCTCTCTATTTATAGAGGAAATGAGATGAAAACTCATGGATAGTTAGAGCACAGATTCCTTGTTTGTGAGAGGTTGTCCCTAATACATAACTAAACATAAGTCTTCAAGAGGGAGACCTAAATCTAAAGGTAGACTTAAATTTCTAGGAAAATCTTTCAAGAATTGTTGGAAATGTGGTAAATTTGGGAATTATAAGAAGGATTGTAGATCTAAAAATGTTGGTAAAGTGAAAGGATTTAATCATGTCCCTTCCACAGAGGCGAACATCTCCTCAAAATAAGGAGGGGATGTGTAGCTAGTACCCATTCAAATCATGATGTATTTCTGGTTAAATTAGGTGCATCTTTTCATATGAATCCTCACAAAGAGTGGTTTTTTTAATATGAGAAGTACGATGGAGGTGATGTTTTCTTAGGATATGACTCTACAACAAAAATAATAGGGTGTGGAAGAGTTAAGTTGTTGCTAAAGGATTGGAGGATTATAACTCTCCCTGGGGTTTTGCATATTCTAGAGATGGATAGAAACTTGATATTCATCAACAAAATGGGTGATGTAAGAATATAGACTATGTTTACAAAAGAAACATACACAAGGGTTCAAGAATAAATGGTGTTGATAAGGGGAGTTTGGAATGGAAATCTATACAGGCTATTGGGAAGCACTATCACTGATGAGTGTAATAGTTATGATGTTATCGAGGGTGGAAATAAAGAATACATGACCCATATTATCTTTGGAGAAATGAAAATTCTATTGAATCAAAGACTAGGACATATTGGAGAGAAGGGCCTTAGATCATTACATGGTAACGATATGGTCGAAGTTATGTCTAATTACACACTAAATTTGTATTTATATGAACATTGCATATACAGAAAACATAATCAAGCTAGATTTCCATTTGGTGTTACAAGAGAAAAGGGAATTTTAGAGTTAATGCATAGTGATGTGTTTCGACCTCTTCCTATTCCATCATTAGGTAAATTTGTGTATTATGTTTCATTTATATATGATTTATAGAAAAAAACACATGGATTTATTTCATCCAAAAGAAATCTGAGGTATTTGATAAATTTAAAAAATACAAGGCTCTTGTAGAGAATCATACAGAGAATAAAATTTAAAGGTATTAAGGAAAGATAATTGTCAAGAATTCCGTGGAAGTAAATTTGATGAATTCTATAAGAAATATGGGATAGGAAAACATACGTATACTCCATACATTCCTCATAAAAAGCGATTTTCATAAAAAATGAATAGGGTGTTGATGGAAAATGAAAGGAACATGCTCAATGGAGCTATGTTAAGACAAGAATTTTGAATAGAGGCAATGGATACTACATGTTACTTGGTAAATTAATCACCCATGACAAAACTCTACATGAGGTATGTATTGGTAAGAAACCATCTCTTAAACATCTAAACGTTTTTGGGTGTGATGCTTATGTACATATTCCAAAGGAAAAAAGTAAGTTGGATAATAAAGCTAAAAAATATATCTTTATTATTTATAAAGATGGTGTGAAAGGGTTTAAACTTTGTACCCCGGTTACTACGAATATTTTTTATAGTCGTGTTGTTTTTAGAGAGGATAAACATGTTCCCAAACATGAAGTTATACCAAGGGAAAATAACCATAAAGAAAATAGAGTTTGATTTAAAGGATGAAGAATTTGACTCAACAGAAGAAGATGAATGAGATGAAGAAGAACCCCATACTCTAGATTTTATGAGATCATCTCTAGAAATGTGGCATCTAGAAAGGTATTCCCCACTTGATTTTTGTTCTAGATTTTCTTTATCAATTACCAATGATGATCCTATAATTTTTAAGGAAGCAATGGACTTAGAGCATAATAAAATTGGGAAGAAGGCCATGACTAAATAAATGTATGCCTTGGATAAAAATGAAGCTTGGGATCTAGTTGAGTTTTTAGATGGAATAAAAACTATTGGTAGAAAATGGTTGTTTAATATGAAGTTGAATGCATAAGGTTTAAAGTGGAGAAGTACAAATCCTTCTTAGCAGCAAAGAGATATTCCTAGGTAGAGGTAATTGATTTTGGTGAAATTTTTTCTCCTATTTCTACATTAACTAAACTATCAAATTTATTTTGTCTATTGTTTCTGCTTTTGATGTTGAGGTAGAGCAGTGGATGTGAAGACAACATTTCTACATGGGGATCTTAAAGACAAAATCTACATGAAACAACTAGAAGGTTTTATAGTGAAGGGAAGGAAAGTGTTTGTCTACAAGATAAAGAAGTCATTGTATGGTCTAAAGCAATCACCTAGGATGTGGTACCAAAAGTTTCACACATGCATCATTAGAATGGGGTTTGTAAGAACCAAGGTTGATCATTGTGTATATTCCAAATAGATTGGTGAGCATTACATTTTTAATGTTGTATTCCAATGACATGTTGATTTGGAAACAACATGAATGTCATCAAGGAGGTGAAATTGCAGCTATCCTCTAAATATGGCAGGAAGGATCTCGATGCTACTAACTTCATTATGGGGATGGGGATTAAAATAGTTTTTGCATACACTAAACTCTGGTTGAAGCAAATAAAATATGTTGAGATGATATTGCATAGGTTTAGTATACATGAATGTAAATTGGTCAAGGTCTCGTTCATGTAGGTGTAAAATTATCTATAGATTAGTGTCCTGAGACACTTGAAGAGGAAGAAGACATGTCACAAGTTCTCTATGCTAGTGTTGTTGGTAGTTTGATGTATGAAATGGTATGTAATAGACTTAACATTGTCCATGCAATAGGGTTTTTGAGCAGATAGATATCAAAACTAGGGAATGAGCACTAGATAGTTATAGAGAGGGTCTTCATGTATTTGCATGACAGTATAGATTATGTAATTTGATTCCTAGGAAGACCTTGACAAGATAGAGTGATAGATGTACAAGTGTTTGTTGATGCATACTAAGTTGGAAATATTGATCGCAGAAGATCTACAAGTGGTTATGTGTTTAAGTTATTTGGAGGAGCTATGATAGTTGGATGAGTAAGAGATATGTTGGATTTGTACTCTCAACTAGAGAAGTTGAATGGAAACCACCCATGCAAGAAAAGAAGTTGTATGGTTGCAAGTAAATAAGTTATATGGTTATAGAGATTGTGTTCAGGTATTGATTTTGTACATAAAATTATAAAGTTATATTGTGACATTCAAAGAACAATTTTTCTAGCAAATAACCCTGCTTGTCACACTAAAACAAAGCATATTGATGCGTAGTACCACTTTGTCATAGATATGGTTGAGCACAAGAAGGTGTTGTTGGAGAAGGTTGACTGTTTGAAGAATGTTGTAGACTTATTGATGAATTATGTTAGTACTAAAAAGTTATCTTGGTGTAGAGAATATATGGGCATTGCTTCCGTGAACTTGTGATATAATCATATCATGGTCCACTGTTTTTGTAAAGAAAACAACAAGTAGGAGAATGTTGGGCATGTGTTGTATTCTTTGAATGAGGTTAGCACCAACCTATGACATGGTAGTTTGGTTCAATGCCCTGAACACAAAATTCTGAGCTATTTTTTTAAAAATGGCTAATTTAGTATTGATTAAAGGATTTGGGTTGTAATTAATTTTGGGTTAACAGATTAGGGTTTTGGATGTCGTGGAATACATAAATATTGTATGGTAAATGGTTAAGAATATACAATGAGAAAAAAAATAAGAAACTCTCAGTTTTGTTGGTTTTCGGATTAAAGGTTTCCATGTTAAATCTCTTTGTATTGTGTTTATACTATTATTTTAATCTAACTTAAACTACCTTTGTCATTTCTCCACCATCTCATATAAAAGAGGCCAATGACATTTATATGTGACTTATTAATGTAATTCACTAACAAGGTTATTAAGGAACAAGATATATTTACCTATCAGCCACTAATTAACTAATCCTAACCAAGACAACAATAAGAATATTCGAAATTCGAGGGTTTCTAAAGATTGACTTCCTTCCCATGAAGTGTCACACAACAAAGTGTAGAGAAAATGATGCTTATAACACAAATAATTTATTATGGGTTATTTATTGTATACAGTGTACACATTTTAGGTTATTTATTGTATACGATGTATGAACCTTGCATACATCAATACAAAGCCACACATCCAATGCTTTTAAGCTTTCGTTAGTCTCAATTTGTTTGCACTTTGGAGTGTCTCAAGTAACAATATTCAAAATTTTAGTTATATGGTTCTAGCGAAATACGCTGAACAAAGTATTCAATAATGATAAAAATTTTAATTGCAAAGTCTTTTAATAATGTTAAAAATATTCCTGGGTTGGCAGGCGTGGGAGGGGTCATTTTTTACCCTGGGGCAAATTGAAAGAAAGATTATGCTTGGGGAATAGGGAAAAAAACAAGCAGCGATACGAAATGGCTCGCACTAATTAAGGGGCTAGAAACTGCAAAATCTCTCAGAATAAAAGACCTGGTCGTTTTTGGGGACTCTCTTATGATCATAAGAGAAGCTCGAAATCTCACTCTAAAGTAAAAAACTCCTACCACTAAGATGCAGCAAATTTTCAAACTTCTCATCAACGACTTTAGCTCTGTCACTCTTCTACACATCCTTCGATCTAATAAACTTTGAGTTGACCAAATGGAGAATAACGGGGTGCTCTTACACTATGGATATATTGGCTACAATGGAAGTAATCCTAGTCATTGTTGGGTACCTGAACCCATCTAGGACTCCCTCTAGGGGCGTTCTTCCTCCCCGCCTCCTCTATGTCATCATAAGTTTTAATGCTCCCACATTTCATGGCATCATCTCCTCCCTCCCGTGCACAGCTGGCTCTCCTTGTTCTCTGTCCCAAGCTCGCATGCTCCATTTAATGCCTTCACATGGCCTTCTTTACCACCCCGCTCTTTCCTCTACCATCGTCCCACTCTCCATTACCTCTATCACTTGGCCCTCTCTAAGCTATTATTTCACTGTAATGGGTGATACGCCTCATGCGCTCTCCCTAGAACCCTCTCTGGGCACTGGCTCCTCGGCATCTCTCGGCCTTCTCCATTCCTCTTCCTGTATCTTGTGCAAGAAGCCGCTTCCACTCATCTCTTCTCTCGGACATTTTGACACTTGCCTGCTCTCCCCTCTGCATGCCCTTGTTGACGACCTCTCCAATCTTAATCTTCTCTCCCTGAACGACTCGAGCCCGACCCCTTCCTCACCGCATCACCCTCTCAGACCTAATCCTGTCTTGCTAGGAACTATGGAGGAGCAACTTCGCCTTCTCAAGGCCGAGAACGCAAAAATAAAGAGGAACATGACGAGGATGTACACTTTGCTCTAGTCCATCAACATGGAAATTAGGAACAACAATAATCTCATGAATGGGATAATTTCTACTATTTCTGATACTGTGGATTATGCGGCAAACAACATTGCTAATGTGGATTCAAAAACAGAGGACAACTATAGAAGTATTTAAAAAATGGATGGCAAAATTGACAAGCTTAGGGAGGACATTGGACATTGCATTCCAAGCTTTCACGATAGCAAAGGATCGAGTATTGGGCCTGAACAATCTCTGGAAAGCAACCCTGGACTTGCTGCTCAGCATTGCAACTAGCTCAATCGTTCTCTGCTCTTAGTACTACACTCAGTTACTCATGCCAATTTTGTTTTTTCTCACTTTTTATGCAGTTATTAGTTTAGAAGTTTTTTTGATAAACAAACTCTTCAACAAGATGAACTATATGCTTCACATGGATTTAAACTCTACATAAATCCTTCTTTTGATATGTTTTGTTTCTGCATTTTCATCCTTGGGCAATTTGTAAAGATCTACAACCACCATAGCCATCTTAGAAAGGCCTCTTCGAGTTAATAGTATTTTTGTAAAAGTTGAACAGGATGTCATAAACTTTGAATCCCTTCGGATAAAGTTCAATGACCTTCTATGTAATTCTCTGCTGGTTTTTTAATATAAATGACCCCAACCGTTCTTGTTAAAAAAAAACAATGTTAAAAATATTAGTTACATAGTTTTAGGCAAGTACTCAATGAAATAAAGTCTGTTATGGAAAATATAAATAATTTAATTTTTAAAAGAACTTTTATGATATAATTATATACAACTTTAATTAAAATAAACAAAGTTATAAGTAAAATTCAATAAATAATTTTAATTTAAATAATATGGATAAAGGGAACACCGTGAATACAAAGGAGGTGATTTAATGTATACGGTGATATGACAATCCAATAACAACCAATTCTTTTGATGTCACAATCATTTGTAAAATGCTGGATTATATTTTTATATATTTAATTTAAAAAGTCATTAATAACCTGTTAAAATAAATTGACCTAATCAGTTGTCCATTGAGGTGTTAACAACTAGACAGTAAGTAAAGACTGCTATCACATTGTCCACAAAGACTTCATGTACAAATATTAAAACCATGAACAATCCTGTGATGAGGCACTTTGGTCATTTATTTGCACGTCACTAAACACTGCTGCTTTTATATATATGTCAACACCACCACCACTTTATATATATGTATATATTGTGTATGTCTTCTTGACATGAACAGCATCCGTTGACTATAAAGAAACGAAGTGTCTGAAGAAATTATTATGCAACTAAACACTGCTGTTTTTCTCTCTCTCTATATCGGCGTAATCAGATATCTCCATATCAACAGTACCTGTTGACTAAATATAAATATATTTATTGTGTATGTCTTTTTTTTACTTGAATAGCATCCGTTGACTTTAAAGAAACTAAGTGTCCAGAAGAAGTTAGCACGCCACTAAACACTGCTGCTTCTTTTTATATATTTGCACGCCACTAAACACTGCTGCTTCCTTTTATATATTTGCACGCCACAAACACTGCTCCTTCCTTTTTATATATTATCAGCCGCACTGGTTTACTAAATATAAATATATTTATTGTGTATGTCTTCTTGACATGAACAGCATCCGTTGACTATAAAGAAACGAAGTGTCCAGAAGAAATAGCACATTGAATCAATAACATATATAGAGAAGTCATTATTTATCTCTATACCATAGAAGTTATACTATAATAGTTTATATGACGTTAATGTTCTACCTGCTTTTCGTTGTTGTTCTTAGTGGCGTAATCAGATATCTATATATCTAATCCCTTCAGTCTCATTCATGCACAGTGTGGCAAGCTAGCATTTATAGGGTTTGTTAATTGCATTTTCTTTTTATTTGTATCTGTAACAAACAATGTGTTAATATCTGGTACGCATAAAATTGATGTAGCGGTTAAAGTCCTGAGAGGGAACGTTCAAACAAAGAGAACAAAACATCGAAATTCTTATATAATTTTTTAAAGTACGCTCATGTTTGATAAAAATTCATGCAGCGTCAAATACACAGACATAAACATATAGCCTCAATATGAGGGGTATGCCCCTCATATGAGAGGGTATACCCCTTATATTGGACTCTAAACCTACAAACGAGATACGGCATTCCGATTTATTTGCCAGCTTGCAAAGACAGCCCGCCATGGTTAATTGAATCGTAGTGAGAGTGGGCTGCAATATTTGAAATGGCGGGCTAGCTGGCGTTGCAATGACAGGGGACTGGCGTTTGTTATTTCGCGTTGAAATAATGGGAGCTGGTTGTAATATTTGGAACGGTGGGAAGCTGGGAGGATGCACAGAAACATGTGGCAAAAGAAATTGGGGAAGCACCAGGGGTTAATGCACGTAATCCGAAAGGTTAGATGTATGTAATTTGGTAAAATTTGCTAGTCACGAATAATCGCTATGGATTACATCACCAATGAAATTACACAAGCATATAGATATGAGAATGTATATTCAAAATATATAATTAAAACATGGTTTAATTACTATTTTTTTTTTCTTGACATATACCATAATCTTAAATAAAGATATCTTTTGTTCATGTTATAACGTTTTATTTCCACACCCATTTTGAAAACAAATTAGATAGTGTACTAGCTTAGACCAAGTTCTAGAATCTATAAAAAAATAAAATTGTTTGACCATGTTAAGATCGTGAAAATCTATACAAATGCACAATTTTTTATTTTCAAGGATATAGAGAGCAGTTCATTGTTTACATCTTATTTTTCTTTTTAAAGAAATTCTATCATTTAAGTAGTGAATACATATACATACATTAATATCAATATATGCATTATTTTTTGTAGGAAATATAGTATATTATGAGGAAAACTAAAATATCATAACTATACAAAAATTTCATAAATAAAACTTATATATTATGGAAGCTAATTTGGTTTCCTACATTTAATCTTTTGACATCATATTTAATTTCATTGTGAAAATACTTAAAATCACTCCTCAAAATTAGTAGATTGTTGTTTTTCCATGTTTGTATTGCCACTAACCATGAGTATCTTGCATTCATCCGGTAAAACCTCAAAAGATTTGAGTAAGGGAAGTAGCAACAATAACATCAATTAAACCAGCGATTTGTTTGATAAGAAGGAAATGTTGTGAATGGAAGTTATCCCAAGCATTATATATATTAAAAATTAGATAGCTGAATTTCATTCATTTGCTCATGTAAAAGTAAGTAGCAAAGAACTAACGAGACAATAAAGAATGTCTTGCTCTTTTGGTAGATTGTGGTGAGTCACATAATTGATTTATCAAAGAAGGCCTATAAGTATTCGTCATGTGTAAGGGTGAGTCTCATCATGGAGGGCACCTTCTTCCTCTCCATTTTCAGTTCTATAGACAAATCTCTCTTGCATTCAACACATGGTCTATTCTTGTCATTTATGTTAAACTTTGATATAATGGTTTTGGTTTATTCTTGTCATTTTTGTTAAACTTTGATACAATGGTTTTGGTCTCTTTTTATATTATTGGGTATTTGGGTATTCTTGTCATTTAGATTAAACTGTGGTACAATGAATTTGGTATCTTTTTATATATTGTGTTTTATTTGGTTATATATATATATATATAATTATTTGGTTTTAGTTTTTTTTTATAGACAACTATTTTATTTAATAATATTTAATTTTAAATTTATATTAATTTTATATTGTATTGTAGTTATTAAAGAGATTTATACTTAGACAACACTTTTTAATGTTACAATAAATATTCAAAACAAAAACATAAAATAAAATAAAATAAAAAATATTTTCAAGTAGTTTATCTTTTAAGTAGATATAGAATCTTGTAGGTATCATGATAATGTCTTACCATTATGATAATAGTAGAATTCCAGTTATAAATTCTAGTTTAGGAATTTCTAAAATTTTCCACTTCTTGAATTATTTTAAAATTTCAAGTTTTTATCAAATTATTGACATTCTCAAAATTGTTTATATATGAATTACTTAGAAAACCTTCTTTTATTCTATTGTGTTATGGAAATTAAAAACCTCAAAATAAAAACTCCAAATATACTTTTATCACCGTTGTTACCTTTAATTCATTAGAGTAACAACTAGTTTTACTTTATTATTTAGAGTAAATTCTCTACATCCAATCTCAAATAAAATCATCCAATAATGAAAAAATTCTATATATAATCTTTTTATTTATAGAATGATAATTTTTGTTTCTTTTGAAATAAAAAAAAAATAAATTAAAAGAAAAAATTGGTTTCATCTCCCTCTTACATCTTTCCTTGTATTGAATCATATTTGAATATCACTTTATGCTTTGGATTTTTGCATATCTCTACTACCACATTAAATTTTTAAATGTACAAAAAAGATTGGAATCATGATAAAAATATCAAATAATTTTTTATTACAATAATTTTTTTTGAAAAAATAGGTTTGGTCTCCTTTTATGTCATTTGCTTAGTAGTTATATTATTATTATAATGTAACTACTTTATTTATTAATATAAAATTTCAAATTATTAATCATTTATATTAACATGACTTTTATATTAGATTATAATAATTATTAGAGCTTTATACTCCAACAAAATCAAGCAAAATCAACAGATTCATTTTTATATAGTAGTGGTGCTAAAATAATAGTATTATATTCTTCGTTACCCATGCTAACTCTAAATATCCAAGTACAAAACAACACTAAGAGAGTCACCAGGTTAGATTATAAAGTGACCGAGTAAAGAATCATAGAGGGGATTCACTTAATAAATTTAAGTCATAATATGTGTATTCATAGGATATTAGATAGTACCCTTAATTTGATGTTAGTAACCTTCCCAACACATCATTCCAAATATTTGTTTTCACTAAATAATGTAAGTACCATTGGTTTTGGGGAAATTTTTATACCCTTATTATTTCTACCCTTATTATATTGTTCCTTATATTTAACATATGTATCTAATATCTAGTTTATAAATTTTTTTTTGGCATATCTACTTGAGTTTTGAGTCAAAATTATGAAACATGTTCTCAAGTATTTTGTACCACCTTGCTCCTTCATGAAATGTTTCACTTCCAACAAAAAAAAATCACAACAAATCTTCTCATAATGCTTTCCAAAAGGACATCACCTATTAATTCTAATATTTTAATGATTCCAATTAGAAAAAACATCAATAATCCAATATTAGCCTTTTCAAGTCATGTAAACAGTAAAATTATAACAAACAACACCTCTTACTTTCAACCTCTTTGTGATTTCAATAAAAAAAATTAATTATAGCTAGTGGAAGAACCATACAACCTTTACATAATGTCATGATCAACTCTAAGTATATAATTTCTTAACATAAGAAAGAATTTCAAACTCTTTGTTGTTGAAATATTTTTATCTCTAAGGAATGTGCAAATATCATATTTACATTCAAGGTCTTTCAACTAAAACCTTTTCTAATCAAAAGTTTTTAATAATAGCTATCTTTTCCATGGAATAATTTAAATATCTAAAGTGGAATTGTATGATTTTCTTCTTTAACATTACTGTTGTACTTTAAAATTTTGGTCATTTGATAACTTCTTCTAATTTAGATATAGTTATATAATTTTAAAAGACCCTCACTCCCTTAATACTATCCAAATTATTAAATTATCTTTTATCTATTTTTAAATCTTCTAATCTACTTAATATATATAAAAACCATAAACTTCTTGAAAATAATTTATGTAATACATATTATGTATTAATAAGAAGTGATATCAACCTTTTTATCTATTTTTAAATCTTCTAATCTACTTGATATGATAATTTCCTATAAAAACCATAAACTTCTTAAAAATAATTTATGTAATACATATTATGTATTAATAAGAAGTGATATCAACCTTTTTATAATGATTTTGAATGCATGTATAAAAACATATATGATTGCTGGTTGTAACTAACTATATCTAGTGGGTCAAAACTTTCCATGTCTCATATTATGTATTAATTACAAGCAAGATTGTCCTCACCTTTGTGTATTCATTTTGGATGCATGTGAATGCTTATTGTAACAATATATTGGATATAAGTCTTATACTATGTTTTAATGAGAATTTCGGTTTGGATTTTTTTTAAATGAGATAATATTTTTTAAATTTATGAGTAGTTGTCTCATATTATGTATTAATGACCAGCAAGATTGTCCTCACCTTTGTGTGTTCATTTTGAATGCATGTGAATGCTTATTGTAACAATATGGATATAAGTCTTATACTATGTTTTAATGAAATTTTCGATTTTGAATTTTTTTAATATGAGATAATGATTTTTAAATTTATAAGTAGATTTAATACCTTTAAATGCCATCCTCAAATATCTATATGACCTTTACATAACCCTAATAAATAATACCAACTATAAAATGTGGACTTCTATTCAAAGTCATTCCCGAGCAGTTAATGCTCTTCTGGTTGGATGTATCCGGCCACTACTTCCACTTCACAGAGACTCAAAGTCAATCGATTGAAATAATTGCGATTCTTGGTTTGTTGGTACTTCTAGTTCTTCCCATTCAAATTGTCTGCTACTACTAACTTTTGGTTTGTTGAGTCGTCGACAGCCGTAGATCAATCAAGTCGGCTATGATTCAAATTTTCCAGAAGGACAAAGCAAACGCGTTTCTTACCAAAACCATTCATGCGGGTTAATTTACAGCACGGTTAGAAAAACCTGCCCGGGGATTATACAAATTTTATAGAGCGTACCCTGACTGGGGATAAGACCCATTTTACAGTGCGTATAAACAAGCACAAGCCCACTAAAAGAAAAGAAATGTTCCTTTTTTTGTTGCCACAGACCTTGGATGTTTGTATTTGTACAATTACTCTTCTTTCTGAAAATTTATTTTAAAATATAGCTCTGGTAATCCCGGAGAGAGGCGCAGTCGCAAAAAATAGAGAATATATAGTTATACCACTATATAAAATTAGCCCGATACAATGCAAAGACCACCAAACATTTATTCATCATTATTCCTATGTTTAGGCATCATTTATTCCTAGGTTTTAGGCATCTTGGAATTACAATTGTTAACCAGTAACAATCAGGATGCCAATAAAGCTTGAGATTGAGTTTCATATTTGAAGCCATTAGACTGGGAACTGTCTGCACACCACACAAAGATACCCTCCAATTCCCCATTCTGCTTCAACATCTTGCACGCCTCAAAGAAGCCATTCTCAGGCGATAGACCTGCTCCACCGTCGCTCTCTGTAATAAAACTAACCAGTATTTTCCCTCCGCTATACTGAGATGCCTGGGTATTGTAGTATTCGATGAACTGCGAAATCGTGGTGCTGGCATCGTAGGCATAGAATTGGAAGTTAACGTAGTCTATCGAATCCCCGTATTTGTTCCAGAGAGCAAGGTAATGTGACTGAACCTCCTCTTCGGCGAAGGGAGCGATGGAGGCGAAGGAGATGGCGTTGCTCTGCTTTAACCTCGTTATCAGCTGCCCTATGCACTCCGCAAACGTATCATTGTCGGCTTGAAAGTGTTCGTAGTCAATGTCGATGCCATCGAGATGGTAGTCTTCGATTATTTTCGACAGTGAGGAGACTGCGTTGTCTACCCAGGAAGACACCGACGATGGCTTGAACTCAGCGGGCTGGTTGTTTATGCTATCGCCTCCTAGGCTGAGGGCAACCTTGACGTTCGGGTGTTGGGCTTTTATGGCCTCAACCGCCTCGGGGCTCAGGTTGCCGTTGTCCC
The DNA here is from genome assembly GCA_027924585.1 of Larix kaempferi. Lineage (NCBI taxonomy): Eukaryota > Viridiplantae > Streptophyta > Pinopsida > Pinales > Pinaceae > Larix > Larix kaempferi. Next base: position 3,008,606 of record BSBM01000013.1, read on the forward strand.
AGAAGATGTTGAAGTTTCCGTCTGTGGGAACAGGAGATCCTGACTCGGTACTATAATCGATGGCGAAGGCCAAAATGAAATGAAAATCCACAGCCGGATTGATGGGCACGTCTGAGAATGTCACGTTTTCGAACAAGGCGCCTATGTATTCACCGAACACATTGCCGTTCGCACCTGCAGAGACAAACACACAAACAACAAATTGTTATATTGGATTATATAATCTTCATTAAGAAAACGAGGGAATCAATTTCAACAAGCAATTTTGGTTTCTGAATATGGAGGCATACCTATAGAGATGGGGAGCTGATTAAGTAACAAAAGACCGATGGCGAAAAGCTTGCATATCTCCATTGAAGCCATCTGCACTCGCAGCAGGATACGATAGATCGATCTCGGGGAATTATAGAGGGCACTTTATAGGCATTTAATTAGCACGCGATAGAATACGCTGCAAAGAAGATCGACGCCATGTCTGACCGATTCTTCGTTTAATATTTCGTTGAGTCTGATCACAGGATGAGTCATGAGATAAGTATGTGGTGTTATTACATGTAACTGTCATGACCGCGTCCAGTTCTAGAAGAATGGAGGCTGGGTGGGTGGTATCATGACGCGATAGAATAGTAGAACCACTAAATGGACTGCGACCGGAGAGTGGAGCCACTAATGTACCGTTGGAAGTTGGAACAAATACTGCATCCTTGGTCAAAGGTCAATTCTTGTGAGGGCATCATATTAGTGAGGTTGTTATGGAGGCACTTGATGTAGAAGTTGAACATCTGGTTACATCGAAATGGATTATGTGATGTCATCCTTAAGACTCTGGTTACATCGAAATGGATTATGTGATGTCATCCTTAAGACTAGACATTAACTTTTGCACCCTTGTTAAAATTGATGATAGAAATGAGAAAAAGAACCTAGTAATGGAGCTTTGTGACACCTCTAGGTTTGACCCTAGTTAGTCACCTCTTTCTAGTGGCCAAAATGGTTTTGAATATAGACCTTGTTTAGTCACATGCATCTTCTGGTCTAGAGGCACAATGAAGAAGACAAGCTTCCTCCTCCCTCTAGAAGCTCTCTGGCGATCTGAGTAGGGATTCCCTCACATTGAATTCCCATTATGGTCCCCTCTTTCATTGGAACATATTGTTGTGGGTTGAACACAAGTTTTTCAATCTCACAACAACCCATTCTACTAGAAATCCTTATCTACACTAGTTTTAACTTTAAGAATGATCTAATCTTCCAATTCAATGGCCTTTGGCCATGCGTGATACACCTCCATACTTGGATCTCCTCCCCTTGGAAGTTTGAAATCCAAGAGGAAGCATACAATGACTCATGTTCTAAAGGATTCTTCGTAGTGGAGTTTGATTTGTTTTCTAATCAAGATCTAATCCTCAACTTGAAGCCTTAGTTGGTTCCAAGGTAGGGATAAATTTTGTATGAAGCCTTGGTTCAACACCTTTAGTTAATCCTTAGACTCGTTCTCTACTTCTCCAGTATGGGTAAGGCTCCCCAACCTTCCCCTACAATTTTGGTCTTTTCAATCTTTGAGAGCTAATGACCAAAGGACTGGTAAATTCCACTTCTAAAGTGTGGAAACAAAAATATCGGAAAACCATCACATATGCCTATATATCTACATCATTATAGACTTTTCTAAAGTAATATTGATGGGAATAAGGCTTGATTTGAATGAATATTTCTAGATTTAACTCTTAGTTTATGAGAAAAATCCATTTCAATGTTGATGCTATTATGGAATAGGGAATTTGGTTTGTTAGTGTTCCTTGCTCTCCAAAAATAACACCTCGATACACAAGAAGAATAAAAAGCATACTAGGTGAAAGGACACCATAGAGCAACATTATCTAATAAAGAAGACACCCCTCCCTCTGATCCTCTAGTCTTAGTGGTTGTTGATAAAAGAGAATCTAGCAATGGATCTTGTCAAGCTAGATCCATTCCTACCATTAACCCCTTAACAAGAAAATCTCAATTGTTGAAAGAAAATTCCTAACCAATTACATTCTTATAAGATGTTGAAAATAGGATCATTGAGCAATAAAATAAAATAAATATGGAAATGAAACCCATAAGAAAAAATACAAGAGAGACACCAATGGTTCACCCGATATGGGCTACATCCATGGAGAAACAACCAGTCCAGTTTCTTTATTCTAACTAGCAAAATGAAGGGATACAACCCACAACACATTCGTTGCAACCTCCTCTTCACTTTCTGATAGCCTCTCTCGCACACACTACTACACAATCATAATACAATGCCCTCTTTAAAATACGGTTTCCTTCTAGGGCCAAAATACACAAACATAATCTCTATTGTCAAATTTGTAACCTAATAATGAATGTTCAAGATTAATTGTGAAATTACATTATTTTAAATTGCCACATTTCAATGGTAAAAAATGGACCACAAAATTTTCCGCAAGGGATCCTACCCCTGAACTTTCAGGCAAGGGGGTGGTCCACCTCGCCACACCCCTATAGCTCAACCATTTATTTTGGGATCTAAACACAACTGAAACAATCCTCTAACTTAGGAAGATAGTCATGCTCCACAAACAAACAATCTCCCACTTGAAGACTGATCACAACAATTCCACCGCTATTGTACCCGCTAGACTATGGTCCATCTAAGACCTCACAAGTTTATCATCTTCATGTTACACGGAATTTTTGTACTCATCATGATTACAAACCATGTACACCCTATCCTTGCCCAAATACCTAAAGTACTTGACCAAAATCCTTAGAAGATGAGTCATGAGGTTTTTTCCATGTAAAAATCCTGTTTAGAAAGATCGACACACCTTGCTTTCTAGCAAAGCGTGTCTTTTCCTTAATTACACACCTTGATCCACTATAAAGCGCATCATCGACGCAAGTTGCTAGTGTCTAAAATGCGTCGGTGCCTATATGGAGGGAAAAAGAAGAATTTTTTAGAAGTGTCTCGAAGGAGACCCTCGTGGAGGCTTATCCCTTCCATATAGGATGGATCTTATTCGCCTCCTAGCTTAGTAGGATACCACCTCCTCCTTCTCCCTCCTCCTCTCCCCTCCTCCTCATCCCTTTTGGACTATAAATGAAGCTCCTCTTCATGGGATAGGGGGGTTGAAATGAGGGTATCCAAATGCTATAGAAACTGAGCCAGGAATCCATTCTTCCATGATTGGAAAATTGATGCAAGGTTCCATTGGAAACGATCTTCAACACCAAGGCTTCATTGGTTGTAATTATTTCCACTATTTTCATTAATACATCAATGCCTTCCTTTCCCATAAATGATGTGTAATTTCATTTATAGTAGCTCTCCTTGTGCAATTGCTTAGATATATCATGTTATCTTGTAGTGTCTTGTCTTTGTCCTTTTGAGTCTTTTGCAGGTAATCTCTTCATCAATAAACAGGACTGCGAAATCTTCAAGCCACGAGGACGACCTTCGTAAATAAGGTATGGACTTGACTCTTTGTATTCAAGTAATTTGATAGATCTAGGGAAATGTTTCCATTCTTGTTTTGCTTTGTTCTAGATCCGAACCATTCAGACTAGGGAGATCGGTTGGTGTCTGTACCGAGAGATTTATCCATTAACAAAATTGATGACCATACTGAGGAACAGATTATTTTAGTTGTAGATTTCCTTGCTTGCCTTATTTTTTATTAGATCTGGCTTAATTTTCACTTGGTAGATCAAATCCAATTAGTAGATATGACTATCTATATGCCACTGTATAATTCCCTTTAGGTCTCACACCCTGAAGTCTGTTGATTTGGATTGAAAATATTTCTTTTTTCAATTTTTTGGGTCGTCCGACGCACTTTACCTGCATGTACAGTGTGTCATTGTCATCTTGACGTACTTTTCCTTTGGACAGAGTGCATCACCATTGTGCTTTGCTCCTTAGCATACCACGTCGATCCCCCACCAATGCTCTGGTGTTTACCTGCAGCCTGCGTCGACTTTTTGATTTTTTCCTTGATTTTCTGCCTAGACCTTTCAGTGCCCTTTTGCTTGGTTTGTGACTGGGTTGGTGTTAACACCCAAAAAGTGCTCACTAGCTCATTTACCACATTATATGGCTCATTTGTCCATTTTCCTACCATATTTCCATTAAAATCCCAAAAAATCCCATTAAAAAGCCTCCAAAAGGCTTAAAATGCCTCCAAAAGGCCACAAAACCATCAAAATAGCCTAAAAAAGGCTAAAAAACCCCCTTTTCCTCCAAAAATAGCAAAAATCCCCTAAAAGGGAATAAAAATACAAAATAATGAGGAAAAGGAGGAAAAAACCCTATACAGCTGCCTAAAACCATGTGTTTCCCAAAACCATGGGTCAGCACTCCACCACCAAAAAACTATAAATAGGTGATGGAGATCCCTTATTCCATATCCACAATCACAAGCACCCTTACTCTGCCAAAATCTCTCTCGAAACCCTAGTTCACCTTTGAACTATTTTCACCTTGAGAGCCACCTTTGGCCCATTCCCAACCTTGGAGAAGGAGAAGGAGCATTCTTGAAGCTTGGAGCATCCTCTTGGACACTGCAAAGGGCTTCACCAACCTTGACACTCAAGGTAACATCAATACAAAGACATTCTTTCATTTTGGTGTTTATGCTTCATGCTTGTATTAGAAATAATTTAATGTTTTGTTTATTGCATAATTAGTTTAATATACTGAACTGCTACTAAGGAGTCCATTCTCCTTAGTAGGTGCTCATTGGCACAAGCTAGGGGTAAAACCCTAGCTACAGTTTTGGCGACTCCCCTAGTTTTCGAATTTCTGGTTTCCGTTTTTAAATTTTTTCTTTCGGCTGTCCCTTTCGGCCGCTGCATACCGCGTCTTTTTCCTCTACAGTCGCGTCCCGACCGCGCCTTTCAGGCCTTTACCCGCGATCCGACCGTGGCTCTCAGACTGCTTCCGACGCTCTGCCGGCGGATTCAAGTCTGTTACCTGCGATCCGACCGTGGCTAATCAGCCTTTTTGCCGCGATCTGACTGCGCCTGTCAGCCTTTTTCCTGCGTCGCGACTACGGCTTTCTGCCTCTTTCGCGCGTCCCGACTGCGCCTGTTAGCCATTTTGCCGCGACCCGACTGTGTCGTTTTTCAGTTTTCCTGCGTCCCGACTGCCACTGTTGGCCCGATAGCCGCGACCCGACTGTGCCTTTTCCCCTGTTTCCTGCGTCCCGACTGCAACTATTGGCCCGATAGCCGCGACCCGACTGTGCCTTTTCCCCTGTTTCCTGCGTCTCGACTGCAACTATTGGCCCGATAGCCGCGACCTGACCGCCGCTGTTTCATTCAAACCAGCGGTCGGCCTGTTCTGACCCGCCACAGACCCGCGGTCTGATTTCTGCTCTTTTTCTGTTTTTGAGCCCAGCCCCTCTTGCTGCAATATTTTCTGCATTTGAACAGCCCTCTGTCCCACCTGCAGCCTACTTCCTTACAGCCTCTCTGCAACATAATTTCTATTCCTTTTACAGAATCTTTTTAAAATTTCAGTATTTTTATTTCAGAAAATTTTGCAAATTAAAAGAATCAATTTCAGCATTATTGATAGATTGGAAGTTGCCCTCCCTTGTGGCACTTCTGTTTTTGGGTTCAACACCTCACGAGCACACACTCTGTCACATTAAATCAAGTGAGCCTTAAAAAGTACCTAACTAAACCAACATTCTAACCCCACTTGGGGAACACAAAAGAATCATTGTAGTTAGGTAGGATCAGGGGGATAGGCTTCCAATAACACCCCTTGGTTATTTCACTTGAGACATAGTTGTTGTCCAACTAGGGAACCAAAATCCCCTAGTACTTTTTGGCACGGTCACGACCAGTTTATCAGAGGGCCTCTCCCTTAGGAGGGTTGAAGTCGGGAGACTGGTTCCGGAGGCCTGAGTGGAATACCGCACTCCATTCAGTAACCGAAGGGCTACCTTTCGCGGTTCGCGGGATATCCCTGTATAGGGGTATTGCGGTCAACGAACTAAACGGCAGATTCACCTTTCTGGACGTGTCATGAACGGGGTATCTTAGTTGCCATTCTTCTAGGATTGACTACCCGGTGTCCCTCCCGGTAGGGGGATATCATAGCCACTTGGCTTTCCTACTCATATTGTCTGACTTGGATTTCATCACCTTGCAGAGGATATGTTTAGTTAAGTCAGAATACTTTTAGTTAGGTGTTTGCATGCTCCTTTACCTCCCTTTGGTCTAGTGAGTCCACCATTTTTCTTTTTTAGGAAACCTGCTGCTTGTTGGTATTCTGACCATCTTTGTTGTTACTCCACCTATTGTAGCACAGCTGTTGCAGTGGGTGTTTTGAGTTGGTTGTTGGCCTGAGTGCCTTGCTTTTTAGCTCTCCTTCTGCACACTCGGTTGCATTAGGATTTTTGAGCTGTTTTTATACTCACCTCAACCCACAGAGATTTAGACACCATCTGTCACCATTGAGTCCCCGAGACATTCTCGGCGCCTCAGGGGCGAGCCCCCACAGCACGGTTCTCTCGACACCACTCGTCATAGATTCCGATCATTGTCCGTTGATACCACTCATCACAGATCTAGAGCCTTGTCACTTGACTCCACCCGTCAGCGACGTAGGTCTCCGTCACCAGATAGTGACGCACCTTACTTTACCTCTGATTCTGACGAAGAGTCTGAAAACCCTATTTACACTGCCCCTACTAGCCCCATGGCTGGCACGACTTCCACTCCATTTGTCATAGGGACCATTGGTGGCACATCCACCACTACACCAGTTACTACACCTGTTTTTGGTATGCCCTCCATGGGGCAACCATCTACCGTTCCCCTCACGGTATCTATTCCCACAGCGGGAATACCTATCCCCACTACATCAGTGGCTCACACTACCAATGGTGGTGCTGGACCATCCTCCACTACCTCAGTTCCCCCACTTGGGGGCACCACCCTTAATTTTGTCCCTCCACTTGGGGGCACTGGCCCCAACTTGGTCCATAGCACTACTGTGTCACAGCCCTCTTCCAGTTTGCCATTCATGGCTAGCCTCAACCTACCTGACCTGGCCAGATTGACCAACGATCCTATTCGACACGACCCTATGTGGCCTCATATGCCTACCAAACTACCCTCTGACATCCCTAAATTCGAGGGTAAGGCCGGTGAGGACCCACAGAACCACATCATGTCTTTCCACCTATGGTGTTCCTCTAACTCCATTGTGGATGACTCTGTTCGCCTCCGTCTTTTACAGCGCACCTTCACTGGCTCTGCAGCCAAGTGGTATATTGAGCAGCCTCATGGGACCCACGCCACCTTTTCTTCCCTGGCCTCGACCTTCCTGCAGTTCTTCCAGTTGCCAGTCCGCTATGACGCGGGCGTTGAGATCCTTCTATCTTGTAGACAAAACACGGCTACCCATATCACGGACCACATCCATGAGTGGCGTAGACGCCGTAGCTTATGCAAGATTAAACTCGATGACCGTATCTTCCTCGATTGGTTCCTCAAGTCCCTGCTTCCTGTCATCGCTAAGGATGTAGCTTCAGAAAGACCTCAGTCTGAAGAAGAGGCCATCCTTAAGGCACAGCAGTTCGACCTCATTTACGCCCAGTCGGGTTACCTTTATACCATTATACCTGACGCCCCTCGCGGCGAGTCCTCCCATCATGATGCGCCGGGGGCATCCCACGCTGCTGATGGTATCATTGGCCGTGTTTCTTCGCATCCCCAACCATTTTCTATAGCATGACCTACCCCTGGCCCCGACCTGTCGAGGGCTACCTCCCAGTCTGGAGCAACCAACTCATATGCTCCCATGACACATCACCATTCCCATGGACCTTCGTGTCCACCTCAGTGATTTGGGTATGCGACTCCTGCTTATGCTCCTCCAGTCGCCCCTCAGCCTTACTACCATCAGCAGGCTGCCTCAGCTCCTGCACCTTCACAAGCCCCACCAGCTTATTATCCGCCCCAGGCAGCCCCTGCGGCACATCCACAACCTGCTCCGCAGTCCTATCAGCAACCCCCTCAAGTTGCTGCACCTGCTCAACCTCAACCTACATATCATCCCCCGCAGCCTGCTCCTGCACCTGCGCAACCTCAGAATCCACCTGCTGCCCAAGGGCAAGTTTACGCCCAACATAACCCGCAGCAAAACCAGAATAACCAACGTAACCAGGGCCAACAGAACCGCGGCAAGGGCCGTAATCGGGGAAACAACCAACCTACAGACCAAGCAGGTCAACCGGCTAATCCCCCTGACAACAACAATGCGTCCCCCGCTAATCAAAACCCTGATCGCCCGCCCAAGCAGGCCAAAAACCCCAATCTGCGAACAAACCACCCTTGTTCTATTTGCGGAGTCTATGGACACTACACCCATGCTTGCCCACACTTGGAGCGAGCTCGGCAGCTTTGGGTTGACGAGGCCCATCGCCAAGGGCATGCGGCTCCCCAAGCACCGCCCAACCCCCCCCAACCTCAGCAACCCCCTTTAGTGCTGCAAAACCCCTTACCGACTCAAGGCGTGGTGAACACTCAGCCGTTGGCCCCTCAAGCTAACGTGCAACCCCAACAACAACAGATCACCTACGCTGCTCCTGATCAACCCATGTTCGACTCAGGTACCCACCACTTACTGATGATGTCATCCGCTGACGTCAACCTCCAGACCCGTCGGAACCAATATGGCTCCACCTCTGAAGCCAATCCCACGGATAAAACCACTAATGCTCATCCCACCGATCAGGCGTTACGTATCCCTCCGCCTCCCATAGACGGCGCCGCGAAAGCACCTCGTTTTCCTCTTCGCCGAATCAACAATAACCCTACTGCGCGCGCTGCGTCAAACTACAACATCGTAGACGACCTAGCCCAGTCTCCCGCAGCCATGTCTGCGTTAGAAGTCTTGAAGAACTGCCCTTCCCAGCGCAAGACGTTACTCTCCGCCATTGGGGGGATTGACCCAACTGATTCGCATTTGATGGCGTTTGATTTAGACCAGTCTGAACCACGCCTACCTTCCAGCTTAGCCTTCCAAGTTACTGTCTCCGTTAGGAACCTTGTTATCCATCGGTGCATCATCGATGAGGGTGCCTCCACATGCGTTATGTCTACATTTGTATGGCAGAAGCTAGGATCCCCTCCTCTCCAGCAGTCCACCACTGCGTTACGTGCCTACGACGGTCGTTCGGCCCAGCCCCAAGGCCTTCTACCCAACGTTCCAGTCCAGTTAGGTGGTAAAACAGTTCTTATTGACATAGAGGTAATCAATGCCCAATTGGATTACAACCTTCTACTTGGCCGCAGCTACATGTATGCCATGCGGGCGGTTGCCTCTTCTGTCTTTCGCACCATGATGTTCCCCCATGAAGGACGCGTGGTTAAGATTGACCAGCTCACCTACTATGATCCCAGTGCTCCAGCGGCACCGGAAAATGTTCTCCCCATGGTTGAACAACCTGTTTCTCCTGCCTCCACCTCATTTGTTTCTTCTACGGGGCCTGGAGTCTACTCAGACGCGCCGATGACCTCCACCTTTCAATCCATTCCTCCGCCATCATCTACGCCCGAAATGTCTGACTTATGTACCTTGTCCCATGACATCCTACCACCTAACAATCAACCATCCTTGTTGCCTAAACCACCATTGGTACCTAGTCACATTGGTGTTACACCGATCCATACGATCCCCTTCCTAGTTCCTCCAGCAGGAGTAGTAAGCGCCCCGGTCATGGCTACCCTTAGCCTCCCTGGGTTAACATTGGGATTACCTGTATGGTACCTTTCGCCTCCCGTTCGCCCGCCGACACCAGATGTCGTCCTCCAGCCGGTGCAACCCATGGCTACTACCACCCACCCACCTCCCGGGGTCCCTACCCCTTCGTCCTCCACGACACCTCCTCCTCCTCTTCAACCCACTGGGGGCAGAGGTCCACAACCTTACACTGCTGTCCCACCTCCCAAGACAGTCAAGAACCCTCCAGTGTTTCGTGCTCCTCCCAAATGCTCGCTGTGTGACGAGTTGGGCCATGCGACCCACCAATGCCCACAGTTACCTGCATTACAGAAGCACATGCAAATGCTCGATGATGACCCCAACATCCCAACAGTCGAACTAAACCCCACTCCCAAGCCTAAAGATAAGTCCCTACGTACCAACCACTCCTGCGCCATCTGCGGTATTTACGGGCACTATTCACATCATTGTCCCGATCTCCCGGATTACAGAGCGGCTCTCTATGAGATGAACAATCTGGACCTTGAGACGGCACCACCTACCATTGAGGAGATCTACCCCCCGGTCTCTCCCCCTTCCGAAGAGGTTAATATCATCTACATGATCTCTTCAACCAACACTTCTACTACCCCCTCGTCAACCGATTTGACGACGCAGACTTTCCGTACTGATGAGGAGATTCTTGAGGCCCTAACTGCCCCGGATTATCCTTGGGATGATATGCACCACCGTTCCTATTTCATCCCAGAAGCGTCTTCCTCTAGCTCCGCTACCCAATACGCGGTTGAATCCAAAGACTTCCTCCCCACCAAGGTCGACTGGTTCAAGGATCCTATCCCTGCTCCTGATGCCTTCGAGGAGGGCAACATGGCCAACATCTCACCTGTCATCCAAGTTGATATTGCTGCTCCAGGTCGTGCCCCTGAACTCATTACTTTAGGAGCATTCTGCAGTAAACAAGAGATTGAGGACTACATAAACCTTTTCAAAGAATTCCGTGAGGTCTTTGCCTGGTCCTATACTGAAATGCCCGGTCTTGACCCCGCCATTATAGAGCACCACCTTGACACCTCTGAGTCAAGGGGCATAATAGATTCCCTCGACCCTGGGATAGGGGGCATGATCAATCATTTTGAACCTTCCCCATCACATCTATCTCAGCACGTCGATGAACCCATTGTTCAAACCCACACATATGTGATCCATAATCACAAACCCCATGCACATAGCATGGGGGCAGATCATTAACCCTGCTCACTTTTTCACACTTGTGATCTCAACCATTTTTTGAGGTCACATATCACTTGTAGATTTGATTTGATACGCATAGTTCTTTCCTTTGACCATTCCGGAGTCCTTATGACCTCCGTTTTTTGCACCATTTGCACCGTCGGATTCATATTTCCGCGCTCGTGATGATGCTTGAGATCATTTCTCGCTCTCACCAGGACCAATATCAACATTGTGTCCAGATGCCATTAGTCGCCTCGGTTTACGTACCACATCGGTCGTTCTCCGTTTTTCACATATTTTATATCATCGGATTCATTTTTCCGAGCTGGTGATGATGCTTGAGATCATTTCTCGCTCTCACCTCCAGATTTTCTGGGCATTTTTCAAAGTGCCCCCGTCACCTCGGTTTGCGTGCCACATCGGCCGTTCTCCGTTTTTCACATATTTTATATCATCGGATTCAGTTTTCCGAGCTGGTGATGATGCTAGAGATCATTTCTCGCTCTCACCTCCAGTTTTTCCGGGCGTTTTTCAAAATGCCCCCGTCACCTCGGTTTGCGTGCCACATCGGCCGTCACCCGTTTTTGACATCCTTTATATTGCCGGATTCATTTTTCCGAGCTCGTGATGATGCTTGAGATCATTTCTCGCTCTCACCTAGTACAATTTCAACATTTTGTCCCAACACCTTGTTGCCTCGGTTCGCGTGCCACATCGGCCGCCATCGGATTGTTCCACATTTTTACATGAGCCATTCCCTCCTGTCATACTGCAAATGTTTCGTTATTTTGCCACCATTTCATCTACCCCGCAAGGAGGCCCACCAGTGTTCCCCAAAACCTTCGTTCTTGGTCACCAGTTTTGATCCTTGATTGAACACTTCCTCCTTGCCTGGCCATTCCTTTTGTTCGGTATAATTTTATCCCTTTTTCGGGCCGGACAAGTCCTTTACGAAAAAGGCACTTAGGGAGTTTCCGTTAAGCTCTTTTCTGACTCCTAAAAGAATGAAAAGATCGCCGAGCAATATTGCTTCCTTTCATGCTCGTTAAAGTACCTGAAAGGGCGTCTATCTGGTATAAGTTTAACCCTTTTCCGGACCTGGTAGACTAATTACGAAAAAGGAATACTCTAGTCACACCGGCTAGAAGAGTTCTTCATTGCATCCTTTTATGCTTCTTTGGGCCTTGGAGACTAAATCTACGAAAAAGCAACCCCCTGGAGTCTTCTTCTCTGCTTTCAGACTCTCTAAAATTGAAAGCAACCACGAGCATGAACTGTTCTGGGCTCGTAAAATCCACACGACAGTACCATTCCATCACTTCAGAGTCTTCTTATCGCTTTCAGACTCCTTAAAATTGAAAGCAACCACGAGCATGAACTGTCCTGGGCTCGTAAAATCCACACGACAGTACCATTTTACACACACTGCTTCTAGTTCCTTAACCCATGAAGAAGTTCTCCCTCGTGCCTCCTGGCACTTTGATCTATCATCTCGGCAGCACCCCCAATCAGGTCGCCTTTGTTCAGAGTATTCTGCAGTCTCCTGCCATTTTACACCAGCTTGAGTCTCCCTCAGCCAGTTATCCTCCCAGATCCAATACAGCTATGATCCCTCTCCCCTTAGTCAGTTTCATATGCTGCCAGATCATTCCCATTATCATACTCTGAACAAAGGAAGTTTGAGTTCATCCACTCTACTTGCCCAGTTGTCCCCCCACAGTTTATCAGTTCTTCCATCAGCACTATCACATTTCGGGCTTCTACCTCGCGCTCCTGTCAAGGAAACATCATTGCCTTGCTAGGGGCAGGTCTCCCTCTGTCGACGACAGCTCCTCTATTCCAGAGGATAGGCCCAGAGGTCCCTACGTCTTGGACTTATCACCATCTGTGGTAAGTGCCTACGGATCATTCTGAGAGGAGACATCATTGCCTCTCCGAGTGGTTGTTCCTCACATGCTCGACTTCAGCACCTTGATTGCATCGTTGAGGATCGCGTAGGATTATATTCCATCAGTTTTTTGTCAAAGACCCCGGATTTCCCCCGACTCTAGCACATTGGTGAGTCACTTTGGAACGCCCAGTTGTATGTTCCCGTGGATGTCCGGGCTGCGTTGGCGTTTGTATTCGGAAGCCATCCAGTTCCATGCTTCCTTGAGTACCCAGTTTCAGTTCCAGTTCAGTGTACCATGGAGAGTTTGACCCCAGTCACTATGATCCAGCAGCTCATCAGTTCCTTTGGTACCACACTCAGTAGCACTGTTGATTGTTCCGGTGCACCAGTTCTGCAGTTCACACATGATCCGCTCAGCAGTATGTCCCAGATTTGTGTCCCCTCTGGACTCTTATGATGTACACAGTGGTCATGTATCTTACAGGTCCCCCTTTTCGGGCCTCACAGTTATATTTATGTATCTTGATACGAGCATGGGTATGCCCGCCTCGTACATATATTGAGATTATTCCTCAGTCAGTATTTGAGGTCATGTATATTTCAGGTCCCCATTTTTGGACCCCATTGTTGTTATTATGTTATATCCTGATACGAGCATGGGAATGCCCGCCTCGTCCATATGATCAGATGATTCCTCATCCATTATTGAGGTTATGTACTTTAAGCTCTTGCAGTTGTTCGGGATCGTTGTTCCGGGCTTCAGTTTGTTTCTTCTCTCCTCTCCACATCCCAGGAAAACCATTCATGACTTATGATGTCCATCGGCCATACGATGAGCTCCTGCCCTCGCACATCAGGGGGCAATCTGTTAACACCCAAAAAGTGCTCACTAGCTCATTTACCACATTATATGGCTCATTTGTCCATTTTCCTACCATATTTCCATTAAAATCCCAAAAAATCCCATTAAAAAGCCTCCAAAAGGCCTAAAATGCCTCCAAAAGGCCACAAAACCATCAAAATAGCCTAAAAAAGGCTAAAAAACCCCCTTTTCCTCCAAAAATAGCAAAAATCCCCTAAAAGGGAATAAAAATACAAAATAATGAGGAAAAGGAGGAAAAAACCCTATACAGCTGCCTAAAACCATGTGTTTCCCAAAACCATGGGTCAGCACTCCACCACCAAAAAACTATAAATAGGTGATGGAGATCCCTTATTCCATATCCACAATCACAAGCACCCTTACTCTGCCAAAATCTCTCTCGAAACCCTAGTTCACCTTTGAACTATTTTCACCTTGAGAGCCACCTTTGGCCCATTCCCAACCTTGGAGAAGGAGAAGGAGCATTCTTGAAGCTTGGAGCATCCTCTTGGACACTGCAAAGGGCTTCACCAACCTTGACACTCAAGGTAACATCAATACAAAGACATTCTTTCATTTTGGTGTTTATGCTTCATGCTTGTATTAGAAATAATTTAATGTTTTGTTTATTGCATAATTAGTTTAATATACTGAACTGCTACTAAGGAGTCCATTCTCCTTAGTAGGTGCTCATTGGCACAAGCTAGGGGTAAAACCCTAGCTACAGTTGGTACTGTTCGGAGATCCACATCATCTTTTTCAGGATCTTGCATGCAATTAGGGTTTGCATGCAAATTCTAGGGTTTGCATGCACTTTGCATGCATCCCAGTCACCAGGTTGATGCCTCCAGCACCTTAGCCACCTCTTTCTAGCACCCGGGAGCCACTTACTTCAGTTCTTTAGCCCTCCTAGTCTGAAAGGAGCCCACTTCTCACCTACTTACAGAGAAGGGCGCACTTTCTCACCTACCACTGCAGTTCCACTTCAGTTACATTCAGTTAGCTCCGATTCTCCCTGATTTGAGGCTAGTTTCACTCCCGACTGACTGTTTCACTTCCGTTGGACCTCCAGATTGACTAGATGACTTGTTCTGACTTCAGTTAGCCTCCCATGCGCCCCCCACTAAGCCTCCTTCCCTTAATCAGTGCTACACACTTCAGTTACACTTGTTACACTCAGTTAGACCCAGATTGACACCTGGATGACTCGTTCTTGTGCATTGATGAGCACCACCGATTGATGATGAGGACTCCTAGTTGGAGTCAAGCTACTCCATTCAGTGATTCGAATGGCCTACTTAGTCAATTCGAATTGCTCACTCACATTGTCAGATTGTATTGTAATTATTCACCCTTATTGGGATATTGAGCACTGCTGCATGTTTGGCACAGTTTTACACCATATTTTCTATGTTCATATGTTGTGATTGATTTACTTGTTCATTAGATCTGCTGTGACTAATTTTACATGGTATCAGAGCCATTGCAGGGACAAGATCTCTTTTCTACAGGTGGTGCTACAAAAAGATTTGAGTGAATTGCTCAAAAATTGCAAAAAGTTTTGGCATGAAATATCTCAAGGGCATTCGCTCCTGTGCATGCAAAGCTTGAAAATACTTCCAATACCACTCCAGAAGCTTGAGTTTCCACATAATTCCTGGATCTAATACATTGGACCCATTCAACATTGTTTGATCTCCAATCCCAGGTGTGATGCAACTCTAAAAGGGTTGATTGTTCGACCTCATTGTTCTTGGTTTATTGTGATTTGTAGGTTTATTGTCTCCATCAATTGCATTCGCTACACTGTGCATGCAAGCTCCTCTACAACAGTGTGCACTCGCTCCTAGCAATGAAATACTCTTCTTCAAAGCCTATCCTCACCCCATTCAATTATTTTGATTGGAAAGATGATATGGAGATCATATTACGCTCAAAAGGTTACTACCGAGTCACTGTTGGTCTTGAATTGGAGCCAAACAATCTGTCGGATAGAACCAAACACTACAACAAGCTTGATGAAGCTTATGGTCTTCTTTGTCTCTCCATCTCCAAAGATCTTCACTTCCATCTCAGCGGATTGAAGACTCCAAAAGCTATATGGGAGCAACTTGAAACACTATTTGGCAAGCAGGATGAGCTTAGGGATTTTCAATTAGAGAATGAATTGATTGCCCTTAGTCCTGAGAATTTCGAGACCATCAATGAATTCTTCACAAAATTCAAGAACTTGAACTTGCAGTTGAAGAACAGTGGAGTTATCAAAGAGGATAAACAATTGATCCTCTCCATTCTAAGCAAGCTTGGTAAAGATTATTCGGTATTTGTCTCTACTTTCAATTCCGGTCGGCTAACTACCCCAAATTGGAAGATGCCTACCTTGAATGCCTTCATTGAGTCTGTCACAAAAGAGCATGACAAGTTGATTCAAATGGGGTCCATAAGCTCCAAAGATTCATCCCTATATGTTCAAGGACCCAAGATCCCAAATGGTAAAGGAAAGCAAAAGAAGGAGAAGCCCAAATTCGAGCCTCACAAGCAAAGAGAGAAAGGCAAACAAACGGATGCACCATCCAGTTCGAAGTTCAAGCAAAAGGGCAAAGAAGGTAACCAAAAATCTAAATGTACTTATTGTAACCGTGGCTTTCATCCCGAAAGTTCATGTATGAAGAAGACTATAGATCAAATGGCCCTCCTTTTGGAAAAGAACAACATAACCCTTCCTAACGGTGCAAGGAAGAAGGATAGGAATGATGATCATGAAAGAGGACAAGCACTCATGGCAACTATTTCGAAGCCCACTACTCTCTTGATAGATTCGGGTGCATCGAATCATATGGCTGCAAATATTGATTCTTTTTCTTCATTCGATCCAAACATCTCCATCCCCATCCATTTGGGAGATGACTCAAAAATTTCTTCAAAGGGCAAAGGTACGATTCATGTAGATCATGGAAGCTTTCAGAATGTTCTCTATGTGCCTTCCTTGGCTTCAAATCTTCTTTCTGTGTATCAAATGACACACACTGGTGAACTGAAGCAAGTTACATTTAGCCCTAATACAGTTGAAATTTCTGATATCAAAAGCGGAAGACTTGTTGCAGTCGGAAAGGCAAACCACACTGCAAAATGCTATGAGTTTTCACACTTTATTCCACTTGCAAAGCCCACTGCTCTTCGCACACATGGTAATGAGGTTAGTAGGCTTTGGCATGAAAGATTTGGACATATTAATTATAAGTATTTTCTGCTGCTATCAAACAAATCCATGGTAGATGGTCTTCCACAACTCCGTTCCTCGAAGGGAATATGCACTAGTTGTATCATTGGGAAGCACCCCGAGCACAGATTCGACCGCGGCAAAGCTAGCATAGCTTCTACTATTTTGGGGTTGATCCATTCTGATATCAGTGGTTTGCTTCCCCATATGTCATTAAATGGTTCAAGGTATGTTTTGACATTTATTGATGATTTTTCCCGCTTTACATGGGTATTCTTTCTCAAAAACAAGTCAGAAGTGCTTGGAAAATTCAAGGATTTTAAGGCTTCTGTTGAGACCACCACTGAGAGCAAGATTAAAGCTCTTAGATCTGATAATGGTGGAGAATATATTAAGTCCGAGTTGCTGCAACTTTGTGCCCAAAGCGGAATTCAGATCCAACATACAGTTCCCTACACACCCCAGCAGAACGGTGTAGCGGAAAGGAAAAACCGGTCACTGAAAGAGATGGCTACATGCATGATTGAATCAAAAGGTTTGGCTGCAAATCTTTGGGATGAAGCAATCAATGTTGCTGCATACATACAGAACCGTGTTCCACATTCATCCGTGAAAGGTATGACTCCTTTCGAAGCATTCTTTGGTCACAAACCGAATGTGTCAAATTTGAGAGTTTTTGGCTCTACTGCATGGGCTAGAATTCCTTCCAAGAAGAGACGAGCTTTGGATCCACAAAGCATCGAGTGCATACTGATAGGATATGGGGAAGAATCAAAAGCATATAAACTCATGGATATCAGATCTAAAAAGATATTCATAGAGCGCAGTGTGCAATTTGAAGAACCGCTTCAAGAATTGCAACTAGTCGAGGAAGAGACTGCCGATTCACCGCCTTCACCAGAAGAAGATCCGTACAGCGATAATGAAGGTACGAGTTCTGATATTTCTGATATTTCAGCAGCATATGATGATCATGACATATCAGGTTCGGAATCCGACCATTATGATCCTCCTCAGTTACCAAAGTGGGCCCAAAACACTCTCCAATCTGTTGGTTCGAACCTTGGAAATCCTGCTGATCCGAGACGAACAAGAGCAGACTTTCAAAGAGCAGGTATGGCACTTTCTATTGCTGATCCATTACTTCCCGAGATTTGTTATTTAATGGCTGGTTCAGATCCCACATCATACTATTCTGCCCACCGAGATCCGAGATGGCAAAGTGCCATGGATGAAGAGTACAGTTCTCTTCAAAAGAACAACACATGGGAGCTAGTTTCTCTTCCACCTGGAAGAAAATTAGTGAAGTGTAAATGGGTCTACCGCACGAAAGTTGCTGCTGATGGCTCTATCAGCAAATACAAAGCAAGGTTAGTGGCAAAAGGTTTCTCCCGAGTCCAAGGAGTGGACTACACTGAGAATTTTGCACCGGTTGCAAAGATGGATTCCATCCGCCTTGTTTTGGCTATTTCCGCATCCAAGCACTGGGAAGTGCACCACATGGATGTGAAGAGTGCATTTCTACATGGAGACCTTGCTGAAGAGGTATATATGCAGCAACCAGAGGGCTACACATCAGATCCATCATTAGTTTGCAGATTGAAGAAATCTTTGTACGGGTTAAAACAGGCCCCAAGAGCTTGGTACGCAAAGATGGACTCCTTCCTTCTTTCTCAAAATTCCAAAGATGCAAATCTGATCCGAATGTGTATCTTCAGCGAGTTAAAGGTAATTTTTTGGTTATTGTACTTTATGTTGATGATCTTCTCATTACTGGTAGCACTCTTACTTCAATAAACAAGCTAAAAACTGCCTTAAATCTAGCTTTTGACATGAGCGATTTGGGCTTGCTGAGTCACTTTTTTGGCTTGGAGATAGCTCAAAATTTTGATGGGATCACTATATCTCAGCAAAAATATGCTTCCGACCTATTATTGAAGTTTAATCTGGCTGAATGTAAGGCAGCCCCATTCCCATTCCTCTCAGGAATCAGTCTTGAGGAGGGAGATTCTACACCGCTTGCAGATTGCAATATGTATCGACAGTTGATTGGTTCACTACTTTATTTGACACACTCAAGGCCTGATATTTCATATTCCGTGAGTGCCGTGTCAAGATATATGCAGCAGCCACATGAGCTTCATTGGCGAGCAACCAAGCGGATCTTGCAATATGTGCAAGGTACGAGACAGTTTGGCATACATTATGCTGCAGATTCTGAGCTTGATTTCATTCGTTTTACTGATTCAGATTGGGCAGGTGATAGCATTGATCGGAAGTCCACTTCCGGTTATGTTTTCATGATTGGTCATGTTTTCTTGTCATATGAGAGGGCATACCCCTTATATTGGACTCTAAACCTACAAACGAGATACGGCATTCCGATTTATTTGCCAACTTGCAAAGAAAACCCACCATGGTTAATTGAATCGTAGTGAGAGTGGGCTGCAATATTTGAAATGGCGGGCTAGCTGGCGTTGCAATGACAGGGGACTGGCATTTGTTATTTGGCGTTGAAATAATGGGAGCTGGTTGTAATATTTGGAACGGTGGGAAGCTGGGAGGATGCACAGAAACATGTGGCAAAAGAAATTGGGGAAGCACCAGGGGTTAATGCACGTAATCCGAAAGGTTAGATGTATGTAATTTGGTAAAATTTGCTAGTCACGAATAATCGCTATGGATTATATAACCAATGAAATTACACAAGCATATAGATATGAGAATGTATATTCAAAATATATAATTAAAACATGGTTTAATTACTATTCTTTATTTATTTTTGTCTTGACATATACCATAATCTTAAATAAAGATATGTTTTGTTCATGTTATAACGTTTTATTTCCACACCCATTTTGAAAAAAAATTAGATAGTGTACTAGCTTAGACCAAGTTCTAGAATCTATAAAAAAAATAAAATTGTTTGACCATGTTAAGATCGTGAAAACCTATACAAACAGTTCATTGTTTACATCTTTTTTTTTAAGGAAATTCTATCATTTAAGTAGTGAATACATATACATAAATTAATATGAATATATGCATTATATTTTGTAGGAAATATAGTATATTATAACTAAAATAGCATGACTATACAAAAATTTCATAAATAAAACTTATATGTCATGGAAGTTAATTTGGTTTCCTACATTTAATTTTTTGACACCATATTCAATTTCATTGTGAAAATACCTAAAATCACTCCTCAAAGTTAGTGGATTGTTGTTTTTCCATGTTTGTATTACTACTAACCATGAGTATCTTGCATTCATCTAGTAAAACCTCAAAAGATTTGAATAAGGGAAGTAGCAACAATAACATCAATTAAACCAGCGATTTGTTTAATAAGAAGGAAATATTGTGAATGGAAGCTATCCCAATAGCTGAATTTCATTCATTTGCTCATGTAAAAGTAAGTAGCAAAGAACTAACCTCTCTTGCATTCAATACATGGTCTATTCTTTTCATTTATGTTAAACTTTGATACAATGGTTTTGGTTTATTCTTGTCATTTTTGTTAAACTTTGATATAATGGTTTTGGTCTCTTTTTATATTATTGGGTATTCGGGTATTCTTGTCATTTAGATTAAACTGTGATACAATGAATTTGGTATCTTTTTATATATTGTGTTTTATTTGGTTATATATATATATATATATATATATATATATATATATAATTATTTGGTTTTAGTTTTTTTTTATAAATAACTATTTTATTTAATAATATTTAATTTTAAATTTCTACTAATTTTATATTATATTATAGTTATTACAAGAGATTTATATTTAGACAACACTTTTTAATGTTACAATAAATATTTAAAACAAAAACATAAAATAAAATAAAATAAAAAATATTTTCAAGTAGTTTATCTTTTAAGTAGATATAAAATCTTGTAGGTACCATGATAATGCCTTACCATTATGATAATAGTAGAATTCCAGTTATAAATTCTAGTTTACGAATTTCTAAAATTTTCCACTTCTTAAATTATTTAAAATTTTCAAGTTTTTATTAAATTATTGAAATTCTTAAAATTGTTTATATATGAATTACTTAGAAAACCTTCTTTTATTCTATTATGTTATGGAAATTAAAAACCTGAAAATAAAAACTCCAAATATACTTTTATCACAGTTGTTACCTTTAATTCATTAGAATAACAACTAGTTTTACTTTATTATTTAGAGTAAATTCTCTACATCCAATCTCAAATAAAATCATCCAATAATGAAAAAATTCCATGTATAATCTTTTTATTTATAGAATGATAATTTTTGTTTCTTTTGAAATAAAAAAAATAAATTAAAAGAAAAAATTGGTTTTATCTCCCTCTTACGTCTTTCCTTGTATTGACTCATATTTGAATATCACTTTATGCTTTGGATTTTTGCATATCTCTTCTTCCACCTTAAATTTTTAAATGTACAAAAAAGATTGGAATCATGATAAAAATATAAAATAATTTTTTATTACAATAATTTTTTTTGAAAAAATAAGTTTGATTTCCTTTTATGTCATTTGCTTAGTAGTTATATTATTATTATAATGTAACTACTTTATTTATTAATATAAAAGTTCAAATTATTGATCATTTATATTAACATGGCTTTTATATTAGATTATAATAATTATTAGAGCTTTATACTCCAACAAAATCAAGCAAAATCAACATATTCATTTTTATATAGTAATGGTGCTAAAATAATAGTATTATATTCTTCCTTACCCATGCCAACTCTAGATATCCAAGTACAAAACAACACTAAGAGAGTCACCAGGTTAGATTATAAAGTGAGCGAGTAAAGAATCATAGAGGGGATTCACTTAATAAATTTAAGTCATAATATGTGTATTCATAGGATATTAGATAGTACCCTTAATTTGATGTTAGTAACCTTCCCAACACATCATTCCAAATATTTGTTTTCACTAAATATTGTAAGTACCATTGGTTTTGGGGAAATTTTTATACCCTTATTATATTGTTACTTATATTTAACATATGTATCTAACATCTAGTTTATAAATATTTTTTTAGCATATCTACTTGAGTTTTGAGTCAAAATTATGAAACATGTTCTCAAGTATTTTGTACCACCTTGCTCCTTCATGAAATGTTTCACTTCCAACAAAAAAAAATCACAACAAATCTTCTCATAATGCTTTCCAAAAGGACATCACCTATAAATTCTAATATTTTAATGATTCCAATTAGAAAAAACATCAATAATCCAATATTAGCCTTTTCAAGTCATGTAAAATTATAACAAACAACATCTCTTACTTTCAACCTCTTTGTGATTTCAATAAAAAAAATTACTTATAGCTAGTGGAAGAACCATACAACCTTTACATAATGTCATGATCAACTCTAAGTATATAATTTCTTAACATAAGAAAGAATTTCAAACTCTTTGTTGTTGAAATATTTTTATCTCTAAGGAATGTGCAAATATCATATTTACATTCAAGGTCTTTCAACTAAAACCTTTTCTAATCAAAAGTTTTTAATAATAGCTATCTTTTCCATGGAATAATTTAAATATCTAAAGTGGAATTGTATGATTTTCTTCTTTAACATTACTGTTGTACTTTAAAATTTTGGTCATTTGATAACTTCTTCTAATTTAGATATAGTTATATAATTTTAAAAGACCCCTCACTCCCTTAATACTATCCAAATTATTAAATTATCTTTTATCTATTTTTAAATCTTCTAATCTACTTGATATATATAAAAACCATAAACTTCTTGAAAATAATTTATGTAATATATATTATGTATTAATAAGAAGTGATATCAACCTTTTTATCTATTTTTAAATTTTCTAATCTACTTGATATGATAATTTTCTATGAAAACCATAAACCTCTTAAAAATAATTTATATAATACATATTATGTATTAATAAGAAGTATAACATAATAAGAAGTGATATCAACCTTTTTATAATGATTTTGAATGCAGGTATAAAAACATATATAATTGCTGGTTGTAACTAACTATATCTAGTGGGTCAAAACTTTCCATGTTTCATATTATGTATTAATTACAAGCAAGATTGTCCTCACCTTTGTGTATTCATTTTGGATGCATGTGAATGCTTATTGTAACAATATATTGGATATAAGTCTTATACTATGTTTTAATGAGAATTTCGGTTTGGATTTTTTTTAAATGAGATAATATTTTTTAAATTTTTGAGTAGGTGTCTCATATTATGTATTAATGACCAGCAAGATTGTCCGTATTCATTTTGAATGCATGTGAATGCTTATTGTAACAATATGGATACAAGTCTTATACTATGTTTTAATGAAATTTTCGATTTTGAATTTTTTTTAATATGAGGTAATGATTTTTAAATTTATAAGTAGAATTAATACCTTTAAATGCCATCCTCAAATATCTATATGACCTTTATACAACCCTAATAAATAATACCAACTATAAAATGTGGACTTCTATTCAAAGTCATTCCCGAGCAGTTAATGCTCTTCTGGTTGGATGTATCCGGCCACTACTTCCACTTCACAGAGACTCAAAGTCAATCGATTGAAATAATTGGGATTCTTGGTTTGTTGGTACTTCTAGTTCTTCCCATTCAAATTGTCTGCTACTACTGACTTTTGGTTTGTTGAGTCGTCGACAGCCGTAGATCAATCAAGTCGGCTATGACTCAAATTTTCCAGAAGGACAAAGCAAACGCGTTTCTTACCAAAACCATTCATGCGGGTTAATTTACAGCACTGTTAGAAAAACCTGCCCGGGGATAATACAAATTTTATAGAGCGTACCCTGACTGTGGATAAGACCCATTTTACAGTGCGTATAAACAAGCACAAGCCCATTAAAAGAAAAGAAATGTTCCTTTTTTTGTTGCCACAAACCTTAGATGTTTGTATTTGTACAATTACTCTTCTTTCTGAAAATTTATTTTAAAATATAGCTCTAGTAATCCCGGAGAGAGGCGCAGTCGCAAAGAATAGAGAATATATAGTTATACCACTATATAAAATTAGCCCGATACAATGCAAAGACCACCAAACATTTATTCATCATTATTCCTAGGTTTAGGCATCATTTATTCCTAGGTTTTAGGCATCTTGGAATTACAATTGTTAACCAGTAACAATCAGGATGCCAATAAAGCTTGAGATTGTGTTTCATATTTGAAGCCATTAGACTGGGAACTGTCTGCACACCACACAAAGATACCCTCCAATTCCCCATTCTGCTTCAACATCTTGCACGCCTCAAAGAAGCCATTCTCAGGCGATAGACCTGCTCCACCGTCGCTCCCTGTAATAAAACTAACCAGTATTTTCCCTCCGCTATACTGAGATGCCTGGGTATTGTAGTATTCGATGAACTGCGAAATCGTGGTGCTGGCATCGTAGGCATAGAATTGGAAGTTAACGTAGTCTATCGCATCCCCGTATTTGTTCCAGAGAGCAAGGTAATGTGACTGAACCTCCTCTTCGGCGAAGGGAGCGATGGAGGCGAAGGAGATGGCGTTGCTTTGCTTTAACCTCGTTATCAGCTGCCCTATGCACTCCGCAAACGTATCATTGTCGGCTTGAAAGTGTTCGTAGTCAATGTCGATGCCATCGAGATGGTAGTCTTCGATTATTTTCGACAGTGAGGAGACTGCGTTGTCTACCCAGGAAGACACCGACGATGGCTTGAACTCCGCGGGCTGGTTGTTTATGCTATCCCCTCCTAGGCTGAGGGCAACCTTGACGTTCGGGTGTTGGGCTTTTATGGCCTCAACCGCCTCGGGGCTCAGGTTGCCGTTGTCCCAGAAGATGTTGAAGTTTCCGTCTGTGGGAACAGGAGATCCTGACTCGGTACTATAATCGATGGCGAAGGCCAAAATGAAATGAAAATCCACAGCCGGATTGATGGGCACGTCTGAGAATGTCACGTTTTCGAACAAGGCGCCTATGTATTCACCGAACACATTGCCGTTCGCACCTGCAGAGACAAACACATAAACAACAAATTGTTATATTGGATTATATAATCTTCATTAAGAAAACGAGGGAATCAATTTCAACAAGCATTTTTGGTTTCTGAAGATGGAGGCATACCGATAGAGATGGGGAGCTGATTAAGTAACAAAAGACCGATGGCGAAAAGCTTGCATATCTCCATTGAAGCCATGGGCACTCGCAGCAGGATACGATAGATCGATATCGAGGAATTATAGAGGTTACTTTATAGGCATTTAATTAGCACGCGATAGAATACGCTGCAAAGAAGATCGCCGCCATGTCTGACCGATTCTTCGTTTATAATTCGTTGAATCTGATCACAGGATGAGTCATGAGATAAGTATGTGGTATTATTGCATGTAACTGTCATGACCGCATGCAGTTCTAGAAGAATGGAGGCTGGGTGGTTGGTATCGTGACGGGATAGAATTTTAGAACCACTAAATGGACTGCGACCTGATAGTGGAGCCACTAATTTGAGTCAAGAAGAATTTTGTTCCAACGGACCTGTGGATCGTATCTAAATGCAAATCAAGGAGCAGAAAAAAAGGATAAAGAATTAGAATAACTTATGGCTAATCAGAATAGAAATAATGTCAATTTGGAAGCAAAGATAGGGGCATTACAAGGTATGGTGCTACATATAATGGAGGAAAAGAAAGCAGAGGATAGATGCAAGCAATTTGGGCTTGGCCTGTATTATAAATCCATTAGACCTTTTAAATATGGTTTTGGCAAAATAAAAGAGGAAACCACAACAGAGACCCGAATTGGAAAGTGTAATGGAACTCTAAAAGGAAATCCCCAGTGAGAAGAGAAGGTGTACAATTATTTGTTTAGCCTAATAAAATGTTTTGTAAATGCTTGTTTCTGCTCTGCAAGAAGAATTATGTTCCAACGATACTGTGGTATTTGTTCGGAGATTTATTTAACATTAATATTAATAAGAATATGTGTTATTTTTGTAAAGGTTATTTATTGGATAAAGGCTCACCCTTGTTGGCCCTTGGAAAGTTACTAAATTCTTATGATTAAAAAAAATAAAAATAAAAAACAATGCCCATTAAATTAAATTTTTTAAATTGTTCAATTTTTGTTATATAGGCTCTCTCACGCATCACTCGGAATAGCAGCAGAAGGAACGCATCGCGGCTAGGGTTTTTGAAGGCAGGAAGTTTTTTTTCAGCATGGATCCGCCCCCAGATCCGGGGCTGGAGGCTCCGGATGAAGCACGGCTCCACATTGCAGACCGTTTCAAATCGCTGGTTGCTTCCCAACCAGCTAATCCTAAATCGGCTGCCACGAAAGAATCTAAGTTTGTGAAAAAAGCTGAGGTCCCAGAAGTAAAGCTAACCTCTACTGCCTCAAAATGCAAGGCCGTGGCTCTAGCAGATAAGGGTTTAGTTGGACATTTTACAGGCTTATGACCATCGCCCGGCTCAATAGAAACGTGGCTCAACAAAAACTGGCGACCATTAATCCAAGGGGAAGTTCAGCAAATTTTTTGTGGCAAAGGGTTTTTCGTTTTTTATTTCGAAAAGAGGGAGGACAGAGACTTAATCTTCAGGAATGGCCCTTACGTTATGGGGCCAAGAGGAATGTATCTAAACAAATGGGACCTCTCCTTTGATCCAAAGAAAGATATTCCTTCTGCAGTGAGTATGGGTTAAACTGCCTCACCTCCCTCTTCATTGCTGGAATGACGAAGATCTTTGAGCAATAGGGAACTCATTGGGGAAATACATCGACAAATCTGAGCCAAAACCTCTGATGTTTTCATGTGCAAGAATATGTGTCGAAGTCGACCTGGAAAGGGGGCTACCAGAAGCAATAAATCTTTCAATGGACGGATGGAGCCATAGACAAACAGTTGACTACGAGCAAATACCATTTAAATGCAAAGCTTGCCATGAATATGGTCATTTTGCTAGACTATGTCCAAAAAGGAAAGCCTTAGAAGAAGAGGAAACCCAAGGAGGGGAATGGAACGAAGTCACAAGGAAAAAAGGGAGTAAAACCAATTCAGTTTCCAAAACCCCAGTGAAAAACACAGAAAATGCAAACAAGTTTCAAGTGTTGACAACAGAAGAAGACGGTGAGGAGCAGGAGAAAGAGAAGCAAATAGAGCAGGACCAAGAAAAAGAGGAACAGACCAACACCAAAAATCAAGAAGCTTGCATTCGGGCACACCAGTCTCCAGCTATAGAAATAGAATCTTCATTAAACTCAGGAGGATCAATAACACGGGAAAAAGCGAAACTATTTCAGGAAGAAACTTCAGATAGCAAAGAAGAGGAACAGGAACCAATGGTGAAAAGAGGAAGAAAATACAATAAAGTCATAATAGAACAAGAAGCAGCTAGAGAAAAGGCGGCGGGTAAGCAAACCAGCCTGGACCAGCATGTAAGGATAATTTTGAATGGGAAACAGCAGCAAGGAACTTAGGAGGAAAGAAAGGACAGAGCAGGTCCTCAACCATCAAAGAAATAATGAAAATAGTCTCCTGGAATTGTAGAGGATTAGGTGGATGACAGAAAGCAGAAGCAATAAAAAGAATAAAAAGAATAGAAAAGTTCTCAATCCTTCTAATCCAGGAGACTAAAATGCAAGAGGAGGATAGTCTCAACCTCATGAAACAAGTTTGGCCCAGTGGGGAAGGAACAGTGGTGAGCTCCTCAGGGGCTTCTGGAGGAATCATCACCTGGTGGGAAAAAGGTATGTATCAAAGTAGAGCCTCATTCTCTAATTGACATTGGATTTTTGTAGAAATGGAAGAAATAGCAAACAATAGGATATTCTGGATAGGAAATATCTACGGCCCCACTGTCTACGGACAGAAGGAACAATTTTGGGATCAGTTAATAGGTTTAAGCCACAGGATAGCTGGATTCCCGTGTATTCTTGCGGGAGACTTCAATGTCACCATTTCAGCAGATGAAAGAAAGGGGGGATCGAAAGTCAGAGACCCTTATGGAGAAAAAATGGAATATTTGTTGGCTGCCTGGAGTCTCATTGATATCAAGCCCAAGCAAGGCATCTTCACGTGGAACAACAAAAGAATAGGACCAAATCACATAGCGGCCAGACTTGACAGGTTTTTAATAAGTAACTCCTTTCTTTTTGGTGCTAAGCTTCCTAACTCAAACATCCTTGCCTCTGCAGCTTCTGATCACAGACCTATATCTTTATTTTTCTCCTCCCCTGGAAATCTAGGTCCTCTCCCTTTCAGATTTAACCCTGCCTGGCTTGAAAATGAGAATTGTATGGAGGAGGTGAAAGCGGTGTGGAGACAATTCATCCCCGGATCACCAGGGTTTATCTGGGAATCAAAACTAAAACTCGTGAAAAGCACATTAAAAAATTGGGTTAAAATGAATTATATAAAACCTGGTGAGGAGCAAGAGAATCTGCAAAAAGATTTAGGGAGCCTCCAACTCATTATGGAGCAAAACCCAGTCACCGAAGACATGCTTAAGAAGGAAAAAGAAATAGAGGAAAAAATCCAGAAAGTTGCCAAAAAAGAGGAAGAAGAATGGAGGTTAAAATCTCGGAGCCTCTGGTTAAAAGCAGGAGACAGAAACACAAAAAAATTTCATGCACAATGTAAGGAGAGATACAGGAAGAACAACATTGAGAGTATCACAAAGGAGGATGGAGTGAAAATCGAGGGTCAGGATCTTATTTTAAAAGAGGCAAAAGACCATTTTGAAAAATTATATAACAACGATGAGGTCGTGCTTCAAGAAGACATGGATTATATGAGCAAGGAGATTCCCAATCTCCTATCAGAGGTTGACAACAAAAAATTAATGGAACAGATCACCGAAAATGAAACTAGAAAGGCAATCTGGTCTCTTCATCCGGACAAAGCCCCTAGACCGGATGGATTTACAATAAGCTTTTATAGGAAATGTTGGCATTGGTTAAAAAAAGATCTCATCCGAATGCTAAACTGGACCAGGAAAAGAGAAAGAATAGGGGGAGCTACAAACTCCTCTTTCATTGCATTAATCCCTAAAGATAAGAATCCTCTCACCCTGGGACGATACCGGCCAATCTCTCTTTGCAACTCCTCGTATAAAATCCTCACAAAGGTCATTACCAACAGAGTTAAGGGGTATCTATCTCGAATCATCTCACCAAATCAAGGAGGCTTCATTGCGGGTCGTCAAATTTATGACAACATACTGCTAGTGCAAGAAGCCATTCATTCAAGCATCCAAAGGAAGGACTCAGGTATGGCCATTAAACTTGACATGGCAAATGCTTTCGATAGAGTTAGACATGAATTCCTCTTTACAGTTATGAAGAAATTTGGCTTTGAGGAAGAGTTCATAAGATGGATAAAAGCTTGCATTGGTTCTCCTTCGATAGCACCTCTTGTAAATGGAAGACCCTCACCCTTTCTTCGCATGTCTCGTGGCCTGAGGCAAGGATGCCCTCTTTCCCCTTGTCTCTTTGTCATCATGGCAGACTCTCTTAGTAGAACTCTTAACAAGCTTCAAGAAACTGGATCCCTCCCTGGAATTGAAATAGCCAAAAATTTCCAACCAATAAACCATGCTCAATTTGCCGATGATACCATATTGCTAGGTAGTGCTTCGCCTATAATCGCTTCTAGATTCAAGCTTACTTTATCCATCTTCTTGAGGGTGTCTGGGGGGAAAACAAACATTCAAAAATGCAATGTATATGGCTGGAACTGTAACATCCTTCAACTCAGGAATCTAGCCAACCTCCTGGATTGCAAGCCTTGCTTTGACTGGACTCATTTTAAGTATTTGGGCATTCCCATCTCTCTCAAAAAAGCATCCTCGACCTCTTGGACTCCCATCCTAGAAAAAATTAAAAGAAAAATAACTTCCTGGGGGACTCGCTGGCTAAATCTATCAAGCAAAGTCACTTTAATCAAAGCTGTGCTATCTTCAATCCCTATCTTTTCTGGAGCTATTCTAATGGCCCCAAAGTCCGTTACAAATGCCATCTGCCTGGAAATCAGAAAGTTCCTTTGGCAAGGTGGAAAAAATCAGGGTAAGAAATTCCATC
This sequence comes from Larix kaempferi, assembly GCA_027924585.1. Lineage (NCBI taxonomy): Eukaryota > Viridiplantae > Streptophyta > Pinopsida > Pinales > Pinaceae > Larix > Larix kaempferi. The sequence goes on from BSBM01000013.1 coordinate 3,038,624, forward strand.
TAGTTAACTGGAAAACAGTCAAAGAAAAACATAAAAGAGGGGCTTTGGGAATATGAGATCCAGTAACAATGAGCAAGGCATTGGGAGCCAAATTAGTCTGGAGAATGATAACTGGCAAAAGAGTGGTGGAAGGAGGCCATAAGGAAAAAATACATTAGAGGATCTCGGCAAAGATGTTTGAACAATTTAAAAAAGAAGAATGGAACAACAATATGGAGATTAATCCATTCCTCAGCTGGGCTAATAAAAGAGCATCTGCACTGGATCCCGGGAAACGGGGAAAAAATCAACATTTGGAAAGATAGTATCAAAGGAGAGCGTCCCTTAGAAGAAATCAGTGAAATCCAAAACATTAAGATCTGGCTTCAGGAATCAGGAACACAGAAGCTGTCAGACATGGCAACTTGGACGTCAACCAGGAGGTGGAAAGATTGGAAAATCATAGAACCTCCAGAGAACCTTGTTGAAAGCTACAAAGCTTTCCTCCAGTTATTACATGGGAAAGCTCCTATCAGCATCAGGGCTAAAGATGTAAGAGGCTGGGGGAAAGACGGAAGGTACACTGTCAAGGTTGGATACGATTTACTCACCACAAATCAAACTCCGACCCAAAAAATTTGGCAGAAGGTTTGGAATTCAGACAACATACCAAAAATCAATTATTTCTACTGGGTCCTGGCTCATAAAAAACAATTGACTGCTGACAATCTAAGGCTCCGTGGAATTGAAGGACCCTCCAGATGCCACTTATGCCAAAATGCGGAGGAAAATTCTCAGCACTTGTTTATTGAGTGTCACTACGCCAAGCAGGTATGGAATTTGGTTCTTGGCTCTCTTTCGAACGTCATCTCAATGCCCAAGCAAATCCAGCAAATGATAGGCAAGTGGGCTAGTGTCCTCCAGGGAGCCCGAAAATCTAAACCAACACTATACAGAATATTAAAATTGCTCCCGATGAACATATGCTGGCAATTATGGTTGGAAAGAAATCAACGAGTTTTTGAGGGGAAAGCAAAATCAGAAAACAGAACAGACAACAAAATCATATCTCTAACTTTTGAATCCCTGAGAGCCAAGGGGATAACAATTCAGCAGCAAGAAGCTTTAAATTGGCATGAATATCAGTGGTGCAAAAACTTTATAAAAGAGAGTTCACTTCAGTCCAAAATGACACCAATGCTGCAGGACTGGGAGATAAGGAAAGATGAACAGACTTTCAACAATTGGTGGAAAAGCCAAAAAAGACACACAATCTTTTTTGATGGGGCTTCCAAAGGAAACCCCGGGGAGGCAGGTGCGGGGGGGATCATTTTTTATCCCGGAGGAAGAAAAGTTGCAGACTTCTCCTGGGGATTAGGCACAAAAACTAACAATGAGGCAGAATGGTTGGCGATACATCAATCACTCGAGTTAGCCTCCTCCTTGAGCATAGCAAAGCTACAAGTAATTGGAGATTCTAGACATGTAATCCAAAGTATGAAAAGCAATAATTTGAAAGGAGTAAAGAGACAAAATCTCCGAAAAAGGATTGAAACACTTCCTCTCCCAATCGACACTCTCTTTTTTCATGTTCTTAGAAACCTCAACTCATCAGCAGATAGGCTCGCCAATATTGGAGTCACTTTGGGAAAAGGCCAGCTGTTACAAAACAATGTCTTGGGATATAAGTTCATCCCATACGAACCAAGACATCGACCTCATTGAAATTGCAAGGAATTCAATTTTAAATTGTTTGGAATGGAGGCCTCCCTCCCGTGGTAGGCATCCGGTCACTCATGTACGCGCTCTCCAACAAGTGGCACGTTTCAAGCCATGTGGCTTCTCACCTACGCCCAGAGCTCTCATGCTCCAGCATTTAATGCTGCAGGGCAGACATAGGAAGTCCCTTCGCGACATGGAGCAACCCAATTTCATTTCGCTCGGTCCTGGTTTGCAGCAGCTCAGCCTCACCGTTTCTGAATTCGACCCCCGGCAGTCTGAAGAAGACCCTCGTGACAACAGTTCTCAGCGCAGCATAATGGACAGGATTAGGCAAGCGATTGCCACCCTCACCCAGGTTACATCTGAAGTCAAAGTTTATCTCAGCAGGACTTATTCGGCAGTCTGCTCCATTGCAGACCAGAACAAAGAACAGACCACGGAGTTTAAATACATTCATTCTCGTCTTTCCTGTGTTGAGTCCCGCCTGGACGATATTGAAAGAAACACCATAGAATTACTGGGGAAGGTCGACAGTATTAAGGAGGATCTCTCTGTCTTCGTTAGTAAAACCCAGTTTAGCTAGTTTCAGGAAGCGCCGTCAATGAACCCGGGTATGATGGAAGCCGCTTCTTTCTTGCAGCAGAACTACAGATAGACTTTCTTCTCTGAAATTATGGATTTGCTCTCTGTGCAAGTTTTTCAAATAACATCTACTTCTAAATGTTTTTTTGTATTTTGTTATGTAATCAATTTGTAAGGGTTTATCCCAGTAGAACGAACAGGAATTCCAGGAAAATCAGGAGCAAAGAATTTAAGAGACAAATCCCTTGTAAAATCTGCATTTTATCTCTTTTTGAAGCAGATTTATGGCTCAAATTTTGTAATGAATGGTTGTGCATAGCCTTTTATATATATATATATAATCCCCTGTTTCTGTTAAAAAAAAAATTTGTTATATAAATATTTAAAAAAAAATTGTTTCGTCTCTCTTTCTATGGAATTTTAAGGTTTAAATTAAATATATAACTTAAATCTTTCCACTTAGAGTTTTAATTTCCCTTAATTTGAGTAAGAATGTATTGAATTTAAAATGACTTATAGAATTATATATCATAATTTTAGATTAATAATAAAATAATTATTATTTGTTCAAAAGCTTTGGATTCATTAATAAGCAATTAAGAGATTTTTACCTTTGGTCTAAGGTTCAATTCTTGTGAGGGCATCATATTAGTGAGGTTGTTATGGAGGCACTTGAGGTAGAAGTTGAACATCTAGTTATATCGAAATAGATTATGGATCAACACCCACTCGGATGTCATCCTTAAGACTAGAGATTAACTTTTACACGCTTGTTAAAACCACAATTTAGCCCAAAGGCATTGGATCCACTTGTGAGGAATATTGAATTTTTTATGATATAAATGAGAAAAAAAACCTACACGTTAGTGGATAGTAATGGAGCTTTGTCAAGGGAGGAAGGTGCGGGTGGGGTCATTTATGATCCAAGAGGAAATATTATCAGAACTTATGCATGGGGATTGGGAAAGCAATCGAATAATTATGCTGAATGGGTTGCTTTGGCACAAGGAATGGAGTGCATGTTCAATCTGTAGGTTGAAGATTTCATGGTCTTTGGAAACTCTTAGATAGTTATTCAAGCTATGAATAGCTTGCAAAATTATAAGGAGGCAAAGAATAGTCTTCAAAAATGAATCATCCAATTTTTTCCAAGAACTACCAAGATTCAATTCTTTCACGTTAAAAGGTGTCATAATAGGATGGCGGATTGCATGGCTAACAAGGGAACAAGGATAAAGGAGGGGGAGTTATCCCTTAACGACTCCCCACCCATCGCTAGATGGTGCTGCACCTTTCGAAGTCTGTCTTAATGACCACTCTGCCCAAAGAAGGTGGTTAATTGATGAATCTCATCGCCAGTTAAGCAACATGACAAATGGATGGTTGGTGTCAAGAGCTGGCACGAGAGGGTCTTGTGTCTTCATTCCTCCATTTATTTTGAATTCCCTCAACCGTGCAGTGCTTTTAGGGAATGGGTACGCATATTGTTGGGGAATGATGGTGATCCCTTCATCCTTAACAGTGTGGGAGGATATATGGGAGCTATAAATGTTTTTTCCCTATTTTCATTGTTTTAAGAATTCTGCTTATAGAGAGGACTTTCTGGCTCAGAAGGAAATTACGATGGCAGAGAGAGGTCCCATTATGAGGAAGGATCTGAATATGCACCATCCAGAGGAATAGCCTAATATGAAGTACGTCATGCAAGAGATTATGGCCATTAAAGAGGGAATGATGGATCTGAAGAATATGAATAGATGTATCTTTGAATTCGCTAAGGCATGCATGGAGGAGTCCAGGCAGGCGGGTATGGACTTAACCCAATTTGAAACTCATTTAGAAGATGTCGAGACTGGATACAAAGTCCAGACTGGCAAAGTTGAAGAGCTGAAGATATGCATCTCTGAAATGGAGAAGGCCCTAAATGCTAAGCTAGATGGGGTCAGTGGAAAGTTGGTGGAGCTGTGAAGGACAATTCAGGGGAACAACATGAATTATGTCGAGTGTCATGATAATTGTTTTGTCCAATTCAAGGAGATTTTGGAAGCAGTGCAAGTTGATGTCAATGGGCTATACCCATGGAACCATGAACCTAAAGGAGAACATGCATATGCATCCCCCATGGAATAATCCTATGTTTCATAGCAGTAAATCAACGAATCCATTGCACAGGAATGGAGACTTTTCTCTCTTTATGTATAAGTTTATAGATTTTTTTTTCATAGTTCTAGTAGGTCAGTTTTTTAAGGTCTTTACTGTCAGAAGTAGCATGTCTAGTTTTGTTAAAGGGTGCAAAGTCTCTGAACAGATGGAAGTTTTTGTAGCTTTGTTTTGCACTGAATACTTAATTTTGGACCTAGATGTATTAAACTTTGTTCCCCTGGGGGTGTATGTAATTCCTTCCTTTTATAATATAATCTTCCTTTCTCGTTTTTGTTAAAAAAAAGTAATGGAGTTTTTTTACACTAGATTTTACCCTAGTTAGTCACCTCTTTATGGTGACCAAAATGGCTATGAATATCAACCTTGTTTAGTCATAGGCATCTTCTTGACTATAGGAACAATGAAGAAGTCAAGCTCTCCTCCTCCCTCTAGAAGCTCTCTTGCGATTTGAGTAGGGATTCCCTCAAATTGACTTCCCATTATGGTTCCCCTTTTCATTGGAACATATTGTTGTGGGCTGAACATGATTTTTTCAATCTCACAACAACCCATTCTACTAGACATCCTTACCCACACTAGTTTTAACCCTAAGCATGATCTAATATTCCAGTTCAATGGCCTTTTTCCATGCCTGCTACACTTCCATACTTGGATCTCCTCCCCTTGGAAGTTTGAAATCCAAGAGGAAGCATGCAATTACTCATGTTCTAAAGGATTCTTCATAGTGGAGTTTGATTTGTTTTCTAATCAAGATCTAATCCTCAACTTCAAGCCTTAGTTGGTTCCAAGGTATGGATAACTTTTGTATGAAGCCTTCGTTCAAGACCTTTAGTTAATCCTTAGACTCGCTCTCTAATTCTCTAGTATGGGTAAGGCTCCCTAAACTTCCCCTACAATGTTGGTATTTTCAATATTTGAGAGCTAATGACAAAACCATTGGCAAACTCCACTTCTAAAGTGTGGAAACAAAAAATCAGAAAACCATCGCATATGCCTATATTTGCATCATTATGGACTTTTCTAAAGTAATATTGATGGGAAGAAGGATTGGTTTGAATGAATATTTCTAGATTTAACTCTTAGTTTATAAGAAAAATCCATTTCAATGTTGATGCTATTATGGAATGGGGCATTTGGTTTGTTAGTGTCCCCTTCTCTCTAAAAATAACACCTCAATACACAAGAAGAATAAATAGCATACTAGGTGAAAGGACACCATAGAGAAACATTATCTAATAAAGAAGACACCACTCCCTCAGATCCTTTAATATTAGTGGTTTTTGATAAAAAAGAATCTAGCAATGGATCTCGTTAAGCCACATCCATTCTACCCTTAACCCCTTAACAAGAAAATCTCAATTGTTATAAAAACTCCCTGACCAATTACATTACTTATAATATGTTGAAAATAGGATCACTGAGAAATAAAATAAAATAGATACAGAAATGAAACACATAAGAAAAAATAGAAGAGAGATACCAATGGTTCACCCGATATGGGCTACATCCATGGAGAAACAACCAATCCAGTTTCTTTTATTTTAACTAGCAAAAAGAAGGGATACAACCTGCATCACATTTTCTACAACCTCCTCTTCACTTTCTCCCAGTCTCTCTTGTACATACTACTAGACAATTGTAATACAATGCCCTCTTTAAAATATGGGTTCCTTCTAGGGCCAAAATACACAAACATAATCTCTATTGTTAGATTTGTAAGCTAATAATGAACGTTCAAGATTGACTATGAAATTACATTATTTTCAATTGCCACATTTCAATGGTAAAAAATGGACCACATAATTTTCCTCAGGGGCTCTCGCCCCCGAACATTTAGGCTGGAGGGTGGTCCACCCCAGTGCATCCCCCCTATAGCTCAACCGTTTATTCTGGGATCCAAAGATAGTTGAAACAATCCTCTAACTTAGGAAGATAATCATGCTCCACAACCACAATCTCCCACTTGGATACTGATCACAACAACTTGAAACCGTTATTGTACCTACTATACTATGATCCATCTTAGACCTCACAAGTTATCATCTTCACCTTTATTCTTGAATGGAAACTAAAACTGAGAAAGATGTCAATTTCTCCCTGGTTACTACCTTTGTTAACATGTCTGCAGGATTCTGGCTAGTATGTATATTTTCCAACTTCAATTTTCCATCTTCCAAAATAGATCATATGAAGTGGTACTTGATTTGTATATGTTTGGTATTATAATGGAAGGATAAGTTCTTTACAAGATGAATGGCACTCTGGATGTATCTATACAACTTGATATTCTCCTACTTCTTACCTAATTCCTCCATGAACCTATGTATCCAAATCATCTCTTTACTAGCTGATGTAGAAGCAACATACTCTTCTTCCATTATTGAAAGTGCAACAACCTTTTGCAGTTTCAAAATCCGACTTACTATTTTTTCAATACCTACAATAAAAACATACCTTGTGGTGCTCCCCCTTCTATCTTTATCACATGTCGTATATGAATCAACATATCCCTGTAGAATAGTGTTTGAACCCACAAAACATAATGAATGAGTAGTAGTACCTCTCAAATACCTAAGAATCCACTTTACTACCTCCCAATGTTTTTTAACTGGATTATTCATATACCTGCTCACAACTCCCACTACAAGTGCAATATCGGGTCTTGCACACACCATTGCATACATCAAGCTACGAATTGTTGATGAATATGTGATCTTGGATATGTATTCTATCTGTTACTGTGCCTTGGGGCACATCTCCTTAGTTACTCTAAAATGGTTAGCCAAAGATGTACTAACTACTAGGGTCTAACTGCTCATTGTTGTTAATTTTTCAAAATTTACTTCAATCTGATCTAGGATCTTAACTGAGAGAACAACATGTACAGCATATCTACAACATATCAATCATGGACACAATAATGCAAGCACACAAGAGACACAGAGTTTACTTGGGGAAAACCATAAAGGTGAAAAACCCCAATAACTTCCTCAGAGATAGATAGAGCAATGATACAACCCAAGCATAAGAGATAGACATCTCCTAGCAGTAGCTTCTCCTCCTCCACAAGTGCGCCACTCTCCCAAGAGTGTGAGAGAGAATAGGATGATGAAATAGAGTGCCTCCCGCACTCTATTTATACTTGACTTGACTTGCCTAATAACCTTTACTAGGTCGGCCTTAACTTAACCACATAACATAATGCTGACTAGGCCGACACCCAATAGGGTGGTCTAATAACCCTTTGACCCACATGGTCAACCCCCAATAGGGTGGTCTAATAACCCTTCGACCCATATGACTTCTACAGGGCCGACCCCAACAAGGTGGTCTAATAACCCCTCAAGTATAAGTTACGACACTTACAATATAAATGACGACACTTCCGTATAGAGGAATAATAACATCTCTATAGGAATACAAACACTTCCGTATAGAGGAATAATACCATCTCTATAGGAGTACAATATACATATATGAAATACATTCCGAATTTACATATACATCAACACTCCCTCTTAACTAGGAAGGTATTTCTTGACACATGTCTTCTAGCACAAGTCTTCTTCTCTGGATCATCATCACTGGATAATCATCATCGAGTCATCGTCATCGTCACTACTAGTGCTATCTCAATCAATCTCTGACTCTACTCATCATAGGAAGTTCTACAGAGCCAGTCATTTTTCATACTGGATGTAAGCCTACCACCTATAGGTCTTCATCATCACTGGCCATACTGTGGAATCCTCAGGACTTATTACGTGCGTCACAAAACCTGGTGGTAGCATCCCAGGTTGTTACAAGCACACAACTCTACTTGTTGGATCTCCCAGGAGCACATTACATGTGACCCATCACAAAACTTGGCTGAAGCATCCCAGGATGTTACAAGCACACAGCTCTACCTATCGGATCTCCCAGGAGCACATTACATGTGATCTCACCACAAAACCTGGCTGAAGCATCTAAGGCCTTTTTCATCATGTCCAGATCTCCCAGGAGCAAATTACATGTGGTCCACCACAAAACCTGGCTGAAGCATCTGAGGATTTTTCATCCTGTCCAGATCTCCCAGGAGAAAATTACATGTGGTCCACCACAAAACCTGGCTGAAGCATCTGAGGCCTTTTTCATCTTGCCCAGATCTCCCAAAAGCAAATTACATGCCATAGGACAAAACCTCGAAAGAGCATCCCAGGATGTTACAGGTACACAACTCCGACCTGAAGGATCTCCCAAGGCACTATTATATGTCCTCCCAGAGCAATGTCTCGAAAGAGCATCCCAGGCTGTTACGGGTACACAACTCCGACCTATAGGATCTCCCAAACATGCTCATCTACACAACCTGTTCCACGGCCATAGAGTATCATCCTGATACTCACCATATATCATCCCGATGTACACATGATCATCCTGATCATCATCTCTGCATCATCCTGATGCATGTCATCTGGAGAAGCTCGTCATCCACGATCATCCTGATCATACAATGCATCTACCTGATGCATACCAAGTATCTACCTGATACATACATACATACATGATCCACATAATGTATCTACCTGATACATATCAACATGCATGATCTACCTAATCATACAATGTATCCACCTGATACATATACAGATACATGATGCATACATACATAAATGATCCAACTAATCATATCCAGCATCCAACATGATGCGTACATACATAAATGATCCAACTGATCATATCCAACATCCAACATGATGCGTACATACATAAATGATCCAACTGATCATATCCAACATCCAACATGATGCGTACATACATGAATGATCCAACTGATCATATAGATCAGAAACTAGAACATCATCCTGATGCTCATCATCGAACGCTTACATCCACAACCATGTGAAGGATCCCCCTTCCACCATGCTAGGAATGGATACAGAAAATGTCTCCATCACTTCTTCCTTGAAGTGTCGTCAATCCGAAGAACACCAAGCCTCTCTCTGAAGTACTCTAACTTCACTTTGGCTAGTGGCTTCGTCAACACATCTGCAATCTACTCATCTGTCGTAACATACAGGAGCTTCACTGCTCCCCTCTACACCATATCCCTGATATAGTGATATTTGATCTCTATGTGTTTCGACATGTCGTGGAACACCGGGTTCTCAGATAGCTTCACACAACTTTGGTTGTCACAGAAAATACCAGTAGCCTCCAACGGTAGATCAAATAACTTAGACAGTAGCTTCCGAAGCCATACTGCCTCACAACTAGCCAAACAGGCTGCAACATACTCTGCCTTGGTTGTACTCAGTGCTATGCAGGACCGCTTCCTGCTAAACTAGGAGATCACACCTGATCCCATACTGAAGCAACACTGAGATGTGCTCTTCCTATCTGTAGCACTACCTGCCCAATCTGAATCAACATAACCCTGCAGGTTAAACTTTTGATTCACATCATACTTGAGCCCATATTCAATCGTACCCTTCAGGTACCTCAGAATATGCTTTACAACAACTAGGTGAACACCTCTGGGATCCATTAGTAACTGGCTCAATGTGTTCACCGCAAAGCAAATATCTGATCTAGTGTTCGTCAGGTACATCAAGGACCCAATCATCTGATGATACACATAGACATCAACCGGATCAGATGAAGCATCACACAGAAGCTTCAGGTTCGATGCCATAGGTGTGGCCATGGCCTTGCAGTCCATCATCTCGAACCTCTTCAGGATCTCTACTGCATACTTCCCTTGTCTAAGGAAGATTCCATCTGCACTCTGCCACACCTCCATACCTAGAAAATAGTGCATCATCCACAAGTTCTTCATCTCGAACTCAGTAGCTAGCTTCCACTGCGTGTCGACAATCAATCTATCTTCACCTGTAATAAATAGGTCATCCATATACAAAAATAGTATCATTGGATTTCCTTCCTCAACCTTGTCGTAAAGGTTGGAATCCGCTTTACTCTTGGTAAAGCCCAAACTGGATAGAAAGCTGTCTATCCTAAGTTTTGCACATATATGACTCCCTGTCATGTGTCTCAGAAGCAAGTGGCTGCTCCACATACACTTCTTCTTCAACTACACCATTCAAGAAAGCTGTCTTGAAATCCATCTGGTGTATCTTCCCTTTCATCACTGCAGCCAGAGCAAGTACGGATCTAATGGAAGTGTATCTAGCTACAGGAGCAAAAGTCTCTATGCTACCACCTGTAGCATGCTTGATCTTGTAGATCCTCTTGGAAGTAACTACAGACTCCCCTTCAGGTCTTGGGACTGCATCCCAAACATCTTCATGATTTACCAGTACTCCTCAATCATGGCATTCTTCCCAGATCCTGGGAACTTCAATATCTTCAATATTTTCAATAGATAACTTTGTTGTTGAACAAATATTGTAGTCCTTCTTTTGTAGGTGATGGTATACAATCTTTCCTACACAACAAGTTAAATTACATGATTAGAAAACATCTCATAGTTTTCAGAACAAGTTCTTACACATGAAGAAATATGTCATACATTCATGCAATTATCTTAGCCAATGATTCAATACAACATTTATCCATATCTCGTAACTTTCTAGATGCCTTCCAATCTCTACCAGAACATTGTTAAGAGTGTGCACAACTCCCAACATGTCAGCAAAGAGGTTTCATTCTAGATAAGTAGCAATGGAATGTTGTACAGTGCCATAGGCCACTTACCCATGTATATTAGTAGTATACTGTTCATCAATGCAGGGTGAAAACATGAAGTTGGGAAACAATTTTGGCTTGTTTTTGACAAAACAAACTACTAATTTTTATGTTTTTCAAGTTCGACCTATTCAAACCCATATATCCCTTAGGAATTTCAACTTGAAGTAAACACAAAGGTTTTACAGAATTGAATTAGATTTCTACTCGTATTTTTTTAAATTTTTTTATGGACATGTCGTGGGACAAATTTGTTGTCAACCAACGGCATATACTTGAAAATTTTAGGTATGGATAATGAGTGACCCGTGTTGACCATGGTTTTTTGATATACGGTTATTCATTTTAGGGAAAACATTGTAGGATCATATTCTACACATGCTAAACTTGATCCTGGACTATATTTTGAGTTTTTTAAGACTTGGGAACTATTTTTGATTATTTATCCAAACAACATATGTTCAAAAAATGGTACATTATTGACACATGTTTTTGTCTTCTCATTTTGTTCCAAATGTGACTCTTATCAAACAAACTAAAACCAACCCATTGAAGAGGACAGTTTAAGGAACATCCCTGTATATTTTTAAATTTTTTTGGCTTCGGCATTGTGATGATATTGAATTTCCATTGTGACTGATTTTTACGTCACTAAATTTTTTAATGATAAATTTTAGTAAAAAAATAGAAAAAAAATAGTAATCCTAAACGAAATTCGAAAAATTTTATATTATGAGAAAGTAGATTGAATGGCGAATCTATTGGTATAAACTCCAACATGTAATTCTCATTTTTTGCAATGGTCCGACCTTGTTAAAGTGACACATTTATGCATTCTGCAGAAATTCTGTTGGAACTGTTTACCAAAAACTCTCGGCCCAGAAAATGTCTCGGGCGAGAGTCATTCCCACTCAAAAATTAAACCAGAGCTAACGAAAAATCTCGGCTGAAAGTTGATTTAAACTCTCGTCGCAGAGGTTTTAACATTTCTCGCCCGAGAGTTTTGTTACATAATCCACCGAGAATATTTTAGGCCTCGACACATTAAATATTAAATTTCCTTGATTTGTGGGTGGGATTCCACATTATTTGGACGGGATGCCCGTGATTCTCGGCCGAGAATGGTATATAATATCTCGGCCGAGAATGGTATATATAATCTCTCGGCCGAGATACCTTCCAAATTATTTCATCCGAGGATTTGTTTGCAGTGGATTGTTTTTTTAGCTGAGGGTTTGTTTTCAGTTGAGGTTTTTTCAGCTGAGGGTTTGTTTTCAGCAGATTTTTTCAGGTGAGCATTCTTTTCAGCCGAGAGTCTATTCATTCAATTTCAATTATGCCTAATGCTGCACTTGCTCTCTTCTTGGTTGTTGAACCTTGAACTCATCTTATATATTTACAAAATGTTAAATTTCACTTGAAAAGGGTTACAAATCACCATTTCTATCAAGCAAGGTTTGGAGATTAAACTCATTGGTATTGAAAGTAAATTTTTAGTGCTTTTAACGAAGACTATTTTTAGTTCGATAGGCAAAATATTTTAGTACATTTCCATTGAGAAAGTTTTCATCACATTATTCTTTATTTTTTAGAATTAGTACTTGTGCAAATTGTATTGGTTGTTGCATGGTGAAATATTCCCTAAAAGAGGCCTCGTTTGTTTGTATTCACTAAGTTTTCACTACTTTTTCTCTTGAATCACCCATAATGAGCATTTTGATTACATTCGGAATTGTTTTAAGATTTGTAGTATCACATGTCTTTGATGAATATTTGAGATCTAAAGAATTGAGACTGAAGCACATAACAAGTCTTGCACTATTTTGAAATTGTTGTTTTATATGATCATGGTATTCTTGATATAAAGGTAAGGTTAGATCAATCAATGCTTTGCATTCATTTTACATGCATAAGAACTATTTCATGTTGAAGAGTTTTTTGGAAACTATTTGGCCATAACAAGAACTATTTCATTTTGAATGAATAACACGTATTGGGTCAATGTACTGTTCTTTTTTTTGCAGCATATAACTCTCAATTCTCATATGTTTTCATGCATTGGATTTTAGGTCTTTATTTATTTCAACATGGGAAACCGAAAGAAACGTGAAAGAAAATATGATCGCACCACAGTTGATGAAGAGGCAAGGAAAGAGAGACCTCATGTTTCTATGAGAAATTTAAGAGCAAAAAGAGCAATGGAAATAAACGTGGAGGCACATGGCGGTGACGAAGAAATGCAAAATGTGAATGCACATGGCGGTGACAAATAAATGCAAAATGTGAATGCACATGGCAGTGATGAAGGAATCCAAATAGTCGAAGAGCACGTTGATGAAAGAAATGAGGAACATGGAGGTGACGAGGAAATAACAAATGTGGAGCAAACTATGGGTAGCGTTGATATTGAGACCATGAGTGGTGAGTAAATATTTTTTTATATGTTTATAATTTACTTTATAATACTTGAGTATATATATATATATATATATATCTCATTTGAAAGTGAAGAAAATCTTATAAATTTATATTTATTTTTATGCAGGGTTGACATTCAACATACAACATCCTACCACAGTTAGCAATTTACAGAGATTAACTGGAAGCTACAACAATATTGTCATTAATGATATTTTTTTGGAGAATTCGGATCCAAATAAAATTGAAGAAATGGGACCACAAATGCTTGATTGTATAGCTCGTTATAGAGTAGATAAGATAGTCAAAAAATATTTTGAAGGTATTTCTGTCATACAACAAGCTCAAATGTTGCATAAATTGTTAAAGCGAAAATGTCTAAAAGATGCAATTACATTATTGGGCATTCAAAGTGCCAAAGAGGCTAAGTCAAATCAGATTTTATCACAAAATCTAGCCTTGGTCCTTGCATCACTTGCAAAAAAATGATCTCATAATTTCATGGTTGCTCGTAAAGCAATTCTAACAGGGGTTTTTCCAAAAAACACTACAACCAGTCGTTTGTTGTCTACGACTGCAAGAACATTAAAAACATCAAGAAAAATTTTATGGACGCATAAAAAGCTTCGGGTTCAGTTAGATGAGGATGATGAAGTTGCATGTTGGGGTGTTATCTGTAGGCAACCTTATCAAGATAGACTTCCGGGTAATGTGAGGGACATGGTGAAAGAGTTTTGGGATGTAAACTCGCATGTCTTACCAAATGAAAAGGATGTTGTTCGATGCCATATATCGAAAGGAAACTATGAAACTCATGCCAAACACATAATAGCGATCACTCAAGCGGAAATGTTCAAAACTTTCATGGAGAGTAATGTTGATGTGAAGATTGCCCTTAGCACATTTGTGAACCTTAAACCATGGTATGTCAGGCCCATCATTGTTCGTGACACATGTTGTTGTTGATACTATGTAGAATTCGAATTATATTATGACACATTTCTAACTTTTGGCATGCAGTGTTGGCCAAATAACCCCCCTCCTTCGAGTGTTCGTGAATTTGTATCTAAAAGATTATGTGCTCGAGAGAATCATCAAGTATTCTATAAGAAACAATGCGTCGGAGGTAAAAAATGTGAGGAATGTTCTGATTTGGCCCTTTTTAATGCTAACTACCCCATTGATGCAAACGATCCTCAATTGTCAAATCGCATTGTCAAATGCAAGAGATATGTTTATGTTGACTATACTGCAGTTACAGATTCAAAGGCAACATCAAGAAAGCTTAATTTGGTTGAAAGTGATATCTCTTTGACAGATTTTATGAATTTATTCAGGGATCAAATATATAAATATATCAAGCACTCTCACTTAGCACGATGGCAGGACTTACAGTTCAAGCAATCACGAGATGTATTTCCAAAAGGGACAATATTATCCATTGTTGATTTTGCAGAAAATTACACTTTCACTCCGCAAAAAGGAGATACAAAGTGAGTATTATCATTCAGATCAGGTATCTATACTTGTGCATATTACGTATAGACATGCAGAGCTTGATGTCGATGGTTTTGATAGAAATGAAAATAATCATGAAGTGATTAAGGAGTATCATTTCTACATCAGTGATGATCGTACACATGATACATGTTTTTTCCAACATTGTTTTGGTATGCTTTTTCAAGAATTAAAAAGAAGAAGGGTCACTTTTAAAGAACATTGGGTGTGATCAGATGGTTGTGCTGGTCACTTTAAATCGACATGATCATTCTTATGGTTGTATCAACTTCATAGAAACATGGATGTTCGCCACACATGGAGCTTTTTTTAAATGGGACATGGAAAAGGAGAACATGATGCTGTGGGGGCCTACGTGATCCTGTCCCTTCCATAGAGGCAGAGATATCCTCAAAAGAAGGAGGGCATGTGTACCTGGTACCCATTCAAATCATGATGTATTTATGGTTGAATTAGGTGCATCTTTTCATATGACTCCTCACAAGGAGTGGTTTTTTTAATATGAGAAGTATGATGGAGGTGATGTTTTCTTAGGAGATGACTCTACAACAAAAATAATATGGCGTGGAAGAGTTAAGTTGTTGCTAAAGTATTGGAGGATTATAACTCTCCCTGATGTTTTCCATATTCTAGAGATGGATAGAAACTTGATATTCATCGACAAAATGGGTGATGTAGGAATATAGACTATGTTTAGAAAAGAAACATACACAAGGGTTCAAGAATCAATTGTGTTGATAAGCGGAGTCTAGAATGGAAATCTATACAATATATTTGATGAGTGTAATAGTTATGATGTTCCCGAGGGTGGAAATAAAGAATACATGACCCCTACTATCTCTGGAGAAATGAAAATGCTATTGAATCAAAGACTAGGACATATTGGAGAGAAGGGCCTTCGATCATTGCATGGTAATGATATGGTCGAAGTTATGTCTAATTACACACTAAATATTAACATTGCATAGGAAAACATAATCAGTTTAGATTTGCATTTGGTGTTACAAGAAAAAAGGGAATTTTAGAGTTAATGCACGGTGATGTGTTTCGACCTCTGTTTGTTCCATCATTAGGTAAATATGTGTATTATGTTTCATTTATAGATGATTTATAAAAAAACACATGGATTTATTTCATCCAAAACAAATATGAGGTATTTGATAAATTTAAAGAATATAAGGCTCTTGTAGAGAATCATACATAGAATAAAATAAAGGTGTTAAGGAAAGATAATTGTGGAGAATTCCACGGAAGTAAATTTGATGAATTCTATTAGAAATATGGAATAGGAAGGCATGCGAATACTCCATACATGCCTCATAAAAAAAGAGTTTCATAAAGCATGAATAGGGTGTTGATGGAAAATGAAAGGAACATGCTCAGCGGAGCTACGTTAAGACAAGAATTTTGAATAGAGGCAGTGGATACTACATGTTACTTGGTAAATTGTTCACCCACATCATTATTGGTTGACAAAACTCTACATGAGGTATGTATTGGTAAGAAACCATCTCTTAAACATCTAAACTTTTTGGGTGTGATGCTTATGTACATATTCCAAAGGAAAAAAGTAAGTTGGATAATAAAGGTAAAAAATATATCTTTATTGGTTATAAAGATGGTGTGAAAGGTCGGTTTAAACTTTGTATCCTAGTTACTAAGAATATTTTTTACAATCGTGTTGTTTTTAGAGAGGATAAATATGTTCCCAAAAATGAAGTTATACCAAGGGAAAAATAAACCATAAAGAAAATAGAGTTTGATTTAAAGGATGAAGAATTTGACTTGACAGAAGAAGATGAATCAGATGAAGAAGAACCCCATACTCTAGATTTGAGGAGATCATCTCGAGAAATGTGGCATCTAGAAAGGTATTACCACTTGATTTTTGTTCTGGATTTTCTTTATCAATTACCGATGATGATCCTAGAATTTTTAAGGAAGCGATGGACTTAGAGCATAGTAAAATTGGGAAGAAGGCCATGACTAAAAAAATGTATGCCTTGGATAAAAATGAAGCTTGGGATCTAGTTGAGTTTTTAGATGGAATAAAAACCATTGGTAGAAAATGGTTGCTTAATATGAAGTTGAATGCATAAGGTAAAGTGGAGAAGTACAAATCCTTCTTAGCAGTAAAGAGATATTCCTAGGTAGAGGTAATTGATTTTGGTGAAATTTTTTCTCCTATTGCTAAATTAACTAAACTATCAAATTTATTTTGTCTATTGTTTCCGCTTTTGATGTTGAAGTAGAGAAGTGGATGTGAAGACAACATTTCTACATGGGGATCTTAAAGAAAAAATCTACATGAAACAACTAGAAGGTTTTATAGTGAAGGAAAGGAAAGTGTTGGTCTGCAAGCTAAATAAATCCCTTTATGGTCTAAATCAATCACCTAGGATGTGGTACCAAAAATTTCACACATGCATCCTTGGAATGGGGTTTGTAAGAACCAAGTTTGATCATTGTGTATATTCCAAATACATTGGTGACCATAAAGATGGCGTGAAAGGGTTTAAACTTTGTACCCCGGTTACTAAGAATATTTTTTATAGTCGTGTTGTTTTTAGAGAGGATAAACATGTTCCCAAACATGAAGTTATACCAAGGGAAAATAAACCATAAAGAAAATAGAGTTTGATTTAAAGGATGAAGAATTTGACTCGACAAAAGAAGATGAATGAGATGAAGAAGAACCCCATACTCTAGATTTTAGGAGATCATCTCTAGATATGTGGCATCTAGAAAGGTATTCCCCACTTGATTTTTGTTCTAGATTTTCTTTATCAATTACCAATGATGATCCTATAATTTTTAAGGAAGCAATGGACTTAGAACAAAAATTGGGAAGAAGGCCATGACTAAATAAATGTATGCCTTGGATAAAAATGAAGCTTGGGATCTAGTTGAGTTTTTAGATGGAATAAAAACTATTGGTAGAAAATGGTTGTTTAATATGAAGTTGAATGCATAAGGTTTAAAGTGGAGAAGTACAAAGCCTTCTTAGCAACAAAGAGATATTCCTAGGTAGAGGTAATTGATTTTGGGGAAATTTTTTCTCCTATTTGTAAATTAACTAAACTATCAAATTTATTTTGTCTATTGTTTCCGCTTTTGATGTTGAGGTAGAGCAGTGGATGTGAAGACAACATTTCTACATGGGGATCTTAAAGACAAAATCTACATGAAACAACTAGAATGTTTTATAGTGAAGGGAAGGAAAGTGTTTGTCTACAAGATAAAGAAGTCACTGTATGGTCTAAAGCAATCATCTAGGATGTGGTACAAAAAGTTTCACACATGCATCCTTAGAATGGGGTTTGTAAGAACCAAGGTTGATCATTGTGTATATTCCAAATAGATTGGTGAGCATTACATTAATATAATGGCGTATGTCAATGACATGTTGATTTGGAAACAACATGAATGTCAACAAGGAGGTGAAATTGCAGCTATCCTCTAAATCTCGCAGGAAGGATCCCGATGCTACCAACTTCATTATGGGGATAGAGATTAAAATAGTTTGTGCAAACACTAAACTCTGCTTGAAGCAAAGAAAATATGTTGAGATGATATTGCATAGGTTTAGTATGCATGAATGTAAATTGGTCAAGGTCTCGTTCATGTAGGTGTAAAATTATCTATAGATTAATGTCCCAAGACACTTGAAGAGGAAGAAGACATGTCACAAGTTCTTTGTGCTAGTGTTGTTGGCAGTTTGATGTATGAAATGGTATGTACTAGACTGAACATTGTCCATGCAATAGGGGTTTTGAGCATATATATATCAAAACTAGGGAATGAGCACTAGATAGTTATAGAGAGGGTCTTCATGTATTTGCATGACACTATAGATTATATAATTTGCTTCCTAGGAAGACCTTGACTAGATAGAGTGATAGATGTACAAGGGTTTGTTGATGCATACTAGGCTATAGATCTTGATCATAGAAGATCTACAAGTGGTTATGTGTTTAAGTTATTTGGAGGAGCTATGATATTTGGATGAGTAAGAGGTATGCTGGATTTGCACTCTCAACTAGAGAAGTTGAATGGAAACCACCCATGCAACTAAAGAAGTTGTATGGTTGCAGAGATTGTGTTCAAGTATTGAGTTTGTACATAAAATTATAAGGTTATATTGTGAAATTCAAAGAACATTTTTTCTAGCAAATAACCCTGCTTGTCACACTAAAACAAATCATATTGATGTGTAGTACCACTTTGTCATAGATATGGTTGAGCACAAGAAGGTGTTGTTGGAGAAGGTTACAGTTTGAAGAATGTTGTAGACTCATTAAGTCTGTTAGTACTGAAAAGTTCTCTTGATGTAGAGAATATATGGGCATTACTGTCCTAGACTTATGATATCATCATAGCATGGTTCACTGTTTTTGCAAAGAAAACAACAAGTGGGAAAATGTTTGGCATGTGTTGTATTCTTTGAATGAGGGTAGCACCAACCTATGACATGGTAGTTTGGTTTCGATTAAGGATTTCCATGTTAAATCTCTTTATATTGTGTTTATAATATTATTTTAATCTAACCTAAAATACCTTTGTCATTACTCCACCATCTCATCGAAAAGAGGCCAATGATATTTATGTGTGACTTATTAATGTAATTCACTAACACGATTATTAAGGAAGAAGATATATTGAAGATATATTTACCTATCAACTCTAACATCAACCACGAATTAACTAATCCTAACCAACACAACAATAAGAATCTTCAAAATTCGAGGGCTTCTAAAGATTGACTTCCTTCCCATGAAGTGTCACACAACAAAGTGTAGAGAAAATGATGCTTATAACGCAAATAATTTATTATGGATTATTTATTGTATATAGTGTACACATTTTAGGTTATTTATTGTATACAATGTATGAACCTTGCATACATCAATACAAAGCCACACATCCAATGCTTTTAAGCTTTAGTTAGTTTCGATTTGTTTGCACTTTGGAGTGTCTCAAGTAACAATATTCAAAATTTTAGTTATATGGTTCTAGCCAAATACGCTGAACAAAGTCTTCAACAATGATAAAAATGTCGCTTGCAAAGTCTTTTAACAATGTTAAAAATATTAGTTACATGGTTTTAGGCAAGTACCCAATGAAATAAAGTCTGATGGAAAATATCAATACTTTAATTTTTAAAACAATTTTTATGATATAATTATATAAAACTTTAATTAAAATAAACAAAGTTATAAATACAATTCAATAAATAATTTTAATTTAAATAATATGGATAATGGGAACACCGTGAATACAAAGGAGATGATTTAATATATACGATGATATGACAGTCCAATAACAACCAATTCTTTTGATGTCACAATCATTCCTGAGAGGGAATGTTCAAACAAAGAGAACAAAACATCGAAATTCTTCTATAATTTTTTAAAGTACGCTCATGTTTGATAAAAAATCATGCAGCGTCAAATACACAGACATAAACATATAGCCTCAATATGAGGGGTATGCCCCTCATACGAGGGGTAACTATGCTTCAATATGAGGGCCATACCCGTTATATTGGACTCTAAACCCACAAACGAGATACGTCATTCCGATTTATTTGCCAGCTTGCAAAGACAGCCCGCCATGGTTAATTGAATCGTAGTGAGAGTGGGCTGCAATATTTGAAATGGCGGGCTAGCTGGCGTTTGTTATTTGGCGTTGAAATAATGGGAGCTGTTTGTAATATTTGGAACGGTGGGAAGCTGGGAGGATGCACAGAAACATGTGGCAAAAGAAATTGGGGAAGCACCAGGGGTTAATGCACGTAATCCGAAAGGTTAGATGTATGTAATTTGGTAAAATTTGCTAATCACGAGTAATCGGTACCAATAATGACAAAAGTTTGGATTAATAAATGTAATGGTGTTAACTCATTAAATTTCATCCTTTTATTAACACTAGTGGATGTGACTGGTAATATATCAGCGTTGATGAATCTTACATCTAGTAGGGAAATTTGTCATAAAAAGGAGGAATACCTGCCTATCTAGTATCCACGTTATTAATTAATTATATTTCAAAATAAAGAAGTTTAAACCCGGACTATTTTGATTTTCCAGTCTGTTTTTGGTTGGAATCTGGTGATGCTTTTTATGAAATCAGAATTACTCGAATTTTGTGCTTTTTAAATGCTGTGCTTTTTAAATGGTGATGGGCAGTTTAGCCTTCAGCTAGAATTTACATTTCCTGTGAAGATGTAAACTCTCTTTAGATTGGGGCTAAGGCAGCTATGTTGGCATTCCTTGTCCACTTAGGGAGGGGTGGTCCATATAATTAAACCTAGCTCATTTATTTGCATGCCTTAATTTACTCTTTTTCTGTTTAATAATTTATATAAGATAATATATGCAAATGGTGATTCTGAATGTATAAAAGGATTCAATACTTTAAAAAAAATTCTAAGCATAAGTATTCTGCAAATTTAAATAGTATTATTCAAATTTTAAGAATTAGTGTAAAATTTTTGCCAAATTCAATTAAAATTACACCTAAAAAATC
Organism: Larix kaempferi; assembly: GCA_027924585.1. Taxonomy (NCBI): domain Eukaryota; kingdom Viridiplantae; phylum Streptophyta; class Pinopsida; order Pinales; family Pinaceae; genus Larix; species Larix kaempferi. Next base: position 3,060,224 of record BSBM01000013.1, read on the forward strand.
CATCTAAAATGGTCAAAAACCTCCAGTATTTAGGCTACTTGTTTGAAAATTGCATATGTCATCCTTCATTAATTGATTTGTAGGTGTATTTAGTTTTAGGTTTAATTGCATAGGTCATCCTTCATTAATTGATTTGTAGGAATATTCAGTTTTAGGTTTAATTGCATAAGTCATCCTTCATTAATTGATTTGTAAGTGTATTCAGTTTTAGGTTTATGTGTATTAAGTGAGTTGTAACAACATATAATACTAAAACACCTACTAAGTTTATGGAAGACAAAACATCTTAATAATCATTCATTCTAATTTTAAAGTGTGTAAGATATTAGAACATTAGGGCATGCATTAGGGTTACATCATAAGCAAATTCTATGTACTCAAGCAGTATGAAGAGCTTATCTTTAATGGTGGCCATCTAGGGGTAATAGTCTAAGCTTTTAAAGGAGGCCTGGTTAAGGTGGAGGATCAAATTAGCATAGTCATCGAGCTGCTAATAGCCCCCTAGAGATCATGTCTTTGATGAACTCTAAAAGACCTTGCTCACATGGGATATTGCTCACATGGGATAAGAGGAGGAGCTCTACCATGGGTTTTACTTGCATCTACACTAGGTCCACTAAGTAGTTTTAAGGGATAATGCAGTTGTGTTGTTGGTGGTGGAAGGTGAGGAAGAAGTAGTGTTCTCACCCAACACGACTCGAATCTCAACGATGAAGGCACAACGAGGGTTAATCTCCATGTGCTGTAAATGATTGAGGTGATGGCATGGGTCCCAACAATGAGCTTTGCTAGATAGTGTATGGCAATGTTGTTGGGAGGCCTAGAATCAATTCATTTTCAGTGGATTTTATTGTGAGATGTCATTATCAATCCATGATATGATGAATCTTGTTCACTATGCATATTCTTAGTGAGTGAAGGAGGAGGTAAAAGGGATATGTAAAAGGGTAATGACAAAGCAATAAGGATGTAACTAAGTTATTTTCTTTCCATATTTGATTTTTGTGTCCCTATCCCTAGTTAGGTTTTTGACCCAGTGTGGCATGTAATGTTTTTTTCCTACTCCATTTATGTTTTTTTGGGTGGCTATAGATTTTGGTTATTAAGTGAGGTTTTTTTATTATTATTACTTTTTAAATAAAAAACTCTTTTTATTTGCAGATTTTTTACAACTCAATGACACATGTAGCTTCCACTTCTGAAGATGGATAAGGAAAGATAGCCAATAGTTTTTTTCTAGGGGGTGATTTTGTTTCTCAATGTGATCCTTTTTTGGTTTCACTTATTCTTCATTGCCCTATACTATTGTTGGTTTTGTGTTGGTTTCTTTCTATAAAGGTGGTTGTGTTTCAATTAATACCTAGGTTTAGCATCTCATAATCAAACTCCTCTCCCTCATCAATAACATGCATGTAATTTCATCACCCATTTTGGTTCAATCAATTTCCCATTAGAACTGATTTGAATATTAAACATACAACCATTATGGGAAGAATTATTCATATTCCTTTGACTGCGAATATGAATTCTAAAATAGATTTGACTATTAAACATACAACCAACCATAGTGGGAAGAATTATCTATATTCCTTTAACTGCCAATATGAATTGTGAATTCTAAAATCAACCTTCCATTATCGACATGACTTACACTTATAAGTCCATAATACTACTAATGTAGTCTCTTATTCTAAGTGGTTATTTGAGCAAATGGACAACCTAATAAAGTACTAATAGAATACCTTAAAAAATTATGAACCATGGATTTGATCCCAAATTCACCCAAAAAAAAAATTACATGAATTAACCATCGTTAAAGAACACAGGACTTTTAAAACTTTTTCAACAGACTTTCTTGGCATGCATTTTTTGAACTCCATACATCATTTGAGGCCAACCTAATTTCCACAAAATCATCCCACTCAAAGCCCGTTGCTTAGAGATTGGGTAGGCTACATGATGCTTTGATTGCAAAAATAGATAATCCCCTCCCTATGTGTTCCATTTGATAATACACTGTAGCGTTGTGTTCAAAAAGTCAATTTTTACATAACATTTGATCATCCCCTTGCAGAGGAAAGCATCGCCACATGCCAAACTTGTGTAGTCTTTTTCACTTGATTCCCGCAGCAACCATGGAAGTGGGAATTGGATTTGGATTTGGCAAAAAAAAAAAAAAAGAAAGATGATCAGAATGCATGTGCATGCGATGACATGAAGTTTGATTTGGAGATGCAAAGGCAAATAGGCACTAAGAAGACGTTTTGGAAAATAACGACATATCCAATCTACATGAAGTTTTGATTGGAAATTTGGATACCTCAAACCATTGCATAGAGTCTTGCAACATTATTGCTATTAGAAATTTAGATCCAAGGGATCCCACATAGATGCCAAGAATACTACCTGAGTTGTCATGAAAAGCTACTCCATAGCAGCTTGACTAGGGTTTCCCTTGCTAGCACTGTCAAAGTTGAGCTTGATGAAGTCCGGATAAGGTGAAGAACAGGAGGTTGGGCAAGTTGTATGGCATGATGAAGCAGAGGGGGTATTGGCTGCATTGGGGTGAAAGACCCCAAGTGCAAAGAATGATTATATCTTCAGGTCTTCCTTTGATAATCTTCTGCACTCCAAGGTTTAATGAGAACTGTTTTATAACTGTTGGATTGGATCTTATGCCATATTTAATTTGCTTGGAGAGAGGGTTCTCGAAAGATCCGTCTATTTCTTTCCTTCCCATGTTTCCCACAAGAGGAATCCTGGTAAAAGTTGTCAAATTCTATTTCACAAGAGGAATCCTGGTAAAAGTTGTCAAATTCTATTTACCAAACTATTGTCAAAAGCCCGAGTTCTCCAAGCTCCTATAGTCTCTTTGATACTTCCCTTGTTAGGATCCCAGCTTCTGAAGATGAGGGCACTTCAATCCCAAAGAGATGCAATGAAAATGCATTAGTTAAGGTGTTCAAGATCTTCAGTAGAGTTGCCACAGAGAACACATTTTGAGGGTCCCTCGAAACTCCGTTTGAGGAGACGATCCCATGTGAGAACCTTTCCGAAAAGTTGATCTACTTTGGGCCATAAGTGCTAAGTCCATATATGTTTCCATATTCTTTCACCTAGTTCATTGTTGTGATTTGTCCAGTGAATAAGCCTGTTTGAGATTGAATGTGCCCCAATTTTTAGCCGATAGGCGCTACAATGAACATTTCATTGTATATGGAGGGCGATCGCCTGCTTTTAATCAGGATTAAGGATGGGCGACTCTGATGAAGGATGGGAGCATATTTTTTCCTCGAGCACATCATCCAATGGCCCGAATTTAGGGTTTACTAAAAGGTAAGCCAAAAGTCCCTTTGCTAATCAGAATTTGGTTTACGTTTTTTTGCTAATCACAATGTAATCACACTGTTGCCATGCGGTGGGGAAGGGAAGGGAATCGATCGGTGGCGCTGTGAAGCGAATCGATCGGTGAGGAAGGGAATCGATCGGTGGTGGCGTGGTGGTTTTGCACGAAGCCGAGGGGGCTCACGAAGAATCGGGGCGTAGTGGCATTGATAATGCACAGCCCTCTGTAAGTCATTAGAATGTTTTTGCTCTGTAAGTCATTAGAATGTTTTTGCATATAAACATATCATTGCAACAATCTTCATGCTGTGAGTAAACACCTACTTGATATAATGGAATTTACAGCTATTGCGCACTGAACAGGGCTCGAGAAAATAATAGCAAGACTTCACACAGTGGGGAAAGGAATCGATCGGTGGTGGCGCTGCGGTGGTTTTGCACGAAGCGGAGGGGGCTGACGAAGAATCGGGGCGTAGTCGCATTGATAATGCATAGCCCTCTGTGCAACTTGATGAATCCATTGAGTGTTTTGTGTTTCGCCCAGATTTGTAAACGAGAGGCTAGCATATATTTAAAAGGTTATTTGAGATTTACACATAACCTTATTGCTCCTGGATTTGTTAACTCTTGCTTCTGCATTTCTGAAAATCAGAAATGGCACTGATGAACAAAGGTTTATTCTTCTTGTAAATTTTAATTTTGTTTTCTGTGCATATACATATATCATATTTCTGCATTTGTTTTGGTTCCTTGTAACAATGCAATTTAGATTTTCGGTGTCATGAATGCTCTATTTTTATTAACAACACTATGCGTAAGCTTTAATCGTATCATTTTTCCACCGCTACAGTTTTGATAGTTGCTATTTTATCTTTTGAAATTGTAGAAAATTGTAATAACAAGTACACTCTAGCTAGGTTTTTTACAAGTACACTTTGTTCTTTGATGGGGAGTTCTTGATTGTTTTATACGACGACAATTCGAACCATATCAGGGAGTGGTTTATATACACATTAACTAGAGAAGCCATCTTGTAAAATAGTTTTTATATTTAAAAAAAACCAAAAAATTAGGTTTTGGATTAATTGTTTGTTTTGTTTTACTCAGATTAATAATAAAAAAAATGTTTTGGAAGCTTAGTAAGCTTGAGTTACAATTTGGTTATTTATTTGGTTTATTAAGTAACGAAATTATTGCATGTCACACAGGGGCTTACCACGAAAGTCTTTTTTTAATTATCCAAAAATATTAATTTTTAACTTTTATCGAAAACTGCCTCTACTCTGATAACATTAAACTGGAATTTATGCTAGTCGATTTCAGGAACTCAAAATTTCAAAATTTACATTGGTAAACGGCCAAAACAGTTATTATTATACAGTTATTATAATAAAATATTATAGTAAATAGCAAAAACTTTATAAAAAACCTTAATCATTCTAAACAAAACATATGATAAAACATGATCATAAGTTAGAAAAGGGATGATTTTTTCACATTTATGAGATATTAGTACAATGTGTAGACATGATTTTAAATAAATTTGTTAAACTAACCAAACAATGAAAACATTACCGAAAAACTATTGACAAACTACTAAATTATCATTGACAAACTACTGAATTATCATTGACAAAAGCCAAACTACTTTTGACAGCATTGCCCTCAATTTTAGCAAAAACTTTATAAAAAACTGTAATCATTCTAAAGAAAACATATGATAAAACATGATCATAAGTTAGAAAAGGGATGATTTTTTCACATTTAAGGGATATTAGTACAATGTGTAGACATGATTTTAAATAAATTTGTTAAACTAACCAAACAATGAAAACATTGCTGAAAAACTATTGACAAACTACTGAATTATCATTAACAAAAGCCAAACTACTTTTAACAGCATTGCCCTCAATTTGTGATCCCTATCGGCGTTTTCATCTGCAGATGTGCTAGTTATATCCCCATCAAAGAATATATTGTTCATTCTCGGTAGAGAGCAATGGATAGAAGCTCCATTTAAAGACTAATTTTCATGCTTTTTCTTTGTTTACAAAAGTAAAGTCCCTAAAACCCATCTTTTGTGTATCCTTTGTGTGAAGAAACTCTTAGTAGCATCGATATTACCAATGGAAGTCGAATATCCCCAGTAGAAGGATGATGTGGTTGTGTGAAGTATAGATTATGGGTAGACATTTTATTTATAGATTCTTTTGAAAATAAAATATGAACTAGGTATAAACATAAAATTATCATAACATAATAATATATATATATATCTTTTCAAGACCTTTTCAACAAGTTAAAAAAATCCCAAAACTAATGTTTAGGTAAATAATTAAGTTAAAATTACTAATGTATGTGTTAAAATAATGCATGTTGTACATTTTTAAAGTATGTACATATTTTATAACCCATGCATGTTATTTTAAATTCATTTTTTTTCCATTTTTTCAATGTTTCTAAATATTTTTATTTGTCACATTAGATTTAAATAAGCTACACAAATCCATCACCAATGAAATTACACAAGCATATAAAACCGAGAATGGATATTCCAAATATAAAATTAAAACATTGTTTACTATTCTTTATTTATTTTTGTCTTATATACCATAATCTTAAGTAAAGATATCTTTTGTTCATATTATAAAGTTTTATTTCCACACCCATTTTGAAAACAAATTAAATAGTGCACTAGCTTAGACCATAAAATTGTTTGACCATGTTAAGACCGTGAAAACCTACACTAATGCACAATTTTGTATTTTCAAGGATATAACGAGACATCTTAATTTTTTTTAAAGAAAATTCTATCACTTAAATAGTGAATACATACATTAATATGAAATATGCATTATATTTTGTAAGGAAAAATAGCATACTATGAGGAAAACTCAAATATCATTTGATCATACAAAAAATTATAAATAAAACTTATATCTTACGGAAGCTAATTCGAATTCCTACATTAATCTTCTCACACCATATTTAATTTCATTGTGAAAATACCTAAAATCAACTCTCCAAGTTAATGGATTGTTGTTTTTCCATGTTTGTATTGCCACTAACCATCACTTTCTTGCATTCATGGACAATAAAACAATACTTTGTTTAATATATCTAACTCATTCATTTTTATTTTAACTCTTTTTTCTATTTTTTTTTACACTTCTTATTGTATCAATATAGTACCTCGATTAATGACTTCACCGGAAGGGATGTATAAATTAATGTAATTTACCTCAAAGGATTTGAGTAAGGGAAGTAGCAACAATAACACCAATTAATTACCTACTGCTAATTTTTGGTAGCACCTCTAATTCTATCAATCAATACTCTTTTCAATTTCTCATCACGAAGGTTGAACACAATGTAACGATGCACCTTCTTCCTCTCCATTTTCAGTTCTATAGACAAACTCTATTGCATTCATCACCTGGTCTATCCTTGTCATTTATGTTAAACTTTGATACAATGGCTTTGGTCTCTTCTTATATCATTGGGTATTTTTGTCATTTACGATAAACTTTGATACAGTGATTTTGGTATCTTTTTATATCATTGGTTTTTTTATGTTATTTTGTTTTAGTTTTTATATATATAACTACTTTATTTAATAATATTTAATTTAAAATTATACTAATTTTATATTATATTATAATCATTATAAGAGATTTATACTTAGACAATATTTTTTTATGTTACAATAAATATTCAAAACAAAAACATAAAATAATTTTTATCTTTTTTTAAGTAGTTTATCTTTTAAGTAGATATGGAATCTTGGAGTTACCATGATATTTTCTTACCATTATAATAGGTAGAATTCCCAAATTCCTAATTTTTATAAAGTTTAGTTGATGAATTTCTAAAATTCTCCACTTCTTGAATTATTTTAAATTTTCAAGTTTTTATCAAATTATTAAAATTCTCAAAATTGTTCACATAAATTACTTAGACAACCTTCTTTTATTCTTATATGTTATGGAAATTAAAAACCTAAAACTAAAAACTCCAAATATACTTTTCATTGAAGTAGCCACTAGCTAAATACTTTATTATTTAGAGTAAATCCTCTACATCCAATCTCCAATAACATCATCCAATAATGAAAAACTTCAGTGCATAATCTTTTTATCTATAAAATGATAATCTTTGTTTCTTTTGCAATTAAAAGAAAAAATTGGTTTCATCCCCTCTTACTTCTTTCCTTGTATTGACTCATTTGTTTATCACTTTATGCTTTGGATTTAGGCATATCTCTTCTACCACCTTAAATTTTTAAATGTACAAAAAAAATTGGAATCATAATAAAAATATAAATATTTTTATTATTATAATAAAATCATTTGAAAAATAGATTTGGTTTCCTTTTATGTCATTTTCTTTGTAATTATATTATTGTTATAATCTAGTTTTAATTTATTTAATTTAATATAAAATTCTCAAATTATTGATCAATTATATTAACATGACTTTTATATTAGATTATAATAATCATGAGAACTTTATACTCCAACAATTTCAGGCAAAATTAACCAATTCATTTTTATATAGTAGTAGTGCTAAAATAATAATAATGAGTAAAGAATCATAGAAGGATTCACATAATAAATTTAAGTCATAACATGTGTATTCATAGGATATTAGATAGTACCTTTAATTTGATGTTAATAACCCTCCCAACACATCACTTCAAATATTTTTTTCACTAAATATTGTAAATATTATTGGTTTTACAGAAATTTTTATATCCGTATTATTTCTATTTTTACTATATTGTTATTTATATTTAACATATGTATCTAACATCTACTTTATAAATGTTATTTAACATATCTACTTAAGCTTTGAGTCAAAATTATGAAACATGTGCCTCAAATATTTTGTACCACTTTGCTCTTCATAAAATGTTTCACTTCCGACAAAAAAATCACAACAAATCTTCTCATATTGCTTTCCAAAGGGACATCACCTATTAATTCCAATGTTTTAATAATTCCAATTTTAAAAAAACATCAATAATCCAATATTAACCTTTTTAAGTCATATGATATTCTAACAAACAACACCTCTTACTTTCAACCTCTTTGTAATTTCAATAAAAAGAAAAATAATGGTAGTTAGTGGAAGAACCATACAACTTGTACATAGTGTCACGATCACCTTTAAGTATATAATTTCTTAACATAAAAATTAATTATAACTAGTGGAAGAACCATACAACCTTTACATAATGTCACGATCACCTCTAAGTATATAATTTCTTAACATAAGAAAAATTTTCAAACTCTTTGTTGTAGAAATAATTTTATCTCTAAGGATTGTGCAAATATCATATTTAAATTCAAGGTCTTTCAACTAAAACCTCTTTTAATCAAAAGTTTTTATCTTTCCATGGAATAATTTAAATATCTAAAGTGAAATTCATGATTTTATTCTTTAACATTAATATTGTACTTTAAAATTTTGGTCATTTATAATTTTCTCTAATTTAAATATTTTTATATGAAGTTTAGAAAACCCCTCACTCCCTTAATATCATCCAAAATATTAAATTATTTTTTATCTATTTTTAAATCTTCTAACTTATAATCTATTTATATAATAATCTCTTATGAAAACCATAAATTTCTTAAAAATAATTTATGTAATATATATTATTGCACTAAGTTAAATGAGGTGCTCTATAGCCTAGTATGGAGGAGATGTTTTTAAAAATAACGTTTGTAACAAAATAATTAAAAAAAATCATGTCAGCTCATAAAATAAAAAGTTATGGAAAGTATTTAAAAAAAATTATGGGAGATATTGTAAAACATTTGTAACAAAATAATTAAAAAAAATTCACGTCAGCTCATAAAATAAAAAATTATGGAAAGTATTTAAAAAAATCCATGTTGGTTCATAAAATAAAATATTATGAAAAGTAATTAAAAAATAGATGTTCGTTTATAAAATAAAAACTTAAAACTTAAACTCGGATCTCTCAATCAAGAGAGATCAAATTTCTTAAGTTTAAATTTAAAAAAAAGAAATACACCTTAAAACATTAGATCCCTCTCGATGCTTGATAGATACTAGATTAAAATAAATCTATACAGATATATTAATGAGAAGTGATATCAACCTTTTTATAATGGTTTTGAATACATATATAAAGACATATATGATTGCTTGTTTGCTTGTTGTAACTAACTATATCTCGTGGGTCAAAACTTTCCATGTCTCATATTATGTATTAATTGTCCTCACCTTTGTGTATTCATTTTGAATGCATGTGAATGCTTAGTGTAACAATATGGATATAGGTCTTATACTATGTTTTAATGAGAATTTAGGTTGGGATTTTTTAAATCAGATAATAAATTTTAAATTTATAACTGTTCATATTATGTATGACAAACAAGATTTAATAATTTTACAAACAAGATTTTAAATTATAAGTAGATTTAATACCTTTAAATGCCATACTCAAATATCTATATTACCTTTATACAACCCTAATAAATAATACCAACTATAAAATGTGGAGTTCATATTCAAAGTCATTACTGAGCATTTAATGCTCTTCTGGTTAGAAGTATCCAGCCACTACTTCCACTTCACAGAGAGTCAAAGTCAATCGATTGAAATAATTGCAATTCTTGGGATGTTGGTACTGCTGTCTTCCCATTGAAATTGTCTGCTACTACTGACTTTTGGTTTGTTGAGTCGTCGACAGCCGTACATCAATCAAGTCGGCTATGACTCAAATTTTCCAGAAGGACAAAGCAAACGCGTTTCTTACCAAAACCATTCATGCGGGTTAATTTACAGCACGGTAAGAAAAACCTGCCCGGGGATTTTACAAATTTTATAGAGCGTACCTCTGACTGGGGATAAGACCCATTTTACAGTGCGTATAAAGAAGCACAAGCCCACGAAAAGAAAAGAAATGTTCCTTTTTTTTGTTGCCACAAACCTTAGATGTTTGTATTTGTTTGTATCTGTACAATTACTCTTCTTTCTGACAATTTATTTCAAAATATAGCTCTAGTAATCCCGGAGAGAGGCACAGTCGCAAAGAATAGAGAATATATAGTTATACCACTATATAAAATTAGCCCGATACAATGCAAAGACCAGTATTTTCCCTCCGCTATTCTGAGACACCTGGGTATTGTAGTATTCCATGAACTGAGATAAGTATGTGGTCATGACCGCGTGCAGTTCTAGAAGAATTGAGGCCGGGTGGGTGGTATCATGACTCGATAGAATAGTAGAACCACTAAATGTACTGCGACCGGATAGTGGAGCCACTAATTCGAGTCAATAAGAATTATGTACCGTTGGAACAAATACTGCACCCTTGGTCAAAGTTCAATTCTTGTGAGGGCATCATATTAGTGAGGTTGTTATGGAGGCACTTGAAGTAGAAGTTGAACATCTGGTTACATCGAAATGGATTATGTATCAACGCCCACTCGGATGTCATCCTTAAGACTAGACATTAACTTTTACACCCTTGTTGAAACGTGGTTGAAACCACAACTTAAGCATTGGATCCAATTGTGGAATATCAATGTTTTCATAATACGAATGAGAAAACAAACCTATAGGTTAGTGGCTAGTAATGGAGCTTTGTGACACCTCTAGGTTTAACCTTAGTTAATCACCTCTTTCTAGTGACCAAAATGGTTCTGAATATAGACCTTGTTTAGTCATAGGTATCTTCAACCTTAGTTAATCACCTCTTTCTAGTGACCAAAATGGTTCTCAATATAGACCTTGTTTAGTCATAGGTATCTTCTAGTCTATAGGCACGATGAAGAAGACAAGCTCTCCTCCTCCCTCTAGAAGCTCTTGGGATATGAAGAAGACAAGCTCTCTCTCCTCCTCCCTCCTAATCACACCATTTTCTTACGTGGCCTCTCCACATCAGTCCTCCTACCCACATGGCACTTCCATGTCATCTTTCCATGTGGCATGGGTGGGGTCCGTATAAAAACTTACATTTTTTTAAATTTCAAAATTCAAATTCTTGACAAGTAGCTCTTGAGTACTCTTGTCATATTCTTATAATCAAGTGATCAACTCAAAATGACAACTAGCCATTTCCAATATTGTATAAGCATTCTATAAACAAACGGAACCAGCTATTTCCTCTTACTAGTAGATTGTGTAAACTTGAATCTTGCATTCCTTTTTTTTTCTAAGTTATCACAGGCTCCCTGCTAGTTCTGAAAACCAAATATGAGCACCTTAAGATAAGAATTTATTTAAGAAATTATCAAAAAATTTGTCTATAAATTGTAACTTCATCCAAATTTTGTTAAAACTCGTGAATTTTCCATAATAGTTCTTTCTGAATTCGACCAACCTATTTCAATTCCATCTTTCAATTGGAAAAAAACTTTTTTAAAATTCTTTTCCTGGTGCATTTTATCAAACACTTCATGTGCAACCTAAAATTCTACCTGTAGAATTCAAATTTCAGTGCATGCACTCCCAGTGCTGCAACCTGGGCTCTGATACTAAATGGTCACATGTACCCGGTGACGTCACAGTGACTTTGGGGACCTGGGTACTGAAATCTACTATCTGAATTTGCCTTTGATACGCTGTTTTATTCTTCTAATAATTTCAATTATACATTTACAACAGAATAATTATGTGTATAATTAATCATAAAACATATATAATTGTTTCCATAAGAATGCATTTACATAGACATTATTTTGGTTCCATAATTCATATGATGGTAGTGAGTAATATAATCATAAATAAATACCATAAATTTATTCACATAATGAAGTTATCTGAAATATGGCCAACTAACTGCAAACCAAGGACATTCCTCCCAGCCATAGGCTCTGTCAAGCCATATATTTCTTTGACATAGCCACCCCCGAGCTGGGGATACCCATCCAGAAGAAGGTTCCTAGTTTCTTCTACAGCTACCCAATCCTCTATTCTCGGTCTAGCTCCAATTCCCTGTTTTGGTGATGGTATTAAATGCATTGGTGGTTTAGATCTGACAACAATGATGGTTTTTCAATGGAAGAATGATGAAACAATCGTTTAGTATTCAAATGGGTGTCTCTGATAGGAAGGAATGAATGGAATTAATGGCTAGCTCTCTCTTTTTATATGCATGGTTGAGACCATCCAAGTGGCACCAAGGTTGATAGGAACTAACCACTTGGCATCCATGGGGTTGGACACTTTTCCCCCTTTTCTGAAAGGAGAGTTGGACAAGTGGTATATTTTGAATTGGACATGTTTTCCCCCTCTAATTACTAGGCATAGGATGATCATCTCCCCCTTATGGAAGGATGGCCCCCCATCTCATCTTTGTCCTTCTTGGTTTGCAGTAGTCATGTGCTTTGTATTAAATATAAAATGTACATAATTACATCTTCATGTCTAGCACTAGCCATATCATCCATATGTACATCACTAAATTGCTTGACCTTAAGAACATAAAACCCCTCATTGTGTTCTTTCACGTTCATCTTTTCTACAAAAATAGGGATGCAAAGGTTATCAATTTATCATAGGACATGACTGGATTGTGGCTACCAAATGATATTGGCATGAGTTGTCAATTGTGGCAAGGACAATTTGGAGCACGATTATATTACATTTAACTCCATACAATGACTCAAAATTTCATTGTATTGTTTTTTAATGATCATTATTAATTAATTATAAATGTCATACAATTTCATTATATTGTTTTTTAACGATTCTTATTACGTCCCCGAAGGGGATCATATATGTTTCGTTGAATGCCCATTAATTTGGGTTCTAGCCTATAATTTTTTTTCTCTGCCTGTAGTTTGGATAAAGGTTGGACTAATATTTTATAAAACTCGAATTTTAAAAATGACTTTTAAAAAAAATTATTGGCTGCAGGGACTAATCTCATCCTCGTTTTTTGGTGCCCAGGAGGGGGTGGTGGGCTAATGTAAGCAGGTTTTTAATGCTGTTCAGACTGTACAAGTTTTTAATGTTGGTCACCACCTGTATTATGGATTGCATAGTCCATTAGCCCTCTTTAATGTTGGTCCATACGCCGTCGTGGATAAGGTGTCAGGTGCGAATTCATGCGTCTCGTTGTGGAGAAGGTGCTAGGTGTGAATTCATGCGTTTGGGGGGCTTGGAAACCATCAGTGTTCGGGCATTTTTTCATGGTTTCGGATTTATTACAGGTTCGGATGGCATGTGAAAGCGATCTTCTCAACAAGGTCGAGCCAATGATCATGGCAGCAACAGGTACATGTACTGTTCGTTCTTTGCCTATGTCCATTGTAGGTTCAGGTACAGGTACTAGTCCTGCTTTCCCTATGCCCATTTTAGGTTCGGGTACAGGTTGTTTTACTACTTTTCTTATGCCCATTGTAGGTCATGTTTCTTCAAATCCTTTAAAATTGCAGTAGCACACACAAGCCCCACCTTCAGCTCATATATTCTGGCCCCATCGACATTCGTCTCCTCGGCCGGAATGGGTTTCGAATTTCAGGGGGAACAGTTGAGTCACAAGCCATACACTTTCATGCTTTGGGGGACTAAGGATCTAGCATTGGATGAACATAGAATTGACCATTCCTTAGAGCAAAGCAACTTCCATTTCTATTGATTCTTCCAAAAGAATGTCGTTTTGTCCATAATTTTGATTTCGCCTGCGATTTCTACATAGACTAACTGCTTTTTTACTGTGTTATAAGTCAGGAGGGCATTCCCATTTTGGAATTTTGAATTTTTGAACAAATCTTGTGCTCAAAGAACCTACAATATTTTTTTTTGCTTTGCATAGGTGTCTTATTAAAAGCTTTAAGTGAAAGATATAGACTGCACTCTAATTGGAATGCATACTACATAATGGGAATATTCTTGTTGCAGTATTTTCAAGAGAGATATGAGGACTTTTGCATCAAAATTTATGGACCTTTCTACAAGAAGGAAAATGGCCAACATCCGATACTACAATAACATACTGTTGCTCAACCATTTAGTTTTTGCAATATTAATTATTGTATATGTTGCTAACTTGCTATCCAATTTCTCGTTTCTTTTGGATGTAAAGATGGACAATGATTAGCTATCAACCATAGCCAACTTTTCATGAGTTGATTTCAGAAATCCAACTTATTAAATTTAGGTTTGTTGGATGCTCAATCCTGTTGCATTTGATGTTTAACATTGGTCCACGTGCAATTGTTAGAGGAATTGCTTGCTTTTACCAAGGAGGAATACATTCAGAAACTATTAATTATCCTATGTTCTTATTTTTGGGTTAATGGTTAATTTAGCTAGTTACATGCTCTTGACAATGGTGGTTCATGGATTTTAAGCATTACAGAGAATGATGGTGTTTGATTAAATTGTCCATGTGATGCAAAATTCTTAATTTATAACCCTACAACAATTAATTGATGAATACACGATATATCAGATCAAAGAATACGTTTATTGATCACAGGCCACTTCGAGGGGGCAACCTCCTTTGAGCAAGCTCAATACAAAATAACGTCATGGTGCCTTCATAGGCCTCAACACACACTTTTATACTAAGTCTAGGCGCCAATACTATGGGTCAAAATCATGGGCCAATACAAACTATGGATCAACAATACTATGGGTGACTTACAAAGCATATGCGCCAAACAACAATAACACAAACTATGAATCAACAAATACTACGGGACTATTTACAAAGCATATGCGTCCAACAACAATATACTAACAAAGTAAAGACATGGGTTCCTAACATCCCCTCCCCCTTAGAAAAAGCTTTGTCCTCAAAGCTTTAGATGTGGAAATTGTTGTTGAATATGAAGGAGTAGTTCCCATGTAGCATCCTCTGGTTGCATGCCGTGCCACTGAATTAAGACCTCTGTGATAGAGTGGGAGCGCAGCTGACGAGTGCGCTTATTGAGGACAGCCTCTGGCTCCAAAAGGATGGATCCTTCATTATCCAGTTCGGGTAAAATAGTTTGTCCTCTGATGTTGGTGCTAAGAACTTTCTTCAGACAAGAGACATGAAATACTGGATGAATTCGGGAAGAAGGAGGAAGTTCCAATTTATAAGTAACGGACTCAATCTTTTGAAGAATCCGATATGGCCCATAGAACTTTGGAGCGAACTTATGACGCCCTTTGAGTTTTAGGGAGGATTGCTTGTATGGCTGGAGACGAAGAAAAACCATATCACCTACTTGAAAAGTGCGCTCAGAACAGTGTTGATCGGCTTGTTGCTTCATGCGATTTCTTGCCATGTGAAGATTGTCCCACAAAATGCGAAGAATCCGATCGCGGTTGCGAAGGAATGTGTCAAGTGCCTGAACTGGTGAACTGCTGAGGGTGTATGGAAGAGGAACTGTCGGTGCCTAACCATATATTGCTTCATATGGGGTCATTTTAGAGGTAGTGTGGTAAGAGGTATTGTACCACCATTCAGCGAGAGGGAGCCACTTTGCCTACTGATGTTGTTGTTCAGAGGTGAAGCAACGAAGATAAGTTTCCAAGCATTTATTGATAATTTCAGTCTAACCATCTGTTTGTGGTTGATACCCTGAACTCATCTTCAGTTTGGTGCTCGAGTGGCGAAATAGTTATGTCCAAAATGACTGGTGAAAGTCGCATCATGATCTGAGACAATGGAAAAAGGGATGCCATGAAGATGAAAGATCTGGTCCAGGAAAATTTGAGCGACTGAAGAGGCTGTATAGGGATGGCTGAGAACACAAAAATGACTATATTTGGAGAGACGATCAACCACAACCAAAATCATTGTCTTCCCTCCAGACTTAGGGAGCCCTTTAATGAAATCCATAGAAATATCTGTCCAAATCCATGTCGGTATGGGCAAGGGTTCGAACAATCCCGGAAGGAGTGTCGTTTCACCCTTATTGCACTGGCAGGTATCACATTCAGCCACCATCTATTGAATTGTCCTTTTCATGCCCTGCCAAAAGAAATTACGTCGTGCTCGCTCATACATTTTGAGGAACCCAGAGTTCCCTGCCGATGGAGAAGCATGGAGTTCATAGAAGACAGCCTGTTGAATATCTGTGCTCTGGGGAAGCACCAGACGACCCTTGTATCTCAAGGAAGCACCATCCCAAGAGTAATGTGGTACAGCAGAAGGGTTGTTGGCCAAGCGTTGGATGATTTGAGATAATGAAGAGTCATTGACATAGCCCTGTTGAACAAATTGCAACCAATTTGGAACAGGCATAGAAATAGCTGAAAGAGAACTTTGGTCATCAAATGTGCGAGAAAGAGCATCCACCACAATATTGTCCTTACCCTTCTTTTAAGTGATCTCATAGTAATAACCCATGAGTTTGCTAACCCATTTCTGTTGTGTTGGGGAAGATACACGTTGTTCTAGGAAATATTTCAGACTCTAGTGATCAATCTTGATGTAGATATGATTCTCTAATAGGTATGGGCACCACTTTTGTACTGCATGAAAAATAGCCATCATTTCCTTCTCATATGTAGAGGCATCTAAATTCTTACCTGAAAGGTCTTTGCTGGTGAACGGAATGGGGTGTTCATCTTGAAGGAAAACAACACCAAGTCCATTGCCGCAAGCATGACTCTCAATAGTGAAGGGCTTGGAAAAATTAGGCATAGCTAAAACAGGTGTAGTACGCATAGCTTGTTTCAGTTTGTCAAATGCACACTTAGTAGCACATGTCCATGTAAAAGCATCATTTTTCAATAGAGCATTTAATGGAGCTGCAATCTTCCCATAATCCTTGACAAACTTGCGGTAGTAGCCAGTTAACCCCAAAAAACCACGAAGGCTCTTGAGTGTCTGAGGATGTAGCCAATTGTTCATGGCAGTGATTTTGGTAGGATCCACGTGAACGCCTTCTGCTGAGATAATGTGTCCGAGATACTCGACTTCCTTCTGTCCAAAGACACATTTAGACTGTTTGGTGTGGAGATGATGGTTAGAGAAAAGTTTCATTACAAGATCCAAATGCTGGAGATGTTCAGCCTAGGTTTTACTGTAGATGAGGATATCATCAAAGAATACCAGAATAAATTTATGCAAGTAGGGCCAGAATATTTTATTCATCAAGGCCTGGAATGTGGAAGGAGCATTAGTGAGGCCAAAAGGCATGACCAAAAACTCATAGTGGCCATCATGTGTGCAGAAAGTTGTTTTAGGGATATCATCCTCATGAACCCAAATTTGATGATATCCAGAACGAAGATCCAACTTGGAGAAAAATTGAGCACCATGAAGCTCATCAACAACATGAATTGGAAACTTATCCTTGATAGTGAGGTGATTAAGTGCTCGAAATTCAATGCAGAGGCGCCATGACCCATATTTTTTGTGGACAAGAAGAGCTGGTGAAGAAAAGGAACTAGTGCTTGGGCGAATAATACCTTGCTTCAGTAAATCCCGAACGAGCATTTCAATCTCTGTTTTTTGGTGAAATGGGTAGCAATAGGGCCTGATGTTGGGAGGAATGCTTCTAGGAAGGAGCTGAATACAATGGTCCTCTAGCCTTGAAGGTGGAAATCCCACTAGTTCAGCAAAGACACCTGTATATCGATCGAGAATTTGTTGTAGATCCAAAGGAGTAGTGGAGAACACTGATGGTTGCATCTTAATGGAATGGATCTGAGCGATGACACCATGTGAATTCTTCTTAAGGAGTTTTTCCATGCAATGTGAACTAATGATTCTAAAAGACCATAGTTGTAAGCCTGTCAATGTGTGTTTTTGTCCATTGGGGGAAAACTACATCCAAAATTCAGCCAAATCCCATAAGATGGGGCCAAGTGTGCATAGCCATTGAGCACCCAAAACCACATCACATCCGCCTAAGGTCAAGGAAAACATGTCAGAGCGCAAGTTATAATCTCTCATAGAGATACGCACATTACGACACTTCCCTTTGCAAGGTAAGGTGTCCCCATTAGCAACCATGACTTCAAAGTTGGAGCAAGGATGGATAAAATAATCAATATGTTTGGCGATCCGAGGGTCAATGAAATTATGAGTGCTACCAGAATCAATGAGTATTGTAAGAGGAAGCTTCTTTAAGTAACCCCTGACCTGCATGGTTTGGGGGGTGGTGATTCCAGCTAAAGCATGGAGAGATATCTCTGGTTGGTCGTCCTGAGACGGAGGGTCAATAGGCGACTCTGGAATGTCGACTTGAGCATCCATTGTATCTGGAGCTTCTTCACCAATTTCAGAGGCAGGCGGAGAATCCATATCCAAGAGATAGAGCTTTTGCTGAACACATCTATGTCCCCAAGTGAATTTCTCATCACAATTATAACAATGCCCTTTTTCTCTGCATGCCTGCATCTCAGTTTCAGACAAATGCTTGATAGGATTTGGTCGAGGAGCTGGCGAGATGGGAGGTTGTTGAGAACCCATATTTTGGAAGGAAAAAAAAGTGGGCTTGGAGCGTTGTTGGGATGCAATCTTGTCTTCTGCCAACTTAGCCAATCCCAGGACTTCCATCATTGTGTTGGGACAGAACATTTTGACCTCAGAGCGGATTGCATCCTTTAGACCACTAATAAAACAACTCCGGTAGAAGTCATCAGGAAATCCTTCAGTGTGGTTGGCTAGTTTCTCAAAATCGGTTTGGTACTCTCTCACAGTGCCAATTTGGCGAAGTTTAGTGAGGGATCCTGTGAAGTCATCAAAAGTACTGGGACCAAATCGTTGCAAAAGGAGCTGGCAAAAATCTGTCCATTTTAGCTCTTCATGAGCCTTGATGTACCAACGGTACCATTGAAGAGCTTCTTGTTCCAAATGAAAGAATGCAAGTGGAACTTTGTTGACATCAAAAGTATTACGCAGACTGAAATACTGTTCTGCATGATAGATCCATCCAGTCGGATCAGTACCATTGAAGCGAGGAAAATCAAGCTTTGGACCACGGAAATTGCTAGAAGAAGAGAACCCATTGTTTGATGAAGACTCGAACTGTCGTTTGTTGTTCATGGTTGAATGCTCAAGATGGAGGCTGAGAAATTTTTCATCCAGATCCTGGAGTTTGGCTTGCCTGGCTGCAAGTGCTTCTTCCATTGTTTTTGCTCTTGCGCGGGTGACAACCATAACCAGGAGTTTTTTTTTTGTTTTTTGTTGAGTGGGTAGAAAAACAAAAACAAAAACTATTTCAATAAAGGAAAATCTGGATTTGGGAAAAAATATGAAGGGTAATTTGGGTTTGACTAGGTTTTGACACTATTGAATGGATAGGGAAGCAGAAAAGGAGGATTTCAGAAGCGGGGTGAAAGAATGGGAAAATTTGGCAGAGAGGGACAAAGAAACAGAATTAGGAAAGGAACTCTGTGGTAAAATTTGAAGGTGATTGGGTGAAATCCGAAGAAGTTAAGGCAAACCCTAAAAATAAACAAATGTGAAATTTCATGATTTGGGAAGTGGAATTTGGGATAGGGTCCTCAAGAATGAAATATGTAGAATGGGATTACAGGGGTTTCAGGGAAGTTTCAAGGGAAACAGAGTGAAAACAAGGGAGATATGGTGAAAAAATATTTTTTTTTTTTTATTTTTTTTTAGAATGGATCTGCTACGGCACAGAAGGGATCGGAAACCGATGGATCTGCAATGGCGCGGAAGGGATCGGAAACAGATGGATTCGAAACGGCGCTGAAGAGATCGACAACAGATAGATATGAAATGACACGAAGTTGATTGGCAACAGTTCTAGACAGAGGAAATTTGCGATTTATCAGCTGAAAATAGATATGGACCCTGTATACTCGGCTTCCTAACGGTTCAGGGGATTCACTCGACCACCAATGCTGTCTGACATCTTGCATATTGGGGGCAGTACCGCTCACTCCACGGCTCAGGTAAAACTGATAACCGCTTTGCCACAAACTAGAGCTCTTGGTTTACCTCACGGGTGGGAACTAGTCAATCAGGTAGGGGTCGTTGCCCTTTTTGCTGGCAGGTCCTCTCAATGGTCCAGCTACTTGCCCACAATTAAGCGGATAGGGATTATTCCCAGATCCGAACCTGCAACATATGTGAAAAAAAAATTGGCAGAAATTTCACCCAACGAGCCCAAGAAATTGCTCTGATACCATATGTGAAGAACCTGCAACAATTAATTGATGAATACACGATACATCATATCAAAGAATACTTTTATTGATCGCAAGACACTTTGAGGGGGCAACCTCCTTTGAGCAAGCTCAATACAAAATAACTTCACGGTGCCTTCATAGGCCTCACACACACTTTTATACTAAGTCTGGGTGCCAATACTATGGGTCAAAACCATGGGCCAATACAAACTATGGATCAACAATACTACGGGCGACTTACAAAGCATATGCGCCAAACAACAATAACACAAACTATGGATCAACAAATACTACGGGACGATGTACAAAGCATATGCATCCAACAACAATATACTAACAAAGTAAAGACATGGGTTCCTAACAGATAGTTGGGATATTTTTGACATGGAATGCTCTAACATGACTGAAGTCTATATCCATTCTGTAATGTATGATCTGAGTAATAATGTTCTTCTAGTTTGTTTGTCAAAAATATGTGATCAGTTTTAAATTACTGTAATTAAGGTGCAGGGAAATACATATGTATGATTTTGATTTGAAAAAATGTTTTACTATTTTAGATGAAAGAATACATGTTTCTCATTAACATTCTCCTTATAAAATTTTCATGTAATTTAATGATGTGGTTGCACTAATCCAAAGCTTGCTCATTCTATGTGATTTAAGCAAAAATAAAACTATTTATTATAGTTTCAATTAAAGTTAATACATAATGGCACACACTATGTTCTTCTTTGTTAAAGGCCTCTTAGTTAAAGGATTTTCATTGAAGAAGAGACAGGAAAAGTAACGCTCCAAAGATTCTAGCGAGATCAGCGTGGGGTGGAAGCTCACACTGGAGGGAAAAATTTAGAGGAGAGAAGAAGAAAGAAAGGAGGAATTTTAGAGTATGAGAAAGGGTTGAAATTTACATAGGTGGAGAAATTTAGACTTATTTCTTTCCAAAAAGTGGCCGCGAAGGAGGAATTTGGATTTCTTTATGTTTAAATGACCGTTTCAGAGAGGCATTTTGTAAAAAAAGTGGTCATGATAGAGGAATTTGGAGTTCTTTTTGTGCAAATGGGATTTTCGAAGACGTTTTTGTGAAAATAGCGGACACAATCAAAGAAGCATATGCAAGGGAGGCAAAACACCATGAACTGGAGAAACCTAGGATTTGATCACAAATCTGGAATCCCATGTGGCCTTAAATATTATCTTTTATCCGGTTGTTAGACAGGATAAAAAAACTGACCTAAGACAAATTACTCCACAGAGGCTTTTAAGGCCCCTCCATCTCTGCTCATATAAAAATGCTTGGTTGTGCAATAGGTGACATAAATTAATACATAGCGTAATTGTGCCCAAAACGTGAATGATTTCCCCAAACACTTTTATTTTTGCTTTTTTTTATTCGCTCGATCAATTCCCGACTATATTTGTTTCCCCTATTATTATACCTACAATTTGGACATAGATGATCAGGGCAGAGTGGCTTTAAAACTTATGGATCTTAAGCTGGCTCTCGATCTGGAAAAACTGAAACTAGTGGGAGGAATTTGGAGTCCTCTCTGTCCAAATGGTTGTTTCAGGGAGTTTTTTTTTGTAAAAATAGTGGTCTTTGAGAAGGAATTTAGACTTCTTTATCAAAAGATTGGTATTTTTTTTTTGTAAAGGGGTAATTTTGTGGGAAGAAGTGTTAAAGTCTGGTTCTTTTGTAGAGGTGGTGAATTTGCGGTTGGTTCAATGAAAGGTGTTCACAGGTTGTTTTGCTTAAATAGAAAGGAAGTTTTGCAATAAGCTTAGACGATCCGTGTTTGAAAAACAATTAGTATATCTGGAGAAATGAGTCATGGATACTTGAGAAATCAGCAGTTGTAGGATGAAGTTGATGGCCGTTCGGAGAAATCAATAGAGGCTCGTTAAAGTTGTGGAGACTAACATATAGTGCTTGTGTTTCAAACAAAGCCATTTCCACTTACATGAAAGTGATCCCCACTCACAGGTATGTAGCTATTCTACCTTATGCACAAATGTTTATTTCAAATTTTAAAAGGTGTATTTTAACATCCGCCCAGACTAGCAGAGCCTACCAGACTGTAATAGTAGTAAGTTCTATGATTTAAGATCTTTTTAATTATCCAACAGTAACCCTAGGAAGTGAAGTGTTGAAATCAAAAGAGTTTGGAAGTATTTCAAAGATAGAGAGGAAGCTAAACAAGAGGAAGTTGGTTTATAAGAAGAGATTAAATTAAAGAAGCGTGTTAGGTAAAGAATTTAAATATTTGTTGGGGAACGCCGCTAAATTTAGCTATTTGTGGAAAATAAAATCCCAGGTGATTGAGGTTTTAACAATTAAATCGAAGAAAGGGTAAATAAAAGGGGATTTATTTGCACGAAGAACTTTTGTTGGAGATAAATTCCGCACTTGAATGAGCATAACACTAGAAATATTGGGAAGAAGAAGCTATTGATCTGGCGGAGTGTTGTGGAATGAAAGGGCTTTGCGATTTCCCACAATGGGAGACATTTTTTGGAGCTCTGTCAGACTCTAGACGGCATGGGAAGCATCATCAAAACGAAAAGATATATATGGGAAATGATGAAAACGCTAGCGGGAGGGTCAAAGGAAGCACGAATTAAATTTAATTAAACATTATGGGGAATGTTAGAAATCAAAGACTGTATGATTGAATTTGAAGTCCCTCATAGAGAATTTATTTTGCTCAGTTAAGATAGATTGATTTCCTTATGAAGAAAGTTTTGGAATAATGCGAACATAGCTAAACACAGTGTTGCAGACGCTGACCCTGGAGGCGACGAGCATCTTAAATCATGCCATAGCAGAATCTTGTCGCCACGAGCACTGCCAAAGCAATTCTCTACATGTCGCTGCGACGCTTTTGGAAACCCCTGCTAGCCATCTGTGCCAGGCCTGCTAGGCTATGACTTCAAAGTTCAGGGGTTGGGGTTGGGGTTGGTGTTGAAGCCACCGGAAATATAAATGATGAGATTAGAAGAAACCATGTTATACTTCGTAGCCATTACTTAACAATGCAACAGTAATATATTAGCTGATATTTTTCATAATATCAAAGAAGATACTTAACTAATATGTCATAAAAAATGACATATAATATGGAATATTATAAATTTTAAGAATATATAAATGGAATACTGTCTAATATTATGAATCTATCTTAGTAGTATAATTTTATTAATAATATAAATAGATCGTTATCAATATATTAATATAATAAAGCTAGGAATTAAAATTAATATTATATTAGATCGTTATCATTAGGAATATATTATTAATATAATAATATTATTATATTACGATCTAATAATGAATTCCTCTATTTTCAAAATTATGAATTAATTATATTAATTAAATTTTTTATCATCTTCCAGATATATGTATCGATACATATTTTTCTTGATGATATTGATCAGGGAAGGAAAGCTAGTTGAAGGCAATTTTGTTTAAGGGTGGCGGTTGATTTTGATGTTGTATTTATTTTATGAAGAAACTTATACTTATTACATTATGCAGTCTGTTGTTGTTATTGTTTCTACATCCATACACTAAAAATCTATAAATTCAAAGACCTGTAATCTAAGTCTACGATCAGTCAATTTGTGGCCAATTCAAAATTAAATATTCATGTTTATATAATAGAATAAGTATATTCTAATGAAAAAGAAAAGCTAATACCTATGTATAGTTACCCTTTTTAATATTTAGATTAACTCTTCAAAAATTTGTTGGGAAATCACATAATCATGTGTCATTGTTATGTAAGCCAAAGGTCGAAGATTCTCTATTTTTTTCTAGCAATTGTTAGAGAAAGATCTCATTCATGTCTCTAGGGGTTATGAGAAATTATTGAGAGTTTTGGGTTTGAGTCAAGATGTCAATTGTCATTTGCGAGGTTCAATGTTGATCTTGGATTTGTTTTCACAAGATATATTACCTACATAAATCTTATTTTGAGTCTGATATTGATACTAGTGGTTGGCAAAAAAGTTCCATGGTCGAAAACTAGGCCCGTTTACTATTGCGTACTTTACAATAGATACTATATATATGATGATAATTCATCAATATTAAAAAAAAACAATACATAACCTTGACTTCTAGAGCCTATGGTTTAAAAGGTCCTTCATCCGAGACACTCATAGGGCTTAATAGATGGTGCCCGAACAATTACTAATACCTATGTCTTGTCAGTTAATCAAGTTTTTTATTCCATTGCAACCACTGATATCTATGTCTTGATACTTGATCAAGTCTCCTACATTATTAAGTTAGCACACTTTTTTTATTATGGTTATTCCTTAGTTATGTTTATGTCTACTAAAATGTATTAATGTGCATAGTATACTTAGGGTATAACAACAACAAGATTGAACCTAACAAATTTTATTAGCATGTGATCTAATGATAGTTATGGCATTATATATGTTTTTTAATTTATCTAAAAGCATATATCATATTCTCAAGTATATATCATATTCTCTCTTAAAAATTCTTAAGACATTTAAGTATTAAGCCTCTCAAATCACTAAAATACAACACATGCTATTACATATGGAGTGCAATTACATATGTGCTATTATCATTTTCAGAATTGAATCACTAAATGGAATCAAATTGGTTACTAGAAGCAACATTGCAATCTTTATATGCAAATGGATATTTTGCGATACTAAAGAATCATTATTCCGATAGCGCTATTTGTTCAATCATTTCACGCCAATGGCAAAAAACTAGCAACTAGCCCAGGTCATGGCTCTTGTTAATTAATTGTAAATGTCATACAATTTTGATTCATTATGGTGTTTGGATTTACTTTGATCGTGTTTTTAATAGTACTTAGTAGTATATAAGGATAAGTAATTATATTAGGAGTTAAATTTAATTATAATTTTTTATAATTGTAAATTTTCATTTTTAAAGATGTTTGATTCCAATTTTTTAAAATAAAAGCATTTATTTTAAAATTCATTTTTTTCAAAAGTTATATAAAATTGAATTGTGGTTAAGTGAAGTGAATGTGTGGTTAAATATTATCTAATTTCACAATATTATAAAAATTATATAGATAGCATTTTATTATAGTGATGGTGGTGGTGGAAATTATTTGATTTGTTGTAACAATTTATTCCTATGTTCAAAAAACTTAGAAAGAAGTGTATCAAGGTCACCATAGATATGACAAGTTAAAATATTAACAGAGTCTTGTTTCACTACTAAGCTCATGAGAGTTCATACTTATTTTGGCTATTGTTAGTTTTCTTCCTTGAGCTAGTTAAAATAGAGAGATATTTTTGGTCTTCTAGATTAGGGTTAATGACATCCTTGTAGTATCTTGATTTCCTTTTGACCTCTAAATCTTTTTCACTCCACATTTATCTTTAAACTTAGTTGTAATAATACTTTTGATGTTATTCTTGCAAAGTTACATTTTTGTCTATTCCCCAATGGTGTAACCAAGCTATACTATCTTTATGCCAAAAGTATATGTTATATATTTTAATTAAACCACCATAGATCCATCTTAAAAGGGGACCTACCAAGCTCCAAGAAGGATCAAATCTCTCAGAGGTGAAAACCCCTTTTTAGTACCACTTTTTAGACTCGAAATGTTGAGGAAATGTGTAATGTAATGTTTATGGTTTTAATTTATCTAATTTATGTACTTTTTATATATGTCGTTCTAAATATTTTAAAACTAATTTGAGCCAACATATTATTTTTTATAATATTTTATTATTTTTATAAAGGACACTTGTTAGTTATAGGATGAGCATGGAAGGAGTTACTCATATCCTCCTACTAGTAGAATGTGCTTCTTTGTCAATTGAGTGTAGATAGGGTGGTTGGGAGGAATGTTGTTAGCCTCCCCACCTGAGCAAATCTCACTTTGTGACACTCTTTGTCTCCTGATGGATGTAGCTCTCTAACAAAATTACATAGATAATGAAATATAATTATAAAAATCTCATGTTTTGAGATTCTTTTATGTAGTGATCCTCTTTCTTTGAAATGATTAATAAAATTATGGATTCCATGCTGCTATTTATTTAATTATATTCCAAATATATTAATTTGCCTTTGGTCTATGTCTATGAACTAATATATAGTGGATGCTCTATCATTTCATTTGTTTTTAATTGGTCAATTGAGGGTTGGGCATTGAAAATGAATTCACATGGTGTACTATTGTATTTGTTCCTTATGTTACGCTTTATGTAATGCTTCTAGAGACTGCACATAAGGACTCTTTTAGGAAGTGCTCATTGTGTCTAGAATTATGCTGACTGAATGCGTATAGAGGTGCTAATTGATGGCGCTGGTAAGCAATGGCGCTGATCCTTTTTTTTTTGTAAATAAAAAGATTGTATTACTTACTGAAGCATTTACACAGATAGACTTTCAAAATCCGCAAACCCTAGGCCATCTTGGCTGATGACAGCCAAACATGACACCAAATTAAAGACATCACAGTATCAAAGTAGAGTCAAAGGCACTCCCGGCTATAGATAGCCAAATAGGAGGCAGGTTGTCACCCAATAGTTCTAAAATACAGGAAACCAAAAAGATGAAAACATCTATGCTATTCATTGGTATCACAGAAATAACCAAAAAGGAGACTATGAAACTTGCCTGAAAAGGCAACCAAAAAATAGACAGCAACACCTTCAGACATTGATCACTGGAGCAGGGCCCTTATCGCAGCCGATAGGCATTGCCGACGAATCGGGAAGCGGAGACGTGAGCTTTGCACCATCAGAAACCACCGTAAAGGGGTTGTAGACGTCCTTAAAATCCCAAACCAAAGTCGATTCACCTGGTCCCTTGACAATGAAAGTGATACCCAGCTTCTTGGCAATCGAATCAATTTTGAGATGCATAACCCTGCTATCAGAATTGTGGGATTTCCAAGACCTGACGGGCTCCTCATCGTCATTTCCTTTGTTGGCCATATCCATGAATACATGAGCAAGCAATATCTTCGTCACCCAATAGGTCATGATCATCCTCTCATAGGCCGACGCTCTACTTGCAGTCGACCTGGGGTCAGTCACCCATTCTTCAAATTCACCGTGAATTTTATCAATTGGCAGCGCCTGGACAGTCTCCCATAATTCTTTCTCAACCATCTCAATTTCATCCCAGATGACAGAGGGAATACGATTCCGAAAAAAGGCCGCAGATTCCCTCGCCCTGGTCTTAGCAAAAGCATCCGTCACCCTACATCCCCGAATCCTACAGTCCTCAGAAGAGTCACCAATAGCCTACTTCCCAACCCCCTCATCACTTTTAACCTACTTGGAACGAGCACCACTCTATGGAGTCGTGATTCTTAGACCTAAACACTCTGGAGGAAGACCCTGAGGTAAAGACCAACCCTTGCACTCATCGCAACAATTGGCACAGTTTTGGGAATAACACACAACCAGAGAGGGATGAAAATAGATAGACAGACAGTGATGGAAATCCTGTTTTAAAGAATAAGGCATCATAATGGGAGTAAATATGGAATAATGGATAGATTATATGAAATACGGTGCATAAACCAGGATGCAGAACATCCCATGCAAGATCATAAACAAAAGGCAGCAAAAGGTACAAAAAGGGATGTACAAATCCAATCTACCGGATCCCCTACGCTTTAGATTGTACCTTATTATGCCTGCATCACAGCATAAGGGGTCAACAAAAGTTAGTTCAGTCATGATTGGCCTAGGCCACGGGACCCCCTCATAACTGCTGCTTGCCACCTGTTGTCACCTTCTTGATTTTCGGGGGCTACCCGAGCCATCTGTCTATTGTTTTCCAGATCAACCTCCGCTAGGTGGTAGCAGTTTCCAAACCAAGGTTCATTATCCAAGTCCGCTAGTGTGCCACACTTGATGGCCCTACCAGCCTCCACGCCAATGTTAGCGAGTAGATATGCCACTTTGTTGGCATCTCTCTTGACATGGGAAAAATACAAGGCAGTATCGTGGACAAGAAGATGCCGAATATAATCAAGACGGGCTAGGAGGCTCCAGCTAGAGGACACCTTTTCTGGTGATTGGCCACAAAGGAGTTTCTTGGCCATCTGGATAATAAGCATGGAGTCTCCTTTGAAAATAACAAAACCAAGCCTCATGGATAATCACCTCGATACCCTGAATGAGCCCTTCCAACTCGGTCGTGTTATTTGAATCGTGACCCATGTAACCAAAGAAAACCTTCAGCACGACCCCTACAGAATCCCGACAGATCCCACCAAAACCTGCTAACCCAGGATTACCACGGGAAGCCCCGTTGAAATTGAGTTTAAATACAGAGGGGGGAGGGAGTGACTAGCATGTGGGAATAACCAGACAGCACAGTTTTTTCCGGCGCCTTAGACCCTCCAAGTCAGCCAGGCTAATTCCCCAACCAACCGCAATCCTGAGATCGTCATCAGATAATTCCTTGTACTTATCATCCCATTGAGCACTTCTTATGGTTTCCCTCATATTCCAGGCCAGTTTCAGCCAAACCTCTTCTTCCTGATGACTCTTATCCCAAAATATGCGCCCATTCCGTTCTTTCCAAATCGCCCACATGACCATTCCTAGAAACATCATCCAAAGGGTATCGATGATAGGATTCGAAAAAGTCTTAAGATCTCAAGATTTTAAAGATTGATCCGGAAGCCCTCAGAACCGGTTGCTGTGCCTGAAAATCAAAGCACCCCTATCCCACAGAGACGAGGAAAAAGGGAAAGAATCCAAAAGGTGACCTAAGGATTCCTCCAAGTTAAGGCATAGAACACACCGATATGGACTCAAGATGCCACGCTTCCTCATATTTTCACTAGTTAATATTCATTTCCATAAAACAAGCCAACAGAAAGTCCCAATTTTGGGCCACTTCTTCATCCCCCACACTTTTCCCCATATCTGATCGTCTTCTAGAGCATACTCTGTATAGAAGTAATAAGCTTCCTTGATGCTAAACGTTCCTCTTTGGGAGGTGCCCCAGTGCAATTTATCTGGAGAGTTGTTATACCGAATGAACCTTTCCTGCAAAGTGGTTTGAAAGCTGTCAAGAGTCTCAGCTGGGATGAAATCCTCCCAACCTCTCAAATTGAGCCATCTCATGTAGCCATCCTGATCAGGAGGTTCCCAGTAGTGGTAAACCTTGGTTTTTCCCTCCGCCAAACCTTTTTATTTGATTGTTTTCCATCTGGGATCATCCCCAATCTTAGACAACTGGTTCCAAGAATCATCCCAGAAGTTTGCTCTATCCCCATTATGAATCTCCCAAAAGCAATGATTTTGGACAAGGTGTCATCCAGAGAAGGATTTTAGCCAAATATGAGAACTAGTTTTAACTTCATTGAACCTGATCAGCTGCCCCTGCTCCCGATCCTTGGCATATTTAATGTGCCATAGAAAATCCCATGGCTCAGACCTATAAGTACACCACCTCCACCATATTTTTGCTCCATAGACCACACTCAAAGCCTCTGGGTCCTGGAGACCCAAACCTCCTTTAGCCTTAGATCTGCAAATATTATCCCATCCTACCAACGCAAACTTGGCCTTGGGTTCCCTCCCACCCCAAAGAAAATTCCTCTGATCAAGACCCTGAATTTCTTTAAGGATCGATTTGGGGGCAGAGAGCATTGAGAACAAGTAGACCAACTTTGCCTGGAGAACTGCTTTGATGAGAATTAATTGACTGGGGAAGTTGAGAGGTTGAAGCACCCAGTTAGCCAATTTATTCCTTATAAGGTCCAACAAATCCTTCCAAGACACTCTCCAGATCATCCCTTCAGCCAAAGGAACCCCCAGATATTTCGAGGGCAAGGAGCCACGGGAAAAACCCAGGATCTGAATGATATTGCGTTGGGTTGGGGAGGGGGAATTGAAGAAGAACACATGAGATTTTCCAGGATTAACTTCCAAACCCGAAGCTCTTGCAAACATCAAGAGGTTGTTTTTGAAGACTCGAGATTCTTGGACTAAAGGGTGCCCCATAAGCATAGTATCATCTACAATCTATTGATGAGTCAGCTTAGCCATGCCACCATGAAGTTGAAGCCCCCTGAGTCGCCAAGCCACATCCTAGGAATGCAAGAGCCTACTAAGACCTTCAAACATTAAGATAAAGAGAAAGGGGACAAAGGATCACCTTGGAAGATACCCCGAGAGGCCTAAAGAAGCTTGGATGGGGACCCATTGAGGAGGATGGACTAAAAAGGAGTAGAGACTAGATGTAGAAATTTCGATACAAATTAATGTATTCCTGCGATTCTCCTGATCTAACGAATTTGCCTCTTGTTAAATACAGAATCGCTTCTACTCTTATTATTGCGGAAACAATTAAACCATGATTCAATTCACAATGCGCAGAATGGAATCTCAATAACACACAACACAATGGTTTTCCAGGGAAGGCATTGAAGCTCAAAACCCCACTTTCATATATTATTTATATCATGAATTATGAAATAATCTGATACAAAACTCTAATCCAAGAGCTCTCAGTACAATACGAAAGTCTCACACTGTCATACACGAATTAGCTGATCATGCGCCAATTCCCTGTGTTCAGACAGCCTGCCTCCTCTGCGCAAACTCCTCTGCGCTGCCTCTGCTATCCCAATTCACCCCAATTGAATCTCGCCCAACTGAGTCGAATTCGATGTGATGCAGTAGTCTCGTTTGCTCATGCTCATAAGCATATTCACTGCATGTGTGAACCAATCACAACTGATAGTCGACTGTCCCTTTCACCTATGATCTCAACTGGCATCCATTGGAATGCATATAGTTAACCGTGGCAAGTCTTCAGTTGTATGCGAGTTAACTGATTGTAAGTTCAGTGAATTAACTAATTCGCTGAGCTCCCACTAATACAACTAAGCTTAACTCACTTAACTATACTGTTAAAATTCCAAATCACTCAGTGATGAATGAGATAATAGATTAATATTTATTGTCTAATTTAATTAAGGGAAAAGGAAATTAGACACATGTTTCTTGTTGACTTTTCAACACTCCCTCTCAACAAGAAAGGGATTATCCTTCACTCCAATCCTATCCCTATGATATTCAAATTTGCTCCTGGTAAGCGACTTCGTCAGAATGTCTGCATCCTGATCTTCCGTAGGAATGTATTGAAGCAACATGATCTTCCGCTGCACACAATCTCTGAGATGATGATACCGGATATCTATATGCTTAGATCTGTCATGAAACACAGGATTAATCGAGAGTTTAATGCAACTCTGATTATCACAATAAATCACGGTCGGATCTAAGTGAGAACCAAACAAACCAACCAAGATCTTCCTCATCCAGATAGCCTCACATGCAGCTTGGCTCGCTGCCATGTATTCCGCTTCCGCTGAACTCAGTGCCACGGATCTCTGTTTCCTGCTGTACCAAGATACAGCTGTAGATCCGATACTAAAGATCCCTCCTGATGTGCTCTTTCTGTCCGTTGGGCTGCCTGCCCAATCTGCATCCGTGAAGCCAAGCAACTTCACTTCATCCGTCTGTCTGTACCATAATCCATACTCAACAGTGCCCTTCAGATATGGCAGGACATGCTTCCCCGCCTTCCAAAAGAGTTTGGTAGGCTTAACCATCGCTTGACTTAGTTGGTTAACCGCATAGCAAATGTCTGGCCTCGTATTCACTAAATACATTAGTGAACCTACTAACTGTCGATAGACAGTAGCATCCACTACCTCTTCAGAAGTAGCATCCTCTTTCCTCCAGTTTCCTGGAAGAGGAGTATCCATGGGTTTGCAGCCCTCCATGTGAAACTTACCCAGTATCTCTCTTGCATACTTTTCTTGAGACACAAACAATTCACCATCTCGTTGCCATATTTCCAAACCAAGGAAATAATGAAGAAGGCCCAAATCCTTCATCTCAAACTCCTTGGAAAGGTCCTCCTTGCATGAGTGTATCAGCTGCTCATCACCTGTCAATATTAAATCATCAACATAAAGCACAATGATTAAAAGCTTACCCTCCACCACCAACTGGTATAGGTTTGCATCCGCTTCACTTTTGGTGAAGCCCAATCCGGTGAAATAGCTGTCTATCCGAGTGTACCAAGCACGGGGTGCTTGTTTCAGCCCATACAGTGCTCTCTTGAGTATGCACACATGCGACTCTCTGTCAAAGGTCTCAAAACCTTCAGGCTGCTCAATGTACACTTCTTCATCAATGATCCCGTTGAGGAACGCAGTTTTTACATCCATCTGATGAATGCGCCAGCCCATCTGCGCTGAGAGTGCAAGGATGGATCTTATGGAAGAGTACCTAGCAACAGGTGCAAAGGTCTCACCATAATCTATCCCCTCAATCTGTGAGAATCCCCGGGCCACAAACCTGGCCTTGTATTTCTCCACGCTCCCATCAGCAGCTTGCTTTACCTTGTAGATCCATCTCGAACCTACCACTGATTTATCAATCGGTCTTGGGACAACTTCCCATACACTGTTTTTTACAATAGAGTCATACTCCTCTACCATAGCATCAACCCAAGCGGGCTCCTGCACTGCTTCCTAAAAGGAAGATGGTTCAGTCACAATACATTTGCCCATAAGAGCCATGTATCCAGCAAATCGATCAGGAGACTGTCTCTGCCTGCACTGTGAAATAGGGGCTCCTATATTCTGTGCAGCATCTAGTCTCAGTCTATCAGCTTCTGTGGTGTACTTTCTGCCATTTCTGATGGATGGCTCTGCTCGAGTGGTTTCCTCCACTCTATGAACCTCTTCATGTGGCTGATCCACATCTCGAGACTCATCCTTGGGAACCAACAGTTCCTCTTCTGCATGCAAGTCTAGCTCCCTCTCAAGCGACAATCGCATGGCTTTCTCCTCATCGAATTTTATATCCCGTCGCACAGCAGTCATCTTACTGTTCGGCAAATACACACGATAATTATGGGGCGTTTCTGTGTACCCCACAAATATCCCAACTTCAGCAGTCGGTTCCAGCTTTTTCCTGGCATCCTTGTTCACATGCACATAAACAGATGAACCAAAAATTTTAAAATGCGAAACATCAGGTTTCTTACCAGTAAACGCTTCTTCAGGTGTACTCATGCCAAGTACTCTATGAGGACAACGGTTCTGCACATAAACCGCAGTATTGCATGCCTCTGCCCATAAATGCAATGGTAGGCCTTGATCATGCAACATCGCTCGTGCTGCACCCACGATCGTTCTGTTCTTTCTCTCCGCGACTCCATTTTGCTGTGGGTTATGAGGCGCTATGAGTTCTCTTCGAATTCCTTCTCTGCTGCAGAAGTCTTTGAATTCGTTAGAGATGTATTCTCCACCATTATCGCTCCTTAGAGCCTTCACTTGCTTCCCCGACTCTTTCTCCACCAATGCTTTAAACTCACAGAACTTTGAGAAAGTTTGACTCTTCTTCAGCATGAAGAATATCCAGCATTTACGAGAAAAATCATCAACAAAAATCACATAATACCTGTGTTTTGCTGTTGAAGCAACTGAGAATGGTCCACATAAGTCCGTGTGAATTCTCTCCAGGATTACCGAAGCACGGTTCTCCTTTTCCTGAAAGGTGGATTTTACATACTTCCCTAGAGTGCACCCCTTGCACTGATATGACTGAGCAAGTGTTCCCCTTGGAAGTCCAGTAGATATTTGCTGCATGATCTTCAAGGCTCCATGATGAAGATGGCCTAATCTCCTATGCCATAATTCACCCTCATCCCGGCTCACCACTGTTTCTGCCTTGCCTATCATGGCACCGCAGCCATCTACCTGCAGCATGTAGAGATTCTTAACTCGAATCCCTATCTTCTTGACTTGTCCTGTTGCTTTATGTCGCAGGTAGGCTATCCCACTGCTAAAAACAACATCATAGCCTCTGTCCTCCAACATTGCGACTGAGACCAAGTTTTTCTTTAGACCTGGAACATGCATAACATTTTTCAATTGAAATGGTTTACCTGACTCCCTCTGAAAGGTAATGGTACCAATACCAATTGCACTGTATTTTCCATTATCGCCCATCTCTATATGCATTCCGAGATCTTTCTCCTCCAAGTCAATAAAAGACTCTTTATCTCCAGTCATGTGAAAGGAAGCGCCACTATCCAAATACCATACTGATCCTGATGCACTTGATGCCATGCATGCTATCAATGAGAAGTCAAGCTCAAATTGTGAGACAAGAGCCTCACCAGTTGCAGCTCCAGCAACTGTCTTGTTCTTCTTCTTCTGCGGACAGTTAGTGGCGAGATGCCCTCGTTCGTGACAGTGAAAACACTTTACTTTGGACGAATCCAGCTTCTTGACTTTAGACTCGGAATTTGATTGGAATTTCTTCCCTTTCCCTTTCCTTGCCTTGGCAGTCAAAGCACAATTCTCTTCATCATCATGCTTTGATGAAGATCCATCTCTGGTGTTCCGCCTGAACTCCTCTTGCACCAGATCCGACCATAGTCGTTCCCAATCCAGCAACTTTTCTCTTCCATTGACAGAGTCTTGATAACTGTGCCAACTCTTAGGAAGCCCTAGGAGTGCCAAGCTCACCAAATCATCATCTGCGACTGTTATTCCCACACTTCCAAGCTCATCCCGACATTCGACAAACTTTGTGAGATATTTTGGAATGGTGTCGCCTTTCTCCATCTTAATCTTCCTGAGTTTATCCTTGAGCGCCAATTTCCTATGGTCGCTACTGTTTTGGAACAGATCTGTCAAAACCTTCCACATTGCATATGGTGTGGTTTTCCCATGGAGACTTGAGACAATGTGGTCTCGTACTCGCTCCAACAGAATCCTCCTCGCCTTTGCCACTTTCTTTTGCCATGCATCAAGATTTGCAGTATCTGTCGCAGCTGGCTTAGGAACATCTGCATCAATGTAATCCTTCAAGCCATTGTCTTCGAGCACTGCCTCCATCCTGTCCTTCCATGCAATGTAGTTAGAGCTGCCCTCGAGTGCATATTCCAACCTCAAGCCATTGAAGGACATTTCGATCTTGAATCAAAAGTAGCACCAAGAAAATCTTGCAAATTTGAATATTATCCAACCCAAAACTCAACTCCGTGGCCTCCGTGGCTCTGATACCATGTAGAAATTTCGATACAAATTAATGTATTCCTGCGATTCTCCTAATCTAACGAATTTGCCTCTTGTTAAATACAGAATCGCTTCTACTCTTATTATTGCGGAAACAATTAAACCATGATTCAATTCACAATGCGCAGAATGGAATCTCAATAACACACAACACAATGGTTTTCCAGGGAAGGCGTTGAAGCTCAAAACCCCACTTTCATATATTATTTATATCATGAATTATGAAATAATCTGATACAAAACTCTAATCCAAGAGCTCTCAGTACAATACGAAAGTCTCACACTGTCATACACGAATTAGCTGATCATGCACCAATTCCCTGTGTTCAGACAGCCTGCCTCCTCTGCGCAAACTCCTCTGCGCTGCCTCTGCTATCCCAATTCGCCCAACTGAGTCGAATTCGATGTGATGCAGTAGTCTCGTTTGCTCATGCTCATAAGCATATTCACTGCATGTGTGAACCAATCACAACTGATAGTCGACTGTCCCTTTCACCTATGATCTCAACTGGCATCCATTGGAATGCATATAGTTAACCGTGGCAAGTCTTCAGTTGTATGCGAGTTAACTGATTGTAAGTTCAGTGAATTAACTAATTCACTGAGCTCCCACTAATACAACTAAGCTTAACTCACTTAACTATACTGTTAAAATTCCAAATCACTCAGTGATGAATGAGATAATAGATTAATATTTATTGTCTAATTTAATTAAGGGAAAAGGAAATTAGACACATGTTTCTTGTTGACTTTTCAACACTAGATTCATGATCTAGGACACCCACTCCCTGTCAAAACCATAAGCCCGTAGCACCGCCCGCATGTACTCTCAATTGAGTTTATCATAAGCCTTGGCTATATCCAATTTGATCAACATGCCCGGTTTCTTTGTGACCTTTAGAGAATGCAAGATTTCCTGAACCAAAATAATGTCATATACAATTTGACACCCTTCAACAAACCCAGATTGCTCCGGGTTGATAAGAATAGGAAGGAGGGGCTTAAGCCTATTAGCTATAACCTTAGAAATGATTTTATAGATAACATTGCACAAGGCTGTTGGGAGAAACTTCCCAGGAGAATCCGCACCTTCTTCTTTTGGGATTGCCGAAATAAAGGTGGCATTAAAATCTTTCAACACCCCCCGACTGCAGTGTGATTCTTCCACAATCTGAAGCACCTCCTCCTTGACAAGATCCCAAAAATGATGGAAAAATTTGGTCATAGGGAGATTTCCACAGAGCCATCTAATTCATCGCTTCCTCCACCTCTTGCATAGATACAGTCTTGTTCAACATCTCGTTATGCTCCTTGGTAACCAGGCTAGGGATAAGGCTGTAGATTTGAGCTATGTCGTGTGCTCGATTCGGTCTATCCTCTTTAAGCATCGTCTCAAAGTGGGTGACTAATTATTCCTCTATTTCTCCTCTAGTCTCTACATGCTCCCTAGTAGATCTGCGGATCCTAAGGATTTTGGATCTATGGCGGTTTTGAACAACAATATTATGAAAGAAATTAGTATTCTTTTTTCCTTCCTAGAACCACTGACTGCACAATTTCTGTTTCCAGAATATCCCTTCTTGTCGTTCTCGAGCTTCTAGGAAATCCAAGAGGACATGTTCTTGTTCACGAAGGTTCTCATCCCACCCTTCCTCCATACCCTTCCTGTGAATAAGATCTAAATCCTCGCATAATTTCTTTTTGTCCTGAAAAATATTGCCAAAATCCTCCCTATTCCATATCTGAATCCTTGCTTTCAGGGCTTTTAACTTATGTTGGAACTGATACATACTGGAATCCTTTGGGGGAACCAATTCCTACACCATTGTCTCACCAAATCATTGAATTCCTTGTGTTTCAACCAAAATTGCTCAAAGCGAAAAGGCTTAAAGAGCACAAAGCTCGAGAGATCCCATATTAAAGACACATGCCAATGACCAGAGCCTGCCGACGGAAGGAAACTGGCATTGACCTCGCCCTACCCACGAGCAATGTATTCCATGGTCAGGAACTGGTCTAGTCTAGACGCCACCAGATGATCCCCACCCCTTTTATTGTTCCAGGTGTACCACCCATTCCCAGTTTCTACATCAATGAAGGGACTGCGGTTAAGCACATCATGAAAGATTTCTTGGAATTTGTCAAGAGACCTCCTTCCTCCTTTCTTCTCATTATTGGATGTGATAAGAATGAAATCCCCACCAAAAATCCATGACCCATTCTCAGCCTGGACAGACAACCAAGAAAAGAAGTGCAGGAATTCCTCCTTGCAGGGCGAAGAGCTTGGCCCATAGACATTCACTAGGAAACCTGAGGTCCCAGAGTCATTCTCCACAAAATCATCCATCAGAGAGAATATATTAGCCCACCAATTTGATAGCGAGATAGATAGGGGTCTCCATAAGACCGCAAGGCCCCCAGCCATACCATGCGCATCAATAGCCATTACCTCACAACCTCTCCAAATATTTTTCCCTAATCGCTCCATGGAATTGGAGGAGCATTTTGTCTCCTGAATAAAAAGAATATCAGGTTTTTCTTGTTTCACCTTTCTTGCTAGCGTTTTTAGCTTCATGGGGTGATTGCACCCTCTAATATTCCAGGAAATAATCTTCATTGAGAAACCTTATTTACTTCAGAGAAGGCCGCCTGATCGTCGGGTATTGACCGGACTCAATGAGCTTTACACCAATTTGTGCAATTCTCTACTTGTTGGACTTCCTTCCCCGCTTTAGATCCTCGGCAAGAGACTTCCTTTTGTTCCCAGACTGGGGCTCCGCTGCTATACCCAATTTATGGATAGCCTTTGATTTGATTATGGAATCCCATAGGAGTTCTACCTTCCTTCTAGTGACATAGAATTTCCCCCTCTTGTCACATTCCTTCTCGATAGCGTCCATATCCAAATCACCCAGATCCAAGCCCTCCTCGCCACCTTCTTCCATTGTTGTTGACGAATCAACTGGATCTTGGCATTGACTCTGGTTCTCCATGATTGCATCATCCTTTAGCTTCTGTAGATCCTTCCCATCCTCCCCACTCGCGCCTTCCTCACCCACATCTGCTAATATCTGAAATGGGTTCTTACTTGAAGACCCTAGTTCAACCTTTTCTTTTCCTTTTCGAGCCTGGTCCCCCAGTTTATATTTTTTGCGACCACGGATCTGGGTAAAACCCTCCTTATCCATGGTATTAGACCTATCGGACTAAGGGGATGATTTCTCCTGATCACCTTTAGGGAAATTTCTTCCAAAGTGGCCATATTCATGGCAGAGCCTACGATGGAATGGAAGCTCCTCACAGTCAAGTGGCTGGATCCATTCCTCATCTTCCCAGTTTAGGCTTATGTCTTCTGGGAGCTCCTTAGAAAGATCTATATAAACACATATTCGGGCATAAGAGGTATACCTTTGAAGTTTCGTTTGTTCAGCCACTTTGACAAATTCCCCTAGAGAGTTACCAATAGCTTGCAGGATTTCAATGTCCCAAAATTGCCCTGGGAGAGAGAACAATCTGATCCATACTGGAGCGACTTTCATATTCTCCGTTTCTAGGTTAAAACGTTCTTTCCAAGGACGTAGGTAGAGACCCGCAGAAAGGAAGAAATATGGCCCACCTTCCAGAAGCCTATCCCGATCTTCCACATTGAAAAATATAATAGTAAAGAAACCCTTGGCTCCAAGCTGTAGATAATAATGACCTTTTGGATTCCACGTAGTTTTAATCCATCGGACCATATCTTTTTCCTTGGGCCATATACCAACGAATTTTCCAATTAGGGCCTTTTCCTTCCACTGCTCGACTTTCTCTCTCACCTTATCAGCTCGGATCTGGATGGCCGGAATGGTAGAAGTCTTTGGAAGGAAGCCGTCGAGGCCCAACTGTCACGTCCCCTTCTCATTTAATCTGGTGCAGGGGAGGGAAACATGACTGACATACCGGTCTTATTTGACAATCTCAAGCCCATACATTACTCATAAATTCATAACAATTAAAATCTTCTTGTGTAGACTCATACTCAATATAAACACAACGGAAATAAACATATTTGCAAACACACAAACAATAATGCATCATCATATCTAACACAGGCATATGATGGTTCATTATGCAGAGAATTAAATCTCGTACTCATGCTATGCACAGACTTCATGTCAATTTCATTAATACAATCATTTCGTTTCATTAACATGGGAAATTAACATCCAGAATTAACACACTGCAAAACACATAATGCATATAATGTAAATCATAGAGAACACTTATCTAGAAGATGAAGCTGTCCAACAATTGGCTATGTGAGAGCAACGTTCCACCCAACCATAGATCTCTGTCCAGCTTGTATTCTTTCAGCTAAGAGATCACCCCCGAGCTAGGTTGTGTATCCACTAAGGAGGAACTAAACAAGCTCACTCACAACCATGGTTTCACTCAACAACTATGCTAAGCCAACTCACAGTTGGGTTTATCAAGCATACAACAGACAAAGGAGGGAAATGCTAAGCCAGTGAGCTCATCCACAGAGCTGCAGGCATCTCAGATGAGTTCAACAGTCAAGGCACCCAAATTACCTACCACGCCTAACACAAGGAAGGTCCCCTTCTCTGCTGCACAGTCCCTTAGTCATCCCTTCCCTCCAGTGCTCTTCAGGGTGGGCATAGAAAGGTCCAGCTGCTAATCCTTGAGATTCTAACCTTCACTAGGTTTATCAAGCAAACCCAACCTTTGCTCGGTCATTCACAATTGGATTTCTCACAATTCTGTTCATCAAATAACTCAATCCCGTCACTGGTTTTCTGGGCTATAAAAACTGGGTTTCCCAATGGATTTCAGGGTATCTAATACTCTCAAATTCGCCCCAAGGTTGATATCTATGATTCCCCCATTGGATTTCACTGTCAAATACCAAATATGGGCGTTTTTGGCTCTTCAAAACGTGGGTTCTTGCAAAGTTGCGATTTCTGGTTTTGCTCACTACTGGGAATTTGTTTTTTGATGGAAAATGATGGTCGGTTCTTCCACACTGGAATGGGGATGAGGAAGAAGTAACTCCCATGAGTTAGAGTGACTTGTGGTACAAGAAAACAGAGCCCATACCTGCAAATACGAATTTGTTGGATGCCCATGCTCCATTGAAGCCATGGACTGAAATCTTCAATTAATTCCTTACAACAGAAATAAATGTCATCAAGGAAAGTCAAATGGGTTCTCACAATGACATTTGGCAGCATATGGTTCATCCCCACAGCCCTCTCACCACTCCCTAGTGGATACACATGGCCCCTTCTCATTTGTTGCTCCCATAGCCAGTTTTGGTATTTTATTGCAATATTAAATATTTACATCAATTTAAAATATCCCATGGCTTAATAGCACATGGGTAACAAAATGTCAAATGCTTGTCCATTTAAAATAAAATACGAACATATACTAGCGGGGCCTTGGCCTTGAACTCCACGTTAGGGAAACATACATCGCATGTACACAATATTCACATTAAGAACCAATATTTCATAAGGGTCAAAATTGGGGTATTACACCAACCTTCGCTTAACACTGGCTGACCGAGCTGCATCCTCACTCACCCGCACCCCCTCACCCTCCTTCGTCAACATCATCCCCTCAGGCATTGAGGCCTAGGGCTCCCGACAGAAACCTGCAGGGGATACGACCCCTACCACGTGGGCACGAGCCTCTGGACAAAACTTTGCACCCTACAAAAAACCCTCTCTTTGATGCCCTCCGAATCACCGAAAAAATTTTGACCTACTGGTATGTCAGGCTTACATGTTTAGCAATGGCACCGATCTTACAGGCCATGACACCCTTCCATTACATCTGTGAGTTCTTGCTTCCTGGGTACTCTATACTCCTTCGGGTTTTTCGGTTTTGTAAAGAGTGCCTTAGTTTTTTGTTGGTTCATGGTTTTTTGGGTGACCTACCTTCTTGTTTATGCCCACAGTAGGGGGTCCTGGAGTCAGTCCAATAGCCTCTATTGGATGTAGTACCAACCAGGCTAATAAAGTGGGAAGCTACTTCAACGTGCCATTTGTCCTTAGTATTTGTCTTCTTCTGGTCTTGGTGGGGCGATTCTGTGTTTTTCTTGTTGAATCGGGACTCCCAAGATCTGTGGCTGGGTGGTGGGTTCGTTGTTTTTTCTCTGCATTTGCAGGATTGTTGTTCTTATTCTATTATTTCGGTGTTAGGTCCTTTACCCTGTTATGGGACAGGGTGTTGGGGAAGGTCCTATAGTTGTCCTCTCCCCCTCTGCCATGAGAGTCATGTCTAATCCATCGGTTATAGTGTCATTCAATCCCCATTCCACTGATGGTGGCACTGATACTCCTGGGGCTCCGACGTTCTTAGGGGACCATTTGGTGTATGTCCCTAGTCGTTTCTTTTGCTGGGGCATCCAAGGCGACTGGTGGAGGTGCTCATAAGACAAAGATTCATTTTGAAAAAGAAAAGAAGGGGCGGCTCTTATGAGTTCTAGGAAAGGACATAACTATGGACATGGTTCTGGC
Source organism: Larix kaempferi (assembly GCA_027924585.1). Lineage (NCBI taxonomy): Eukaryota > Viridiplantae > Streptophyta > Pinopsida > Pinales > Pinaceae > Larix > Larix kaempferi. Next base: position 3,102,297 of record BSBM01000013.1, read on the forward strand.
TTTGGGCCAAAGGGCTCTGGTCGGCCGTTTTGAGTATATCTGCCTCTCTAGGACGGAACTTCTGCACTGGGTCCGGAAACATTGGAAGCCCCTAATCACTAACATCCCTCGGGTTTTTCTCTTATCAAATGGATGGCTCATGTTCCAATTCCTCACGGAGACTAACAGGATTTCCATTGAAAAACACTTCTGGGTACTAGGGACTGGATCACTGGTTTTAAAGAGATGTCACAGTGGATTCGACCCCCGTACTGAGAAACTTCATATTCGTCATCTTTGGACTATTTTACCTGGATTTCCTATGCATTGCTGGAACATTGCTGGCTTTATGGCGGTGGCCAACTCCCTGGGCCGTTTCATTTTGATGGAGGAAGAGGAGTTGATGGGAGATGAAAGAAGGTCACCACAGATGTTGATTGAGATCGATTCCTTGGATGGAGTGCTAGGCGAGCTGGAGGTGGTGTGGGAAGAGGGCACCTTCATACAACAACTGGACTATTGGAAGGTTCCCTTCCGCTACCACTGGTGTCACAAGACTGGTCATGCCAAGGATCGTTGTATTTCTCCCTCATCTTCGAATGGGCATGTTTTTGCTGGGACTGAGCAGGTGGCTCCCATGGATGAGGTCATCTAAGGCTCAGTGCCTCTGGATCACCCATCGGCCATGGCCATTCTGGGTAATTTTGATGCTACGGTTTTGGTCCTTCTAAAATTCTTATCTGCTGCAGAGATATTAAAGGCTCTCTCTGTCCCCTCTGCGTCCTCATCTCCTTGCGATTCTCCATTGTAGGAGGGGGTCACTGTGCCTGGGCACAGCCTACCAGAATCAAATTCTACGCCAGAGCTTCCCCTGCCTAAGGACTGTTCTCCCTTGGCTACTATCCCTGTCAGTCCCTCCCCCCAAGTTCTTCACCCTATCCCCGCAACCACCTTTTCCATCCCTACACCCTTGTCTCGACCCTCCTTGTTGGATAGCCTTGGCTCGATGTCCCCATCATCGTTGGGCATCTCACTTACTCCCTCATCCATCCCTGATTTCCCTGCTTCTCCCCCTCCAGCGCTGCTGGACGATATTGGCCCACTGACCACCTATGTTGTGAACCCCTGCAAAGGCTCTACATTATGCATGATCCCCCCATCGTCTAAGGGTAATGTGACTATTAGGAAACCCTAGAAAAATAAGAAGGCGACTGCATGACAGGGTTCCTTTCCCAGTAAGCCTCAGACTCATAATATGACCAACCCTTTGGTGTCCTCATTATTTGATAAAGGCCTCGGCCTCTCTCCCCCCGCTTGGGCTCTTAGAGATTTGGCAGCCCACGACCATTTCACCTAATGTTAATTTCTTCTTTCAACATTCATGGGCTGGGCAGGGGCCCGAAGAGAACTTCCTTAAAGCAGTTTTTGGATAAAGAAAACCCTGCATTGATCCTTATTCAGGAAACTATGATTAACACTATCAAAGCTTGTTCTATTTTTTTGAGTCTAAAGACCACCTGGCATGTTTTGTGCTTTGGATGCTTATGGGATGTCCGGGGGAATTTTGGTGGCTTGGGAGCCCCAAGTGGTTGATTTTAAGTCTTTTATCATTGTGTATGGTATATTGGTCGAAGGCTCTTTCAGGGGTTATGATCATCCATTTCGTATTATGAACGTGTATGGCTCATATAACGCCTGTAAACCATTCTGGGAGAAGGTGGCTGTAGTGGGATTATTGAATAATCCCTCACTCATCTTAGTGGGGGACCTTAACTTGACACTCAGCCCTGACGAATGTTAGGGAAAAGGGAGGGTGATGGATCCTTTGGCCGATTTTTTCAATGGATTATTTGATGAAGCTAGACTCATTGATGTGGTTCCCCATGTGTTGTTCCCTACTTGGACCAATGGGAGATGTGGAGAGGCTTACATTGGTAAGCGTCTAGACCGATTCATGATGGCCGAAGATCTTTGTGCACACTTGGGAAAGTATCATTCTTGGTCTTTAGCGGTGGGAATATTTGACCATAAGGTGGTCTTCCTCCAGTTTGATTTCGACTTGGGCCCTAAATTCTATCCTTTTAAGTTTAACTCAGGGTGGTTATCGGAACCCACTTTCTATAGTTGGTTGCGGGCAACCTAGAGGGATCTCTCCTCGTCGGATAGGGGAACACCCTTGTCATGCTTGCCTCATAATATTCACCTTCTTAAAGGACTTGTTCGGGTTTGGGTGAAAAACAAGAAGGTGGAAGAAATTATTTTACTTGAAGAAATTAAGGAAAAGATTCACTATTACTCCACGGATTTGGAGCTCTATGAGGCTGCTCGGGAGTAGTATGCTCATCTATCAGAGCTCATATTGCAGAAGGAAAATATCTTGGGTCATTTGGAAGAAGAGTGGAGGCAAAAGAGTCATGCCACATGGCTCCGGGCGGGGGATCGCAACACTCAGTTTTTTCATCGGTTTGCTAACTGTCGTAGGTTGATGAATGCCATTTGGGAGGTCAAGGGGGATGCTAAGGTCCCTATTTTTTATGACAGTTTGATCAAAGCAGCTGCAACCAAGCATTTCTCGGAGGTCTACTCGAAGACTAAGGATCCTAGTCTCCTTCATCAAATGGAAGCTATCAGTAATTTCCCTTTGTACTTCGATAGTGAGGAGTCCTGTCAGATTGCGAAGCCTGTAACTCGAGAGGAAGTGCATCACATTCTGAAAATTTGTTGTCTGGACAAGAGCCCCGGGCCTGATGGGTGTACCATGGAATTTTACTATTTTTTTTTTATATGCCGGGGGAAGAGCTGATGGAAGCCATCGAGGAATCTCGCTCCAAGGCCTGGATTCCTACTTAGCTGAATGGCACCTTCATTACACTGATCCCAAAGGTGGATAAGTTGGGGTCTTTCGAGGAATACAGACCCATTTCACTTTGTAATATATGCTACAAGCTCATTACTAAAATCATTGCCGAAAGGTTAAAGTCGGTGCTAGGAGCTGCCATCTCCCGGGAACAATTCGCCTTTCTTCCAAACAGACAGATCTCGGATGTGGTGGGAGTGGTGCAAGAGTGCCTCCACTCCATCAAGTTAAAGCGGTTAAGCGCTTTTTTCCTTAAGCTATATCTTCAAAAGGCCTATGACTCAGTCGATTGGGATATGATGCGGCTCATACTCCTGCAAATCGGCCTTTCGGTGGAGGTCGTGAATTGGATTTATGCTTATTATTCCACTGCTAGTTTCGTCGTCATTATCAATGGTTCGCCCACAGATTACTTCCAAGGAAATAAGGGGCTGCGATAGGGGTTCCCTCTATCCCCCTATCTTTTTATCTTAGTTATGGAAGCGCTCAGTCGGATGATTAACAAGGCGTGCCTTCATGGCTCTATCACTGGAATTAGAGTGGCCCGTGCTCTTCACATCACGCATCTCTTATTTGTAGACGATGTGTTACTATTTGGTGCTGGTTCTAAAGAGGAGTGGTTTCAATACAGTAGAATATTAAAGGTTTTATGCAATGCCACTGGTCTGAGGATTAATGTCAATGAGTCCTCTTTCACCCGCCAATGTGAGGATGTCAATATCTGCATTTCTATCTCTGAACTATTTCCATTTGCTCAGAATGACTTGGAGGATGGTATTCGTTATCTCGGTTTTCATATCAAGCAAAACTCTTATGGGGCCTCGGACTGGAATTGGTTGGTATAGAAGTTTTCTACAAAGATAGTCCAGTGGGAGTCACGGTGGCTGTCTCTTGGGGGTGTTGATGTATTTGTAACTTCGGAAGATATTCTTCTATGTATTACACTTGTACCTTATTATATTCATGATGAAGATTTTTTATTCCTCCACTCATAAGTGTCGTCATTTGTATTTGTAAGTGTTGCAAGTGTCGTAAGTGTTGCAAGTGTCGCAACTTATATTTGATGGGTTATTAGACCACCAGTGTGGGGTTGGCCCTAGTTGAGTTAAGTGGTTGGGTTATTAGACTTCACTAGGAGGTCGGCTCAGTTAAGTTATTGGCAGGACAGGTCAGTGTATAAATAGAGCGGTTGTGTCTCTCACTTGATTCATTCACTCACTTCTCAAGCTTGCATAGTTAAGAGAGAAAGTGGCGCACAAGTGGAGGAGGAGGAGTATCTACTAGAGACATCTCTTTTGTTTTGATCATTGTGATCTTGGTTTGTGGCTTATCTTATCTCTGAGGAAGTTGCGGGGTTTTTCACCTTCTTGGTTTTCCCCGAGGAAACTCTGTGTCTCTTGTGTGCTTGTTATTGTGTCTATGATTGATATGTTATAGATATGTTGTACATGTTATTCTCTTAGTGATCCTGAATGATAATGGAATGATTTTATCAAAAAATTAACATGGTATCAGAGCTGACCTTATAAGAAGAAGGCACTATGCAACTACGGAAGCTAGGACTTCTTAATTTTTGGGTTTCTCTCCACATATCATCAAAGACAGGAGGCTAGATTGACTCTCCTTGGAAGGGCGCATCTTTCTATTGAGACATAATTCAATTCTGAGCATTTTCAGTTTTGACCTAATCCTTGCTGCAAAAAATTAGGGTTTCGGAAAAAGTTGGAATTTTTGAAATTTGAATCCGCGGCTGGATACTCCTCAAGAAAATCGAAGTTTATAGCATTGGATCGAACTTTTTGGTTGGGAAGAAGGGTGGGCTTTATCAAACCCTAGTTCAGGGTCTTATCTAGTGAATCTGGAAGTTTCAAAGGCAATTTTGAGGGGTCAAATTTTGCAGATCTCAAAATCTGAGTATACTAGCTTCACCAGCTCAGCAAGCCGCATCTTTCTATCCTTTCAGAAGTTTGAAATTCAAATTTTGAATTTTTAGGGTTTCTCTGACAAACCCTAATCCAACTCCAAATCTAGTTTTCAGCAAATCAAGTGGTAAGACCTAAATATTTTATTTCCATTTGAGTTTCTCATTAAAATGTCTCACCACACCAAGCTTGAAGATAATCTTGAAGGGGCTGATAACTTCCAAGCATGGAAGTATAGGATTGGGTTAATCCTGGAATAAAATGAGTTGGACAAGTACATCAGAGAAGAGGTTCTGGTTCTAGAGGGAGATGAGGCTAAGGACTTACACAAGAAGAACTTGGTCAAAGCCAAGATAATCATTACTGATTCCATAAAGGACCATCTGATACCCCATGTGTCTTCCCTAAAGACACCTAAGGATATGTTTGACTCTTTGACTAAGTTGTTTGAAGGAAAGAACATGAATCGGAAGATGACTCTGCGGAACCAATTGAAAGGGGTAAAGATCCATAATGGAGAGACCATTCAATCCTATTTTTCTAAGGTCTCTTAAATCAAGGAACAACTTGAAGCTGTGGATGAAGTGGTGGAGAATGGAGAAATTGTAATGACCACATTGAATGGCCTACCTAGGTCATGGGATTCCTTCATCCAAGGAATCTGTGCAAGAAACAAGTTGATCTCCTTTACTAGACTATGGGAGGAATGTTCACAAGAAGAAGCCAGGCTTGTGGCCCGAGAAGAAAAGATGGGAAGTGAAGATCAAGCTCTCATAGGTCACACCAAGAAAAGTAAGTTCAATAGGGAGCCATCTTATCACAATAAATCTTCTCATTCCTTTCACAAAGAGAAGAAAGATATGAGATACTTCAATTGCAATGAGAAAGGACACTTTGCCTCAGCATGTCCCAAGAAAAGAAAAGAAGTTAACAACAACTTCAAGAAGAAGAACATCAAGAAGAGGCATCATGCTCATGCTGCTGAGGATGATGAACCTCCCAAGAAGAAGAATAGGGAAGAAAGTGAAGACTCTTCAAGTGAGGAAGAATATGTGTTGATCTCTGCTCTCACAGGCACTATCTCACATGGATGTGATGATTGGCTTATTGATAGTGGGGCTTCCAAACACATGACGGGATTTAAAGAATCTTTTGTAGACCTATCTGAACATGAGTCACCCCATAAGGTGAAACTTGGGGATGACTATCAATATCCCATAAAAGGAAGTGGTGAAGCCTCCTACATGCTAGACTTTGGGAAGTCTTAAAAAATGAAAGATGTTCTATATGTACCTGGACTCAAGAATAATCTTCTCTCCATATCATCTCTAGATGCAAAAGGGAATGAGAGTTGCATTTATAAATGGCCAAGTACTCATGTGGCCAAAGGGTAAGACAATAGATGATGCAGTGGTGATTGGAGAGAAAGAGGGAGGATTGTACAAATTGAAGGGACAACCTAAACATGCCATGGTACATGAATCCATGGAACCAAGTGAACTTTGGCATAGAAGGCTTTCTCATGTGCACTATAGAGCACTTCCAATAGCAAGCAAAGCAGTAGAAGGTCTTCCTGAAATCCATTCAAAGCATGAACGTATTTGCAAAGGGTATGCAAAAGGAAAGAAAACTAAGAAGGAATTTCCATGTAGTGAAAGCAAAGCAAAATGAATCTTGGAGATTATCCACTCTGATGTATGCAGACCAATGTCATCTAGTTCTTTGAGTGGGTATGTATACTATGTTTCCTTCATTGATGATTTCTCTAGGAAGACTTGGGTTTATTTATTGAAGAATAAAGATGAAGTGTTTGATATGTTCAAGGAATTCAAAGCCTTGATAGAAAATCAAACAGATAAGAAGATCAAGACCTTTAGATCCGACGATGGTGGAGAATTCATCTCATGTGACTTCAAGAAGTTATGCAGTGATTCAAGGATTAAGAGGGAGTTGACTGCTCTCTACAATCCACAACAAAATGGAGTTGCAGAAAGGAATAATAGAACTATCATGGAAGCAGCACAGGCAATGATTCATGACTAGGATTTGCCTATGCATCTATGGGTAGAAGCAGCTAGGACAATTGTATATGTGCAGAACAGAACACCTCACAAGATGCTTGAAAACAAGACACCAGAAGAAGTCTTCTATGGTAAGAAACCAAAAGTTAGCCATATAAGAATATTTGGCTGTATAGTATATACACACATTCCAAAGGAAAAGAGGAGAAAACTATATCCTTCAGGAAAGAAGGGCATCTTTGTGGGTTACAGTGAAAGCTCGAATGCTTACAGAATCTACTTTCTAGGGTTCAAGAATATTGGCATCAGCAAGGATGTAACATTTGATGAAAACTCAGCATACATCAAATCAAGGAAGACACCTGCTGAAGACAATGAAGAACCAAGGGTAACCAGAATTCAAGACACCACTATGATTGAAGAAATTCCAGAAGAATATCGAGAAATTGAAGATCCATAAGAACTTGTAGATCCACCCCGTGAGAAGAACTCTCATAAGAGGAAACCTGCATGGGCTAGAGAGCTCATCCAAGATGCAGAAAGGTATGGCATTCCATAAGAGGAACATAGAGAAAGGAAAAGGACAAGGTCACACCCCAGCTATGTTTCCTTTCTCTATGATATTATGAACAAAGAACCTTCCAGTTATGAAGAAGCAGTGGAAAAGAAAGAATAGAAGGATGCCATGGTTGAAGAATACCAGTTGATCATGAAGAATGATGTTTGGGATGTGGTCCCAAGACCTGAAGGGAAGTCTGTTGTGACTTCCAAGTGGATATATAAGATCAAGCATGCTGTAGATGGTAGCATAGAGAAATACAAGGTGAGGTTTGTAGCTCGTGGCTTCTCCCAGAAAGAGGGGATAGATTATGAAGAGACTTTTGCACCTATAGCCAGATACACTTCCATCAGAGTAGTACTTGCCCTGGCTGCAGTGATGAAGTGGAAGATACACCAGATGGATGTCAAGACAGCTTTCTCGAATGGTGTAGTCAAAGAGGAAGTGTATGTGGATCAGCCACTTCGTTTTGAGACACATGACAGGGAGTCATATGTGTACAGATTGAAGAAATCCTTGTATGGCTTGAAGTAAGATCCTAGGGCTTGGTATGGTAGGACATACAGCTTTCTATCCAGTTTGGGATTTACCAAGAGTAAGGAAGATTCCAACCTTTACTACAAGGTTGAGGAAGGAAATCCAGTGATACTACTATTGTATGTGGATGACCTGTTTGTTACAAGTGAGGATAGATTGATTGTCGACACGAAGAGAAAGCTTGTTGTTGAGTTCGAGATGAAGGACTTGGGGATGATGCATTAATTTGTAGGCATGGAGGTGTGGTAGAGTGCATATGGGATCTTCCTTGGACAAGGGAAGTATGCAGTAGAGATCCTGAAGCGGTTCAGGATGATGGACTGCAAGAACATGGCCACACCTATGGCATCAAACCTGAAGCTTCTGTGTGATGCTTCATCTAAGCCAGTTGATGTCACTATGTATCGTCAGATGATTGGGTCCTTGATGTACTGTTGTTGCTGCAACATCCCCCCCAAAATTTTTGTAAATATTGGGGCCCCTCCTTTTTAATTCTGTTTTAAGGCTTAATATTGTTCAAACTTAGCTACTTTTCCTTTCAACTTTTTTCTAAGTGTTGATCTTGTCCAAATTTTGATCTTTTCGGCTAAGGAATTTTTCTACTATCTTTTAAAGCAAAGCGCAATTTTAGTTTTAAATACGTGCTAAAGGCGCAAGTCACAAATTTAACTTTGCGCCGAAGGGTGCAAGTTTTGGCCCTAGCTTTACCACCGTTGCGCCAATGAGTTCCTTAAACGTGCCTCCTTCTGCACAGTTTTTAAACATAAAATTTGTGCCATATCGGCACATCGTCTCGTCGCAAGACCTAATCCTAAAACCTCCGCCATTGCGTGAAGGTTAACCTTAAAGTCTCTGTCTTGTTTTCATGCCCTTTTTCGCATCCTTTTGGCATAAGAATTGACGATAGCCTCCCCGCTCGTTGCGCAGATCCTAAGCCTAAAGTCACCGCCAACCCCTGCATTCCTATAACCTTGTCGTCATCGCATCTCTTCGGCACAAGGCTTGACGATAGCTTCCTCACCGTAGTCGCAGACTTTGTGCTTAATAATTCCGCCATAGCAATTCCGCGCCATTTGCGATCGCAAGATTTAACCACAAATCTCCTGCCCGACGCGCAAGGATGTTGTTTAGTTTGCCGCCACTGTGCGACCAAAATTTTGGGTTTGCGGAAATGTTGGGTTGGTGAAGCCATTTAATATGCCTTGTTCGGCTTGAATGCACTGTTGCACCGAGCCTCGTGCCCACCAAACACCCATTAATTCACCCATGGGAAATCAATGCTCCTACTATATATGCGTAGAATGGAGTTTCGATTGTTTATTGTTCTCAAAGCTGAGTTAGCTTCCAGTGTAAGACGTTGGACGTGTTTCAAGTTCCTTATTCGCCTGGGTAGACGCGTCGAATACATGAGACCACTTCGAAGGCACCAGGCAGGCATTCTCTCCTCCGTTTGCTTATTCTGAGGAATAACTCCATTTGAGACTTGTCTTTTGACAGTTTAAAAGGTGAAATTTGTTTCATTCACAGTCATTAAGTCACCCACAGTGTTTTTGTTTCTCCTTGGCCATACACTCTGTATTGGTTTCCCTATAGACCCTTAAACACTAAGTCTCCCTGCCAGTTTCGATGCAGACTCATAATAGCCTCCCTCTGCGTATGCAACGCCATCCATTCCTTGCTATTTTTGCGACTGTTATTGGAAAAAGCTTCGTCCAGTCGTATCCCAAAACGTTACAAGCTGAGCCGCCTTCCTCATGAATGCTTTTAAGAGCCAATTTGGCAACACCGCATCCTCCCGGTTCTGTGTTGCACATTACCAACAAGAAATAACACCCCGTAGCGCATAATGAAAACGCCGCCCATGGCTACAATGCTGCATTTGTCTGATGCATGAAGCGTTAAGTCGAGCCTCTAATGAAATAACCCCGCACTAAAAAATAGTAATGTGCAGCTGTCTTCTGTCTCCCACGACAATAACAATTCCCATGAGATTCCAAGTTAGCATCTATGCAACAATTTTAGCTATTACAAGTTATTAACGAATAAAACAATTGGCAACTTTCAGTTTTATGTTGAAAATAATTATTGTTGAATGGTTGCATGTATGTTTTTGTTTCATTTAAGATTTGCTGCCATCTTTCTAAAAAATGTTTTAAGTTGAAAAAGGGTTACCTGTTGTTACTTATTAGTTACCTTGAATTCTGAGTGGTGTCTGTGGTGTTAATTGCTTATGAATATGCCAAACTCCTCATTTGTGCTACTCTATCAACGCAGGTTTGATATGCACAAAAAGTCTGCAAGACAGAAGGCTAAACTTGTGGAGTCAAATTCTGACGTTGAAATCCTGCTAGATACCTCACTTGAGACCATGTTCAGTGATACGCAAGCTACCACCAATGTACCTCCAGGAAGCTCTTCCCCATAGTTTCAGTGGGGTGATTTATATAGGTTCATCAGGGATCAAGATTACCCTCAATCTCCCATAGAAGACACTATGGTATATGCAAACATCAAGAGGTCCTGCCTCCATAAGGTGGAAACTCGTCCTGAGTTATTTCCATGCTCCGAAGTCCTTGGCTGGTTGATCCCTCATGTAAAGACTGACACCAAGTTCATTAATGACAAGAATGGAATGAATCTGGAATCCTTCGCACCTGAACATATCGCAGCTACGTACAAATTGCCCCAGGAAAGAGCTTGGTTGGATAATAATTGGATAGCAGAACAAACCATGGACCCTCTGGACTCTGCTAGGAAAATGATGATAGTTGACAGGAAAATAAGACAAAGGAAAAGGAATGAATATGAGAGCAACCTCCTAAAGACCCCTTATAGACTCATTGTTTTGATTTTGAGTCAGATCTTTGGCATGCCCAATGGAAATATTTTCAAGCTTGGATGGGTACCAGTAATAGTCCATGTGGCCATGTCTGGGACCATTTTCAATTGGGATGATATAATTTCAAAAAGTGTGGTCTCGCAGTTAACCATTGCTCAAGGAGGAATGAATCAAAAGAAGGAAAACTTTTTCATGTCCTCTTATTTAATAGATTGCATGTTGAGCAAGCATACCTTCTCGAACTTGGGTTGCACATGGAATAGAAAAGAGACTCCTCTCTTTATGGCTTACCAACCCACATGGGCAAGTAGATATGCAAAACCACTACAAGCAGGTTTGCAAGAAGTTTATCATGCCTCTATATCAGCTTATTTTTGTAGAAGAGCCAAACTTCCTGTCAGAGAATGCCATGCCCATTATTGAAGTGTTTGGAGATTATTACCACGCCCAAGAAGGCACCTACATCCGTATGAGTGGAGGGTCCCAAGCTCCTTTTTGCTTCCCCGGTATGTTACATATTTTGTGATACACAGGGAAGCCTTCAGGAAACTCTTCAGCGTTGGTGGAATCAACAAAATCCTCACTAAAAGGAAGAAAGGGATATATCTGCCAATGCCTTTCACTATCAGCACATACAGCCTCCCAAGGGAAAACGAGGGAGAAAACTATGTTCAGGAGTTGGAAATATTTCATTTTGGTACAAAGTTTTTCAGGAGGCATGGCCCTTGTGGTAGAGTTGCTAGACATTGCCTCATTGTCAAAACTTCCTTTGAGTACACCCATCTTATGGACCTGAATGAGGATTTCTTTCGTAGTGCAAGGAACTTAATAGAATTAGGGAAACGCTACAAGAAGAAAGGTAGAAAGAGTTCTACTCCCAAGCCTGTTGGGAGTAGAACTAGAACAAGAGGCAGCAGCATCCCAATCAGGAGGAGATAGAATCTTACAGGAGCAGGCTATCAAACAACACCAAGATGAATAAGCAGCAAGGCTTCAAAATGACTAGGCTACCAAATTACAACAAGAGGAGGCAGCAAGGATTCAACAAGAAGAAGCAGCAAGGATTCAACAAGAGTAGGCTATTAATTTGCAGCAAGAAGAAAAAGCTACTAGAATCCAAAAGGAGCAGGAGGCAAAATCCTTGAGAGAAGAAGAAGAAAGAACCTTGTTGGAGGAAGCAAACAGGATAAAAGAAGTGCTAGCCGAAATACGAGAGAAATAGGAAGCTGCTAAAATCCAAAAGGAGTAGGAAGCAAAAGTCCTGAGAGAAGAGGAAGATAGGATCCTCTAGGAACAAGCTACTAAACTGCAAGAAGAGGAAGAAGAAAGGCTCTTAGCGGATGAAGCAAATAGGTTGCGAGCAGAGCTAGCAGAAAGACAAGAAAAGGAAGGAGCTAAGAAAACTCTAGAACAAAACCTGCCCAGCTCGCAGAACATGGACTTGGATCTGCCAAAGTCAGACCAACCAAGGATAGCTCATGAAGGGATTGTTTCTACTGAATAATTAGCATTGACCCCATACAACCCCAGAAAGCAGCGCTAGGTGGCCAACCTGGATTCTGTGTATTTTTACGAACAAAAGAAGGCTATCATGGGAAGAATAGTAAGGAAAAGGGAGATTGGGCAGGACTTATATGAACTTAGAGTATCAGAGACTACACTTGTCCCAAGGACTGACACTGACCCCGCGTTCACGATAGGGTGTACTGTAGCTTTAGCCAAGGCAAGTAAATCCAATGTCGATCAATTAATTGAAGATGTTAAGAAATATAGAGAGCTGTGTTTTAAGATAAAAGTTGACAGAAAAAATGAGGTGTTGGAGAGTAATGAGTTAAAAAGGAAGTATAACGAGCTAGTAGAAGAGAAGTTGGAAACAACTTCGAAATCCCTGCAGCTTGAAAATGAGAAGAATTCATTAGAAATGTAGCTATCAGTTTCAGAAGATGAGCAAAGGAACTTAAAGGTTCGTGTATCCGAGTTCGAAAGGCTGACAGAAGAAAAGGTTAGGTTGTTAGAACAACTTAAGGAAGCTAATGAAAAGAAAGGAGATCTGACCACATTCTACAGTTGAGCTTGTGATCTGCAGAAGAAAACTCATCATCTGCTAGTGCTGATCTCAGAAGAAATTTGCAGCATGAAAGAGATGATAACAAAGATGACATCTCTTGAAGTTGAGGCTCTTAGAATAAAGGACAAGTATGCACAGCATGTGTTGGATCTCAAGAAACAATTTGAAAGGAGAATAGGAAAGTCTAGTTTTCCCTTAAACCTACAAGCTACAAAAGATGAGGAATTTGACATGGACACTGGAGTTCTTGAGTTTTGCCAAGATTGTGGTGATAGATTAAGTATTGAGATCCGAAAGACCATAAAAAAATGCCACATTGTCTACTCGAAGATCAAGGAGGCCCACGAGAAGTGTCACATACCTCTGCCCCAAGGTATTTATGAATTCCCTGAAAGAGAACAAAGCCTGGAAGAATTGCAAAATAATTTGGACGCAAAGATGGATTATTTAAAAAAGGTTGAGGCTATAACCCCAGAAGACATCCATCAGTTTATTGAGCAGCCTTCTGTTCATATATTTTTTCTAGAAAGTATTGCACAGAAGACTACAATAGGAACAACATGAGTTAAATCAAATTTGTGCAAGCACAAGATAGGGCGGAATGTAACGATATCATCAAGAGGAAGGACTGTCGTAAGAGAAATCAGTCAATGGACTAGTTACATCGAGGAAGTAGACAAATCAGCAAAAGAAAATGAGCCTACTGGAGAAGACAAAGTAGCAGAGGAAGAGCATCCAAATGAAGCAGTCGAACCATATGGGACTTAATTGTTTTACTATAAAAGATGTCAATAGACAACTGTCCTTTATTTTGTCTTTTGTGTAAAGGAATTCCACAAACTATCTCAATTTTGGAATAAAGTACTAGATGACAAATTAAATAGTCCTAGGATTAGGGTACACCTGGAAGCTCAAGGATCATTTTGTAAAGTTATATATAGATGAATAGAAGATAGAAAAAAGACTTTTGGAAGGTGAAATCTTTTTTTTTTCTTGTATGTAAACTACTTTGCTACATGTTTCAAGAATTCGATTTTTCCTAATGAAAGCCTAGGAGAGGGCGTTTTTGTCTGGAGAATGTGTTAAATGTTTGCTGGATTATTCCCGTATCATCTGCATATTGCTATGAGATCATTCCTTGCTATCATGAATTGCTTCTATGTGATGAATGTTCTTATATTTTCCTATGCAAAGATGTTTATCTCAAATGAGTAATGGAATGTGTTGATTGAATTAAAGCTATCTTTAATATCTTTTATCTTCTGCTGGAACTACATCTTTATGATTAAATAGCTATATGTCTGATCTTTAGATGTTTCTTTCAGTTTATTACTCATCTTTACAGTTTGCTCCTTGTAAGGATAGATTAAAATTGCTTATACAGTTTTAGATTAATTTAGAATAATTGTCTGCATTTAGCTTAGGGCACTTGCATATCATCTTTAAAATAAAATATATAAATGGTGGATCGGGCCGCAACTGGTGCAAAGAATAAGAATCTTTAAATCTTACGGTAGCCGGAACTATTAGCTGGACGGATTCCCCACACCAAACGGTGAGCGATCTAATTGGGCTTGCTTATTGGGGAGAATCCCTTGCTGATTGATGCTATGATTTTCAAGGCATCAACATGTACCTGATGAACATGAGACCAGATATTTTCTTTGCAGTGAACACATTGAGACAGTTCCTGACGGATCCCAGAGGTGTTCACCTAGTTGCTGTAAAGCATATTCTGAGGTACCTGAAGGGTACGGTTGATTATGGGCTCAAGTATGATGCGAATCAAAAGTTTAACCTGGAGGGTTATGTTGATTTAGATCGGGCAGGCAGTGCTGTAGATAGGAAGAGAACTTCTGGGTGTTGCTTCAGTATGGGATCAGGTGTGATCTCTTGGTTTAGCAGGAAGCAGTCCTGCGTAGCGCTGAGTACAGCCGAAGCAGAGTATGTCGCAACTTGTTCGACCAGTTGTGAGGCAGTATGGCTTAGAAAGCTACTGTCTGAGTTATTTGATCTCCCATTAGATGCTACCTGTATCTATTGTGACAACTAGAGTTGTGTGAAGTTGTCAGAGAACCTGGTGTTCCACGACAGGTCGAAGCATATTGAGATCAAATATCACTATATCAGGGATATGGTGCAGAGAGGAGCAGTGAAGCTTCTGTATGTTGCGACAGATGAGCAAGTTGTAGATGTGTTGATGAAACCACTAGCTAGAGTGAAGTTTGAATATTTCAAAGAGAGGCTTGGTATTCTTCAGATTGAAGATACTTCAAGGAAGAAGTGATGGGACACATTTGCAGGAGCCATTCCAAGCATAGTGGTAGGAGGATCCTCCTATGGTTGTGGATGTAAGCGTTGTGTGATGAGCATAAGGACAATGCTCCAGTTATTGCTTTGGATATGCATCAGTTGGATCATATGTGATGACATGTATCAGGTGGATGCATTGTATGATCAATTTGATCATGTGTGATGAGCATCAGGTCGATGCTCCAGATGATGTACATCAGGATGATGTACTATATGATAATCAGGATGATCATGTATGATGAGTTTCAGGTAGATGCTCTAGATGATATGCATCAGGATGATCATGTGTGATGAGTATCAGGTGGATACTCTGGATGATATGCATTAGGACGATGCTATGACGATGATCAAGATGATCATGTGATGTTGGTGTGCATCAGGTTGATGCACCGTGCGATGATGATCAGTTGGATCATAGGTATCAGGATGATACTTGGAGGTTAGAGATGATATGTGGAAGGTTGTGCAGTAGCATGCAAAATATCCTGGGAGATCTGATAGGTTGAGCTGTGTGCTCATAATCATTCCTGGGATGCTCTTTCGAGGTTTTGCTAGGGAGGCATGTAATCAGTCTTGGAGATCTGATAGGTTGAGCTGTGTTCTCATAATAAGTCCTGGGATGCTCTTTAGAGATCTTGTCGGTCATGCTGCAGCACATAAATGTTCTTGGGATGCTCTTTAAAGGTATTGTGAAGAGATGCATGTAATCAGTCTTGAGAGAGATCTTGCCAGTCGTACTTAGGCACATAAATGTTCCTGGGATACTCTGGTCAGGTATTGCATCCGCATGTAATTAGTCCTAAGAGTCCACCTCTATCAGACCGTTCGCACAGTTGATGAAGACCTACAGGAGGCTAGGCCTACATCCAACATGAAAAAGGGATGGCTCTGTAGAACTTCTTATGACGAGAAAAATTGAAGAGATAGCCTAGTGAATGAGATGTCGAGTACAGTAGCAGTGATGATGATGATGCTCCATGATCTAGTGATGATGATCCAGCTCCAGAATTGAAGACTTGTGGCGTTATGTATTGATGACCTGTGTCGATAGAATACCTTCCTAGTTAAGAGGGAGTGTTGATGTATTTGTCGCTTCGGAAAATATTCTTCTATGTATTACACTTGTACCTTATTATATTCATGATGGAGATGTTTTATTCCTCCAGTCATAAGTGTCGTCATTTGTATTTGTAAGTGTCACAAGTGTTGTAAGTGTTGCAAGTGTCGCAACTTATATTTGATGGGTTATTAGACCACCAGTGTGGGGTCGGCCCTGGTTGAGTTAAGTGGTTGGGTTATTAGACTTCACTAGGAGGTCGGCCTAGTTAAGTTATTGGAAGGACAGGTCAGTGTGTAAATAGAGAGGTTGTATCTCTCATTTGATTCATTCACTCACTTACCAAGCTCGCATAGCTAAGAGAAAAAGTGGCACACAAGTGGAGGAGGAGGAGTATATGCTAGAGACATCTCTTTGGGTTTGATCATTGTGATCTTGGTTTGTGGCTTATCTTATCTCTGAGGAAGTTGCGGGCTTTTGCACCTTCTTGGTTTTCCTCGAGGAAACTCTGTGTCTCTTGTGTGCTTGTTATTGTGTCTATGATTGATATGCTATAGATATGTTGTACATGTTATTCTCTTAGTGATCCTGAATAATAATGGAATGATTTTATCAAAAAATTAACATCGGGCAGGGTCATTTTAATGCAATCGGTTCTCCTATCTCTGCCGGTGGATTGGTTCACTCTATATGGCATTCCCTTGAGTATTATTGAATGATTGCGCTGAAGCATTTTCGACTTTCTATGGGGTGGGCGTTTGGGGAACCACAAATTTCACCTGGCATGTTGGCAGAGTCTTTCTCGTCGTCGTCATCGTGGAGGCTAGGGCATCAAGCGACTAAAAGAATTTAATAGATCCTTATGCGCCAAAAATTTTTGGCGGGTTTTATTTGACTCTAGCTTTTGGGGAGCCACTATTCAGGAGAAGTACCTCAAAGGGATAGATTTGGATTTGTGGATCTGGTCTGTCGATTATATACCTGGTAATTGTTCGACGATTTGGTGCAGCTTGCTCAAAACTCTTTCTATTATCAAGCCCACACTTTGCTGGGAGGTTGGTCGAGGGTCCCTTATCTCAATGGGGTTATATCGGATCCTCGGTCTTGGGTACCAGTGTTGTTTTTCTCAGGCTCTTGTTAATTCTCTACATGATTGTGCATTTATTGTGTTGAAACAGATGATCTGACCTAATGCCTCCTCTACCGATGATTGGTTCTCGGCAGAAGAGTTGGGTCTATCCTTTGAACAGGGAAGGAGTGGGATGACTTCAAGCTTGGTTTGGTTGGAGAAGGGATAGCATTGAATGATCAACATGATCGGATTGTTTGGACTTTGAATTCAATTTCGGGATCAGTGTCGGCATCTCAGTTGTATGATGGTCTGCTGGGTTATTCTGGAGTAGGGGAATCGGTCGACTTTATCAAGTTATTATGGAGTGACAAATTCCAATTCAAAGTGAGCTACTTCATATGGCTCTGTTTTCTGTGAAAATCCTCACAGCAGATCTAAGAGATGATGTATCTCACAAGAGAATAATTATGATTAAGCAAGAAAATAGAAGAAGAGTGATACATGCAGTATAATGAGCAACAGAATAATATGGTACAGTAGAACTCAGATAGAAGCAATAATACTTCGGTCATACTAAATTATTAATCACAAATGGACATATAAATAATACAATGCATGAAGAATTCGAATGCCTAAGGTGGCAATTCGAATTAGCCTTCATGGAGTGATCAAAGGATCACTGGAGTGTCATCGGAGCACAACTAGGTGTCCTCATGATCATCGGAGCGCAACTGGAAGTCTTCATCATCATTAGTGGAGTCATCAATGCTCAAGTAACTGTCAACCATCAGTCAAACTAACTCTGGTAGGTGTAACTCAGTGTAACTGAGTGTAACTCAATGTAACTGAGTGTAACTCAATGTAACTAAGAGTAACTGAGTGTAACTCACTGTAACTGACTGTAACTGACTGTAACTGACTGTAACTGAGTGTGACTGAGTGACAACTGGACTGGTAGGTGAAGAAGGGCGAGTTGCTCCCTAAAATCAAGGAAGAAGAGCGCACTAAGCAACTGGAGGGCTAAAAATGAATAGTGAGAAGCTCCTGGGGGTTGGCTAACTGAGGGCTAGGTGCTGGACTGATGACTGGGATGCATGCAAAATGCATGCAAACCCTAGAATGCATGCAAACCCTAAAAGGTGCATGCATGGCTGAAAATGTAAATGATCAAAATACTGGTGGGACTAGGATGGAGTATAGGAATATCCTAACATTTTCATAATAAGATCTTGACCTGGGAAAACCTAAGGTGTCGTGGCTTCTATGGCCCATGAGTGTGCCCTCTTTGTATGTCGGAGGAGGAAAATATCAACCACTTATTTGAAGGGTGTGGATTTTTCCAATCGGTCTGGAGTATACTTGGCTCTTGGTGGAATTGGTTACCTACTTGGGGGAGTGTCTCTTTCCAGGACAATTTGCTTGCGTGTGGTGCCCTCTCGGCAGCCTGCTCGGTGGTAGCATTCTATTCGGTGTGGGAAGTTTGGCATATGAGAAACCGATTGATTTTTCATGGAATAAAGGCTTGTGTGGATGTGACTGTCGCCAGTATTTCTGCATGGCACTCCCTCTCGTCTTCATCCCATGAGCAAAATATGCTCTGAGCCCCCCCTCTCTTGGATGAGCAGCATCCATATCCTTTTGGGTTTTTCGATGGAGCGGCAAAGAACGGGGACTGCAGGGTGGGAATTGTTCTCAAATTGGCTCGGGATCAAGTCATTCATATCCATTTAAAGGTGGGCACTAGCTCGAACAATAGGGCAGAACTGGTGTCGCTGTGTGCTTTGCTTTGGTACGCGACGGAGAAGGCTATTGGTCTTACCCACATCTATGGTGATTCT
This sequence comes from Larix kaempferi, assembly GCA_027924585.1. Taxonomy (NCBI): domain Eukaryota; kingdom Viridiplantae; phylum Streptophyta; class Pinopsida; order Pinales; family Pinaceae; genus Larix; species Larix kaempferi. The sequence goes on from BSBM01000013.1 coordinate 3,121,359, forward strand.
TTATGTGTTGTCAACTGGGCGCGAGGTAGGGATGATCTGAACACTCTGCTTCTTAAATCATGGTTGACTCGTGTCCAAGCACTGATTGAAAAGTTCACTGACCTAAATTTCTCCCACTTGTATCGTTGCTTTAACGGGGAGGCAGACAGACTCTCGAAATTATCTCTCGACAACATGGACGGTCTTCTCCACTGCATGGAGTTTGTGGATGGAGCTCTGAATAGTACTCAGGTTCTTCAATACCGAGTTTAGCTTCTTTCTACAAATACATACTCTCTGGATCATAATTAAGAATCATGGATCTAGCTTCGGCTGCGGGATTCATTACTCCTGTGGCTTTGTGCTCTCAGGGGACTTAAGTGTCTTGGAATAGCTCTGTAGTCATTATGTTTTCATTTCGTCTTAGTTTTTCAGGTTCAGCATATACTCCGTCTTGCTCCGGCAGACTCTGTCTCTTTCATCAATTTTGAATGTTGGTTTTGTATCAAGCTTATGTAACTTTTCAGATTCATCTTTTTTATAATAAAGATGACTTTTTTTCGACTTGAAAAAAACAGAAAAACAATTTGTCATTATGAGAGATCAATTTAATGAAGTATTTGAGATAGAGATAAGATATATTTTAATTTTTGATAAATAAAATAATGATGAATTAGATTTTTTAATAATCTAAAAATTAAATAAAAATTTTACTTTTAAAAACATTATAATATAATAAAAATGTTGATGGATTCATAATTAAATATATAAAATATATAATATAAAATTTTAAATACATAACATGTTTATTAATATTATTTAGTTATATTGTGTTAAAATGTTATGGATACTGATTTTTTTATATATATCTTAGAATTTGGGGTAAACTAAAACCTATACTTTTCTATTTTGGAAAAGTCTCGTAAATAGATTATTTAATAATAATTAATTGATCTATGATTAAAAATCATTATCTCAATAATATTTTTCATTATATGTTTAAATCTAGGATTCACATTTAAGAAGATATCTTCCTCATGAGTGTGTTCCAGCAAATAAATTAATTTTTATTTTAATATACAATTTTATTTTAGAATTAACCCAAAAATGCTTGATTTAATTATCTTTTAATAATAGATATATGTTGACCAATAGTTAGAATTCAATAATGCTAGTATTAGTACAGTCACTTAACTTGTGGTCACTGAACCACAAGTCAAGTGCTATGAGCAAATTAAATATGTTACTTGTTCTCCATGTGTAATTGTAATCACCCTAGTGAACCACAAGTTAAGTGCTATGAGCAAATTAAGTCTGTTACTTGTTCTCCATGTGCAATTGTAATCACCCTGTTGTATATGTCTCAGCTATTTGTTATCACTGGCTTTATTTTAGCTAAAAGAATTGTCCAAACTGTCGGTTATCCATTCATCAACTACCATTTATATTTTATAATTGTTTATTTCGAATAACCACCACCATAAAATCAATCTGGACAGTACACTTCTCTCATCCTTTTTCAATCTAGGATCTGTGGAAGTCAACCTCCATCCCAAATCATCCCAAATCAAGAAGAAAAAAAGTGTTGCAATGTCATTCGAGTTCTCGGTCTGTCTGCCGAAGCTTTGAGGACATTATGATATTTACCATGAGCCTTGCCAATTTATCTATGGTGCAACGACTTACAAAAAAATCTAATAAAGAGAAATTTCAGACATGAATATTCGAATAGCGTGAATACTTTTTGGGATTGCACATGATATTCAATACATATATATTGTGAATTCCATTTTTTGAACATTCAGTTTTTCCAGTAAATTTGACATCAAGTGAAAGCTCTGAATAGAATATACAAATTTACATGAAGTGAAAGATCTGAATAGAATATGTAGACTTACCTCATATATTATTTGTTTTTCGCAATGACCATATGATTTTCTGGTAGAAAATGAAGTGGCATGTGTTCATTGTTCTTCCCGTAATCGAATACTACTCCTAAACTCTTCTGGCTTAAATCTTGACTCTCAACATTACCAATTTAAAGCACACAGATGCGCAGAGATGAAATCCTAACAATAGATTCAAAGTCGTGAGCAGTTGAACTACCAAAACTACCATAGTATTTTTTTGATGTATTCATAGTGGCTCCACCTATATTCTATATTGGAGGATCAATCTTGGATAATGGGTTATTAGACTCTTCTAATGGAGGTCGGCCGAGTTAGAGTAAAAGGAAATTCAAGTCATTGTATAAATAGAGAGCGTGTCTCTCTCATTCTATTCATTCATTCACTCACTCACTTCGCATTAGTGAGAGAGAGGAGGAGTGCGCACAAGTGGAGGAGGAGTAGTTGTTGCAGTCATCCATCTCTTGGGGTTTGATCTTTGTGATCATTGTATTGGTGCTCATTCTATCTCTGAGGAAGTTGCGGGGTTTTTCATCTTCTTAGTTTTCCCCAGTGAAATGCTTTGTGTCTCTTGTCTCTTGTCTCTTATGTTTGATATGTTGTACATGTTGTTCTTTCAGTTAAGATCCTAGATCATATTGAATTAAATGATGAAAAACTAACACTTGACAAAAACAAGTCCAAAGTCTTGTCCAAAAAGACTTTACAACATCATTACTTTGATCAAGTACCTCTATACGGGAGGAACAACCTTTACACGGGAGGAACAACCTTTACGCAGAAGGAAATCAAAGTGATCACCTCTATACTAGAGGATCAATCTTGGCTATGCAAGATTGGTTTGGAGAATGTCTCTTGATGTCGTATATTTAACACTCCCTCTTAGTGAGGGAGGCATTCTCTCCCATACCAAGCTTGTCTCGGAAGTACCTGGACTTCATCACTGAAAGAGGATTTGCTAACACATCTGCAATATTCTCATCAGTAGCAATGTACTGAATTTTCATTATACCTTTCTGGACCTTGTCTCAGATGAAGTGATACTTCATTTCAATGCGCTTCAACTTTTCATGAAACACTGGGTTTTTGGAAAGCTTGATGTAAATCTGATTGTCACACCTAATAACTGTAGGCTCAATATTTTCACCAAACAACCCTACAAGTAGCTTTTTGAGCCACATTGCTTCTCGGAAGGAAACACTAGCAGCTATGTATTCTTATTTGGTAGTGCTCTGGGATACGGAGCCTTGCTTCTTGCTGGACGAAGATATCATAGCTGATCCTAGGCTATAATAGTAGCCATATGTACTCTTATGGTCGACAATGCTTCCTCCCCAGTCTGAGTCTGTATAACCAAGTAACATGACTCCTCCACTGGAGGCATATTTGATTCCATATGAAATTGTACCTCGAAGGTACCTAAGCACATGCTTAGCAGCTATCTAGTTTATGTGTCTCATATCAAACCTAAATTGACTTAGAATTCTCATGGCATAACATATATCAGGCCTCGACTATATCAAGTACATTAGCGAGCCTATAAGTTGTCTATACAAAGTGGGATCTACTGGATCTGATCCAAATCCTAACTCATGAAGTTTCCTCAAATTAGAAACCATCAATGTAGTAATATATTTTCAATCTATCATTCCAAACCTGCACAATATATCCATAGTGTACTTCCCTTGAGATAGAAAAATTTCATCTTTTCTTTGCAAGATCTCAAGGCCAAGAAAGTAGTGCATTAGATCGAAGTCTTTCATCTTGAACTATGAGGTGAGCTCCCTCTTGCACCAATCAATCAGATGTTCCTCTCCAATGAGACACAAATCATCAACATACAGTACCAATATCAATGGTTGGTTCTTCACTACTTTGAATTACAAATTTGGATCATCTTCACTCTTGCAAAAACCCAGTTTTTGAAGGTAGCTATCAATTTTGGAGTACCAAGCCCTGGGGGATTTCTTAAGCCCATATAGAGCTTTCTTTAGATTGAAAACATGGGACTCCTTCCCATGCACCACAAATCCTTCAGGATGCTGAATATAAACCTCTCCCTCAACCTCACCATTGAGGAAGGTTGTCTTCACATCCATCTGGTGAATTTTCCATCCTAGAACATATGCAAGTGCAATCATTGCTTGGATTGTGGTGTACCTTGCCACAAGGGAAAAGGTCTCATCATAATCAATGCCTTCTTTCTGAGAGAAACCTATGGCAATGAATCTGGATTTATACTTCTCAATTCTACCATCTGCAAGATGCTTTATCTTGTAAATCCATCTGGAAGTCACAATGGACTTCCCATCAGGTTTGGGAACAACCTCCCAAACATCATTCTTCATTATAGAGTTGTACTCTTTTGTCATTTCATATTTCCAAACTTGTTTCTTTGTAGATTCTTCATACGAGGATGGTTATGAATCACTGATGTGACTCATCAGCGCAACATACCTTGAATACCTGTCAAGTTTCTTGCACTCTCTCGATGAGCTTGTTGGTTCTCCATGTTTCTCCGCATTTTGTAAGATGTCTTGGCACCAAGCATATCTTCTTTTAGAGGGAGCTTCATCAGGTGACCTCTCAACCAGTTCTACTGGTTCTTCAGGAGCTAGTGAATTTGAGGCATATTTTGGTTTCTCCCTCTCTAACTTTGAAGGGGGGGAATCAAACTCAAGATCCTCCATCTCTGAATAACATTAAATCTCTTTCGATCTTTTGAAAGCAACTTCCTCATGGAAGGTAACATATCGGCTGATTTCAATGTGTCTCTCAATAGGTACATATATTCGGTATGCTTTGGATGACTTACTATAACCCACAAAGGCTCCTTTCTTTCCAAAAGCATCCATCTTTGTTCTCTTTTATTTCAGTACCTGAATGTATGCTGCGCTCCCGAAGATCCTCAAGTGTGAGATGTCTGGCTTCTCATCGGTAAACACTTCTTCTAGTGTCTTCTCATCTAGAATGGCATGTGGGATTCTATTTTGGATGTACACAGCTGTACGGGTGGCTTCTTCCCATAATGTGGTATACATATCTTGATCAGGCATCATGGATTTTGCAGCCTCACATATGGTTCTATTCTTTATTTCAGCAACCCCATTTTGCTGAGGGTTGTATGGTACTACTAACTGTCTACATATTCCTGCATCACTGCATAACTCATTAAATGCATATGAATCAAATTCACCTCGATTATCAGACCTTAATGCAAGGATGTGCTTTTCTTTATGATTTTCAACTAGGGCTTTAAAATCTTTAAATTTGCTAAGAGTTTCACTTTTATCCTTCATGAAATAAATCCATGACTTCCTAGAAAAATCATCTATGAATAGTACATAATATAAGAAGCCACTCAGGGAGGGGGTGACATGGGACCACATACATCAAAATGTATTAAATCTAAAATCCCTTTAGATCTAGAAGTACTGCTAGAAAAAAATTCTTAACATTCTTCCCAAGTGCACAACCCCGACATACACTATCATGCTCAAAATAAAATATGGGCATACCTTTTACCATCTTTTGAAGTCATGGTAGTGCTTTGTAGTGTAGATGTCCAAGCCTTCGGTGCCATAGCTCACATAGAATAATAGTGTGGTGAATCATAGCTTGAATCTACTTCCCAGGTACCTTGTAGAGTCCTCCCTCTCAAACTCCAATCATAGTAGCAGATTCTATGCTTTTGTTCATTAGCCATAAAAGTTATTTGTTATCCATGAATCTAAATCGAAAGCCTTTCTCTTCGAGAACCGAAACTTAAAGGAGGTTCTTCTTCAATCCTAGAACATGTATAATGTCCTCCACATGTAGAATATCACCAGTGCTCAGCAGGAATGAGGTGGATCCAACTCCTTGGATCGAATATGTTGAGTTATCCCCCAACACTACTATGCATGTGAACTCTTTCTCCTTTAGATTAGTGATGGCACTCTTGTAACCAGTCATGTTTGGATGCACCATTGTCAATCAACCATGTGTTTTCATTTGTGATGACGGATCCAAAAAGAGATGAGACAAGATAATAATCCCTTCTTGTCTCCTTTTCTTCAGATGCATTCTTTTGAGTGTTTTCATCTTCTATGGTGGTAGAATCATGAAACTTTCCTTTCCACTTTGCTCTGTAATCTCTTGAGAAATGTACTTTATTGTTTCAAATGAAGCATCTAGATTTTGACTTATCATATCCTTTGTTAAACTCCTTATTTGGATGAGAGAACTTCTTTTGGAAGAAGGGTTTCTTTCCTTTCTTCATTCTTGTCATGAGGGAAAGGTTGTCTTATTTGATGCACACTGACGTGCTTTGGATTAGCCCCTCCTCTTAGAGGAAGTCATGCCACAAAATTTTGAAGTTAGGTTGTAGCTCTCGGCCATTTACCACAGCCAACAATGTCTCCCATGAGGATGGGAGACCATCAATAGTGGTTTGGAGAAGATCATCCTCATCCACCACTATTCCAATACTAGCAAGCCGATCTCTTACCTGGGAGATCTTGGAGAAGAAGGAGGCCACTGTCTCATTCATCTACATATTTAAGTTTTGAAGCTTATTCTTTAATTCCCTCTTTTGAATCGGGGCCTTCTTCTCATATAGATTAGTCAATGTATCAAGTTATCTTTTACCAAATCATAGATGATCTGTTTGGCCTTAGCTTGATTTTTCTTGAAGTTGATGCGCCCTGTATTAGATGTAGGCTACTCCACCACAGTGGATACATATCCATCCAAACCACATTCCTCTATGATGTTGAGAATCATATCCTTCCAAGTGTTGAAGTTTGAGGTGCCCTCATGACGGTCTTTCGGTTGTACAGAGACTGATTCCATATTCTTCAAATCTTGTGCTCAACTTCTTAGGATCAACGTAGGCTATAGATGGCATGTAAAAATAATCTCCTTCATGCCCTGAGCTCTGATACCATGTTAATATTTGGTTTAGATTCGATATTTAATTCTTTTAGATGTAAATACTTGAAGCAATGAGACAATTAAATCCATGAAATTCATACAACCATAACACAAGATATACCCTGGGTAAAATCCTCAAAATTATGAGAACAAAAACCCCAACAATTCTTCTCAGTATAATATAATGGATAGCAGAGAATGATTTATTTTACAACATAGCAGATTGCTTTCGAAAGATAAGAGATCACCAAATACTCTTGATGAATATACAGAAGCAATAGAGAAGAGAGATTAATTGGATGTGTGCTCGTCACAACAATAACAAGCACGAACAATACCCTGCACAAAGAGAAGCACCTTGCCTCCAATAAAGAACATAATTCACTTCACATTGGATTCATCAATCCCGTATAACATATTTATACATTCTTATATTCTATTTTTATCTTCTAACTTCGAGATGAACTCACCCTAAAACTGGATGTATTTATCTTGCATACAGAGGTGTGCCCCACTTCTCATGTAGTGTTTTATCTCACTGATCTGTCACTTAGGATGAACACACCTCTTAACTGAAATATTTCCCACTTAGTTAGGTGGATAACTTAAGTGTTGTCACTTAGTTAACTAGATTTTCTTTGTTGTCACTCAGTTAACTCTCTTTAACTAATTCTCCTTTATTTACTGAAGTGTCATCTTTTAGTTTAACTAAAGTGAAAACACTTTAGTTAACTAGTCCTTCCTATTTAACACTTAGTTAATTGAAATCATGTTGATTGATTTACTTGAAGTGACCATTGTGATTTATTTAGTTAATTTAGGCATATCTTTAACTGAAGCATTGATACCTAACTGAAGCTTTAACAATTTGAGTTCTCTCTAGTTGAAGTGTCTGCATTAGAAATTTCGAATTCTCTTTATCTCTATATTTTATATTTTATTTCTTTATCTCTTACTGCATGGTCAATATATGCTAACTTTAATTATCCATCACATTACATTATAATAAGAAGAATTATCGGATGTTGTGATCATATTATATTATTCCAGACCAAATGATCATATGCTAAAGTAATTCACTTTAGAGGTGATCAATCTCTAAAGGAGACTTAATAGAAACGGGTGATCATGGTTAATAATACATCACACAACATAAAATGCTTTTAACAAGTAAAGAATGACCTTTATACAAAAGGTATACCTCTATACGGGAGGTCCATCCCTTGGATACCTTTATACGAAAGGTTCACATGAGAATCATGACTTGACACACATAAGTCCGGAGTCTTGTCTAACAAGAATTTACAACATCCTTACTTTGATCAAGTACCTCTATATGGGAGGAAGAACCTTGTTGGAACGGGATTAGTCTGCATGAAGTGCGGAAGGCGACAGCTACGAAAGGGATAATTTGCAGAAGGAAGGGTCATTCACGGAGAATGTGGAAGCACTGGAGTAGTTAGTTGTTAGATAAGGGTCATGTGGACTGTTTTGTAACCACTTAGTTTTGTATAAATAGGAGTATGATTGTAAGCCTAAGGGCAGTCCGAGGATGAATAGAAAAATAGATCTTTCGAGTTTTAATTCAGTTGTTGACATGTTTTGTATCTGTGATATGATGTATTGACTATTTCTGCGAAGGTCATTCCGTAGGTTTAATGAATGCATGAAGATGTTCAATTATGGTCCTATCTTTGCCTTTATTTCTATTAGATGATGAATGTGAATGTTTGTGAGATGTTTAATGATCTGTGGGTTTATTAATTGTTGTTCATGCTAATGAGTAGTTAAGATCATGTTGATGCGAATGTCTATTAATTGATGAATATGCGAATGATGAACTGATAGCATAGTGCGAAAGATATAATCTCTGGTTTCTGCGGTTGCAATGTATGTTTGATGCATGTCTTCAAATCCTCTACAAAAACTTGGTTCCTGTAGCCCCCTTGTGCATCTCGGGTGAGACTTCACTCGCTCTACGACTGATGTTGGAAAGGGTAAAACCTTTCTGGACCGGCGCGTAAGGGAGTTCGGTTGATGCTTTGTTGACAACAGTGCGAAGTAAACCCCTATCGATAGTCACTGTGTCAACAAAAAAATTTCTCCTTCATTGCTGCAATTGCCTGATTAAGAAAATGAGTCCCTTGGTCAGTCATGAGTATTTTTGGGCACCCGAACTTGGTGACCACATTGTTGAAGAGGAATCTTGTTGTCGTCGCAGCTGAGAAATCCTTCACGAGCACTGCTTCTGCCCATCACGTCAAATAGTCTGTCGCAGTAATTATGTAGCGCGACCCTGTTCGTTTTCCTGGTGGGTTGATGGGTCCCATGAAGTCAACTGTCCACTTTTCAAAATCCTGTAGTGTCAATTGAGTTACTAGTGGCATTTCATCTCTTCGTGATGACTTCCCTATCCGTTGACATATGTCACAGCTTTTAGCGTGGTCTGCAAAATATTCATGCATCATCGGCCACCATAGTCCTGCTCGAAGGATCTTCCTTGCAGTGGCACGTCCTCCATAGTGTCCTCCAGCGATCCTGTCATGGGCTTCTGCAAGGATCCTCTCTTGTTCATGCGGAAGGACGTATCGTCGAAGTATCTCATCTGGCCCCATTTTATACAATTTCCCTGTAATTAATTGAAAATCTGCAGCTCGATGACTAGTTGCTTCTTTTGGTTGGTGGTGAAACCTTTCGACGCCTCCCCTGTTGCTAAAAACTGAATGACTTGCTCGTAATGGTCGTCGACCATTCCAACCCTGAACAACTGAGCATCCAACAATCCTTCATCAATGCTCCTTAGCTCTTCCCCTGACTCGATCCGTGACAAGTGGTTTGGTCCTGTATTCAGTCTTCCCGACTTTACGATTATCTTGAAATCAAATTCCTGGAATAGTAACAGCCATCGACAGATATTCCCCCCAACACAGGCTTGTTAACCAGGTATTTTAATGCTGAATGAACGGTGAACATTTTGAAATGGCCCCCTGAAAGGTAGAGTCAGAATTTCTGTAGGGCGTAGACCATCTCCAACCCTTCTCGTTCCGTGGTCATATAGTTCTTCTCCGCAGTAGAAAACTTCCTACTTGCGAAGGCTATCGGGTGGTCGATGTCGCCTTCTCCTTGTTGGGCCAAGATGACTCATAATGAGACCGATGATGCATCGACGTGCACGTGGAACTCCTTCATCCAATCTAGGAATGCCAATATAGGTGCGGAAACCATCTTTGCTTTTAATATGTCCAGACTCTTCTGGCACTCTTCGTTCCACTCAAACTTGGTGTCTTTCTTTAACAACTTCTCCATTGGTGCTGTGATTGTTGCATACCCTATGATAAACTTCCTGTAATATCCCATGTGCCCCAGCGTCGCTCTCAATTGATTGACTTTTATCGGTGGTGGGAGGTCAACAATAATTGCAATCTTCGCCGGGTCTACCAGCATTCCTTCCCTACAGATAATGTGCCCTAGAAAAATATCAAATGGATTACAGAAGATGCACTTTTTTAGGTTCAATGAAATCTGGTACTGTCGACACCATTCCAGCATTAGCCTCAGGTTTATGACGTGAGCTTTAACCAACCCATACACTGTCCAGTCATCCGTATAGACGGCAACAAATTTATGAATGTAGTCTTTGAACGCTGAAACTACTAATCTTGAAAAAATTGCTGGAGCATTCTTCAGTCCAAATGGAATCACTGTATACTGAAAGCAGCCCCATTCTATGACGAGTGACGAATGTAGTCTTATGCTAGTCTTCCTTCGCGATTTTGATCTAGTGATATCTTGAAAATCCATCCGTAAATGAGTAGATTTCCTGACCTCCTACTCCTTCAAGTACCTCATCCGTGAATGGTGTTGGGAATGGGTCATGTAAGCATGCATCGTTCAATTTCTGCAAGTCGACACAAATTTGGACTTCGCAAGTTTTCTTGTCCTGGACCACCATCGGGCTGATCTACTATGATTCCTCTATGGGTTCTATGATTCCTACTTCCAACATCCTTTCAATCTCGACCTGTACTCTCTCCTTGTGCCTTGGATTCAACCGGTAGGGCCGCTGCTTGACTACATTCCCATAGGGTTTCAGGGGGATATTCATTTCACCTAAGTCCCCGGAAATTCCTTTCATCTCTGAGAATTTCATTGGGAATAGATCCTGAAACTCATGCAACAGATCAATCATCTTCGGAGTAGTTGAGTCATCCCAGTTGTATTCGATACTTGAGAAATTTGGATTCTCCTCTGACCCAATGTTTACTTTCTTGATCTTCAGCAGTTGCTGGAATTTTTTGGAAGGTATTTATGGTTCCTCGACACTGTGACTTCCTTTCGAATCTAGTACATGCGTAGCCCTCCGATCATCCTCATCATCCGGCTCTCATGTGAGGTTATAGCACTCCATCATCATTTCTGGTGTTGCAGTCCATCAAAGTTCTAATGGTTGCTTTGTCGGTACTGCTTCAAATATCTTCTCACAGATCACTTGTAGCACACTATGGATGAAGGGGTTCTCATCTGAGAAACAAAATGTTTGGTTGAAGCCAATTGTTAGTTGTTCCCAAGAAGTCATTATGTGTCGCAGTTCTGCTATGACATACCAAGTATGTGGTACTTCATCCATTGTGTGAACGAATGCATGGACCCATTCCTCTTTCGCTCGTAATCCCCATTTTCTTTCGCACTCAACCAAATGTGCCTTCGGGTCACTTCTGCCATCAAACTTCCTTCCGCTATATCCTTCTGCATCATCGAACCTAACCATCATTAGGTGGCAACATAGTGGCCAAGTAGCTATGGTGGACTTGTGCCCTGCCCACCATCACGCTGGTGTAGCCTTTAGGGATTCTTCCAAGGCCAAGAACTGATGTGGTTATGCTTCTTTTTCCTCAAATTCAGTGAGGAATGTAGCCAAATTGGGCAATCATTCATATGTTGGTATCACACACTCCTCTGTGGCTACCCATCATAGTGACTGTGTGATCCTTGCACACCTTCTAAATGACACTTTGTGCATCTGGTTCTACCAATTCTCAAGTGCCTCATCCGAATCCGATGACGCTGAACTAACACTGCACCATCCCAATTCTCTATCTGCAGTGGGATTAATGTAATCTTTGAATATGTTATATATGTTATCCCATCCTTTTGTAAATTCATCTCTCGTCGATTCAACATATCCCTACCATTCCATAGGATCCAGAGGTGCAACAACCCTCATCTCATGATTCTCAAATGACATAGTCCGCTTCTTGAAGTTGATAACGGCTAGATTATCGATTGAACCGTCAATCCCTACCAGTGCTGGGTTGGGGATGGTATTGTCCATGATTTCAATTACATCAAAATATGCATAAGTCTTGAGGCCCTCAATCTCAATTGGAAGCTGGTACACTCGACCAAGTGGAGTAACCTTACTCTGATTTGCTAATCGCAATTGTACCGGTGACCAGGAAAAATGCGGTTTCCCCATTGTTTCCCATGTCTGCTTGGTCAGAATGTTGACATCCGACCCCAGGTCCATGATAATTGAGTCGACATCAAATTCTCCAATTTGTGCCGACATTCGCATCTCTCTCCTTGTCTTCCTCTTGTGTATGCGATTGACCTTTTTCTCTTGGTGTGCACCCTCTCGTCAATTCAATAGATTGGATATTTCTTCTAGCACATCCTGATCCTTTTCCAACTCCAGGAAACTCTTTAAGAAGGATTTTAAGATGTTATACTTCCCCCGCAACTTCATCCCATCGAACGTCGTTGGCATATCATAGATAACTTCTTCTTGAAGAGGTAACTGCCTCCTCTGTCTCATCGCCTCCTGCGCCTCCAAGAAAACATCCCTCTCGACCTCCGCGTCAAAGATGACATGTTTTTGTGTTGTTGGTCGGACAGTAGCCTATGACCTATCAATTCCTGTCACAGCTCCTCCTCGTGTCACTACTCTAACAGTCGCGTGGTGTCTTTGAGCCTCTGTTGATATCATCTTTACAACCGATGGTGGATTTTGATTCGGTTTATGTGGAGGTGGTGGAAAATTCTTGGTCTGCCATTTTGCAATGTGCTGAAGACAATCTTCAATGCCATGATCCACAACGCTGTAATAGGTGCACTGTGGCACTGGATTCAGGAAATTCCTTTGATAATGCCCCTGTTTCCCACAATTGTAGCATATAATTGATCCTCATCCTCGTCCAGTAGATACTCCTTGTCCTGCGCCAGCCCCTCGACCTCCGTGGAATCCTCCTCGAGCGCCTCCACGCGGTGGGCCATATGGTGGGTACTGTGGTTTCCCATACTGCGGCTGTTGCGGATACTCTGATCCTGGATACTGTGGCTGACCATACTGCACTTTCTCATACTGCCCTTGATCATACTGTTGCGGTGGGTGATTATACTGGACCGGCGGTTGATTATACCATTGTTTTTGTTGACCCGGTGCCTGTTCTTCTCCTTCCATGAAGTCCGTAGCCGTAGTCCTCTCCTGGAGTAGGCCATAAGTTCTGCAGTTGTTTTCATTGTGGCCAACCGATTTACAGAACTTGCAATACAAGTTCTCTGGTTTCAACACTATCTTCTGTAGATACACACACTCTTCTGGTCGATGGCCTCTCATCTAGTAGACACAACACCAAGGAAACCCTCCTTGATTAAGGGGATTTGGTGCACCGGATTGCAAGTATTCTCAGAATTTTGGGCACTGATCCTTGTGGTGTCCTTCTGTCCTACACCTAGTACACCAGACATATTTGCGAGCCTCTTTTCCTTTCTTCATGTCTTGCAGTTGGATCGTTAATTTTTCCAGCTGTGCCTATATCCGATCCATGCCCAAACCCGTTTCTCCTATTGGTGAAGCCTCCAACTTCATCGCAATATCCAATGCTTCTACTTGGGTAGCAACCTTCTGTTGCATTAGTGGTCCACGAATGTGTGGTACCAATCCTGCAATAAACCACTCCTTGTGCTGCATATCATTTATCCCAAAACTTACTTTCGCTATCAGCATTTTGTACCGCTAATAAAATTCCCATACCGGTTCATTTGGGTATTGGTTGATTTCTTTGAGCTCGGTGACATACTGCAACTCTGACTTTGGCTTTCTAAATTCATCGACCATTCCTTCTTTGATCTGCACCAACGACTTAGCTGGTGTTCCCACTGGAACCCTTGTAAACTTCATAAACCAATCTAGCGCACGGCCCCTAAGGATCAATGCTAGTTTTCCCTTTTTTATATCTTCATCTTGGACCTACTTCACAGTCTAGATTGCTTTGCACAACAATGAATACTGCTTGGGATTCTCAGTCCCATTCCCCTAGAAATGGGAATTTTTGTGTCGTATGCCATTCTAACGTTCCTACTATTATTGTTTACTGATGTGCTACTTTTACCGCTACACGTGGGGCAACTTTGTGAATATCTTGTGTTTCTTCTTATAAAATTATGGGTAGTGCATGGGGTTGCAGGTATGTTGTAACTTACGATCCATCCCTCTTCTACTTCTGGGGTATCCTAGTCATTGTCTTTGTCGCAATAGGGTCGCTTTCTTCCTTGTGGTCCTGTTTCGCAGTCTTCCATTTTGGTCCTCTCAGGAGACTCTCTCTAAGTCCTCCTCTTTTTCTCAAGACATCGGAATGTCACCCCACTCCTCAAGGTACCACACTCTTCGTCAACTTCCCTTAGAAACGCGTCGTCGCTCATGTCCATCTACCCCACATATTTCTATCGGATCCGCATTCACGCGATACCCACAACCTTCGCACACCGATCTTTCTACTTGTCGGAAGTCATCCTCAATATGCCCTTTTCGCAAACTGAGCATCTTAATCCATAGTTTTAGTAATAGCAAGAACCTTCCCCTTGGTCCCTTGAAGAAATTTCTTTCTGCATCGTTGTACGATTTGATCGTGTCTACTGTAAACTCAGTAATATATCCTTCTAGGATACTATCCACCCAGAAATCGACAGCCCTTGATACTGTGTTGTCAACACGTTTCAGCTATCGAATCAGTTCTGGTGTCCAATGGTCAGGCTCAATCTTTTGGAAATGGTGCTTCTGAAATGTTAGCTGTGCTAACCACTTGTGCAACAATACTGGGAATTCGTAGAAAAATATCTTGTGGATATCTAAATAAATGTACTTCTGCAACCAACTGTTTATCGTCTATCTAGGATTTTTCTTTTCTCCTTCTGCGAATTCCTCTGTCTTCTTGTCAAACCACTCTTGAATCTCCGGTTTCATCGAGTGCCATAGCATATCCTCTTCTTTTCCTCCTCAGTGTCCCGACAACGGAACCATTTGTTGACACAACGAATGTCGACAGGGGTTCACTTTGCACTGTCGTCAACAAACCATCAAACGAACTCCCTTACACACCGGCCCAGAAAGGTTTTACCCTTTCCAGCAACACTCGCAGAGCGAGTGAAGTCTCACTCGAGATGCATAAGGGGGCTGCAGGAACCAAGTTTCCACAGTGGAGTTGAGGACATGCATCAAACATACATTGCAACTGCAGAAACCAGAGATTATATCCTTCGCACTATGCTAGCAGTTCATCATTCACATATTCATCAATTAATAGACATTCACATCAACATGACCTTAACTACTCATTAGTATGAACAACAATTACTAAACCCATAGATCATTAAACATCTCACAAACATTCGCATTCATCATCTAACATAAACAAAGGCAAATATAGGACCATAATTGAACATCTTCATGCATTCATTAAAACCTGCAGAATGACCTTCGCAGAAACAATCAATACATGATATCGTGGATACAAAACAGGTCAACAACTGAATCAAAACTTGAAAGATCTATTGTTCTATTCATCCTCGGATTTCCCTAAGGCTTACAATCATACTCCTATTTATACAAAACGAAGTGGTTACAAAACGGTCCACATGACCCGTATCTAACAACTAACTACTTCCACGCTTCCGCATTCTCCGCGAATGACCCTTCCTTCCGCGGATTATCCCTTTCGCAACTTTCGACTTCCGCACTTCATGCGGACTAATCCCGTGCCAAAAAACCTTTACATGGAAGGAAATCTAAGTGCTTACCTCTATATGGGAGGATCAATTTTGCTACACAAGATTGGTTTGGAGAATGTCCCTTGATGCTGTATACTTAACTGTTAGAAAAACAGGCTCGTAGAGCAATAACAATAAACAGAAATGCAAATATAATCACATACACATTACAAGAGAGACACAGATATATCGTGGTTCACCCAACTTGGGCTACGTCCACACTGAAGTTGCCAGTCCCTATTATTATTCCATCCAGCAAAATGAAGGGATACAACCTACAGCACAACCGTTGCACTTCCTCTTCATTGTCTCACAATCTCTCTTCTTTGATCTCAGAGATCTTTACAATGCATAAAACCTAATACATCATATCCTAGACGTATTACAATGTCTTTCTTTTATAGGGGAAATACAATGGGAAAATACCACGGGATACCCAAAACCATGGGCCCACAAAACAACTGGCAAAAATAGCCCCAAAAATTTTTCTTGAGGGGGGGCTCTGCCCCCAAACCCTTGTAACTTGGGGGCGTTACCCCCAAACCCCCTTTCTTGGTGGCGCTGTCCCCATGCCCCCCAGCCGAGGGTGTGGACACTCCCCCGAACCCCCTTAGGGTCGTGCCGGGATCATAACCAAACTTGGGGTACGGACACGGCTGAATACTAATATCTCTGAATCTGGAGATCAGGCTCCACAACCACCTCTAAGCCAAGTTGTTTGTCTTGATGAAAAAACAAAATATCGAAATTAGTAAATTTTTTAGTTTTGAGTTCTTGGGCCACTTTTGTTCCCTTCAAGTTTTCAAAAATTGACCTTTTGCATGCCCAAATAGTGGATTTTGGCCTTGTTTCATCTCCCATATTTACGTCAATTTGTATTTGGCTTCAAGGATCCAAATTTATCTATGTTCATGTATCACAACTACACCATAACAATTTGGGCCTCAACCGACCCCTCATCCATCCTCAGGCTATGCACCTTTAAAACTCACTAAATCTAAATTTATGTAAAAATTATGCAGAATAGTCCTATGCCCCTCATTGGAAATTTTGTATCCTTTGTATATGGTGTCGAAATGGCACAAGTCTCATCAAATTCTGAGTTAATATGATCCTGTTATGGCCAAAATAAAATTTTGGCTCCAGACTTGTTTTTTTTTACCTTTTAAAAAAAAAATTGTTGATATGGCATTATGCTTATGTGGCAGGGTGATAACATGTCATCATACGTGTATGATGATGTGTCATATGATCCCACATGTCATCCTATGATGCGACTAGAATCTGGGATAATTTTAAGGACCCATACTTATTTAAAAGTGTATAAACCTTAGCGAATCTTACCAATTCTTAAAATGTCAACTATAAAATATTTAGCTATCTTTTTCTAAAATTATTTCAATTGATAAGGATTTTATATATTTTATCTAATAATTTGGCGATTTTTAGAGTGAAAAAAGTTTACCCCATCAAAATTGGGCGAAATGGGGCTTCAAAAAATGCAAATTGGCGAACCTTTTTTGGGAAAAAAAATGGAAAAATAGCCCATGGGATAAATTTCGCCCCTGATCACCCTCACCATACTACCACTTATCGGACACAAGTAGTTTCAGGCTTTGTGGGACAATGGTTTCTAAAACCTACTTTTCTATGTCTGAATGCACGAGAGGGTGAGACGTCAACAGGGAAGATTCCCTTTCAGGCTCGTGCTATTTAGTTTAAACTTCACGCAAGTTCACAGTCCTGAAAGAATGCTATTTGTTGATCGTATATGCACGATATCTTAAGTATGACATGATTGACAGGGGTCCCATCATCCTGACATCACCACATGTCATATCTATGCACATCACATCGAACAGTCAGACCAAAAGTGGTTTCAAGCTCCTCAAAAAAGGGTTTTCTAAAAATGTTTTTGCGAGCCTGAATGCACGAGGGACTGACACATCGATAGGGTGGTTTTCCCTTCAGTCTCGTGCTAATTAAATTAAACTTCCCACATGTTCGCAAGCCTGAAGCATTGCAGCGTTGATCTAGACCTTTTCTCGATGATTATATATCATGTGCCTTTGGACCCTATCACACACGGAAAACACATGCACGTGAATCTAATGTGGCTAGTCCACATCACACCCTTTTCTTACATGGATCCTCCACATCAGTCCTCCTACCCACATGGCACTTCCATGTCATCCACCCATGTGGCATGGGTGGGGTCCATATAAAAATTCTCACATTTTTTTAAAAGTTCAAAAATTCAAATTCTTGACAAGTAGCTCTTGGACAGTACTCTTGTGATATTCTTATAATCAAGTGGTCAACTCGCAATGACAAATGGCCATTTCCAATATTGTATAAGCATTCTATAAACAAACAAAACTGTAAATTCTAGCTCTTTCCTCTTACTAGTAGATTGTGTAAACTTGAATCTTGCATTCCTTTTTTTAAATTTATCACAGGCTCCCCTGCTAGTTCTGGAAACCAAATCTGAGCACCTTAAGATAATAATTTCTTTAAGAAATTATCAAACAATTTGTCTATAAATTGTAACTTCATCCAAATTTTGTTAAAACTCGTGAATTTTCCATAATAGTTCTTTTTGAATTCGACCAACCATTTAAACACCCATTCCATGTTTCAATTCTATCTTTCAATTGGACAAAACCTTTTTTAAAAATCTTTTCCTGGTGCATTTTATCAAACACTTCATGTGCAACCTAAAATTCTACCTGTAGAATTCAAATTTCAGCGCATGCAGTCCCAGTGCTGCAACCTAGACTCTGATACCAAATTGTCACATACCTGGTGACCTCACAGTGACTTTGGGGACCTGGGTACTAAAATCTACTAGCTGAATTTGCCTCTGATATGCAGTTTTATTCTTCTAATCATTTCAATTATACATTTACAAAAGAATAATTATGTGTATAATTACTCATAAAACATATATAATTGTTTCCATAAGAATGCATTTACATAGCCATTATTTCGGTTCCATAATATGATGGTAGTGAGTAATATAATAAGAAATAAATACCATAAATTTATTCACATAATGAAGTTATATGAAATATGGCCAACTAACTACAAACCAAGGATGTTCATCGCAGCCATAGGATCTGTCAAGCCATATATTTCTTTGACATAGCCACCCCTGACCTGGGGCTACCCATCCACAAGAAGGTTTTGAGTTTCTTCTAGAGCTGCCCAATCCTCTATTCTCAGTCTGACTCCAATTCCCTGTTTTGGTGATGGTATTATTGGTGATTCCATGAATATGGGTAACTCTTTTTTGCTAAATATGGCAATGAAAATTGGAAATTTTACCCATATATTAAATTGAATCCCTCAAAACTCATATTTTCCATATGAATTTCAACATGTGGTTAAAAAACGAAATGTAGAGAGTTATGTTGGCTTTCCAATGATTTTTTTTTAAAATATACCAATGTCATTTATCATGTCAAATTTTCATTTAATGAAACGTGTGTCCTTAAAAATTTGAAGAGAAAATAACAAGTGGCTCGTGTGTGTGCAAAATAATTTAATGTTAAAGTAATAATTTAAAAAAATGAAATATGTGAACATGATATAGATAGAATGCACTAGTGCCTACATATTTTTCTTTTAATTTTCCTGGAAAAAATAGAATTATTATTGTTTTTGGAAACTCCCTAATGAATATTTCAGTCGCATTTTGCACACATGTGCGTGTGCTTGCAAAATATTTTGATTGTTTACATAATTTCCAAAACTAAAAATACCATTTTGAAGAGGACGCACTGATGTAATGCTTGTATAATTTTTCAAAATTTTTGGATATGTATTTTGAATGTTGTTGATTTATCTTTGAGCTCATTCGAAGTTGTCGAGAGGGTTTTCTAGGGTAAGCTTTAGGAGAAATTAAAAAAAAAATTACATACGAAGATAAAAATTCATAAATTATATGTATATGGATAGAGGATTCATTGACGAATCCAACAGTATTAAGTTCGCCCATTAACGTGTATTTAATGACACAGTTTAAGCTTGTGAAAGGTAGACCAAATTTTTTTTTTCTGCAGTGAAAAGGGCTTCGGGCCTGTTTTTAGGCCCTCGATCGAGCTATTTGCTCGATCGAGGTTTCTAGAAAACCTCGATCGAGGGCTAAAACGAACCTTGATCGATGGTTTTAAAGAGACCTCGATCTAGGTCTCGTAAAGCCCTCGATTGAGGTTAGCTGCTCGATCGAGGTTTTAAAAAAAGACCTCGATCGAGGATTTGTGTGTGTAAATAAAACATAAAAGGGAACCCAAAAAAGGAGTTGGACAATTAATGTTGCCAACCACCATTCCCATTCAAAATTAACAAGAAACCGCTATATACATTATGGGAATTTTGAGGTCTAAAATGGGCCTCCTAAGAGATATAATAAAATATTACAAGTGAGGCATTTTGTGGGACAGGTAGATTTACAACTCACCTCTTGCACTTTAACCAATGTAACTATGGTCAAGTTAAATTGAAAATATGTCTAAAATAAAGTCAATAAAAATATTTTTTGATGTAACTAAAAGTAGGTGTACATTTGAATACATAAATTGCTTTTAAATATAATATGATGAATGCACTTATAAAATAATGTATTCATAAAATAAAATAAAGTATATTAGTTTTGAATTTTGGAATATAATTTATTTAGTCAATATTCAAAATATATTTATAAAAATATTTATTACTAATTTTAAAATTTAGACATAATTATATGAATAAATTGGTATTTATTTTATACTATATATTCATTACATAAATTTAATTTATATTCATTAAAATAAAAACCAATCATATATTCATATAAATTGAATTTATATTTCAATATTTTTAAAATATGTTAAATAACCATTATATAAATCTAACTTATATTTATTAAAACTAAAACCTAATCACATTAATAAAAAATAAGTTTAAAATAAATTATAATTATATAAATATTTATGTCATTTATAAAATATATTGTTTATAAAATATATTAGTTAACCAATATATATAATATCATATATCCATAACTTAAAAATACAAATATTTGATATTATATATTCATAACTCAAACAAAACATTTTTTTTTTACACATTCTTCTTTTCAGAATCAAATACTTATAAGTATCCCGTATGCCTAATTCATAGCACGTATATCACTAAACGTATCCTTTAGCACTTAATTTTCACTTCCCACAAAATGCCATTTAGATTTTTACACAACACATATCCCATTCATAGGTATTTAGTGAATAAATTTTAAATTTTAAATAATTGAATGAATTTAAAAGTTTAAATAATGATTTCTTACTAAAGATTCATAATTATTGAAAAGCACGCTTTTGTTTTTCAGATTTCAAATTTAACGGGGCATTGTAGAGTACTGCTAGCTCATATCAAGATTGCCCATGACCCTGAAATCAAGCTAAGAGAGCCGTTCGTCGTTTACTTTAAGCTCTTTCCATATTTAAAAAAGCACTCTTTTTATTTGAATGCATTTCAAATTTTAAATAAGGATTTATAACTATACATATCCCTTTGCACTAACACGTATCCCATTTATGCGATTAGTTTTAAAAGTTCAAATAAGAACCTTGTATTGAAAATTAAAAGGTTATATAAGTATTTAAAACTAGTAACTAAAAAGTTAATATATATAAGATTTTGATTTTTCTTAAAGAGTAATTTTGTTGAGATTCTAAATTTATTATTTAGAAGCATATGTTATATTGAAAAGTAATTAAAAATTAAAAGGTTAGATAAATATTTAAAACTATATACTAAAAAGTAAATATATATAAGATTTTGATCTTTATTAAAGAGTAATTTTGTTGAGATTCTAAATTTATTATTTAGAAGCATATATTATATTGAAAAGTAATTATATGGTTTTGATTTTGAATAAAGTATTTTTATTTATTTGTAATTTATTTTATATTGAAACTTAAAGAGTATTTTTTTTTCAAGTATTTTGTACAATAATATTATATTCAAAATTAATTTCAGAGTACTTTTTCTTTATGAGTGTTTTATTTACAACATTGTTATAGTTAACTATGGGTTTTAATTTACCATTTAAAATTTGAAAAATAAGTATCTTTAACTCAACCAATGCCACCTCAATTATTATAGATGTTGTCATCTTTTGGAATGTGATTGGTTCTTTTAAAGTAGATTTTGATAATACTTTTTTTTTGTTTTGAGGCCCATTTTTTACCTCAAAATTCTCCTAATGATCACTTAACAATTTCCAAACAACACTTATGTAATTCATTGTTAAATTACTTTTCAAGTAGAGCTATGTGAATTTAAAGTTGTTCAATTAGAGTTCATTAGACATGTAAGAAGTATTATTATTGTTCAATTACAATTCATTAGACATATAAGAAGTATTATTGTTATTCAATTCCATATTAGCATGAAGAGCATGAAAAGAATAGGGAAATAATGAGACAACAAAGAGAAAATTTGAGAGAAGAAGACGATGCACCTTTGGTGCAACAAATTCCAATGGAGGACAACCAAAGTAAATTTTTGAATTATATGCTACCTAATTTAAATTTCATATATCTTTCTCTAATAATTTGTTATATAAATACTAACTATTTTTATTTTTTCATTTTAGTCTTACTATATTTTGTTTGCAATAAGATTTTTATCAATTTGTTATTTAGACTAAAAAATTAGTAACAATTTTTAAAAAAAGTTAACTATTTCACAATCTAATTTATTTAATATATTTGTTTGTAATGAGATTCTTATTTATTTCATAACTTTGTTATTTGTATTTCAAAATTTGTAACAATTTTCATGTTAAATGAATAATTTTTCAAATGGCTAACAATTTTCAATGTTATTGGAACAATTTTCAAATTAAATGTACACTTAGACACTATTTTCAAGTTCAAATGTACATATTTAACTAATTGCAATTTTGTAAGTTACTAACAATTTCAAGTTAAATGTAGTTTTAATTTTTGTTTTGTTATTTGTTAAAAAAATATAAATGTATAGCCTCATGTGAGCTCCAAGACTCAACATTTGTTGATTGAAATAACTAATAATGTCTAATTTTAACTTACCCTCATTTTATTTGAAATGAACATTATGATAGTTATGTATTAGTTAGAAAATTCAATTTAAAAACAAATGAAATGAATATTTTGATAGTTATGTAATAGATGTAATATTCAATGACAACAAATAAAATGAACATTGTGATAATTATGTAGTAGTTGGAAAATTCAATTATGTTATTGTTAATGTATTTTCAATTCATGTACCAATTTTTTCTATGCATGAATGTAGAGATAAGTTCATTTTTTTTCTTCATATAGTAAGTATATTTGTTATTTATATTTCAAAAATTTTAACAATTTTCAAGTTAAGTGGATAATTTTCAAGTTAATAATAGTTATGTATTAGTTGAAAAATTCAATTCACATGCGCAATTTTCAATTTGTCAATTTCCAGATCAAATTTCAAGTTACTAGCATTTTAAAGTTCAATGCACAACTATCAAGTTATTAATAATTATCAAGTTAAATATATGTACTTGATTTTCAAACTTTACTTAGAACAATTTTCTCAAGTAATTACTAGCAATTTCAAGTTACAAGCAATTTCAAATTTCAAGTTACTAGCAATTTCAAATTTTACTAAGAACAATTCTTAAACTAAATGTATTAGTTGGAAAAAATTTCTCAAGTCACTAGCAATTTTCAATTTGTTAATTTACATGTAACAAATTTCAAGTTACTATCAATTTTAAAGTTAAATTTACAAGTTAGTCCCAATTTCATACTTTACTTAGAACAATTCTCAAGTAATTGCTAGCAATTTCAAGTTACAAGCAATTTCAAACTTTACTATCAATTTCAAATTTCAAGTTACTAGCAATTTCAAACTTTGCTTAGAACAATTATCAAGCTAAATGTACAACTTCAAGTTAAATGTGTAGATATTTAGTTATTTTGAACTCAAGTTACAAACAATTTTCTTGTTTTAAAAGTATTTTCAATTCGTGTACCAACGCATTTCAAAACACTTCAATTTGGTACTGTAAAATTAACCTCCTTGTACAGTGCATTTCTGATTGAAATTCCATTCACATGAATTTTGATTATGTGGGGAGAGATTATGGTCAGCCATCACATCATGGTGATCAAGAATCACATGACCCTGTGCACCTTCATGATCTTGATTAGCCATCACATGACACCTTGCCCTCTCACATTTCAAGTATAATTGGGAGTTGCAGTGGGGTTGGAAGGGGTGGAAATTGTCTAGAGGATTGTGCAGTTGTTTCTGCACGAGAAGAGATTGGGAACTCGATCCCTAGTCGGATAGTTAGAGAGCATGTCAGTAACATAATTAAGTTATATTTTGAACAAGTACATTCAACGATGGCACAAGCTCAAATCCTACATGGGTTGATAAAACACTAAAAATTGAAATGTGCCACAAAGTTGTTGGGTTTTTAAGATGCTAAAACAAAAAAGACATGCGAGAATGGAATAAAAAATGTAAGAACTGCATTATCTTCGTTTGGAAAATCAAGAAATAATGATATACGAGTTGCTCGTAGGGAAATTACAACGGTTTTTGTGGGCACAAAGCACCTCAAGAAATCGAATGGTATCAACAATGGCATCATTGCTCAAAGTTTCAAAAAGAACATTGTTCAAATATATTAAATTCAGGGTCAAAATAGATGAAAATGATGAAGCTGCTTGTTAGGCTCTTATTTGTAGGGAACCCTATCAAGGCAAGATGGCAATGGGCATTAGAGAGAAGGTGATAGAGTTTTTGGATAGCCATTCTCGTGCTATTCCAGATTGAAAGCATGTTCTGCGACAACGTTTATCCAGAGGCATTTATCAGGAGCACTGTAAGCATGTGATGGAGATGACGGGAGTTGCACTTTACAAGGAATTCCAAGAAACCAATCCTGGTGTTCAAATATCAGTTAGAATGTTCAATAAATTGAAACCGTGGTATATTAGGCCAAATACGATTTGCGACACTTGTTGCTGCCAGTACCACGTTGAATTTCAACTATACTAGATGACACATTTTTGGATTTTTGCAAAAGGCACTGGAAATGTGAACTAGCTCCTCACACAGTGCGGGATTTTATTTGTATGATACTATGCAACAGGAATCCTAAACAAGTGTTTTTCAGTAAGAGGTCTGTAGGTGGGAGAAGATGCCCTGAATGCGGTGATTTAGCATTGTTCCATAGGAAATTTCCAATCCATCCAACACACCCTAGATTGTCAGATATCACAGTTATGTGGAAGAGGTACAAATATGTCTCGATGAATCCATCATCTTCTTCATCTGTGCCATCTAAGAGGACCGACTTGCTCGAGGATGAGATTCATGTTTTAGATTTCATGGAGAAGTTTCAAAGTCAGATTTATAAATACATAAAGCACTCCCATAGGTCTAGGTGGCAAGCTTCAGAATTCAAACATTCTCGTAAGGTATTTGAGCCGGGCACAATCTTATCATTGGTAGACTTTGCTGATAACTACACATTTTCTCCTCAGAGAGAGAGACAAAGTGAGTATTATCACTCCGACCAGGTGTCTATCTTCGTACATGTATTGTACAGACATGCTCAGGAAAGCATTGATGGTAAGGCTAACACTCCGTAGTCACATGAAGTGATCAAGGAGTACCATTTTTATGTCAGTGATGATCATGAGCATGACACATTGTTCATTTAACGTTGCTTTGGGTTGATTTATGATTCATTCAGGAAGAGAGGTATATCATTTACTGAACATTGGATTTGGTCAGATGGGTGGGCAAGGAAATTCAAATCGGCATGCTCTTTTTATTGGTTGAGTCGCCTTCATAAAGAGACAAGAGTCCAACACACCTGGAGATTTTTTGAAATAGGGCATGGAAAGAGTGAACATGATGGTGTAGGTGCATGTGTGAAATGAGCACTTCGGAGGTACCGGATGAGTCATGGTGCAACCCGACTCAAATGCTCCACATAAGTAGTTGATTGGTGCACACATCATTTGGGACATCAAGGTTGTGGACAAGCAAGGAAAGTGTGCATGTAATAAACTCCAACCTCAATTAATAAGCTAATAACATTCAATATCATCATTTCCAAAAGAACACCTACTTAGTAGGAATCTATATATGACAAATTTAATTCCATGATAATTCTTTTGGGATGTTTCTCTTGGAGATATGAATAGATCCATGCTATGGTATTGTGAGACCATATCTGGTATGAGGGAATTACATTATGTTTGGAGTAAGTACATGGGTGACATATTTTCCATTGAAACGAGGAAGTATGCTTGTTTTTGTGATTTTTGCATTGATGCAAATGGATGCGGGCTTCATCACTGTGAAAATGATGTATATGTGAAACCACATAAATATTTCCCTCTTAATCCAAAGGGCCCACATCCAATTCCAACATGGAAAGAGATGCACACTGATGAGGAAATGGTCTCACTTGATCATGATCGAGTTTCTGATTTGGTTAGGGAAGGTACAATACTTCATTAATTAGTTCACTATATATAGTTAATTAGTTCAGTATAATTACAAATATACATTTGAATAATATTTGTAATTTATCTTGTAGGTGATGTATTCGTTGTTATTGCACCCCGCCCAATCAAGAAAATGTGGCATATTATTTGATGCGGTTCACACAAATTAAAAGTAGGTTGGTGCGACCCTATCAGGATGGAGAGTTCACATACCAAATTGGAGACCTGGTTCTAATGGGGCACTTTTTTGAAAGAGTGAAAAACCAAAGTGCTTATATTATTTACAGATATTTTATGCCTGAATATATGTCATGCCAATACAGTCATTTGGTGGTGGCAGCTCGAATACATCTAACATAAATCAAGGTGAAGAGAGGTGAACCAAAGAGATGGAAGATGACAGAAGTTGACCATGATCGTATTATGGAGACTTGCATTCCTATAACCCATTGGCCAGATGAATGAGTTACATGTATGCCATCTGCATCATTGACATATATGTCATGTTGTCTTGTTGAAGATTTTGTTGGATATTTTTGTGGAGGTTGTTTTTTCCTCGTTTATATAGGGTTTGTTTTCCAAGGTGACCAATTTAGTTTTATAAACATGTATTTTTTTATATTCTTTAATGCCAAGATTAAAAATACTAGATGGGAGGTTTTTTTTTAAAATTGGGTCATGGTGCTCCAATGTGACAAGCACATTGATACTTTGAATACACTTGAATGTATGGTCAGTGCTCCATGAACTTCCTCAATATCTAGGATAAACATGTGTTAAATAGTCATAATCCCTAAAAACAAAGAATTATTATTTATTATAGTTCCACTTAACCTTATAAAATGGGTAAATTTTATTTGATTGTAGTTCCAGGAAACAAATTTTTATTTAAAGTTTATGTGGATGGATAGAAACTAAATCATCCAAGAAAGATCCCATAATGCAATTTTAAATTGTAAATTGTAATTGAATTGGAATGTGTAAATTGTAATTGTAATGCATAGACACCATAATGTAATTGTAATTTCAATTTTAAATTGTAATGTACAATTGAATTCTAAATTTTGAATTTGCAATTGCAATTTGTAGTCGAAATTGAACTTTTAAATTGTGACTACACATTGAATTTTCAATTGAAATTACACATTAAATTTGAAATTTTAATTTTAGAATTTAAATTGTAATTGAATTGGAATGTGTAAATTGCAATTGAATTGTAATGCGTAGACAAAATAATGTAATTGTAATTTCAATTTTAAATTGTATGTTACAATTGAATTGTAATTTTTTTAATTTGCAATTGTAATTTGTATTCGAAATTGAACTTTTAAATTGTAACTACACATCGAATTTTCAATTGAGATTACACATTAAATTCGAAATTTTAATTTTAGATTTTAAATTGTAGATGAATTGGAATGTGAAAATTGTAATTGAATTGTAATGCATAGACAACATAATGTAATTGTAATGCACAATTGAATTCTAAATTTTGAATTTGCAATTGTAATTTGTAGTCGAAATTGAACTTTTAAATTGTAACTACACATCAAATTTTCATATGAAATTACACATTAAATTTGAAATTTGAAATTGTACTGTAGTCGAAATTGAACTTTTAAATTGTAACTACACATCGAATTTTCAATTTAAATTACACATTTATGTAAAATTGTAATTTAAATTTTAAATTGTAATGTACACAATTTAATTATATCTAGATGTAAAATAAAAGACGATCAACTTCATTTAATCAAGATACAAAATACACATGAAGACATCAATATGATGAAATATATGGGAAATATTTGGAAAAGTCCATATCCAAAACATGTTCAAATATCCAAAATATGAAAATATCCAAAACATGGAAATGTATACATCATCAGCTCATTGGCCGCTACCCCCACGAAGCCCTAGATCGGCCCTGTGAGTGCCTTCACCTGTAGTAGGCCCATCCTGGTCTTGAGATGGTAAACTATGAAAGAAGGCCTCGATCTCAACATACTATAAAAGTTAAAATTGTGAAATTTGTAAGTTATTTATATTTTGAGCAATGCATAATATTCAATAAGAAGTGAAAAATTTTAATGGATGGATGCGAAAATCACCTGAGCCGAGTCAATGGTAATATCCATCATCTGGGTCGGAATATGGGTAGATGGGCCCTCATCAGGACCATGTGATCAAGTTGTATCCCAATCATCTGAGAAAGTGAGTGCAGCATCGACACCCACCTGTAGTGATGACTGTGTAAGATGCCATTACATTACAAATAAGTTATATTTATTAAAAATTATTTAACTAAAACATAAAAATTATAATTCAAGAATTAAAACATAAAGTATAAAATGAAATTATTAAATGTGAAATGAATTGGAACATAAATTCAAACTCACCTCCATGTCTAGGCCTGGTTGGTCAGGACCTTTGCGGTCCTCATGTGTATCATCTTAAGCAATGACCTTGCCTTTTCCCTATACAATTTGAAATTCAAAGTTAGGCTCTAAAACATAATGTCTCAAATTAAGAATTAAAACATAAATTATTTAAACTGAGATTAATAAACACAAATTCAATTGGAACATAAATTATAACTTACCTCGACTACTGTGTCCTGTCGGTGGGGACAAGCGGATGGACCAACCGATGGATCACTATGAAAGAGCTCATCCATGTATGTGGTCCCCTGCATGGAGCAATAAAATACACCCCTTAAGTATTATTGAGCATTCAATTTACGACATATAATTTGATATAACATTAAAGAATATATACATAATTGTATAAAAATATACTTGTCTCGGAGCGCAATGTGTACGATACAACTGGAAGTATGCATCTTGGGTTGACCAAGCATACGCCCGTATGTCATGATCATCTAATTAATTGAGCAGGTCATTGTTGACCCACTCTATCTCTAGATGTATAGGTGCAGGGGGTGATCTAGATGCCTCTCCCTGCACAGCAACAACAGCACTGCCCATGGCAGTGAACAACGAGTCTGCTATCCCCTGCCTACCCTCTGTAGCAAGATGGGATGACTGTGTCACGTCCCCTTCCCTGATGACCACCCTCTCTGGAATATGTACCAACCTTAGAGCGGGTGGCATGAAAGTGGGGTCTCTACGAGCCCCAGGACGTTGGTAGGAACGTCCCCTACCAGCACCAAAGAAACCAGATCCCGTGCTGGTGTAGTATGGGTGCATGTCTAGAACAAAATCTGCATATATGTGTTTTTCAAAGTACAAATGGACCTTTTCATGGTGGGGGAACATGCCCCACACTTTGATGAATCTATCGTATACATATGGTGCTGCGGCCTCGAGCTTAAACTCCTTGATTCTAAGTGGTTGACCAACAGGGCGGTCATTACGGATTTCGAACAAAGTACCCTTTATGTCATTCCCTCTTGTGGCACCTTTGACATCTTCCCATTTATGGCGGCCCATGATATCCAGTCTTCTCATATGGCATGTAAAACACCAAATTTCACTAAGAGGTCCCACTCTCCTGTAGAGGTCCAACATATCATCAACTGCCGATAGCATCATGAATAATGAGCTTCTAGTGGGAGAATCCTCCCCAAGTGTACACACGCACAATTGCACCCACTCTCCCTGGGTGGTAATATCAGCAAGAGTTATGCATGTAACCTCATCATCATATGAGCCCCCCGATGCACCTACGATCCAAACCAAAACACAAATGTTAGTGAAAATATATATTATAACTTGCAAGTAAAATTCAATACATTCTATATTAAAAATTTACTGAAAGCATATCTAACGAAAAATATGCACATAATGTACCTGTGTCCTGGCACACCTCCTCCTCCTCAAGATCAATATGTACATCGTCGGGATGAACCAACACACTATCTGTCCTGCTGCTGGCTCCAGTGGCAGATAACCTCGGTGTGGCCTCGCTCCTTAGTGAACGAGAGCAATGCCGATGGCTACCCTGTTGGGCAATGCCAGATCCTCTCGTGCCCCGTCGAGCACGAAGCAATGAAGTTCTCTCTTTAGAAATCTATGCATCACATTTCAATTTCAGTTTCAGTTTTCTATTTCAAATTAAAATTTCAAATTCAACTTCAAATTCTATTTCAATTTCAAATTCTATTTCAATTTCAAATTTCAATTTCACATTTCAATTTAAAATTTCAATTTCAATTTCAAATTCCAAATTCCAAATTCAAATTTCAATGTCAATTTCAAATTTATGTTTCAATTCCAAATTTCATCTTCAATTTCACATAAAATTCCAATGTCAATTTCAATTTCATCTTTAGTTTACGATTTGAAATTTCAAGTTTCAATTTCAATTTCAAATTTGTATTTCAATTTCAATTTCCAAATCCAATTCCAATTCCAATTCTAATTCCAATTCCATTTCTCAAATTAAATTTCAATTTACATTTCAATTTCAATTTTCAATTTTCAATTTCAATTTCATTTCAAATTTCAAATTCAAATTCAAATTCAATATCAATTTCAATTTCAATTTGGTTTTCACTTTCATTTTCAATTTTGAAATTTCAAATTGTAATTGTGATCGGTGAACACCGATAAGTCACAAGTCAAATTTCAAATTGCAATTTTTAAATTTTAAATTTCCATTTCCAATTTCAATTCCAGTTCCATTTACATTTCCATTTCCAGTTTCCAAAACCAATTTCAATTTCAAATGTCAGTTTTCAATTTCAATTTCAATTTCAATATCAATTTGAAATTTGAAATTGAAAATCCAATTGCAATTTCATCAAATTGAAAATGAAATTGCAAATTCAAATTCAAATTGAAATTGCAATTAAAATTCAATTTCAATTTCAAAGCTTTTCAAATTTCGATTTCAATATCAAATTTCAATTTCTAATTCTAATTCTAATTTCATTTCCAATTCTCAATTTCCATTTCCATTTCCATTTCAGTTTTCAATTTTTAATTTCAATTTCATTTCAAATTTCAAATTTCATTTCAATATCAATTTCATTTTCATTTTCAGTTTTCAATTTTCAATTTTGAATTTCAATTTCCAATTTCCAATTTCAATTTAAATTTCCAATTTCAATTGCAATTCCACTTACAATTCCAATTGCAATTTCAATTACAAATTTCAATTATAATAGATCCTTAGTGTACTTTAACGTATTAAAAATTAAATCTATATATTTAAAAATTCAAATACCCAATCAAGCCAATACACATTTTAAAATAAAACCAGTAGCATAAACACTATCGGAAACGTTTAATTGGTGATGTTTATGTTGTCGGTTTTATTTTGAAATATGTATATGTTTTTTCAACCCTCCTAGCATTCTTAGAGGATTGAAAAAAAATGGGCAGCATTTCTGCTTGCCAATATACATTTTAAAATAAAATCGATAGCATAAATGCTACCGATTGATATAAACAAAAATATTAATAATTTGAAAAAATAAATACAACCTAAATTTAAAATTTAAAACATAAAACATAAATTTAAAATTTCTATACATGTTTTCAATGAGTTTTCAAATTTATTGGAAAAAAAACCCACAACTAGCAATAGTTTTATTTCCAAATGTGTAATTCAACAACATTTAAGCTTGCCAATACATATTTAGAAATAAAACCGGCGGTTGATACAAATTTATACAAACAAAAAACACAAGAAATTTAATTTAATTTTAAAAATAAATTGGAGGTTTATGGTCCCCTTACCTGTGGATTGGACAACATCGTGGCGTGGCATGGTGGGTGGAGTGGCATGGCGTGGTGGTCTCATGGCCTCGGTCGAGCTCACGTCCTCAGTCAAGATGCTTTGATGGGTCGATGCCATTGAAACAGTGCCGACCGACTGGCCGCGGGTGATTTTTATTTTTTTTTCACTGTCTCAACACTCGATCGAGCATTTAAATAAGCCCTCGATCGAGGTATTTTAAAACCCTCGATATAGGTTTCAATAGCTCGGTCGAGGGCTTTAAAATACCTTGATCGAGGGTTTGCGATGCAAATTTTTCCCCCCCGCTTGCCAAAAATCGTGAACCACCTTCATGGACTCACCCTAAAGCCATTGGTGGTTTAGATCTGACAACAATGATGGTTTTTCCATGGAAGAATGATGAAACAATCATTTAGTATTCAAATGGGTGTCTCTGATAGGAAGGAATGAATGGAATTAAGGGTTAGCTCTCTAATTTTATATGCATGGTTGAGACTATCCAAGTGGCACCAAGGTTGATAGGAACTAGCCATTTGGCATCAATGTGGTTGGACACTTTTCTCCCTTTTATTAAAGGAGAGTTGGAAAAGTTGCATATTTGGAATTGAAAATGTTTCCCCCCTC
Source organism: Larix kaempferi (assembly GCA_027924585.1). Lineage (NCBI taxonomy): Eukaryota > Viridiplantae > Streptophyta > Pinopsida > Pinales > Pinaceae > Larix > Larix kaempferi. The sequence goes on from BSBM01000013.1 coordinate 3,154,078, forward strand.
TAATTCCTAGGCTTAATATGATCATCTCCCCCTTGTGGAAGGATATACCCCCATCTCATCTTCGTCCTTCTTAGTTTGCAGTAGTCATGTGCTTTGTATTAAATATAAAATGTACATAATTACATCTTCATGTATGGCAGTAGTCATATCATCCATATTTACATTATTATATTTTGGGGTAAAAAACAGGGTGTTACATGCATAATCATGAGTTTGGAATGATTTAGGGATGTCCTGAATAGTTTACAAGGGATGCTTACCTCTATTAGAGATCGACTTTTGACATTAATGAATATTTCAATTCATCTCCATGAATGGAGGAAGGATTTCATCCCCTTAATCCCTATGAAATCATGAGAATTCAATGCTTGTATAAGGTTTAAATGTTGTGGATGGTTTCAATGCTTTTTTTAATCAATTACTATTATATATGGAGAATTATGCTGTAGTTTTTTTCCAAAGTTAGTGGCATGTATTTTCAAATTTTTTGAGATCCCTGTAGGTTCTCTTGAATGTGAAATTAATGAGGTGAGAGGCCTGTAGGTCAAAGGATCATTACCAAATGATGGAATAGCATTAAAGAGTAGTAAATTGAACTTTTATAAGCAAATCATGGAATGTTGGATGCATGAGATTGGTATCACTAACCTTAAAATCCTGAATCTGGCCTCTTGAGGAGGAAGCAAGACCTAATTTGTTTCATATTGTATGCTAGGACATTGAGTCAAAGTTAGAATGACATATGATTTCTTATTATCATTGAAGGTATGATACCAATTATGCTTAATTGACATAATCATGAAAATGTGTGATGAGATATAATATCACTCATTGGTTTTGCTTTGCATTAAGAACGCGAATCTATGTTGTATGGTGTAAATGAGTATTTATTTAGACTATGACTTCAAAGGTTGAAAGCTTGTTTATGTTGTCTAAAGGAATGGCAAACATTGTCATTACATACATGAATTGAAGTGTTATTATTGATATCGTTTAGTAATGTGGAAAATTGATTACCATACCACCATCATAAATGCACATTTAAATTATCAAACCTTAATTTTATTGATTGGTATGAAGGTACATTACAAATGACACCAATAAACTTATTGTGATGCTTGTTTTTGGATTACAATTTGTTAGAATTTTGAATGAGTAGAAAGAAGTAGAAAGATAAAGATAAATAGGAAAAAGGGAGCTAACCATTAAGATTGAAAGGTAAGTGAAAACCCTAAAATGATAAAAATAATTAATTAGTTGAATAAATTAAGAATATGTGCCCAAAAGAAAGGACTTAATAAGATAAAAATGAATAAGAATAAAATTAGGTTATATTGGGGTCATAAAATGAGAAAGGTATTAAATAATTTAATCCTAATTTTATTCTTATTCATTTTTATCTTCTTAAGTCCTTCAATTAATTAGTTATTTTTATCATTTTAAGGCTTTCATTTACCTTTTAATCTTAACATCTAAGGCTATATCCCTTTAAACATTAGGTTTCAAAATTCTAACACGATGTAATCCAGAAACAAGCATCTCAATGATTTCCCACTATAAAATTCTACACACTCAAACAATCAACTTATATCAACCACCTTTAATTATTTAGTTATACTAATTTGTATAAAAATAAAATCACTAATGAAACATATAATTTTAATCACAATATATCAATACTAAAATTATAACTTTGACAAAATCTCCCATATTTTTTTTAGAAAAAAAAGCTATAACTTGTTATTTTCATTGAAAATCAAAGTTACAAAGTCTCTTCCGGAAGGTCTGACAGTGACCAAGAAAAACATATCAGGTTCACAAAACCATATAAGTCACTCTTGCAAGATTTCACCTTACAACATATACGAAAACCCCTATTACAGCAAAACTCAACAAACTTGAAGTCCAACTCCCAACCCACAATCTATCAAACAGGAATACAAAGACGCCAATAGTTCAAGAAAATTTTAAATGGCGGGATCACTACCATTATCGACTAGGATATCGTCAACCCATTCTTCAAAAATAATTGAACCATCCAATGGTCCAATGGTTTCTTTAGATAATCTATATGCTTCTGAATTGGCTTCATGATAAATATGACAGAAAGACATTTGCTCAAAATACTTGATGAGCTATGTGGTATAATCTAACAACGAAAGGAGATGTAATATGTGAATACCATGATCACTTGCATCCTAGTCAATTAAGATCTTGGAATCACCATACACATTAATGTTAAAAATACCCCTTTTTTTGGCGAACCAAAGTAGACCCCACAGGGAAAAAAGTTATTCTTTCATGTTAGTACCATTTCCAAACCCCATACAAATGGTAATTTTATGATTTTTTTTATCTAAAACACCATTCCATCTCCACAAAATATTATTCTTTATAGCCCCATTGAAGAATCCAGTGGAGACATCATTATTTAAAGCTGGAATGATAATATTTGTTTTCTTGTAACCCTTATCCATAGTAGGGTAATCATGCAAATAAACCAAAATTTTCCTGCACATTGAGAAAATGTTTGGTTCAATGGATTCAAAATTTTTCTTGTTCCTACTAATCCAAATCACCCAGATTGTAAAAATAGGCAACATCTTGAATTTCACTTTCCTTTGGAGCCAATTGAAGAGGCAATCATTAAAGGTCACCCCGAACCATTCATCCGAAAAATTAAGCATGCATTGCAGTTCAATCCATAAGTTCTGGACAACTAGCAAAAAAATAAATAAATGAGAAATATTTTCCTCATCTATAAACAAAGATTACAGACATCTAGACCTACAAAGCCTCTTTTTAATAGATTTGGCCAAATTAAGATTTTTTGTTTTTCGAACAAGCCACAGGAAGCATTTAATATTCATAGGAACTTTCCAATGACATATTTTCCTATACCACCAGTCCTGCATAGGATTCAGAAGAATTTGTAAAATGGCATTGTATAAATTTTTAACAGTTAAACTTCCATTTGCAGCCAGATGGTCCCAAACCATATTGTCCTCACCATTTAATAGAGTAATGCATGCATAATTGATATTCCTAATATAGTTATTCCATTCATGAACAACTTGACCATTAAGCCCTATTTCCTTTGCTGATAACCAATGGGGTTGATTCGTAATATCACCATGAACAAAAACCTGCTAAAGAACTAAAATTATTTTCTCATTCACATGTTCCAAGGTTTGATGAGAAAGGAAAGAATCTTAGACACCCACGATAGGATCAAATCCCACCTGAACAAGATCCCCTCTACCAACATTCCAACCAAAGTGTTTACAAATATAAGGAAAGGATGATAAATACTTCTCCAAATCAATGAACCACCTTTGCAATTAGTAGTCAGATTTATGATCTAGATTAAGGGAGTATATGTCTTAAGATATGTTGTTCTCCATTAGAGGAAATTTGGGGTCTAAAATGGGCCTTATAAGAAAACGAGCCAACCATAATTTCTTATGAGTTGGAATTCAAGAACCAATAGAATTTCAATAAAATGAGTCAGCGATAATGGTTGACTTGAGATATTTGTCATAAAAAAACACTACTTTTTGTGTTCGTATTTTCAACATATCTCTGTGTGTTTTTACTCAAATTTTGACCGAGAGCACTCGTTGGATGCGGAATTAAATTCTGCATCCAACGAGTGATCCCGCTTGAAATTTGAGTAAAAACATAGGGATATATGTTGAAAATACGAACAAAAAAATAGTTTTTTTCTTTCTTCCTCCAAAATTAATAAATATTATTTCATTATTTTAACTATTATTTTATTATTTTCCTTAGGAGGCCCATTTTAGATCTCAAATTTTCTCTAATTCGAATAACAGAACTCCAGAGGCCACTATTGGTAAGGGCCCTCCAAAGTATTTTAGCATGGATCTTCAAACTGAAATGCTCCAAATTAAGTAGATCTCTTCCACCCAAGTTTTTAGGCCATGATAAAGACTCCCAGTTAGCCAAATGAAACTTTCCAGAAATCTTATTTCCTACCCAAATAAAATAAAAAAAATTCTTGTGAATGGAATTGATAATGCTATTAGGCGGCTTCATAAGACCAATCCAACAAGTATGAATACCCATAAGAAAAGACTGTGCCAAAACAAGCCTTCGTCACAAGGATAACCATTGAAATGCCTAATTATTAATTCTGCAATCTATTTTTTAAGAAGCCAACCCAAGTCCTCAATCTTGTAGTTGTTTGGTTTGATAAAATAACCAAGGTACTTAAAACCTTTATCAAGATCCTCCATATGGTAAGGAAGAAAGGCTTGAATTTTCTCCAAACCCTGCACTTCTGCTTTGTTATGAAGAAAAATAGACTTTTGTATGCTAACAACCATCCCATAGGATTTACAAAAAATATAAAAAAAATCATTATATGTTAGTCATTCAAAAATACAGGCTTCTCCAAAAATCAATACATCATCGACAAATAAAAGATGATTTAAGGAGAGAGACCTGTATAATTTGGTACCTTTAATCTTGGCAAACTTCTTCACATCCCCAATTAACATGCTTAATCCTTCAATGGCCAAGATGAACAGTAAAGGTGAAAGTGGGAAGCCTTAGCGAATCCCATGTCCTCCAACAAATGATTTTGAAGGTGGTTCATTTATCATAATAGAAAAAGTAGCCTTCAAAACACTAGCCATAATCCAATTAGACACCTCGACTAATATTCCAATTTGAATCAAGATTAACTGCATGAATGACCAATCAATGCCATCATAAGCTTTGATGATATCCATTTTTAAAATAAATTCCTTTATATTCCTGGACTTGATGGAATGCAATCCCTCCTATGCCACACCCATAACATCAAGTATTTGTCTGTTGAACAAAAAATCAAATTGTTCCAAAGATATATGTTTAGCCAAGATAGGCTTTATCCTATTAGAAATTATCTCAAGTGGTGATGACCTTATACAGTAGGTTGCATAAGGAGATAGGATGGTATTCATTGAAATCCATCGGTCTATCTTTCCTTGGGACTAAAGTGATATATGTCATGTTCAACTTGTTGGGAATGTAATCTGTCCTTCTGGATTCTTCAATAGCCAAGAGTAAATCATTCCCCAACAAATAAAATAAATGTAAAAAGAATTCCACAGTCCATCCATCTAGACCGAGACTCTTTTGTTTTGTGAAACCATACAAGAATTCTTTGATTTCATTCAGTGTGATTTCCTCACCGATATTGATGTCGTCTTCATCAGGAAAAAATAAATAAATAAAATAAAATAAAAGAATTAGAAAAATCCTGATAATCTTTAGTTGTTCCATCAGATTTGTTGATTGGTCCTTCTTAAAAATACCTTGAAAATATGAAGAAACATAATTCATAATTGAAACATCATCATTCACAATGGACCCATCCCCATTCACAATGGACCCGTCCCCATTTTGAATCTCCCATATTGAGTTAATGTTCATGTACTGAGAAGCAAAATGGTGAAAGAACTTAGTGTTTTGGTCTCCTCAGGCTACCCAGATTGCCCGACTCTTAAGTCTCCAACAATTTTCCTGTTGATTTAATATACTCCTTTTTTGTTTTCTAATTTTAATAAGTCCCTCTTCCTCTCAGCTAAAAAAATGATCATACCCCTATGAATTCTCAATTTCTTCTATCTTCCTTTCAATAATGCATAGGTCTTCCGGTGAGAGTCTTCATTTTAGCCCGATCCCATTTAATTACTTCATATATGAGATGAATGAGTTTATTTAGCAGCTGCTGAAATGAAGAATGAGTACCAGTGCAAGACATTTTTAACCATTGATCCTTTATAAATTCACAGAAAGAAATGTCCTCCAACCACGTGCTATAAAACTTGAATGGATAATGATGTGGACTTTTAATAGTATCAACATGTAATGCAATCACCTTACGATTAGAAACCCCGAAGCGTATACTCCACGTTCTATACCTCCCAATATTAAGAGCCAGTTCTTCATTAATAAAAAACCTGTCTAATATTTTAGGTACGCTAGCCGCCCTAGTTATACCATTAGACCAAGTAGGCACCAAAACTATAGGAATAATGTCAATGAGTTGAGCCTTAGTAACTAAGTCTTTAAAATAAAATGCTAAAGGATCCAGGTTCTTTTCTTGAGCCCCAAATTGCCATTTTAGACAAGGAAAATTTCAAATCTTCCCCGATAATAGTAGAAGGATCCTGTAGCAGGCCTTAAGAAATGATAAAATCCCAGAAGGAAGTCCTATTGTTATGAGGACCATAAATATTAAAAATACTGACAGATTGATCAAAACCCCTAAACTTTCCCACCAATTTAACACCGACCGAAATGTTAAATGAAGTAAACCGACAAACCAATGGATTCCAGGCCTTCAGTAGTCCTTCGGATAACCCATTTGCATCAACTCCACTGCAATGCCAATGTGGTCTCAATTTGACAAAGGTATCACTGTATGCATTTATCCCCGAACACATTGTCTCTTGAAACATAATTACATCTGGATTATTTAGGTCTAGCGGTCTCTTTATGGCAGCCTTTTTGGGTTGGATACCAAACCCTTTCACATTCATGGAGAGTAGGATCATTGAGAACCAATATCATGGCCCGCCTTCGCTTTAAGAGGACCAGTGTAAGAAGGAGTATCTAACATGGCTGTAATGGAGGGAAGTTCACTAATCTTAGGTTTAATCCACCTGTGCTCCTCATTGTAAGATTTTTCATCACCTTTCCCCGATTTCCCCACTTTTTTCTGAACAATAATGTTCGACTGGCAAATTGAGTTAATGGGGGTGATATTCTCATTGAAAACACTAGAGTTACTGTAGACAATTAGTGGATTAACCTGAGAATTTACGGGTTCCTTAATAGCCATAGCCCTCTCCTCTGAAACCCTAATATATCCTACTTGGAAAGAATTAGGCGTTTCAATGCACTTATCATTCCTAATATGCTCTAACAGAGTAGTATTTTCATTCAGGGGAGAAGAAGTAATATTGAAATCAACCCCAGATAGATCAGTTTGTAATCTCCCCTCCAAACCATCAGAAACCCCCAAAAATTGCGGGCTCGGAGTATCTTCAGTTACATTGGGGTTAGGGTTTGGGATATTTTCAGAAGCTAATGGGGGAGAGAGGCATTTTGGGGGAAAATTTACATTTTCTTTAGGGCTGTTGATGACAAGTTTCATAGAAACAAGCACTTCATTTGCAGAAAGAGAGTTAAGGAGAAAAGGAAGAAAAGTGTTGAACTTACCTAAGAAATCTCTTGCAGAAGAAATATCCATAGGGAGCGGGAAATCAATGAACTGATCCAAATCCTCCGACTGAGGCGAGTCGCGACACATAGAATTAACCTCTTCCACCTCCAGTTTATGCACCTTTTCACAATCCTGACACAAATGCCCAATAGAATGGCATTTAAAACACCGAAATGGTAGTCCCCAATAGTTGAGTTGTTGAATAAAAACCCCCTTTCGACCATCTTACTTCAATATCAGCTGGGATCCCCTCACTAACATCGATCTCAACCAACATTGTAGGGCATCAACAATCAGTTTCCATAAGTGTAGCATCTTAAATCAAAATAAAATGACCAATGGAGTTGGCCAAAGCCATGAAAGCCTGAATGTTCCAACAAAAGAGTGGAAACCCTGGAAGTTTGACCCATAGGTGCCTCCTCTTAAGCTTTTCTTTCCATGGGTCAAACGAAATGTGCCATCTATTTAAGACTAGGGAGCCAGTGCCATATACCCATAACTTAAAAAGGATTTTTTGCAGAGATTCCTTCGAGAGAAAATGGAATTATATCCATCTGTTTACTAACATTATGACCCTTGGTACATAATGTATTAAGGGTTTCCAAACATTAGTCATCCACTCAATAATCTCATTTCTATTCAGCTTTATATATTCAATTTTTCCTTTTAGAGCTCTAGATGTGAGATTTTGAACCATGTCCATGGTTATATCATTCCTAAGGACACAAATACCTATTTCCTTACAAGCTTTCTCAACTTTTAATTGCTTGTGAGACTTCGCATTCTCTACTCGGATTCTATGAGATGGTTCAAGTCTCCTTTCACCTATGAGATCTGAGCTTGAAATCCCTTGTAATGGCAATAAAGACGTTGGTTTAAAAAACTACTTGTTTTTTGGAGTAGGTGAGAAGTAAACCACATTCTCGAGAGGGTTTACTCTAACTCGTGTCGGGGTACTGTTTTTGGAGCTAGACACCACCACCTCACCCCTTCCGGAAGTTAGAGCAAGAGAACGTGTGTTGCAGAATCCATACTGCTAAAGGACAAATGCCCTAGTTACAAGCATACCAATGGATCCCAATCTCCATATGGGACCCAAAAAAATGTATATAACCCAAAAATAATCTAACCCCAAAGTGTAACCAAAACCAAGAAAACTAGAAAAGGACTGTAGAAAAAATAATGATTCCCACTTTTTGTCTTGGCTGGTACTAAGCCATCCTTTTCAGATAGCAGACTTCAAATCTACAGTAAACCAAACCCTAAACCCTCCTACCAGCAACCCGTCTCTCCCAAATCCCAATCATCTATACTACAACTATAAATTCCTCCATACCTATTCACAACATTTCCCATATTATGATAAGAACACCATACTCTTCGCATTTGGGACTCCCATAATCTATGCACTACAAGGCGACATTTGCGTAACCACAAAGCAAATTTAATGTACATCACTAAATTGCTTGACCTTAAGCACATAAAACCACTCATTGTGTTCTTTCACATTCATCTTTTCTATAAAAAAAAATAGGGACGCAAAGGTTATCAATTTATCATATTAACGTGAATGGATTGTGGCTATCAAATGACATTGGCATGAGTTGTCAATTGTGGAAGGACAATTTGGAGCACGATTATATTACATTTAACTCCATACAACGACTTAAAATTTCATTGTATTGTTTTTTTAAGGATTATTATTTATTAATTGTAAATGTCATACAATTTCATTGTATTATTTTTTAATGATTATTATTAATTAAATGTATTTATGTCATACAATTTGGATTCTTCATGGTGTTTGGATTTACTTTTATCGTGTTTTTAATAGTACTTAGTTGTATATAAGGATAAATAATTATATTAGGAGTTAAATTTAATTATAATTTTTTATAATTGTAAATTTTCATTTTTTAAAATGATTGATTCCAATTTTTTAAAATAAAAGTATTTATTTTAAAATTCATATTTTTTAAAAGTTATATAAAAGTGAATTGTGGTTAAGTGAAGTGAAATGTGTGGTTAAATATTATCTAATTTCATAATATTATAAAAATTATATAGATATCATTTTATTATAGTATGGTGGTGGAAATTATTTGATTTGTTGTAACAATTTATTCTTATGTTCAAAAAACTTAGAAACAAGTGTATCGAGGTCACTATAAATTTGACGAATTAAAAGATTAACAGAGCCGCCTTGTTTCACTCCTAAGGTTATGAGAGTTCGTAGTTGTTTTGGCTATGTTAGTTTTCTTCTTTGAGACAGTTAAAATAGAGAGATATTTTTTGTCTTTTAGATTAGGGTTATCTTTAAACTTATTGTAATAATACTTTTGATGTTATTCTTGCAAGGTTACATTTTCGTCTATGCTATCTTTATGTTAAAAGTATATGTTATATATTTTAATTAAACCAATATAGATCCATCTTAAAAGGGGATCTACCAAGCTTCCAGAAGGATCAAATCTCTCAAAGATGCAAACCTGTTTTTACTATTTTTTGGACTTGAAATATTGAGGAAATATGTAATGCAATGTTTATGGTTTTAATTTATCTAATATGTGTAATTTTATATATAAGTTGTTATAAATATTTTAAATCTAATTTGAGCTAACATGTTATTTTTTATAATATTTTATTATTTTATAAAAGATACATGTAGTAGAATGTCTCTCTTCAAAGTAATAATTTTTTTAAAAGAATTTTTCAATATAAAATTTAATTTTCAATAAAATTATATAGATAATAAAATATAATAATAAAATATGAAAAAAATTAGTAAATTATAAAAATATAAAAATCTCATATTTTGAGATTATTTTATGTAGTGATCCTCATTCTTTGAAATGATAAATAAAATTATGGATTCCATGTTGGCCAGCTATTTATTTAATTATATTCCATATATCTTAATTTGCCTTTGGTCTATGTCTAGGAACTAATATAGTTCATAGTGGATGCTCTATCATTTCATTTGTTTTTAATTGGTCCATTGAGGGTTGGGCATTGAGAATGACTTCACGTGGTGTACTATTGTATTTGTTCCTTATGTTACGCTTCTCCACACTGTGCACAACTGCACAGATGGACCATTTGTCATTATCAGAGATCAATTTAATGAAGTATTCGAGATAGAGATAAGATATATTTTAATTTTTGATAAATAAAATAGTGATGAATTAGATTTTTTAATGATCTAAAAATTAAATAAAAATTCGAATTTCTAAAAACATTATAATATAATAAAAAGGTTGATGGATTCATAATTAAATATATAAAAATATATAAAATATAAAATTTTAAATACATAAAAGGTTTATTAATATTATTTCTAGTTATATTTTATTAAAACTTGATGGATAGTTCTTTATATATAAAAAGATATATCTTAGAATTTGGAGTAAATTAAAATTTAAAATTTATATTTTTTTATTTAAAAAGAGACTTATAGATACATTATTTAATAATATTATAATAATAATTAATTAATCTATGATTAAAATTCATTATTTCAATAATATTTTTTATTTTGGAAAATGCTCATAAATACATCATTTAATAATATTTTAATAATAATTAATTAATCTATTATCTCAATAATATTTTTCATCATGGGTTTAAATTTACGGTTCATAATATTTTTCATCATGTGCTTAAATCTAGGGTTCATAGATAGATCATTTAATAATATTTTAATAATAATTAATTAATTTATAATTAAAAATCATTATCTTAATAATATTTTTCATCGTGTGTTTAAATATAGGGTTCATATCTTCCTCATGGATGTGTTTCAGCAATTAAATTAATTTTCATTTTAATATACAATTTTATTTTAGAATTGACTTAAAAATATATTATTTAATTATATTTTAATAATAGATAATAATAGATATGTTGATCAATTATTAGAATTCAATAATGTTAGTATTAGTAGAGTCACCTAACTTGTGGTCAATAAATCATAAGTTAAGTGTTATGAGCAAATTAAATCTATTACTTGTTTTTCATGTGTAATTATAATCACCCTGTTGTCTATGTCTCAGCTAGTTGTTATTATTGGCCTTATTTTAGTCAAACTAATTGTCCAAACTACCTATTATCCATGCATCAGTTACCATTTATTTTTTATAATTGTTTATCTCTAATAACCACCACCAAAAAAATCAATTTGGACAGTACATTTCTCTCATCCTCTTACAATCTAGGATCCATGAAAGTCAACCTCCATCCCAAATCAAGGAGAAAATTACATGGAAAAATGTTATTAATCTCAGTTAATATATACACAGAATCCAAAAAGAGTGTTGCAATGTCAATCGAGTTTCTCGGTCTGTCTGCCGAACCTTTGAGGAGTACATCATGATATTTACCATGAGCCTTGCCAATTTATGTATGGTGCAGCGGCTTACAAAAAAATCTAATAAAGAGAAATTTCAGACACGTGAATATTCGAATAGCGTGAATCCTTTTTGGGATTGCACGGGATATTCAGTAGCGTGAATTCCCTTTTTTGAACATTCAGTTTTACCAGTAAAATTCGACATGAAGTGAAAGCTCTGAACAGAATATGCAGATTTACATGAAGTGAAAGTTCTGAAGAGAATATGCAGACTTACCTCATATATTAGTTGTTTTTCGCAATGACCATATGATTGTCTGGTAGAAAATGAAGTGGCATGTGTTCATTGTTCTTCCCCTAATCGAATACTACTCCTAAACCCTTCCAGCTTAAATCTTGACTCTCAGCATGAGCAGCTAAAAACACACAGATGCGAAGAGCTGAAATCCTTGCAAAATTAGTTCTTTTCAACAACAGATTCAAAGTCGCTAGCAGTTGAACTACCAAAACTACCCTAATGTTTTTTTTATGTATTCACACTGCACAGTGGCTCCACGGTCACGGCCATTGCTATTGCTCCATTTAGTGAGTACTTCTCTCTTTGGAAAGAGCCAAGCAACCTATCTTTAGATCCACTTGTAACATTCATGTAATTAGAGGATCTCAACATCATTGGTTATACAGATCCATAAATACATGATTATGCAAACAGATATCTCCAACAAAGACAGTCCAGTCCTTCACTACTCACTTCCATATCTTTATTACAATGGAGTAACTCCAAACTCTTTTATAGGTTTCATGCAAGCCTATAAACACAATACCATGACTCCAAAACCATTTACTTTGACCTAATAGTATAACCTTATAGACCAATAGCTAATTATTTCAATCTGATTTTTTAAGGAAACTCCCTAAAACTCAGATGAATCTCTAATGAATATAAGTATGACCCGTTGCTATAACAACTAGCAAGTCAGTTCTGGTGGCCATTTACAACCAATAATAGTTGTACTCACTGCCTTATGAGAGATTTTACCATCTTCTAAATAATGAAGAATATCTTGTAGGTGTTGGGTGTAGGAGCCAGCAGTGGGTGAAAGGCATGAAGAAAATCTTGTAACCCTACCTAAGCTGAAGAAGCATCTGGATTTAGTTCCCTGCCTATGATGAAGAAGTAGGCTGGCTTCGGATTTACCTTCTGCAGAGTATTCTTTCTCACAATTTAAATCCGAGTAGACTTAGCTCAAGCGCTACTATAATCAGTAAACCAGAAACTGCTGCTGCTGATTAGCGTCACAAACTTTTCCAAATTCATGAGTGTTACAGTATATAAATTTGTTTGTCGGTATGTTAGTGATTTGATTTATTCTTTGTCCCAATCACAAAGTTTCTAACATATGAGATATCCAGCAAATCATAAATTTGGGATTGTAACGACAAACAAACAGAGATTGCAATAATCACCTGCCCATCTCTGGAGTATTGCTAAGAGAGAAGCACGGCCATCTGCTGGCCGTCGGGGGAGCAATCAAAATTAGATTCGATGAATGCACACTATTTTATTTTATCCATTCCCATGAAAACAGGGTTACAAGGCAGCAATGAACCCAAAACATTTATTCATACCGATGATTGATAATAAGTGCAATCAGTATGCCAAAAGAGCTTCAGATTTCTTTTCATATATGAAACCATTCGCCTTGGAACTGTCTGCACACCACAAAAAGATGCCCTTTAGTTCTCCCCTCTTCTTCAACATCCTGCACGCCTTAAAGAAACCATGCTCAGGCGAGAGACCTCCTCCGCCGCTCTCTGTAATAAAACTAACCAGTACTTTCCCTCCGCTATACAGCGACGCCTGTGTCTTATAGTATTCGATGAACTGCGAAATCGTGGTGTTGGCAGAGTAAGCATAGAATTGGAAGTTAACGTAGTCTATTGCACGCCCGTATTTTTTCCACAGCGCAAGGTAATGAGACTGAACTTCCTGGCTATCGAAGGGAGCGATGGACGCGAAGGAGATGACTTTGTGCTGCTTTAACCTCGTTATTAGCTGCCCGATGCACTCTGTGAAAGTATTATTGTCGGCTTGAAAATGCTCGTAGTCGATGTCGATGCCATCGAGATGGTATTCTCTGATTATCTTCGACAACGAGGTGACTGCGTTGTCTAGCCACGAAGACACCGACGATGGCTGGAACTCCGCGGGTTGCCCGCTTACGCTATCCCCGCCTATGCTGAGGGCTACCTTCACGTTCTTGTGTTGGGCCTTTATGGCCTTCACGGCCTTGGGGGTCAGATTGCCAGAGTCCCAGAAAATGTTGAAGTTTCCGTTTGTGGGAACCGGGGATCCGGATTCCGTTGTGTAGTCGATGGCAAAGGCCAAAATGAAATGAAACTCCACGGCCGGATTGATGGGCACTTCTGAGAATGTAACGTTTTTGAACAAGGCGCCTATGTATTCACCGAATACACCGCCGTTCGCACCTGCACATGCACAAAGAACAGAATTTAATATGGGTTATCATCTTCAGAAACAATTCCTGCTAATATTTTTGGATTCTTGAGCTGGGGGCACACCCATAGAGATTGGCAGCTGATTAAGCAGCATCATCAAGACAATGGCGCCAAGCCTACATATATCCATGGAGGCCATGACCACTCGCAGCAGGACTGGATTGTCGATATTGCAGGATCATACGAGGGGCACTTATATAGACCTGTCAAAGCTTAATTAATTAAAAGATTGTGCCCAGAGCCACTCTATTTGATTAATTAGGTAGGTAAAGAAGCACATGAAATACCATTATTTTTTAAAGCATAGCTGTATAAATGTCGGTCGAATTTGACAGTTTGATTCATTAGTGATGGAATTGGTCAAGGTTGATTATGGATTTTTATTTTTCAAAATCCGTTTTTATTAGATAAATAGATTTAACCACTTCAACAAATATCTCTGTTATACACTGCGATTTTACAATTTCAACAAATATCTCTGTTATACGTCAAGATTATACAATTTCAACAGTTTATATCTCTGCGCGCTCCCATTGCTGATGCAATTGATATACTGTGGTGGAGTCAAACTTTGAGTGGGAATAATAGTAGATGGTCTGACTAATTGAACGAATCAGAGGAAAGGTGGATGACATATGTATTTGATTCCGCGTGCAATCCAATCAATTCAAGATTGCATAAGGCGTAATATATTTTTGGAACGACGTGACACGAAAAATTATATATATATATATATTTTAGACATTAGGTAATGGGACTTTGTCCTTCGAACAAGCAACATAAAGCATAAATAATTGAGCATAAGTGGAAGAAAAACCTCAAACGATTCCCGATTCCCTTTGAAGATCCGCTATGTAATAAAAAAGTATTTTATTCAATCCGCTATGTAATAAAAAAGTATTTTATATTTAGATTTTAGTTTGACAAAACACAATAATGTTAGTGAAATCCAAATGGAGAGTGCAACTAGACAGATCTCTTAATTGTGACATTATTTATTATTTATAGTTTCTGCCTTCACTTTTCACATCCACCAAGTAATACTTCGTTCAAATTGGCTGAAGTTGTATACAAATTAAAACATGAAATTAAAATTCCATTAACCTAAACTATAATATTCTAAATATTTAAACTATATTATTTATCATAATTAAACTTGTAGCCAATGCATCAGAATATATGACCTGTGTTTCATAAAACCACAACTCTACATTTTGTTAAGTTCAAATTCTCACTTATTAAAATGCCTTTCGCCACACCATTTCCTTTTTAAAGGATAACAAACTAATAAACACTTTGCTAATATACTATAAAGATACGTTTTTTAAGATGATTTAGGCTTTCAGAATTCTCTAAATCCTCCATAATCTTTCACATGGGACATGTTGTTTTTCGTATTCAGACTCTTTAACAATATCCAATAAAAAGAACTCTCATAGAAAGTGACACTCTATAACCTTCTCAGGACTACAAGCCAATATTGGCAAATGTGCATTGTCAAGGGTTCTGAAAGATTAAATTACATGTATAACATTTAAAATTACCATGTGAACATTAATATAATTAAATAATACTTTAAAAATGCACATTTTAGGTTAATTATACTTAAAAATGCATATTTTAGGTTAAACACGGATCGCTGATATGCACATCAATAATTTAGCAGGAGAAGAATATTAAAACGAGCTATGGACATTTGTCCCGATTTTAAATATATTTCTTTTATTTATTATTTTTTATAACTATATAATTTTCCATTTTGAATATATAACTTTTATTTATTATTATTTTTAAATGATATAATTTTTATTTATTAAATTTTTATAATTATATAATTTACAATATAATTATATAATTTTTTATAATTGTATAATTTTCCATGCAAAAGTGACCGTGCCCATTGCACGGCGTACATGCCCAAACAAAAAAAATGAGTTTTACTTCCACGTGGCTTGGCTAGGTTTGGAATTCCCGCGGCAACATGGTAATTGTTGTATAGTGGTGTATGAATATGTGGGGGGAGCTTTCTTGATATGATGATGATGGTTGATATGACATATTGGTGTCTGAATTTTATTGATAGAAAAGTTGTGTCTAATATTATAATAAGTATTAGATCTTCATCACTAATGAGGGACGCTAACTACCATATGAAACTAAAGTCTAGGAAGAGATAATCACATATGCCAGATTAACATTTTATCAAAAGACATATCCAAGGACATTGTTCGATCTACTGTATCCACAATATCAACCACCAAAAGCTAGTTCACCAAAATGACCCCAAAACACAAAGAGTGATTTCCTAATAAAAAGCAGGTAATCCAAGACAAATCCTAGAACAGATTCAGGAAGCCTGACTGGATGAGTGTGCTGAAACTATACTCTTCAAAAAATATAAGATCATCCATATGACCAATAGCAAGCTTTGATAATGTGTCTGCCGAGGTATTGAACTCCTTATAGACATGCTGGAAAGCAATCTGATGGAATTCCTGAAATAAGAAATGAGTACGACACATCCAATGCCCCAAAGATAAAGAAGAGATAGTTGAAACCCCTTTTGCCCAGTCAATAATAACCTTTGCATCTCCCACAATACAAAGAGCATTTACCTCCATCTTCTTGGTAAAAAAGAGCAAACCCCAGAGAGCAAGAAGCTCAGCTCTGGTATTTGAACCCAGCCTAGCCTTCATCTGTAATTTGAATATATGGTCAGACACCAGCGTCAAGACCATACCAGCCCCACACATGTTAATATATAGCATAAATGCACAAGCAAGATCACTGAAAGAAACACAATCACAAGATAGACACAGATATACCCTACGAAACCCTCATGGGGTAGAAAACCCAGCAAAGATTTCCTCAATATAGATAATCAACCCAATACAAGATAGTAAACCACAATAAGAGCTCCTTCTCCTCCTATGCAGAACTCTCTCTCTCATATGCGCACAATAGAAGTGCGAGAATAAGTGAGTTAAGTGAGGAACAACCTCCTCTACTTATACTTGTTTTCCAACTGACGTTTTACCCTATGAGGCCGACTTGTCAAATTGAGTCTAATAACCTCCGATAAAATAACTTTGGGCCGATCCCCACATAGGAGATCTAATAACCCTAGTTCCCATAATCCAATGGAGGAATAAACATCTCCGGATATACAATAGAGTCCCGTCGGAGGAATAAAACATCTCCGGAATAATACAAATATAATATTCTTTGAAGTTACAATATTTCAACACTCCCCTTAACAAGAAGGATATTATAACAACAACTGCAGGAGCAAGGAGTCATCGACTACATGATACATGATACATCTATAAATCATTGGAAGCTTTCTTTATACATCATCAGTAACTCAAGCAGTTACTGGAACATCTTTAAGATCTTCAATACTGGAACATCAACATCTTCAGTACTGAGTCTTCATCTTCTGCAGCACTCGAACAGCTACATCATCATCACACGATCATTAGCATCGTCATCACACGATCATTAGCATCGTCATCAACTAGATCCACTCTATCATCAGTACAACAGCAGCATATCCTGCAATACACATGATCCAATTATGGGATGATCAATCCCTCTCACTTTAGGACATAGGTCCAAGGATGATACAATCCTGATCCACTTACGGGATGATCAATCCCTCTCACTTTAAGACATCTCTCATGTCTATGGATGATGCAATCCAGATCAACTTACAGGATGATCAATCCTTCTCACTTTAAGACACCTCGCTATGTCTAGGGACGATGCAATCCCAATCTATTTACAGGATGATTAGTCCTTATCACTTTAAGACACCTCACCATGTCTAGGGACGATGCAATCCCAATCTACTTACAGGATGATTAGTCCTTATCACTTTAAGACACCTCACCATGTCTAGGGATGATGCAATCCCAATCTATTTACAGGATGATTAGTCCTTATCACTTTAAGACACCTCACCATGTCTAGGGATGATGCAATCCCAATCTAATTATAGGATAATTAGTCCTTATCACTTTAGGACATAAGTCCAAAGATGATGCAATCCTGTCATGTACATTTTTAACCAAACGCTCAGGGATGATGCAGTCCTATATAAGTCCACTAAGGACCATATTCTCGAAGACATCTGTCTACGGATCACTTTAGGACTGAAGTCCAGGGATGATACAATCCTCATCGTTCGCTAGGAACCGCATTCTCGAAGACATCTGTCTACGGATCACTTTAGGACTGAAGTCCAAGGATGATACAATCCTCCATCAACCTCATCGTCGGAATAGGCAACCTCATCTTCAACGTTATCGTTGAAATAGGTAGGCACATCATCGATACAGTATCCTCATCAATACAAGTATCATTAGTATGTATCATCAATACAAGTATCCTCATCAATACAAGTATACACATCATCAATACAAGTATCCTCATCAATACAATTATACACATCATCAATACAAGTATCCTTATCAATACAAGTATACACATCATCAATACAAGTATCCTCATCAATACAAGTATACACATCATCAATACAAGTATCCTTATCAATACAAGTACATATGCAAGTATTCTCATCAATACAAGCAAACATAACATAGATGCAAGTATCCTTATCAATACAAGCAAACAAAACATAGATGCAAGTATCCTCATCAATACAAGCAAACATATAATCTAGATAAGCAATCTCATCATCAATATAGTTATCCACATCGATACCAGTACCCAAAGATATCTTCATCTATCATATCACTCCCCCTTTCAAGGAGAGTCCTTTTGAACTACACCAAGCTTGTCTCGGAAATGCTCAAACTTTACACGAGACAGAGGTTTGGTTAGTATATCAGCAACTTGCTCGTCCATGCTCACATATTCGAGCTTGATAGCTCCTTTTTGTACCATATCCCGTATATAGAAATAACGGATCTCTATGTGTTTTGACTTATCATGAAATACAGGATTCTCAGTCATCTTGATACAACTCTGGTTATCACACAGAATCATAGTGGGTTCCATCTCTAAGTCAAACAGTCCCGATAATAACTTACGAAGCCATACTGCTTCACAACTGGCAGAGCAAGCAGTTAGGTATTTTGCTTCAGCTGTGCTGAGAGCCACACTAGACTGCTTCCTACTATACCACGAGATCATAGCAGATCCCAGAAAATAACATCCTCCTGATGTACTCTTCCTATCTGATACACTTCTTGCCCAATTAACATCAGTGTAGCCATGAAAATTGAAATCATGATCTCCACCATAGTAAATACCAAAATCTATCATACCTTTTAAGTACCTCATCACATGTTTTGCAGCTATCATGTGAACTCTTCTAGGTTCCACCAGATACTGACTCAAGGTATTCACAACAAAACATATGTCTGGTCTAGTGTTAGTCAAATACATTATTGATCCAATAATTTGTCTATACAGAGTTATGTCCACTAACTCTGATGAGTTATCTACTAATAACTTCAAGTTGGAGTCCATGGGAGTGGCCATGGATTTATAGTCCAACATATCGAATCTTTTCAAAATCTCCACAGCATACTTACCCTGATTTAGAAAGATTCCTTTTGGTTCTTGCCATACTTCCAGGCCTAAGAAGTAGTGCATCAATCCGAGATCTTTCATCTCAAATTTTGAAGAGAGCTTCTTCTTGCACTCGATAATCTGTCTCTCATTTCCACTCAGAAATAGATCATCTACATACAATAATAATATAGCAGGTTCATCATTCATAACTTTGAGATAAAGGTTAGGATCAGCTTTACTCTTGGTAAAGCCCATGGTTGTCAAGACACTGTCAATCCTTCTGTACCAAGCTCTAGGAGCTTGCTTCAACCCATAAAAAGCCTTCTTCAGTTTGCATACATGAGTTCTTCCATCTTCTACCTCAAATCCAAGTGGTTGTTCTATGTACACTTCTTCTTCAATTACACCATTCAGGAAGGCTGTCTTAACATCCATCTGGTGTAGTTTCCATTTCATCATCGATGCAAGTGCCATGATAGCTCTAATGGAAGTGTACCTAGCAACTGGTGCAAATGTTTCTTCATAGTCAATTCCCTATTTTTGAGAGAATCCTCTGGCTACAAATATTGCCTTATATTTTTCAATGCTACCATCTGTAGCATGTTTTATCTTGAATATCCATTTGGAGGACATTACACTTTTATCTTTTGGTTTGGGAACTATATCCCAAACATCATTTTTCATTATTGACTGGTATTCTTCTGTCATTGCTTCTACCCATTCTTTCTTCTGAACTGCTTCTTCATAGATAGTAGGTTCCTGATCCACTAGATTACACATCAAAGCCATATAGTTGGATACTAGCTTTGGTTTCTTCCTTTCTCTAGTGGAGCCTTCAGGAGCTCCATACTTTTCAGCTCCTTGAATAATGTCTCTGGCCCAAGCTGGCCTTCTTTTTCTTGATAAGTTTGTAATGGGGGGTTCTTGTGGTTCTAGCAAGTCATGGTCTTTAGGTGTAGTATCTTCAGGAATGGGTGCATCCTCTATGATCTTGGAAGGTGTGTCTTCTTCATATATTTCTTCATGTTGGCACTTCCTAGATATCTTGAGATCTGCTTCTTCATCAAATGTCACATCCCTACTAATTTCCATATGATGAAAACTTGGGATGTAAATTCTGAATGCTTTGGATGATTCACAATATCCAACAAATATTCCCTTCTTTCTAAAAGGATCCAACTTGGTTCTCTTTTCTTTTGGAATGTGAATGTATGCAAGACATCCAAATATTTTAAGATGACTTACCTCAGGCTTCTTTCCTGTGAACACTTCTTCTGGAGTTTTGAAATTAAGAGCAATATGGGATAGTCTATTTTGTACATAGACTGTTGTTCTAGATGCTTCAGCCCATAAATACATAGGTAGGTCTTGATCATGTATCATTGTCTTTACAGCTTCCATGATGGTTCTATTCTTTCTTTCCGCAACACCATTTTGTTGGGGATTGTAGGGAGTAGTTAGCTCTCTCTTGATTCCAGCTTCTTTACAGAAATCTTCAAAATATTTTGAAGTATATTCTCTGCCATTATCTGTTCTGAGTATTTTAATTGTCTTTTCTGAATGATTTTCTATCAATGCTTTGAACTCTTTGAACTTTCCAAAGACTTCATTCTTCCCTTTTAAGAAGTATATCCAAGTCTTCCTTGAATAGTCATCAATAAATGTGAGATAGTATTCATATCCACTTAAAGATGTGGAGGACATTGGTCCACATACATCTGAATGGATCAATTCCAAAATGCTTTTGGTCTTTGTTTCACTCTTTGGAAATGGGTTCTTGATGTTCTTCCCTTTTGCACATCCTTTGCATGTGCCATCATGGTCAACCTTTAAGTCTGGTAGACCTACAACTACCTTGCTTACATGAGATACTTCCTTGTAGTTAATGTGAGCAAGTCTTCTATGCCATAGCTCATTTGGGCTAGTGACTTCATGTACAAGGGAAGCTTCTGGATGACCCTTGAGCTTGTACAAACCTCCTTCCTCTTCACCAATGACAATTGCATTCTTAATAGATTTACCTTTGGACCACATTAATACTTGTCCATCAATGAATGCAACTCTATAGCCTTTCTTGTCCAATGCTGAGATGGAAAGCAAGTTCTTCTTCAATCCTGGAACATACAAAACTTCCTTCATCTTCATGGGGGTTCCAGAATCAAGTTTGTAGTTTGCTTCACCAATTCCCTTGATGGGATATTGATAGTTATCTCCTAGAGATACCTTTTGTGGGGAGGTCTTTTCTTCAAGTTTTGATAGAGTCTTCTTTTGTCCTGTCATGTGCTTTGAAGCACCACTATCGATAACCCATGTACTTTCTCTAGGTGTTATAGATCCAGAGAGTGCGGAGAATAGAACATACTCTTCTGCATCTTCTTCTTCACTTCTTCTAGATCTTTTCTTGAAGAAGGTCCTTTCTTCATCTTCTTCTTCTCTTCTAGTTCTTTTCTTGTGAGGCCTTTATTCCTCTTCAACTTCTTCTTCACTATCATCTTCTGCAATATGTGCTTGATGTCTTTTGTGGTGAGTACCCTTTTTCTTCTTCAGAGGACAGTCCTTAGCAATGTGTCCTATTTTGTGACAAGTAAAACATTGGAATGAGGAGTAATCTCTTCTTTGATTAGATCCTCTTTTCTTTTGAAATCTTTGTGGAGGATGAGACTCCTTGTGACTATCCTTCTTAAAGTAGGATTGATTCCTTCTTCTCTTGGTGTGGGTGGCCAAGGCTTGGTCATCTTCCTTGAGCAATGCTTCTCTGTTGGCAACCCTTGCTTCCTCTTGAATGCAATCCTCCCAAACCACATCAAACTTCATACTTTCTTTTCTGGCACACATGGTTTGGATGAATGACTCCCAAGGTCTAGTGAGACCATTTAGAGCAGTCATGACTAGTTCATCTTTATCAAGAGTATCTCCAATAGCATCTAGTTGTTCTTTGAACTGAGAAACCCTTGAGAAATAGTCTTGAATAGATTCTCCTTTATTCATCTTGGTGTTCTTCAATTGAGCTCTCAGGTTCATCTTCCTGTTGATGTTCTTTCCCTCATACATTCTGGAGAGAGCATCATACATTTCCTTTGGGTTCTTCTTGGATGCCACTTGGGGAATCAAGTGGTCCTTAATGGAATCAACAATGATTCTCTTTGCCCTAATCAAATCTTTCCTGTACTTCTCTTAAATTAGCTTCATCTTCTGTAGGTTCTACAATCTCATCTTTGATATAATGGGAAAGATCATTCTCTTCAAGAATGAGACCAATTCTATATTTCCATGCTCAAAAATTCTCTATACCCTCTAGCCTGTCTTCAAGCTTAGTACTTGGGGCCATCTTGCCCAGGGGGTCACTAAAAATTGAAAATTCCAAAAATGAAAAACTGACCTTACCAGGAGATTGGCTTGACTGAGGCAAGGTGACTGATGTACTTACTTTCTGGAAACTTCAATTTTTCAGCCTCCAAACTTGACCAACAAACTTCGAATCTGCTGTAGAATTCTGGTTCTGGTTTTATCGCACTTTTTTCAAGCTAGGGTTTGACTTTCCCAGAGTTATACCCAACCAAAAAGTTCGATCTAGGGCTTAAAAAATTGGTTTTGAGAAGGGCTATCCAGCCATGTAATCAGAATTCAACAATACCAACTTTTTGCAGAAACCCTAATTTTCACCGGAGAGAGAGATAGAGATATTTTCAACTTGTGAAAGATGTCCTATTCAGGCTAGCTCTGATACCATGTTAAATTATAGCATAAATGCACAAGCAAGATCACTGAAAGAAACACAATCACAAGATAGACACATATATACCCTGGGAAACCCTCATGGGGTAGAAAACCCAGCAAAGCTTTCCTCAATATAGATAATCAACCCAATACAAGATAGTAGACCACAACAAGAGCTCCTTCTCCTCCTATGCAGAACTCTCTCTCTCCTATGCACACAATAGAAGTGTGAGAACAAGTGAGTTAAGTGAGGAACAACCTCCTCTACTTATACTTGTTTTTCAACTGACTTTTTACCCTATGAGGCCGACTTGTCAAATTGAGTCTAATAACCTCCGATAAAATCACTTCAGGCTGATCCCCACATAGGAGATCTAATAACCCTAGTTCCCATAATCCAATGGAGGAATAAACATCTCCGGATATACAATAGAGTCCCGTCGGAGGAATAAAACATCTCCAGAATAATACAAATATAATATTCTTTGAAGTTACAATATTTCAACAACACATACCTAGTTGAGACACCCCATCAAAGAAACCGATCAGGACAGAGTGATCCATAAACAGATAATCAACCCTCCTAATCCGCCTAGTAGCATGAAGCCTGGAAAAATCATTGATCGAAGCCTTAACTTTTATACTGAATTATGTCGAATTCTGAAGAAGGCCTTCAAATATACCGAGGTTTATGGTCTTCCAAACCTGCCATATGATAAAAAAGGGGAGATCTATCCACTGGCACTTGCTCGAGTACCACTTATATAAATTAGCCACCAGGTCAACCGCCTCCCAATTGACAGAGAAGTGATAATACTCCCGCAATCCCCCCCACACCTGTTGAAAGAAACTGCAGTTCCCAAAAAGATGATCAAGAGATTCACCAAATGAACCACACAGGACGCACTGATCGGGCCCAGAAAATCCACGCTTCTGTAAATTATACCAGGTTAAAAAATTTCTCCCGCAAGCGAGCCAGAGAAAACACTTAATTTTCAATGGGACTACAGCCTTCCAACACCACTAGTTCCACCATGGTGGAGACTCAGAAATCTCAGCATCCAGGATAAATTTATAAGCCAGATCAGCCTAAACAGTCCCATTCTTCCTATTATAAATCCAAACCAACTCATTGGAAGAATTGATCAAGGTAATGCCATACTGATTCAAATTGCGAAAATAAATGTCCTGACTCCCATTCCGCAGCCAAACTACCAGAGAGCCCTAAATCACAAGACAACCTCCAATGCACCACATCCACCAATTGTTCCCTGGCTGCTTGTTTTAGCACATAGACCCCCTTTCTGTGTAAGGAACCAACCAAATCTGCCAATAGAATAACATTCTCTGCCATTCCAGCAATAGGATCCACCCCTACGAAAACCTGAATGCCCCTCCCCACATTCCAACAGAGATGTTGATTGATAATCGGAAAATTTTTAATTAAGCTGTGCCAGATATGTGAGCCGGATGAAGACAGATAACCAGAATGATGTATCCATTTAACCACATCCATACGCTTCAGATATTTAAACTTGATCACTCTCCCCCAAAGTCCTTGATCAAAAAGAACACGCCAAAGACTGCGCACACATAGGGCCTTGTTAAACCAAACCAAGTTCTTAATCCCCCAACCTCCGTCTGACTTCAGGGGAGAGATGCTAGCCCATGATGATAAATGGAACTTGGCCATCTTAAAAGAACCCGCCCACAAATAGTGGAACATCAGTCGACGGATCAAGGTAATAATTCCCATCTGGACCTGAAATAAAGGAAAACAATACAGAGGAATGCTCTGAATAACATGATTGACAAGAACCAGTCTACCTCCGAGGGAAAGAAATCAGTGAGACCAAAAAATAAATGTCTTTTGTAAAACCCAGTTCCAATATTTAGACGTGTAGGCATTAGGTTTAAGCCAAAAACCCAAATATCGGATACCCGAATCCAAAGGAAACAACCGATAAGGAAAAAGATGAGAAATATGATTAACCAAGGCAGAATCATCACAAGAGTATAAGAACGAGGACTTCTGGGAGCTAATGACCATCCCTGACGCTTCACAAAACAGAGTCAAAATTGCACAAAAATGCTCCCATTCTTTCAACGTACCCTCTCCAAAATTGAGGACATCATCTATAAAAAGAAGGTGTGGAATATAGAGGGCACTGGCTACCTTGATTCCTTTGATATCTTGAATATTTTTTCCAGTCCTGATCATTAAACTCAAGCCTTCAATAGCTAGTATGAATAAATACGGAGAAAGGGTACAACCTTGTCGAATACCCCTATTTCCCCAGAAATATTTTGAGGGAGATCCATTAATCAAAACAACAAACCTGGAAGTAGTTATGCACTCCATAATCCAATTCATGATTTTTGTATTCAGACCAATCTGAAGAAGATTCAACCTAATAAAGGTCCAGTTGAGGCGATCATAGGATTTGTTGAGACCCAACTTTAGGATGAACATTGTCAATCTTTTTTGTTTTATAGAGTGCAAACCCTCCTGCACAATCCCCACCACATCCTGAATTTGTCAATTAGGAAGAAACCAAATTGCTCCTCTGGAATATGTTCTCCCAACAAAGGCTTGATTCACTCAGCAATGATTTTAGTAATTAGCTTATAGAGAAAATTACACAGAGAAATAGGACGATAATCGTTAAAGGAAGTCGATCGATATATTTTAGGCACAAGAGTAATAAAGGTGGATTTTAGGGATGAAGGAATCCATCCTTTAATTCTGGATTCGTTGATCGCAGTAGTCAACTCGTCACCCGAGGGGTCGAAGAAATGCAAATAAAACTCGATCGTCGACCCATAAGGGCCAGGACTCTTGTCTTTGGTGAAAATATTCAGAGTCTGGCTCACTTCTTCCACCAAAATCTTTGTACCAATCTTCAAGCAATCTTGATCAGTAAAGAAGTGAGTGAAATTTTTAATCACCTTCAATTGTTTATCAATAGTCGGATAATGTTTTCTTGTGTAGATATCCTTGAAATGATCTATGACCGCACTTTTAAGAGAAGAAGAATCATACAATAGCTCATTCTTCTCTTTTATCATCTCCTAGATCGAGTTATTCAGTTTGTGCTGGTTGGAAAATCTATGAAATAATTTGGTATTATTGTCCCCGGCCTTAAGCCAAACCGCTCAGCTTTTTTTCCTCCAAGACTCCTCCAAAAGTCTCAAAAGCTTCAACTTCACACATTCAATATTAGTGAGTTGCACCTTCCTTTCCGTTGAGAAAAGATCCTCATCCATCTTGCCCGATAAAACTTGAATCTGAGCTTCAATCTCAAAAACAAGTTTAGAGTTAGCAAGTTTTTGTTCTTTTTCCGAAATAATAACAACTTCCTTCAAATGAGAGAGTTTCTTAGTAAATATAGACAAATTTGAGGTACAAGGAGGATTATCCAGCATGTTCCACTTCTCCTTAATCAAGATGTTGAATTCATCAACCTCCAACCACGTAGGATTGAATTTAAAACGGGGTAGGAAACAAAATATTTATCAACATCCAACTGCAAAATAATCGCTCGATGGTTCGAGAATCCAATAGAATAAGACCAAGAACGAAACCTACCAAACTCTTCACAGAGGAAATCAGACATATAGAAACGGTCAATAAGTTTAGCAACACCAGCAGTCCCACATCTCCCATTATCCTAGGTCAACGACAAAACACCTGGCACAATATCCACTAGTCTATTGGACTCAAAACCTATAAGAAAAAATTCAGCCAAAGGATCCAATATGCCCTGAACCCCACACTTCCTCCCGGGATAAAGTAAAATTTAGATCCCTATCCAAAATTATAGGTTTTGCAGTCAATAAATCAGAATTGAATATCTTCTCCCAAAATGGCCTTCGGGTGTTATTGTAATGTCCCTTTTTAGGAATTTATATTAATGGTGAAATTTTCAACTTTTCCACTAGTTCGACCTTTGACTAGTATTGGTCTCTTGGTCTCCAAATGACTCCAAATGATCCCAAATTGTTATAGAAGCTGTATGGATGATATTGGGACATGAATATGAGTTTTATGGATGCTTTATAGACCTAAAAAGGATTTTTCAAATATCCTTTAAGTTATGTCCAAAGTAGGGAGTTTGACTAGCAATTTCTCTTTAACTAGTATTGGTCTCTTGGTACCCAAATGACCCAAATGCTCCGAAATTGGGTATGATGGTATTTGAGAGTTATTCAGACATATAAATGATGTTAATGTATTCTTAAAACCCCCTAAAACACTTCTGGAACATTCATTTACAATCTGGACAAAGTAGGGAAAGTTACTAGCAATTTTGAGCTTCAAATCCCCCAAGCATAGTGGACAAGATGGCTTCCCAAATGTTGTTAAACCCTTCCAAATTTATTAACAGAGGAATGGTACTGATAATTTTCTTTAATGATATCTCCAATGTATCATTAATTAATTCTTAATGCCTTCTTCAACTCCTTTAAATCAGATGTTTATATGCAATATTTCACATACGGGGGAAAGCTAGTTATTTTCACCATGACTTAGGAAATTCGAATTTTAGGTGCCAAGGGCTTATGCTCTGTTAATGGAACTTCTTCATAAATTTAATAAAATTCCATACATCCATAAAATCATAGAGAATAAATGATATAACTCGAAATGGTGTCTCTTCAAACTCCAACAACAAAATCTAGGGGAAATGGCATCATTTTTGCATTGTTTGATATTTTTACATAACTCCACTTAGTATTTCGACCTGAGAGTCTCATGAACATAAAATATAGAGTATATATATCATAATACAAATATATGGGGCCTCAAGAGCTATCCCAAATATTTCATCACCTCAACAAGTGCACCTCTCCTCAAGGAGCAAGAATATGCCAAGAAATAGAAGAGTGGTTGTAGAAGCAAGCTGAAAGAGATGTGACCATGATATTCCCTGTAGCTTCAACCTATAACAAAATACTCCATTAAAGATACAAATGAAAGGTCTAAATTTCCTTTCCAATTACCAACTAGGATGGGAACCTTTCACCCTCGAAATTGGTGCTAAGGAAAGTAGAGTAGCACTCCACTAGCTCTCCTCTCCAGAATGCAAAATTCAAATTCTAAAAATGATCAAAAGATTCTATTATTATTTTTTCATGACTTTTATAAAATTATAAGGTCCTCCATGGGTCTAATTCCTTCCAAGAGCTTCATGCCAACTCAAGTTGGGAAGAGATTCCCAAGTATGCCACTTGTCCTTCCAATTCTAGCCCTATCCTTCTCCAAATTCGAATTGGTGTCTCTTTGGCTTCCCTAACTCACTTGAGAGCCCTCTTGGAGGCTATTTTTAGCCTTGACATGTCATATATTTCATATTTCATCCTTTAGGTCTGATTTCTGTCATAGGTGTCATAGCATCTTCATCATTGTTGTCATAGAGCTAGGGAATCTATCCCAAGTGTCCCACTAGCTCCAAATTGCCTCTTCCTCTTCCATGGGAGTTACTCTTCCTCTACATTTCGACCTAATTGACTCATGCCAAGTATTATTGACCTTCCAACTCATCCCAATAACCTTGGGCTTCTTATGGATTCAAAATGACAAGAGGATGATGCCATGTGGAATAGAAAATCTAGCTTGTGTGGGTTCCACATCCTCCATTTATCTTCATGATCAATTGCCACTTTGAATTTTCCTTGTCTTTATTTTTTTATCTCCTTTATTAAATATTTATTCCCTTATAATTTTCAAACATCATTTATTATCCCCCTTATTCCAAATCCCAAAGCTTCCACCTCCAACCTAGGAAACTAGTAATTTTCCACCTCATAGTTTCCTCAAAAAATTGCTCTTCTTTTCCTACTTTTTCCTCTTCAACAAAAACAATTTTGGTTTCAATATATAATGGTGGTCCCTGAATTCTTTTCCTCATGAATATCAGACCACATCAGGTTCCAAGATCATGCTCTAATACCACTGTAATGTCCTTTTTTAGGAATTTATATTAATGGTGAAATTTTCAACTTTTCCACTAGTTCGACCTTTGACTAATATTGGTCTCTTGGTCTCCAAATGACTCTAAATGCTCCCAAATTGTTATAGAAGGTGTATGGATGATATTGGGACATGAATATGAGGTTTATGGATTCTTTATAGACTTCAAAAGGCTTTTTCAAATCTCCTTTAAGTTCTTTCCAAAGTAGGGAGTTTGATTAGCAATTTCTCTTTGACTAGTATTGGTCTCTTGGTATTCAAATGACTCCAAATGCTCCCAAATTGGGTCTGAAGGTATTTGAGAGTTATTAAGACATACAAGTGATGTTAATGTATGCTTAATAACCCCTAAAACACTTCTTCAACATTCATTTACAATCTGGACAAAGTAGGAAAATTTACTAGCAATTTCGAGCTTGAAATCCCCCAAGGGTAGTGGACAAGATGGCTTCCCAAATGTTGTTAAACCTTTCCAAAATTATTAACAGAGGAATGGTACTAATAAGTGGCTTTAATGAGCTCCCCAATGTATCATTAATGATTTCTTATGGCCTTCTGCAACTCCTTTAAATAAGATGTTTATATGCAAGATTTTACATAGGGGGAAAAGCTAGTTATTTTCACCATGAGTTAGGAAATTCGAATTTTAGGCGCAAAAGGGCTAAAGCTCTGTTAATGGAACTTACTCAGAACTTTAATAACATTCCATAAATCCATAAAATCATATATAATAACTTATATAACTTGAAATGGTGTCTCTTCAAACTCCAACGACAAAATCTAGGGGAAATGGCATCATTTTTGCATTGTTTGATATTTTTACATAACTCCACTTAGTATTTCGAACTGAGATTCTCATGAATAGAAAATATAGAGTGTATGTATCCAAATACAAATATATGGGGCCTCAATAGCTATCCCAAATATTTCATCACCTCAATAAGTGCACCTCTCCTCAAGGAGCAAGAATATGCCAAGAAATAGAAGAATGGTTGTAGAAGCAAGCTGAAAGAGATGTGACCATGATATGCCCTATAGCTTCAACCTGTAACAAAAGACTCCATTAAAGCTCCAAATGAAAGGTTTGAATGGCCTTTCCAGTTACCAACTAGGGTGGGAATCTTTCACCCTCGAAATTGGTGCTAAGGCAAGTAGAGTAGCACTCCAAAAGCTCTCTTCTCCCAAATGCAAAATGAAAATTATAAAATGATCAAAAGCTGCTATTATTCTTTGTTCATGACTTTTATAAAATTATAAGGTCCTCCATGGGTCGAATTCCTTCTAAGAGCTTCATGCCAACTCATGTTGGGAAGAGATTCCCAAGTATGCCACTTGTCCTTCCAATTCTAGCCCTCTCCTTCTCCAAATTCGAATTCATGTCTCTTTGGCTGCCCTAACTCACTTGAACGCCCTCTTGGAGGCTATTTTTATCCCTGACATGTCATATTTTATCCTTCAAGTCTGATTGTGTCATAGGTGTCATGGCATCTTCATCATTGTTGTCATGGAGCTAGGGAATCTAGCCCAAGTGTCCCACTAGCTCCAAATTGCCTCTTCCTCTTCCATGGGAGTTACTCTTCCTCTACATGTCGTCCTAATTGACTCATGCCAAGTATTATTGACCTTCCAACTCATCCCAATAACCTTGGGCTTCATATGGATTCGAAATGACAAGAGGACAATGCCATGTGGCATAGAAAATCTAGCTTGTGTGGGTCCCACATCCTCCATGTGTCTTCATGATCAATTGCCACTTTGATTTTCCCTTGTATTTATTTATTTAGATCCTTTATTAAATATTTATGCCATTCTAATTTTCAAACATCATTTATTATCCCCCTTATTCCAAATCCCAAAGCTTCCACCTCCAACCTAGGAAACTAGTAATTTTCCTCTTTGGCAATTATTTGACCCTTAGCATCAATTTGACAAACTCTCATGAATATGGCCAATGGGATTAGGCCATTGTGACCCAATGCAAAATTTGGGACATGAAAAATCCTCCCTTCCCAATATTGCTTGTCCTCAAGTAATTTCAAACATGGGTGTTGAAGAACCTGCTTTATGTATAATTCTTTGAAGTTTCCACTGAATTTCCCAACCTTGAGTCTTTGAGATTCCATAAAGATTTTAGAGAGGAACCACCATGCTTGTTGCTGCACTAATTTGATTAAAATCACTTTATTAAGTGGGGAATCCATCTCCCATACTGCTTGTTTCCCAAGAAATTTGAAATCAATGGGACTAAAAACTATCCCAGGGTCTCATTGCTTGTATTGCACTCCAAGAATTAAGAGTGCTCTCCAACCCATACCATCATATAAGAGGATTCCTGGATCCCATTTCCTTGTATGCATTCTTCCAAATATCATAATTACAAAATAGATATCATCAAAGTACATAACAACATGACAAAAAAGTACATCAAGGAAGTGCCTCATCAAAGAATCATGAAAGTGCTTATACCTCCAAGCAAGTATACCACCATTTTCCAAGTGCATACAATCATCAAGTGACCAATCAAATCTGCTCCAATGACATAGGTGAGGATTCCATGTCCTATAATGATTCTCTAAAAGGATGTGATATGCATCAAAATATTCAACCATGTATTCTTTCATCCAAGAAGTGAATGAAAAATCTCCACTAAAATCTGAACCAAATAATGAGCAAAAAAAACAAGGAGACTTCAAATGACTCAAAGAAGTCTCACCCATACATCCATGAATGTGAGAATCATAAAGATATAACAAAGTATGTGGTTGCCAACAAAAATGTTCTCAAATCATAAATCTATTCACCCAAGTGTTGGATGAATTTCCACCAACATCAAATGAACCAAGTGTTGAGCAAGAAAAACCAGGAGCCTTCAAGTGACTCAAATGCATATCATAGGTGCATCCATGTAGTGTGCATCTGTTACACCTAAATATTACCATCATAAGACCCAGTGTAAACATCTCTAAAGTTTTCTTGATTAATTCATTAACCTGGAAGAGACGCAAAGTCATTCATACTAGGTTTTGAGAGGTCGTCGCAGGTAGTCCTCATGCAACCTGCGACATCGCAGCTTGGCCTCTTGCAGACTGCAACGATGTAAGTTAATGGACAAAAATAGTTCCTTCGAGCCCATTCTCGAAGCTTGCGGACATGGATACCTATCCCTGACCTTTTGGGAGAGCTGGCATTCGTTTCCTAACCTCTTGGAAGGATCCCCTATCTCTCTCCTACCATATCTCAACCTACCCTATCCACTTAGTCCTATATATGTGAGGCTCATTCCCATACCAAAGGGAGGAAGTCTATAATGTCTACATGCTGGTGAAATCATCTTAGGAGAGATCCCTACTCATCTATTGGGAGACTCATACTTCCTTGGGAGGCTTTGGCATTGGATTGGTCGGAGGAGGATTGCTACGTTAAGTCATTGGTCGTAATCTTCTCATCCTCTGTACTTCTCTTTTCAATACAGTAATATAAGTGCTTTGGTTATTTTTTCTATTTATTTGGTTAAGGAATATTCTTTTTTCAAATATTTGATGCTTTTAGGTCATTTGCTATAGTTTGGATCATTTTTTATTGCCTTTGAATACCCAGTTGGCTTTTGACCTAGTTTTCAAGTGTGCAGGAGTCATTAAGTGTCCTTTTTCCATCATTTTCACTTTGAAGCGGTCATCTCAGGTATGAACATCCCTTGTGTATTTTGTCGTTATTTTTCATCCATTAGATTGTAATTATTTATTAATGACGAGCTTAATACTCTTTGTTCTTTCTCGTGCTCTTAAAACCATGAGAATAAGTTACCGAGTTATGATTTATCACTTTTCCGGGCTAGTTAAACTCCTGCCGAAAAGGATCCCCCCCAGAGTCTATCTTTCAGCTCTTTTTAGGCTCTCGAAATACAAAAAGATTTCCAAGTGAACTTGTCATGATCACGCTTGTTAAAGTATTTGAATGGTCATCTCCCTGGTGATAGTTTACCCCTTTTTCGGACCAGGGAGCACTACTTATAAAAAAGGAAGGCTCCAGCCAATCATGACTGGAAGAGTCCTCTCCCGCGTTGTTTTACCCTTTTTCGGGCGATGAGGCTAACTTTACGAAAAAGGACCATTGGATTCTTCTTTAGTTCTTTTCAGACTCTCTAAACATGAAGTGATGACCGATTTTTACCTTTTATGGACTCGTTAAAACTTTCACATTGAAGGGCCCATCATGGAACGAACCCCTCCTATCCCAGGTTCGGAAGATATTTGGGATTGGACTCATATATGAGATGAGCTATACCAAGCATATGGTTATCCTCATCAAGCTTGTTAAAAACACATGAGGCACTCATCATTCATGATGGGGAAAAATGAAAGCTCTTATGTTACACCTTTTACCTGTGGCAGTACCTAGTCATTCTTGAACATGGCACTCATTTGCATTTGCATACATTACTTGGACCATCCATTTTTCCTTGATTCTTACCTACTTCCTGAGTCTTGTTACTCCTTTGAGTCATTCAAAGAATGCTTCCATCGTTAGTTTCATTAGGAGTTGGTTTCATACTCGTTATGTCAATACTTCCAAGTCATGCCATGCCCATGTTCAAGAATACTCTCACCATTCATTATCTGCAGTTAGTATACCTACTATCATGTCGGTCTACTCTGAGTCAGTCTTGCATGTTACTGTACCATCCGATCTACTCCGAACATCATTTGTCGTGTTTCGTGTCGATGATGGGGGATACATCATGGCCCTCCTTCGAAGGATTCATCCTTTTCGACTTCAACACATCATCCGAGGATTGAATCTAGAAACCAATCAAGTACCTTGGGCCTACATGCCTCAATGGCAGGTTACCTCACTTTCGACATGAGTTTACATCATTGACTCTTTATTGAAAGATTTCATCACACGTTCGAATTCAACTCATTTATTCACACTTGATGATATGTATTGTGATACCTTGGGAATCATTCACATTAATGGTGATTTCCCTCGCGCTTTTTAACAGTATACATTAATGATCGGTACTCAAGTGGTTTCTACCATGTTCGACATCAAGACATTTGTAATCACATGGATAGATTCATATCATTGTGGGTTCAGCTTGAAGACCCTGGGGAGTCATGTTTTACCCAGGATGAGATGAATATTGTTTTGAGTCATATCACATGGATCCACATTTGTATTGGTCGTGGCTGTGTTATCATCTCATCATGGATCTACGCTTGTGTCTATTAGCCATGATTGTGTTCAGTCGGTCATTACTACCATGGATCTGCATTGTATTGGTCGGCAGCCATGTTGTATGTCATATGAGACTATGTACTCAGAGTCAGTTGTACTGCAGCAGCATCCTTCATCCGACGAGTCCATTACGATTCCTTCTATCAAAGCATTTCACCTGTCCGATTTCAACAGTTTCATGATTTGGGGGGCATTCTGTTACACCTAAATCTTACCATCATAAGACCTAGTGTAAACATCCCTAAAGTTTCCTTGACTAAGTCATTAACCTGGAAGATATGCAAACTCATTCATACTAGATTTTGAGAGGTCGTCGCAGGTAGTCCTCATGCAATCTGCGACATCGCAGCTTGGCCTCTTGCAGACTGCGACAATGTTAGTTAATGGACAAAAATAGTTCCTTCAAGCCCATTCTCAAATCTTTTGCTGACATGGATCCCTATCCCTGACCTTTTGGGAGAGCTGACATTCGTTTCCTAACCGCTTGGAAGGATCCCCTATCTCTCTCCTACCATATCTCAACCTACCCTATCCACTTAGTCCTATATATGTGAGGCTCATTCCCATACCAAAGGGAGGAAGTCTATAGTGTCTACATGCTGGTGAAATCATCTTAGGAGAGATCCCTATTCATCTACTGGGAGACTCATACTTCCTTGGGAGGCTTTGGCATTGGCTTGGTCGGAGGAGGATTGCTACGTTAAGTCATTGGTCATAATCTTCTCATCCTATGTACTTCTCTTTTCAATACAGTAATATAAGTGCTTTCCACCAATCTCATTGTATTAATGATGTATTGCGTAGTTTGCCTACTTAACTGCTTACTTATATCTATTACTGTATAGATGCATTTTACTTGTTTTGTTGTCTTGTGATCTTGACAGGTTTTGTAGCTCGGATCTGAAGATCATCAGGCTTGGAGCAGCATTCAAGGTGAAAAGGATCTACGATCTATAAGGTAAATGTATCTAGTCCCTCGATCCTTAATTAGATCTAGGAGAGTGATTTATATGCTGTCCTATTTGTTCTAGACTCACGTTGAGCTAGGGAGATCAGGCCTCGAGTCCACTCTTGGTAGATTGTCCGTCAAAAAAATATGGCGACCATACTGGGGAAGACATTGTTTGTAGTTCTCAATTTGAATTCCATTTTCAGTTGATTGCTTTTACAAGCCATCCATAATCTCATCTGCCTTCTAAGCCTTGTTTCACCATTGGATCTTCACTTTGAAGAGTCTATAGTCCTCCTATGAGTCTGTACTCACTCTTTTCAAACCTTTTCATTGCTCATTGTGTGGAGATTTGTTCATTCTTGAACTTGGATCTCGCTTATCACACCTGGTCAGTGGAGTCAAAGCGACACTGTGTCATTTCTTGACCTCTGTTCTCTATCTTTTAGCCTATTGTCGCAACCCTTCCATTGGTAGACTGCGACATCGCTGCACTTCCCACACTAGTGACCTGGGACGGTCTCTCTGTGTACAAAAATAGACTGTGCCGATCTGTCAAAATTGACATGTGGGCATCCCCCTCCATATTTTTCATTTGATTTTTGGTTTGGGGTACATACCCTCTCTGCACCGCAAGATCCATTCAAAGCTTTATTTTATATTTGTGTGTTGAATTGTTTGGTTTCATTCGGAGTTGTTTTGGGTTCTGTCTTGGACAAGTCTGAGATTTGGTAGTGGTGGACACTCTCGTCTCCCCCACTTGCATCCACTCACCCTTGCATTCCCTCCTCTCCTTACCGGATCTAGTCATTGTATTGGATCGGTTTCCAGACCTCATTTTGCATACATTTTTTAGCTTTGCTTCCTTTAGTGTTGCTTGCTACTGATTGATTTTGAGTGTTTGTGTGTGTATTTTCAGTCCATTTGAGT
Organism: Larix kaempferi; assembly: GCA_027924585.1. Taxonomy (NCBI): domain Eukaryota; kingdom Viridiplantae; phylum Streptophyta; class Pinopsida; order Pinales; family Pinaceae; genus Larix; species Larix kaempferi. Next base: position 3,190,535 of record BSBM01000013.1, read on the forward strand.
GCTTGTCATTTTCTTGAGATTTTCTGAGTCATTAGAGTGCTGCTAGTGATATTTCCATTTCAGTATTTGTGTTTAAAAGCATCACTATTATCAAATTGTTGTTTTGATACATCCATTGAAAAAATCAAAAGTGCTTCATTTCCATAATTTTTCAAGCTCATTTGAAGAATTGTACATGCATTGGAATGTCTCATTTATAGATCTTTTGGAAAAGTTAAAAGAAATTTAAATTATTTGTGTTTTTCACGAATTATGAGTTGCTCATTTTCTTGAAAAATTCAAGATTATATCAAGTTTTGAAAAAGTAGTTCTATGATTGGAAAGTTGCATGCATCTTTTGGTTTTCATGCCTTTAAGCCATTATAGTGAAAGTGAAAAGCTTGCATACTCTACTTAGAAACTCTCTCTTTTCATCACTTAGCATCATTTTTGTTTTTAGAAGATAAAAGAAAAAGAAAACATGCTTTGATTTGGCTTAGTAGTGTTGTGTTATTTTTGTGTTTTGGTTGAAGAGGAAAATAATACTTCATAGTCATTTTTAGTAGATTCGGGACTGTGTTGCATTTTGTTTTGGCAATATGGAAAGAAATTTCTCCCTCCCATACATAGAGTTCATCAAAAGAAAAGTACATTTTTTGCATGTAGTTAGGACCTGCATTATGTTTATGATTATGTATTCACCTCATGCATTCACCTAACCGTCCAGATAAAATTAACGATAGAACTAGGGTAAAATTCTTAGTAACTTGTGTGTAAGTTAGAGACGTGTTCCGGCATCGTTAAGCATGGAAGCTGTCGTTATTTTCCAGCACTGTATTCCTGGGGTATTGTAGTCTTCCATGTACTTATCGTTATATCGAAGCTCTTTCACGTACCAACCAAGTATATTGAAGCTCTTTCATGTACCCACCAAGTACTTCAAGTACTTGGCGTATATTGAAAGGTGTTTCACGCACTTGGCATATATAGAAAGGTGTTTCACATACTCGATAGTATATAGGAAGGTCTCGTGCTGTACGGTTGTGCATTCGACAGCACCACTATGGATTTGAGCTCCCACGTACCTTGCGTATATCGGAAGACACCCTTAGGATTCCTGAGACCAACTGAATTAACCTTTTGGCCATCTTGGCAGAGCAATACACCGAGAACAACACTCGGGGAGCTACTACGCATGTACTCTCAGGTAGTCGGGTTATATGGTCAGGGGTACGGTCCTAATCCTCCCTGGTTAGTGATCTAAAAAATTAAGCCGAGTATAACTGTTGGACCCTGGAGTATATCGCGAGTTGTGAAGCCTTGATAATCCCGTGAGGTTCCAGACTGTTGAATCCACTCTTATCACAAGTTTGCTTGCGGCCTTAGTTTGCGTAGGATTTTTTTTGGACTGCTTTTCTTTTGTTTAGCTTGCCTTAGGAGAATTTTCTGTTTCAATCACTCTAGCCGACTTTCCTTGGAGAAGGTCTCGTAGGATTCATAACTTACCACCAGAATATCCCCTTAATCAGGAGGTAATTTCAAAGGTAAGAATGGACCCACAAGCCAGGTTCAGGTCACATGAAGTGGAAAACCCCACTTTGAACATTGGAGGACTCTTGTTTCCTCATACTCCTCTAGATTCACCTGCCTCCCACCCCCCGCAAGGTGAAGAGGCACAACTTTCCACTTCACAAGACTTACCTCCCATTTTACCGGGAGAGCCTTGATCATTGGAATGGATAAATCCACCCCAGGATGACCCTACAACAGCTGTTGGCCCTTCAGTAGCTTATTGGACTTCATATCTAGGCCACCCAGTGGCTCATTTTTCCATTGCATCCCCACCCACCTGGACCACTCCAAAAGGTACTCCACCAACTAGCTATCCCAATTCAGCCGAGATTTTAGGACCTCTTTGTGAATGCTTGGATCATTTACGTTCCTTGGGTGATGAATTTTGATGACAAAGTCTCGCATATAGGGCCAGGTTTAGAGAAATCCCGATTCACACAGTATCTTTTGATTCACCAGAACCATCCATTCACAACCTAACCATCCATGAAACTAGTCAACCCTCATGGGAGACTAGTCCTATACCTCACATGACCCAACCAATTGAAGGGAGGTAGTCCAACACACCTATCACTACTGCGGTTACATTACCTGCTCCTCCCCCACCCCCAAACTCGCGGGGAAGATACTCTTTACGCCCTACCATCCTTACAAGTAATGTTAATCCTACAATAGATAATCAACAACCCGTGTTGGGTCAACCATCACAGCTTGGTCAGCATATTGTCACTAGGGGGAAACCCCCATCTCCTAACCTGAATCCAGGAGCAGGAGTCCCCATCGGATCTTCCGTTGGTGCTACACTCCCCGCCGTCCCATCCACCACGGGATTATCCCATGTTGGGGAACCATCCAATGTAATTCAACCACCATGGATTCAAGTGTATCCAGGTTATATTAACCCTGTGTCGGGTCAATTCAATCCCAGAAATGCACTCTATGGGATACCTTATCCTGGAAACCCATACACTCTATGGGGGAAACAGAATGTTTTGCAACATGGCCCCCTACCAACTATCCCTCAAGTACCACCACCCCCGACTGGTCCACCCCCACCTCCCGTTGGAGGTGGCGGGCCTACTCAGAATTTCAGAGGAGGAGGACCTCTACCTTCGGGTGGAGACCCATCCCATTTTGCTAACAATGGCCCCCGCCCTTCCAGCGGCTGAGGGAATGGTCCACCACCCTCCCTGGTGGAGGTGGCGGAGGCCCATCCCATTATGGAAGTGTTGGAGGGGGACCACACCCTTCAGGTGGTGGAGGTGGTACACCACCCCCTCCCGACGGAGGCGATGGTGGATCTTATTATCACAATGGTGGCAGTGGAGGCGGCCCCCATCCTTACAGTGGAAGAAGTGGCCCACCACCCCCTTCAGTCAGAGGAGGTGTAGGACCACCTTATTATGGCGGAAGTGGTGGTGGTGGACCTTACTCTTATGGTATCAGTGGTGGAGGTGGCCCATTCCCCCTCCAGGCGTAGGAGGCGGGGGACCACATTATTACAATGGACCTCCCCCTCCTCTCGACGGAGGTGGTGACCCTCCACCCCCCTCCCGGTGGTGGCGACGGACCTCCACCTCCTCCCGGCGGTGGTGGACCCCCACCTTATGGTAATGGACCACCTTACTATGGTGGCAGACCGACATTTGGTCCGGGCGGTCCAAACCCCTATGGCCAGTTTCCTCCTGGAACACCCTATGATCAGTCGATACAAGGTCCCACTGGTCCTTACACGCCTTATCAGTACTATCAGTACCCGCAGCCTAATCCGCAGCTTCCCTTTTTGGCTACTTTAGACCTACCTAACCTATCTCGCTTGACCAACGACCCCATTTACCACAGAACTAATTGGCCACCCATTCCGATGAAACTTCCATTAGATATACCCAAATTTGATGGCAAGCCAGGTGAGGATCCAAAAAACCATGTGATGACATACCACTTGTGGTGTTCATCCAACTCCTTGATGGACCACTCGATCCGTCTTAGGTTATTTCAATGGACTCTCACTGGTTCGAATTCCAAGTGGTATATTGAACTACCACCCCATTCTTTTCCCTATTTTGGTTCTCTTGCTATGAATTTTTTGACTCATTTCCATCTTCCTATACTGTATGAAACTGGTGCAGAGCTTCTAACCTCGCTCCACCAAAATACCACTACTCACATCTCAGATCATATACATGAGTGGCGGAGGAGATGACGTCTGATTAAGGATCCTATTCCAGACCAACTCCTAGCGTACTGGTTTACGAAGTCTCTCATACCTACCATAGCTGGAGATGTTTCCATGGGAGGAGCTGTCACTGAGGAACAAGCCATTGTTCGTGCCCATTTACTAGACTTAGTCTATGCTCAATCTGGCACGCTATTTGATATTCTTCCTGACGCACATCGTAACACGTACGACCCCGCAAAACCACCCAAGGTACCCCAAGCTGATGGCATCATTGGATCCCTTAACACCCAGCCTCCTTCTCAAACTTTTGGATTGTCGAATCCCCAAGGTTCTTCCCCATGACCAACACAGGCTAGTCATGGAACCACCAAATCATCCACTCCTGCTGTCATCGAAGGAGTGAATTCTGTTCAATCAGCTTCACCTCAGAAGTCTGGTGGTAAGAAGAAGAACAAAGGGAAACCTAAGAAGTCTTTCACCTAGCAGGAACATAAGAGCACCCCTGATGACACCAAACAGAAAAGGAAGTTGAAGTATCCTTTTCTACTATGTGGTGATGACCACTTTTCTAAAGAGTGTCCCCATAGAGATGAAGTTCAAAAGTTTCTTAAGGGAAAACCCATACCTGCAGTTCTCAACGATACCTTCCCTACTCAAAATCAGCAATTGATTGCTCAAACCTCTCCTTCGCAAGGAGAGGCATCCTCTACCGTGCATGTCCTCATGATGTGTAGTGAGAAGGTCAATTTGAATACTCAATCGCGTTCGTACGATTCAGTCCCTTCGAAGGATCCTGCTGGAAGTAATACTGAAAAAGCTTCCACTTGTTTACCTAAGGTTACTGTACTTCCGACCTCTCTTACCATTGAGAAGCCCTCTTTCAATTCAGTATTGCGTCCACCCAAGAGCATGATTTGGAAAGTTGTTTTCAATCCCAATGCTCGAGTAGCTCAGAATTACAATATTGTAGAGGACCTGGCACAAGCTCCTTGTGCCATGTCGACACTGTAAGTCTTGCAGAATTGTCTCAATCAAAGCAAGACTCTCCTTGCTTCCATCGGTGCAGTCGATCCGGATTCTTCGAACACCATCATGTTTATACTTGAGTATTTTAAGCTGAGGATTTCCCATCAAATTGTATTTCAAGTCGTTACCAACGTTGCTGGGAAGATCGTCCATCATACTGTCTTAGACAAAGGAGCTTCTACCTTGGTCATGTCGATTGCTTGTCGGAGATCCATTGGCTCTCCCAAACTGAACCGTTCTCCCACCACCTTGAAGGCATTTGACAGACATGGTTTTCAACCCCATGGGTTATTACAAGCTTTGTCAATTGAGTTGGGGGGAAATACCACCACCATTAATGTGGAAGTTGTCATAGCCCCGTTAGATTATAATCTCTTGCTTGGTCGTAATTGGTTTTATGCCATGACTGCGGTCTCATCATCTACCTTTCGCATAGTGCAATTCCCTCACCAAGGTCAAATTGTCACTGTCGACCAACTGGACTTCTACACACCGGACACCACTTCTCATCTTGGTGATAATGTCCCAATGCTTGGGAAATCTTCGCAACAATATGAGAGTGTAGGGGTTGGTCTCATAAAAGATTCATCTCTTATGGGCATTTTTTCAACACCGGAACCCCCTCATCATATTGCCTCGGTGAACATGATCTCCTCAGAGATTTATTCTCTTCCCAACCCTACTGATACATGGCTTGTACCCGATGAAGCCACCACGCACTTGATTGGAGGCATAATGCCTCTTTCACCACTTAACATACCTATGAGGCTATCCAATCAGTGCCCGAGGACCACCTCGCAGTTGCCTCCACTTCTTGTTCTCTACAACGGACATCATCCCTACCCGATTCTCTGCTCTGGACTTTTCATTCTAATGAGTCCATCATGGAGATAATGAGTGCGGACGACCCTCCATGGGAAGACCTCAACCACTGGTGTTCTTTTCTTCCCTCATTGGATTATGTGGAGAGCAGCATTAGCACCATTTTTTCGCCGAATGTCTACCCTTGCTCTCAATCTCTAATACTCACATGTCATGCGAACTCTGAGGGAAACCTTGCGAACATCGAACCTACCACTTCGATTGACATTTCGGTTACTCCTGGTGTAGTGGAACACATTTAGTTAGGCTAGAAGTGTTCCCCTGAAGAAGTAATTTCTTATTCGGCCTTATTCAAGCAATTCCGAGACGTGTTCGCTTGGACCTACAAGGAGATGCCTGGGATAGACCCCACCATTGTGTTACATGAAATCAAAATCTATCTCGACGTCAAACCTGTTCGCCAAAAGCTGTGACCAGTTCACCCTCGAAATACTGTGACGATCAAGGCAGAGATTGAGAAACTCTTGAAGGCCGGTTTCATCTACCCTGTCCCATTGAAAGAATGGGTCTCAAACATCATCCCTGTCACTAAAAAGCAGGGTACCATTCGTGTCTGTGTCGATTATCGGGACCTCAACAAGGCTTGTCCTAAGGACAACTACCGACTCCCTTTATTGACCAGATTATCAACAATTGTGCTAGAAGCGTCATTTTTTCATTTACGGATGAATTTTTTGGATACAACCAGATTGAGATCCACCCCGTCGACCAACACAAGACTGCATTCATTTGCCCTTGGGGAACGTTTGCATATCATAAAATTTCGTTTGCCCTTTAAAACGCTGGTGCCACATTCCAGCGAGCCATGTCGTACGCCTTCCATGAGGTGAAGGACTTTGTGGAACCCTACTTAGATGACCTCCCTACCCACTCAAAGCAGCACAAGGTCCACATAGATCATCTGACGACCATTTTCCTCAGATGCAGATGGTACAATATCTGTCTGAACCCTCATAAGTGTATTTTTTGTGTCGACTTTGGACGCCTCTTAGGGTTTATCATCTCGAAATATGGGATCCGCATTGATCCCTTGAAGGTGGAAGCCATTATCACTCTCCCACCTCCAACTTAATGTTACGGAACTTAAAGTCTGCAAGGAAGAGCCACTTATCTACGACGCTTCGTTTGTAATTTCGCGCAGAAGACTTAGGGTTACATGAGACTACTCAAGAAGGACATCCCATTCATTTGGGATGATCAAGATCAACAATCCTTCGATAGTCTCAAACATGCCATTACCAATGCCCCTGTCCTCCAACCGTCGAATTACTTTCAAGATTACATTCTATACCTCGCAGCTTCTGACACCATTATCGCCATGGTTTTGGTGCAGGAAGACCAGAACACCTAAGAACATGTGATATACTAATTAAGTAAGGGTCTACTTGACACTGAAACCTATTACTCACATGTTGAGAAGCTCACTCTCATGGCGGTTGTTGCCGTCCAAAAGTGCTGACATTACATTTTTCTTCGCACCACCACCATCATCGCCAATTTGAACCCCATGTACCACTTTTTGACACGTCAAGTGCTTGGGGGCAAGTATTCACACTGGATCGTGATACTACAGGAATTTGATCTCCTTTTTGAGAAGGCTAAGTCTAAAAAGTATTTGGTGTTTGCTGAGCTCATCCGTGACCTTCCCCGCACTGATGTAGAACTTGAGCCCAATGACTCTTTTCCGGATGAGTCATTGTTTCTTATCAGTACGTATGACCCGTGGTATGGAGATATCACTTTATATCTTCAGACCCAACGTTTCAGCCCTCAATTGTCTTGTGACGACCGTTGTTGAATACGCCACCATGCGAAGTATTACCTAATTATCAATGATACTTTGTACCATTGTGATATCGATTCCATTCTTCGACATTGTCTGACTCATGACGAGGCTGAACACGTCCTAAATTACTGTCATGCTGGGGCTTGTGGTGGTCATCTCTCTGGGATGGCTACAGCCCATAAGATTCTTTGTGCGGGATATTATTGGCCATCTATCTTTAAAGATTGTATCGAGGCCATAAAAAAATGTCCTCCATGTCAACATTTTCATACGAAAAAGCGCACCCACCCCGCCCCGTTACACCTGGTTATTTCCGTTGGCCCTTTTGCTAAATGGGGCATTGAATTCATGCATTGTAAGCCTACCTTGGCCGGTGGGCATAGTTACATCATCGTAGCTGTGGAATACTTTACAAAGTGGGCCGAGGCAATGCCTACATACACGAACGATGGCAAGACCGCCGCACTCTTCATGTTCAATCATGTTATAGCACGGTTTGGAGTTCCTCAGTCTATAGTTACTGACCATGGTTCTCACTTTCAGAACCACATGGTTCAAGAATTGAGTGATAGATTGGGTTTTTGCCATGAAAACTCAACACTCTACTATCCACAGTCCAACGGACAGGTTGAGGCCATTAACAAGGTCTTGAAAACTATGGTCCAGTGTATGGTGGGTATGCACAAGTCCAACTGGAATAATATGCTCTTTTGAGCATTATGGGCCTATCGAAATTCTGTTAAAATCGCCACTGGGTTTACCGCTTCCAATTAGTTTATGGATTGGAAGCGGTCCTACCCATAGAGTGCGAGATTGAGTCCCTCCAACTCGCCATCGAACTTCTTCCTAACACTATTGGCGAGGAAGAACGATTCCTTTACCTATCTAAGCTTGACGAGTCTCGCCGAGATGCCGCTCTTGCCAACAAGGCACACAAGAAACACATCAAAGAACAGTATGAAAAGTCAGTAGAACCTCGCATCTTTAATGAGGGTGATTTGGTCCTTACATATGACCAAAAACATGACAAGCTGGGGGCAGGAAAGTTCGAGTCCATGTGGCACAGACCTTACATCATTAAACATGTTTTCGAGAAGGGAGCTTACAAGCTTGAGGATTACGATGGAATATCTTTAGGTGAACCCCGCAATGGGATTTACCTGAAGAGGTACTATGCCTGAACTTTTCATGCATAGTCACTTTGTATATACTGTACATGGTGTGTGTGTTTTTTGTGTGGTATGACGCGTTTATTTTAGTGTCTCTAGATCTTGTTTCCACTTCTTATACCATGTTCTGTCTACTTGTGGATTCACGGATGACGCCAACCGGAATACCCGTAACCTTGCTTCGGCAACCTAGGTACTATATTCCCCAACAGGAAAGCTCATTAGCTCAAGAGGAAATTGTCTTGGATTCACAACCAACAACGTCGCAGAGTATCAGGCGGTGATTGGAACCCTAACTGATGCTCTTTCCTTGGGTATGAACCACATCGTCATCCATTTGGATTCACAACTAGTGGTTTCCCATCTCAACTGGGTCTACACTATCTGTGATACCACTTTGCTCCATCTCTTCAGACGAGTCCGTCTCCTGGAAAGGTCCTTTGAATCCGTTCAATACTTGCACATTCCACGAGACATGAATATAGTTGTTGACTCGATGGCCAACTTCATTTTGGATTGGTACATCACACATACATAATACATTCACAAAGCATTCATAACCTGTAAAATCATCCAATGTATAAAATCAAACATGTAAACAAGATCACATCATTCATCCATTTAAAACACATAATGTATAAAACTGCCAGAAATGTATGTATATATATATATATATATCATCATAAAAACGTAGTGCTGGTACAAAATCTGAAGCATGACGGCTTTTAGTGAATCTATACAAAATTTGAAGCCCCATAGCTTTCAGTAGTACAAAATATGAGGCTGCTGAGCTCTTAGTACTTACATAATAACAACATAAGGCCTAACGCCTTGCCCGTGCACCCCTAGGTCTAGCAGCTCTAACCTGCTGAACATGGAAGCAGTTGACTGCCCTCGCCACCTTGCGAAGCAACACGTTGAAACGCACAGATGCCCCAACTACATACCTCTGCATAGGCCGTGTTAATTCATCCACTATTGGCTCTGGGACACCCAACGTCAACCTAGTTAGGTTCTTGTAGACGTCCTCCATCTCCACGATGGCAGCGTGCGCGACTAGAGCCATGGCTGCTCCCTCTCCTCTCCTTGATAGAAGATAAACTCCTACTGGTCGCACAAGGCCCATATCTACACACACATGTTATTAACTCATTAGCACTATAACAAAAAAATCATAAATAGACAAAACTAAAAAGTACAAGGGTCATTGTTCTTACCGATGTATCCCCACTCTACTCCCTCTGGCAGCGCCAAGTCTAGGTCCTCCCTGTAATCCGTACCACTGTACGGGTAGTCCTCTACCATGAGAAGTTGGCCTTCCAGCAAGGTGAAGAATTAGGACCATACTCGATGATGGGGCCCCCACCATGGCAGGCCATCACCTTTGTCCATCTAGCCATGTGAGGATCCCTAGGATCCCTGTCATCCAATGGGACCCAAGCGCAAGAGGGGAACCTGCTCCAATAGAAACGAGATCACTATCGACCCGTATCTGAACTGCTTGAGATCTCCACACCGACACTTGGTCAACTGAGCTTGAATGTTGGTGAGGAGTCCCTCACACCAGTTGAAGACCTTCAGAGACATGCAGTCCTCCGCATACATCATCTGGGACCTAGTAGCTAGGAGAGCCACTTGGCTCCCTACTATCCTCACTATGGTAAAAAGTACGGCACGCAATGGACGATCTTATACCTCTTTTATGGGAATCTTCACACTAGAGGCACGAGCATGAGGAGTACAATGCTGAAGGATCAGGTCATCCACAATTCAATCACTTCCTTGTGATCCGGTAAGAGCCATGTTGTCCCCCATCTGGGACAATCTAGTCAAGAATTAGATGTCCTCGACATCTATGGTAAGTATATGCTCGCCGATCATGAAATGCTCCTGAGCTGCATCCCAACTCCGAAGCATATGTTCTAGCAGTGTGATTTGGGCCCTCATACCCTGGATCTGGAATAACTTTAGAAGCCCACAGTTCCTGAATGCCGTCACACATAATGGGTCATTCGTGGCTTGAAAATCATCTACCTCATGTTCTCGCTCACGCCACTCTAAGACCATGTTGGCTGCTACTAACCTACCAAGAGGAGCATTTTAACATCATTAGAACTCATTCAAACCATTGGAGTTTTATTTTTTGGGTTAGGTTTGCTTGTGGGGTTGGAGTTTCCGCCGTCGCACCCCGTCAATACTGACAGTGCGATATCGTTGCAACCCATCTTTGTGGGATTTGCGACGACCCAGGCTTGTCGCAGTTCCCGTAAAGGCGACCTACGATGACCCGAGGACGCAATAGGCCCCCACAAATCAACTCAAAAACCCAAAAAATGAACTAAAATTAAAATTGTAAACCACAGGAAATATGTTGGATGAGATTTAGGGTTACCTGCTCTAAATGGTTCGTGAAATGGTTGCTCCTAGATCTGAAAATCGGCAAGTGAAATTTTGTCTCCAAATGGCACTTTTCTCCTCCCAATTTGGCAAATGAACAATGGTAACTATATTTGGTTATTTTTTATATTTATAAACAAAAGGAATATTCCTTTTTCAAATATTTGATGCTTTTAGGTCATTTGATATAGTTCGGATAGTTTTTTATTGCATTTGAATACCCGATTGGATTTTGACCTAGTTTTCAAGTGTGCAGGAGTCATTAAGTGTCCTTTTTCCACTGTTTTCACTTTGAAGTAGTCATCTCAGGTATGAACACCCCTTGTGTATTTTGTCATTATTTTTCATCAGTTAGATTGTAATTATTTACTGTAGACGAGCTTACTCTTTTTTCTTTCTCATGCTCTTAAAACCATGAAAATAAGTTATCGAGTTATGATCTATCACTTTTCCGGGCTCGTTAAAATCCTACCGAAAAGGATCCCCCCCTCGGAGTCTATCTTTTAGCTCTTTTTAGGCTCTCAAAATACACAAAGATTGCCAAGCGAACTTGTCACATTCACGCTTATTAAAGTATTTGAATGGTCATCTCCTTGGTGATAGTTTACCCCTTTTTCGGACTAGGGAGCACTACTTACGAAAAAGGAATGCTCCAGCCAATCATGACTGGAAGAGTCCTCCCCCGCGTTGTTTTACCCTTTTTCGGGCGATGAGGCTAACTTTACGAAAAAGGACCGTTGGATTCTTATTTAGTTCTTTTCAGACTCTCTAAACATGAAATGACGACCGAGTTTTACCTTCTATGGACTCGTTAAAACTTTCACATTGAAGGGCCCATCATGGAATGAACCCCTCCTATCCGAGGTTCGGAAGATATTTGGGATTGGACTCATCTATGAGATGAGCTATCTGAGCATCTTGTTACCCTCATCAAGATCGTAAAAAACACATGAGGCACTCATCATTCATGATGAAGAAAAAGGAAAGCTCTTATGTTACACCTTTTACCCGTGGCAGTACCTAGTCGTTCTTGAACATGGCACTCATTTGCATTTGCATACAATACTTGGATCATCCATTTTTTCTTGATTGTTACGTACTTCCTAAGTCATGTTACTCCTTTGAGTCATTCAAAGAACGCTTCCATCGTTAGTTGCATTAGGAGTTGGTTTCATACTCGTTATTTCAATACTACCAAGTCATTCCATTCTCATGTTCAAGAATACTCTCACCATTCATTATCTGCAGTCAGTACACCTACTATCATGTCAGTCTACTCCGAGTCAGTCTTGCATGTTACTGTACCACCCAATCTACTCCAAACATCATTTGTCATGTTTCGTGTCGATGATGGGGGATACATCATAACCCTCCTTCAATGGATTCATCCTTGTCGACTTCAACACATCATTCGAGGATTGAATCTAGAAACCAATCAAGTACCTTGGGCCTGCATGCCTCAATGGTAGGTTACCTCGCTTTCGACATGAGTTTACATCATTGACTCTTTATTGAAAGATTTCATCACGCATTCGAATTCAACTCATTTATTCATGCTTGATGATATGTATTGTGATACCTTGGGAATCATTGACATTAATGGTGATTTCCCTTGTGCTTGTTAATGGTATACATCAATGACCGGTAATAAGGTGGTTTCTACCATGTTCGACGTCAAGACATTTGTAATCACACGGATAGATTCATATCATTGCGGTTCAACTTGAAGACCCTGGGGAGTCATGTTTTACCTAGGCTGAGATGGAGATTGTTTTGAGTCATATCACATGGATCCACATTTGTATAGGTCGTGGTTGTGTTATCATCTCATCATGGATCTACGCTTGTGTCTAGTAGCCATGATTGTGTTTAGCTGGTCATTACTACCATGGATATGCATTGTATTGGTCGGCAGCCATGTTGTACGTCATATGAGACTATGTACTCAGATTCAGTTGTACTGCAGCAGCATCCTTCGTCCGACGAGTCCATTTCCATTCCTTCTATCAAAGAATTTCACCTGTCCGATTTCAATAGCTTTATGCTTTGGGGGGCATTCTGTTACACCTAAATCCTACCATCATAAGACCCAGTGTAAACATCCCTAAAGTTTCCTTGACTATGTCATTAACTTGGAAGATATGCAAACTCATTCATACTAGGTTTTGAGAGGTCGTCGCAGGTAGTCCTCATGCAACCTACGATGTCGCAGCTTGGCCTCTTGCATACTGCGACAATGTCAGTTAATGGAAAAAAATAGTTCCTTCGAGCCCATTCTCAAAGCTTGCTGACATGGATCCCTATCCCTGACCTTTTGGGAGAGCTGGCATTCGTTTCCTAACCACTTGGAAGGATCCCCTATCTCTCTCCTACCATATCCCAACCTACCCTATCCACTTAGTCCTATATATGTGAGGCTCATTCCCATACCAAAGGGAGGAAGTCTATAGTGTCTACATGCTGGTGAAATCATCATAGGAGAGATCCCTACTCATCTATTGGGGGACTCATACTTCCTTGGGAGGATTTGGCATTGGCTTGGTCGGAGGAGGATTGCTACGTTAAGTCATTGGTCGTAATCTTCTCATCCTATGTACTTCTCTTTTTGATACAGTAATATAAGTGCTTTCCACCAATCTTGTTGTATTAATGATATATTGCGTAGTTTGCCTACTTAACTGCTTACTTAGATCTATTATTGTATAGATGTGTTTTACTTGTTTTATTGTCTTGTGATCTTGACAGGTTTTGCAACTCGGATCTGAAGATTGTCAAGCTTGGAGCAGCATTCAAGGAGAAAAGAATCTACGATCTATAAGGTAAATGTATCTAGTCCCTCGATCCATAAGTAGATCTAGGAGAGTGATTTATATTCTTCCATATTTGTTCTAGACTCTTGTTGAGCTAGGGAGATCAGGCCTCGAGTCCGCTCTTGGTAGATTGTCTGTCAAACAACATCATCATAAAGTAACAAAGGATGCTTCTGAAAATGTGAATAAGAATGTGCTCCAACCATGTCATCATAAAAATTAAATCTAGGAGTTCCATACTCCTCATGTGGCACCATAAAAAAGAACCCTTTCACCCATACTTCATTGAGACTAATGCTGCAAAACATGGAATTGTAGGATGTAGGAGAATGAACTAACTCACCCAAATGATCAAAAAGTGCAGAATTTTCATCATGTGAAGGATCCATATGGATAGTATCATGCAACTCCTTCAAAAGTGTGAAACCTTTGTCGTAGATTGGTTCCAATGTAGAGGAATCATGCTCTTCTTTAAAAATTGCATAAAATTCATCAAGAGAAAATTCAAGTTCCTCTTCCACCACATCAAATGTTTGGATCTCTTCATCTTCAAACACATCAAGCACATTCAAATTTCCACATATCTCATGATCTGCCATGTCATGAGAATCCTCCATGCAATCCACCATCTGAAAATTTGAAACATAGGAGGATGAACAAGTATATTGCAACCTTTCAAGAAGTTGCTCATTTTGAATTTTGAGTTTATGAATATCCTCATCATTCTTCAAGTATGCATCATGTAACAATTCATTAAACTCAACCAAATTATTTCTATCAAAAGGCAAAGATATGAAATTACCTTTGATGTTGCGCAATGCTCTTTGTTTCCTTTCCAAGGTAGAATGTGTCTCGAAATGATCTTAAATACTTTCAATAGAACCTTCTTCATGCTCATCCGATGTCTCTTCATCTTTTTCAGAGTCACTTGGGAGTGACTTTCGATCCTCTTCATGTACTGCTTCTTCTACTTCACCTATTTCAGAACTAGGTGGTTCATGGGTCTCCTCTTTTTTCTCCATCAAGCAAGCTGATTCATCTTTCCCCTTGGTTTCCTTAAGATCAATATATTTGGAATATCTATTTTGAAATGGATTCTTATTACCTTCCTTCATATTGAGCTTGTTTGAGACAATGAGGTATTGGTCAAATGGTAGGATGTTTCTGCAATCTTCACTCAAATTTTTCCATTCGATTAGAAGTTCTTGCACATAAATTGGAGTATTAATATTTGATTTGGAATCTGAAATTCATTAGCTCTATTATGGGGTCTTGTGCTTGAGAATATATGCTCACCCATTATCTTCTTTTCCTCACAATGAGAACTACTGTTGCCTCCTATTACTCCTTTGCTCCCAAGTTGGCTAGCCATCAATTCAAATACTTTCATCATGTATTTGTTCATGTCTCTAATACCATTTTTAATGTCTTCAAATATTGGTTTCATGATTTTCCTAAGATTCTCACCATCATCTGAGGTTCCCTTTTCATCCCTAGTCATAGTATCCTCAAAAAATTATTCTTCTTTTCCTACTTTTTCCTCTTCAACAAAAACAATTTTGGTTTCAATATATAATGGTGGTCCCTGAATTCTTTTCCTCATGAATATTAGACCACATCAGGTGCCAAGATAATGCTCGGATACCACTGTAATGTCCCTTTTTAGGAATTTATATTAATGGTGAAATTTTCAACTTTTCCACTAGTTCAACCTTTGACTAGTATTGGTCTCTTGGTCTCCAAATGACTCCAAATGCTCCCAAATTGTTATAGAAGGTGTATGGATGATATTGGTACCTGAATATGAGGCTTATGGATGCTTTATATACTTCAAAAGGATTCTTCAAATCTCCTTTAAGTTCTGTCCAAAGTAGGGATTTTGGCTAGCAATTTCTCTTTGACTAGTATTGGTCTCTTGGTATCCAAATGACATCAAATGCTCCCAAATTGGGTCTGAAGGTATTTGAGAGTTATTAATACATATAACTTATTTTAATGTATTCCTAAAAACCCCTAAAATACTTCTTCAACATTCATTTACAATTTGGACAAAGTAAGGAAAGTTACTAGCAATTTCGAGCTTGAAATCCCCCAAGGTTAGTGGACAAGATGGCTTCCTAAATGCTGTTAAAACCTTCCAAATTTATTAACAGAGGAATGGTACTGATAAGTAGCTTTAATGATATTCACAATGTATCATTAATTAATTCTTATGGCCTTCTGCAACTCCTTCAAATTAGATGTTTATATGCAATATTTCACATAGGGGGGAAAGCTAGTAATTTTCACCATGAGTTAGGAAATTCAAATTTTAGGTTCCAAGGGATTATGCTCTGTTGATGGAAATTATTCATAACTTTAATAACATTCCATACATCCATAAAATTATATATAATAACTTATATAACTCGAAAAGGTGTCTCTTCAAACTCCAACAACAAAATCTAGGGGAAATGGCATCATTTTTGCATTGTTTGATATTTTTACATAACTCCACTTAGTATTTTGACCTGAGAGTCTCATGAACAGAAAATATAGAGTATATATATAAGAATAAAAATATATGGTTCCTCAAGAGCTATCCCAAAGATTTCATCACCTCAACAAGTGCGCCTCTCCTCAAGGAGCAAGAATATGCCAAGAAATAGAAGAATGGTTGTAGAAGCAAGCTGGAAGAGATGTGACCATGATATGCCCTGTAGCTTCAACCTATAACAAAAGACTCCATTAAAGATCCAAATGAAAGGTCTAAACGGCCTTTCCAATTACCAACTAGGATAGGAATCTTTCACCCTTGAAATTGGTGCTAAGGCAAGTAGAGTAGCACTCCATTGGCTCTCCTCTCCCAAATGCAAAATGCAAATTCTAAAATGATCAAAAGCTGCTATTCTTATTTGTTCATGAATTTTATAAACTTATAAGGTCCTCCATGGGTCGAATTCCTTCCAAGAGCTTCATTCCAACTCAAGTTGGGAAGAGATTCCCAAGTATGCCACTTGTCCTTCCAATTATAGCTCTCTCCTTCTCCAAATTTGAATTTGTATCTCTTTGGCTGCCCTAACTCACTTGAGGGCCCTCTTGGAGGCTATTTTTAGCCCTGACATGTCATATATGTCATATGTTAGCCTTCAGGTCTGATTTGTGTCATAGGTGTCATGGCATCTTCATCATTGTTGACATATAGCTAGGGAATCTAGCCCAAGTGTCCCACTAGCTCCAAATTGCCTCTTCCTCTTCCATGGGAGTTACTCTTCCTCTACATTTCATACTCATTGAATCATGCCAAGTATTATTGACCTTCCAACTCATCCCAAGAACATTGGGCTTCTTATGGATTTGAAATGACAAGAGGAGGATGTCATGTGGCATAGAAAATCTAGCTTGTGTGGGTCCCACATCCTCCATGTGTCTTCATGATCAATTGCCACTTTGATTTTCCATTGTATTTATTTATTTATATCCTTTATTAAATATTTATTCCATTCTAATGTTCAAACATCATTTATTATCCCCCTTATTCCAAATCCCAAAGCTTCCACCTCCAACCTAGGAAACTAGTAATTTTCCTCTTTGGCAATTGTTTGACCCTTAGCATCAATTTGACAAACTCTCATGAATATGGCCAATGGGCTTAAGCCATTGTGATCCAATTCAAAATTTGGGACATGACAGTTATAAGGACCGTAGATATTAAGGATCATCAGAAGATGACCAAAACCTTTTAATTTACCTTCAATCAACAAACCTTCACAATTGGAGAAATGCATCATGTCAGCTAAATCCGGGTTCCAAGCCACCAACACACCCCCAGATAAACCAAACAAGTCCAAGGAACTATCCCTCCAACTGGGCTTGAGTTTGACAAATGTTTTACACGCTTCCTCCACAAGGATCATCGTCTGTTGCAAACATACAATACAGGGTTTTAAATTTTCCAAAACGCATTTCAGGCAGTATGTTTCAGGCCACTACCAAACCCCTGAATATTTAAAGATAAATTATTCATTTAAAACCTTTGTCAAGGGTCGCCTCTTCTCTAAGAGTCCAAATAGTGGAAATATGATCCGAGTTGTAAGACAAACCTTTATCAAATAAGGAAGTAACCAAAGGGTTAGTGCAAAATTTTCCAGGAGCTTGGTCCAGCGGGCACTCCTTAGTAATAGTAGCAAGAGATTTCTTGGTATTTCTAGGTTTTCGAATGGTAACATTACCATTGAAGATAGAAGAGATGGGGATAGTGCCAGAGTTATAGAAATCAGAAGTTGAATGGATAGGCATAGGTATGATGGAAACTTCAAAAGGACGACCAGGAAGGGGCGTAGAAGCCAAATCATTCAGAACATGAGAAGACGTGATATTTATCTATAAAGAAACAAGAGAGTTCTCATCCAAGGGAGGAAAAGGAGAATAAGTGAAAGGGGGAAAAGTACCTTTCTCTGGAGAAGGAGCATTGTTCAAAAAACAAGGATTACAAGGAACATAATTAATAATAGTACCCAGATCACAAGGATCTGGTTTCGCCACATTCACAGGAGAAACCAGATCCCCCATAGCCTCTAAGGGAAGTGACTCTGAAGTAGTCTCTTTCGATGAAGCCAAGCCATCCATCAAAAAACCCTCAAGAGAGCTGCAAAGCTCCTCAATGGTAAGAAATCTTAAAAACATCGGAAGAGTTTGGCTAAACTTACCCACAGCTCGATGAGCCGACTCAATATCTAAAGGAAGAGGCAATAGGGTTCCACCTTCGAAGTCTTCAGAAGCCTCCACTAGCTCATCTCTTGTAGTAGGTGAAGAAGAAATTCGTTTGTGAAATTGGGGACAAGTAGCTTTGGAGTGGCCTGTAGATTTACAATGAAAACATCGAAAATCCACCTTCCAATAGTCCAGTCCTTGAATAAAGGAACCCCCTTCCCAAATGACCTCCACTTCTTTGGGCAAGCCCTCCTTAATATCTAGCTTGACAAGAAGCCACGACGTATTCCTCTCAGAACCAAAGAGAAAATCATCTTAAATCAAAATGAATTTCCCGATGGAATTAGCCACCACCATGAAACCCTACAGGTTCCAACAATGTAGAGGAAAATCCGGTAGGGTTACCCAGAGGTGACACTTAACCAATTTATTCCGCTTTGGATAAAAACCTACATGCCACCGGCTTAACACTAGAGAACCTCTCCCAACCACCTAGAATATTTCCTCTATCATCCTCCGGTCCTCCTCAGAGAGGAAAAGAAAGACTATCCAACCATTAGACAAGAAGATGACCCTGGGAATATTTTTAATGTAGGGCTTCCAACAATCTCTAACCCATTTCACAAGTTCCTGCCAAGACAACTTCAAATTTTCAAATTTTCCTATCAACACCCGATGTGAGAGCATTGAAACCATGTCAAAGTTGATATCCATTCCCAGGACACACATCGGGCACCCCTTCTTGACCCTCTCAAACTGAATTTCCGCGAAATTTGAAGAAAACACGCCATCAGATACCAAACCCCTAATCTTACCAGAACATCGTCATGGCCTTGTGTTGTTGGTCAAAATCGAAGGCACAATAGAATTCTCTCTAGCGAAATCCCCATCCTAAAAAATAGAAGCCATATATTAAATAGTAAGATTAGGGTTTGTATTAACCCCCACATAATGCGGGGTCTCTAGAGTTGCTAACAACAAAGAGGAAACCATATGACAGAGACCCAGCCACCCATCATCCCCCCAAGACTCCAACACGAGTTGAACCATGAAAAACCCGTGATACTAAAACCCTGCCAAAAACAAAAGGAAAGTCAAACCGAACAATGTAAAAATATAAAATTCCCACTTTTTACTGGTTAGTACTAAGCTTGTCCAGAGTAGACAAACTGAACTCTAGGTTCCACTATTCGAACGACAGAACCTAGGTGGTAAATAGAGAAGAGAAAAAGGAAAATAAATTAGACAGAGAAAACTTGTAATGACCCACCAAAGCTTAACGAAAAAACAAAGAGAAGAAAATGTCAAGTAACCAACGACTGCCAATACAACACCAAGGGATTAGGCCCTCGACAAAACAACGAGCTCCAAACACAAACAAAACCAAATTCCCCCCTCTTCCAGGCAAGCTCTCATAGGTGGGTGGCAGAAAGGGTAAAAAGGTTCAGCAGAATGCATAAACAATTCCATGAAAACGAGACCTCGACGCATAGAGACCTCCGTCCCCATGTAGAGCCATTTTCAGCACCCATCCCTATGTTTTATAGTGGCTTCCTCTTGTGTATGAATATTACTGCATTTCTACCTTTACTAGGACTTTTAATATGTTAACTAGTTTTAACTATTCACCTCACTTCCTTGTTGAAGTTATAGACACCTTTATTAGGCTTTATTAGGCCTTTTAATATGTTACTTAGTTTTAACTATTCACCTCGGCTCTTTGTTGAAGTTATTGTGTATTTTTGTTTAGAAAAGTTTAATATTAAAATTTATGATTTTTATATCGATAGTGTTTATATCTTAGAATTTGGGGTGGATTACCATTTATGATTTTCCTAGATTGAAGGAGGATGGGACAAGAGTATTGTCTAAATTGATTTAACTAACGAAGGTAACAAGTAGTTGAAGCATAGAAAACAAGTGATTACAATTAATCATGGAGAACAAGTAACATATAACTTGTTCATGGCACTTAACTTATGACCTATCGGTTTTCACAGCTACAAGTTAAGTGGTTGTACTAGTATTATTATATATGGTAAGTATGTTCCTTGTTGAAGTTATCTTAGAGGCCGTGTAATTTTTGTTTATAATTTTAATATTAAAATTTATGTTTTTATTATTATATATGGTAAGTATGTTTGAGTGGTTATAATTTTAATAATAATTGCGTGGATATGTGTTAGAATAAAAAACTATTAGTATCTCAAAAATTCACTTTTGGGGATGGAGGTCATCTTTAGAATCCCAAAAATCAAGGTGTTATTCTCTTTATTTTGGGGGATGGAGGTCAATCTTTAAACTCCCAAAAATCCAGGTGTTATTCTCTCCACTTTTGGGGATGGAGGTCGATCTCTAAAATCCCAAAAATCTAGGAAGATTCATCGTAGTCGTCAGTGATTAAAGAGCCTAACAATGCGGATTAATTGTTAACAACTAACGGTTGCAGTGGTTAGGGAATGTTGGTTGTGGTTAGAGCTCAAGTTTCCTCATTGCAAAATGAGAGAAGACTATCGCACCTAGGAAACCAAGAAATGTTCGAATCTATGCAGAACACCTCTTCCTCCCCTCAGAAGGCCCCTTTTTTATTGGATCTTAATCTTCCACCCATCACTAATCCAAAGAATGAAAGTGTGACTCCATGAGAGAAGAGCTCGTGCCAATGATTTTACCAATTTATCCCTATCACTGGAATGTATGATGTCTCCCATGTATTTCTGGTTTCATTCATATCCATAAATTGGACAGAGCAGCACTGCAAAGATGGGGAGGTGAAAATGGTGCACTCATATTGTTGAATTGATTTTTCTAGCGTTAATTTTTGGCTAAATGTTTTACGTTTCAAGCTCATAGCAAGGTTTTTGTTGAAATCATGAACTTAATTGGCTCGTTATCTATTGGGTAAATTTATATTTGGCATAGGATTTAGCCATGACTTCAATCTTCAACATACGATTGGGTTATCAGAACATACATGATGCTATCCAAAAGTCTTATAAATAAATCGAGTATGTGAACTTCACCTCAACCATGTAATCTACAGAGTAGCGAGGTGCTTACAACCCAGAATGGGGGAGATGTTGTAACGCTTAACCTTCTATAACGTTATGTAACATGGCGTTCCAATAAAAAAACAAATGATGTCGGCTTAAACAAAAATATATATATATATGTGTGTGTGTGTGTGTGTGTGATCTTAAACCTAGATCAAGAATAGAGTAACATGACTGTGGAGTATAAAAAAAGAAATAAAAATGCAAATGATGCCATCTTAAACAAAAAATTAAATTATATTGGTTTAATCTTAAATTGGACCCCTCTCGATGCTTGATACATCTTGTTTAAGATGGATCTATGTTGGTTATAAACTTTTTTGAATGATCATTAATAATAGTGTTAAAACTATCATTGAACATCCTTCATTAACCATGGTTGATGTTTTCAACCATTGTCAACCTTCTCTTTGCAAAATCAACCATCATTTATTAATGTCAACCATGGTTGACTAAAAGTCAACAATAGTCACCCATTGTTCCCTAAAATAAACCATGTTGAAACAATAGTCACCCATGCTTATGTATAGACAAACTTAGTCAACTATCTTCAAGCATAATCAAACCTGATTACCATAGTCAACTAAGAAATAAAAAATGAATATTTATGTATTTATTTCATTTATTTATGCTTTTTAATTTCATATAAATAAAATTAACTCAACTCCTATTTGTATTTTTAATATCATATTTATATTGTTTGTATAAATAATTGAATTTATATTATTATTAATTATTTAATTTTTATTTATTTATCCAAATTATTTTATTATTGTTTATTTTCTATGTTTTATGTAATTTAATATATTTTTATAATAATATATTCCTGTGTGGTTATATCGAATATTTTCATCGCTGTAAAAGTGTAGGGCAACCTTTTTGGGGGAGAAATCGAGCCTGTACACCTATTACTTTCTATTATGCTCAAGCTCCCACTTGTTATTTGTAGTCACCACTATTTGTAGTCGCCACCATTTTCATGAAGATTTGGAAATGAACTTTTTTTCTTATTTGATTAAAAATTACAGCTTTATCAAGTTTGAAGCTTGTACTCACTTTTCCATACAATTCCAAACAATTTTTTATTTTGTAATGTTAATATTTTAATATTTATCGAGATGGTAAATGTGATGGAAAGTCTTTCTTTGGCACACATGCGTCCAAATGTAGTTGCAACTCTATTAAACACCAAATCTACAAGTTGCGCATATCTCATGCGAAAATGCCGCCGGCAAGGGTATTTTAATTAATTATTATTTATATTATTTTAACAAATTTTGTAATGGATCGGTTAAAAATATGTAAGAAAATAGGTTATCATTTGAGTCTACATTATTTTGATGATGTTATTTTGTATTAAATTATTTTTTATTTACATTAATAATAAATTTAGATAATTGAGTGAAATGTTTTTATTATTTGAATCTTAAAATTGATAGTTATTCAATAATAATCTTAGTTATGACAAGCGATGGTCTCTATAAAGGTTATTATATATTTAATTTCTAATGTGTTTTTAGATTAAATTTGTAATGTCAAAATCTTAAAATTAATAAAAGTTTTTAAATTAACAATTATTTAATAAAAAATGATATATTATGAAAAAATATATTTCATAAAGTACAATTAAAAAATATGATGGAAATAATTATTCAATAAAATATTATAATAATTATATAAAAAGTATATTTCAACAATTAAAAAAATTTATAATAGATCAAATAAAAGAGTATTTCAACAATTAAAAATATATATATAATAAATAAAGTAAAAAATATATTATGATGAAATGATTATTTAATAAAATTTTATAAAAATTATATATTAAGAAAAAGTATATCTCTAAAACCATAATAAAATTTTTATAAAATAATTATGCAATAAAGGTTTAAATAGTTAATAATATAATAAATAAAATAAAAGATATATTATAATGGAAATAATTATTTAATAAAAATGTATAAACATTATATATTGATAAAAGTTATATTTGGGAAACTACAATAAAAATTGTAAGAAATAATTATG
Source organism: Larix kaempferi (assembly GCA_027924585.1). NCBI lineage: Eukaryota > Viridiplantae > Streptophyta > Pinopsida > Pinales > Pinaceae > Larix > Larix kaempferi. Next base: position 3,214,108 of record BSBM01000013.1, read on the forward strand.
CAATAAAAGTTTAATTAGTTAATAATATATAAACTAATAATAAAAAAAATACAATTTTATAATTAATTTAAATATTATTATAGATACAATAAAGAAAAGTATATATATTTTGAAATAAATATCAAGAAAAATTATACTATATGGTTTCTCAAACAAGAATATTAACAAATACTATATTAACAAATACCAAGTAAGCATTTATTCATTGCTCTAATATTGTTGAACTATTGAAAAGGTGAAGTTTCATTGAAAGTGAAATATAATTAGTAAACTCTAAGAATTTTAAAAATATCATGCTTGTTAAAATAAGCATTTATATTTTACTTTCTCTATTGCATTTCTTAAAAATACACCATCACAAGAAACATTAGAAGAATGAAAGATAATTGACTTCTTCTCTTCTCTTTCAGTAGTGTTACAATGTGAAATTTGACGTTCATTAAGGTTTGTGTCACATTGTGATGCTTCTCATGGCTTATGTTGCATTATGGCATTCATCAAGGGTTAGCTCGCATTGTGACAATGCCCAAGACGTGAAATTTGGCGTTCATCAAGATTTATGTTGCATTGTGGTGTTTATCAAGGTTTACGTTGCATTATGGCATTCATCAAGGGTTATGTCGCATTGCGACAATGCCCAATATGTGACACATAAGCTGACACAACCCAAGATGTGACATATTCACAATGTGAAATTTGACGTTCATTAAGGTTTGCATTGTGGCATTCATCGAGAGTTATGTCGCATTGCGACAATGCCCAAGATGTGAAATTTGACGTTCATCAAGGTTTATGTCGCATTGTGATGTTTATCAAGGCTTATGTTGCATCGTGGCATTCATCAAGGGTTAGATGTGACATGTTCACAATGTGAAATTTGATGTTCATCAAGGTTTATGTCGCATGTGATGTTTATCAAGGTTTACATTGCATTGTGTCATTCATCTAGGGTTATGTGGCATTGCGACAATGCCCATGATGTGAAATTTGATGCCAACAATGCCCAAGATGTGACACATTAATAATGTGACATTCGAAATTCGTCAAGCGCTATCTCACATTGTGATGTATATCAAGTGTTATGTTGCACTGCGGCGTTCAACAAGGGTTATGTCCCATTGAGACATTGAACAAGGGTTATATGTTCATCAAGGGTTAGATGCGACATATTCACAATGTGAAATTTGTCGTTCATCAAAGTTTATGTCGCATTGTGATGTTTATCAAGGGTTATGTCACATTGCAAAATTGAACAAGGGTTATATGTTTATCAAGGGTTAGATGTGACATTTTCACAATGTGAAATTTGTCGTTCATCAAGGTTTATGTCGCATTGTGATGTTTATCAAGGGTTGTGTTGCATTGTGGTGTTCCTCAAGTGTTATGTCGCATTGCGATAATGATCAATATGTGACACATATGGTGACACACTAGTAGATTTGAACCCAAAATCCAATGAGCAAATCTAACGACCTCCGACGAAATGGACTGTGTCATTGGATTTTTCTTTCAAAATTACTTTTTTTGTTTTTTTTTTAATAAATTTCGAGAGGCGTCCATTGGATATCCGACGTAATTTTGAATATCTGACGAGGCCCATAGGATATCCGACGGATCGGCGAATATCCGACGCTATTCGGGTATTCGACGCTTTGGATGTCGGATAACCGACTCCAGTTCTAACCCGAAGAAATCGGATATCCGACGGTTTTTTCCCAATGGTAACCAGGTTAGAGTCGTCAGATATCCGATGTAGGTTTGATTTTTTGACTTTCAAAATTTATAAATATCCAACCATTCCGACATGTTTGCCATACCAGCAACGGTTTGCGGATGTTTTTTTTGTTCGGCAGACTGTTTTTCGTTGTTTTTGTTATTCAAGTGAGCAAAGTACTGTGGAGCTTCATTTTCTAAGATCAATAATCTTCATTTAAGCTCTTTACGAGAAAATGTCAACTACAAATATTCCTGATCCAGACAAAAAAAATCGACAATTGCTTGCTAGATTGTGGGAAGGAGTTGAAAGAAGGGGTGATGGTAAATGCTATTGTCCATGTAATCAATGCAGGGGCTTTAAGAGGAGAAGAATTTTGATCACAACAGCCACAAAACATTGTAGGGAGCGTGGGCATGCCGAGGGGGGACATGAATACCATCCATTTGTAAGTTTTGCATTATATATGTTTTTATTTTGATTGCTTTTGCAAATTTATGTATTATTATAATATTTCTTATTTTTGACCAACAGTACAATTGGTTGTTGTTCTTTTCATCCCAACAGTACAAAATTTGTTAAATTTTTAATATATCACATAAATTTTTACATTTTGCGTTTGAAATTTTTACATTTTGCGTTTGAATTTCTTATATTAACTTTTATCTATTGATTGTTTCATGTAATTATAAAGGAAAGACATCATACGGCATATCATCCGGATCAGCAAGTGCTTCCAGAACAAGTACTGGAGGAACATGGAGCTATGAATTTTAATGGAGAATAAGTTAATGATCACATTGAAGAAGATGATGATACTGATAACATAGTTGAAGATGATGTTACAAATACTGTGATCCATGATTCATTTAATGTTGGAATGGATGATGATGATCATGATGAAAATGATGAACATTTTGATGATATTCATGATATACCTCTTCTTGATAAGGCTTACGAACCCCTTTATGATAGCTCCAAGACAAATCTTCTCTCTGCTATATTGTTGGTAATGAACTTGAAGGTTATGAATGGTCTTTCAAACATATCAGTCACATGGATGTTAAGGTATGTAATATATTCCATCACAAAATATATATGATTGTCATGTATTTTATTGTTAATTCATAGATAAGTCAAATTACTACGGATGAAATTTGTTTCATTAATATTATTTATGTATTATATTAACTAGATTTTTATTTTAATTTGTTGTAGCATGATAGGTGAATATTTGTTATCACCGTCAAATATTTTACCTCGCACATATCGAGATTTATCTGCCATCATGAAAGAAATTGGAATGCAGTATGAAGTAATTCATGCATGCCCCGATGGTCATGTTCTTTATTACAACTAATATGAATTTGCAACAGAATGTCCTGAATGTCATATCAGTAGATATTGCACAGATCAAGTAACTAAAAAGGTGCCTCGCAAGGTTCTATGTTATATTCCCATTATTCCCCGTTTGCAACGACTATTCAGGTGCAAAAACACAGCAAATTTTATGGATTACCATGCACAGAACAGAAGTCAAGACGACATTATTCAGATGCCTGCAGATGGGTCTACATTTAGAGATATGGAGGAAAAATAGCCTCACTTTAAAGACGAACCTCGTTATTTTAGGATTTCTTTGGCAGCAGATGGTGTCAATCCTTTTGCAGAGATGAGATATGTTTACTCAGTGTGGCCTATTTTTGTTATCAACAACAACATTCCTCCATGGTTGACAATAAAGAGGGAGCACATAATGTTGTTAATGATTATTCCAGGTACAAACACTGCAGTTTTTTTTTATTGCAGTGGTATATTCTCATTTGTCATTTTTTGTCTCATAATGTTATATATATATTTAAAGTTTTTCTATTGTGAAATATGGTTTATATATCTAAATGGTACGTCTCATAATCAGAATATTTATTTTATATGTTCAAATCAATCAGGTAAGTACCAAGTCAAAGATATGAATGTATATATCGAACCTCTTATTGACGAGCTACTGAAGTTATGGAATGGCATCACTATGTATGACTTATCTAGACCAATATGACAAAGGTAATTCCAATTCCATGCAATGCGTGTATGGACAATACATAATGCCACAGGGTTAACCCATTTCTGTGGTATGTAATTATAATTTCCACTTTAGTTGCATTTAATTTTACGAACTACTAGTTAATATAATACGCATGCATTTTTTTCTAAATTATCCAGTCATTTTTTATATAATTATAATAGACAATATTGATATTCCATCTTTTTATTTAGGTCTTCAGACAAAGGGGAAATTTTCATGTCCATTTTGTGGTCGTAAGATCAAATCTCGTCATTCAAAAAGCTTAGGAAAGGAGGTGTTTGATGAGTATAGGCACTTCCTCTCCAAGAATCATAGGTATCGAACTACTGAAAAAACATTTTTTCAATGGCAAGCAAGAGACTGCATTAAAACCAAAGAGAATGACACCTCAGCTATGGAAGTTACAATATAATAGAAATCATCAAGGTACATATAATCAGTCATTGTATATGATCATATTGTATTTTATTATATTGTGTGCTGTTTAGTGTAATTGACATTGATTTAATATTTAATTTCATCATTGTCGTTCATGTGATCATCATGAAGGCATTAATGGGCTTCCACGAGGAATGAAAAGTTATCCTAGACAATTTAGTAGGTTTCTCTACTATGAGCACCTACAAATTGCTCATCTATTTGATACAATGCATATCGGAAAGAATGTGACTGAAACATTATGGCGAATATTGGATGGAAGGAGAGACAAAGAAAAAATTGTCAAAATTTGCAAAGACATTCAAGATAACAACCATGCAATGAAAGACGTCATTCAATTTCATAGCAATGGAGAGCAAATTAAGATAAACTCACTTCCATGGATGTTAACGGACTAGCAAAGTAATGTTGTAAAAGAAGTCATTCGAAAAATTAAATTTCCCACCGGATTTTGTGCGAACATGAAGAATATCATAACAAAGAAAGGTGATTTCGCAGGGGTGAAAAGGCACGATTGGCATGTTTTCATGAAAGTAATAATTAATATGGTATGCATTTAATAATTATTTTTTTCTTTTTCTAGTACTCTTTTTCGATATACTAAAACTATTTGTATATTATTGTTACAGTATGTTCTACCTCTCTCTATCCCGGACAACTTCGACAACAATGTCAAGCGAATAATATATAGTCTCAGGAAATACATGAGGTAAGTGGTGATTTTTCCATGTGCTTACTGTTTGTTTAATTCAACATAGAACTTATTTTTAATTTGATTTTCATTCTCTACTTCATGTTACGTAATATAATGATTTTTTTCTTTAATCTCTTGATTGGGTTGTCATGTCACTTGTAGATGGTTGTCATCTAAAGAATTCCATAAAGAAGACATAAAGTATTGGAGGAGAGAAATTCCTCATCTCATGTGTGAAATGCAGAAGCATCTACCTCCATCATTTTTCAATGCACAAGAACACTACCTCATACACCAAGTTGAGGAGATTGAACTGTGTGGACCTGTGCACTCAAGGTCCATGTGGATGGTTGAGAGGCACTTGAAATTTATGAAGGGCTTGGTTAGACAACGAGCATATGCTGAGGGTTCTATGATGGAGGAATATATGGTATACCAAAAAATGTTGTACATTAGTGAATATATTCCTATATTGGCGTCAAAGCTCAATTTACGTCGCATTTGTGATCCAAACTCCAAAAACGATTTTGAAGGGGAGTACCCGAAGGGGAAAAGTAGATTGAGGAAGGTGAAAGGTAATATAACACATTTCACTGGTGATTTTTATGTTTATATATCATACATATATATTCTATTTTTTTATTTAGTATTTTGCATCATTTTGATACTGTAATTATATACTTTTTTAAGTGACTAATATACGTTTTCATTGAATTTTAATTTTATTGTCATCAAACAGTTAGTCGAGAGTGGGATGCGATTCATTTATATATCGCAAACAGTCTTGACTGGATGAAGGTATGGATCGAAAAATGTGAACAATCTGGTCATGGAATATCATGGGAAGGTGTGGGTTCATTGGTTAAAGTTGCACATCACAATGGAGACACCAATCTAACACAAAGGGAAATCGATTTAGCAAGAGGTTTAAAAGATAATTAGGTAAGCATATTAATCAACGATACTATTTTTTTTTTTAAATATTGTCGTTGTACGTCACATTGGTTATTTTCCTTTTATGGCATTATAATAAACATGCACTACTTTATCATAAATATGGTGTCATTATGTAATCTTTTCCTATATGGCTTGTTGTACTAGGTAAAACACCATAAGGCTATGTGGTGTAATGGATGTAGATATCGCATCAAAAAGTTGGATGAAACAAAGAAAACATCTGATTGTGGGATATCTGCAGTCTTTGAGGTGACCAATGTTTCTTCTAGAAGTGACAGACATCCAGAACTATCTGAAAATCGATACTATGGGTATCTGGAAGACATTATTCAGTGTGACTTTAACTCCTTCAAGGTATTTCTGTTTGTTTTCAAATGGTACAGGTGTCGATTGAATCAACATGATCCTGATAGAACAATTATTGAACATGATAATGGTTTTACCATGGTAAATACAAGGTTGTTTGAGCCAGGAACGGAGCCCTATGTTCTTCCAACCCAATGTGAACAGGTATTTTACTCCGAGGTTCCAGGTAGAGCGGGTTGGTCATTTGCTGTGAGACACGATCCAAGGGGAAGGCCGGTAAAGTATAACGTAGATGAAGGTAATGAAGACATTCTCGAAGAAGAAGATGCCATTGAAGATGATCATGATCAACATGAGTTAGATGATATTCCTGTTCCATAAGAAGATGTCAAAGAACTTCTTGAATCAGATCATGATGTATATTCAGACAATGTCCATGAAGATGATATCGACGATGACATGATAATCGACATAATTGACATCGACGACGATGATGATATGGCCAATCCTTAAAATGTTGAATCTGGATCATCGGATGATAGTACAGACGATCACTCAGATGAAGAAGATGATGAATACCATTGGAGTTTATGATCAGGTATGCATTACTAATAATAAATTATTATTTGTTTCTTAGCTAATTTCCATTTTCCTGTATGTTAAAATTAGATACCTTTCTTGTTATTTAGTATGAATGAGAAAAGACATTTAATTTTTTTGTACATAGATATTTTTTGGGGGTTATATTGGGGAATTAAGAGTGATGAGAGGGGGGGGAGGGGCCATAAGAGCTTCCACCTTCACGTGGTTGGCCCTGTTTAGTAGAGAATATTAAACGATTCTCAAAACAAAGAGAAGCTTATAATTAAGGAAATGTAGTACAATTATCATGCTACCCCAAATGGCGTACTGCTTGATCATCAATATAGTCATCTTCATCATGATCACCAGGATCATCATCATCATCATCATCATCATCATCTTCTTCATCATCGTCATCATCATCATCTTCATGATTGTGATCATCATCATCTTCATCATTGTCGTTGTCATCACCACCAACATCATCATCATCATCATCGTACCCATCTTGATCATCATCATCATCATCATACCCATCTTGATCATCATCATCATCGTAATCATCTTCCTCTTCATCATCATTGTCGTTGTCATGACCACCAACATCATCATCATCATCATCATCATCACCATCATCTTCATAATCGTCAACATCATCATCATCATCATCACATTCATCATGATCATGATCATCGTCATCATGATCGTCATCATCAATCTGTGTCATGATCATCTTCATCATCATGATCATCATCATCTTCGTCTTCATCATTGTGTGAATTCTTCGTCATCATGATCATCATCGTCATCATCATCATCATCATCGTCATCTTCATCGTCATCGTCATCTTCATCATCGTCATCATCATCATCGTCATCATCATGATCATCATAATCATCTTCGTCTTCATCATCATTGTTGTTGTCATGACCATGATCACATTCATCATGATCATGATCATCGTCATCATCAATCTGCATCATGATCATCTTCATCATCATGATCATCATCATCTTCGTCTTCATCATTGTGTGAATTCTTCGTCATCATGATCATCATCATCATCGTCCCCATCTTGATCATTATCATCGTCATCATCATGATCAGCGTAATCATCTTAAGATTCTTGGCAATAGAGGGAGTATGCCAATCCTTATAAACCTTGTTTTCTCTTCAGTTTATCTTACAACTTATGGAAATGGAGGAGGTCCAAAATTGTTTAAACATGCTAGAAATGATGTATCAATGTCCCATTTGAAACCAAAATGTACTTATCGATATGTGGGTTAAAGATGTCATCAATTATCTCATGAAATTGTCATCAAGAATTTTTTATAATCAATACATGTTATTTTGGTATTAGATGTTTCCATGTACATAAAAAATCATCCTTGGTGTGCCAAGACTCAAAACAATAAAGATATCTCACTCACATGTTAAAGATTCCCAATTCCATGCTTGTGTGGTGGTTTGGGGAACTTATGAACCTAATTCACATTCACAACCATAACCTATGGTAATTAGTGTTCCACTAACCATAGGCCATGAATCTACTGGTATCCTACAACACTAACATAGTAGCCCTTAAATAATGATTAATGTCCCATTATAACAATTAACCCACTAGCGGGCCTAACTCCTTCCGAACCTAACATTGTGCATGGATACAAACAATACATCTTGTTACCCATGTGACCCATATTGTAGGCATTCTTATCACATCGCTAGTTCCAAGAATATTTTTTAGTTAGAGATACAACATAATGAAAAAAAATATAAATTCATAACTCACACACTAAATTTAACTGATGTAACTAACATATGCACCTTACCTATCATGCACATAAGTAATGTGCCTAACTAACAAAAATCATGTGTATAAGCAATGCAAATAAGAGATGCACCTAGTCCACAAATCTCATTGGTAAACATTATCCTTTTAATAAAAGGTTAGTTCATGCATTAGTCAAATGGGAAAGGCATATTCCATATGTAGCCTAGTGTGGTTATTTGAGGCACTATATACAAGACATGATCCCCATATGTGGTTGTATGGTTTAACATCCTAGTTTTTGACCTCAAACCATCGTATGGTTCTAAATAACCTTCCATGGCGTTCTAAATAGAAAAATGGACAACATAACCTACTCATAGGCCAAAGATTCCTTATGTAGTCCCATGATCCCTAGAGGCAATTGTACTTTCCTAAGACTCTATATTTTAACCTAGGACCATATGTCTTTTCCAAAACCTCAAAATAGATGCCCCCAATAAATGAATCTGAAAAGGGTGATGTCAAATACATCCATCATATTTACATCGAGTGATACCAATGATATTGTAATTTAAGGATGGCATGCTCTTCTGACAATGACCCGATCATGGACATGTCTTTGGCAATGGTAGGGAGGAAAGATTTCATCCTTGCCAATTGTAGTGCCCTTGGTGTAATGGACATAATATAAGGCGATGTTGTTTTTGAAGAAGAAGATGATGATGATGATAATGATGATCATCTCTATGACGAAGATGATGGTCGTGATGACAACAATGATGACGATGATCTAGTTATCAACATCATCATCATCATCATCATCGTCATCATCTTCGTCATTGATATTGTCATTGTCATCACTACTGACATTGGCATCATCATTATCACTGACTTCATCATTAAAATTTTAATTTATTTTTTTTAATAAAAAAATATTTTTAAACTTTAAACCTTATTTTTATTTTATTTTTTTATATGAAAAAATACATACATACATATTAAAATTAATAAATAAAAATTATACAAATTAATAGATAAAAATTACAAATTAATAAATATTAAAATATATATTAAAATTAAATATATAAAAATTAAAATTAAATATAAAAAAAACATAAAAAACACATAAAAAAACTACAAATATAACATGGAAAAACTTAAAAAAAAACAAAACTTACCAATTTGCGCCTGCTCCTCCTGACGAGCTCGAACCCTCCGGCTGACGAGCGCGACCCTGCATTACATGACCCACAAACCATTATGGCCAGTGTTGATAGCCAGTGCCGGTTGAGGAGCTGAGCCAGTGTCGGTTGAGGAGCTGAGTTACATGACCCGTGAACCATTACAGCCAGTGTTGATAGCAAGTGCCGGTTGAGGAGCTGAGCCTAGTGTTGATAGCCAGTGCTGGTTTAGGAGGTTGAGGAGCTAAGCGCTGCAATGCCTACCAAATCTGTAAGATTTGGCTCTATATCTATGTTTACTGAGCTTTTGAGGATGCAACGAATACCCAAAATGCTAAGGGGTTTGGCCTTGGGGCCCCGTGTCTGTATAAATGTTGATCTGTGTATAAAATTTAAGGGTTGGGCATCCGAATGTGCTTCTGCATTTCCCTTTTTAAACAATGGATGACTTTAATATTGGTTGCTATTCTAATGTTTTAATGGAACGAACCATTTTGCATTTCTATCTTGTGGCTAATCGCTTTTGCACTTTGCTTTTATCACTGAAATCATTAATGGTTGTGTAAACTTCTTATGCATGAGATGATCGGGGTTTATGAGACTCGAACCCTGGATGGAAATCGTATTTGAACAGGGTTTATGAGACTCGAACCAATTTATAAAAATTTGTTGAAAGAGGTAAATCTAGAAGCCGCCCATCCTGAAGAGCTTTTGCCATAACTTGTCTGAGAAGACGGAAATAATTTATTACCTTGGAAAATTGACTTCCCTGCAAAGAATCTCCATTAGGTGGCCATAGGTGAGGAAATAACCCCTGAGGAGCCTACAAAAACTCTTCAGTTTCAACTGTAGGGATTGTACTGACTTTGTTTGTACGCAAAAATACTCCATGGTGTTCAACATCCTGCGTCTCAACATTTTCTGCCATGGCAACTTCCTTAGAACAAGAACCTGACCTCCACATTCCAAGCACTTTCTTTTGTAATTCATGGCTAAGAAGAGTATAGAACTCCAAAGTTGGACCTAGACCTATGCCAACCTCTCCAAAGTACTCCACTTCAAGAACTGCCTTATTACTACCATACATCTCCATTAACTTCATAGCTGAATCCAGTATACGGTGCCTATAAACACGACCCTTTTGACGCTGCACCCTACCAACTCGTACTTCTAGATTATTATTGAAGTTTGAAGTTTCAACACTCTGTTGCTGCTGCAAGCACTGTAGGGCACGAGATAACCCAAATGAAAGTGAATAAAAGTATTTCCTTCTTGTCTCAAATGGAAACAAGAATGGGCATGCTTTGGTTAATTGGTGACACCAAGAAGGCAGACCTCCACTGAATAGTTCCAGAGGATCTTGCAATATTTGCCATGCTAAGTTTCCATGTTGTCATTAGAAGTTTGCATCAGAGTAATGTTCGTAGAAATGGAACAAATGCAGAAGATTGGTTGTCTTTATATGAACCTTCCTATTTAGGACTGGAACAGAAGTTTCCATGTGACAGGCCAGAAGTTGGTGCTTACTAGTCGCTTATCACTAGATAAACCCAATTCTTAGTACAAATGCTCAAATCTGTGTACTTGCATCTAAAAATCAATGAACTGAAAACACTTCAAATACTGAAATTAATCTTTTTGAATGTAGATTTGACCAGTACCTTAAAGTATTAATAAAATGGGGTTGAACAAAAGAGAGAAAGTTGATAAGAGGAGCAATATATTAAATCTTATCAACTCAACAACTATCATTATAACAAATGAAAGAGTACCCATGAAACATCAATTGGCTACTAAGAGAGTATTCTTCATTAACATAGCTGTAGACAAGTACAAGGTAATTTGTAGGTAGAACAACATTAATCTAAGAGAGCTTGAGGGGATTTGTCCCAACACTACCCAAGACTCTCTTAATCCAACTATTTAGAAGTCAATACAAACCATGTCAATAGCAAGGGAGGTGATGGGAAATAGGAAAACACCCATTTTTTCTAGGTGATCCTAGTAGCTCATATATGTGAATGTTGGTAGCAACCATGTTTAAGGATTATGTTGGCATGCAATGTCTCAAAACTTAACGCTATCTTCATTTTCCTTTTGAGGAATTTGAGAACAAAGGTTTTAGTTCTTAATTTGACATGGCCCATCCATTGAAATGCTTGTCATTTCGTGCTCGACAAGGACTAGCCACTGCGTAGCTTATCTATTTATATTTTGTTTTCATAAATATTTTTCATATTATCAAAGAAGGTCATTAATCATGAAAAATAACCAAATTTTTAGGCATTTAAAATAAAGAGGATACACCTAATGAAGACCCCTTCCTCCTTTTCTTTTTTCCTTTTTAATCCTTCCCGTGCATTTGATCTCAAGAAAATGGTAACCATAATTTAGGTATGCATAGTTATTTAAAGGTCGTCACCAGAACACCATTAGGCTTGATGGAATGGTGCAATGATACCTATGGTGGGGTGGGGGCTTATAGGTCATGGGATCCATTCATGTGGGGGGCCTGAGCTACCCTTGATTCCTAGGGGGAATAGCAGGGTAGTATAAACAAATTTAAGAAAACATGTGATGTACCATTAATGTCCTCAAACATCATCCACATCTACTTCAAGAAATTGGCAAGTGGAATTTCGTTTCGTTGCTCAATTTGGGAGATATCATTAGTAGAAGCACTAACACTAAAGTTTTTTACATTGGGTTTCAACAATCAATATCTCACTCCACAATCCATGGAGGGATGAGTTCCATATACAACTAGAAATATATCTTAAACATCTAACATGGATATCTAATTGAATCTGATTGCTTTGCTTATAGTAAAAATTATGAACAGATTTGCAACAAGAGGTCTATTACTATTAGAATCACTATTTTTCATTGTGATTTTTTACTATTATATCAAATCCACTTTTTCCATGTAAAAATAAACCATCACATTAGAATTCAATGTCAAGGTCAATCTTTCATTACCAAGTTAGTTATGTGTCATCCAAAAAACCATGGTTACAATTTAGCCACAAAAAACCCTCTTCATTGGCAATCAACAAATTGTAAACATCTTCCTTCCATACACATTATGTGGTTTTTTTAACATTTTTAAAATTAATAGGATCATCATTTTGTAAGGGGGATGGATTGATTTGAATCTTGGGGGGTTTATAGTCCATGTTTCGGATCCATAAGTTATCAAGACATATTTTTATTAAATATAAAAAGGAATATGACATGTTAAATGTAATTGTTCACTGTGTACTTAATCAAAGTTGACTTAGTAAACATATTACAATTATAAAATGTCAAAAAAGAAAGAGTTAAGATTTGGAAGAGAGGTCCTAAAATTTACCTCATTACCTTTAATTGTTCATCTTAATAGAATATGAGTCTACCCCATTTCTCTCGCTCTCTCTCATGTTGTCATGCTTATTTATTTATTTATTCATTATCGTGCATCATCTTTAATGGTTTTCGTCATTGTTCCTTCACTTGTAAAATTGAAATATATTGTGATTTTTCTTTGCATTGTATATTATATCTCCTACTTTATTCAACATTAAATCCTTACCAGATCTCAACTCTCAAGATTCATATCAAAATATGCCTACATTACATGGGTTTTAAATTGAAATAATGTGTCGTAGCATACACGATTATTCACAATATCACAATGTCATGCTTATGCTTGCTAATTAGGTTTAAACATTGTCATGCATTTTAGTCATTAGAAGTAGAAGAAAGTTATTGTTAATGGATTCATTTAATTTGAAAGAGTAGTTATAGTTTGAAAGAACTCTCTCCTTACTTTAGCTCGCATTCATTGAAAGGAAAGGCTTATTTTATTCATATGCATTTGCATGGTTTGAGTCAGTCATCACACCACGAGTTTCACTTCCATCACCCGATTGAGTAATACAACCACTAAAATTTACACCCCCTAACTAAACACACCATAACCTCACTTGAGGAGAAAAAGAATTTTCTAGGTAGGTAGGACACCGGGGATAGGCATCCAAATAATTCCCCCTTGCCATTATCATCTAAGACATAGTTGTTGTGCTCTAAGGTACCAAAATCCTCTAGTATTTGTTGACACGGCCATACACCAGTTTGTGGAGGGGCCTCCTGTTGTTCCAGGGTTTAAACCGCCGCGAGATCGAGAACCAGACGGACTATGTGGAATGCCGCACTCCACTTAGCCCTAAGGAAACATCGATCATTGTCTTCCTTGTATTCTTCGGCCACCATACTGGTGATACAAGGGTGATAAGGAAGAAGCACCGAAAACCTTTTCCGACGGGTCATGAACAAGGTAGCTTAGTGAATTTTCTACTAGGGCTCTTTTACCCAGGATCCCTTTCGGTAGAGGGATATCCTTCAAATTCGGTCTCTCACTTTGTATTGTTCGACTTGGATTTCATCACCTTGCGAAGGATACGATTTGTCGAGGTCTCCAGCTCCTAGTTAGGAAGTTTGCTTGCATTTTCACCTTTTTAGAGGGTCTTTTTCTTTTCAGTGCTACTTGTTAGCATTCTGGCCACTTTTGTTTTAGCTCGTTTACTATGACATCGGTCCCAGTACAATTTTTTGAGCTTTTTTTTTGGCCTGAGAGCCTTGTCTTTTCATAGCTCCCCTTCTGCACGCTCGGTTTCTTTAGGGTTTTTGAGTTCATACACAGTAGTTACCAATACTTATTTGATGATGTGTGATGTCCTCTTCTCTTAGGTCTTCGACATGGTTGAGTTAGATGGTCTTCTGAAGGGACTGAACACCCCTTCATGGAGCCACTAACGCTTGACCGTAGGAGTAGTCTAGAGGACCACATGATCAAATCACCCGTGTGGACTTTTTCGTTTACTGTGATGATGGTCTTTCAAGTTATATGGAACAATGGTACATTTGAGAGAGAGATGAATGGTTGTACCCCACCTTGGTCGATTGTCTTATGGTCCTTTCATTTTGTCGATAATATTTTTGTGGTACCTTGCCTTTTACCTTTTGGGTGTTTTACTGATATTGGGATATCTTGTGATTTGTACCACCTTTTATGTTTTAGGTCTTATGGGTACTATGGTAGTTTGTCCACATTTGAGGTACACCCACTTTCTCCAAATTGTTATGAGTCTTTATACCCACTTTGTACCACCCTCCTGACCTTAGTTAGGAAGATTGCATGCTATCATACCTTTTGGTGGTACTATTTGAGTTACAAGAGGTAGTTACAAGGAGCTATTGCATATATGAGGTAGTTACAAGGAGATATTGCATATATGAGGTAGTTACAAGGAGATATTGCATATATTGATTTGTACCACCTTTTATGTTTTTGGTCTTGTGGTTATAACTATGGTATTTTGTCCACGTTTGAGGTAGTGTACACCCCCTTAGTCCCAAGGGTTATGAGTCTTTATACCCATTCTTTATTTTTTGACTTGTACCTTACTGGTTGGTCTTTGTACTGAGCCTTTTTACTGTCATTGGATTTCTTTGATTGACCGTACCATATCCCAGTCATCTCTCTCTCTCTGGTTTGTACTAGCCCTATCATAGGGTCACTTGGTTCCTAGAGTTGACTGGCCTCTAAGAGGCATAGTCATTTCTGAAAGTAACTCTTCTAAGTATATTACAGGAAACGTCTACACTAAGGTAATCAAATATGTGGTAAATAGTTTTCATTAAGTAGCCAGGACTTGTAGCATTAGAGGAGATCCTGTAATGTGTATGTGTAGTGTTTCATGTGTGATGTAGCGTTAAATCAAATAGTAAAAAACAACTCATAAATATTGCATGACTTTCTACTCTTAAGAAAGATAAATTGGTCGTCTTCCGATCATCACTTGAATGCCTACATGTTGACAAAGGGAATGATGATCAAGTAAAATTATAAAAGGCGATACACGTCAACTTTTAAGAGGCGCTATGCCTTGTGGTCGAATCTAAATTTTTTTCCAATGGTGCAGGTAGAACCAAACAAGTATCTGCCTGATCTGTCTTCCTCGAGCGAGGGGAGTTTAGGAAGGCTAGAGGAAAGTGAGACGTCTAGTAGGTCTAGAAGAATTGTATCAACTAGATTTCAAAAAACCAAAAGAAGATTCCATAGACGCAATGAATTTTTTCACAGTCAAGGGGGGGCATGTTCCTATGGTGATGAGACAAAAGACGACGAAGAGGTGCCCTTGAGGTACAAACATTTAGTGAAACAATGGGTACCGAAGGATCTTCCTCCACCAAACATTGATTTTTGTGTGAACGAGAGGAGATATCGAATTGCACCATCGTCGATACATGGTTTTGGGTTGTTTTCCATGGATTGCATCTTGGTCGGTTACGTGACATGTACAGAATTGATGGAGTTTGTTGGACCCATATACATCTACAACAATTGGATGCGCCTTGTCTGATACACAAAATGTGTGCGTAGCTATGGATTGTCAACAAAGTATTTACAATTGAAAGACAAAAATCAAAATAAAGGAGGAACGTTGTACATGGACGGAAGGACAAATGCCACAGGGAATATTGCCGGGTTTATAAACAGTTCACAACTAGGGTCTACAATTAAGCAACCAAACTGCGAATTTGAGGGGCGTGAAGGAAACCGTGTTTTTGTAGTTTCTATTAAAACAACATTTGCAGGGGACGAGTTGTTTATTAATTACCCTGTGAACCGAGTAGATACAAACAAGGTTACTATAAAACATTTTACCCAACCTTTTAGTAATAAATTAAACATCATAAGGATTTTTTGTTAGTTTATTTCGTTTAAATTTCCCTTATTTACTTTGCAGGCCAGTCATTGGGGTAAATCCCTGCCAACAAATGGTCGGAGGAGTACTTCTTCCTCGACGGAGCAGGTATACGTCTTTCTAATAGTACACATATAATAAGAAAAAAGAGTTTTTATTTGCTTTACTTTTCCATTATTAATAACTTGGTTTGTTTTATATAATGTTATTTATATTTGATGTAGAACGTTGATCGGGAAATACACCCGTCGAATGTTGATCAAATGACAACACCCTCGGGGCAATAGGTAGACCTGATTTGAATTGTACAATTAAAATATGTCAAAATGTTTTAGCATTATATTAATGTTTCAATGAATATTTTGGTTTCATTTATGTAATTTTCTAGTCTATGTTTTTGATGCAGGTCAGTTCCGTAAGGTCGGCCACACCAGGGTCCGCGCAATGGGTATACATATTTGTAATATTAAAAATATAATATGAATAATAATTTTTTTGATGTGTTTTCTCATGAATAGTTTTGGAATCGTTTAGGTGACTTTTACTATTTCTTTTATTAGGGTGTTGTTAGGGGCAGCACCCCGATATTAGCAGATCGGGGCAAATTGCCTATGACCATTGATCCAATGAGTGGATCGTGATCCTCGAGGTCACAGGTATAAGTCATTTCAATTGTACCAATATAATACGTAGCATAATGTTAATTTTGTTATGTATTTTTCATGTGTATACTGGTTTCGTTATAATAATGTAAACCGTGTTGTAATTTTACGAATCTATCATGATAGATATGTTACGTTAATATAAAATTTGGAATCTATCAATAGAGAACTCAGTAGTGATTTATATATGTTTGTTGCAGCCCACTAGTGAATCGCAGTATGAATCAACATCGCAAGATTTTCCGTTAGAACCTGAAGTGGCAGAGGTGCTTCACGATTACGAAAAAATTGGTGAAGCCAAAGACCCGCTAAAGATGGTAGAGAAATTGTTGAATAGATATAGTACGGAAATCCTTACTCTACTAATCCAAGTTCCGCAGACAAGCGCAATTACAGAAAGGATTTCATTGTTGGAACATAGATCTAATACCTTGCGAGTAAGTTGAGGAATCTTGAATCATAGAATAATTCGTTTAAATCTTTATAATGTTCTCTTTTATATGATAGTATTGAACGTATAAGACATGGTGTGTATTTACAGAATTATAAGGGACCACACAATAGTGGTCAAGGTGGTGTTGGCCCCAGCGAGGCTCGTGGAGAGACTTTGCATCACGACCAAACAACTCCACGTAGTACGAATCGTTCGCCATTGTTGTCGACTGAACAGTCGGAAACATGTTCCGAAACACCACGGACCCTCGCTGTGAGCGCAGCAGCTGCTACTGACCAACACACAATGGATCGTCCACAAGAAGGGGTCGACACCGAGTCCCCTATCAATTTTGATGTCTAAGAAGCTACATTTCCAGGATCTTCTCGTGTCAAAAGCACGGGAACACTGGAGACAACATTTTTGGTGGACGAAGATCTCGTCCCAATAAAGATAGCGAGGATCCCAGGTAAATAATCATAGTTGATCAGGTTAATTAGTGTTTATAATTTCATTGTAATATACCGATAAAATGTTTTTTATCAACTAATTATGATCATGGCATGATCGTTGTGTAGGAAACAATGTTTTCTATAAACATATGAATGACTTTTGCTTGGAGATCTTCGGGCCCACCATCCGAACAAGGTGGGATAGACAACCGAAACATTTAAAAGATGAACTCACTAATCGATTGGTTGGCCTGTTCGGGGACAAAACCTTCAGTCATGCCAATGTCTTGAAAAAGGCTTGTCAACATGTGAAGGTTGTCTGAGACCAATATAGGACACACCTCGAAAAAAACCAGAGGTATGAGCACCCACCAATGATTCCAGCAATGGAGTGGAGAGCTCTAGTGGAAGATGGAAAGGAGAAGGCTCTGAGAAGAGAAGGCAATCTAACACCAGGCACAGGGAGGTATGCAATACTTTCCGCAATGTAATTCTAAACCTTATTATCCTTGATTTCTATATCGAACTTGGAACATCTAACGTATTTCAACACTTGCATAGGCTATCAGACACATCAAAGGCCACAAAGGCAAGACTAGAAAAAATAGGTCAGCACAAGCTTGGCCCTGGTGGTTATTCGAATTTGGCGGCATGGATTGTAAGTTTCGAGAAACCAACAATGAATACAAATAATAAATTGAAAATTATTTTTCGTTTTATTGCACCGTAAAATGTTAATTAACGATGATAAGCAAATATCCAGGCCGATCGATTCAATGAAGTACCCACAGATGAAGACATGAAGCTTGGCTTCCAGGGAGGCTTTGGAGATGTTGTTGAATGTCGAAGAAGCTTATCTGGGCAAACACAGTCTTGTGGTACCAATCCATCCGGTGCACAGGTATATAGAATCTATATAGTTTAATGAAGATTTGTCGCTTGTGGAATATTTTCGTTACAAATACTTGATGCAAAATATTGACTCTATTTTTAATAGGAAAGCAATGATCCCATTAGTGTCGAGGAGGGACAACAACAAATCGATGATCAAGCTTTGAATCCTAGTAATGAATTTATTCATATGCTACAATTTTATGTATAGCATTGCAAATGGTGACCATTAATTGCAGTTCACCGTATTTCAACTGTAGAGCACGTAGAGGGTGAAACTGTACAGGTTGAGACTGGACAAGAACATCAACAACATGATTTGGTCACACCAGGTAAAAAAACACCTTCGTAATGAATTTTGTTAAATGAAAAACTTGTCATTACCATAGCAAAATATAACAATGTAACATTTTCACATTGTTGTAGCAAATCCGAACCCCTTGCCGAAAAATCCATGTCTAGAACAACAATCAACTAGGATATTGCAAACATCACCAAAAGCGCCTGCTAAAGAACCAAGAACTGGAAGAGAAAGTCCAGATGTAGATGGTCCTCTTATAGATTATGTACCACTGAAGAGAAGAAAAACTTATAAAAAGAAGGACGGGAAAAACGACGTCTAAATATTTTTGATAACAATATATCGTCCACGATTTTTGGTCTAATGAATGAATGAATGGTTCAATGAATGTTCTAATGTTTTAATGATTCAATGTAGTAAACTGTTACCTTCATTGAATTTCAACTTTTATTGAATGAATGTGTTGACTCAATGATTAATGAATGGTTTATTGAATGTTATCTTTTATTGAATGAATGTGTTGATCGACTGAAACGATGGTTTAGTGAATGTTAGCATTTATTGAATGAATAATGGATGAAAGTTCATGATGAAATATGGATGAATTTGCACATATTTGTTTTTTTCAAGTACATGCATTGGGTATGGGGAATTGAGAGTGATGTGAGGGGGGGGGGCATAAGAGCTTCCACCTTCACGTGGTTGGCCCTATTCAATAGAGAATATGAAATTATTCTCGAAACAAAGAGGAGCTCAATGAATGTCTACAATGCCGGCTTTCTACAACCCACTCGCGTGTCGTCTAAATTTTGTCAATTTCTTGGAGCTTGTTGTGATTTTTGGTTGCTCCTCATAACCAATTTCGAGTTTCCACATGATGAAATATGGATGAATTTGCACATATTTGTTTTTTTCAAGTACATGCATTGGGTATGGGGAATTGAGAGTGATGTGAGGGGGGGGGCATAAGAGCTTCCACCTTCACGTGGTTGGCCCTATTCAGTAGAGAATATGAAATTATTCTCAAAACAGAGAGGATCTCAATGAATGGCTACGATGCTGGCTTTCTACAACCCACTTGCGTGTTGTCTAAATTTTGACAATTTCTTGGAGCTTGTTGTGATTTTTGGTTGCTCCTCATAACCAATTTCCAGTTTCCACAACTTCAAAGGTTGAGTAAATGATGCACTGGAATCAATATCCTTAACCTTCTCTTTAATTTCCATGGAATCAATATCCTTAACCTTACATTAAACCCTTCCAAATTGGTATATTTACCATTCAAGGATGGCTTCTTCTGAAGCATGATATTTGCAACTAAGCTAGCATACATCGACAACAATTAGAGACATGTTGCTTGTTGTCAATGTTCATCTTTTTTTTAGGAATGCAACTTGACCATAATGGCTCCTCTTACGCTAGAGAATTAAAGTCAACAACAAATTAAAGAAAACATATAGTTTGCATCGAAAAAATAACAGGGTACGAACTGAACTGAGGAGATTCGAACCTGCGACCTATGTCTAGTCCCAAGGCTACCACCTTCAAGCTTGAAGTACAGCTGGAAATGGGCGACCACCTTCAAGCTCGATTCATTCTACATGCATTTATTTCACAATGGGAGATGGTGGGATACCACATTCAACCTTGATTCATTCTGTATGCATTTCACTATGCAATCGTCTCAGATTCTCGTTGCGTTTTCCGTCTATTAGATTATCAATTCAGTATGACCCATGCCCACCGTCCGAGGAGTGTTTTCGCGGTCTTGAGTTCCATCCTGAAAATGGTGACGATTCATTCTATTACGTTTCCCTTAAGCTGCAATATGGCAAACTCATAGTTCACTATCAAGATTTCTTTGACTGTCACATTTGTTAGACAAACCTTCATAGTGAACTATGAGTTTGTCATTTGCAGTCGAAGGGAAACGTAATACCATGAATCGTCAACCATTGCCAGGATGAAACTGAAGACCACAGAAACACTCATTGGACGACAGACGTGGGTCATATTGAATTGATAAACTAATTGATGGAAAACGCAATGGGAATCTGAGACGGTTGCATAGTGAAATGCATGTAGAATAAATGAAGAGTGGGGTGTCGAGAGAAATGGTTTTGGGACGTCATATGAGAGGAAATTGCAACGGGAATTGATTGATAAGGTCAATCTTGAAGGTGGTATCCTTGGGACTAGACATAGGTCATAGGTTCAAATCTCATCTAAATATTTTTTATAACAATATATCATCCACGATTTTTGGCCTAATTAATGAATGAATGGTTTAATGAATTTTCTAATGTTTTAATGATTCAGTGTAGTAAACTGTTACCTTTACTGAATTTCATCTTTTATTGAATGAATGTGTTGACTGAATGATTAATGAATGGTTTATTGAATGTTATCTTTTATTGAATGAATGTGTGGATCGACAAAAACAATGGTTTAGTGAATGTTAGCATTTATTGAATGAATAATGGATGAAAGTTCATGATAAAATATGGATGAATTTGCACATATTTGTTTTTTTCAAGTGCATGCATTGGGTATGGGGAATTGAGAGTGATGTGAGGGGGGGGAGGGGTCATAAGAGCTTCCACCTTCACATGGTTGGCCCTATTCAGTAGAGAATATGAAATTATTCTTGAAACAGAGAGGAGCTCAATGAATGGCTACGATGCTAGCTTTCTACAACCCACTCACGTGTCGTTTAAATTTTGACAATTTCTTGGAGCTTGTTGTGATTTTTGGTTGCTCCTCATAACCAATTTCGAGTTTCCATAACTTCAAAGGTTGAGTAAATGATGCACTGGAATCAATATCCTTGACCTTCTCTTTAATTTCCTTGGAATCAATATCCTTAACCTCAAACAAATATAAGTGAACAAAAGAAAATGCAAGAAAGAGATTAAACTTGCAAAATATAACACTTGTATTAATAAATTCAAAAAGAGAGAGTAATGTTCATGGGCCTCTTCGAGAGGATGAGCTCCTTTGAGCAAAGCTTCAATACAATACCAATCTTTGACAAAACAATATACATCCTTCTAGCACTATAAATAGTTTCTTAATAAACAAAACCCTAACTACATGCAATCTCAAAATTAATGACTACCAACCACCTACTGGTTCTTATTTAAAAAAAATGAGCCTTTTACATTAAGTAACTACCCATTAACTATCTAATGAGCCTTATTCAAAGAATATGATCTCATACATGAATATACAAACTCCTTAGTATACCAAATTAGAGAATTTAGGTAGAATACCTTGACACAATGGAAGCACACTACCAACCATCTCTTTGTGACGAATATGCCACAATGTTACATAAGCATAGGGATTAGAGAACATGTATTCAATATGAAAAGTTTTATTTTAGAAATGTTTTTTTTTTTTAAATGTATTGACCGATGCCCATAGGGTAATTTCAGACGCCTTTGCCATGCTTCTGACGGCTCGAAACATTGGATCTACCTTTTTTGTATGGTATGGGGGTAGCGTAACCGACGATTGAACCGACGCCATCAAGGAAGGGACGTCGGAATGTGTGCTACATATTCGATGGCAAAAGGATGATATCCGACCAATATTGGAAGTTAAAGTTGTCGGTTATTCTGACTACCTGTCAAGCTGGAGGAAGTTGGATCACCGGTGAGGTAGGGGCATCAAATATCCGACGTTTACAACTTTGTCGGATTTTAGCTGATATGCCACCGACGGTAAAAAAAGACTGGCCTTGTCGGATGAGCGACCATAGGTTGTAGAAAATTTGACTTTTTCACCGTTGGATTTTGGGTAAAAAAAACTTAGTGACACAACCCAAGATGCGACATATTGCCCAAGATGTGAAATTTGACGTTCATCAAGTTTTATGTCTCATTGTGGTGTTTATCAAGGGTTACATTGCATTGTGGCGTTCATTAAGGGTTATGTCGCATTGCGATAATGCCCAATATGTAACACATATGCCGACACAACCCAAGATGTGACATATTCACAATGTGAAATTTGACGTTCATTAAGGTTTGTGTCGCATTGTGTTGCATTGTGGCATTCATCAAGGGTTATGTCGCATTGCGACAATGCCCAAGATGTCAAATTTGATGTTCATCAAGGTTTATGTTTCATTGTGATGTTTATCAAGGGTTACGTTGCATTGTGGCGTTCATCAAGGGTTATGTCGCATTGCGACAATGCTCAATATGTGACACATATGGCGACACAACCCAAGATGCGACATATTCACAATGTGAAATTTGATGTTCATTAAGGTTTGTGTCTCATCATGATGCTTATCAAGGCTTATGTTGCATTATAGTGTTCATCAAGGGTTATGTCGCATTACGACAATGTCCAAGATCTGAAATTTGATGTTCATCAAGGTTTATGTCGCATTGTGATGTTTATCAAGGGTTACGTTGCATTGTGGCGTTCATCAAGAGTTATGTCGCATTGCGACAATGCTCAATATGTGACACATATGGCGACGTAACCCAAGATGCGACATATTCACAATGTGAAATTTGACATTCATTAAGGTTTGTGTCGCATTGTGATGCTTATCAAGGCTTATGTTGCATTGGGGCATTCATCAAGGGTTATGTCGCATTGCGAAAATGCCCAAGATGTGAAATTTGATGTTCATCAAGGTTTATGTCGCATTGTGGTGTTTATCAAGAGTTACGTTGCATTGTGGCTTTCATCAAGGGTTATGTTGCATTGCGACAATGCCCAATATGTGACACATATGCCTACACAACCCAAGATGTGACATATTCACAATGTGAAATTTGACGTTCATTAAGGTTTGCATTGTGGCGTTCATCAAGAGTTATGTCACGTTGCGACAATGCCCAAGATGTGCAATTTGACGTTCATCAAGGTTTATGTTGCATTGTGATGTTTATTAAGGCTTATGTTGCATTGTGGCATTCATCAAGGGTTAGATGCGACATATTCACAATGTGAAATTTGACGTTCATCAAGGTTTATGTCGCATTGTGATATTTATGAAGGGCTAGGTTGCATTGTGGCGTTCATCAAGGGTTATGTTGCATTGCGACAATGCCTCTGATGTGAAATTTGGCATTCATCAAGGTTTATGTCTCATTGTGATGTTTATCAAGGGTTATGTTGCATTGTGGCATTTATCAAGGGTTAGATGCGACATATTCACAATGTGAAATTTGACGTTCATCAAGGCTTATGTCGCATTGTGATGTTTATCAAGGATTACGTTGCATTGTGACATTCATCAAGGGTTATGTTGCATTGCGAGAATTCCCAATATGTGATACATATGCCAACACAACTCAAGATGCGACATATTCACAATGTGAAATTTGACGTTGATCAAGGTTTGTGTCGCATTGTGATGTTTATCATGGCTTATGTTGCATTGTGGCATTCATCAAGGGTTATGTCGCATTGCGACAATGCCCGAGATGTGAAATTTGATGTTCATCAAGTTTTATGTCACATTGTGATGTTTATCAAGGGTTATGTTGCATTGTGGCATTCATCAAGGGTTAGATGCGACATATTCACAATGTGAAATTTGACGTTCATCAAGGTTTATGTTGCATTGTGATGTTTATCAATGGTTAAATTGCATTGTGGCATTCATCAAGGGTTAGATGCGACATATTCACAATGTGAAATTCGACATTCATCATGTTTTATGTCACATTGTGAGCGCATCCAACCAGCGAGTGAGGGGACATCCAGATGAAGATTCTTGAATGTTCCATTAATGACGAGAGAAGGAAGGCATCCAGGCAGGTTAATGCATGTAATGCATGGTGGCATGTCGTGGGCTCTCGTGTTGAGGAACCTCCAACATGTGCCGCCCAATTGTCATGGTGACACCCGCATCCAGGGATATTTAATTAATTATTGAATTACAATTAATTAAGTAATTATTATATTTTTTAATTATTGAATTAGAATTAATTAAGCAATTATTATATTAATTTTGTTTACTAAAATATAATTAAATAAAAGTTTTTGTAATATATTATTATATTATAAATAATTAAATTATTTTATTTTATTAAAAATTATTATCCAAAAACATTTTTAACATGTCAAATATATCATAATGTTAATAAATATCTCAAAAATATATCAGAATATTACACATATCTCCAATCTTAATAAATTGATAATGTTAATTAATTATAATATAATAATTAATTATGTAAATAACAAATAATTATTTAATATATTATTAATTATTTAATTTATTAATATTAATATTAACTAAATAACAATATTAATTCCTTAATTAATATTATCATTCACAAAATTATTTTATAATTATTTTGTTTAATTACTTATTATAAAATAATAGTAGTGTTTAATTAATAATATTGTTTAATTAAACAATATTATTAATCAAACAATTAAAAATATGGATTTCATTAAAATCATTAAATACTATTAATATATTAATGTTTTTAATTACATAATCATTCATTAACTAATTAACTAATATTATTATTAACTGAATAACTATAATATGAATTAAATTATTTTATAATTATTATGTTTAATTATTTATTATAAAATAATAATATTGTTTAATTAAATAATATTATTAATCAAACAATTAAATTATTTATTTCATTAAAATTATTAAACAATATTATTCTATTAATATTTCAGAGATATGTGTATGCGCACACCGGTTACTAGCAACAACAACATTAATAATATTAATGTGTCCGAATACGCCGATATGCGTAAATGGGGCACATACTTTTCATATTAATGTTTTTTCCTATACTATGTGTCCCATTTACACCTATCGACATATTCGAACACATTAATATTATTAATGTTGTTGTTGCTAGTTAATTATTAGTAATTAAATGTGTGTATTCTCTTTGTATTGTATTGCTTAAAAATCCTACTTAAAGATTTCAAGGATAAACTTTTTTTGTCATTATGCGTGTGTGCTTGGTTTAACCATTATACTTACTAGCAACAACAACATTAATAATATTAATGTGTCTGAATACGCTGATAGGCGTAAATGGGACACATACTATAGGAAAAAACATCAATATGAAAAGTATGTGCCCCATTTACGCCTATCGGCGTATTCAGACACATTAATATTTTTTTGTTTATTATATGTTCGTAAACTTTTTTTATTTTTGTATTATATGAAGCAAGATATTAGAATTTCATGTTTCATATAGTTATTCTAAATATTGTTTAAAAAAAACCACTTTTATTTTTATTATTATGATTAATAAAATTAAAACGTCATATAATTTCTTTTTTATATATAAAGTAGGACTTCAAATTTCAATCCTCAATCATTAATGTCATCCTCATTTGAATTTTGAAATTATAAAGACGCTAAAGATTGATGCAATGGAATTCAAATTTGGATTTTGAATTTGTGAACCCGCCCATCTAGGATTAGAGTATTGTTCCATCCGGCAACTATGTGCCAAGCTTTGTCCAAAATACAGCCCCAAATGGAATTCTGAGTTGTGTTCCAAATACTCTGTTACAATGCATCCATAGCTTGTATGAGTCATCCTTCTTTATGGGAACTTTGTGTAAACAAAGGAGAGAAATGGTCTCCACTACGAACACTGGACGATGAGGCCGAATTGAGAAGCCTAATGTTTTACTATGCATAAGTTGAAACTCTCTGGGAATCAAGCAGTTGCAATCTTATAATTGATTATGGCATCAGATTGCCTGTTTTCCTATTCTTTTCCTGCCACCAGAACAATGTATTCAAATGTTCCACAATGTGATTGGTAGATCGATTGCTGAGTTACCGCTTCCAGAAAGCGTCCATATGATGTAGATTTAATTAGTTGATGAGTTGCAAGACTATACTGATCTTCAATAAAAGGCATGGCGAGATGTGGATCATATGATGAAATTTTCTAGCAAAGAAAGAAAAATATTTGTTGAACAAATGGGCAGGAAGCGGATGAATTCTTTTTGTATGCATCGGCCTTCTCCATACTTCAATGCTAGAATGTTAGTCAGCTTACATTCGACTGCCTTTTGGAAACTCTCATGGTCACCATGCCAATGCCCTTCACAAAACAGATCTGGTTCTCTTATCGATTTCATGATCATGCAGATATTGGGTTGGCTTACATGTATTTTGAGAAGATATACAAGCCCATCCTGTTGGTGTACTATCTGGTTCTACCCATGCTATGGCGACATCCCCAGAATGTAGAGCTGGGTAGAGTCAAAGTGGCTCACTATTGTGCAACTGTAAGCTTTTATATTCATCCCAAAATGCATTTGATAGAAACAATATGACTTATGCATAAAATATTATATTGGAATTGGGAGGATGACTTGTGTTTATAGATGTGCATGTGCAGATTGAATCCATAGAGGTTCAGTGGGAAGGAGGAAAACACAAAGAGGGAAGATATAAAAACATTGGTGTAGAAATTGTGGGACATTTACAAGGACCCCTCTCTTGATCACTTGGGATCGGAAGACACCACTCTAGATCCAATTTCGGAGGAGTAGAAAAAATCAAATAATCTGCAACATGTGGCTACCAACTCTTTCCTTGGATGCCAACGCCCCCAAACTTGATGCCCACTCCGCCTACAGCATAATAGATTTACAGTTTTCCAAAAGTATGTATTGTAAGTATATCATAATCCACCAGTGTAAATTCTGTATATATTAAAAAATATAACAATGGATGTTGTACTAACAGTTATTGATTGTAAAGTAACATAATTATTGTGTAAATATACAAATTGTCATTCATTTGTATGATTCAGTGACAAATATTGATAGTAAAGTAACATAACAAGAAAAAGCTGCGTTGCAGGCATATCCCTGCCAAAAGAATGTTGGAGCAAAAAAGGATAAGCCATGGGTCACGTGCGGTGCAATTATGTGGCTGTGAGAGAACAGTTTATTGAACCAATAGTGATGAATAGTGGAGGAAAAATATACAAACATTGGAGCACTAATTTAAAAGCCTCCATCAATTATTGCAAAATCTGCCGAGGAATGATGAATGAATAACAGAGGCAAAGTATAGGAGTAGGGCACTAATGTAAAATCCTATGACCATTATTACAAAATATGCCGAGGAATGGAGCACATGTGCTAACCAACAAGCATCAGAACACACTATTTTAGAATCCTTTGATGAATACATCGAGGTAGCATTATAATAGGGGTATTGATTCAGATACCATTCAACTGTTGAGGGCCAATTGGGTGTCAATTAGGCCAGCAGGAATTCATGAAATGAGAGATCTTGCAAAGGTAGCAGATTCAGTGAATGGAATTTTTCTTGTTTAGCATCCTTTTAAAGGAATTGCTATCCTTTGTTGTATCTTTGTTTGTTTTCTTTTTAATGTTGCTTTGAGTGTGACCTGGTCCCTGAGATATTGTTGGTACCCCAACAACCCGCCTTTAAATTTTCACAAAAAATTTAGGGTCCCCCATTTAAATTTGTAAATACATTGTTTTGATTGCTTTTCATTTGCTTTGTGTGGTTTCATTGCTTGTTTTGATGGTATCATTTTTCTCATATGCTTGGTATTTTTTTTATTGAATCTTTCACTTAGCTTTCATGAGATGAGCATTGACAATTCACTTGTGATTTGGATGGTTTGGGGTCATGAATGTTCTTAAACACTTGCATGTGCATATTTGACATCATTTGAGTTGATTATATCCTTTGCTTTCAAATACATTGTGTTAGCTTCACAAATATTTTGATCTTCAAATTCATCTATTAATATTTGAGTATTATTGCTAATTGAAATCAATTAATTGAAAATTTAATTTTACAATTTCAGTCTTCGCCTTAAAAGATTATAAGTTAATTTGGATGATTTATCAAATATTATGAACATTAAATTTTCTTTAAAAAGTTATGATTTTGTTCATAATTTTTGTATTACTTGATGAAGCTAAGATAATCCTAATCACATTCATTTAATAGTATTCCATTTTTAACTTGTGTAAAAGTATATATAAAGGTTTTGGTGTAAAGAAAAAAATATTTTACCTTTTTCATGAATTGAAGCTCTTTTTAAATATTTTTAATATTTTTATAATCTTCATCAAATTTCATATTCTAAAAAAGAGGTTAAAAAAAATTAACTTAATAATTTTATCATTAATTAAATTTATGAAATTTATCATATCTATAAAGATTTTACAAAAGCAAAGGAGATTTTTCTCGTTAAAATAATCTTCTGATGAGAATATGAACACTGGAATGATATTTATGTTTCATCCCATTCCTTCTATAAAGGTCAATTAGTACGAGATCTATCTAGATATTAAACATGAGAATCTTAAACTATAGTAGAGACTTATGGATTTAAAACTAGCGCATATGTTTAACTAGTGTATTTATATTCCATTATTATAATAGAGCACCAAGCTATGGCTTTAAAACTGGCTCATATGCTTAACTAGTGTATTTATATTAATAGAGTAAATATCATATACCTTATAATTAAGTAATTAATGTTTGGAAAATATATCATGGATTTGAAATATCAATATGACAATATGATGGTACATAAGCGCATATAATAAATTTATAACATAGAGTGTAACTCTATTTGTTAAAGAAAAATAATGATGAAAAAAATCCATAATCAGATCATAAAAATTGAAGTGTATCTATTATACTAAGGGCTGGTGCAAGCTAATGTTGGCCACTCATGATGCATTAGTTGCAATGGACTTATGGAAAAATGAAAATCTGAACGTCAAAAAGCAATATTATAGCTACCTACACAACTTTTTGGAATATGATGTAAGAAGAGTAAACGTGGAAAATCAGATTACCTTCCAGAATATATAACTATTATTTATGGAAATTAAGTATAACTCCCAAAAAATGGGGTTAACCTAAGGTTGGTATGCTATTTTTTTAAGAAAACATAATGAATATGTTTGCGTTGGGCCCCAGGTTTGGTATGCAAATGGTGGAATTTTGTGAAAACAATTGTATAGAGTCATAGATAACAAGCCGTTCTAGTGCAGAGCTATTTTTCCATATTTATTTATGTTAATTTTATTTATTTTTTAAATTAAGGAAGTTAGCCAAGCCCTAAAATGACTAGGTCGAGCATTGGGCACCGACATCATGGTCTTAACATAATCAATGAACCTTTTTTTTTTTTTAGGATGTAGGTCTTTCTGTGTACTTGTGTGAGTTATTTTCCATTTTCAAAATAGGTGAGCCAACCAAAAGTTATAGCCGGAAGAAATAATCTATTTTTTCTATAATATTGACGTTAATCCAATTAAAATTAAATAAAATATAAAAAAAATAATAGAATTTATAAAAAATTACATATTCAGAATCTGCACACATAGTTCTATAAGTGTGTGCAATTTCATTAGCAGTGGACAAGTGTAGCATATGCAGAATCATGCTCAAAATAGAAGAAGTTATAGAATAAGATGTATTTTGTTATAACAAATTCCAAGCCACTTGGTTTGGCAACCCGAACATAAAACCAAAGCGGCCAAGTCATCCACCACGTTGGTGGGAAAGGTATTGCCTGCCAAAATTTAGAAATTTAAACGACGCGTACGCGTTATTTTAAATACACGTGCACGCACAAATAGTGTGTACACGCTATTTAGTGCATACGCGCTAATAACGCATGCACGCATTTGTTTACTAATCCGAAATGTAGTTTTGTTTTCATCTTCATATATCTCAAACCCCCCATACCACCCCTCTCCCTAACTCTAATCCTCCTCCTCTCCCTTGCATGTTCCTGTCCCTCCCTAACCCTCCTCTCCTCCACCACATTTCAACCACTCTCTCTCTATCTCTCCCCCTTCAATCCTCCTCTATCTCCTTATCTACCTGAACTTCATCTTCTTCTCCCTCTCCCTCCCCTCTACCTAAACTTATTCTCCTTCTCACTCTCCTTCCTATATCCACATCCCTAACCATAACCATCATCCTCTCTCTCTCACTCATCCCATCTCTTCCTAAGCCCCCTCCTGCCCCTCCCCCTCCCCCTACTCTCACTATCTGATTAACCATGATTCCCTCTCCCCCTAACCCTCATCTTCTCACTCTCTCTCTACTTAACCTTCCTCACCATTTTCTCCCCCCTATGTCCCTATCTCTCTCTCCTTCTCCCTCTTTAATCTTCCTCTCTCTCTCTCTCACTACAAGGGAGGTCGACAGAGGTTTCCCGCAAATTGGCATTTTATACTGCCCCTAAACCAATGCTCAAGGATTTACTGAGAAGTGTAGGGAGGAGGAGGATGACTTGGCCTTCAAGAAACCTTAGGGGATTATCGATAGAGAAGACAAATACAGGAAAATGAGGCTTAATAGAGATAATTTCACTGATATAAATGATTCCTTCACCATGGGTGACAAGACCCTCGATGTCACTATCTAGAATTATGTTGATATCATGCAGTAGAGTCCCTCAAGAGGGAAAAGGAAGAAACCCTAAGGCTAGTTGTGAAGAAGCACCAGGAAGAATATGAACATAAGGTGAAGGATAAATATGGGGTCACTTAGGTCCCACTGGTGCAACTTTCCTAGAAGTGAAGGAATCGATGGGACCAAGCTCAGGATTAGGACAATGCTGCGAAGAAGTCAAAGACTTCGTTGGACTGGGATGCCCCTAATTCCACTCATTGGATTAGCAGGTGGGATGGTACACCTACTAAATGAAGGATGAATAGTGATGTGAC
Source organism: Larix kaempferi (assembly GCA_027924585.1). Lineage (NCBI taxonomy): Eukaryota > Viridiplantae > Streptophyta > Pinopsida > Pinales > Pinaceae > Larix > Larix kaempferi. Next base: position 3,246,046 of record BSBM01000013.1, read on the forward strand.
TTTGGGCATTGATTGGCGTAAAATATTAGCAAGTGGGATGCTACACCTACCCCAGGAAGGGTTAACAGTGATATGACTCCTAAGTATCTACCAAGTGATTAACTGCTCAAATAGAAGATTAAACGGTTCCTTGGTAAGAATGTAAACCTAAAACGCTGGAAGCTGAACGGTCTTGCTACCTGTTGGCATTCCTCTAGCCATGTGAAATATGTAAATGTTCTATGCTAGGAGGGATAGGAGGAAGCAGCCATAGAAGGGAGTAAAGGAGAAGCAGTGTAAATATGAGAAGTAGAGCCATTGTAGTGACGTTTGGTTCTTGATTATGACAATGTATAGGTTGGGATTCAAGTAGTAGTGCATGGCCCTATTAATGTAATTTGGAGCGGCATGAGTAATGAATACAAAATTTCATACATTTCTTTATTCCCGTTAGTTGCACAATGTTTGTATTTATTATGTGTCTCTATTCTTGTATAGATTGAATTGGTTGTTGGTTCAATGGTAGTTTTGTTGTCCATCTTTGTAGCAGCTTATTTGCTACGTTACCCTTTTCTCTCTCTCCTTAACCATCTCTCTCTCTCTCTCTCTCTCTCTCTCTCTCTCTCTCTCTCTCTCTCACACACACACACACACACACACACACACAGAACATGTCACCCTACCTCGCCCATAACGTTCAAGCAACTTGTACCTCAACCGACCACAGAGAGGGTGATCAAATCCATTGTATGAATTTTAGTAAGGATATAAATTTAGGTCAAAATATCTCTCTCTCTCTCTCTCTCTCTCTCTCTCTCTCTCTCTCTCTCCCCTTAACCTTCCTCCTCCTCTCTCTCTAAACCTCATCTCCCATCTCACTCTTTATCATTATTTGGTAAACCTTCTCTCTCTGTACTGCACAAAATCCTACAAAGAACTCATACAAGGGGATCATGTGTTGGTTTGAGGACTTGTTTAAGGCTCTTACACATTTGAATATTCAACAATATCATGATGTATTTCGTTACTGATCCATGTTTGAGGCCCTATGGCCCATCTTTGGTATGAAAACCACGTGTATCCAAATTTGATGCTAAAGAATTCTTAGAGAGTTTTTGTGTTACAGTTTACAAGAATTGCTCATGGTGATTGAGCTCGAGAAGTGGTTTTTATGGCCTAAGGCCCAAATGATCTCTCTCTGTCCCCCCCATCTATCTCCCTCCTTAACCCTCCTCTCTCTCTCTCTCTCTCTCTCTCTCTCTCTCACACACACACACACACACACACAGAACACCTAACCATACCTCACCCATAACGATCGAGCAACTTGTACCTCAATCAACCATAGAGAGGGTGAGGGAATCCATTGTATGCCTTTCAACAAGTATACCATTGTATGCATTTCAACAAGTATACAAATTTCAGTCAATCTCTCTCTCTCTCTGACACACACACACACAAAGAGTCTCTCTCTCTCTCTCTCTCTCTCCACTTAAAATTCCTCCCCCTCTCGCTCTAACCCTCTTCACCCATCTCACTCTATCATTATTTGGTAAACCTCCTCTATTTTTAGTGCAAAGATCCCCACTCATTACACCCATATCCCATTTAAAGGCCTAAAAGGGTTCAATTAATGTTTAAACCCCATGTTTCACCCTTCACCATGTTTAGGTGTCAACACCCATTTCTAGTGCACAATACTTACGCATGGCCCTTATATCCCACTTGGATGCCTACAAAAAACCCTTACAAAAGACTCTTGTCTTGGTCCATGGACTTAAAGAAAATAATTCCAAGAAGTTTCAACAATATCTCTAGGCACGTAAAGTTTCCTTCCTTGACCATGGTCAAGGCCCACAACCCATCCTTTTTAAGAAAAACCTTCTAATGGCATCCATATCAAACTTTGATTGTAAATACCCCTTAGAGAGGGACCATGCCATTATTTTCACATGTTGTTGATGGCTATTGAACCAAAGAGACTATGTTTAATCCCCAAGTATGAAGTGTTTTCCTCCCCAAACCATGGCACTTGAGCTTGAAAAGGTTAATTTATGGTTGAAGCCCTTTGTTCCCCCTAGGCATGTTTAGGCCTATAGACCCATTCCCAATTCATGAAACCTACTCATATTGAATGTATCCCACTAACATAGTAAGCAACGCTATCCATGGCATCGACAAACATTCATGACGTGGGTCGAAGACACAATCTTGTTTAAGGCATGCGATGTAGCCTAATCATGGTATATGTATCCCTCTACATTTGCTAGAGGTACCCCACAAGGGTTATGTGTGGAGGTTTGAATATGCATTCAACATCGTATCCTAAGAATATTCATTATTTGTAGGTATTTTTCATGGTGCTTGAGCCTGAGAAGCTTCATTTAAGGCATGAGGAGCTTCTTGTTGTCCCTATATCTTGGTCAGACCTTGACACCCATTTTTGGTTCGCAACTAGCATAGTCATGGAACAAATAACACACTTGAAGTTGACTAATACCCTATAGATTTCATATGTGGTGGTTCAGGGACTCATTCATGGTGTTTGTGCCTAAGAAGCAAGAGTTAGTGTTGGAGGCTCTTGTTTCCCTCCACTAGCCATGGTTAAGGAGCCAAGATAAATCCTTGATGCCCAAGACATCATAATGGCAGCCGTATTCAATTCATATGCAAAAACTCCTTGTAGAGGGCTAGTGTCATGGCCTTTATGTTTTATTGACGATGCATGAGGTCAAGAAATTTCAATTAAGGCTCAAGTGGAATTCAATTGAGCTCAGTATGCTTCAATAATATCTCGAGGAACCTGTTTTCATTCTTTGATGATGTTCAAGGCCTTGCAAAATTTCCATGGTCTTGCATGGTAGTCTAAGGATGCATTCATTGCATTTGATCTTGACAAAATATGTTTCGGGTATAAGATTTTTATTTCCCTCCATAAACCATGGCCAAGGGCTTGAGGCTATTTTTTTTCTACCAAGACTAGGGTTAAGGGCCCAAGAGCCATCCACAGTGCATAAAGCATGTTAGGGATAATCTATATTGGACAACTAATGGTGTCCATGTGCCCAACAAGAAAATATTAATGATAAAGGCTCTTGTTTAATACTCGTACATGATTCCCAATACATTGTAATGACACTCGCATTCAAATTTGATTCCAAAGACACCTTATAGAGGGCTCACGTTGTGGATTTTAGGTTTTGTTCATGGCACTTGAGGTTGAGATGGTCAATTAGAGATTAAATCCCTTGTTTCAATTTACAAAACCTACTCATGTCTCATGTATCCCACTGTTGTGACCACAACACCCCCCTAGGGAAAATCCAAGGGCCCCTTACAAATATTTTTGAAAGCTGGACTTACGAGAGGTTTTTTTTGTATTATTTCCTTACTCGGCCATGTTTGAGGCCCTATGGGCCGTATTTGTTGTGAAAAACACCCATATACAAATTATTTAGGGCCCAGGGTCCAAATCATTTTATCCCCATATCATAGTTCATGAGCTATGAAATGTTCATTTAGGTCTCAATCCTCTTCTTCCACCCTCTAAGCATGTTTACATTTCAAATCCCGTGTGCTGTTGCACCGGGCGTGACCCTTGCAGGTATGACGTGGGATGCTACTACTCTGCCCTTAACCCCATGATCTATTTCTCTCTAAATCTCCCATATCCCATCTCTCTCTCTCTCTCTCTCTCTCTCTCTCTATCTATCTATCTTTATCTACCTCTCACTCTCCCTTCTACACTACATCCCTTAACCCCTAAACCATTGAACCATTCAACCTGTAATCCCACAACCCTAACTCCTAAACAACCTAACCCACAATCCTTAAAGTCCAAATACCTAAGACCTTAAACCTTAATTCCTAAACCCTTAAATCCCTAGAAGCCTTAAACCCCCTCTATTTAGCCATTCATTTATCCACTTTTGAAGTATAGTCCAATGTATGCAAATATTCTTGAAGTATTGAACGTGTGGCATTAAATGGTGTAAACGTTGGCCAATTAATGATGTAAACATTATGTAGGGGTGCATGCACATTTTTTAGCATGTACGTGCTAACGACGTGTATGCCCTACAAACATGCGTGCGCAGTTATAAACATGCATGTGCGCTCCTCCTTCTAGTTAAAAATAACATATTTTTCTGTTCCCGGGAATGCTACCAAAAACCATGGGATTTTCACTTAGTTCGTGGGTTTAAGCTCTTCCAAGTTTCTTATTGGCTCACATTCATTAATATTTTGGACACTCATTGATCTATTGGACAACAACTCACTCTTGGAATCTAACAAACATCTTCAGTGGTCTTGGAATCTAGTGGATACATTCAAGCTACCAGTTTCCATTGCATGTGGAGATCATTTCAATAGGTATGGTGAATTGTAAATAACTGTTTTCATTCACAAGATTTGAGATTCTTTCATGCCTTTGTGTTTTATCATATGCCTACAGCAATATCCATGCATAGACAACAATTAATTTGACAAGAAGAATTCCCACGTTCACATCTAAAAAAAACTCATATTCACTAGACAAGATGAAGTATGCAATGTAAACCAATAATTATTTCCATGAATATATTTTGATTTCACACAAGGATGGCATGTATTAGGTTCTCTCTTGAGACTCTTCAATTTGAATAAATCCTAAGAAGCAATCATGGGAGAGGGTCATATTGAATAGTTCATGGCATTTTGTCCATGCTCTCCTCTTCATTCTACGTTTATCATAATGTTTCTTTAATATCGTGCCTTTGAGCTTGACTACTTGCCTCTACCTCATTGAATTCTCATTCCTTGGTGGAATTTGCAACCTCCTCGTTGTGTAATTAGTAAAATTATTCTCTTTATCTTATTTGATGTATAAAAACTATCAAACTATTCCCAAGACATCCCTAGGCATCTCTGTTGTAGGGTGTTATTACCAAATTTTTATGAATTCATGGCTAGGCAAGACACTAGTTTCTCCATTCTACACTTGACCAACCATCATCTATATTGATCGTAATTGTAAGGGATAATTATGTTTATCTGATGACTTAGATGGGAAATAAATTTAGAGTGATAACCAAGCACCATGTTGTGTCTAACCTCATAGGTAATGCACCTTATTACATGTAATGTCATCTCATCCTAGGGCGTTGGAAAGGAAGAATATTTTAGTCCCCTTCTTGTGACTTCCACTACTTTTTGAACACAAAGGAAGTAATTTTATTCGTGAGCTTCAATTATGTTCTTAAATGATTGTTGCAATAGTTTTAGTCTTATGTCCTGGGAGATAGTGCTAGTCCTATAACTGTAATAACTGCAAACACATGAATACTTTGTTGTACACTTGAGTTCTCAACTCGGTCTAGACACTTGAGTTCATGACTTGGATTAGACATGCTTGAGTTCTCAACTTGGAAAACAGTTTGATTTAGTTTTGCATGGGAGACTCTATTTAGATAACTTGATAACTGAAGATTCACGTGACTTCAACTTTGCATGTCTTACATAACTTGCTATATCATTTCAATATACATAATTTGCTATACATGATAAGGAAGGTAGTTTTTTATGTATCTTTGATAGTTTTTTTCTTTGATAATTATGAAACCCCTAGGATACCATATTATTTCCATCTGAACCCTATCCTAGGATAATTTACCTATCCTTAGCATACTACACCCTAACTCCTTCCTTAGATACATTGTCTAACACAAATAAGCCAACATAGTTTGTAGTTGTATGTGTTAATTTGTAAAGTGGTAAGTTATGTTGGAATGTGTCAATTTTTTTGTATAATGGAACTAATATCTTATTTTTTGCTTCTATTGCAGGGGTAGACCTCATAGTTTTGTTAAAGAGACTTTTGGATATGGGAAACTCATGTAACAGAGCAAAAAAATATAGAAGGAATCTTCCCATTGAAAAGGTCAATGACGTAAGAGAAAAGGCCAGGTTGGAAATGGAAAGAGTGATACATGGTCCAATCATTGCCAATGATCTTGCCACTGATCCTAACACAGTTGTTGACATGATAGCCTCTAGTTCAGAACCACAGGTAAAGCGGTTGCGCCCAACGAACCCAACTCAAATTCCAACATCAACACAATCTCCAATGAACAATCCATCAACGAGTCATGTTGAATTTCCTCAAGGCACAGGTATAGTGCAGGTATATTGGGATATGTTGCGTGTGTAGAGATGGACATACAAGCAGTGATTAATTTTCAATCTCCCCAAGAATATCACAGCCATGTCGAGCACACTCCCAATGTGGCCCAATGTGTGAACGAAGCACCTCAACAAACAAGCTCTGGTATTCATGTCTCATGTCCACCTTCCCTAGCTTGACTGTCCAGTGTAAGAAGAAGAACTCCTAGACGTATTCATTTGGATGAAAGTTCTCTATCAGGCCTTGAAGGTAAGTTTCCAAAATGCACTATCGAATGGCAATGCAACAAAATTGTAAAGGAATATTTTGAATCGAAAGGTGATGCAGGTAAATGTTAATTATTTCTATGTTTGTTAAAGTCACATTGTTTAGTTGTTGTTAGGAGAATTTTGGGCATAAAGATAGTTAAAAGTTTAGAGGCTAGTAATCATATTGTTAGAAATCTCCAATCTAAATTTAATGCGATTAGGGAGACATCTTGTACAAAATATCTTTGTGCAGCTGTAATATCCCAAGAAAAGACTATTTTATTTTATTGTCAATTATTGTTATGAACCTAATTATTGTTGGACAGGTGTTGAGTTAAAAAGAACTCTAGAAACACCCATGTGGTTATTTTGAGTGTTGAGCAAGTAAGCTCTGAATAGCACCAAATTATCAAAAGATGTGAGCAAGTGAGCTCTGGAGCCAAGTGGGATCTAGAAGCACTATTAGTTGAGCCAAGTGGGCTCTGGAAGAACTATTAGTTGAGTAAGTGTTGAGATGATATGCTCTGGAGCACTTAAACTCATATTGATTAACTGATGTTGATCTGAGAGCTCTGGAGCATCAGTAATCCATTGATTATTTACTTTAATATTCAAAACTGTTATTATTTTATTTTTTCTAATTGACTGGGACTACCACTCAAAGAGGGGTTGAGCATGCGAGAGTCTATTCTGGTCAATAGATGATAACTAAAGATACAACTAGTTGTTAGGTGAGTAAAAGTCTAATTTTATTATTTAATGATTAAAATAAATTGTGAGGATTAAAATAAATTAAATTTCTAATTAAAGATAAAAACAGAACTACTAGTGTGTCAGTTAGATAACTGAGTAAGAAAAATACCTAATTTCCTAGAAACCATGTTCTCATAAAAATTATAAATAGCAAAGAAAGGAACTTTGCAGGGTAAAGTGTTTCCAAGTTCACTGGAGGGTTCAGTCGTGAATTTGAGCACTCAAACATCAGATTTCTGATATCTGGTATGTCCTATAAAGAGGAATGTCCTAGAGAGAGGATTATGGATATTATTAGGGAAAATTTATTCAGAAATATTCACACAAATGGATGGTAAATGGACCTTGTGACTACTCTGTTGTAGTAAGGAAGATAGAAAAACACACCTAGGCCTTCTAGATTCTTTTCATGATCAGTTCGTCTTGGGGGTGACCAGTGGAACAATCCAGGAATGGGTTGCGGTCTATGGTTGGGAGGAACATGGCAGTTCCTAAGTCAGTCGGTATGCAATAAAATACTGATAAGAATCTATTTGTTGTTTCAGTTATCATGTTTCAGAAATATACGTTATGATCAGCATCTCTTGGTTTATATTAACTGTATTAATTTATGTGTTGAGTTTCATTAATACATGAATGTTGCCAGAAAGGTTATTAAACTTATAGAATATTCTGTTATAGATCTAATTATTAATTGAATGATTATTTAAAATAGGACTATATGTTTTCTTGGAATAAAATCATCAGTAGAACTGCTTAGCCATGATTTTCAGGATTAAAATGTATACGGAGAAATCTCCCATATTTCCTTATACAGAGAGAGAAATTTTCCTTATACAGAGAGAGAAATTCCCAGAATTAGGATTTCTGAGCAAGCCCTAAACTCTGCCTGGATTATAATATTTACCTATACATAATATTTACTTATAAATGGTAAATATTATCCAAACAATAATAGTGTAATAGGTAGGATTTCAAATCCAAAACATAGCCCATTTATGAAATAGATCAACCTTATGTTATACTTTGCTACCATCCTAAAAACATAATAACATAACTTAAATATAACCTAAAATCATATGAATATAACCTATAGGATCTACCTAGTCTAAACCATATATTTAAGCATCCACATGATCATCCATGGTATGACTATATTATTAAAATTACACATAAAGACCTTACTTATATATTCATAAACCAGACTCTGGAAATTAACTAGAATTTACCAAATAAGAATGAAAACATCCATGTTAAAGAAATAGATATATTATACCAATCAAGAGTTATAACAATAGATTGTGCATAAGAGCCCACTAAATTGTTACAACCCAAATGATCCTTAACTATAGGGCTATTCCATCTATGTTCCATAACTAAGGAATTATTTATATACAAACAGACTATTCTTATATACAGAGACAGAGTTAAAAGCTTTTCCACATAGCACATAGGATTTCTTTTTAAACCAAATAGTAGTTAAGTAATTAGCGGACTCAACATTAGATTTCGTAGGGCACATCCATACCAAACAGAACCCTATAAAAATGCCCAATAGGATTCGTGGCAGACTTGTAGAAACACCACGATTTGCTACAGGAAAAACTAATACTAAATAAACTATCCATCAGCATAAAACAAAGGAATCCATACATTTTCCAGAATCATTCTCAAAACAACAGTACAACTTCATGGATCCCTTTTAAACTCATAAAACACCATCATTATTCAATTAAGGAAACTATAACTTCCATCACTGAAACCTAGGGCATGCCATAACAATCTAATGAAATTTGGGTTTTTAATATTTAACATAGAACCAGATCGAGGCGTGTCCACAGAAACACTAAATCCCCATTCTAACTAATGCAAGCATAGGATCCACAACTTAATAACTAATTCACATAATTAAAACTGAATACACAAACCCAAATCAAAGAGTAAGGAAACAGAGTCATACGTTGAATAATTCATAGTAAACTAATTAACAACTAAATTGTATTAATTAAATTTAAATACACAGTCCAGAATTGTAGAATAGAAATACAGGATTAAAACGCAATTGATAAATCGCAATCAGACTAGTAGTAAAAACCTAGGATTAAAAACGAAAGAGTTACTCCATGGAATACAAATATAGACACATAAATAGAATTTACATTTCCATTATCCAACTGATAGGTCCCAAGATCCAAATAAGTATGCCAAGGTTACACCAATTCTTAAACGCTTGAACAGGCTTACCAACCAAAAATGCCCATTATTACATGTCTCAAGCAGAGATTAACCATATTCACATAGATATCTCCTAACTATGCCCTGAGGGCTGAAAATGGCACTCTAAATTCCAGAGACCAATGCTGGCAAAATTGCAAACAACCCAGCAAAGCAAATAAACAAGGTTGAATGAAAACCCTTGTATCTCCCAAGCACAACCATTTAAACATCATGACTGGCATCAAAAGAGAAACCCATACATCTAAAGTATCACACGTTTCATGGAAGAGGCATTTCCAGGAACCCAGGTCTTACCAGGACCGATCGAATTCTCTAAGTCTCCACCCCTTCAACGATTCAGTACCCTTTACCAAATTGCCCAGTAGTTATACATTGAACCCTGACAACAATGGAAACAAACTGGAGTTAAATAAACACTACAACTGTTGTGAAGCAAACTAGAATTATAACTTAAACCTTAACAGAGCTTACCTCTCAAACATCGTAGTTTCCCATGCTGCTGCCATCTATGTAGGGCATGCGCTGACCAAAGAGCCATGCTCTGGTCAGGCGCATACCCTTGCCACCATGACCAAGCGCATGAGCTCTTCGCTCTTCTTCCACACACATAGAGAACAACGAAACAGGAAATGAAATGGGGGATAGGGTAATTCGAATGTGTTACAACCAAGCTGCCAACGTGGATTTCCATTAAGGGATATCACATGACCTGTATTAAAGGTGCCAACCACCAAACCACTAATTTATAAATCTTTACCCACATCCTATAATGTAAAGACCCAAGCGCTTATGTATAGGGTTTAGGGTTTAGGTAAAGTGTATGCCCATTCCCTATCCCCTTGTTTTTAATTATAAAGTGCTAGCTCAAGTGTTTTCCCATTGGCACCTGCACAAGAGAATTATGAAGGCATTAGCTTATGAAAAGCTAAGTAAGACCGAGGGCCTTAAAGCCCCTCTTACCATCCAAGAGACAGGCCTAAAATTAACTTAAGTCATCATGATAGACAAACACATTACAGAACTAAATTATTTAATAAATATTACAAAACAAACATAAGCATGATATGAAGTAAACAATACTGTGAAATGAATGATAATAGCATACCAAGGTATAATCAAAACTAAATCATGCCAAGTCAACATTGTACAAATCAATCAAAGAGAAACATTACGCATAGCTACAGATTTCATACTACTTCTAAGTGTTTAATGCAATGTTGAAGGTACTGTCTAATCAAGTCCTAAGTCTCATCTAATTAATAGGCACATACAAAAAAAAAAAATTTCAGGATTTGAGGGACATTATAGCAGCTCGTCGTGTGTTAGCAGAATCAGTTGTAAGCAAGTCCACAAGGCAACTTCGCCTGCTATCACACACTTCTCACATACTTAAATTAAATAGAAAAATATTAAAAAGTACTATGTTATAAGAGAAAATATTAACACTTCGGGTGGAAAAGATTGTTGCGATTTTGTTGGTAGGTTGCCTCATGGAGATAAGAAGCTAATTGATGCTGTTAAGGATTTAGTACAAAAGTTTTGGCATGATCATACCAGACCTTCATCAAAACAAAGAGACGTGCTAAAACTGAGAAAAGGTTCTACTGAATGTGAAACCCATGTTAAACACTTCCTTGACACCACATAGACTGAACTCTATGAGAGATTCAGGAATGATCACACACAATTGAACCTGGGCCAAAGGTCCTTTGAGAAATGAAAACCATGGTACGTTCGTATATGCATTGATCGGAACACCTGATGTTGTATATACCACGTAGAATATGAATATTATTATGACACATATAAACATATCTTTTGTGATTTGCATACTAACATTGTGCAGGGATTCAATGAATCCATACTACCATCGAATGCATCGAGAGACTTTATCCACAACATCATGTGTCCAAGGCCTGAAGGAAAAAAATATTATGAAAAATCATGACTATATGGGACATGTTCTAGGTGCAGTGGGTTTTCTCTTTTGAACCGTTGCATTCATGAAAGTGAGGAGCATGAATTTGGCAGGATGGTCGGGGAGATGCATATCTTCAAGTAAATAACCTATCAATTAGTCAGTGCCAAGGAAAGTAAAAATATTGCATTGGTGAAGTCACAAGTACAAATGAATATTGCGTATTTTTCATATTACACGTTCAATTTATGACATATACAGTTTTCAAAAGGCCACATTGTAATATTTCCCTTGTTTTCATGGAAACAAGAACGGGTATGTGACTTCTTGACGAAGTTCTACAAGAAAACCGAGCAGTATGTTCAACATGTGCATGTAGCACGATGGCAAGATGAGCAGTATAGAAAATGCAGGGACATGTTTCTCATTGGAACCATAGTGTCAATTGTGGATTTTGTAGAAAACTACACCCTTCAGCCACAAAATGAAATCCAAAGTCAATACTACCATTCAGACCAAGTCAGCATCATGGTACATATTACGTATGGGCATGGGATAGAGAGCAGCAATGACATGAGCATAATAATGAAGGAGAATTTTTTTTACATAAGTGATGATAGAACCCATGATCTGAATTATGTGCAACATTATTTTCAAATTTTCTATGATCAGTTGAAGGAGAGAGATATACAGATGGATCAGCATTGGATATGGTTAGATGGTTGTGCGGGCTAGTTCAAAAATGCCCGATTATTCCAATCGATGAGTATTTTTCATAAGACTTACAATGTGCCACATATCTGGAACTATTTTGAGACCAGGAACGGAAAAGGAGAGCATGATGGGGTCGGTGCATGCATCAAGACCACACTACAAAGGGAAGAGATGAGGTTTACCACAAACCCTCATATTCGAGATGCAAAATCCATAGTTCAATGGTGCTCTGCAACAATGTCAGACCAAGCAAGAGATCAACAAACATCAACAGTGACAAGACATGTGGTAAGAAATTTTTGGAAATTGGTTGACATAAATCGATCGCGTTCCTATAGTTGCGGCACAGTACAAGGACCACATGGATTTCATTCAGTTTGAAGCTCAAACAACCCCTTATTTTAAATATCGACGCGAAAACTTGCTTGCTTTTCTAGCCCTTGTAGTAGTGGCCAATGGGATGAATGCGAATGCATGGATTGGGTTGATGAATGGGATCGTGTGTCACTTGCAGTAGAACCACGTGTAGTTGTTGAAACAACCTAGTTAGAGGAGGGCCAGTCAGCGATTTCAACAGACTACGGCCATATTTCAGATCGTGTACAACTAAGACACATATACACAGTTGTTGCCCCGAAAGACAATGAATGGGGCACAGATTATTGGTTGGAACGGTGCATCCAAGGTAAGAAAACCCTCAACGGATCATTAATCGACGATGAAGGCAATGAATTTCCTATTGGCTCGATGGTGGTTAAGGGTGAATATCTTACACTAGATGGGAAGTCAAGAAAGACTAGTGGGTATGTATTCGTGGATTACAGACTAGGGTCAATGGTGTATCACTTCACAAACTTGATCGTTGGCAGAAACATCCATCTACAGACAATGTCAAGCAAGAGCTCAACCAAGGTACACTACTTCCTACCTCTTTCAGAGCACGATAGATTGATGGATACAATTAGCAACAAAGAGGATCCAGATGGATTTATTGAATGAGGTAAGTCAACTTTACATAAGAGATATAATTTTTGCACATAAGAGATAGATGGTACATGCATTTTTTGTTGATACATACATACATACATGTGTTATTTTTCATGTTTTAATGTAATACAAAAAACAAATCTTGTTTTGCATTTTTCCAATATTTTATCAAACCCTAGTTGGATGCCCTCTTTGTTATTTGATTAAGCGACCCTCTTGGGGAACAAAATCCTTGTTTGCTTATGTTTTATCAGGTCTGCAAAAACCCATTAGGACATCACTAAAAGCCTGCTAAGTCATCCTAAAAAGATCCTCCATCACACTAATTCTATCTCCCCTCACTTAGATCCACCCATACACACTTTATAGTCATCAAACATAACAAAGATGCTTCATAGTCACTTGTCTCCTACCCCTAAATCAATATTTTGAGGTGTACATGTGTGTCTACTTTGAATTCATGTACATGTGTGTCTCGCATTGGTGGACCAACTCCACAAAACCATGTGGTGAGCGAATGGGAGTGGCTTTCCCATGCCGGCCCTTCCCAAACACACCTGGAAAAGCTGACGGAATCCCATTACGCTTGCCGGTTTGCTTTTTGCACCCTGGAGATGGCACATTGGCCTTCACTGAGAAAAACCATAGCTTCGGAGATGGAACAATGGCACCATTTCCGAGCATTGGAGGCATGATGTGGTGGATCCCCCAGCTAGATCCTGGCGTACCGAATCCATTGGAATCGACGGCTCCGCAATCATAGTAATAGTTTTGGTGCTATGGGCATTTTGGTCAGGCACCCCGGGGCCATTCAAGGACACTTTGAGGATTTGCTTCAGGGCCACAGAACCCAAAATGACGAGTGTGTTAAGATTTAATATGCTAAGACAAAAAATAGCAACATTGCATTCCATTTCACAATAATAGCATATACAAGATCACTGAAGAAACAACAAGTACAGCATAAACACAAGAGACACAAATTTATCCTGGGAAACCCTCATGGGGTAGAAAACCCAGTAAAGCTTCCTCAATATAGATGACCAGCAATATACAAAGATGTAACCCTGAGCATAAGCTCCTCCTTCTCCATAGCAGACCTCTCCTCCACAAGTGTGCCACTCTCAAGTGAGTGAGTGTGTGTTAAATGAGGAATACACCTCCTCTATTTATACACTACTCCGACTTTTCTTTTACACAAGACATGTAGGCTCGTATTTAACCAATGGGTTAAATACCCCACTATGACTGACTGGGCCGACCCCTCTAGGGTGGTCTAATAACCCTTTGACCCACATAACACATATAGGGCCGACCCCCACTAAGGAAGTCTAATAACCCAAGTTACCACATTCCGACGGAGGAATAAACATCTCCGGATATACAATAAGATCTTCACGGAGGAATGAAACATCTCCGGAATAATAAAGTAAAAATATAATATTCTTTGAAGTTACAATATCTCAACAGAGCGGACCTGGGTTCCATTAGCTACCACATGTGCGTATGGACATTGTGGACTTGTTCACGCTGACCACGCATGCCCAGGAGCCTTCGGACAAGAAATGGCCCCCTTGAGCAAAATTGGCATGGCCTTCACTAAGCAAAACCCTAGCTCCGGAGATGGCACATTGGCACCATTTCTGGGTGTTAGAGGCATGTTGTGGTAGGTCCCCTAGCTAGAAAGCGGCGTTTTAAATCCATCAAAATCGACGGCTTCACGATCGGAGTCACGATTTTGGTGCTACAGGCATTTTGGTCAGGCACCCCGAGGTCATTTAGGGACACTTTGAGGATTTGATCCGGGGCCACAGAACCCAAACTGGCGAGTAGAACTAGGTTTTTTAAGCTCCCACATGTGCATATGGAAATTTTGGACTTGTTCACGGTGGCCACGCATGCCTGGGAGCCTTCGGATGAGAAATGGCCCCCTTGAATGAAATTTGCATGGCCTTCACTGAGAAAAACCCTAGCTCTAGAGATGGCACATTGGCACCATTTCCGAGCATTGGAGGAATGGTCTGAGGGATCCCCAAGCTAGATCCTGGCATCCTAAATCCATTGGAATCAACGGCTTCATGATCAGAGTAACGTTTTTAGTGCTATGGGCATTTTGGTCAAGCACCCCGAGGCCATTCAAGGACACTTTGAGGATTTGCTCTAGGGCCATAGAACTCAAACCGGCAAGTGGACCTGGGTTCTGTCAACTCCCACATGTGCGTATGGCCAATTTGGACTTGTTCACGGTGGCCATGCATGCCCAGGAGCCTTCAGACGAGAAATGCCCCCCTTGAGCGAAATTGGCATGGCCTTCACTGAGCAAAAACTTAGCTCTGAATATGGAAGATTGGGACTGTTTCCGGGTGTTGGAGGCACATTGTGGTGGGATCCCTAGCTAGAACCTAGCGTCCGAAATCCATCATAATCGATGGATTCACGATCAGAGTCACGGTTTTGGTGCTACGGGAATTTTGGTCAGGCACCCCGAGGCCATTCAGGGACACTTTGAGGATTTGCTTCGGGGCCACAAAACCCAAACCGGCAAGTGGATCTGGGTTCCATTAGCTCCCACACATGTGTATGGAAATTGTGGACTTGTTCATGGTGTCCACACATGCCTGAGAGCCTTCGGATGAGAAATGGACCCCTTGAGAGAAATTGGCATGGCCTTCACTGAGAAAAACCCTAGCTTCGGAGATGGCACATTGGAATCGGTTACAAGATTTGGATACATGGTGTGGGGGATCCCCCAGCTACATCCTAGTACCTCGAATCCATTGGAATCGACGGATTCACGATCGGAGTAATGGATTTGGTGCTATGGGCATTTTGGTCAGGCACCCCGAGGCCATTCAGGGACACTTTAAGGATTTGCTCAAAGGCCACGGAACCCAAGCCGTCAAGCGAAACTAGGTTCTGTCATCTCCCACACGTGCATAAGGACATTGTGGACTTGTTCACGGTGGCCACGCATGCCCGAGATCCTTCGGACGAGAAATGTCCCCCTTGAGCGAAATTGGCATGGCCTTCACTAAGCAAAACCCTAGCTCTGGAGATGGCACATTAGCACCGTTTTCGGGTGTTGGAGGCATGGTGTGGTGGGTCCCCTAGCTGAAAAACGATGTCTCGAATCCATCAAAATTGACGGATTGGCTAACAGAATCACTGTTTTGGTGCTACGGGCATTTTTTCCAGGCACCCCGTGGCCATTCAGGGACACTTTGAGGATTTGCTCCGGGGCCACAGAACCCAAAACGGTGAGCGGACCTGGGTTATGTCATCTCCCACATGTGCATATGGCCATTGTGGATGTTTTCACCATGGCCACGCACGCCCGAGAGCCTTCGGATGAGAAATGCCCCCCTTGAGCGAAATTGGAATGGCCTTCACTGAGCAAAACCTTAGCTCCGGATATGGCACATTCGAACCGTTTATGGGCATTGGAGAGACAGTGTGGGGGATCCCCTAGCTATATGTCAAGGTCCCAAATCCATCGGAATCTACGGATTCTCTCCTGGAGTCATGGTTTTGATGCTACGGGCATTTTTTCCATGCACCCCGTGGCCATTCAACGTCACTTTGAGGATTTGCTCCTGGGGCACGGAACTCAAACCGACGAGCGGATTTGGGTTCCGTCAGCTCCCACATGTGCGTATGGCCATTATGGATGTGTTCACTATGGCCACACACGCCTGGGAGCATTCGGATCATAAATGACCCCCTTGAGTAACATTGGCATGGCCTTCACTAAGAAAAAACCTAGCTCCGAAGATGGCACATTAGCACCATTTTTGGGCATTGGAGGAATGGTTTGGGGGGTCCCCTAGTTGAAACCCAACATCCTAAATCCATCGGAATCGACGAATTCATGACCACAGTCACGGTTTTGGTGCTACGGGCATTTTTCCAGGAACCCCGTGGCCATTTAGGGACACTTTGAGGATTTTCTCTAGGGCCACGGAACCTAAACCGGTGAGCGGACCTAGGTTCCATCAGCTCCCTCACATGCGTATGGACATTGTGGACATGTTCACGATGGCCACGCACACCCGGGAGCCTTCGAATGAGAAATCACCCCCTTGAGCAAAATTGGCATGGCACTCACTAAGCTAAACCCTAGCTCCGTAGATGGCACATTAGCATCATTTCCGGGAATTGGAGACATGGTGTGGGGGGTCCCCTAGCTGAATCTTGGGGTTATTAATCCATCAGAATCGACGGATTCACTCCCAGACTCACGGTTTTGTTGCTACAGGCATTTTTTCCATGCACCCCATGGTCATTCAGGGACACTTTGAGGATTTTATCTAAGGGCATGGAACCTAAACCAGTGAGCGGATTTGGGTTCCATCAACTCCCACACATGTGTATGTCCATTTTGGATGTGTTCACGATGGACATGCATGCCTGGGATCCTTCAGATGAGAAATAACCCCCTTGAGCTAAGTTTGCATGGCCTTCACTGAGCAAAACCCTAGGTCTGAAGATGGCACATTAGCACCGTTTCCGGGCGTTGGAGGTATGGTGTGGGGGGGGGGGCTAGGCGAATTCCAGCGCCCCAAATCCATCGGAATCGATGGATTTGCTACCGGAGTCATGATTTTGGTGCTATGGGAATTTTTTCCAGGAACCCTGTGGCCATTCAAGGACACCTTGAGGATTTGCTCTAGGGCCACGGAACCCAAACTGGTGAGCAGACCTGGGTTTCGTCACCTCTCACAAATGCATATGGCCATTGTGGACATGTTCATGATGTCCATGCATGCCCGGGAGCCTTCAAATGAGAAATGACCCCCTTGAGAGAAATTGGAATGGCCTTCACTAAGCAAAACCCTAGCTCCGTAGATGGCACATTAACACTGTTTCCGGGAATTGGAGGCACGGTGTGGAGGGTCCCCTTGCTAAAACTCGGCGTCTCGAATCCATTGAAATTGACGGATTCATGACCGGAGTCACGGTTTTTGTGCTATGGGAATTTTGGTCAGGAACCCCATGGTCATTTAGGGACACTTTGAGGATTTTCTCTGGGGGCATGGAACCCAAACTGGTGAGCTGAATTGGATTCTTACAGCTCCCACACATGCGTATGGCCATTTTGGATGTGTTTAGGATGTCCATGCTCTCCCAGGAGCCTACGAATCATAAATGAACCTCTTGAGCAAGATTGGCATGGTCTTCTGCAAGCTAGGGTTTATTTATTGTGTATGTGCATGGTCTTATATGTGTATGTATGTGTAGATATTTGTATATGTGCATGTTGTTTATGTACAAATTAACACGGTCAAACTTTTGTGCTTCATTGCATCAATTACCCATCAAAACTCAACAAAACATGAAGAGACATTTGTAAAAAACATTATGAATATGTTTTGGGGCCATAGTGTTTATGAGAGATGATTCTATAAGAGGCAAGTAAGTCTTGGTTTGCATAAAATAAGGTTGGTTTCCCTTTTTTATTATTAGAAGAAGAATTTGTATGCATTAATAACTGAGTTTAGAAGGTTGATTTGAAGTGACATATTGAATTAAATGTTAAAATACATATATTGGTGACACTTTCATTGTTTAAACACATTGAGTCCTCTACACTTGGATGATTTTGATTTGTTTATGAGTATGTGAATTTTCTTGTGTGAGGTGTGTATATTGGATGTGAATTTGCTTGATGTTTGTATGTTGGATGTTGTGTGTATGCGTGTATGTGAAATTGCTCGATGTGTGTTTGTTGTATGTGAACACAATTTACTCTAACAAATACTATTATTACATTCTTAGTGTACCCCCATAGAAAATGTAGTATAAATCATTGTATGGAGACCCATTCAAATACAAGGGACTCATATTGAGGTCACTTGGTGTCTAAAAATAACATATGTATGTTACTATGTGAAAATTTTTCCATAACATTGTTATTGAAGACAAAATCATGTATGCAAAAATGTAATCAAAGACAAAGTCATATGGACAAGTGCAGATCCATCTATTAATATGAAAAAATGATCCAATCATGTACACTTTTTGGAAAAATGGAACATCATTCCCAATGTCTATATAATGGAAACGTGTGCCCTATACAAAATATGGCAACCCGTGCCCAAAATGCCACATCGTGGCTAGTGTACATAGGAGGGTCTCTCAATCCTCCTGCCCACCCTTGGAGCTTCCAAGAGTATCTCCAAAATCGACCTTCCTCTTCTTCGAGCTAGAGGAAGCTGGATCCTTCTAGCGACTTGGACCACATCCCCCCAGGCCCTGAAACGACAACAATAATATGTCAATTTTTCCTGGAAATTATACAAGTACAAAACATAGTTTAAAAATAAAAATAGTTTTCAAATCTTAAATAACTCACTGTAGGCGATACTGTAAGTCGTGAGGGGGTTTCTCTCCTCCATGATCCAAGTCTCTCAGCAATGACACCCTGCAACATTTAGAACAATCAGATAAATGATGAAATTAGATGCATAGAGTAATTTTCGTTCAAATTGAAAGAGATTTTCATAAACTAGTCAATCTCACCGTGAACACAACCGACTGGTCTTCAAGGCTGGAGGATGGAGCATTTGACTGGAAAACCTTCTCTGATGCTAGGGTAAATGGTATAGGGGTGGATGTTGCCACATTGATGGTGGCTACACAACTGGGGGGAACATTGGAAGAAGGAGAGGTGGAAGAAGGAAGCGTGGACCGGAGTGGGCGAAGTGGAGATCCATGTCTAAGGTGATAAACCCCAACTAGCTGTAATATGGATGGGGCCACCGTGGAAGGGGAAGTGAGGGTGGTGGGGGAATGTGGGGGGGGGGGGGATAGGTATGTGTTGCGATGGAGGGGTGGGTGTTATATCATGGTTGGAGGGGGGAGGGTGGAAACATGGGAAACTGTAAGGGAGGTGGTGGAAAGGTTGGGGTGGGGTGATGGAACGAAGGATATGAAACGAAAGGGGGATTAGATGGAAGTGTGGTGCTGGATGGGAGGGGGGGATGGATGGAAGGGGGTGGGGCTGGATGCATGGAAGGGGGCATGTACTCCAGGGGATACAACTGGCATATATGATGGTCGAGAGGCCGGGGAGGGAGGGATAGTGCCACTAGCAGGAAGACGTGCTCGCACCTGCATACACATTTATAAATTCATAGTTTAATATGGAAAAATATAAATATAGATAGACAAGTCATCATATTTGAAATTAAATTTATACTTTAATACACATGATATATGTACACGTGGATATTTGTTGATCCTTGGTGGGGATGGCTGGTCGCTGGAGCCTGCAGACACCTGTGCAAACACTACAATATTTAGATTGAATTTATAAAAACAGTAGTAACAATATTAAACACAATGACAATGAGAATTACAATGATAGTACTTAAACAACATGACTACAATTACTTTAGATTCAATTTAGATGATTACGAGAGACCAACAATTACTTCCTTAATAGCGGTAAAAGTATAGTATCCAACAATAGGGAGTAGATGATCACATAAGTTAATGATTACCTTGTTATGAGAGTTATGTGTGATTGTCTTATAGGTTTAAATGTTAATCCAAATCTGATATGATTATGCCAGTAGTAGAAATATCACCTCAAGTTTAGTTTTGGATTGAAGTAAGTGTGTTTGTGGTACACAAGAAGCCGAGTAAAGTTGTCGGACAAGATTATGGTATGGCTTTAGGCTTGATGGTATAAGGACAACTCAGATCTGATATACATTTGCACCAAGTGAGATGGTTTGTTTAGGATGGAAGTGTGCCAAGTATACCAATTTGGTAAGGTAGGTAGACTTAGGAGATGAAATGGCAAGGTGATTTAGGTGTAAGCCAAGAGTATTGTGGGTGAATTAGTGATTGATTTGTTGATTGTAGTATCACTGTGAATACCTTGTAAGAGAAGTAATATAAATTGGATTAGATCCCAAATATACTAAGTGAATTAACGTTGTGATATGAGGAAACTAGGAGAGAGAGATGGCAAGATTTATTGGAGGTAGAATCCTGTGTTCTTATTTTGTTGGTTTTATCCTTGAGAAGTTCCCAAGGTATGTCTTGTTTAAACTATGAATGTGTCATTGTTTTATTTTTGTTTTTCTTAAAAATATGGTAGAGTTAATTCTTTTTCTTAGGTTTATCAAGCATTTCTTCTATTCAAAAGCTAGGTTCCACCAACCTACAAATGACATCAAGGACTCAAGAATCCACACTAAAACACACAAAAATTGGAGCTTCAAATCAATCGCCACAATAACAACAACAGAGATAAGCACGTAGGGGCAATAAGTGCAAGGGGGTATCTTCAACCACAAAGTAAAACAAGAACTAGCCTTCACTTAGGGACTAGGATCATAAATATACAATCAAGAGTTCTCGCCTTGTATCAAGGAATGGTCATTTTGAAGAATTTAGAGATTAGGAATGTTTTGATTTTTGGGGACTCTTCTCTCATCATTGGTCAAGTAAGGATGACATATTTTGGAAATTTCTCTCCCATTTCTATAATCATTAGAGGTATTAATGGTATAGCTACAAAGTTTGAATTTATTGAATATTTTCATATTCTTTGTTCATGTGATACCAAATTTACATAAACCATGGTGAATGTGATGGTGAAATTGGAAAAAAGGGAGTGTTATAACTCACTAATTCTTTCATGAAATACATTAGCAATCACAATTAGTGGTATTTATGTGATAAATGGAAATGAAGATGGTCGATGAAATCACTTTTAAGTCCTCCTCATTCAAGTAATCAATGCACACTTGAACTTGGATTATTCAGTAGTGGGAGTTTTAATTTGGTTCGGATGGAAAATCTTGGTGCATGTAGGATATCTTTGACTATTAATGCCAAGAAACTTCATCATATGGTAAGTTGGGTAGAGCCAAGTTTTGGTATTGGGTTACTTCATAATTTGTAGGGGTGGTGGTGAATGTTTTTGGGTAGTGAAGAGGATGGGAATAAATTTGTTTGGTTTTTTTCTTTGTTAAGAATTGGACTATGACATGATTATTTTAATTGGCAATTTTGGTTTGTGGATGAAAACTTGAACTCTTGATTTTTAGGCAATCCTTTTTTGGTTTATTATCTAGGTGATCTCAATGGAGACTTAGGAAATTTCTTTGCAATTTAGGTTATTTATCCAAGCACCCTTTCTCTTGTACTTTATGTTGGTACTATGAAAGAAAAAAACCAACATGATGAGTGTGTTCATTGTGGATTTACAGAGCTTCACAACGTCTTGAGGTGCTTATCACCACAGATGAACACCTTACAAGAGGTAATTTTGCATATTAATCAAAGTATATGAAGTCATCATGAAGACCAATTGGCTACGATTTTGGATATGGAAAATATAATGACAACACAGAGTGAAAGGTTAAAGAAGTTGGCTATAGATTTAGAAATGCCTCGTAACATTACACCCTATAGTTTCCACAGGTTCAGTGAACGGTATTCGTCCAAAAGACTTTGCAGTTCAACGGGATTTTGGTGATTATGAAGGCATAGAATAAGCACAAGTAGCATCATAAATGAAAGAAGTTGAAAATGGAGAAGCAAAGGATGCCTAAAGCGAACATGAACACGTCTACTTTTATTAGGTTTTCATGTTTTATAAGGTTTCATTTTTGTTTGGATGGATTATATGAATTTATAGCTCTCAAATAATTTAGACAATATGATAAACACAACTATAAAATCCGATGATAATATGATAGACATGTTTTGTGAGAATTATTCATTTTGATTTTAGTTTTAAACGATGATAATAATAAAAAATGGTTACTCAGTGATAACTAATTTGTAATTATTGAACACAAATTACTCATAAATGGATCTAATTATTCAAAGTAAAGAAATTACCTATGTGTATGGTGATGCAATCAACTTTGTTGTTTCCATGGCTCAGTCTAGGTCGAAGGAACCAATGTCCTCCCACCTGGAGGATGGAGAATCGGTCGTGAATAACTGTACATTAAAAAAAATAAAGCCAACAATGTGTAATTCAAAGTTAAATATATTAAAAAATACGATATAGAATAACATACAATAAATACTTGAACATTAAATAAAACAATAGCTAACTTGGTCCATGTAGCTCTCTGTGGCATGTTGATGTGTAGGACCATGGAAAGAATTACCACAGTGATAACAACAATGTGTCATTGTTCCATTCGAACTAGATGGCCCCTCCTAGGTTCCACCTGTACCTGGTCTGTCCCGGCCACCACCCATAGATCATGCAACATTGTGTGTCTCATCGTTGTCCTCTCGGCTTTGTGAAGACATAGCCACAAATGTGGTATGTCTAATCAGATGACGTGTGGCACATCTAACAGAGTCATCAATCTCATCTAGGCCACTACCAAACCCAGGTGGCTAAGGAGGGGGTTTTGGCTCTTGCGTGGGTGCAGGTGGTCCTCTGATTGGGTTGCGGCGGGCCTGAGGTTGATCTTGGGCAGAGCCAAGACCGACACCCTTAAACTCAGTGATGTCAAAATAATTGACATGGTATCCTAGCTCAAACTCAGCCCACAATTTCCTAATAAAATATGGTGGGACCTCCAAATTATTGCATGGGGGTCTGTCAAACACCATAAACCATCTCTTTCTCCAGTTATCTCTCCATGGTTGGTAATTACACCAGTCCATGCAAACCCGTCTCTTCCTCGCATCTGGAGGTTGCCTTGTCCTGGGATCTATGAATTTTTTGTATAATTGTGCTTTCGTGATGTTGAGGTCTTTAATTTGTTCTTTTGATATCTGTAATATCCCCTTTTCAAATTTTATTAAAATGCCCAATTTTCCACTTTTTTTCCCAATTTCGACCTTTGACTAGTTTTACTGTTTTGACCTCCAAATCAACCCAAATGCTCCCAAATATTCTGTAGGAGTGTATGAATGGTATTTAGAATTGAATATAAGGTTCAGGGATGTTTTATGGCCCTCCAAATACTGCTGCAAAATTGATTTGTATTCTGATCAATATATGTAATTTTGACTAGTAATTTGTGCATCAAATCCCCCTCGGGTAACACTGCAAATGGCTTTCCAAATGCCTCCAAACTCCCACAAATTTATGAACAGAGGTATATAATGTGTTAAGTATGTGATTAAGGTCTCATATGCACCATTAATTGATTTTTACTACTGTTCTAACTCTCTCACATTCAACAGCAAAAACCCCCAATTCAACCCTTGGGGAAATGGCACTATTTCACCTCCCAATACAACTAAACTGAGTAAAAATGCTTCAAATGCTCAAGTACAGTACATGAAACTTGTATAATACATCCATGGCAGTATATTGATCACAAATATATCAGATAATCATCCATCCATTCGAAATAATCAACATTATAGTGTCATACATCAATGCATTGGGGAGATGGACATTGTTTGCTGATTAATCAATAGTTTTGCATACAACCAGTGGGTATTTCGACCTGAGACTTTCTGAATATTAATAATAGAGGATATGAAGCTATTAAAATCAGAAATATATAATGGGAAGCTCTCTCAAGAAGCACAAGTGCTCACCAAAAACGCCCTCCCTCAAGGAGCACGAATATGCCTTCAAAACTAGAAACAGTGGAGAGAAAGTGCTGCACTAAACCAAACCATGAAACTTCCTGTAGCTGCTACCTGAAAATACAAACTCCATTAAAGCACCATGAAAGACCTGAGTGGCCTCTCCAAACACCAACTTGGATGGGAATCTTTCACCCTCGAAATTGGCTAAGGCAAGAAACTAGTCATCCACTAGCTCTCTCTTCACAAATGCAATTTTTTCTCAAATCATCAAAAGCCATTCTCATACTTGATTTCTACATTTTATAACCAACATTAGCCTTCAAGGGGTCGAAATCCTCTCAATAGATTCAATAATTTTCCATTTAGAAAATATTCCTCATTTGCCACTTGTCTCCTAGTTCCAACCTTCCATCTTCTCCCAAATTCGAATTTGAGTCTCTTTAGATTCCTCCAACTCCATGAGCGCCTTCTTGAGCCTATTTTTGGGGCTGACATGTCATAATGGCCAGGTGTAAGAATTCAGGTCTGAATTTTGTCATAAAATGTCATAGATGCTTCATTATTGTTGTCATAAAACTAGGGAATCTAGCCCATGTGTCCACTAGTCTCCAATTTGACTCTTCCTCTCCCATGGAGGTTACTATTCCATCCCATTTCGACCTAAGATGCTCAATGCCATGTGTTATGACTTACCAACTCACCCAAGAGTGTTCACCTTCCCATGAATTCGAATTGGCAAGAGAGAGTTGCCATGTGTCATTGAAAAATCAAGCTAGTGTGGGTCCCACCACCTCCATATGTCTCCAAAACCACTTGCCACCTAGAATTTCTCTTGAATTTATTTATTCATCATATTTATTAAATGCTTGAACCCTTTTAATGTCTAAATATCATTTATTAGTTTCCTTATTACCATCCCACATGTGCCCATCCAACCTAGGAAACTAGTAGGATTGATGGGATTGTCTTACTATGCACTTATTTGAATGGGGACATTACAATATCCCAATGGAATAGTGATCCATCATTTGATCCCCGTATTGGCTCAGATTACTGATCTCACTGTGGGAAATGTTGATAGATTCAATCATTTTTTGCAATGGTTTAGACATGGAAACCCGAGAGGGTTCCTTGGTGCTCTTCAAATCATCACTTAAGACCCTTAATTATGTTAGATTTTGAGCCTTAATTCAACATAATCTAGGATCTTTACTGAGAGAATAACATGTACAACATATCAAGTATAACAATGCATATCAATCACACTAAGCAATCAAATGAGACAATAGACACACAGAGTTTCACTGGGGAAAACCATAAAGGTGAAAAACCACACAACTTCCTCAGAGATAGAAAGAGCAATGATACAACCCAAGTATAAGAGATAGTCTTCTCCTAGCAGCTAAACCTCCTCCTCCACTAGTGCGCCACTTTCCGAGTAGTGTAGAAGTGAATAATGAGATGATCAAATAGAGTGCCTCCTGCACTCTATTTATACATGACTTGACTTGCCTAATAACCTAGCAAGGCCGACTTGTATAACTCAGTCTAATAACCCATGGTTATACTAATCAGGGTCGACCCCACACTTGGTGGTCTAATAACCCATCACAGCAAGTTACGACACTTGCGACACTTGTCAATACAAATGACGACACTTCCGTATAGAGGAATAATACCATCTCTATAGGAGTACAATATACATAGGTGAAATACATTCCAAAGTTACATATACATCAACACTCTCTCTTAACTAGGAAGGCATTTCTCGACATAGATCTACTAGCACAAGTCTTCTTCTCTGGATCATCGTCACTGGATCATCGTCATCAAATCATCATCATCGAATCATCGTCATCGTCACTATTGCTGCTATCTCAATCAATCTCCGATCTACTCGGCATAGGAAGTTCTACAGAGCCAGTCCTTTTTCATACTGGATGTAGGCCTAGCCTCCATGTAGGTCTTCAATATCTCTGCGAGAAATCCATCAAGTAGGTACACCTCAGGACTGATTACACTGTCTCTACAAAACCTGCAAGATATCCCAAGACCGATTACACTGCCTCTGCAAAACCTGCAAGAGCATCTCAGGACTGATCATATGCCTCTGCAAAACCTATGTACCATATTGTCACATCATCGTCTTCAGATCATCATCATCGTCCACGGAGCACAACCCAAATGCACATCACAATGTCTCCATATGGGAGGACTTTCCTACCACCATACGAGACCCAGTCTACCAACATGTAAGGAATTTCCTACTATCATGTGAGACACAACACTTACATCAACCGACATGGGAGGACTTTCCTACCACCATTTGGGAAAGGATCAGCACTTACACTCACTGGCATGGAAGGAATTTCCTCTGACCATCTGGGAAAGGCTCACAACACTTACATGAACGACCATGGGAGGACCAACCTACCACCATGTCGAAATGGCCCAACACTTACATCAATGACCATGGGAGGACCAACCTACCACCATGTCGAAATGGCCCCAGCCCTTACATCTTATCATGGGAGGACTTTCCTACCACCATGTAAGAATGGATCCAGCCCTTACGTCTACACCATAGGAGGACTTTCCTACCACTATGTGAGAATGGCTCCAACCCTTATATCTACACCATAGGAGGAATTTCCTACCACTATGTGAGAACGGCTCGTGTGCATCTGTGTCTCTGGACTCATCACTTCCCCTGGAAGGTATATTGATCTGAAGTACACCAAGTCTCCCTCTGAAGTATTCAAACTTCACTCTGGCCAGCAGCTTGGTCAACACATCGACTATCTGCTCGTCTGTCACAACATACAGGAGCTTCACTGCTCCTCTCTGCACCATATCCCTGATATAGTGATACTTGATCTCAATGTGCTTCGACTTGTCATGGAACACTGGGTTCTCCGACAACTTCACACAACTCTGGTTGTCGCAATATATAAAAGTAGCACTTAGTTGGAGATCAAACAAATCAGATAATAGCTTCCCAAGCCATACTACCTCACAACTAGCCGAACAAGCTGTGACATACTCTGCTTCGGCTATACTCAGTTCCACGCAGGACTGCTTCCTACTAAACCAAGAGATCATACCGGATCCCATATTGAAGCAGCACCCTGAAGTGTTCTTCCCATCAATGGCACTACCTACCCAATCCAAATCAACATAACCCTCTAGGTTAAACTTTTGATTCACCTCATACTTGAGCCCATAGTCAACTGTACCCTTCAGGTACCTCAGAATATGCTTTGTAGCTATTAGGTGAACATGTCTCGGATCTGTCAAGTACTAGCTCAAGGTGTTCACCATATAGTAGATATATGGTCTCGTATTCGTCAGGTACATCAAGGACCCAATCATTTGACCTAGCATCAACCAGCTCAGATGAAGCATCACATAGAAGCTTCATGTTCGATTCCATGGGTGTGGCCATGGCCTTGCAGTACATCATCCCGAACCTCTTCGGGATCTCTACTACATACTTCCCTTGTCCAAGGAAGATTCCATCTACACTCTTCCACACCTCCATACCAAGAAAGTAGTGCATCATACCCAAGTCCTTCATCTCGAACTTGGCAGCAAGCTTCCTCTTCGTGTCGGCAATCAATCTATCCTCACCCGTAACAAACAGGTCATCCACATACAAGAGTAGAATCACATAATTTCCTTCCTCAACCTTGTAGTAAAGGTTGGAATCCGCTTTACTCTTGGTAAAGCCCAAACTGGATAGAAATTTGTCTATCCTAACATACCAAGTCCTAGGAGCTTGCTTCAAGCCATACAAGGATTTATTCAACCTGCACACATATGACTTCCTGTCATGTGTCTCAAAACCAAGTGGCTGCTCCATATACACTTCCTCCTTGACTACACCATTCAAAAAAGCTGTCTTGACATCCATCTGGTGTACCTTCCATTTCATCACTGCAGCCAGAGCAAGTACTAATCTAATGGAAGTGTATCTGGTCATAGGAGCAAAAGTCTCTTCATAATCAATCCCTTCTTTCTAGGAGAAGCCATGAGGTAAAAACCTTGCCTTATATTTTTCTATGCTGCCATCTGCAGCATGCTTGATCTTATAGATCAACTTGGAAGTCACCACAAACTTCCCATCTGGTCTTGGGACCACATCCCAAACATCATTCTTCATGATCGACTAGTATTCCTCGATCATAACATTCTTCCATTACTGCATCCTGGATCCTGGGAACTTCAATATCTTCAATAGATAGCTTTGTTGCTGGAACAAATGTTGTAGTCCTTTTGTAGGTGATGGTATACGATCTTTCCTACAAGACAAGTTAAATTGCATGATTAGAAACATCTCAGAGTTTTCAGAACAAATTCTTACTCATAAAGACATATGTCATACAGTCATGCACTTATCTTAGCCAATGCTTCAATACAACATTTATCCATATTCCGTAACTTTCTAGATGCCTTCCATCTCTACCAGAACATTGTTAAGAGTGTGCACAACTCCCAACATGTCAGCAAAGAGGTTTCATTCTAGATAAGTAGAAATGGAATGTTGTATAGTACCATAGGCCACTTACCGATTACATGCATTAGTAGTATACTGTTCATTAATGCAATTATTCTAATATGCATAATACACAACCTAAGTATAGGAATATTTAAACAATCAGATATACAAGAAATGACAAATCCAAATACTTATCTTTGTTTGTTTGTTGGGTGAACTCCCTCTGATCTTTGCTTCCTTATAGGAGCTATTGGAGTCCGACTTTGAAGTAGCTTCTTCTACTCCTTTCTGTTGTGGATTGTAAGGAGTGGTCAACTCCCTCTTAATCCCTGAATCGCTGCATAACTTCTTGAAGTCTTCTGAAGTGAATTCTCCACCATTGTCGGATCTAAAGGTCTTGATCTTCTTTTCAGTGTGGTTTTCTATCAAGGCTTTAAATTCCTTGAATTTGTTCAATACTTCATCTTTGTTCTTCAAGAAATAAGTCCAAGTCTTCTTAGAGAAATCATCAATGAAAGAACCGTAGTGCACATAACCACTCAGATAACTAGATGACACCGGACTGCATACATCGGAGTGGATAATTTCCAAAATTCCTTATGCCTTGTGTTTACTACTTGGAAATGCCTTGTTTGTGTTCTTTCCCTTTGCACAACCTTTGCAAATTCCTTCATGCTTTTTCTGGACTTCAGGAAGACCTTCTACAGCTTTTCTTGCAATTGGTAATGCCCTATAGTGCATGTGTGCAAGCCTTCTATGCCAAAGTTCACTTGGCTCTACTAAGTCATGGACCATGGCTTATTCTGGTTGGCCCTTCAATTTGTATAATCCTCCCTCTTGCTCTCCAATCACCACTGCATCATCTATAGTCTTACCCTTCGGCCACATTTGGACTTGGCCATCTACAAATGAAACCCTCATGCCTTTTGCATCCAATGTAGATATGGAGAGTAGATTCTTCTTGAGACCTGGAACATATAGTACATCTTTCATCTTCATAGACTTTCCAGAGTCTAGTTTATAGGAGGCTTCACCACTCCCTTTTATTGGATACTGGTAGTCATCCCCAAGTTTCACCTTGTGGGGTGATTCATCTTCAGATAGGTTCATAAAGGATTCCTTGAATCTTATCATGTGTTTAGAAGCCCCACTATCTATAAGCCAATCATTACTTCCATGAGTAATGGTTCCAATGAGAGTAGAAATCAAAATATATTATTCATCACTCAAAGAATCTTCACTATCTTCTCTAGCCCTCTTCCTAGGAGGTTCATCATCCTCTGCAGCATGAGCATGATGTCTTCTTTTGATGTTCTTCTTCTTGTGAGAACCATCTTTCTTATTTCTGGGATAGTCTCTGGAATAGTGTCCCTTTTCATCACATGTATAGCAACAGACATAGGACATGTTTCTTCGATGTCTGGGACTACCCCTTTGATTCTGATGGTGATGTCTTTCTTTCTTGCCATGATGGTGAGTCTTTTTGTCACCATGACTTTTGGAGTGTGCTATGAGAGCTTGGTCTTCATTCCCCATCTTCTCTTCTTGAGCTACAATTCGAGCTTCTTCCTATGAGCATTCTTCCCACAGCCTACTAAATGAGATAAGTTTCTTCCTAGCACAAATTCCTTGGATGAAGGAATCCCATGACCTAGGAAGGCCATTAAGAGTGGTCATTACCACTTCTCCATTTTCTGTATCTTCTCCCATAGCTTCAATTTTTTATTTTATTTGGGAGACCCTTGAGAAATAAGATTGCATAGTCTCCGCATTCTGGATCTTGACATTCTTCAATTGATTCGTCAAGGTCATCTTCTGATTTATGTTCTTCCCTTCTAATAGCTTGGTCGGGGAATCAAACATCTCCTTTGGTGTCTTTAGAGATGACACATGTGGTATGAGATGGTCTTTGATAGAATCAGCAATGATCCTTTAGCCTTGACCAAATTCCTTTTGTGTAAGGCCTTAGCCTCTTCTTCCTCTGGGATAGGGACCTCTTCACTTATGTAAGTGTCCAACTCATTTTCTTCCAGGATTAATCCAATCCTATACTTCCATGCTCGGAAGTTATCAGCCTCTTCAATCTTATCCTCAAGCTTGGTGTGGTGAGACATCTTTAAAGAGTACTTCAAATGGAAATAGAAAATATTTAGGTCTTACCACTTGATTTGTTGAAAACTGGATCTGGTCCCGGATTAGGGTTTGTTAGAGAAACCCTAAAAATTCAAACTTTGAATTTCAAACTTCTGAAAGGATAGAAAGATGCACCTTGATGAGCTGATTAGCCTGGTATACTCAGAATTTTAAAACTACAAAGTTTCACCCTTCAGAAATGTCTTTTAGTCTTCTCGGATTCACTAGGGAGGACCTTGAATTAGGGTTTGAGTTTCTCGGATCTTCACCCAACCAAAAAGTTCGATCCAAAGCTCTAAACTTCAATTTTTCCGAGGAGCTTCCAGCTCTGTCCTCAGATTTCATAAATTCCTATTTTTGTGGAAACCCTAATTTTTAGGGCCAAAAATAAAAGTGCCCAGAATTGAGATCTGAATGGACAGAAAGATTCACCTTGCTGAGGAGAGTCAATCTATCATATTGCTTTTCCAAAATCTGTGGAGAGAAACCCTAGTTTCTGCAACTGCACAGTTTCTTCTTCTTAGGTTATCTCTGATACCATGTTAGATTTTGAGCATTAATTCAATATACTCTAGGATCTTTACTGAGAGAATAACATGTACAGCATATCAAGTATAACAATGCATATAAATCAGACCAAGCAATCACATGAGACAATAGACACACAGAGTTTCACTGGGGAAAACCATAAAGGTGAAAAACCCCACAACTTCCTTAGAGATAGAAAGAGCAATGATACAACCCAAGTACAAGAGATAGTATTCTCCTAGCAGCTGAACCTCCTCCTCCACTAGTGCGCCACTTTCCGAGTAGTGTAGAAGTGAATAATGAGATGATCAAATAGAGTGCCTTCTGCACTCTATTTATACATGACCTGACCTGCCTAATAACCTAGCAGGGACGACTTGTATAACTCAGTCTAATAACCCATGGTTATACTAATCAGGGCCGACCCCACACTTGGTGGTCTAATAACCCATCATAGCAAGTTACGACACTTGCGACACTTGTCAATACAAATGACGACACTTTCGTATAGAGGAATAATACCATCTCTATAGGAGTACAATATACATAGGTGAAATAAATTCCGAAGCTACATATACATCGACAAATTAGTTTAAATCTTGATGTGATCCATCCTCGGGGTTTTCAAATGGTTCATCATCAGGGTCATTGTCCATTCCAATGTTAATGTTATCGTCTAACGGTTCAGTTTTGCTGGTTTCCTCTGATGGTTGGGGTGTGTTTCTCATTTTTGTTAGGTGTAATTTATCTGCAATGAAATTTTTTGGTTTTTTAATTGATTATAATTTTTTTTTATTTTAAAATTGTAATGAAAATACAAAAAAATGAATGGTTGAGCACCTACCTAGAGGCACTAGCAGCAACGGAGTGGAGGTTGAGTTTGATGTTGAGTGGGCGGTCATTGGGTGCTCCAATACGCGCTCGCGGGGATCCTATTTCTTCATTGCTCACTCGTGGGTTTGTTATTGTGATAACAACCCCGCAGATCATTTTTTTTAATATAAAAAAACAGGTGCACGCACATGTTAATAACGCGTGCGCACCTAGTTTTGCGTACGCGTTAATAATGCATGCGTGCACCTTTTGTCCACGTTAACTCACCCACGTGGATGATCGGCATTGCGGAAGCAGAGGTGCGTACGCATGTTTAGAGGCGCATGTGCGTCTTTGTTTTTTTTTGCTCATGCGCTTCCATTGCAACCTTTTTGGGTACCATCTTTGTGCGAGTACCCACATATTTCAAAGAAGTCATCATCTACATTATACAAATTTATCAAACCAGTTTCATAACATTGCCATTAAAACCAAAATTGGAGTTTTTTTATAACAATTAGTGAAAAAACACATGGACCTCCTAAAATACAATTAGAAAAAATCTTCCAATAAAATAATCTTTATAAAATATTAAAACAACAAAAAATAGATAGAACCAAAATCAAAATCCACATATAACATTGATAGATAAAGAATCATGAATATTTTTTGAAATAAAATTTAATTTCAAGAAAAACAGTTATTCCTAAAATTAAACTCCCTCTAAAAAGACAATCACCACTTCTTATTTCTAACAAAATTTTCTTACCAACTCCCTTAATATAAATAATTGAAGTAATGGAACTAACAAATAATATTCAAGTAAATTAAGAAGATCCTATAAGATAAGCTCAAGCATAGGGAAAAACTTTAGACTTCAAACAATTCAGAAAATAAGTTTAGTCAAATTTACAAACTGAAAAGATGTTAGATAATCAAAAAATAAACAAAAACCCATATAATTAGGCCATAATATGCCAAGAGAATGAAGCCAATAAATTTGATAACAAATATAGCATTGTAATGCATGTTTTATAGGATGAAAACATCCTCAAGTATAATGATATGAAGGAGGATCTCACTGCAACAAAGAATGCACCATACTACAAAGAATATTACATGAAGAACCCATGTCGATATTTGGTCCATGTTGCTAGATATGAAGGAGGATCTCACTACAACAAGGAATGCACCACACTACAAAGAATATTACATGAAGAAATCATGTCGATATTTGGTCCATGTTTCTAGATCCATCCTAGGGAACAAAAAAAACATGTTGGAGGATATCCACATCCACAAAGAAAGCCTACTTGGGCTCAAATTGAAATATATGACTATATCTACTACATAGAGAATGTGGGATAACCAATGGGAACATAGGGTATGTGGTATTTTTTGAACCTTGACTTTGTTTCTACCTCCAAAATCTTAATAGAAACATTAATCCATATGAGAAATCATAAAATTGAGCATGGGGAGTAGATACAAATTGATAGATTCAACATTTTAGAGTTTTTCATTATAATAACATTTAAAATGTATTCAACATCAAATCAATTTGATGTGCATGGCAACGATTCTAAGAGTTTATATATATATATATGAAAATGAGCCACAATCAATAACATATTCATATATTCAATCATGAGCCATTAAAACTCCATTAGAACTATCTACATTGGGAAATGTGTTGTGGATGAAATTGTCTAGGGCAGTACTTGAGATCATGACCAATAGACAATGAATTTGCACATGTGCATGGCAATTAATATTGATATTGTGTGAGGTATTAATTCAAACCATCCACTAAGAATTACACAATAATATTTTTGTCTAGGTTATATGTTGAGAAAAAATTTCAATGGAATGTATAGGCTACAAAAACATTACGAGTAGAAAATAATCCTTTCAAATTTTATGAGGGTCGACCTTCTAAAAACAAAAAAACATGAGTTGGGTAGCCTGGACTAACCTAGTATGTTCAAGTCATCCTATAAAATAAAATATCCATGCATGATCTAAGAAGAAACACTAAAGATCTTAGTTATGAAAAACAACTAGAATAAGGTCTGATGATAGAGAAAATTGGAAAAAAGTGTGTTGAGAACTCACATCACAAATCATATTCATGATGAAATAGTTTTATTCCATATTTCACCATGGAGATCTGATACCATGTAATATTTTCTACAATTGAACTAGTTATTATAGCTAAATTTGGCAACCCTCAACCATTGTATACAGGTAGGACACATTATAGCCTCCACTTATCCCATTGCAAGTCTTCTAAACATATTTTGTAGATCTCTTTGCTTGTGATCATGACCTATACAAATGCAACTCACAAGTATCTTGCAAATCTCTAGTAATAAACTTGCAAAAGCACTCAAAATTACCAAAATAAATAAATAAAGAACAAAACATTCAAATTTTGAAAAAATATAATGATGGTTGTACTCCTTTATGGCCTAGATATGAAACTCCAATTGTCAGAACCACTTCTCAAGAATATAAATGAGAGTTCATAGTTGGAGGAAGGGGTCACTTGCCATTATGCTGAAGGAATAGCCTAAAATATTTATGGTTGAATTAGGAATCCATTAACCATATTCTTCTTCTTCAATAGAAACATGTGTGTTATCCAAGTCTAACTTGCACTCTTGTAGGGTTTGTTGAGCCATCCCTTGTCTCCCCTATAAATCTAAGATTTTAGTCCTTGTCCCAAGATAGACTTTTATTTATGATTGAAGCTGAATTAAGGAATCAAACTTAGTGATGAGGTTGTTGTGACAAGATTAGGTTGAATCAATATAGATCTCTCTTTTTCCACATCCCATAATTCATGTTATTATACATTGTCTAACATTGTCATGGTTATTACATTTGAATTATATTATTGGTTTTGAATTGACTTACCTAAAGCTAGTGAGTAAAATTACTTGTGAGCTTATTTTATACACGTGTTCCTATAACAGTTTGAGAAAGGTGTATTTTATTGAAATCATGCGTAGGTATCAAGAAATATTTAATGTTGGGAAATTTCTTGTTAAACTGGAGGCAAAGGTTAAGAACAAAATATGTCACCATGTTTTCCCATTTCCTTCTTCTTGAATATCAGTTATAAATATTTTTCTTAGGAAAGACAGTTAAAGAGCGTAGTATTTCTCTATGAAGGAGATCTCAACCCTCTCATTAGGGACTTACATCTAGTCTAGGAAAAAACCCTCAAACACTAATAGATAATTGTCTACATTATCCATAAACAAGATGCACAAATATTCACATAAAACAATAAAATCAAGTTTCATAGTAGAGAAAACGTCAAAGGGAAAAATCCAATTTCAAGACTATATTGCATTAAAGTGGTATTTAAGGCCCTATTATTTAGGGTTTTTTATTAAAGACGCCATAAATGAGGACCACTAGCTATTAACCACCTCATTGATCAAGAACACACCCACTAATAACCTCGTTAATGAGGATCCCTTAGGAAGATTAGGTACAATGTCACGTATGTTTACCTAAATATCCACTAAAACAAGATTAATTAACATAATGGGTCATTCACCATAAGAAAAGAAACATAATGATTTTGTTGTTTTACATGACTTACCAATATGTTATTGAGTACTAACTACCCTAGTTGAGAATCATATACGATGACGGGTTACCGTTTTTCCCTTTCCTTAAAAATGTATGTCCCCATAGATTTGGAAATATACAATCTATTTTTTCACCCTTCAAGCCAATAATAACATCTCCAAAGATCTATAATATGCATTCTTAGAATTCTCTAGTAAGAACCATATGTTTTCATAAAAGGGTATCCATAAATTATAATTTTAAAGGTACAAGTCCATCCAATAAACAATGAAAAATATTCAAATATTGTTAGCTAGGTCAAAATATCACATCTCGTTTTAGGCAAGGCATGGATTTTGAATCTATGCATTAAAAGAAAAATTATGACCATGAGTCCTCCCAACATAGCTAAGAAAATATCACATCTCCTTTTAGGTAGGGAATAGATTTTGAATCTATGCATTCAAAGGCAATATATGACCATGAGTCCTCCCAACATTTTGATATAAATTTTTTTCTTGGTAATTACCCCTTATTTAGCCCCTTTCCTAAGCTTATACATGTCATTATGTTTCCCCATTTGATGTTTATTACTTAGAAAAATTTCCTTTTGTTATTTTTATAGGTCATTGCTTAGCCATGTTTAGTCATGGTGGATCCCTTAATTGATATTTCTCTACCTTACCTTCAATCAACCTTAGAATTAATGTTTGTTTTGGTTCACCTAGGTTAGTTAGAGATCCTCTTTTTGAGGTTCCCACTTCCTGCATATCCATTATGGGTGTACACAAGGTTTGATACAATAAAACATGATATTTATCTATTATTTTCTACTCATAGTCCATGATATGTGGGTTGTGCAAAATATTTGCTCTCGTCTCCCATGGAAACACTTATTAGAGAACCTCAATGTAGAGAAAACCATGTGGGTTTTTCTCAATCCAGAAGATTCACTAGGTTGACCCATAGACAAGTAGTTGTCTTTCTCAATTAAACAAGGGTCATTTTTATGCCTTATACATGGTCTATAACTAATCCT
This sequence comes from Larix kaempferi, assembly GCA_027924585.1. Taxonomy (NCBI): domain Eukaryota; kingdom Viridiplantae; phylum Streptophyta; class Pinopsida; order Pinales; family Pinaceae; genus Larix; species Larix kaempferi. The sequence goes on from BSBM01000013.1 coordinate 3,283,174, forward strand.
ATTTTTATTTTGTTTTGGACTTTTTTTTGTCTCATTCAAATATTATTATTCACTCTACCAATTTTTCACTACCATCAAATTGTACCTCCGCCTTCACTTAGGAACCTAAACTTATTTGATCTACACTCTTCATTAAATTCCTACTAGTAGGGAATTACCCTCATAGTTGCTTCCTTATATTTTTTCAAATTATGTTGATTATTCATTCTAATTGAGTTATGATTTTAGGTTTCCCTTTGCAGGTGTTTCTTGAATACTCTCAATCCCATTTTCATGGAATATTACTCATAAAGAGTCTATCCTTTCTCTATCAATGATATCTCAACCATGTCACTGGGGACTTACATCTAGTCTAGGAAAAATCCCTCAAACAATAGCAACTAATTGTCTACATTATCCACAAACAAGATGCAAAAATATTCACATAAAACATTAAAATTGAGGTTTATAGCAGAGAAAACCTCAAAGGGAAAACTCCAATCTCAACATTAAATTGTATTCGTATACATTGCAATGGTACCTGACCCTATAATTGAGCGTTTGGGATTAACCATGCCATAACTGAGGACCAATAGCTATTAATCACCTCATTAATGAACAACACTAACCCACTAACAACCATGTAGGTATATTAGGTAAAATGTCACATATGTTTACATAATTAATATCTAGTAAAATATGATTAACATAATGGATCATTCGCAATAACAAAAGGAACATATTAATTTTGTTGTTTTACATGGCTTACTAAAATGCCACGTACTACTAACTCCTCTAGTTGAGAATCACATACATTGATGGGTTACCTTTTCCCCTTTCCTTGAAAATTGATATTTTCGTATATTTGGAAGCCTACCATATGGTATATTTTGTCAGTCTTCAAGCCAATAATAACAACTCCAAAGATGTCTATAACACATTCTTAGTATATTCTATTCACAATCACATATTGTTATAAACGAGATATCTATAAATTATAGATTAAACAATACATGTCTTACAATCAATTTTTAAAGGCTTAAATAAACTTTATGAATTATTTTTATTTAGGTCATAATATTGCATCTCCTATGAGGTAGTGCAAAGATTGCGAAGATTCTGAATCTATGCACTCACTCAAAGACAAAATATAACCATGAGGCCTCCCAACATTTTGATATAAAGTATTGTATTGGTAATTAACCTTTACTTATCCCCTTGCTTAAGTCTATACATGTTAATGTGTTTCCCCATTTGATATTTAGTACTTAGAAAATGTTCCTTTCATTATTTTTCTATGTTAGTTCTTAGCCATGTTTACTCCTGGTGTATCCTTTACTTGATATTTCTTTACCTTACCTTCAATAAAACTTCAATAAAACTTAGAATTGACATTTGATTTGGCCCACCTAAGTTAAATCGAGATGCTCTTTTTGAGGTTCCCAGTGTCCACATATCTATTATGGGTGTAGACAATGTTTGATACAGTCAAAGATGATATTTCACCCTTATTTTATACTCTTAGTGCTTGATTTGTGGGTCGTGTGAAAGATTTCCACTTGTTTCCCATGGACACACTTATTAGAGATCATCGGAGTAGTGAAAACCCTATTGATTTCTCTAAAACCAACAAATTCACTAGGTTGACCCATATATGAGTAATTGACTCAATCAATTAAACAATGGTTATCTTTATGCTTATATTGGGTCTATAAATAATCCCCATTTTGTTTCGAGTTGGCCTTTTTTTTCTCTCATTCTAATATTATGGAAACATTAGTATGAAAAGGTGATGTCCTATGTCATGGAGACAACTTTCGATGGCAGAATCATAAAATTTAGAACTCCAATAAATGTTAAATATTATGCCTCCGATGTGATTTGAAGCGGCAGTTAGCTTAATACTTAAAGCTCTGGTGAGAAAGCCTAGACGACATCATTAATAAAATATTGTAGTTCTTGGATTAATAAACAAGACACTAATAAAATACGACTTACCTAATTCAATAAAAGGAAAATGATGTCTTAGTTTGGGAAAAAAATCTTGTAAATGGTTAGGTTACAGCTAGGACCGCTTATCAAGCTATCGTGAAACAACATATTGTTGATAAGAGAAAGTGGTCGCATTGTGGAAATGGAAGATGCCCTTAAGATAAAATGTTTTTTTATGGCTTGTTTTCAATAATAAAATCTTCACATGGGAAAACTTATGCAAACAAGGGAAATTTGGTCCCAGCTTTTGTATCCTATGTAGAAATGGACACGATTCTCGTGAACACTTGTTCTTTCACTATACTTTCTCTCGACTTGCTTGGAAAATTATATGCAAGGATTTAAACGTTGGGGAAGATTAGATTGGTATTGATTTTGTAGCTGCTTATGAACAGTGAAAACTTAAAAAATTTCAATGTATCACTCTGTCGGGGTTCCTGGCTTGGGTCATTTGGAACACTCGAAAGAGAGCCATTTTCCAGGATATCAAGCCCACTATTCCTCAAACTTTATCTCACTTTTGGAAACTTTTTTCACTTATATGCAAGAGATCCTGTCTACATTCAGAAGAACATCAAATCTCGTCCGATCTCGGGATTGGATAGAGAAGTTTAATATGGTTTCTTTGATGGAGCAGCGACAAAAGATAAATGTGGAGCAGGTTTCTTCATTAGCTGTGGTACATCTCTTTTACTCAAATTTCAACTAGCAGGTGGTATGGGGACAAATACAAAATCTGAATTATTGGGACTATGGGGTATTCTAAAAGTTGCCCATCTGTGTGGTTTGGACTCTTTACAGATTTATGGAGACTCTATGGTAGTTATCAATTGGGAAAACAATCAAGCAAATCTTAAGAATATCTCTTTACATTATTGGTGTTCCAGAATTTCTGAATTTTTGGTGAAGTCTTAGAATATCTCTATCAGTCACACTTATAGGGAGAACAATGCTGAAGCGGATGCTCTCTCAAAGCTGTTTGTTGATGGAGATCCTAGCACTCTTTATTGGGAAGAGTGGGTAGAAAATCAACTTGTCTCTGTGGGTAGATGCTCATCCTTTTTTGTTGAGATCTAAAATCTGGTGTTACCAGTATATGTTATGATTTAGATCTTACTATTAGGGACTATCATGTTGTAAGTCACTATATTTTTTGTTTAAGTTATTATCGTTCATGTTTTTCAACTTGATCCTGCCATCGGTACGATGGAAGACATTTTGCTGTGTACTTTTTTATTTCGATGAAATAACAAGAGTACATTTTTTTTCCTCTGAAAATATATATATATATATATATATATATATATATATATATATATATATATATATGAAGTGCAACTCTGGAGTAATATATTATATTGTGATGAAAATATTTGGGCACTTAAAAGTTCAATTTATTTAGCCATTGCATTTTTACTATTCCTTTGATAGTACTCAGATCTTCTCTTCTTCTAATGATTCCCATTGTAGCCAGCGTCTATTGTGAGCTACAACCACCTCGGTGACAATGACAATATGAATTTTCCGGCTCCGCAGACTTTCAAATAGCAATGTTGTGGATGGCATGCTTTCTTTATGAACCAGGTTTCACACATGGGATGATCCACATGAAAAAATTCAATGCCTTAGAATTGATTATGGTAGAATTACCAGGACAGATTTCGGTACCCATCAGGGTTCTATTTGTTAGTGTTTCATCACTTATGTTTTTTGGGGCTGACATCTCAGAGGCTTATTGAATAGTACACCGCTGTGTTTTTCTTATCGGAGCTTATGTATTAATCCCTCGACCTTTGTTTAGCAGGGAATATGTTGCAATACAACTTTCCCTTGTTTGTAATAAACATTTCTTCCATCCTAAAGCATGCCAAACATGAGTTTGCATTTCCTCTACTTACTCATCTACACTTCAAGTACAACTACCTCTATTATAAAACCATAAGTGCAAAATTGTATGAGTGAAAGCTACATTACAATTGGCAATTCGATATTCATATATGTGGGATAAGGGGCATTCATACGAGGGTTGAAATTTGACTTCCTACCTTTACATCAATAAAATAAAATTTTATGTGACTTTTAATTCAAACATTGTTTTTCATTTGATGATTGAACCTTAATGATACACATTTACATGTCATTTAAAAAGTTGTATAATTGTTGCTTGAGTCTTTTTCTTTGAGCCATCGTCAATTTGCAATTTTTAAGTATTTAACATAAATAAAAATCAATAAAAAGTAGGTATATTTGATAAATAAATATTTTAAATATTTTTTAAATCAATTATAATAAAAGAAAGGCATCCTAAAAATTAGATATATCTGGTAATTGATAATTTTAATTATTTTTTAAATAAACTAGAATAAAAAAAACATCCACATCCTAGAAATAACGTGATGCTAAATCATATTTTTAATAATAGTTTACAATAAACAATTACTAATTTTTGTATGGGAGAACTCTTTTTATAAGCTATTTTATAGGAAAAAATTATTTTATGACAAAAACAATTTATAAACTATTTTATGGGAAAAAAATATTTTATGAGAAAAACAAAATGATAATGATTTAGAGGAAAAGCATAAAATGGTGATTACTTTATTAGATAATGCTTTTAAAACTAGTCAAACATTTGCTATTTAACATGAGTTAGCAACCTCCACATGAAAATATGTGCACGTTATTTGTTACTGCTCGAGAGTTTCTTCGGGAGGAGTCCATCCACCCAGAACATCTATCTTTCTGGGGTCAGAAGTGGTCCTAGAACGTCCAGAAATGGCCTCATAAACCCCTTCAACAAACAAGCTTCATAAGAGGTTGGGCAGCACTCTAATATCCTCCTACTCTAATATCCTCCTAGGGTGAAGGGGGATCTCTTGTGCTCAGTGCAAACTTATGTATTTGTTATTATAATCCTACAAGTTGAAAACAAAAACAATTACATAAGACATAAACCAACTAGATATTGAATTGAGTTAGAATTCTTGATGTCATATGTATTACATGATTTCCTCATAAATATGTGTTTTTAAGCTAATCTAGTCACAGATCAACCTCCATTTACCAATAGAGTCCCCAATCGCCTTGAATGGTTCTAACGTCTAGAACTCCAATGCTAAGCATGACAACTTGATCCAAACAGGTGTGTCTGTCGCATATTAGTGAATGTTGATATATGGCTAGGTTTGTATGAATCGACGAATAAGTGGTGCTTGGGGATTGTTCTTATATACACAATATTTTGACTATCTAATTGTACTTTTCTGGTGCACCATATGTCACCTATGTGGGAATGTAATAATCACATAATAATGGACCGTTCTAAACAATTTAAGAAGCAGGTGTGAAAAATAATACTCAGGTAGTTGGAGGATGGTCATGTCTTGTAAGGCTCAAAAAGACAAAATATTTTTGGAGCGAGCTCAAGGGTTAAGGAGGCCTCTCAACCCGAAATAATTTTTAGGGATCTCATTCTCCCTACTGATAATGAGAAGTACAATATATAGTGGAATTGCAAACTCCGGGATGAGATTTATTTGAAGACTTCGAGTTGTCCTTAAGTTAATTTGACAAATTGGATAGAAATTGGAAGAAAATATCAAAGGATTTCCCCTCCTTTCGTAAGTCTACAGATTATGTTCCTACTCTTCCAACTCTCTTTGACTCCAATACAAATCCTTTAGATGTAGAAAGCCAACTAAAGTGCCCATCTCCTTGTAATCGGGATCCCATGGGATAGGTACTCTACCAAAAGGAATTAGTGATTTCATGGTGGCATTTTCAGGAGAGGGCGATATTTATTCTCTCCTGCGGCAATCAAAGAGGAGCTCAGTAGCCATCCGGTCATCCTATGTGATAGGGGTTGGACCTTGCTTGTTGAGATCTCAGGAAAAAGGGGTCGTGGAGTTTGGAGGTTTAGAATTTCATGATGAGTCAAAAGAAGGAATTTCGCAGAAGGTGTTACCTATGCAGAGAAGCAAATCATATAGATTCTTTTAATCAAAATAGATATTAGACCGTAGCATTCACACATAATACACATAGATTTACCCTAGAAACCCTTAACCCGGAAAACTAGCAAAACTTAGAGCCACACCTCTTATTTTCTCATGATAATTATTAACCACTCACAATAAAAAATATAGGTATTGCAAAGCATCCAAAAACCTAATCTGTTAACCCGAATTAGAAATAGACCCCAATCCCTTAACTAGGATTAAATTACATATTTTTAGAAAAAACCCAAAAATAGCCCAAAAAATTTTGAACTCACTTCACTCGTATAAAAAATGAGCTAACACCCATTTTCTATGTCTGCTTCATAGAAAATCATGTCTATTTCACGAATTCTTAAGCTAATCTCAAAAAACATATTTATGGAGGGAACACCCCCCCTATAACCCCCATGATCCAGCACCACGCTCAACGCCTGGCACATACAACAAAGCATTAGATGTGTGGGGATCATCAAGTGTGTCATTGTCAGACACACCTCCCCCCACACACATGCAAAGAATATAACACCTACCCAACATTCTCCCACTTGTTGTTTTTTTTGCATAATAGTGAGTTATGTACTCATAGGGTCACAAGCTCAAGGCATCAATTCCCATCATTTCTCTACACCAAGAGAACTTCTCAATACCGACAGAATTCATTAATGAGTCTGCAACATTCTTCAGGGAGTCAACATTTTCCAGCAACACCTTCTTGTGTTCAACCATATCTCTTGCAAAGTGATATTGCACATCAAAATGCTTTGTCTTATCATGATAAGCAAGGTTCTTTGCTAGGGAGATTGCATTTTGGCTGTCGCAATCTAGCCTTATAGGTTTCTGTAGAAACCCAACATCTGAACACAATCTCTGCAACCATAAAGTTTATTTGCTTGCATGAGTGGCTTCTATGTATTCAACTTCTATAGTTGAGAGTGCAACTACATCCTGTCTCTTTCTCATCCAATTGTAACTCCCCCAAATAGATTAAACGCATTCCCACTTGTAGATATTCTACGATCAAGATCTCCAACCCAGTCTACACCAACAAATCCCTCCACATTTATTTCTTTGTGTGGTCCAAGTCTTCCTTGGTAGCATATTGCATTATCTATGGTGCCATACAAATATTTGAAGACCCTCTTTACATCTATTCAATGATATTTCCTTGGTTTTGACATATATCTGCTCAAAACTCCCACTACATGAGCAATGTATGGCCTAGTACAAACCATTGCATACATCAAACTACTTCCCACAATAGCATATGGAACTCATGGCATATCTTCTTACTCTTCTTGTGTCACGGGACACTGATCTACAAATAATTTTACACCTATAGGAATAGGGACATTGAATGGCTTACTTTCCTGCATGCTAAATATCTGTAGTAGCGTCTACACATATTTTCTTTGATTCAACCATATTTTTTTGTTTGCATGATCTCTTTTAATCTCCATTCCCAATATGAAGTTTGCAACATCGAGATCCTTCATGTCAAATTTGGAGGATAGCTGAGACTTCACCTCCTTATTGACATCTTTGTTATTTTCAATCAACAACATGTCATCAACATACAATACTATGTTAATGAAATGATCACCAACATGTTTGGAATATATACATTGATCATCCTTTCTTCTCACAAACCCAAATCTAAGTATGTATGTGTCGAAATTGTGGTACCACATCCTTAGAGATTGATTTAGACCATAAAGGGACTTTAGTTTACGTACCAGCTATTTTCTTCCATTTACTATAAACTATTGAAAAGTTACCTAGGAAGTATTTGTTCACCTAGTGTTTCCTTGGGGTGGACAAGGACACTTTAATTGGTGACCCCTAGTCTTACTCAATTAATAAAGTCACTTTATTAAAAGATAAAGTCATAGTTATCCTAAGTTCATATTTAATAAAAGTCAAGTGAGTGATTAATTAAAAGGGGATGCTCATACTTTATTAAATGACATGAGGTGCACTAAATGTCATTTATTAATTATTTAATTGAGCATTTAATGACAACCCCCCATCTAATCTAATCTGGACCATTAGATTGAAAGAGGAAGTTACCATGAACAAAAAGGACTTGGGCAAGGCAAAACTCATTCATTGTTCACAATTTCCAAGAGAGAGTTTTGGAGAAGAGAGGGAGCAAGAAGAAGAAGAAGTGAGGGTTTGAGAGAAATCAAACTAGTGAAAGAAAGAAGATTTTCCAGCACAGAAATTGAGGAGGATAGGATGGGCATGTTTCCCCAGACAATCCGTACAGCACTGTTTTGCACAGAATTCGAGGTATCCGTACAACACTGAAATTGAGGCATATGTACTGCATTTAATGCAGTCGTACAACAAAGAAATCGAGACAGTACCGTAAAACAATTAATGCAGCCATACATCACAAATTTCGAGACTGAAATTTGACGGTCCATACAACAGGGATTGGGCACGAATTATGAGGCAAGTTCTAGCACAAATTTTGAGGTGGTCGTACTGTATTTAATGTTGGCCATACAACAATAATTCTGGGCACAAATACCGAGGATGGCTGAGATAAGTACAACTGTTGTGTTTCATTAATTTTTTTGAAGAAAATAAAAATTCTTTCTCTCATAAACAGGTTTTCCCTTAGGGGTTTTATCTTGGACCGATTGGTAAAAAATCTCTGTGTTATTTTATGTGTGAATGGCTGTCATAAATTTATGAGTTTGAATTTATTGACTGGAAATTAAATTTCTATGTTGTAAAAATTTGAAAAAGAATCTCATGTGTTTCGAGTTGAAGTCATTTTTGTGAATAAAAATGTGCACGCTGGAGTTTGGGCATTAAACAATGCATAGAAGCTTCTGAGCTTGAAACCGGGTTGGGGTTACAAAAACTTTCATGGTATCAGAGCGAAGTTAAAGATCAGAATTTAAACATTCAGAAAAACAGGGGTTTGTGGAAAAAAATTTAGATTTGAAGAAAACAGGGGTTTTGAGAAAAATTTCAGATTTGAAGAAAGTTAGGGTTTTGAGAAAAAAATTTCATATTTGTGAAAAAGTTCTTGAACAAGTTGCTTGAGTAGTATAGGTTGTTGCTTGAGTAGTATAGGTTGTATCCATGGTGTCTGGGCTTAGAGTAGAAGACAGATTGGATGGGGCTACAAATTTTAGCCTATGGAAGGATAGAATTATGTTGATACTTGAAGAGAATGAGCTATGGGATATAGTGAACAATACAACAAATCCTGTGACAGTACCTATCGATGCTACTGATAAGGAAACTTTCATGAAGAGATATGCAAAGGAAAGGAGGAATATACTTGATGCTGTGAAGGATCATGTAATCCTCCACATATCAGCAAAGCCTACATGCTTTTTAGATGTGGACATATTTGACCAATCTTTACCAGAGTTCAAATGACAATAGGAAAATGGTGTTAAGGGAGAAGTTGAAGAATGTACACATGAGTAAAGGGGAAGGCATGGCTTCCTACCTTACCAAGATTACATAGGTGAGGGATGAACTTGCAGCTATAAAAGAGGTTATACAGGGAACTTAGATGGTGCGCACAACCTTAAATGGTGTGACTCGGCAGTGGGGTGTGTCTGTGCAGACTATTATTGGTCGAGAGAACATGCCTACATGGGATCGTATTTGGGATGATCTCATACAAGAGGAGACACATAGAGGATACTTACAAAGAAATTTGTCACATCACAGATATGATGAGGAAAATGTGGCATTGGAAACAAAGGGAAAAAAGAAGAAGTTCATGAAGGGTCCCAAGGGTGGGGCCAAACAACATACAGATGAGCAGAAGAAAGACTTGAGTAAAATCAAGTGTTTCGCATGTCAGAAGTTTGGACACTATGTTGGACAATGTCCGAACAAGAAGAAGAAAGGGAAGTAGACGGCAACGACAACCGATATGGATGACTTTTCCTCATAGTTTGAGGGAGAGTTCTCTCTATATGATGGATGTACAGAGAGGACACCTTTCACCAGCAATGATAGGGAGAGTGACATGGAGGATCAGATTCATTGTTCGTTATTGCTTGGCCATTCTTTTAGTGCCACCACTACTAGTTCCATTTGGTACATTGGCAGTGGGGCTTCAAGCCATATGACAGGTGTCCGTGATGTGTTCACAGAGATAACTGAGACGAGCTTGAGTCTTGAGGTAGTATTGGGAGATGACATAGTTGTGAGAGCAGTTGGGCAAGGGACTGTCACCTTTGAGAGGGAGTCTATGTAGTCCATGACTTTGAGGGATGTTCTTTATGTCCCCGGGCTGAAGAAGAATATTGTATAAGTTTCCATGATTGAGGAAAGGGGCTTTGGAGTGTATGTTCTAGATGGGAAATTTTATATCTTTCCTAGAGTAGCAGTACCATCCACTTCATGCGCCATTGGAGTGAGATGTGGGAAACTGTACAAGTTTCTCTTCCACCCTCACCATGCATTAGCCCATACTAGCAGTAGCATCGAGACATTGAGTTGTGGCACAAGAGGATGAGTCACCTTCATTATTCAACTTTGATTTTGTTGAGGGATATTTCTATAGGTTTTCCTCAGTTCAGCACATAGCAGGGTGGTGTGTGCAGAGGGTGTGCTTTGGGAAAGTACACCAAGATTGATTTTCTGAGCAATGACACCAGAGAAGGTGGGATATTGGATTTGATTCATTCATATTTATGTGGACCTATGTTTTCAGCTTCAGTGAAAGGTTTTGAGTACTATATCATTTTCATTGATGACCACTCCAGGAAGACCTGGATCTACTTTATGAGAATTAAACAATCTCAGGAAGTCTTGCGTAGGTTCCAAGAGTTCAAATCTCTTATGGAGAACCAAATAGGGAGGAGGATTCGAGAACTCAGGTTAGACAATGGGGGTGAGTATACCTCCAAGGAGTTTGATGAGTTTTGCAGACAAGAGGGCACCAGGAGGTAGTTGACAATTCCATACACTCCATAGCAGAATGGAGTTGCGGAAAGGAAGAACAAATCCATAGTGGGTGCAGCTAGAGCCATGCTGCATGATCAGGGTCTTCCTTTCTTTCTATGGGAAGAGACCTATAGCACTGTTGTTTATGTTCAGAATAGAAGTCCACACCAAGCATTCGGGTGTAAAACTCCTGAGGAGATGTTCATTGGGAAGAGACCTGAGATAGGTCACTTACATATATTTGGATTCCTTACATACTCTCATGTCCCTTCTGAGAGGAGTACAAAGTTAGAGCCTACAACGGAGAAAGGAATCTTTGTTGGATATGATGAGACTTCAAAGGATTTTCGCATATACCTTCCTCCACAGAGGAAAGTTGTGGTGAGGAGGGAGTTCAGATTTGAGGAGGATAAAGCCTTCAGGAAGTCTTATGATTCAGAGGTGGAGGAGCAACAGGTTGTATCTCCACAGGTGACAGGGTGACATAGTCAGAGTATAGGGTCACAGGTTTCAGGAGTGACTGGGTCACAGGTTACAGGTTCATCAGTTTCAGGGACTCAGTCTACAGGGAATTCTGGTACAGGGACAGGTTCATGAGTCACAGGTTAATAGGTTTCACCTTCATGTGATTCAGGTCAGTACAGGTTCAGGATCACTGGGTACAGAATCTCAAGCCACAAGTACTTCTTCAAGTAGACAGTTGTCATATGAGGAAGTTATGGAGGAGTTCCTATAGGAGGAAGCTACTTCCAAGAAACTTAATCCAATTTGGCTTAAGGATCTTGTGAAGGAAGCTGAGGAGTCTGTGGGAGGGAGGTCAGGGAGAGCAGGGCACCATAGATATTTTCCAGTTATATGGAAATGGTGACTAGTTTGAGTGATTCTGAGCCTACTACATTTGAGGAGGCTATCCCACACAAGGTTTGGAGAGATGCCATGATGGAAGAGTACAAATCCATCACGAAGAATGGAGTGTGGGAGGTTGTTCCGAGACCAGAGGTGAAGTCAGTAGTGAATTCCAAGTGGCTCTATAAAAGCAAGTGTGTTGCGGATGGCAACATCGACAAGTACAAAGCTTGTTTTGTTGCACGAGGGTTCTCACAGGTAGAGGGAGTTGATTACTATGAGACCTTTACACCGGTTGCTGTATTTTCTTCGATCAGAGCATTGATCTCCATTGTGGCAGAGATGGGTTGGAGGATTCATCATATGGATGTTAAAACCACTTTTCTGAACGGTTTTCTATAGGAGGAGGTATATCTAGAGCAGCCTCAGGGATTTGAGATTCATGGGAGAGATTCACATGTTTTCAGGCTGAAAAAAGGAATTGTATGGTCTGAAGCAATCCCCTCGGGCTTGGTGTTCCAGGATTGACTCTTACTTGCTTTCAATTGGCTTTCAGAAGAGTGAGGTGGATCCCAACCTATACTACATTGTGGTTGGTAGTGTTTCGCTCATTTTTCTGCTATATGTTAACGAATTATTCATTACCAGAGGAGAGCACTTGATTGAAGCATGCAACAAAGATCTTGCTTCAGAGTTTGAGATGACTGACCTTGGAATGATGCGTTACTATTTGGGGATGGAGATATGGTAGGAGGATGGACATGTTTTCCTGAGTCAGGGAAAATATGCTGCAGATATTCTGAGGAGATTTCGGATGGAGGATTGCAGACCCATGTCTATACCCATGATCACCAACTGGAAGAAGCTTCATGCTTCTAAGGGAGAGTTGGTGGATCCTACTTTATCTCGTCGGTTGATTGGTTCATTGATGTATTTGGTCAACACCAGACAAGATATGAGTTTTGCAGTTAAAACTCTCAGTCATTTCATGATGGATCCCAGGAGAGTGCAATGGATAGCTGCAAAACATGTGTTGAGATACCTTGCAGGTGTGATATTTTATAGGAGAGTTCACACAGCTGGAGAAACCCTCACTAAAACTCACTCAAGAATAGAAGAGAAGAGAAGAATAATTGTTGAATCAATAATCACTCATTAACACAAGAAATGACAAAAACTATTGTATCATACATCAACTGTAAGCTGGCACTGTGAAAGTAGAATAATAATTGAATACAATCAAATGGATTTGAATGCATCCTAAGGTCATTTGAATTCTCCTCAATGTGTGGCATGAATAGCATTGGAGACATCATCCAATCAGTGGTAGCAATCACAAATAGTCAAAACTCAGTCAAATAAGTCTAACTAAGTCATGTGAGCACAAATCAAGGGATGGAGACTCCAAGGAGGGCGCATGAGGTTGATGAGGATGTCAGTAGGTGGCACTCTGATACAGACAACTGGAAGCTACAGGCAGTTAAACTGAGCAATAAATGAATAAACTAGTCAATAAATGTTGCAACTGATTGTTAGTGATCCAAGTAGTGTAGTAGGGCACATATGTCATCCAGGTGAGGAAACAAAGGCGCACCAGGTAGGTAGGAGGGATCCTGAGGGATAAAACCAGGCTCTAGGGGGATGAACATAGGCTCCAGGTGTTGGGGAGACTACCATACTGATTACTGGATGCATGCATGATGACTGGATGCATGCATGCAAATACAAAAAAATGATAGTGAGAATATTCCAACACCCCCCCTGTCACGTCCCCATTTTGACCCAGTGGCATTAAAATTGTAAATGATGTAAATATCGTTATTAAATCATGGTGAGGAGCTCAAGGCCAAGGCCCTGCCATTGATTTATCATTTATGTATCAGTAATTAAAATCGGTGCATATGGTTCTTGTGCTAGACAGGCACAATGTAAATTAAGACATCATGTAAATACGAATTTTAATGAAATATCCACAACTAGCTATGCAATGCAACAAAGAGATGGGGTCATGATTTCTATAAGGAATAGGGAGGGAAATTATTCAAACCCTTGAGCCAATGGTGTTAATCCATGTGTCAATGAGAAAACCCAAAAACCCTCACCTACCCATTTTGGCTTATGCACCCAATCATTAAATTCTTCCAAGAGTTGGTTGAGGCAGTTAATGCCTTGGGAGTGGAGAGGTATGTAAGCCAATTTCGTGCATGGGCAAGCCATCAACCTGGAAGTTCGTATTTTTGCTTCTTGGGCAAGAAAACACCCGCGAAATGGTGCCCAAAGCCATCTTTCACCCATGGCCTTTGCTCTCACACACAGTTTGAGCTAGCTGGGACTTTCCCATCACGTTTTTCACCATTTTTCCTGCATTTTACATGCCTAGGAACTTGTTTCTGTTTTGCACAATGGCTGGGAGAGGAGGACCACGATTTGGTGCTATTATGGAGGTCGTTTTTGCCCCAAAATGTCCATGGATGTTTTTCTGAAAACAGATTTGGCTTCCCAGGGTTGTTCCCCATCTTCCATTTTCGTTTTTGAGTTTCCCACGTTTTTCTGAAGCTAATGAAAACCCCATCTTTGGGCATCTCACTGTAAAAACGTTTCTTCATGCCCAACACTTATACTTTTGTTGTTATGTGCATCCCTGTTTTGGTTTGAACTTGTGAGCAAGAAATTTGGAGTGGTAGTGGACAGAATTGGCTTGATAAACCTAGTGGGGAAGAATAACCTCTCAAAAAGATCAAGAGGGCTTTGGCTACTTTTCTATGCACACCCTGAGAGCACTAGAAGGGAAGGTATGGCTTGAGGGATTGTGTAGCAGTGAAGAGATCACCTCCTTGTGTTGGGTGTGTAGGTATTGTGGGTTCCAAGTTAGATAGATCTTGTAGAGGTATCCATGGCTCTGTGCTTGAGCTCACTAGCTTAGCAATTGTTCATTTTCCATCTCCTAGCAACCTGATAAACCCAACTGCTGATTGACTTGGCTGATTTTGGTGTATTCTGGCTATGTGTGGGTCTGTTGTTCCCTTCTTCCTTGTAGAAATCATGCCCAGCTCAGGGGTGGCAGTTGTATCAAGAGATTGATAACCACAACTGGCCTATGGTTGGGTGGAACGTTGCAGATGCATAGCTGGTTGCTCAGGGACTACTTTGTTTCAAGATAAGTACTTTCATGTGCTAATTCTGTATCATTTTAATTGATGAATGAAATGAATATCTTGAATGTATGATGGATGTGTAATAGAATTTAATTCTGTTGTGTTTTCAAATATTTATGCATTTCCATATGTCCATCTTCATTTTATATGAATGTTTGTTTACTAAGTACGGGGCTAGATGTCCGGAATTAGAGTGATGTTCACTCCCATGCTGGTATGATGGGTGGGTATGTGACAGAATGGTATCAGAGCCCATGGTTACAACACTGAGGCTGTTGGGCCGACATCCACACAACAGATTAGGAAAATATGATTTTGTGTGTGTTGCATGTGGCATGTTGTTGTGTGTTGGTTGTTGTTTGTTGTTAATTGTTGTGCATATGAGATAACGCATCATGTGCTTGAGGCCTTCATTAACTGTGACTCCTTGTCCCTTGGATGTCCATGATGCTTTGAATGGATGAAATTGAATGTTTGGCATGGATGGTACGAGTTTTTGTGCGTTAATTTCATGATTGAAAGCCTGAACAGTTGGTTGTTACAGCACCATATCTTAATGATGTTTGTTAATTACAATGAACCAACATTTATGTGTCCAATTGATGGTTTTTGGAAGCGAGGAAAGCTTGCGAATTATGCCCTTATGCACATGAGTTTTGCTTGCCCATGCTTGTTGGGTGTTTGAAGATTGATTGTGAATCCATTGGCTGGTTTGTTGAATTTGAAATGAAAAGAAAATCCCTTTTAAAAGGTGCAAGTTCTTGGCATCCTTTCATTGTTCTGCTATATACAAACTAGGATCTATAAGTAGCTCACCTCTGCAAGGAAATGAAGGACATATTTCAAGAAGAGAACTCTGACTGTCTTTGAAAATTTTGCAAAAAAAAATTTCTAACTGTTTTTCTGAGTTTTCTGCTAAAGCTGCGGCGGCGAAAGTTAAGCTAACTTTCTCTGCGTGTGGCGGTGAAAGTTAGGCTAACTTTCTGCACGCACGGCGACAAAAGTTAGACTAATTTTCTGCGCGTGCGGCGGCAAAAAATTGAGTCGGCAAAATAGTTGTTAATTCGACGTCGAAAGATAGAAAAATTTCCAAAATTTTGCCGAATGGCTGTGGTGGCAGCGAAAAATAGGTCAACTTTGCGCGACATGGCAGCGAAAGTTAAGCCAACTTTCTGCACGCGCAGTGGCGAAAGTTAGGCCAACTTTCTGCGCGTGCGGCGACGAAATTTAGGCCAACTTTTTGCGCGCGGCATTGAAAGTTAGGCTAACTTTCTACGCGCACGGCGGTGAAAGTTAGACTAATTTTCTGCGTCATGCATGGTTCGCAACGGAAAAAATAATCTTAAGACCTGTGGAAATTTTAAGGATAAATTCTGCGACGTGCGCGATGCGCGGCGACATATTTTGGCTTAAAATTCTGCAACGTGCGTGACAGTATATTTTGGCTTAAAATTCTACAACGTGCGCGATGCGCGGGTGGTATATTTTGGCTTAAAATTTTGTGACGTGCACGATACGCGGCAGCAGATTTTGGCTTAAAATTCTGCGACATGCGCATCGGCAGATTTTGGCTTAAAATTCTGCAACGTGCGTGGCGGCAAAAATAACCTTAACATCCACGACAACGGCGGCAGATTTTGGCTTCAAATTCCGTGACACAGGCGGCATTTTTTAAGCTAAATTTCCATGACAATGGCGGTCATTTTAGCCTTAACAATTGCGCCAAACAGGGAAAGTCTATGATTGGACAAAGTTGTCAATATGGGATTTCCCCACATACATGCAAATAATTTATAGCATTATAATGCAACTAATAGTTGTGTTTATAAATACATTTTGCATAATTATACTCACATCAAATCAGCATTCCAGATAAGTGTAGTTGGAAAGTTCTGGTCTTGGTTGGGCCAAGAATATCAACATCATGGATGATGCAGAGGATCCCTATGAGCCTGAGACAGATGCCATGGGGCAAAATATATATGTTGAGAATGCTGAAACAGAATCCAATGGGAGAAGAAATCGAGAGACTCCCCCAGATATTGCAGCCACCATGAGGAGCCTAAGGGTGGAATTGCAAAGTTGTAGAGAAGATAATGAAAGTATGATTAAAGCTCAGGAAGAACAAAATCAGTTGAATGCATCCATGCTACAGATTTTGACAGACATCTAAAGGCAAATAAACTCTAGGCATCAGACATCAAATCCAGAAAAGAGTGGAAGTAGTTTAAGGAGAAATTCCCGCAAGAGGTCCAATATCTCAAGAAGAGTTTCTAGAGACAGAACCTATATCCCAGAAATCTCTTCTAGTGTATCATCTGACTCCGAAGGATTCATTAAGGGTTCAAGCTCTTCATCTCGCAAGAATAAGAGGAACAGGCATTACAAGAACAATTCACATGGGGAATTTAAGAAGGCAAAACCTCCTACATTTGATGGAGAGTTAAAGTTTGGTCAAGAAGCTGAAGCTTGGCTTCTTGGGATAAGAAAGTATTTCCAAGTCCAAGACTACTCTGAAAATATGAAGGCAAGGGTTGCCATATTCAACTTGAATGGAAGAGCATCTATATGGTGGGAACACATCAGGCAAGTGAAGAAGATCAATGAAAGAAAGATTGTGTGGAAGCAGTTCAAGAAATACTTCAAGCAGAAGTACCTCTCTGACAGGTACTATGATGACAAGATCAAAGAGTTCCATGAGCTGAGATTGGGACCATTGACCATGGAAGAATATGCAAACAAGTTCTTGGAGCTACTGAGGTATGTCAAGTATATTCGAGATGATAAGGTGAAAATTCAGCGTTTTCTAAGTGGGCTACCTCAGTCATATAAAGATAGGATTGAATTTGATGAGCCCTGAACTCTAGAAGAGGCAATAAGGAAGGCCAAGTATTGCTATGATCAAAACAAAAGCAAACCTGATTTCCATAAGGCATGGAAGGACAAGAAAAATGAGAAGTTTGACCAAAGGAAGAAAGGTTTCAAACCTCCTCGTGCCAGAAATCAGCAAAGGCATTCATCATAGGTTGTGACTAAGCCTACTAGGATGATGGGAGACAAGCCAAGAGATCCAAAGGAGCCAAGAGAACCACTTCAATGTTGGGGTTGTGGAGGAGACCACATGCTTAGGAACTGTCCACATCGGAATGGGAATGCAAATCAAGTTCACAACATCCAAGGAGCTGAAACTGTGGGTCAAGTGGGGAGGACAATCCCTAGAATCTGTGCAGCACTAGATGACCGCCAGGAAGATCATCAATAAACTGTTGTTGAAGTTGAAGGTAAGATTGCTAAGCAATCTGTTTCTATTTTGATTGATCCTGGATCTACTCACAGTTATATCACTCCTAAAATTGTTGAGATTTGTGCTTTTAAGAAGTCAAAGCATAGTAAATCATGGTTAGTTCAACTAGCTACTGGAACCAAGGGAAAAGTCAGTGAAATTGTAGAGAAGTGTCCCTTAGAGATGGATGGGCTATTCACTTATGCAAATATGAATATTTTTCAACTTGGTTCCTATGATATTCTCATTGGGATGGATTGGTTAGAGGCACACAGGGTTAAACTTGACTGCTACAATAAAACTTTTGAATGCATGGATGAAGAAGGAAACCCAAGGGTTGTTAAAGGAATTCCAAAGGTGACTTCTGTTAGGCAGGTTTTAGCCAGGTAGCTAAAGAAGTTCTGTAGAAAGGGTTGTCAATTGTATGCAGCCCATGTTTTGGAGGCAATGGAAAATGAAGCTCCTATGTTAGAGGACTATCATGTATTGCAGGAATTCAAGGATGTTTTTCCTAATGAGATTCCGGGACTTCCTCCAAAGAGAGACGTTGATTTTACAATTGAACTTGTGCCAGGAGCAGCACTAGTGTCTAAAACACCCTATAGGATGAGTACACCAAAATTGCTAGAATTGAAAATGCAATTACAAGAGTTGCTAGAAAAGAAATATATCAGGCCAAGTGTGTCCCCATGGGGAGCACTTGTTCTATTTGTGAAAAAGAAAGATGGAACACTTAGGTTATGTATTGACTATAGGAAGTTGAACAAAGTTAATATGAAGAACAAATACCCATTGCCCCAAATTGGTGACCTTTTTGATCAAATGCAAGGGGCAAAGGTATTTTCAAAGATCAACTTGAGGTCTAGTTACCATCAGGTAAGAATCAAAGAGGAAGATATTCATAAGACAACCTTTAGAACAAGGTATGGACACTATGAGTTTGTGGTGGTACCATTTGGTCTCACAAATGCACCAACTACATTCATGTGTCTCATTAATAGTGTTTTTAGCAAGTATTTGGACAAGTTTGTCCTTGTTTTTCTATACGACATTCTCATCTATTCTAAGAATGAAGAAGAGCATGAAGAACATTTGAGAACGACATTGCAATTGCTAAGGGAGCATAAGCTGTATGCAAAGTTAAGCAAATGTGACTTTTATAAAGATAAAATTCATTATTTGGGTCACATTATCTCCGACGAAGGAATATCGGTGGACCATGAGAAGATTGAAGCCATTATGAATTGGCCGACTCCAAGGAATGTGACAGATGTGATATCTTTTATGGGCCTTGCTGGTTACTACAGGAGGTTTATTGAAGGATTCTCCAAGGTTGCAAACTCAATCACTTCTTTACAAAAGAAGGGGATAAAGTTTGAATGGTCACCAAGATGTAAGGAAAGTTTCCAACGGTTGAAGAATCTTCTTACGAGTGCACCAATTTTGAAAATTGTAGACCCAGAAAAAGACTTTGTGGTATGTACCGATGCATGCAATCAAGGACTTGGAGGAGTCCTTATGCAAGAAACCACGTGGTATGCTATGAGTTGAGGAAGTTGAAGGAGCATGAAAGAACTATGCTACTCATTATTTAGAACTTGCAGCCATAGTACATGCTTTAAAGATGTGGAGGCATTACTTAATGGGCAGGAGATTTGAGCTAAGGACATACCATTGTGGTCTGAAATACTTGTTTGATCAGCCAACTTTAAATGCTAGGCAAGCTAGATGGTTGGAATTTTTGTGTGAATTTGATTTTGAAATCAAACACATAAAAGGGAAATAAAATAAGGGAGCAGATGCACTCAACAGGAAAGTACATGAAATGCATGTGGCAGAGCTTAGTACTTGCCAACCAGATTTGAGACAACAGATTGTTAACCATATTGCTGAGGACGAAGTGTATGTGCAGATAAAGGACAAATTGCAGTAGCAAAACCTTGAAAAGAAGAATGAAGGCTATCATTTGGAAGAAGACGGACTTCTTACCTATAATAATAGAGCCTATATTCCAAATGTGGTAGATTTGAGGAGGATTGTTATGGATGAAATCCATAAAGCTCCATACTCCAGTCACCCAGGATATCAGAAAACAATTTCTACAGCAAGAAAATATTATTTCTGGCTAGGGATGAAAAAGGATGTCGCTGGATACATTTCTAAGTGCATGACATGTCAGTAGGTGAAGGTTGAACACCAACACCTAGTAGGTTTATTGCACCCAGTGCCAATTCCAGAATGGAAATGGGAAGTAATTTCCATGGATTTTATTATAGGATTGCCAATGACTGTGAGACAACATGATTCCATCATGGTTGTGGTGGACAAGTTAACAAAGGAAGCACATTTTATACCGGTTAAGTCCACGCACAAATTCGATGCCATTGCAAATATTTTCATGAAGGAAATTTTCAGATTACATGGGTTGCCTAAGGAAATAATTTTTGACAGGGATACCAAGTTCACTTCCAATTTTTGGAAAAATCTCTTTTCCGATTTGGGTACACAGTTGAACTTTAGTACCGCATACCATCCGCAAACAAATGAGCAAATGGAAAGAATAAATCAGGTGCTTGAAGACATGCTCCGTATGTATGTAATGGACAAACCATCCAAGTGGGAGGATTATCTACACCTGGTAGAGTTTGCATATAACAATGGGCAGCAAGAATCATTGGGAATGAGTCCATATGAGGTTCTATATGGCAGAAGGTGTAGGACACCAGTGACTTGGGACAATCCAGTGAACAGAATTGTACTTGGACCAGAATTGCTTAAGGAAATGGAGTAAGAGGTTGCAAAGATCAGGCAGAATTTAAAAGCAGCCCAGGATAGACACAAAAGCTATGTAGATAAGCATAGGGTGCATAGGGAATTCAGTGTTGGGGATCATGTGTATCTTAGAGTGAGGCCAAGGAAGGGTTCCTTGAAGCTTGGGAGTTGTGCCAAGCTATCACCTAGATATTGTGGGCCATTTGAAGTGCTTGAAAGAATAGGGCCAGTTGCATATAGACTTGCATTTCCTGCTAGCACTAGAGCTCATAATGTGTTTCATGTCTCTTTGCTTAAAAAATATGCACATGATCCTAACCATGTGATTAATTGGGATGTGATCCAGGTGGAACCCGAGGGAGAGTTCCAAACCGATCCATTGTGCATCCTAGACAAGAGGGTAACATTGCTCCGGAACTGAGCCATCGAAAAGGTAAAGGTGCAATGGAAGCACTACGGTCCCGATGAGGCTACATGGGAGCTGGAGGATGCCATGAGAGTGGCATATCCATTTTTGTTCAATTTTGATGAGCACTGAGGACAGTGCTAATGTAAGGGGAGGGGAATGTCACATCCCCATTTTGACCCTATGGCATTAAAATTGTAAATGATGTAAATATTGTTATTAAATCATGGTGAGGAGCTCAAGGCCAAGGCCCCACCATTGATTTATCATTTTATGTATCAACAATTAAAATCGGTGCATATGGTTCTTGTGCTAGACAGGCACAATGTAAATTAAGACATTATGTAAATACGAATTTTAATGAAATATCCACAACTAGGTATGCAATGCAACAAAGAGATGGGGGCATGATTTTTATAAGAAATGGGGAGGGAAATTATTCAAACCCTTGAGCCAATGGTGTTAATCCATGTGTCATTGAGAAAACCCAAAAACCCTCAACTACCCATTTTGGCTTATGCACCCAATCATTAAATTCTTCCAAGAGTTGTTTGAGGCAGTTAATGCCTTGGGAGTGGAGAGGTATGGAAGCCAATTTCGTGCATGGACAAGCCATCAACTTGGAAATTCGTATTTTTGCTTCTTAGGCAAGAAAACACCCACGAAATGGTTCCCAAAGCCATCTTTCACCCATGGCCTTTGCCCTCACACGCAGTCTGAGCTAACTGGGACTTTCCCATCACATTTTTCACCATTTTTCCTGCATTTTACATGCCTGGGAACTCGTTTCTGTTTTGCACAATGGATGGTAGAGGAGGACCACGATTTGGGGCTGTTATAGAGGCCGTTTTTTCCCCAGAATGTCCATGGACGTTTTTCTGAAAACGGATTTGGCTTCCCAGGGTTGTTCTCCATCTTCCATTTTCATTTTTGAGTTTCCCACATTTTTCTGAAGCTAATGAAAACCCCATCTTTGGGCATCTCACTGTAAAAACGTTTCTTCATGCCTAGCACTTATACTTTTGTTGTTATGTGCATCCCTGTTTTGGTTTGAACTTGTAAGCAAGAAATTTGGAGTGGTAGTGGACAGAATTGGCTTGATAAACCTAGTGGGGAAGAATAACCTCTCAAGAAGATTAAGAGGGCTTTGGCTACTTTTCTATGCACACCCTGAGAGCACTAGAAGGGAAGGTATGGCTTGAGGGACTGTGTAGCAGTGAAGAGAATACTTCCTTGTGTTGGGTGTGTAGGTATTGTGGGTTCCAAGTTAGATAGATCTTGTAGAGGTATCCATGGCTCTGTGCTTGAGCTCACTAGCTTAGCAATTCTTCCTTTTCCATCTCCTAGCAGCCTGATAAACCCAACTTCTGATTGGCTTGGATGATTTTGGTGTATTCTGGCTATGTGTGGGTCTGTTGTTCCCTTCTTCCTTGTAGAAATCATTCCCAGCTCGGGGGTGGCAGTTGTATCAAGAGATTGATAAGCACAACTGGCCTATGGTTGGGTGGAACATTGCAGATGCATAGCTAGTTGCTTAGGGACTACTTTGTTTCAAGATAAGTACTCTCATGTGCTAATTCTGTATCGTTTTAATTGATGAATGAAATGAATATCTTGAATGTATGATGGATGTGTAATAGAATTTAATTCTGCCGTGTTTTCAAATATTTATGCATTTCCATATGTCCATCTTCATTTTATATGAATGTTTGTTTACTAAGTACAGGGCTAGATGTCCATAATTAGAGTGATGTTCACTCCCATGCTGGTATGATGGGTGGGTATGTGACACCCCCGCAAGCCAAACTATATGGAAGTAGCTAAAAAATAGTAGGGCCCTAGTAACTAAGAGAAAAGGTCACCCCATACAACAATCTAAATAAATAAATTGAGGAAAGAGGGAAAAATCAGTGGGAAGAAATCCCCCCCTCAAGATAGAATGTGGTAGGATAATCAATCATGTACGTCACTCACCGCAAGAAGAGATCTAAGGTAAGTGTACTTCTTCACTAAGAAGGTCTTAGTGAAGATATCTGCAATCTTCTCTTCCGTCGGAAGGTAGAGCAGTGTGATGGTCCGATCATGCACCAATCCTCGAATGTAATGCCTATGTATCTCGATGTGTTTGATTCTTTGTCTCAGAACCAGATCTGTATAAATACCGATGGCACTCTGATAGTCATAATAGATGACTGGTGGAGTACTGAATCGAATCCCAAACTCTGACAAGATGCCCCGCAAGCAGATGCACTGTGTGGCTGCATTGGCTGCAACTCTATAATCGACCTCTGCTGAAGAGAGAGTTAAAGCAGTTTGCTTTTTGCTCGACCAACAGATAGGTCCAGATCCAATCATGAAAACAAAACCAGATGTTGACTTTCGATCTGAGCTGTCTCCATCCCAATCTGAGTCAAAATAGCCAACAAGGTTCAAAGGAGACCCAACTGCATAGTGAAGACCATAGGTCTTTGTCCCTTGCAAGTAATGAAAGATCCTCTTTGCTGCCTTCCAGTGGAGTTCATGAGGCTCCTGCATGTATCTAGAGACAACACTGACTGCATAGGAAATATTAGGTCGAGTGTGTATAAGAAACAATAGACTCCCAATCAGGGTAATTTTTAGGGGTGAAATTTTGCCAATTGGCTATTTTTTGGGTTTTTTTTCAAAAAGTAAATTCGATATTTGGTCAATTTTAGTCTCTAATATTTCCTATATTTACATAAAATGTGTTTTTTTATCATAATATTCGCCAAAATTTACACTTTCAGTAGTAAATTCTATGTTTCATATTTAATATTTTCCTGCCTATCTATATACATGATTTTTTCAATCCAAAATAATCGCCTATGATATTATACTTAAGTATAATATTAGAATCCTTGAAAAATACCATGCTCCCAATCAACTGTCGATACAGTGTACTATCCACCAGAGGTGTGGAAGAACCATCCTCAAGGCTTATCCCTAAAATAACTGAATGAATTCACTTTTAGATCCATTGATCCTGATGAAGTCGAATTGAAGAAGGAGATAACTTGCAAAACAAATGAGAATTGCAAATGGAGATATGCTGCAATTCGAATTGAACATTGCCTTAGGACAATGAGCACATGTGACTGGATCCTTCACACATGGATAGACCTCACTGGATTGCTCCAATGAATTCAAGACAATTGCACCAGGAATTGTTGTGGAAATCCAGAGGCTTCTGGTGCTCAATGAAATACAGCTACTCAAAGAATTATTGCAACTGATGTTGCTGCAATTCGAATAGCTGACTCCAGCTCTGATACCATGTGATATTTTATAAGAGAGATGACAAATCTGGAGCAAACCTCACTAAAAATCAGTCAAGGATAGCATAGAAGAGAAGAAGAATTGCTGAATCAATAATCACTCATTAACACAAGAAATGACAAAAACTGTTGTATCATACATCACGTATAAGATGACACTGTGAAAGTACAATAATAACTGAATACAATCAAATGGATTCGAATGGCTCCTAAGATCATTCAAATTCTCCTCAATGTGTGACTTGAATAGCATTGGATACATCATCCAATCAATGGTAGTAGTCACAAATAGTCAAAAGTCAGTCAAATGAGTCTAACTGAGTCATGTGAGCACAAATCAAGGGATGGAGACTCCAAGGAGGGTGCATGAGGCTGATGATGCTGTTAGTAGGTCAAGTGGAACTCCGATACAAAAAACTGGAATCTACAGGCAGTTAAACTGAGCAATAAATGAATAAACTGGTCAATAAATGCTGCAACTGACTGTTAGTGATCCAAGTAGTGTAGTAGGGTGCATATCTCATCCAGGTGAGGAAAACAAGGTGCACTAGGTAGGTAGGAGGGCTCCTGAGGGATAAAAATAGGCTCTAGGGGGGTGAACATAGGCTCAAGGTGCTGGGGAGACTACCATATTGATGACTGGATGCATGCATGATGACTAGATGCATGCATGTATGCAAATACAAAAAAATGATGGTGAGAATATTCCAATAGAAGCTACAGTAGATTTTGGTTTGGACTACAAGAGATCTGATGGAGTGGGATTGGTTGGCTTTACAAATTCAGATTGGGAAGGTAGTGTTTTGGACCGGAAGAGCACTTTCGGTTGTTGTTTCAATTTGGGATCAGTAGTTGTGTCTTGGTTCAGTCGGAAACAAAAGTCCGTATTAGTGAGTTCTGTAGAGGCTGAGTATATGGTAGCTAGTCAGGCCAGTTGTGAAGCCTTGTGGCTTCGAAAGTTGATGGTTGATTTATTTGGTCAGGATATGGGACTTACTATGATACATTGTGATAATCAGAGTTTCATTAGACTCTCTAAGAATCCAGTATTTCATGATAGGTCAAAACACATTGAGATCAGGTATCACTTCATCATAGATTATGTTTAGAGAGGGGTAGTACAGTTGCAGTACATTTCTATTGATGAGCAAGTGGCTAACATTCTCAAGAAGTCTTTGGGTAGAGGGAAGCATTTTTATTTCAGAGATAAGTTGGGAGTGGTGAAGAACACCTTCCTCGGTAAGGGGGAGTGTTTAAAAGTTACCTAGGAAGTGTTTGTTCACCTAGTGTTGCCTTGGGGTGGACAAGGACACTTTAATTGGTGACCCCTAGTCTTACTTAATTAATAAAGTGAGATGCACTTTATAATTTTAAAGTCACTTTATTAAAAGATAAAGTCATGGTTATCGTAAGTTCATATTTAATAAAATTCAAGTGAGTGATTAATTAAAAGGGGATGCTCATACTTTTTTAAATGACATGAGGTGCACTAAATGTCATTTATTAATTATTTAATTGAGCATTTAATGAGATCCCATCATCTAATATAATCTGGACCATTAGATTGAAAGAGGAAGTTACCATGAACAAAAAGGACTTGGGCAAGGCAAAACTCATTCATTGTTCACAATTTCTAAGAGAGAGTTTTGGAGAAGAGAGGGAGCAAGAAGAAGAAGAAGTGAGGGTTTGAGAGAAATTGAACCAGTGAGAGAAAGAAGATTTTCCAGCACATAAATCGAGTAGGATAGGCTGGGAATGTTTCCCAAGACAATTTGTACACTACTATTTTGCAAAAAAATCGAGGTATCCATATAGTATCGTACAACACTGAATTAGAGGCAGTCGTACTGCATTTAATGCATCCGTACATCACAGAAATCGAGATAGTACCGTACAACAATTAATGTAGCCATACAACATACATTTTGAGACTAAAATTTGATAGTTTGTACATCAAGTATTGGGTATGATTTTCAAGGCAAATTCTAGCACAGATTTCGAGATGGTCGTATTGTATTTAATGTTGTCCATACAACAGTAATTCTTGGCACAAATACCGAGGATGGTTGAGATAAGTACAACTGTTGTATTTTATTAATTTGTCTGAAGAAAATAAAAATTCTCTCTCTCAAAAACAGGTTTTCCCTTAGGGGTTTTATCCTGGACCTATTGGTAAAAAATATTTGTGTTATTTTATGTGTGAATGGCGGTCATAAATTTTTGAGTTTGAATTTATTGACTGAAAATTAAATTTCTGAGCTGTAAAAATTTGAAAAAGAATCTCACGTGTTTCAATTTGAAGTCATTTTTGTGAATAAAAACGTGCACACTAGGGTTTGGGCATTAAACCATGCAGAGAAGCTTCTAAGCTTGAAACCAGGTTGGGGTTACAAAAACTTTCATA
Source organism: Larix kaempferi (assembly GCA_027924585.1). Classification (NCBI taxonomy): domain Eukaryota; kingdom Viridiplantae; phylum Streptophyta; class Pinopsida; order Pinales; family Pinaceae; genus Larix; species Larix kaempferi. The sequence goes on from BSBM01000013.1 coordinate 3,310,231, forward strand.
AACCCTTATGTTTGTTTCACGTATATTTATTATTCAAGATCCCAATGTAAGAATGTTGTCTTCACATCCATCTGCTCTAATTCAAGATCAAAAGAAGTAGCAGTATCAAGAAGGAATCTAATAGAAGTTCGTTTTTCAACTAGAGAAAATATTTCACCAAAATCAATTCCCTCTACCTAAGAATATCCCTTTTCTACCATGCAGGATATGCACTTCTCCACTTTACCTTCTACATTCAACTTCTTTTTAAACAACCATTTGAGCCTACCAACAGCATGTCTTCCAGCTGGTAACTGAACTAGATCCCAAGCTTCATTTTTGTCCAAGGCATCCATTTCTTCGACCATAGCCTTCTTCTAGAGATCGTTATCCTCTGAATAAACAACTTCCTTCACATTTCTAGGATCATCATCAGTAATAGATAATGAAAAAATACATCAAAAACTGAGAGGGAAATACCTTTATAGTTTCCTTCCTTCTCGAGTTGATATCCTCAAAACTGGGGTATAAGGTTCTTCTTCTTCTTATTCATCTTCTTCCATTGAGTCAAATTCTTCATTTTCTAACTCAAACTCTATTTTCTCCGATTCTTCCTCCATTGGAGTCACTTCTTGTCTGGGAACTTCTTTGACCCCTCTATAAACAACATTTTGACTATAAACAATCTTCTTAGTTACATGATTCCAAAGCTTAAAACCTTTCATACCATCTTTATAACTGATAAAGATACATTTTTCAGCTTTATTATCCAGCTTACTCGCTTTCTCCTTTGGAACATGTACATAAGTATCACAACCAAAAACTTTCAGATGTTTAATAGAGATTTTCTTACCAGTCCATAGCTCATATGGAGTTTTGTCAACCAATGTTGATGTGGGTGATCGATTTACCAAGTAACATGCAATATCCACTGCCTCTACCCAAAATTGTTGTCCTATCCCGTCATTGCTGAGCATATTCCTTTATTTTTTCATCAACATCTTATTCGTCCTTTCTGTAACTCCATTTTGTTGAGGTGTATTGAGTGGTCGTCTGCCTTTCTATACCACACTTCTTACAAAATTCCTCAACTGCATTCCTGTAGAACTCCCACCATTATCTAACCTCAACACCTTTATTTTCTTTTCTATTTGATTCTCTACAAGAGCCTTAAATTCTTTAAACTTAACAAATACTTCCGATTTCTTTTGAAGTAAATAAATCCATGTGTTCCTTGAGAAATCATCTATAAATGAAACATAATACCCAAATCTACCTAATTATGGAACAAACACAAGTCCAAACACATCACTATGTATTAACTCTAAAAGTCTCTTTTCTCTTGTAGTACCATATGCAAATTTTACTCGATTATGTTTTCCATATATGCAATGTTCACATAAATCAAAATCCAGTGTGCAATCACACATACCTCCAACCATACCTTTACCTTGTAATGCTTGAAGGCCCTTTTCTACAATATGCCCCAATCTTTGATGCCATAGCATTGTCTTTCCTCCTGATGCAGTTAGAGTTTTGTCTTCTTTATCTCCTCCCTCGAGCAAAACATAATTGTTACATTCATCGATGACAGCACTTTCCAATAGTTTGTACAGATTTCCACTCGAAACTCCCCTCATCAATACCATTGATCCTCGAACCATTTTTCATTTTCCATTTCCACACACAATCTATACACTTGCAAAATCCATCTTTCTAATAGATATCAAGCTTCTCGCTAAATTTGAAATGTGTAGTACTCTAGGGAGAGTTCTAATCCTTTCATCATGTAGCTTCAACTTAACTCTTCCACATCCAATGAAGGACCAATAGATTCTTGTCCAATATAGAACTAATATATTCTTGTCTACCAAATAGCATAAAATATTTGACACATGAATCCACCTATTCACAACAAACATTTTTATCAATAACCATAATAAGTGCATGCTAAAATCCTTGAATACGCCATGTGCATGAAGTGTCGTAGAATTCATAAGTGGTGTAGAAGCACACCAAATAAATTTAAAAAATAAAAGAAACAACATAGTGTTTTGAAGAAAACCAAAACTTAAAAGTGTAACAAAATACCTCTATTGAAGCGGTGCAACCAAATTTGTAAAGGTATAAATCCAAATTTTTATCTAAAGCCGCAACCACACAAATATGATTTTTAATCTAATGTCGTAGAAGGGTGTTTAATGATGTATTTTCTTATTACGTTTTCGTTATCATGATGTTTTTTTATATATTTTTATTATATTGAATCAATATTGTTGTAATTAGCCAACTTTTCATACTACACTGTTTTCGATTTAATTTCCTTTAATTATTGTTTATGGTCGACCATTGCCAAGTCAATGTTACATTATGTTTCACATATCCTCCATATTGGGTTCTAGAAATCACCTCTCAATACATAATGCCAACATGTGGATAATTTACATCATGTTTTCCTATACGAAATGTAAAGAGCATAATGTGTCATTTTACTTCTATCCAAATTTTCTATATTCAAAGATGTTGAGGAGGGTTCCCCACTCATGTATTTTCTCATTGCCTCTTGCATGTGATAACTAATCTATTTTTAAAAAATATTTGGGTTTATCTTTGTAACTTGATTAGAGATCATGAAATGAAATGAGAAAATGCATACCTATATAAACTCTTTGGATTTGTAAGTATGTTTGAACAAAAATAAACTTACTTAGAAATACATAAAAATATAAAATTTGTTAAGATCTTTTCAAATCAATCCTCTAATCAAATCCATAATGGATCGAGTGCAAAATTGCATCTATTTCATATCGTTTTGTTGTAGAAAGCTATAATGACTATAACAAACAAAGAAAAATTCAAGGGCTAAATTTCGCCCAAGGGCTAATTTTCCATGTTTTTTCCAAAAAATTATATTCGTCGATTTCCATTTTTTTCAATAAAACATCACCCAAATTATATAGGATAAAATTATTTTACTCTAAGCTACCCAAAGTTTCTAGGAATTATGTAAAATCCTTGGAAATTTGAATATTTTTACAAAAATATTTCCAAACATTTTGTAGTTGGCATTGTAAGAATTAGTAAGACTCCCCGAGATTTCTACATTGTAACATAAGTATGGATCCTAAAAATTTCTCCGCTAACAAAAAATCCATTTCAAGTATATTCCCAACATCATTGTGTCTTTGTTTTTATATAATTTCAACTCTTATGCCCCATGTCGTAGCAACAAAGTAAATTCTAAACACTAGTGAAGTTGGCAATATCTTGATTGATCATGCACCTAAGAGAAATTGGGTACCTTTATGATAAAATAAATATATAATATATACACTAATCTATATAAATGCATCAAACTTGACATCATTATCACAGTAAGGCCGATGTTGTGTGTAACTATAGTGCATGTGAAGCTTAGTTTCTCATTCATTGTTCATCTGTATTATATGTAATTCTTAAATGTCAAAGAGGTTTAATTTTTCATCCATTATCCATCTACACATGGGATTTTCAGTGGAAAACTATAGTACGTGGTGATTTTGGATTGAGAGTTTAAAAAAACAATAATTTAGATGATGGCATTCCTATATGTTATGACTTATAAGATAGGGCATTAGTTCAATTAGATTAAGAGTTTCAAAAAATTGATTAATTGGATGATGCCCAATGATGCCATTCTATGATTATATGCTTTTGATATTTCTTATTTACATTAATATTAGGATCATTTGGAAAGGAAAAAAATATTCTTAAATATCACTGAATATCACTGGAGAGGATATTATTTGACAATTTTTTTGCTGGAAAGGATTGAATGATTATTGTCTATTACATCAAAATGACTTTGCTAAGAAAATGATATTTTTTCATCTTCATCTTGCAACATAAAAATACACCAATTTGTACTATGTAAGCTCGTATAGCAAGCAGATAGGATGAGTTGCGAGAAACAATGCAAACCAAAAGGGTTATCATATGTCTAATATTTGTTTTAGGATTTTATGACAACGTGTTTTCTAGATATGCAACCACCAATCAATTCAATGAATTGTGGCACTCATTCAATATTTGCAATATCATATTGAAGGGATATCCTTTATACTTCTTTTGTTTTGCAATTACATATATATCCATACACAAGAAGGTATTAAGTTGCTAGAAAACTGGTTTAATGAGTTTGTCATGTATTGCACAACATAAAATGGAAGGAATCACATACATGGAAGGAATCACATGTTTTATATATATGTGAAATGGGTAATGAAGTAAAGTAGTTCATTGTATGTAGTTTGGGTGGTTGGGAGGATTGATTGTTAACCTCCCGACCCAGGTTTAATTCTTGTAAGTGACATGATGCTCTTGAGCCCCTTTGTAATAAATGTGTGAATTGTGCATTATGTAAATCTGGCCATATCTTGATTCTCGTGTTGGAATGTCAGGTGTTGGCACATATACAGTGGAGTATCCCTCTAACAAATGGTAAACCACCTTTTGAAAAAAAAAATTAAAATAAATCATTCTTGGAATGATAATAGAAATCACAACTCTTATTTGCTTGTTCATTATATGATGATTTCCCTCTTAATCATCATATATCAAATCTAGCAAGCACCAGGAGGGATCTGAAATCCAAGCACAAACCCATCATTGCTTAAAATATCATGTCAAGATGGATCTATGCCGGTTAAGGTTCTTTTTTTTTTCACTTTTACAAACTAATTCTTTTTCATTTTAGTTTATTGGCATTACAGATGTGGCACATCAATTTGGGTTGTAGATGCACCTCGTTACTCTTGGTGCAATGGTGTCATGTTTTTTAAACGGAACATTGATGACCGCAAATCTAAACTAGCAGGAAGTGAACAAACAATCAAAGATTGCAACAAGTGAAGAAACAATCAAAATGGAATCTATCTTGGCAACAAAAGAAAAGGTTTTGATGTAGTTACGAATAGATGTTGTTTTAGAGAATGCTTGAGCGACCAAATCATCTTTATGGTTCTCAATATTCCCGTTCAGAGAGAAAACGATTTTGTTGACCCATTTACATCCTGGAAACAAAATTCTTCCATGGTAAAAGAGGTACCAACTCCCAATTACATCTTGGCAACAAAATTCTTCTCTGGGAGAAGAGGTACCAATTCTCAATTACATCCTGTCAACAAAATTCTTCCCTAGTAAAAGATGTACCAACTCCCAAATATGATTTTTCATTAACGAATTGTATTGTATGTGATATCGCCCGCACCGGTGTAGCTCATTGGTGGTTCAGTTGTTATGAAGTCATAGTTGTAAATGGAGGTGACGAGTTCAAATCACACTTGGCTTTACCCGTGTCCCATGCTTGCGAGGTGTGTGGGGCACCTGGAGGTATAGTGGTAGCGGGATTGGATCCCTGGACCCTGTGTCACGCTAGTACCCACCCAGTCTCCAATTGCCGATTCCCCTAATTACAAAAAAAAAAGTATTGTATGTCATATCATGTTCCTGTTCCACTTTGACCTACCACAATACTTTTCATAGGATCAAGTATCACCTCTACAAATATCATGTTCCCTTTCCCACTCTTGCCTACCACAATACTTTTCATAGGACCAAGTATTGGATGTCTTCTTCCGGTAGATTTGGAATATCAAAAATCTCTATCTCTTTCAAGTTACGGATGTGGGATTAAAATGCAACGTTCCCTCCGTATATGTTCTGTCACAATTAACAATTTCTTTGTTTGTTCATAACAACATCACCCTATGTTTGTATTGAAACGGAATTTAGTATTAGTGTCAATGAAAACTGATTATAGATAGCATTTCTACACGAATGCTACCAGTTGCATCTTCTTATTATTTATTAATTATAAATTTAATTAAAATTGTTTATCTATAATTTTGATTTTAATATAAACCAAATCAATGGCAAAAATTATCTAGGACTCCACTGCAGTTTGTGACACTCGTAAGCACTAAGAAACTGCAATACAATCAAATTCTCCACACCTCGAAAATCATGTAACTCATAGCATCCACCAACATCTAGTTCTCTAATCTTTCTAAGCTGCCCCAACCCTTGTATGCTCTTGAGCTTTCCAAGCCCACTAACATCCAATTTATTCAATAAAGTTAAATGTTCCACACCTGGAAGTTGGTATTTGAATGCACTCACTAACATCTATTTCTCTAATATGTGTAAGTTGCCCCAACCCTAGCATGCTCTTGAGCTTCTCAAGTCCACTAGCATTCAATTTGTTCAAAGATCTCATATGTTTCAAACCTGGCGACTCTGGTATCTCATGGAGTTTGTTAATATTTAGTTCTCTAAGCTTTGTGATCTGCCCCAACTCTTGTATTCTCTTCATATTCCTAATCCCACTAACATTTAGGGTCTCCAAAGAAGTCAAATGTTCCAAAATTGACAACTCTGGTATCTTGTGGTATTTGCTAATATCTAGTTCTATAAGCTTTGTGAGCTGCCCCAACCCGTGTATGCTCTTGAGCTTCCTAAGCCCACTAACATTCAATGTCTCCAAAGAAGTCAAATATTGCACACCTGGAAGCTTGAGTATCTCATGTCATTCATTGGCATCCAGTTTTGTAAGTTATGTAAGTTGTCCCAATCCTTGTATGCTCTTGAGCTTATGAAGTCCACTAACATTCAATTTCTCCAAAAATGTCAAATGTTCCAAGCATGGGAGCTCTAGTATCTCATGGAATTTGATAACATCTAATGGTGGAAGAATGCATGAGGAACGAACCCCTCCCAAGGTTAATTTCTCATTTTTAGAAGCATAGTTAAGGTTTCCATGTGATCGTTCAATATGGGCTCACTTTTCCCCTCTTAATCCCATATTAGAATAATTAAATAAGGCTTAATCAAAGCATGGTTCTTAATCAAGGTTTAAGTACTTGGTTTAGATTTATAAGGACAGGGAGATAAGATAAGGCCCACTATCACTTCCCCACTTGTGGACTCATAGCCTCCCATCTCTTCTTCATCATTCTTCCTCTGCGTCCATTTAGATATTTTATATTAATACAAACAAATGTACATATTGACATAGTCTTGGTCATCCCGACCATTTGTTTCTTGCTTCTTATCCCTTTTACTTCAATATTTACCAATTTACATTATGGGGTCAAATTGGGGTATTGCATTCTTGTTGATGTTCTTCTTGTTGATCAAAAATATCTTGGGGGTTTGGCATGGATAGAAGATTTTCTTGTTCACCTACTTTAGTTGGCCTGGACTCTATTTGGTCTTCTTTAGCTCCTTTACTCTCTAACTCTTCTTGAATATTGTCCCCTACTACTTCATTTTCCTTTCTCTTTTTAGCTCTTGATGACTCACTAAATACCTCCAAAAATGTTTGATTGAGCTCCTCACTTTCTTTGTGCAAGATATCCTCTATGCCTGAGGAATTAATTTCCTCTAATTTATCTAGTAAGACCTCCTTGGATGAGATCCCTTCTCTTACTAGAGATTGAATTGTGATAATAATTGGATCCATTGATAATGTATCTTTCCCATCTATCTTAGCAAGTATGGGTTCTTTCACCATTTTCTCTATCACTAGTATCTTATCCAGATTAGATTTCTCTATAATCATGCAATATATCTCCTCTATTTCCTTTTCTTGTTCAAACCCTGGAGGTATATTGGGAGTAGGGGGTTGTCTTCATCAACTCTTCTTGCATTGTTTTAGGGGGTATTTGTTGTAATGTTTCCTGCAACCCTTTGTTCTTGTCTGTAGAGATGTTAACATCAACTCCTAACTCGATCTTGTGAGGTCTCTTCTCAATCTAGATATGCTCAGTTCTCACTTGATTGTCCTTCCCTGGGCCTTGTTATTGTGCATAGCCCATGGAATGCATGTTTGGAAGGTCCTTTTGATAGGAAATCACCTCCTTGGGAGGAGGAGGAATGCTTATTTTTTGGATCACTTGTGCCTCACTTTCACCCCCATATTTCACCTCTTCCATTGGTGTAACTTCTCCCATTCCCTCCCAGGCATAGATCTCATCATGGGAATGTATTCCTCATCATCCTCATGGTGTTCATCATACAGTCTATTAAATTCAGTATCTTCATGAATGCTGAGATATGGTTCTTTCTCTTTCCCAAGATACTTGCGCATTCTCGAACATGCCACTCTCTATTTTCTGCTTGAATTATGTTGCTCAAATTCATTATATCTCCCATGTGTAGGAGCCTAAAATGCATCCTTTTTCACCACTACCCCCTTTGGTCTATATAAAGTGAAATAGGGTGGGGCATCTGAGGGGTCAGAAGTAGGATCTGGAAATGCTTGGACCATTACCTTACTTGGATCTGTCTCCCCCTGATTATCTTCTCAACTTCTTCAAATGTTTCCTTATTGGATATCTTTTCAATATATGGATTTGACTCAAGGTTTTGGGGATTAGGAAGCTTCCTCCCTTTTTCTTGTCAAATCAAGAGATGAAGATCAAATATCCAAGATGTGTCCAAGCTCAATTTCAATTCCTTCATAATGCTTAATATTTTTGTGAGACCCCTCTTGTCTCTTATGGAATATCTATCCATAGATATAGCAAACTTAGTTCTTCCTTTTTTCTTTTATTTGACAAAATTAAGGCTATCCACTTCCAACATTTCCCTCACACACTCTAGAATGAATGTTCCAGGGGTGAGAAGCTTGGGTATCATGTAGGGAGGGGACTCAGAGTCATATAATCTAATGAATATGTAGTCTAATGCTAGGTATGAATCACCTCTCTTGATTGCTTCCCCTAACTTCAAATTAAATTTAATCTATTTAGTTATCCACCTTCATTCTCTTCCAGTTATAAGAGTGAAACACATGCACAAGAATTCATAAACGAACCGAGACTAGGAGACCCCATCTTCTTCCCCTTTCTTGATCCAAGGGATCCAATCGTATATCTTGTTTGAGATGTTTCCATTTGTCTTCTAAACACATAAGACCTATAAATGTCGATATTGGTTAAGTATCAAGAGATAAATGAGGTAATAATAATATCTAAAAATATCTATATGGTTGACTTATGCTAGCTATGTTTTCATCCATGAGGATATGGCTTCTACCTAATTATACTAGGGTGTGTTGTGATGGTTATAAGAATAAACCATAGCCACCATCCCCTCATCGATGTCCTCATGTAATTCTCTCCTAGTATCAAGGTAAAGGTCAAGATGGTGTCCTAGTTCCAAGTTGTGAAAATTTTCCACTTCTAGGGGGAGGGAGGAACTTGCTCTTGCCCTTGATTATTTTTTAGTCGAGCGAATAAGTTGGATTTTTGAAATGGTTTCATTCTTTGTATTGAGAATATTGAGTCTCAAGGGATATCACCTTTCTTGTTTAGGAGGTCCCCATCATTAGGTCTATAGATGACTACGTGATGTGAAATAGGATAAAGTTGGCCATTGTCAATGGTTATGGCCAAGGTGGCGGGATTAAAATTTCTAGCATATAGTTGTATGGATTCAGGAAAGGGGAAAACTCCAGGAACCAAGTGTTAAACTATCCCAGATGGCCATTACTTGCTACTGAATTTTGGGGAAACCAATTTGTCAAGGGAATATCTTGTGAGCTATCGAGATGACTATTTCATGGTTTTAGGGGTGACCATAGTGGCCCATAGATCTACAAGGGGAGGCTCTTTAGGGGAGGAAACATCAATGGCACCAAACCTAAAGGATATAGCCTAAGATGAGGAAATCTCGGAGACATTGTTATTTTTTTTATTCATGTTGGATTTCAAATGGATGAAAACTAGTAATTAATTGAGAGGAAAACGAGGGGAGACTGTTCAATTGATAGGGTGACTTTTAGGAGGTTTATACTCAACAAACTAAGCAAATTGCAGGAAAAATTCACGAATATTGGTGGGGATTTGGAAAGGCCTTACCCAATTTATTAATTAACAAGTGAAATTAGCAACAAAGGTGCGTATACCTGTCTCTTAGAAATGTTTTAATGAAATAGTTGTACATAATTAAAAACTAAAATTTAAAATAATTATAAAACATTTTAAAAATGATTATTTGTGTATAGTTAAAAAAGCTTATGGTTATTACTTCATGCTTTTAAAAGTTGAAATAGAGTTGGAGAAAAATATTGATAATGACATATTAGCCCTATCTATAACACTCTATAGTATAGTATGAATGGAGTAAAAGAAAAAATGCTATCTAATATCACCTAATCAAGCATTCATAAACTTATTATAACACTGTGTTAAAGCTTACACATCAAGTTGTTTTGTACATTATAATAGCTATTATTGTGTCATTCTTTATAGAAGATAAATGTGACTATTAATCTAATGCAAAAAAAATATAAATACATAATTAAAATTGGATTAACAAATTCCATAACATTTTTTCATTTATATAGAAAGTATGAAGTATTGACTAAATAATTCTAAAAATTTTAAACATAATTTTAAACTTTATTGTATAACTTAATTTTATAATTCTACTTATAATAATTAAAAATAGTAAAACATATCAATATTTATTCTATTATAAAATGTAATTTAAAGTTTTAAAAACTAATACAATTTCAATAAAATTGTGATGAGAAATTGAGAAATTAAAAATATTAATAAGCTCAAAAATATTTATTCTTGAAAAAAAAAATATTTCATTATGTAAAACCATTACATATTATATATATTAAATTATTTTTTTAAATCATTACAAATTGATATTTAATCAACATCATTTTATATAGTCAAATGATTAACAAAGCTACATAGAATCCGAACAAGCTAACTTAGAGGGGAGCTCTGCAACTAGGTTTGAAAGTCGACTCTCGTTGTAGTTTTCGGGCGGTCATGGATCCTTCCATGGCCGATCCTCTCCTCTCCTGTGTTGGCTTCCTATCATAGGCTGACGGATGGTTTTTTCCCACCTTGGAGGGTTTGCTATTGACTTGGCGCGGCGACCCATTGGGGGCTGGCTTCTTCGGCTACCCAGTGGCGGCGGCGGTAGCGTTTGTTCAGATGGATGCTGGTCCGGGGCGAGGCGTTTTCGGCGGTGATGGTGGCGGCTGCGAGGGCGAGCAGGGTTCCTGTCCATTCTTGCTGCTGGTCATCTTGCTGAGGACGTCGTGCGACGGGGTTATCCAAACCCGCATTGCTGAACGCCTTTGATCTCATATCTTTCTCGCTGGGATTTAATCTTTCCGGGATTTTCAAGGACAAGGGCGTGAAGCAGGAGTCGAGGTTCACGTCGACTCAGTCGGCGTCAAGCATAATGTCGAAACTGGATACCTGGTTTGTCATTGATAGGCGGCTCTTATCGGCGGCAGCCGACGGGGAGCTGTCAAGGCTGCTTGGTTTCTCGGCGTCCGGGGGTGTCTACACAGCCACTAGTGGCAATACTTTCTTTTCAAGGATTCTGGGAGGGTTTTCTATGCATTTTCTTGATGTTCTGTGCCTCTTATGGATGACGGTTTTAGGTTCTCTGCTGTAGTTTCTTGGAGGCCGGTGGATCTTGCACCAGTCGGTGGAGGCTAGCCGAGGTACCCATCTTCGGATCTTGAGGGCTGCGGACGGCTTGGATGAGCTGTGTTCTTCATTTTTCTGGTTTGTGGATTTCGTGGATAGGATCGGTTTCTTGCTCATTTACAGGGTTTGCTGCCTCTTCTGGGTGCTGCTCACATTGTAGTCGCTGCCTACCTGCTCGCTGCAGGGAGCTCTGTCATATCCCTCTTTATTGAGGCTGGACTGCCTTTGCTGATGGGAGGTGGGCGGATGCGTACGGGAGTGGAGTCTGAGGAGTGGAGGCAGATCCTGGGAGCTGTGGATCTCTTATATGATTCTGGTTTTGGTGGGTTTGAAGCCTGTTTTAATTCACTGGTTTTCTATTTTTTTTGGGCGTTTGAGGGTTTGTTCCCAAGCCATGAGAATGTAAATATGTGACAATGTAGGGATCTTTGTGATCCTATTACATGTGCAGATTGTAATTTTGTTCATCTTTTTGAAATAAAATTACAGACTTTTTCCAAGGAAAAAAAAAAGCTACATAGAATCTCTATAATTAAATAAATTATTAAATATCTTAAATATAATTTTAAATACTACAAATATAATAATAAGATTAGCAATTAAACATTTTAATAAATATTATTTTTTAAAATAAAATTTAGATATAATACAATTTTTTTATTTTTTTTAAAAGAGTGAGATATAATATCATTTTATTTTTTAAATAAAAATTAAACATAATATAATTTTATGTATTTAAAACAACTATAAAATTTAAATAAGTGGAAAAAAGTTATTATTATTAATTAATTATTTATAATATTTTGTTATTTTATTTAATAATTTAAATTTATTAAACTTTATCTATGTGTTTAGTGAAAATAGTTATGAAGTCTTTAAAATTTATAGTTAAAGACCATATTTTCTTTTTTCATATGTAATTTTTTATTGACTTATTTATAATTTATTTTCTAAAGTGGGAATGTTGTGGTAATTTTATCATACATTGTTATGTGATGGTGGTTGTTTTAAGTGAGTTGAAAGTGACCATGACAAAGTTTTGTTATTGGATGGCGATATATCTTTATTTTGCAAAATGGTAATAAACTAATCATATATACTTTGTAAAAAATACACTTTCTTTTCTATTTGATCAAACAAATTAATTTAAATTTAAATAAAATTTTATTATTTAAATTCTATATATCACAAAATATTAAATATACAAATATCACAGCATTATAAATCATTTTATATAAAAAAAATTTACCAAAAATTACACATTTATAGAAACCTAAACCCTTTTTCACTTGGACTACTCTCATAAAATCTAGTAGATTCGAGAATATGGCAATGACAGTATCCCACCTCCCTTTTTGGTTGTTTGAAAGTGCATGACTTTTACGGGATATAACAAGATTATTGAATTAAAATAATTAAAATCCAAGACTTGTGTGAATCACACCCAGCAAACAAATATGTAGGCCAGTTGTCTTCCAGCATGGGATCGTGGTGATGTGGCAGGTCTAGTTATAGAATACTTATCAATGACGTATGGCCACGATAGATAGTAAGTTCACTCTCGTCTCACCACCCATGTGCGTCGATCCAATGGAAGTATGTAATAAACTGGGCTTTTACTATGGTTGGTGTAGGGTTCTTTACAATTCATTCATTTGTCTGCCATGATTCATGAATTCCGCCACTTGAAATAACTAGCAATTGCACTTTGGGGTGCAATAAAAGAACATCGTGTTGCAAATAAAGAAGCTAGTTGAAATAACTAGCAATTGCACCTTGGGTGCAATAAAAGAACGTCGTGTTGCAAATGAAGAAGGGAGATGGAAGATTTGCAGATGTTTTTGTTTTCAAATAAGTGTTAATTTGTTATGCCAAAACCACGTGTTTGAAAAATATTAGCACGCCAAAAATACGATCTTCAAAGGAAACAAGTTTATGTTGACGGTCTTCCCAAAGTTTTAAACTTATTTGACTGGAAAAATGCTCAATGGCTGGCATTTTGCTTCAAATTCCAACCATGAATTGGAGTCAGAAGATCAACTCGGGCCATTGTATTTATTACACGTAGACAGCTGTGGGGTCGAGAGTTGAAAACTCTGGTTGATTGTGATGAGGTGGAAGATGAGTCGGCTGAGTTCGAGTGGCAGATTCCTGTAGATTGCTCACGGATTTCTCATAGTTAACGAATCCCATGAGTCCTGGAGTAATTTCCATCTCATCCACCAATGCCCTATATTTTTGTTGGTCGATGATTCATGTCGTTCCTAATCCATTCAAGCATGCAATCGAGCTTTAACTCCAGTATTATGGGGCGGATCCATCCTTCCTGAACCTACTATTCATCTGAAATGCCTCCAACTAGCAGAGAAAAGTTATATATAAAGGGAAACTTCACCTTCCCGGCTGGCTAGCATAATTGCATATATAACTCACCTTCCTTAATTATCTAAATACTTCTCTCTATAGAAGATAAATCTAGAGCTCTCTGAAATGAGAATTTCCATCTGCTATAGATTCTTCACGCTATAGAGAAGTAAGGCCAATCCTTCTATACTGCGATGGTTATATATAGGGTAAAATGCATGCTTATTCCTGCGAAGTGCGGTGGTCATGTAAACTCAGTTTTTATAATTTGATCACAAATGCTACACCCTCTTTTAACAGACGCAGCACCTTACTAAATATTACCTCCCCCTCTTTCACTCAATTGGTAGACGGATTCACAGCCTTCAGATTCGCCAACGGGATTGCAACTTGCATTCATTATTATCCAGGACTCCTCTCCGGAAGGAGTGGTGAACGACAAGGGTCTATCGCTGCAGAAGGCGATCTGGACAGTGGAGATGTTCAGTGTCAGTGTTGCAAGTGCTACCAAATGTCGTTAAATTCAACGATCTTAAATTTTAAGACACAACGATATCACTGCCTACAATAAACTTTTATTTTCCCATAGAACCTTCTCCAATTCTAGAACTTTCTTGAATGCTATCCAAGTGGACCCACAACACTATACTCTGCAATTGAGGTTTTTTATTTGAATAATATACATATCATCTGGCCCATGCATTAGGCCATGTGTCTCTGGCTCTACATTCCCATAAGAATTCACCCAAAACCCTATTTTCCCATATCTGGCTCATTTTCTTTCCCATATACGACTCATTTTCTTCCTACATTTGTTTTTGGTTTGCAGGTTCGCTAGGTGCTCGGGGTTTCAATTGAAGGTCGAGACTGTGTTAGAGGTCTTCAGTTGCCACATCCTACTTAGGTTTGCACTTCGTTTCATAGGGTAATTCATGTCCATAAAACCAAGACGAATATTGATTTCATATTTTTTTAAAAAGCATGGAGTACTCACTCTGCAACTTAAGTTTCTTGGTTTGCTAGGAGGAGGGATGCCAAGCTAGGCTAGAGGAATTGCGCCCAGCTTGATCCAGGAGTGATAATCTTAAGATCCAGTCCTAAGGCGGAGATGTGAAGTTAAATTGTGTAAGGTTTTGAACAGGTCCTTTCCTTTTGCTGATTATTTTTACCCACTGATTAGTGATCCAGATTTATTATTTATTGGCTTTAGATTCAATGAATTAGGATTTGCTGCTTATGGTGTTAGAGACTGTATAGGAAGATGTGGAATAGCCTAGAGTTGTGTGTGTGCATAGCTATAATTTTTTTTTTCTTGTGTTAAAAATAGAATGAATTCGGGACAGTGTGTGTTCTTGTATGTGATGCTTGGGGGTGCCCAAGGTAGCTGCCATATTCTGCGTCATTTTGATTGGTGTTTGCAGGGTTTGTCGGATCCAGTGATGATGGCAGTCACTTTGACGTTTATTCTAAGCATTACAGGTGTGCACTTTACCTAGAAACAAAGTGCTTTTGGTGCAATATTGAATGCACAACTTTGTTCATAGTTTAAAACTATAACATCTGAAACGGATGCTACGCAGTTGAGGAAGTATTTGGAAATAATTCATGAGAGGAAAGTGCAAATAGAGAGTCAACTATGTAGAATGCAGTCTGAGATTAATCATTCAGTAATATATCCAAGGCTAAAAGGAAAGGATCAAGACTCGAGTTATAAAGATTGAAAGGCTAAGGCTGAGCAATCAACAAGCTAATACTAATAACCTAATTCAGGCCAAAGTCGAAAGAAATACGTTAGCAACTGGAGAGAGAGCTCACGCGGGAAACAAAAACTGAATTGTGAATAGCTAGAAATGCATAAAGAAAGGGGGTACCTTACTACGGCTTAAGACAGACTGGAATTGTTACATTGAACTGACTATAGCTAATAGTTCGGCTAGTAGTGTCCATGGAACCAAACATTATTCATATTGGCAACAACATATGGAACTATGGCGGTGTGTCTGGAATTATGGAACTATGGCGTAAATATTCGATCAACTCCCTTCCCGAAATTAAATAAAATACGTCATAGATTCTGAATAGATTATGTTTGTTAGTTGTCATATTAATAATGTTGCAGTGTAATGATTATTTAAAAGACACTTTGCAATATTAGAGCTGGTTAAATATTTTTATTTTAAAATCATTTAATTATATCATATCAATGATATTAATTTAGAGGACACTCAGCAGAATGATGTATTTTTTATGATTATTATTTTTAATTGATTTTTTATATCTGATAATTTTATTGCACACTAGAGAAAATTAGTCAAATCATTAAAATAAACCAATAACAAAACATAAATATGTATTTTAAAAAGTAAAAAAATATATTTTAAATTTAAAAAAAAAGAATTTAATATATGAATTTTACAAAACTTAATCAAAACTTAAGAAAAAAAAAGTATAAAGTAATTAAATTCAAATCTTTTAGCATACCAAAGGATTGCTATATAACCTGCCTCGACAGGTATAATAAACACAAGGAGCTACTTGTAGGTGACAGACAATGTTAGTTAGAGCACTAGGGACTACAATATTCTTTCTCGGCATTCAATGAGCAATTGAGTAGTCACAATATAAGTGTTCTACTTACAGGAAACATTCATAATTATTAGTATGTCAAAGAAAAATACTTCCATAAATAGTGGATCGTATCTTTTAATGAGATGGATCATGTCGTCAGAGTTAACCATGTTGAAAAAGTACAAGGATATGGGGAATTTAGAAAGTATCCCTGGTAAAATATACATATTCCCATTAAATATAAGACAGTAAGTGGATCTATGAGGAATCCATATGGTGGCATAACACCCCCATAGAGAATGTCCCATATTCATTGTTTCAAAAGTGGAAAACTGATAATGATCATTCGGGGGGTTAGTACTTATCCATTCTTGACACAACTCTATTAGTGTAAATGGCTCAAATTATCTATCATAACCAAGTTGCTCGATCAATATTGATAGTTTGTGTGAGGGTCCCACTTCACTTTACTATGCAACTTCATCACCATGAATGACCCAAATGTCTTGTTGAAAGATGCACAATTTCACCACGGAAATTTGCGCAAGATTCCCCCTCGTATCTGAGTGTGCATGTTTATCATAATGAACATATTGGATGCTTAGTTGAAAGATGCACTATTTAATCATGGCCATTCATGAATGGGTATGCCTTGCCTCTTGTCGTGTAACTCTATTGCTACATATGACCCAGATGCGATGTTTGAATATGCACAATCTGATCTCATCCATTCACATAGTCACAACATCTTAAGGGTTATTTGAAGCACTATGGGGATAAAGGCGACACAACAGAAAGTATAATAAAGTGGAGAATTTGATGGCTTGGGAGATGGACTGGAAAATCTTGGCTGGGTACTCCCACTAGATCCACCTCTCCTTTGAGAATTCTCTCAACTTCTTCATGTGTTTCCTTGGCCAATTTTTCAATATCAGGCTTAGGTTCATGGTCCTGAGGGTTAGAAAGTTTTCTTCCTTTCTATTTTCCTATCCACAAATGGGGATCATATTTCCAGGGATAATATATGGGTAGGTCCAAGACTTTCAATATCTCCATTACCTCCTTCGAGCCTTTTTTTCATTCATAGCATATCTTCCCATAAACACAAGGAAATATGTTCTACCCTTTTTCCGTGATTTGACAAAGTGCAAATTATCCACCTCTATCCTATGCTTGGTGTATTCAAGCATAAATTCCTAGGTGTGAGTAACAGAGATAGCTTGTAAGGGGACTTCTCTATTCCATACATGATAATCATAATGCATTCAGGCGCTAAGTACCAATATCTCCTCTTTATACCCTCTCCCATTTGCAAATAACATTTAATTTCTTCAAGCATCCTTTCAATAATCTTCCATGTTATCAATGAAAAATCCATGTACATGAAATCGAACACGAAACAAGACCACTTGGAATCCTTTTTAACTTTTTTCATCCATGGCATCGAGTCAAATATTTTGTTTTTAAACCCTTATTTATCCTTCTATAGGTGCAATGCCTCAAATTGATGATATTGATAGAATAATAGAATGTACACTATGGAGGAAGGGTACCTAAATATTGGGTTATTGAGTGGTACATATGCTCGATGAGCTCCTTCAACACCTTTCTTCTAGAACCTAGTCATGGGACACTAATCCTATGATCACTCAGGATTAAAGAGATCTATTCCTTGGATCCATGAGAAGAATCAGTCAATCCTTCTTATATCCTAGTAATATCAAGAATATCGAGCACAATAAGGGCCAGTCAACCATTCTTGTGATCACTATTCTTGTTATTTCTATGATACAAGAAGGGTTGGTCGAACCTTCATGTATTATAGAAATATCAAGAATAGTGAACACAAGAAGGGTTGGTTGATCCTTCCTCAAGCACGACAATCACATAACATCCCACGAGCGAAGGAAACCACTCTTTCTCTAATATAACAGTTCCCATAGAAAGGAGAGATGCCAATATTTCCTCGATATATACATTACAAGTGAACCACCTTATGGGACCACTAGAGAAAGCATGATTTGGTACTTATGTAGTAGATTTTGTACTACCTATTAGTAACATTGGACCAATTGAGGAAGTGTTGATCGCTCCATCTGCAATCGATCAATCTTCTAGAATGAGCAATCATTCTTTCATCAATCAATTCCCTTGGAATGAACCACAATAAAGAGTATAGATTCTTTGACTGGGTTAACCTTCTCTAGTCCATAGCTTCGTAGATGACAACAACATAACTAACTTTGATGAGGGAATGGTCTAAATAACAACAACTTAAGTAACTGTGAGGAAGGAATATTGGTCACTCATTCTTGGAATGATCTATTTTTTACAAACCACAATAGGGTACATCTTGAGAAAAGAGTGACTTCCCCTTATCTCATTTGATCAGTTTCTTTCTAGAGAAAATAAAATTTAAAAATATCACTTATGAGGAAAGAATGGTCACTCCTTCTCTAATTTATTCCTTCTCAACATACCATATCAAAAGTATTCCTCAAGAGGGACCCTTTTTTCCTTATCGGCTCGATACCTTTCTAGCACATAATGATTTACAAAGATTTGAAGAAGGAATGATCGCTCTTCCTCAATCCTTGAAGAAGAGTTTTTATTGGTCAATCAATTGATTTTAAGAAGGAGCGATATTTCCTTCTCCATCAACCATTTGCATCAACATTTTCATGATACACAGAGATTCATTCAAGCAAAATAGAGATTACACCATAGCATTCACACGTATTACATAATGATTTACCTTGGATACCCTTAACTGTTAAAACCAACAAAAATTAGAGTCGCACCTCTTAATTTATTAGTACGATATTAACCACTCACCATACAATATGTAGGTATTCCACAACATCCAAAACCCTAATCCTTTAACCCATATTATAAAATAAACTCCAATCTATTAACCTAGATTAAATTACATATTTTTAGAAAAAACCCAAAATAGACCAAAAGTTTTAGACTCGCTTCACTTGTGACTCGCCTTCAACTCTTGTTCACATTGGGATAACACCCAGTGCTAACTATCAGCTTCATATAAGGGGAATGGTGTCGGTGCCCCCCCCCCCCCATTACCCCCCCTTATCCAATGCCATGCACAACGCTCGGTGCACACGATAGAGCACTGGATGGAGGAGGGATTGAACAGATGCAGTCGTACAAATGACAAACCCCACTAACATATGTAAAGAATATAACGCATACTCAACATTCTCCCACTTGTTGTTTTCTTTGCATAACAATGGGCCATGTACTAATGGGTTCATAGGCTCAGGGCATTAATGTGCATAGATTCTCTACACTAAGAGAACTTCTCAGTACTGATAGACTTTGTCAATGAGTAATCTGCAACATTCTTTAAGGTATCAAACTCTTGTAGCAACACCTTCTTTCCTTCAACCATATCTCTCACAAAGTAACATTGACATCAATATGCTTTGTCTTAGCATGATAAGTAGGGCTATTTTCTAGGAAGATTGCATGTTTCCTATCACAATCCAACCTTATAGATTTCTGTACAAACCTAATACTTGAAGACAATCTATGCAACCATACAACATCTTTACTTGCATGGGTGGCTACCATGTATTCAACTCCTGTAGTTGAATGTGCAACTACAACATGTCTCTTGCTCACCCAACTGGTAGCTCTTCCAAATAGGATAAACACATTCCCACTTGTATATCTTCTACGATCAATATCTACAACCTATTTTGAAACAACAAATCCATGTACATCTATTACATAGACATACTAAAAAATATCCAAACCGGTACATAGTTGAGTTTATCAAGCTACCCACTTGTCACATAGACACAATGACACATAGCCAAGATAGTACATATTTGGTTTAATCAGGCTACTTATGTCACTCTTCCATAAGACAACATACACAACCAACCCATTCCACAAGACACAATACACAACCAAGCTAGCCAACAATTGGGTCTATCAAGCTACTAAAAGGACTATGGGAAAGGATTTCTAAGCTAGTGATTTCAACCATAGGGAAATGGGAACCTCAAGAAGACTTAACCATCCTAGCACCAACAATACCTGCCCCACACAACACCAAGAAGTTCCCTTTCACTACTATATATTTCGCTTGGGCATACTTTTCCTCCACGTGCTATTCAATGTGTGCATAGAAAGTTAACCCAAACCATGTTCATCTTCCAAGAAATGAGATTCTAGCCTTCACTAGTTTTATCAATAACATCCCAAACCCCTCATCCAATTTAGGACTCATATAGAAGGCTCAAATAGTCCATGGACTCAAGATAACAGGTCAATGATGGAAAACATTCTAGTATATCAATTCAAGCATACCGACTCGAGAATAACACACTGCATGCCAGAAGCTCACTAGTCATTCATCTAGCAAACCCAGACTCTAGAGAGGTAAGATTTTTTGGCTCAAGAATATCCACTCTAATAGAAGAACTGACTCCCAAATCAAGTAAGACTAACCATTTAATGAAGGGATGGGATCTAATTTTTGGTTTCTATACTATACGAAAAACAATCCTAATTCAGAATTGTAGGTGACTCAGACATGAAACGATACCCATGCCTTCCCCTTCCCAAGACAAATAACTTCCTCAAACAGTTCCTCCTAGAAGAATTGAATGATTGGGTGCACAGTTAAACTGGGTAGTTAATGGTTCATGGGTCCAATAGCTCATTCCCTAATGTTGTGAATATCATTCCCTCTACTTATTGTTGCTTTGCATAGTCATTTGATGGTTTTCTTTACACACACACACAGACAATAATTGTTTTTGATGACCAACACATAGTCCCACTCTACCATATCTAGTCTCCAATATATAATTGGGAAATTAATGGTGGAGCCTTGGCCTTGACCTCCTCACCATGATATAATTTACATAGTCATATACAAAGATGTCAATCTAGGGGGATTACAAGATGTATATGTAAAACAACTTTCAAGTTATGAAATTGATGGACATGAAAATAAGGTCTACAAGTTGAAACAAGCATTGTATGGATTGAAACATGCACTCGGGGTATGGTACAACAGAATTGACGAATATTTGAGCAAAAGTGGATTCAATAGGAGTCAAAGTGAACCAACACTGTATACAAAGGTAAATCAGGAAGGTAAAATCATTATATTTTGTTTATACGTTGATGATTTAATTTTCACTGGAGACCTCTCAATAGATGATTTTAAAACAACCATGAAAACAGAGTTTGAGATCATTGATTTAGGGTTGATTATGTATTTTCTTTGTTTATAAGCTAATCAATATGCTGATGGTATATTTTATTCTTCATTGGAAATAAAATGTGAGGAAGGAGTATTCTCAACGTTTCAGGAATGAGAGCTCATCCCATCATCAATACATGAGTTTTCAGATCATAGATGGTATATTTATTTGTCAATCTAAGTATGCAAAATACATATCAATAAGGTTTATGATGGTGAACTGTAAGCCAGTTATAACACCAATAGAAACTAGTACAAAACTTAGCAAGAAGGATCATGGGTTGATCCAACATTGTATAGGAGATTGGTAGGTAGACTCAAGTATCTAACAACAATGAGGACTAATATTATGTATGATGTAAGCTTAATTTTAGGTTTATCGAGTCTCCAAAGAGTACTCATTGGAATGCTGGTAAAAGGATTTTGAGATATGTTTATGGTACAATAGAATTTAGAATTGTATATACAAAAAATTCATATTTTAAATCGACTAGTTATACAAACAGTGATTTTGCAGGTACCAGTGACTATAGGAAGAGCACATATGGTTATGTGTTCAGTTTTGGATCTAGTGTAGTAGCATGGGCATTACATTGTCATATCCAGACACAGAGTGTGTAGCAGCAATAGGAGTAGGATATTAGACTATCTAAGGATGAGGAGGATTTTGATTGAGTTATTGCACGAGCAAGAACGACCAACTCATATTTAATGTGACAACAAATCTACCATAGCATTGTCAAAGAATCATGTTTTCCATAAGAAGAGTAAGCATATTGATACAAGGTATCACTTTATTAGAGAGCTTGTGATTTGTAATGAAATTTCTGTTGAGTTTTGTAGATCTAAAGATCAGCTGGTAGAAAATTCTAACAATCCCTTGTCCAAGGAGATTTTAGAATTTCACAGAGATATTTTAGGATTTTGTATGTTGTAGGGTGCAACAATACTTTGCCTAAAAATTTTGCAAAAATAATTAAGGGGTAGAATGTTGGAGATAATTATTTCAAAATCATGTACAGTCAATTTTTTCATTTCGGTTCAGTGAAATTAATGTTTTGCAGTAGTAGGGCTCAAGGTATATTCTATTTAGATCAGGCAGTGAGGCATCCTATACTCGCATTGAAGAAATTTACAATCAAGTTAAATGGTGTCACATTCAGTCTTGTTAAACATTCAAGTTTTCATATACGATATTAATTGCTACCACATGGATCCATATTGGAAGTTCACCATCATAATTTTAATCCAATATGCAAAAGTTGTGTTGAGGTGGAGTCCTGACATATCAGAGACTCTAGGTCCCAAATGGTCCCAAAGTACTGTTTTTTCTTAAATCCAAAGTGTATATTGGGAATGACATATTAGAGATGATAATAGGCAGTGTATGCAAGGATTACTGATGGAGTGATTCCCAATGGCATATCGAACCCAAATTATTGGAAGGGCCTCATTAGAGGAGGGGCATCGAGGATTTGATAGAAGGTTTTGGCCGAAGAGCTCGATCGGAAAAGTCCAATGGGCATTGTATGTGTCGATTTATCAAAAAGGCGATTGTTTGATGTTCCGATATTATTCCAGAAGACCTTCATTGAAAGGAGAGTCCAATGTGCATTTATGTGGTTTGTGATTTCTAGATATCCAATACCCTTGCACATATTTCTTTGCATCCATGAATATAGTTAACCAGTAGTAACCCATGCATAGCACCTTATGACTTGTTTGCTTGTCAGTAAAATTTCCTCCATGGGGCTCATCATGATAGGTTTTAGGGATGTCAGAGATCTTGTATTTGCTAACACATCATTGAATTCCCTGATCTACTCCGGTATAGAAAAGATATCCTCCTGTCCATGAATACCTGACATTTTGCTGAATAATCCTGCATCGATCCCGTGGAGAGAGATGTGGAAATTTCCCTGTAGCAAGAATATTAGCAATATCAAAATACCATGGTGTGTGAGTTTATATTGCAAAAAAATGTTCATCCAAGAAGCTATCTTCTATAGGTAAAGTGTCACCATCAATTTTAATCCTAGAGTGGAAATCTGCAACAAAGTTTTCCTTCCCAGTTTTATCAACAATGGTGATGTCGAATTCTTGTAGTAACAATAGCCACCTAGTAACTTAGACATTAGTAACTAATTTTTTTGCTAAATATTGGATGGTTTAGTGGTCAATATGCACAAAAATGGGGTAACTAGTTATGTTCTACCGAAACTTATTGATTGCATAAACGACAACAAAAAATTATTTCTCCATTACTATATAATTTGACTCAGTAGTGGTCAAATTCTTGCTGACAGGATAAATAACATAAGGCTTGTTTTCCTCCTCTTGTCCCAACACAACTCTGATCGTAGTATCAGATACATCTGAAGAGATATGGAATGGCAATGTCCAGTCAGGGCCACACATAACAAGGGTTGTAGATAATTTTTCTTTGAGGGTTGTAAAGGCATATTGACATATATTAGTCCATAGAAATTCTATATCTTTAGCCAACATCAAAATAGAGGAGATGCAATTCTAGAAAAATTCTCAATAAAGCATCAATAGTAACCATCATGTCCCAAAAATATTGTAGCTAGGGTTTTACCCCTAGCTTGTGCCAATGAGCACCTACTAAGGAGAATGGACTCCTTAGTAGCAGTTCAGTATATTAAACTAATAATGCAATAAACAAAACATTAAATTATTTCTAATACAAGCATAAAGCATAAACACCAAAATGAAAGAATGTCTTTGTATTGATGTTACCTTGAGTGTCAAGGTTGGTGAAGCCCTTTGCAGTGTCCAAGAGGATGCTCCAAGCTCCAAGAATGCTCCTTCTCCTTCTCCAATGTTGGGGATGGGCCAAAGGTGGCTCTCAAGGTGAAACTAGTTCAAAGGTGGACTAGGGTTTCGAGAGAGATTTTGGCAGAGTAAGGGTGCTTGTGATTGTGGATATGGAATAAGGGATCTCCATCACCTATTTATAGTTTTTTGGTGGTGGAGTGCTGACCCATGGTTTTAGGAAACACATGGTTTTAGGCAGCTGTATAGGGTTTTTTCTTCCTTTTCCTTGTTATTTTATATTTTTATTCCCTTTTTAGGGAATTTTTGCTATTTTTGGAGGAAAAGGGGGTTTTTTAGCCTTTTTTAGGCTATTTTGATGGTTTTTTTGGCCTTTTGGAGGCATTTTAGGCCTTTTGGAGGCTTTTTAATGGGTTTTTTGGGATTTTTAATGGAAATATGGTAGGAAAATGGACAAATGAGTCATGTAGTGTGGTAAATGAGCTAGTGAGCACTTTTTGGGTGTTAACAGATTGCCCCCTGATGTGCGAGGGCAGGAGCTCATCGTATGGCCGATGGACATCATAAGTCATGAATGGTT
Source organism: Larix kaempferi (assembly GCA_027924585.1). NCBI lineage: Eukaryota > Viridiplantae > Streptophyta > Pinopsida > Pinales > Pinaceae > Larix > Larix kaempferi. The sequence continues at coordinate 3,335,267 of BSBM01000013.1, forward strand.
TTCCTGGGATGTGGAGAGAAGAGAAGAAACAAACTGGAGCCCGGAACAACGATCCCGAACAACTGCAAGAACTAAAAGTACATAACCTCAATAAAGGATGAGGAATCATCTGATCATATGGACGAGGCGGGCATTCCCATGCTCGTATCAGGATATAACATAATAACAACGATGGGGTCCAAAAAATGGGGACCTGAAATATACATGACCTCAAATACTGACTGAGGAATAATCTCAATATATGGACGAGGCGGGCATACCCATGCTCGTATCAAGATACATAAACAGAACTGTGAGGCCCAAAAAAAGGGGACCTGTAAGATACATGACCACTGTGTACATCATAAGAGTCCAGAGGAGACATAAATCTGGGACATACTGCTGAGCGGATCATGCGTGAACTGCAGAACTGGTGTGCTGGAATAATCAACAGTGCTACTGAGTGTGGTACCAAAGGAACTGATGAGCTGCTGGATCATAGTGACTGGGGTCATACTCTCCATGGTACACTGAACTGGAACTGAAACTGGGTACGCAAGGAAGCATGAAACTGGATGGCTGCCGAATACAAACGCCAACGCAGCCCGGACATCCACAGGAACATACAACTGGGCGTTCCGAAGTGACTCACCAATGTGCTAGAGTCGGGGGAAATCCGGGGTCTTCGACTAAAAACTGATGGGATATAATCCTACGCGATCCTCAACGATGCGATCAAGGTGTTGAAGTCGAGCATGTGAGGAACAACCACTCGGAGAGGCAATGATGTCTCCTCTCAGAATGATCCGTAGGCACCTACCACAGATGGTGATAAGTCCAAGGCGTAGGGACCTCTGGGCCTATCCTCTGGAATAGAGGAGCTGTCGTCGACAGAGGGAGACCTGCCCCTAGCAAGGCAATGATGTTTCCTTGACAGGAGCGCGAGGTACAAGACCGAAATGTGATAGTACTGATGGCAGAACTGATAAACTGTGGGAGGACAACTGGGCAAGTAGAGCGGGTGGACTCAAACTTCCTTTGTTCAGAGTATGATAATGGGAATGATCTGGCAGCATATGAAACGGACTCAGGGGAAAGGGATCATAGCTGTAATGGATCTGGGGGAATAACTGGCTGAGGGAGACTCAAGCTGGTGTAAAATGGCAGAAGACTGCTGAATACTCTGAACAAAGGCGACCTGATTGGGGGTGCTGCCGAGATGATAGATCAAAGTGCCAAGAGGCATGGGGGAAAACTTCTTCAGGGGTTAAGGAACTAGAAGAAGTGTGGGTAAAATGGTACTGTCGTGTGGATTTTACGAGCCCAGGACAGTGCATGCTCGTGGTTGCTTTCAATTTTAAGGAGTCTGAAAGCGATAAGAAGACTCTGAGGTAGTGGAATGGTACTGTCGTGTGGATTTTACGAGCCCAGGACAGTGCATGCTCGTGGTTGCTTTCAATTTTAGAGAGTCTGAAAGCAAGTAAGAAGACTCCAGGGGGTTGCTTTTTCGTAGATTTAGTCTCCAAGGCCCAAAGAAGCATAAAAGGATGCAATGAAGAACTCTTCTAGCCGGTGTGACTAGAGTATTCCTTTTTCGTAATTAGTCTACCAGGTCCGGAAAAGGGTTAAACTTATACCAGATAGACGCCCTTTCAGGTACTTTAACGAGCATGAAAGGAAGCAAGATTGCTCGGCGATCTTTTCATTCTTTTAGGAGTCAGAAAAGAGCTTAACGGAAACTCCCTAAGTGCCTTTTTCGTAAAGGACTTGTCCGGCCCGAAAAAGGGATAAAATTATACCGAACAAAAGGAATGGCCAGGCAAGGAGGAAGTGTTCAATCAAGGTTTAGTAATGATGACCAAGAACGAGGGTAGGTGGGAACACTGATGGACCTCCTTGCGGGGTAGATGAAATGGTGGCAAAATAACGAAACATTTGCAGTATGACAGGAGTGAATGGCTCATGTAAAAATGTGGAACAATCCGATGGCGGCCGATGTGGCGCGCAAACCGAGGCAGCAAGGTGTTGGGACACAATGTTGAAATTGTACCAAGTGAGAGCGAGAAATGATCTCAAGCATCATCACGAGCTCGGAAAAATGAATCCGTCGATATAAAGGATGTCAAAAACGGGTGACGGCCGATGTGGCACGCAAACCGAGGTGACGGGGGCATTTTGAAAAATGCCTGGAAAATCTGGAGGTGAGAGCGAGAAATGATCTCTAGCATCATCACCAGCTCGGAAAAATGAATCCGATGATATAAAACACGTGAAAAACGGAGAACGGCCGATGTGGCACGCAAACCGGGGCGACAAAGTGTCAGGACACAATGTTGATATTGGTCCAGGTGAGAGCGAGAAATGGTCTCAAGCATCATCACGGGCACGGAAAAATGAATCCGGCGGTGCAAATGGTGCGAAAAAAGGAGGTCATAAGGACTCCGGAATGGTCAAAGGAAATAACTAGGTTAAAAAATGGTTGCAAATAAAGGTGAGCCCACCAAGCCAAGGATGCAGTGGTGGGGAGAAATGATGACCCATGGGGGAAAAATACTAGGTGTATCGAATCAAATCATATATACAAGTGATATGTGACCTCATCATCACGGGCTCGGAAAAATGAATCCGGCGATATAAAGGATGTTAAAAACGGGTGGCGGCCGATGTGGCACGCAAACCGAGGTGACGGGGGCCTTTTGAAAAACGCCCGGAAAAACTGGAGGTGAGAGCGAGAAATGATCTCTAGCATCATCACCAGCTCGGAAAAATGAATCCGATGATATAAAACAGGTGAAAAACGGAGAACGGCCGATGTGGCACGCAAACCGAGGCGACTAGTGGCGTCTGGACACAATGTTGATATTGGTCCTGGTGAGAGCGAGAAATGATCTCAAGCATCATCACGGGCACGGAAAAATGAATCCGGCAGTGCAAATGGTGCGAAAAACGGAGGTCATAAAGACTTCGGAATGGTAAAAGGTGATCCCACCAAGCCAAGGATGCAGTGGTGGGGAGTCGCCAAAACTGTAGCTAGGAATTATTAGGATTACCTCAATCTTGTTGGAGTCCACCTGTATCCCTGTAGAAGAAAGATAGTGTCCCAAAACCACCCTTGCAGTCATCATCATATGGCATTTTTCTATGCTCAAAGAAAGATTAGTTTGTTTGCAGTGTTGGATCACTTTTTCTAAATTAGATAATGCTTCATCGAACAAGGTACTATATGGTGTAAAATCATCCATGTAAATTTCAACACTTTCATTGACCAGATCAGAAAAAATCCCTAACACTGCCCTTGGAAAGTAGCAGGTGCATTGCAGATCCCAAAAGGAAGGACATAGTATGCAAAGGTACCCCATCAACAAGTGAAGGTAGTTTTGTCCTGATTTTCAAAAGCAATTCGTATTTGGTTGTAGCTACTAGAACAAGCAAGGGAGGAAAATAATTCCTTCCCTAATAGTGTATCAAGGACCTGATCAATAAATGTAAATGGAAAGTGGTCTTTCTATGTTTCTTTGTTAATTTCCATGTACTTGACACAAATCCTCCATTTACGATTTTTCATAGGTACAATAATGAGTGGTGACACCCACTCCTTGTCAGATATTGGGTAAATGAAATTACCATCCAACAATTTTTGGAGCTTCTATTTGACAATGTCTCTTAGGACAAGGTTCATTATTCTTTAGGGGTGGTGGGTGGGATGAAAATCTTCTTTTATGTAAATGTGGTGGGTGCTTAGGTTTGGGTGATACCCTTCATATCCATGTAATCCCACACAAAATCTTCTTTCTATGCAGCCAAAATTTGCATCAGCCTTTTAGTTTGAGAGGGAATCAAATTTGGATTGATATTCAATGTTTTTCCAGGTTATATCTCTACTGGAACATTGTTATGTACGATCATAGTTGGGATTCCTTCTTCACCAAGATATGTATCAGGATCTTCTTGGGCATCATTATCTATTACAAAATCTAGTAGCTGAAAATTAGGTTGGAAGACTGAAGTAGGATTGATGATAATACTATTTATGGCATCACCATTATCTCATCCTTGAAATACAAAGCTTTTTCAATAGTAAGCAAATGCTGGACGCTTTCTTTGTTACGCCCAAACTCAACCCATAAAATACTCTCACACTCCACGATTGGCTTGGATGGTGTGTAAAGGAGTAGGATCTTCATAGAATATCCATGGGAAATTGTCATATTGCCTGACCTGCATCCAATGTATGCATCGATCGTCATAAACCATGGCCTTCCCAGAATCAAGGGATGACCCTCAAGAAGGGATTTTGTTTGTAGCACAAGGAAATTAGCTGGATATTACTAGGAGTAAACAAAAATAATCATGTCTTCCAAAATTCCATCTGGTATAATAGTGGACTTATTGGCTAGCCCTAGAACTATGGGAGTGGGTTTAAGATTAGCAAGGCCAAGTGATTCCTAGGTTTCTTTGGTCATGATATTAATAGCCTCCCCAAATACACCAATGTATTAGAAAAAAATTGTACATGAATATGAACAGTGATGTTGGATTCTTGGGATCACTGTATTTAATAAGTGTGACTCTTCCCATAATCATATTAGATAGTTTACCTAACATGTGAATTGTTGGTGGGTCCCTAGGATTCCTCCCTAGCTTCTTAATACATAGTTCCCAAATCTTTTTAGCGTAGATCAATGCATCCATTATTGCTTGTAATAGTGGGATTGTAACACATAAGTTTTGAAGTTCCCACACCAAGTCAAACTTAGGGTATGAAGGCATCCTATTTATGGACAACCATTTTGGATACGGGGGAGTATCAACCCGAGTTGGGGCAGAACCAGTAACAACTGCTGAAATTCTAGGAGTTGTAGTAGGAAAGGGATTCTCACCCTATTTGTGAGGATGCTCCATTTCATGGGATAGAATTTCGTCTTCATGGTGTTTAGTAATGATAGATGTGGTTTCTGAGTTTATTATTCACCCAAAGCTAAGGCGTACATAGTTACATTCAAGGGGGGTAATACAACAGGTTGGGAAATTGGATGTTTCAACTTGTTGAACCATTTTATTATTTTGGTTTGGGTAAACATGTATAGGTATATGAGGTTGCAGGTCATGAGCGTTCATTGGTACATTTGAAGGAATTACCAGCTATTGTTGTATAGGTAATTGTGATTGTTGCATTGGATACTATTTTCTAGGGAAAGGAGGTCCCTACTAATTCTATGGATAAGAAGGACTTTGAAATGTTTGAGGTGGAAATTGTAGACATGGTGAAGGGTACTAAATGTGTTGAGGATTCTTCCATGAAAGCATGGGGAATTGCATCTATTGAGGATTGTATTAATTATTCAAAGTATTGAAAAATGAAGGAGGATCTTGATTAATGCTTGGTTGTCAAGCTTGACATGGCTCATTTGGAGATAAGAAATAGGCTTGCTCAGTTTCTTCACTTGTCCCCTAATATACTACTTTTAATCCCGGTAATGATGGGCATGATTTTGTAGGATGATCATGTTCACAAATTAATGCATAGACTTTAACAGTCTTGAGTGGACATTCCTTTGAAGATTGCTTTTTCAACTTCAATTTTCCTCTGTTTATTTTGAAAAACATCCAACTGCAAAGATATCGTGCTAAGGATATTGTTCTTGAAATTATCCAGCGAGGTAGCAATTCCACACATGTTACTCCTCCATTAATTGAATTTGTTGAATTTGTAGCTTTACTGGAAATATATCTTATTGTTGGAGGGACCCTTCGGGGCAATTAAAGGGAATTACTAATATATGTTAATGCACTTAACAAATGAGTAGTTGGAGCAGGTGTAATTGCTATAGCTATCTCTTTAATGTATAAATGCTATCTCAAGAATGAATAAAACCAGTTGAATCTTTGACTCATATGCTTGTTCTTCTTGTTAATAATTGTGCGTGTTTTATTCTCTTCTTGAATGCTCATGTAATCTCGTAGATTACAACATTGGCTCCATTGCCTCCATTCGGTCTAGGTGACAACAACAACAGATGGAAGCTGCTATTTGAACTTGAAAAAGACAAGGAAATAGAGCACTCTGCAAAAGAATATTTCTGTGATGCATTCTTGAAGAATTCTCTAGGGTGAGCTCGCATGCTTCTATGTGATAAAAAGGATAAAATATGTAAGTTTAGTCTACATGAATGATTCTTGTGAAAATAAAAGATGTTTCCCTCTTGATGATATTATCAAGAAACAATTGTTTTTCTGCGTAGCCATAACCTTTCCCTTAATTAGATTCAATGAAAAACTTTGAGATAACTGCCTATAAAATTTACTGCTCATGTGCTCTTTGTATTGTGTATTAAATATAGAAGAAATATCAAGAGAATATGTTTTATCAAAGCACTTTATTGATTATTGATCAACAAAAATTTATAAGCAACCGTTGAAACAAATTATAATCAGGATGCTCGATTGTTGGTTGATTCATAACATTTGAATACAATAGATACATATATAGAATTTGTTCATCTATCAAAGGGATTGTATGCTTTCTTCGTGTCATGGTGGTTAGTAGATTCACTTTCAAAATTAGATTTCAAAAAGAAAATTTGTTTGGAAGAATTGAGGTAAACAATATGAATTATCTTAAGGTATTTATATTTGGGTACACACGAAGTCTAATCTTTTTAGTCAATGAGAATAATTCAAGTAAAAAGTATGACTTTGATTGCCATTATTTATATGTGGAAAGGTTGACACTTAATTTTGGTTCAATGTAATTTTTATCGACCAGTCATATGTTGTGAAGGTTGATATTATATTTTTAGTCGAGAGTCATACTTATTGGTTGAGGCCAAATATTTTGGTCGATGTTATCTATGGTGTGGTCATTGGCCATTGTATGTTTGGTCGCTGAGTTAAAAAGTGGTCGTTTGTAAGCATTTTTTGTCAATACTTAAAAATGTTGGTATAACAATATGGTCGATAATGTTTTAGGTCGATATCTATTTTTTTTTAACAGAAACAGGGTACAAATATATATATTCAAAAAGGCTGTGCACAACCATACACTTCAAAAAGAGAAGTGTTTTTTCAAAAAGAGAGAGCTGTAGATAGCAAATAGTAGTGCCACTCTTGACTATGAAATTAATTTTTTGATGCTTCCTATACTTTCAAAGTATAAGTGGGATAAACCCTTACAAAATGGGAGTTTAACAGAGTGTAGAAAAACATTCAAAAATTGTAGCAAAAATGAAGAACCTGCAAAGAGAAGGAGATACTAGCCATAGTTCTGATGCTGCACAGAGGCAGCGTCCGTCATTTCCTAATTCACTGTGGGAGCTTCCTGAAAATGGTTGCATTGAGTCTTGATGGTTAAAATTGAAACTTCTTCCTTGAGTATATCGACCTTTCCCATTAGCTCGAAGAGGTTTCTCTCAAGGTCATCGATTCTGGAATCTTGACAAGAAAGCTAAGTGGTATTGTACCTGACTTCGGTGGCAATTTCATCATTCTGCTTAACACTAGTACAAATAGCTTCATAAGTTCTGCGAAGATGGAGCTTGATGTCTTCAGTGGTGCGGTTTAGGGCCGCAAGAGCATCCTTCACACCATCCATGGATCTACAGAGGGGAGTGAGAAGGGGGATAGGAACAGGGGAGTCTCCAAAGGAATAAAGGTCATTGTCATGAGGCTCAAGAATGGAGAGGCTATCGAATGCATACTGAAGCGGGGTAGTAGGAAAGGAGCGAGCCATTGCAGAGATAAAATCTCGGGGAAGGAGAGAAGGAGTTAAATCTAGCTCGCTTGAGATGATAAGGGGAGGGGAGACCATGTGACGGGCATGTGTGAGGCCATGTGGCTACTGCAGGAGTGCGGGGGTGGGGTAATTCATAAGGTGGTCGAAAAGACCAAAGTGAGGGTGGCGGTGCATGCAGGGAAGAGAGTTAGGGGATAAACAAAAACTCGACCTTGTCAATGTTGTAAAGGACTTGACCAACATCCAAGGTGACTCCTTTATTGGTAGCATCATCAGCTAAGGATTTGTTCTCTCTGAGAATGTGGAAGAAGAGGGTGTCTTTAGGGAGGGTGAGAGAGTTGATTCTTCTTTGAATTCTGTGAATTTTTTAGCCTTTTGTTTTAGTCCCAGACCTCATTCTTTGAATAACTTTCCTTGAGTTGAGTGACCAAAGGCCTTAAGTTTTCCGACATTAAGAGAAGCAACGATTTCCAAGGAGTGAAGTAGTGCTAGCCATTCTGCTTCATTGTTGGTTTTTTTCCCCAATCCCCAATAAAAGGTAGTGACTTTGTTTCCTCCGGGATAAAAAATGATCCCACCCACACCTGCCTCCCTGGGGTTCCCTTTGGAAGCCCATCAAATAAAATAGGATGACTATCTTCATCGGTCCACCAATGAGTAAATTGCACCTGATATTTTCTGATTTCCCAGTCAGAGCAAGAATCAATTTTTTGGGACTGAAGTGAGCTTGTCTTTACAAAGACTTGACACCACTGAAATTCAGACCAAGAGAGGGCTTCATGAATCGGGAGATGAACACCTTTAGAAGCAATAGCTTCAGAGATCATGATGGTGGCTTTATTGGAAGCTCTGGAGTTGTCGATCTTCCTGTTCTCGAAGACACTTTTATTTCTTTCCATCCAAATCTGCCAGCATATATTCATTGGGAGGAGCTTCCAGATACGAGCCATAGTTGGTTTAGATTTGATGTTTCCCGGTAAGGCATTAACCCAATGATCGATCATTTGATTTAAGTGCTTTGGAACTGTAGAGTTCTTCCATTGAGATCCAAGGACAATTACCCAAACTTGATGAGAAAATCTACAGTCGAGGAAGATGTGTTGGGCGTTTTCTTCATCATTTCTGCACAAGCTGCATCTAGAGGGACCTTCAATGCCTCTAGTTCTTAGGTTGTTAGTAGTTAGCAATTTATTGTGCACCAGAAGCCAGAAGAAGTAGTTGATTTTTGGTATGCAATCAGAATTCCAAAACTTTGTCCACCTCTTTGGCATGGGATTGTTATTGAAAGTGAGGCTTTCAGATCTAGCTTTGACTGTGTAGTTGCTTGCTTTTCCCCATCCTCTACAATCTTTGTTCTGAGACTTATAGGTGCTTTCCCATGAAGGAGTTTGAGGAGGATGCTATAACTACCTTTGAGGTTTTATGGGGGATCTAGTTGCTTCCATCCCTTCCAAGCTCCAGAAGTCTTCTAGGTAGCAAAATCCTCAAGTTTCTGAATGCTTGCATTTTGCATCCAAAACTTAATGTCCATAGGATCCAGGATAGAGCCAAGAGGCTGAGCTCCATTTATACTGTCATTCTAGAGATTGATTATTTTCCCATTACCGGGAATCCAATAGAGTTTGTCTTTAATTAGACCAACAGAGGAGAGAATAAGGTCCCAAATTAAAGTGCCTTTTTTCACTTTTATGTTGTTTAGGCATCTCAATCGAGAGCTTCTAGTATATTTTTTCCTGATAACTTATTTCCACTAGTATTTTTTACCTGAGACTAATCTCTAGGAAATTTTGGTTCCCATAGCTTTGCTCATTAAGGAAGGTTCACGGATTCCCAATCCTCCTCTTCTGCGATTCTCTTTTATGATATTCCAATTGACAAGATGGAAATTTTTGCTTTGGGTTTTCCCCCCTTGCCATAGAAATTTCCTTATTTCCATGTTGATGGAGTTCATGACAGAGTTTGGAGCCATCAAGATGGCTCCAGTGAACATCGACAAGGAAGAGAGAATTGCTTTGATCAGTGTGACTTTTCCTACCAGATTTAGCCAACAAGAGCCCGGGAGTTGATTTTGCTCTTTATTTTCTGGATTATGGGATTCCAAAGGGAGGAAGAGGATTTTTTGTGGGAAATTGGAATGTGCAAATATTTGAAGGAAGTCCAATCCAAGCAAGGCTTAAAGTCAATAATTAAAGCAAGATTTCTGAGAATTATGGGTCTACAGTTCCAACTATAGATGTTGCTTTTGTTGTCATTATTTTTGCCACCAGAAGCTCTCAGGTAAAGGTCAAGGGGGGATTTGAATCTGGAGAAAATCAGGGAGGAGAAACTGCCAAGAAGGATTGTATCATCGGCAAATTGGGCATGGTTTATTAGACGAGCACCTCTAGTAATAACTAGACCGGGAAGAGAGCCAGAAGCAAGGAGGCTATTGAGTTTTCTGCTGAGAGAGTCCGCCATGATAACATAAAGAAAGGGTGACAGGGGGCATCCTTGTCTCAAACCACGGGAAAACTAGAATAATGGAGTGGGCTTTCCGTTGACCAAAGGAGTGATCCACGAGGATTCGATAGAAGATTTTATCTAGCTTATGAATTCCTTAGTGAACCCAAACTTTTCCATAACAGTGTATAAGTAAACATGTCTTACTCTATCAAAATCATTTGGCATATCAAGTTTGATAGCCATACCTGAGTCTTTATTCTGCACGCTTGAGTGGATAGCCTCATGGACGAGGCGAATGTTGTCATAAATTTTCTGACCAGCAATGAAGCCACCCTGATTTGGTGATATGATATTAGGAAGGAATCCCTTGATTATGTTCACGATGACTTTGGTGAGAATTTTGCAGGAGGATTTTCATAGAGATATTAGCCGAAATCTCCCTATAGAAGAAGGGTTCTTGTCTTTGGGGATTAAGGAAATAAAAGTGGAATTGGTAGCTCCTCCTATTCTTTCTCTTTTCCTAGTCCAATTGAGCATTCTGATGAGGTATTTTTTTAACCAATGCCAACACTTCCTGTAAAAGTGGATTGATAAGCCATCCAGACCTAGGGCTTTATTGAGGTGAAAGGACCAAATTGATTTTCTAACTTCTTCTTTAGTGATATGGTCCATGGGTTTTTTATTATCATTATCTGAAATCAGATTGGGAATTTCCTGGCTCATTTTCTCCATGTCCTCCTTGGATACTTCCTCATCATCATGATAAATTTGCTCGAAATGGGTTTTGATTTCATCCTTGATTAGATTTTGGTCTTCAATTTTTTCTCCATCTTCCTTAGTTATGCTTAGGATAGTATTTTTTCTGTACCTTTCCTTGCACTGAGCATGGAAAAATTTGGTGTTTCTATCTCCAGCCTTTAACCAAAGGCTTCTAGAATGAAGCCTCCATTCCTCTTCATCCTTTCTTGATAGTTCCTGCGCCTTTGCGTCCAGCTCTTTTTCTTCTCTCAAAATGCTTTTAGTAATTGGGGCCCGTTCCATATTGTTTTGAAAGATGTCCAATTCAATTTGTTTCTTAGCAAGTTCCTCTCCAGGTTTCTTGTAATTCTTCTTAGCCCAACTTTTAAGGATTCTCTTCACATTTTTGAGCTTGGTTTCCCAAATAAAACCAGGAGAACCGGGGACAAACTGCTTCCACACTGCTTTGATCTCTTCCGGACAATCCTCGTTTTCAAGCGAAACGAGATTTTACCTGAAGGGGAGGGTCCTTGATTTCCTAAGGAAGTGAAGAAGAGAGAGATAGGTCAGTGATCAAATATCGCAGAAGCTAAAATATTTGAGTTAGGGAATGATGGATTGGAAAGGAAAGAGGAGATGACCAAAAATCGGTCTAGTCTGGCAGCAATGTGACCGGGACCGATTCTTTTATTATTCCAAGTGTAATTTCCTTGCTTATGCTTGATGTCTACGAGGTTCCAAGAGGAATGCGAGTCTTGCAAGCGTTCTCCAAACAGATCTCGGACTTTGGACCACCCTCTTCGTTCGTTAGCAGAGATGGTGACATTAAAATCTCTTGCCAAGATACATAGGAGAGCTTCTATGCCTTGACACTGGTCCATTAACTAGTTCCAGAAATTTTCTTTGTGTCCATAGATGTTACCAACCCTGTATCTTTCATTTTTTGTGAGTTTTTCGAGTTCAACAAAGATCCAATGTCGATTAGAGATGGAGGAGTGACATTTATAAATACCTTTATCCCACCAGGTGATGAGCCCTCCAGAGGCTCCTTAAGCACTAATGGATTTCCCTTCGCCAGTGGACCATATGTGTTTCAAGATGCTGCGGCTGTCTTCCTCTTGAATTTTAGTCTCCTGGATCATGAGGATTGTGTTGTTTTCCATTTTTCTTATTCTTTTGATTGCTTCTGCATTTTTCTTTCCGCCTAATCCTCTGCAATTCCAGGAGACTATTTTCATGATTTTCCGGATGGTTGGGTCACTACTCTTTCTTTCTTCTCCTTTAGTGCTCCCTGAATCTGCTTCCCACTAGATATTATCCTTATATGTTGGTATAGGCAGGTTTTCTTACCCGCTGCCTTTTCTCTGACTGCTTTCTGTTACCTTAGAATTTTGTTGAGTTTTCTCCCTCTTTTGGATTGAGGTTCCAATTCTTCTTCCTTGCTTTCTGACATATCTTCTTGAAAGAGTTTGGCCTTTGAGCGAGTGACTGAGCCCCTTGAGATGAGGGATGTCTCATTCCCATATTATTCATTTTGTAGAGTAGGGATAGCTTGGCCTTATTCTCCCTCTTGTTGTTGGATGATATTCTCCCGCGGTTCCTTTGCGCTTTTGTTTTCTTCATTTCTTTTTGATGGGCCTTGTTCATCCTCTGCTGCCTAATGGGATAAAAATTGGAACTTGTTTGTGCCTCCCTTGTTTTTGGGCAGGGATTGAGGAGGTTTGTTATTATTGGGCTTGCCTCCTCTTTTCCTTGTAACCTCATTCCATTCTCCTCCTTGGACTTCCTCAACCTCCAGAGATTTCTTTTTAGGGCTTAGCTTGGCAAAATGACTGTATTCGTGACATACTTTGCACTTAAATGGGATCTGTTCATAATCCATCATTTGCAAGTGGTTCCAACCATCCATTGACAGATTGATGGCTTCTGGGAGACCTTTCTCAAGGTCTACTTCGACACAGATCCTAGTGCAAGAGAACATGGGGGGTTTGGGCTCAGATTTGTCAATGTATTTTCTCAAAGAGTTCCCGATGGATTTTAGATCCTCATGGAATGATGGAAGGAATGTCTTTCTCTGGATCCAAGGAAATCTCCCACTTGTTGATGTACATCCCTCTTGGGCCCATGAAATAGGGTCCATTCCTGAAGATCAAGTCTCGGTCTTCTTTTTTTTCAAAATAAAACACAAAGAATCCATTACCATAGAAGATTTGTTGAACTTATCCTTGAATGAGGGCCGCCAGTTCTTGTTTAACCAGATTTCGATGGATCGGGGCAAAGGCCAAAGCCCTATAAAATGGCCTACCAGCCCTTTTTCTGAGAGGGTGACTACTTTGCACTTTGAGGCTGTTGAAGATAGTTTCACTTCAGGAACGACAAATATTTTGATGAATTTAGAGTCATTTGGGACTGAGACCTTGGCAGAAGTCGGTTGTGAGGCAACCAGAGAACGAAAGAGATCAGAGATGGGAGGGAGAACTCCCTCCAGACCTGCCTGAGCATGATCTGGGGGAGAGGGATCCATGGAAGAAACAGAAAAACCTAGCTCAAGCCACAAACCCTAGTGTAGTCTTAGGTGCGATTATTCATAAACCTCCTTTTTTACTACATCATTTCAATGTAGCAAAAAAGAAAAGTAGCTTGATGTCTATTTGTTCGACATTGTAAGTTGTATTTTGGTCAAGGCTTTCCAACATTGTGTCAGAATACATGTGGTTGATAATATGCAATGTTCCCAAATTTTGATTACTCCATTTGAGAAAAATAATTAAATTTGGAATATCACGGCGTATAGTCATTTTGCAAATTTAAATTCAAATACTAGAAGGGGTGGTGTGGATAATTGTTTTTGTAATAAAGTGGTCAAATATTCATAAATGAGGTGGCAATGGTCCAAGTTATCCATGGATGGAACATAGGAGGATAAAGTGGGCCCACAACGAAGTTTTAAAAACCCCAAATAAAGGAGAGTATCCCAAATTTGAATTCTAAGGAAGAGTAACTCCCAAGAAGTTTCATGAAGAGGCATCTCATGAGTTGTAACTCCTTAGGTTAAAAATAGAAAATATATGATAATCTATGACAATATCATGACAAATTATGAGAAGAATCAAGTCCTATGATAGATTATGACAACTTATGACAATAATCAAGTCCTATGACAACTTATGACATCCTATGACATGTTGCAGGTCCTAAATTTATCCAAGGAGGGTGCTAGAAGAGAGAGTGGGCCCTAGTGCAACTTCCCCAAAATCAAGATAAGCCTCTCTAATTCGAATAGCTAAGGAATATGAAGGTATATTTTGGTCAAATAACATTATAGTGGAAGTAAATGAGTTCCAAGGTATCATTCTCTCATGAAAATAACATTTATTAATATTTTGTGAGAGAATTCTAGAATAAGGGGGAAAGGGCTCAATGGAGTCTATAAAAAGGATGTAGGCCTCTTGGGAAAGGACCTTTTGGAAATTTTTATTTTTAATATATCTCTTTTGGATTGTCAATATTGGGATATGTGCCCCTTGCAATTGTGAACTAGTTTCAGTGGTGAAATATTCCACCAGGCTAGCTAGTAGAGAGGAGGAGATCATCCATATATCTTCACGGTGCTTCATGGAAAAATATTGAGAGGAGAAATCACTATAAGATTTCACTACATAGATTTATTTCAGGTGTTTATGTTCATCTAAAGTAGTGGGGTTGAATTCTTTATGGTGTTTTCAAGTTCTAGTCAGTAGAAGTGTGAAGTTTTGGAGTTTTGGGACAACAGTGTTTGTATTGGTTTTTGCTAAAGGACAGCACACCTATGATCATACAAATATATTGAGGGATGTTCTAAAGGATTTATATCATCCATATTTGATGGAGGGTGCACTGTAGCAGGCATATAGGTGAGTTTAGATCGAAATCTTGCTTGTGGAGGGCACAACAGTGGAAGGAAATCACTCATCTGGAGTGGTAACTCTTCCTCTTTTCTCTATGGTTCTGTAGCATCCATCTTTACTCTCTTTGTAGAATATATTTCTGTGTATTTAAATATGTTGTAGCATCCATTGACGTACTCTTTGATAATGTCCCACTTATAATAAAAATCTCAATGTTCTTCTCCATATATTGTTAAATATTCAAGCACGAGTAAATCTATGAGTAAATGTTTATCTATGTGTAGATTTGTGAATGTATGACTATGTAAACTTAATGAGTGGGTATGATTAAAAAATATGAATCATTGATATCTGTTAGTAATCTATTTGTCTTGGTTCTAAGGTATTTGGAATCTTTTGCACCCATTTGGAAGCTTTAATATTGTGGGTGTTCTAAATATTGCACTGGGGTTTTGGGGGTCAAAAGTTACTTTCTGGTTCGATCATTTATGAGTTTTTTTGGATTCTAAAACATATTCCATTCCTTTGGTAGCATTGTTTCCATTAGGAAAAAAATTTAATTTCACTAAAAAAGGTTTATGTATTCCCGATATATGATCATTTTACCAGTGGGTCAATCTGTACAATTATGCTAACGCACCCTTAATTATAAATGTCTGTGTAAAGTGTTAAAATCTTCAATAAAGTTCTATGGAGTTTGTTAGTGGTGATATTGGGTGTGTCTGGGAGTGTTAGGGTTGATTTGAATCTGTTTGTGAAAGAGTTGAGTCTATTAGGAGGTATTTGGAAAGAGTTGGAAACCCATTGTTTGGTGGGCTCATATTTGAACTAGTGCTCCTAGTTTCGAATCCAATGATTCTTGGGGTTTGCATTGTGTTTGATAGATATGAAATTGGATCAGGAATATTATAGTAGTTATATATCAGCCCTAATTGGATATATTACAATGGTTTGAAAATATACATTTGGGATGCACCATATTATTCATATTCCACTAAACATAATAAAGCCATTCATTGGACCAAGTTAAAAATCAACATCATTTCCAATGAAAAATATGAGTTAATATTCCTAATCTTTAATAGGGTATATTACAGTGGTATTAGAGCATGTTCCTCGACATCCATGAAGTAAAGAGGAACCTTGGAGAGAAAACTTTGAAGAAGGGTTGCAAACATGAGGTTGGAACTGATTGCATGGGAGATGGAGTAGAGCTTAACATGAGCTTAACATGGGAATAATCATTTTCTAAAGATGGTTTCATTTCTTCAGTGGAAGACAATGTAGGAGATTAGATAATAAATGGAGGCTTGGATGATACATATGAGTTGGATTATTCCTTTTGTGACAACATATATAGTGTATAAGATGAATTTTATTTAATGGATAGACTTGTAGATGGTATAATGCCACCCACTTTCCTTCCAGTCTCGCTAATAGAAGAGGAGAAACTTGAATGGAAAAGGTTGTTGAAGAGCATGGATAAGACACAACCAAGATTGGAGTATAAAATACAGTAGTGTCAAGCATTATTACCATAATTATCTACATCAAAACTTGTGGAGAAGATGTTTGGTTTCTCTAGGAAAGGAGCATCCAAATATTCCTATCATAATATTTGTTTAGAAGGCAGTAAATCTATTGTCTTTGTTTTTCCTTCAAATGGAAATGAGGAGAGATACAATCCATTGAAGGAGGAACCATGTTGTTCCATTTTTCCAAACAATGAGACAGCTAGTCCTATAGGCAGTGAGCTTAAAAAATAATCACTCCTTGAGGAACACAAGTCACTTCATGATGGTTTCAAGATGGAAGAAAGATGTGTAGGATCTGAACATGAAGAACAAAAACCAGCCTTCCATTTCCCATTAGAGATTCATTGTGAAGCTAATGTCAACTGCACCAAGGATGGGAGGATAACACAAAGGTATGATCACAATTATGATTTTTGTAGCAGTCATAATTTATTACATTATCATGACATAACCACCATTTAATATGAGGATAATGGTATAATAGAATCTTCTAATGCTGATTTGGATGTTAAAGATGAATTGTGTGATGTGGATTCATGCCACAAGCATTCTAATTTTTTCTATCATCCCTTAGAATATATAAACAAGACTCAAGACTTGGGGAATGCGTGCTTGCAAAGAACTATGAAATCATGTTTGTTGGAATCCCAAACACGGCAACAAAAAGAAACCTATCTTCCACCATTGTTCCTTCGAATTGAAGAATATGCAGAAGTAGAGCATGTGGGGGAAGAAGATGATTTTGGGGAGGATGACAATAGGAACAAATAATAAAATTTAGTGGAGAATTTTCCCCATGAGCCACATCATTTGATAGGAACACTGAAGGTAAGCAAAGAAAAAAGTATGGTAGCCTTTAAGCATTGTGATGATATGCAAGCATTAGTGGAAAATTATCGTTGGAAATATTCAAGGACATATGTTAGTTTGAGAGAAGAACCTTCGATTGTAGAGTTGCTAGCAATTAGAGAAGTAGTGGTGGAAATGAAGGAAAACTATTTACACTTTATTTTAGATAGAGATAATCTTCTTAGGCTTGCTGACATGTACCGCAATGAACTACAAGAGGAAGAATAGGAGGTTGATAGGATTACACATGAACTTCATCTTACCAAATATCCTTGGGAGAACACTCAAATGGCCCTACAAGAATAACAAATATAGATGGATGATGGGGGTGTAAATGAAACTTGTGGTTTGATGGAGGGATCACTTGTGATGGCTCCACAAAGGGAGCATTTAGATTTGCAGGTACTTGAGGAGAGAGTTGACATGGAGAATGTTGACCAAGTACTTTTTTTGCATCAGGAGGATCATGAGCTACCTCTATGGGAGAGATATTTAGTCATGGAAGAGGTAGATGTGGACACCTTTTATGGACCAACCAACGAAGGAGTATGTGCATACATGGATTGGGTGGATAGGTCTATAAAAAATCTGAATACACAAGGGAGGTTTATTTCAACTTGCATTAGTAGAGGGTTGTTTGACACACCATTTATTTTCCAGCCTTGTGAGTAGTAGTAGAGGCATCTATGGTTGTTATATGATTCCTTGAGTATACATAATAGTACATGGGAGTATTAACTGATTCAGTTGGATGGGACACATGAGAGTTATGTGAGCCATATGAATAGTGTGAAAAGTGAACTAGAGGAGCTTCATGTTTTACTGGGGAGGCTCACATAGGTTCGAAATAGTATTGGGAGTGATGAACTTCCAAATTGGTGGTGGGATCTTGGCATCCTTTAGAGTGATGGATTTTTTCAGATGAAAGTGTTGATTGAAGGGGTGCAACATAGAAAATGGGATCCTTGTGTTGGTTCAACAATTTAGCAGCTGGCACAGGAGGTAGAGCCAACCATCGCTTTTAGAATCTTGTCCATGTGGAGCAGTGGATTAGTTTCTCGGGTGGGAGACCTTATGATGGAGGTATACATTGTTTTATTACTGGGTGGCTTGGGATACTACAAGAGGCTCATGGTGTGGATACTATGCAGTGTAGAGGTGGATGCAGTAGACAATTTGCATTTCTTAGGTTCATTTGGGACCCTAGGATCATTTTTGGACTTAGTTGTTTCACCTGGGTTGATGATAGGATAGTAAGGGAGATGGAGCTATCTCTTTAGATCATGATTAGAGTTCACGGGAAGCTCATATTCATGACCAGTGATCAGGACATACTTCCTTGATCAATACTTGGGGTCAAGTATGGCAGTAGGATTGTATACCTCACTTGGATGCCTATACATGCCACTATCCATAGTGGTAGGTTTAGTTTTTACAGATTTTTCAATTTGGAGATCTAGGAGAGGATGATAAAGAAAAAGTATGACAGTGGGATGGTTATGATCAGAGTGGCACAACAGCAACATGGTGGCCCCTTTCTAATATTAGTTGGGGATCTTGGAGTTACAATAATAGTCATATTTTTAGCAACAGACTCAGATCCTTATAAACAAACATCACTAAGGAAGGAGGCAAATAAATGGTTTGTGCAATAAGGTGGGGGAGGAAAAATAGGTAATTACCACACTTAGATTTAAAATTGCTTGAGGATAAGCAATATTGGGTGGGGAGGACTATAATGTCCCCAAATTTTGATTATAAACCATTTGAGAAAAATAATTAAATTTGGAATATCATGTCCTATAGTCATTTTACAAATTTAAATTCAAAGACTAGAAGGGGTGGTGTCGATCACAATTTTTGTAACAAAGTGGCCAAATATTCATAAATGAGGTTGTAATGGTCTAAGTAATCCATGGAGGGTGCATAGGAGGATGAAGTGGTACCACAAGGAAGTTTTAACACCCCCAAATAAAGAAGAGCATCCACAAATTCAAATTCTAAGGAAGAGTAACTCCCAAGAAGTTTCATGAAGAGACATATCATTTGTAGTAACTCCTCAGGCTAAGAATAACAAAACTATGACAATCTATGACATCTATGACATCTATGACAATCTATTGCAAATTATGACAAGAATCAGGTCCTATGACAACTTATGAAAAGAATCATGTCCTATTACAACTTATGACAACTTTTGACATACTATGACATGTTGCAGGTCCTAAATTTATCTAAGGAGGGCACTAGAGGAGAGAGTGGGCACACATGATAGCGTAACTTCCCCAAAATCAAGATAAGCCTCTATAATTCCAATTGATAAGGAATATGAAGGTATTATTTGGTCAAATAACATTAGAGAGGAAGTAAATGATTTCCAAGGTATCATTCTCTCATGAAAATAAAATTTATTAATATTTTGCGAGAGAATTTTAGAATGAGGGGGAAAGGGCTCAATGGAGTCTATTAAAATGATGTAGGCCTCTTGGGAAATGGATTTGTGCACATTTTGACTTTGAATAGGATATATATTGTGGATTTTTAATCTTGGGAGATGTTATCCTTTCAATTGTGAACTAGTTTCGATGGTGAAATATTCCACCCTAGCTAGTAGAGAGGAGGGGATCATCCAGATCTCTCCACGGTGCTTCATGGAAATTGATTAAGAAGAGAAATCACTTTAATATTTATCTACAGAGATTTATTTCAGGTGTTTATATTCATATATAGTAGTGGAGTCTAATTTTTTATGGTATTTTCAAGTTCCAATCAGTAGAAGTGTGAAGTTGGAGTTTTGGGACATTAATGTTTGTATTCATTTTTTCTAAAGGAGGGCGCAGCTATGGTCATCCATATCTCTTGGGGGATGTTCTAAAGTATATATATCATCCATATTTTATGCAGGGGACACTTTAGGAGGCATATCTTTGATTTGGGATCGAAATCTTGCTTGTGGAGGGTGCAACAATGGAAGGAAATCACTCATTTGGTGCAGTAACTCTTCCTCTTTTCTCTATGGTTTTGTAGAAGCCATATTTACTCTCTTTGTAGAAGATATTGCTCTGTATTTAAATATTTTGTAGAATCCATTGATGTACTCTCTGATAATGTCCCACTTATAATAAAAATCCTAGTGTTCTTCTCCATATATTGTTCAATATTCAAGCATAGGTAAATCTATGAGTAAATGTTTCTCTTTGTGTAGATCTGTGAATGTATGAATGTATAAACTTAATGAGTGGGTATGATTCATTCATATTATTCTTTTATATCTTTTATTAATATATTTGTCTTGTTTCAAAGGTATTTTGAATCTTTTTTCACCTGTTTGGAAGCTTTAATATTGTGGGTGTCTAAATATTCCACTTGGGTTTTGGGGGTCAAAAGTTAATTTATGGTTTGACCATTTATGAGTGTTTTTGGGTTCTTAAACCTATTAAATTGATTTGGGATCATTTTTTACAGTAGGAAACACTTTTTATTTCACTAAAAAAGGTTTCTATATGCCCGATATATGACCATTTTACCAGTGGATAAATCTGTACAATTATGCTAACGCACCCTCAGTTATAAATGTCTGTGTAAAGTGTTCAAAGCTTCCATATAGTTCTCTAGAGTTTGTTAGTGGTCATATTGGATTTGTTTGGGGGTGTTAGGGTCGTTTTGAATATATTTGGTAAATATTTGATTCTATTAGGAGGTGTTTGAAAGAGTTGGAAACGCAGTGTTCAGTGGGGTTAGATTTGAACTAGTGTTCCTAGTTTCAAATCCAGTGATTCTTGGGGGTTGCATTGGGGTTGATAGCTCTAAAATTGGATCAAGGATATTAAAGTAGTGATATATTATACCTAATTGGCCATATTATAGTGGTTTGAGAGTATACATTTGGGCTGCACCATATTATTCATTCTCTAATAAACATAGTAAAGCCATTGTTTAGACCAAGTTAAAAATCAACATCCTTTCCATTGAAAAAATGGAGTTAATATTCCTAATATTTAATTGGGGATATTACATAATATATGTTTTCATAAATAAATCTTGATTCAATTGATTCATGTATAGCATAAGTGACTTCGCTTTAAAGTCTTGAAGTCGAGAGAGGATGGAACATGCATCTTTTTGAAGGCAGGTGATCCCCTCCGATTTTTTAAATCAAGTTAGTCTTGAGCCGACTATTGTCAATCAAGTCAAGTCAGTGGTGTAATAAATAATCTACCATGATCGGATTATGCACATGAGTAGGTATCCCAATGAAACTTGTAGGCATTTAGATCCTCATGATAGAAGATGATGAAGGAAACATTCAAACAAAAGACATCTAACACCACACAAAGAAAGAGCTTCATATTAAAGATGATGACATGAGGATAGATAAATAGATTGTTCCGCACAGTGTGGAATTGTAGAGGATTTATTGACTTATGAATTTGGAAGTTGAAGGTGAAGTAATGGTACATGAAGAAGAGCCAAAAGTCCTGACAGTTCTGAGCCGATAAAGGTGAATGTCAGCCATATGATTAAACGGTGAGGCATTGACTGACTACTACCAAATTAAAGACAAAGACTGAATAGACATAGGTCAAGATAGTTTCTGCATAATTTTTTTATTCAGGAAGAATAAGTGCTTTATTGGTGGGGGATATGTTGGAGGAAACCTTCAAGGCCGTTAACTGTCATCACTAATTTCTATGTTAATGCACTTAATGAATGAGTAGTTGGAGTAGATGTAACTGTTCAACTGTCTCTTTAATGTATAAATACTATCTCAAGAATGAATAAAAACACTTGAATGTTTGACTCATATGCTTATTCTTCTTGTTAATAAATGTGCGTTCTTAAATCTCTGCTTGAATGCTCATGTAATCTCATAGATTGCAAAACTTATTCTAGGTTTTCTTTTGGAAGCTCCTCACGAACACCTTCTACATAATTGACAAATGGTATCATAGATCTATTTTGAAATTTCTCCTTTTCCCATCAAATTCACCATGTCCAATCACTCATCTCTTATTCCCTAAATAAAAATTGTCTTAAAAAATCCTTGCACAGGGTGGAATGTGAAGATCTCTATAGATTATACTGGAAGCGTTCAACATAATCTTCCAAATTTTCTTCTTCCTTTTTGGTCATATTAAAGAATACTTCTCTCAAATTTTGTGATCCATAATAGTCCTGGTAATTCTCAAGGAAAGCCTCTTTCATCTCATGCCATGAATTTATGGTTCCACCACTGAGTCCCATAAACCATGTTAGTGCTTCTACCTTCAAAGTAGAAGGAAATAGATTCAACTTCTTTAAATATGTGGTGTAATCATAGATTTGGCATAGCACATCAAACTAAAAGAGAAAGGCATCTGGATCTTCTCCAGTTGTACCATGGAAATTGGGAAGAGCTGATAAAGAAATAGGATTCATTGGTGCTCCTCCATGAGTATCACTAATTGGAAATTTAATTGTGGATGCTGGAGTAGATATATTTTCCCACAATCTCCAATAATCTTATAGCATCTTCTAATCAACAAGCAACCTCTAAAATGGATTAGAATCCTTTTTATCATATGCAGGTGGTTTGAAATCACTTCCTTGGTCTGGGACAAGAGTAGGTATCTCAGGAACTTAGATTCTATTGTTGCACAGGATCTTGTTAGTGGAGAGAGCTATGGGTTGGTTTATTCCTATGGTATAGGCCCAATTGCCTCTCCCTATCCTTTTGTTAATTCCTTAATATTGGGTCCTGTTGTTGTAGATGACTTGGATTGGGAGGAATGTTGAAGACTAGTTCCTACTTGAGATGCCACCCTGATGGTGTCCCAAGATGTCGCTTATGATTTTTCTCTTGAGATGATCTCTTGTATGTGTGTTAATCCTTGATCTTTCTAACCTCGAGCTCCTCTACCTACAATATTGTTATATTTTGGGGGTATTCCTCTTCCTTTAGGATTCGTAGCTTTATTCATGCATCCTAAGTGTTCTAATATTGGTGAGACGGGAGTTTATCATAGAGACTAATGGCAGATGCACAGATTTTACCTTTTGAATTTATGGCTCATGCCTTAGAAGAATAAAAAGCACTCTAAGTCATGCTCTATATGCTCTAGTACTAGTGAGATGAGAGTCCACCATGGAGATATCATTATGGATAAGGATGGAAGATGCATCTGCTCTTACCTTCTATCTTTATCACTCAGGCCTCATCAGAACCAGAGATAATGCATCCAAAACCAATGTTATTTTGTACTTTTGCGTCCTTATAACCTCCCTGACAATAGTGCAAAAATTTTTGTGCATATAATTGTTTTTGAAAGCAACTAATTGGCCCTATACATTAATTATCAATCCAAGGTGCATCTTGTTATTTTAAGGTTATGTGCAAGGTCTATGCAGGCCACAATTTTATCTTTTAGCACTGTTTATACTAAATGATCACACAACTAAAAGTAAAGGCACACTGATCAAACCACTCTTGATGGAAATGAAATCACACCTCTAAAGTAAAATCACACAACTTTAACAACACTCTTGAAAAATTAAAGGAATTATTTCTTAAATAAATCACAAACACCTTCAGAATTGAATCACACCTGCTATGAGATAAAAGGAAATCATTATTCTAAGAAATAATGACAAAGTAATATAATAACAATAATGGCAATTATAAGTAACAGTATTCATGAATCAAAACTAGAAGTTAATTGTGCAAGTGACAACAATTATAAAGAGCATCTATTCATAATCACAAATACTAACAATTGTAAGTGACAATAAAGATGAATAACATCTAAGGATTACTTAATAAGCACCCAATCAACCATAAATTGTTTACTTAAAAAAAAAATTACAATGGTAGCACCTGCTCAAGGAAGGGGGACCTTCTTCATCTGACCAGGGATACTAGAACACTTCAAATATTAAACACCAAGAGATACACAAACCAACATACTTCACAAATCATTACAACATCTACTTGTATCCCTTACAGTATGGGATGATTCATCACTACCTCTTTTTCTTGAAGATATTCTCACTACTATACTCGAACATCGGTTGAAGACCAAATGCTTGAGTATCAGCAAGGATTCAACTATAGTGGCAACACTTATGCTCGAGAGTAAAAACACCATAGGTAACATCATCTAAACTTATGTAAGAGTAGCAACATTAGAACTTGCAAAAGAGTACTAGCATCCAAAAATTTCCAATATCGATTCTACACAAACATTCCATGATTAGTCTCAATCAAGCACTAAACCCCTCAATAACCTCATTATTCATTCTAATAACACAATATATAGATAAAGTTGTACCTTAAGGAAAATCATGGCATTATGAATGATTTAGGGTCGAAAGGATGGAAAAAGGGTTCAAGTATCTTCGAAATGAGATAAAAGGATAACCAAAAAAAAGGCATTCCCTACACCCAACACTTATATTCCTCCATGATAAATCTAGTGCCCTCCACTCCATTCCACTCCTCCAACCTAGACTCAATTTGTTTTAATCTTTTGTCCTTTTGCAGCCAAGTTTTTGTAGACCACCTTATAGATACCTCATTAGCATGTTTTAAATTTTTTGTGAATTGAGTTGAGGTCAAATCTCATCTTGTTGCATCAAAATATTTCCAAGAAGACTTGAGGAGCTTAACAAAGTCACTATCATTCATCCAAAGCAAATTAAATTTAAAAGGAACACGGGATTTGGATCTTAATCCCACCATTTCTAGGATGATATGAAAGTGGTCAGAGTCACCTCCAACACTTACCAATTGTCTAAATATATTGTGTAAATCCAACATACCTTCACTTACCGGGAACTAATCCAAGCGCTTTGCGATCCAAGCTGCCCACAGTCTTTTGTTGGTTCAAGTAGGTTTGATCTTGGCCTGTTCTACATCTAGAATCCCATTTTCCTCCATTTTTATTAATAAGAATCCTTAAATACTATCCTTAATCATCAAGGGCCCCCATATTTCTGAACATCCCAAAGAGAAGTTCAAGTCCCCCCTAGGACAATATACTTGTTCTTCAAGAGCTCCTTCGATAGTAGATTCTCCTAGAAATTTACTATGTCCAGATATGGCCCATATATGTTCATGAGCAGCTTCTCTCAATCCATGTCAAAAGAAAATATAACCAAACCAAGGCATGGATACATTAAACATGAATTCCTATGTTCCAGGCTCTAACTTTTCCATCCCGTGATCTAGCCCCCTGATCATCCTTTTACATCTATGTAACACAAATCCCATCCTTCTAAATATTTCCTTAATTCCTTCACAATATTTCCCCCTTCACACATTGTTTCCTAGAGCAATAAAACATCCAGTTTAATAGACTCCACTAAATGTTGAAAATCTAACTTCTTAGAGGTGTTAGCTAGCCCTCTAACATTTAGGGAGCTACGAATCACTGTGAAACCACTACTGGGGTATCCACTGCTCGAAGAACCCCATCAATCATTTTATGAATTCTTGCTACAACAACCCAAGAGGATTTTTCCTGGCCTTATGAAGGAGATATTTCCGACCCTTACCTCCATTTTTTTCCCTAGTGGATTCATCCCTAAGCCCCTATAAATAGCTAGAGAGAAATCCTCCAATTCCCTCTTATGAGAATGAAAATTATATATGTTTCCATCCTCTTCCATGGCCTTCATTGGGGTCATGAAATTATCATTCAGGGTTCGAGAAGGCCTATGATTTGTTACACTTCTCGAAGAAGATTCTGTCCAGAAACCAACATTACACAAGGAATAATCCTCATCTTATATCCCAAAAATTCCTACGAGGAGACTCCCTTCTCCCTTAGTTTTGCACATGAAAGGTCCTTTGAATGTCCTATCCCAATGTTTATAGCTAAATCAAAACACAAGGGGATTGGGTCACTCAATTTCTTAACAAGAGATCTTGCAGGTGGGATTATAGATTCCTCCATAAATTCTTCATGATGGTCTTCCTCAAGCATCATATTCATCAAAGACAAGGCATCAAACATTGATCCAATATTCACTAGGTTTGAATATTTATTTGAAGCTTCCAAGATTTTTCGCTTAGCTCAAAACATGATAGGATTCACCTCTTCCTTCTCTGGGGGTTGTGTCCAACTATTTTTGTCACTAGTATGTACATCCTCCTTTAGCACCCATACTTTTATCCATAATGTCACTAATAATTCCACAATAAGATGACCATAAATATGGCATCCATGGCACCCCAGTACAAGTTCTATATCCACTTTGGAGTACAATATTTTCTACGAGCCCTTCCATTAAGTCACGTATCACCAAAACCTTGGCCATGCTCATCACACCTGAGAGTAAATATGATGTGTTTGCTTCCACAAAGCTTCCTAAAGTATTCCCAATTTCCTTAAATATGTCAACTGACCAATATTCGAAAGGAAGATTGGTTTATAATGAGGATATATGTTGTAATATTGAAATTGTATTCTCAATTTCAATTTTTTGTTCATTTAATTTAATTTTTTAAGTGTGGTAAATTTTACAAGTTCATATATATTAAGTTGAATGGTTTAATTGGTTTAATGAGTATTTAATTTGTCAAATAGTTTTAATTTTCTTATAATGAGAATTTACATTGTAATGTTGACATTTTATATTCAATTTAGAAACTGTATTCCGTTTAAAAATTGTTTTTAAATGTAATAAATTTTACAATTTAAGTTTTCTTATAAAGTCACTCTTATATCTATATCTATATCTATATCTATATGTTTTTGAGAAATAGAAGATTCTTCGTATCATAGCGTGGGTGTTTATTGAAGCATCTTGAAGTCCATCCAATCGTAATGGTTAGCCTAGTACCAACCACGAATAAAAAACATGGGAATACAATTTTTGTTGCGAGAAATAGATGGGTTTTTTATATGAAACCTTTTGTTTCTGATTTTGTGTAGTAGAGTTTGTTGTTTTCAGTTATAGTTTTATTATGTTGTCTTTTTTTGGCCGTTGTGTCCACTTGTGGTTTGATTTCGTGGTGTACTAGGGGTTTGATAGATTTTTCCCTACTAGAATTTTAGTTGTCTGTTGTTGTTGTCAGTTGATGACTTGCAGGTGAAAAGGTGGTTTGTTTTGTGGTTACCGATTATGTCGATAAAGGAATTTGATTCCCCCTTGTCTAATTGTTCTTATCCCTCAAGGCTAGATGGTGGTAGGGTTTCCAAGATCTCAAGCAGTCAGGACAAGGGTTTCACAGATTGTGAGGACAAGGGTTTCGTAGATTCTGTAGAGCCAAACATTGGCATAGGGGTTGGGCCACACTTGTGTGATCATGTTGATGAATATTTGTTTTTTACTAGGAATTCAGAGGGCTAAGAAAATTTTCGGTGCGACTGCTAGATATAAGCGACGATTGAAGACTTACAAGGTGAGGGAAGTCATGGACCAGTTTGTTCTTAGGAAGGATGTGAACCTTGATAGGATTAGCATATTATCGAGAAGGGTTGTTGTTGGAAATATTAACGGAGATAGGGTTTCAATAATGGAGCTTATTGAGTGGGTTAACAAAACATGGAGACCTGAATTTGGACTTGCTCCGAGGATCCTTCTGTTAGAAGGATGGGTTTGTTTTATATTCCCTTTAGTGGAGGTTATTCCTTTTATTCTAGGAAAAATCTGGCTTATTAAAGACGGTTCCCTAGTTCTGAAGAGATGGCACACAAACTTTAACCTTGATTATGAAAAATTGGTGAAAAGGCATCTTTGGGTACTAATGTCAGGTTTTCCCTTTGAGTTTTGGACTTCCAACGTGTTCAAGGACCTCACAAATTTTTTAGGGAAATTTGTTCGGATGGAGAAAAAATGGTTTATGGTGTTGAGAGGAAAATTGCATCCATGATGGTGGAATTTTATATTTCAAAGAGCCTTCTAGTGGAGGTTGAGATTGTTTAGGGTTGCAAATGTTTTCATCAAACATTGGATTATAGAAATGTTAATTTTTTATTTTTCTCCTGCAGAAACACTGGCCATGTGAAGGTGTGTTGTCCCATTCTACTGAATTGGAAGAAATCAATCGCTTACTGTTCGAACAATGGGTCTGATCAATATTTTTCTTTCTCTCCTTCTATTATGACAAATTTTTAGAATCTGTCTACTCATATTGAGACTCCAGGTATGTTAAAAGATGATCCCTCTACTTTTTATGAAAGCATTTCTAAGGAATAATTGGACTTTTACTTATCTGCATAAAAATATCTTGATCTTAGGAAAAATTCTCTTTCTTCTGTGTCTAGAAACCTTCTGGGGGAATTAGATTTGTTGGGGGGTACTAACCTAATGTTGGGGTTGAAACGTTAAATTTCCCAATTCAGTATTTCCAAAATCCTTCGAACCCTGTTGACATTGAAGGGTGTGTTAATTACAGTGTTTTAGACCATTTTGATCATCTAGGGCTTAATAATTCTAATAATGTTGAGTCTAACAATTTATTGCCTGATTCTTGTGATAAAAATGCAGCTGATAATGAAACCTCTCATAGGACCTTTCTGCAAGCCCTTCAGTCTATCCCTACTTCTAAGAATTGTTTCTTTAAATCCCCTCTTGAATTTTTTTCAAAAAACCTTGCATCCCTTGCGGTTAGTATCCCTTTGTCTTTTATTATTTGTTAGAATTTACTATAAGGAACAAGAATAAGAAAAGAGGCAAAAACGATGATTCTTCCTTCATTCCCCTTTTTGTTCGATTCAGTGAAACCAATAATTCTAATAAATCTTATGTTACTCCCTCTAAGCGGACCCTTAGAGAAGTAATTCCCAAGTCTGAGGTTCCTTAATGTCCTTTTTATCCTTAATATTGGTGGGATTGGAGGGGATGGAAAGGTTAAGGTCATCTCCAGATTCCTAAAGTATACTAGCTTTGATTTGATTTTAATCTAGGAAACTGTGTTCTTCTTCTCATGCTATTGATATATTATCTAGTATCTCGCAAGGATGGATTTTCAGTGCTATTGATGTCTGTGGTATGTAGGGTGGCTTGTTGTCGGGTTGGAATCATGTTACTTGCGATTTCAAGGATTGTAAGACGATTAGGGGATTATTGCTTGAGGGGAAATTTTATGCTTTCAATCAGAATTTAACTATATTAAATGTGTACGGTCCCTATAAGGATAGAGAAGTGTTCTGGGATGCTCTTAATCAAGGTGGTATCTTAAAAATTCCAAATTTGATAATCGCAGGTGACCTCAAATTTACTCTCTCGGTCTCTGAGATTTGGGGGTATTCTGCATATCCTGATGAATTATCGGATTATTTATGCAATTTTCTTCAGAGGTCAAACCTGGTTGATTTCCTCCCTTTAAAATTGGGTTCTACTTGGAGTAATAAATCATGTGGTTCTAAAGGAATTAGAAAAATATTGGATCGTTACTTGTTAGCTGAATCATTGGTTAATTCTCTCCAAAAATTCATATCTTGGATTGAATATTATACTATTTCGGATCACTAGGCTATCATTCTTCATATTGATGGTCTTATCAGGAATTTCTGGTTATCTACGATAGTTCCAGAGGATATGAATCCGATGGAAGCTCTGATGTTTAAATTAAAATTCCTTAAGCATAAAACTATTGATTGAGAAAAGATCAAGAAGGAAAAGGATAGGGAGGAGATGAAGAAGATTGAGTCACTATTGAGGGATATCTTCAAATACATTATCATGGTATCTTTATTGAAGAAGAGAAATTGGAATTACAGAGTTGGGAGGAAAATCATTCCTTTCTTTTGAGGCAAGAAGAAAATTATTGGTGATTGAAAAGAAGATCTACTTGGGTAGCGTTGGGGGATGAAAATACAAAGTTTTTTCATAAATACGCTTTTTTCAGGAGGAACATCAATTCTAGATGGGATATTCAAGATCAGAATGGTAATTCCATTAGTTCTAATGAGGATTTGGAAAAGGTTGCTAAAGATCACTTCTGGAGACATTTTCTTATCTGGATTCTAACAAGATTGATGATCAATTAGAAGTGTTACAATATTATCCTTCTTTCTTCTCTTATGAGGAAGGAATGGATATTGGAAGACCAGTCACTTTGGATGAAATTAAAAATCTCCTTAAGCTATTTGCAAAGGATAAGAGTCCTAGCCCAGATGGGTGGAGTGTTGAATTGTTCCTTAGTTTTTTTTATGTAATGGGTGAAGACCTGTTGTAGATGATATAATTTTATAGAATGGAAGGTTTGGTTTCTGGAGGTCTTAACTCTACATTCCTGGCCCTCATTCCTAAGTGTAGAAAGCCTATGTCCTTTAATGAATTTAAGACAATTGATTTATGCAATTTGGCCTACAAGATTATTACAAAAATAATTGCAAATAGAATTAAGCCAAAACTGTTGGAGTTAATGTCGAAATAATAGTTTGGCTTTTTGGAAAATAAACAAATTCGGGACGTTGTTGGAATATCTTAGGAGTGCCTTCACTCTATTAAAACCAAGAAGATGAGTGCTTTGATTCTCAAGATGGATTTGGTTAAAGCTTATGATCATGTTAATTGGGTCTTTTTGAGACTCCTACTTCTATATATTGGTCTCCCTCTTCAAGTTACAAATTGGATTATGGAGTTCTTGATGTCTTCAAACTTTGTAGTTTTGATTAATGGATCTCCCTCTCCCTTTTTTCAAAGTTCAAGAGGTTTG
Source organism: Larix kaempferi (assembly GCA_027924585.1). NCBI lineage: Eukaryota > Viridiplantae > Streptophyta > Pinopsida > Pinales > Pinaceae > Larix > Larix kaempferi. Next base: position 3,366,077 of record BSBM01000013.1, read on the forward strand.
AGACAGGGGTTTCCTTTGTCCTCTATTCTCTTTCTTTTTATTGAGGGTCCAAGCAGAATTATTTGTGCTATGAGAAGTGAAGGTAACCTGAAAGGTATTAAGATCTCCTCCAAAGTATTTATTACACACTTACTTTTTGTGGATGATGTTGTTCTGTTTGGTAGGGGTAGTGCAAAAGAATGGAATCATTTTGAAGATGTTATCAAGTTATTTTTCTCTACCCTTGGTATGGAAGTAAGTTTAAATAAGTCAACCTTTTTGTGTAATAATGTTGATGATTCAGTGCTAGAAGAAATATCCAGTTTTCTACCATTTAAGATGTCAAATCTTGAAGATGGTTTCAAATATCTTGGATATTTTATCAAACCAAATGGTTATGGGATTAATGACTAGATATGGTTGGTTCAAAAATATGAAAATAAAATCATTTTATGGTGTTATAAGTTCCTCTCTCTTGGAGGAAGACTAACCCTTCTATAATCTATTTTAGTTGGTATGCATGTATATTGGTGTTTGATGGCTCAAATTCCACGGTCTATTTTGAAGACGATAAAGTCCTTTATGTTTAGATTCTTATGGTTTGGAAACTCTATTGGTGGTCAAATCCATCTAGTTAATTGGGAACGAATTTCTCTTCAAAAGAAAATGGGAGGAGGGAATATAAAAAATATATTTTGGTTCAATATTGCTCTTTGTATGAAGAACATGTGGCGAGGGCTCTTTGGATCTACTCTATGGTCGGAATTTTTGCACAGGAAATACATTAAGATGGACTTATTGTGCTGGATTGGAATTCCAATTAAAAATTTCAGGAACGCTTCTTTTTTTTGGCGTGGTTTCATGAGGAATTTATTTGTGGATCAATAGTCAATTAGCATGGAAGGTGAGAAACGTGAGGAATATTTTGGTTGGGATTGATCCCTGCATTTGTTAAGTTTAGCCTAATTTCACAAGCAAGATCACTGAAAGAAACACAATCACAAGATAGACAAAGATTTACCCTGGGAAACCCTCATGGGGTAGAAAACCCAGCAAAGCTTTCCTCAATATAGATAATCAACCCAATACAAGATGTAGTCCTCAACAAGAGCTCCTTCTCCTCCTATGCGAACCTCTCTCTCTCCTATGCGCCAATCACAAGTGAGTGAATGAATGAGATAAGTGAGGAACACACCTCCTCTACTTATACTCATCTCCCAACTGACTTTTTACCCTAATGGGGCCGACCTCTCCTAAGAGAGTCTAATCACCCCTAAATAACTAAATCAAGGCCGACCCCACATGGGAGATCTAATAACCCTAGTTACCACAATCTCTCGGAGGAATAAACATCTCCGGATACATAACAAAGTCTCGTCGGAGGAATGTACCATCTCCATAATAATAGGATACAAATATAATATTCTTAGAAGTTACAATATTTCAACAACATTGGTAATGAATCTGAGTATATTTTGTCTCCTCTTATCTGTGACCATCTAGTAGAGTTTGGGTTTATTACTTTAGCCCAAATAAAAAGGCCCATTTGGTTCCATAATTCTACATCATATTGGTTAAATGCTCATGATATCGGTCTGGGCAGTGTTTGGGATGAAGAGTAGAACCGTTATATTCTGAAATTAAATTCTGCAGGCATCAGAATAACATTTGAGGATGATAAGTTGGTATGGATCAACAACTTAGAAACCGGTCATATTTTGGCAAAGTCAGCATACTCTTCTATTGTCAATTTGCAATTCTCTAGTGTATCTAAATAGTGCTATTCGAGGCTATGGAAATGGAAAATGCCTTTGAAAATTAAATGTTTCATATGGTTGGCACTTAAAGAGTGCATATTGACTTGGAATAATCTTTTGCATAGGGGCAGAATTGGTCCAAATATTTGCTTGTTATGTAAACAAGATGCTGAATTAGTCAATCACTTGTTTGTCTATTATGGATTCGTCAGGAAAGTTTGGTCTCAAGTTTTTTTAATTTTAAAAATTTCTGATGATTAGGGTGTGGGGATTTTTTATTACTCCTTTCTTTAGTGGGTTCAGTCACATGGCAGTTTTAAGACTTTGCATGCCTTCATCTCATGGGAGATATGGAAGCTTTAGAATAAAATCACATTTGAGTAGATCACTCCATGTTCTTATGTGGCTTTGAACAGAGCTTGAAATATGTTTAAATTGTATAATTCTGAGCAACAGATCATGAAATCGCCAAGAGCTAATAAGGTTATTCCTTCCTCAAACAGAACTACATGTTTTTTCGATGGTGCTTTAGTTGATGGAAAATGTGGAGTTTGTTTTTACTTGATTATAAGTAAGGAGACTTCCTTTAAAATGAGACTTTTTTGTGGATCTGGTTCCAATACAAAAGCATAATTGCTTGCTCTGTGGGGTTTAGTCAAGGTTTCTAACTCTTTTTGTATTGAGAGCATATGTGTTTATGGTCATTCATTAGTGGTCGTCCAATGGGAAAAAAATATTTTCAGCCTGAACACTCTCCAGTTACTTCATTGGTGTCATAGGATTGATCTTCTTCTGAATTATTTTTATGATTGTACAATTAATCACATTTACATGGATTCAAATGATGTTGTTGATGTTCTCTCTAAGGAGGTGTTAGATGGTGAGGAAGGTTGGCTCTTTTGGGAAGAATGGTCATATGGTTCAAAGACTAACGAGGGATCTATGTATATGTATCCAGACTAGCTCGGCTGAGTTTGTAGTTTCTTCATTTTGGTCTTTGGTTGTTTTGGTGGATCCGGTTGGGTTTGTCCCTTTTTTTGTATGGTGTATAACAGTTCTGGTTTGGTTGATATGTGTTTGAATATGTTTGGTAACTCTATGTGATGCTTCAATCCATGTTCAGCTAGTGCCGCTGAAGATATTTTGAAATTTGGGAATGTACTTTTTGATTCATAGTAATAGAAAAAGTATGGTTGGATATCTTAGTTGTGGATTACTAGGATTTCCTATCAAAGTTTGGAGCAATTGCATGGATTTCTGATTTTTTATAGGGTTACTAGTCTTCTCTAAGGTTTTCTCTCCGACTGGATGCCATGGAGGCCAGTAGTGGAGATCGAAAGAACCCCTCATTCACTGCCATGCTCTCAAGGAGAGTGCCCACATCTAAGCCCCTTCTGCTGCAAGGTTCGGAGACTCTAACGAATGCAGCAAAAACTGGAAAAGGAAAGGGAGGAGAAGGTATGATAGAAGCCCAACCCGAATATTCAAACACTGCAAATGAGCTCAAGGTTGAAAGTACTGGAAAATAAGAAATGACCAAGATGGGCGCGAAGTGTCAGCCCAAAACTCTGCAGATCCTGCGTTATGAAATAACCTCTAATCTAGTAAGTTAGTATATTCAGTATATGCAAGACCACGCCATAATCTATTAGTTCATAGGGCTCTGCCCCTCAGAAAAATATTTAGCAGGGTGGCTAACAAATACTTGGAAACCAAAGGGACAATGTGAACTGAAGTTAGGCTCGAAAGGTTTTTTTACAGTTATTTTTCATAACCTTGAAGATAAACCCAGAATATTCCAAGGCGGGTCATATTTTCTTCATTCTGCAGGTCTATATATGCGTAACTGGAAAGAGCACTTCTCCCCTAAGAAGGAATATTTCAAGTTTGTCCCAGTCTGGGTCAGGATTTATTCCATGCCCTAGGAGTACTGAGATATTGAGACTCTCACAGGTATAGGAAACATGCTGGGCAAGTTTGTTCAGATCTCTGATGCAACCCTAGCAGGAAGGTACATTGCCTATGCCAGGATCTGTCTGTAACTGGATATCTCTGCAACCCTCTCGGAAGCCATAAGCCTAAGCCATCTTGATTCTGAATGGATAAAACCTATTGACTATGAGCATATCCCTTTCTGATGCCGCAAGTGTCATGAGCACAGTCATCTTTTTAGAGAATGCCCCCTCAATGCCAAACATTCTCCCAACTCGACCCCCAAATTTGACGAGGATGGTTTTACTAAAGCTGGAGGAAAACGTAAGCAGAAAAATAAATCCCCCACAGTCAATACTAACCCGATCACCCCCGTCCAAAATAATTTCTCTGTTCTTGAACAACACGACCCCCTGGAGAATGCATCCCCTACCCCTTCCCCTCTCGATACCCAAGAAATCTCTAACCCTAGCATTCAGACATCCCAGAAAGAACCTCTTCTTTCCCTTCAGCCCAATATACCTAAAAACTTGACTCACCCTGATGTAAAGGATCAAATAATGAATGAAAAGGAAGAGATAGCAGAAACAAATGACATGGAGCTCGGAGAGCTTGATGTCCCAGCTCTAGCAGCAGCAGTTATCTCGGGAGAAACAATGCACATTCCTCAGCATCAATGGGATCTCCTAGTGGATCTGTACAACTCAATAAATAAAGACGAACTGCCTCTCAAACAAGCTACACCACAAGAAACTAGTGGCTCGAGTAATTCCCAACTAGGAATCAAACAGTAGAAGTGGAGGGATATGCCAAAAATCCAAAGTGTCACTCCAAAAAAAGGAAGGAAGTCTAACAAGCAACTAATCCAGGAATTGGGAGCCTACTTAATAGAGTCAGGGTAGAAATCCCCCTTAGATAGGCAATTCCAACCCCAAATTTGATTATGGAACTAAAACTCATTACTTGGAAAATTCGTGGAATCGGAGGTGATTCCAAAAGACGATCTCTCAAGAATAGGATTCTCTTCGAGAATCCTACAGTTATAATGCTTCAAGAAATCAAATGTTTGGAGCAAAAGCTCTAAAGCTTCATTCAACATTGTTGGAAAAATGCCCATGTCATGGCTTTAGATGCTAGAGGTAGCTCCAGAGGGCTGGTTATTATTTGGGACCCTAACCTTCTGCATATGGAAGGTTTTTTCTCATCACTGCACACTCTTTCGAGCTGGTTCAGAGTAATAGGAACTAACCAAGTAGGAGTGATCACAATGTCTACTACCCACAGCATATGGAGAAAAATTTCAGTTTCCTCAACCACCTAAGATGGCTACATGATCAAATACCCTCCCCAAACTGGATCATTGGAGGGGACTTCAACATTATTTCCTCCTTAGAGGAAAAAAGGGGGCATTGGAAAACTGGACAGGGACAGTTCAACTCTTCAAGCTCTAATAAGAGATCTTAGGCTAGCTGATTTGCAAATCACTAATGGCATTTACACCTGGAACAATCCCAAAGGAGGTGAGTGCCAGATCGCTTGCAGGCTTGATCACTTTCTCATTTCTGACCCCCTTCTGCAAAACCACATCAATCTCTCAGCCACTGTCTTGCCGATGATGGGATCTGATCACTGGCCTGTTTTCCTTTTCATGGAGTTAGAAGGTACCCATAACAGAAGACCCTTCATATTTGAGAAATTTTGGCTCTCCCATCCAGATTTCAATTCCAAGATCAAGGAATGGTTGACTGACTCAGCTCATTTGGAAGGATCCTGTATGTACACCTTTTAGCAAATACTAAAGCAGCTAAAATGTAATCTTAAGACTTGGAACAAAAAAGAGTTTGGAAATATTTTTGAGGAAAAAGAAAGATTAGAAAATCAGCTGCAGGCCATTCAATTACAATCCATCCAAACTGGTTATACGGAAGAGCTCATATTTCAGGAGAATGAAACTCAGGCTCATCTAAGTATCAGATACCAACAATAGGAGGATCTTTGGAAGCAAAAAACTAGAGATCAATAGATGAAGGAAGGAGAGAAAAACACAAAAAAATTCCACCTCTCAATGTTGCAAAGAAGGAAACATAACAAAATAACAAGACTCAATTCTGATCACATTTACAGGGATTCAAATGATGTTGTTGATGTTCTCTCTAAGGAGGTGTTAGATGGTGAGGAAGGTTGGCTCTTTTGGGAAGAATGGTCATATGGTTCGAAGACTAACGAGGGATCTATGTATATGTTTGCAGACTAGCTCGGTTGAGTTTGTAGTTTCTTCATTTTGGTCTTTGGTTGTTTTGGTGGATCCGGTTGGGTTTGTACCTTCTTCTGTATGGTGTAGAATAGTTCTGGTTTGGTTGATATGTGTTTGAAGATGTTTGGTAACTCTATGTGATGCATCAATCCATGTTCAGCTAGTGCCACTGAATATATATTGAAATTTGGGAATGTAATTTTTGATTCATAGTAATAGAAAAAGTATGGTTGGGTATCTTAGTTGTGGATTACTAGGATTTCATATCAAAGTTTGGAGCGATTGCATGGATTTCTGATTTTTTATAGGGTTACTAGTCTTCTCTAGGGTTTTATCTCTGACTGGATGCCATGGAGGCCAGCAGTGGAGGTCAAAAGAACCCCTCATTCAGCGCCATGCTCTCAAGGAGAGAGCCCACATCTAAGCCCCTTTTGCTGCAAGGTTCGGAGACTCTGATGAATGCAACAAAAACTAGAAAAGGAAAGGGAGGAGAAGGTATGATAGAAGCCCAACATGAATCTTCAAACACTACAAATGAGCTCAAGGTTGAAAGTACTGGAAAATAAGAAACGACCAAGATGGGCGCGAAGTGTAAGCCCAAAAATCTGCAGATCCCGCGTTATGAAATAACCTCTAATCTAGTAAGTCAGTATATTCAGTATATGCAAGACCACGCCATAATCTATAAGTTCATAGGGCTTTGCCCCTTAGAAAAATATTTAGCAGGGTGGCTAATGAATACCTAGAAACCAAAGGGACAATGTGAACTAAAGTTAGGCTCGAAAGGTTTTTTTACAGTTATTTTTCATAACCTTGAATATAAACACATAATATTCCAAGGCGGGTCATATTTTCTTCATTCTGCAGGTCTATATATGCATAAATGGAAAGAGCACTTCTCCCCTGAGAAGGAATATTTCAAGGTTTTCCCAGTCTGGGTCAGGATTTATTCCATGCCCCCGGAGTACTGAGATATTGAGACTCTCACAGGTATAGGAAACACATTGGGCAGGTTTGTTCAGATCTCTGATGTAACCCTAGTAGGAAGGTACACTACCTATGCCAGGATCTGTCTGTAACTGGATATCTCTGCAACCCTCCCGGAAGCCATAAGCCGAAGCCATCTTGATTCTGAATGGATACAACCTATTGACTATGAGCTTATCCCTTTCAGATGCCGTCAGTGTCATGAGCACAGTCATCTTTTTAGAGAATGCCCCCTGAATGCCAAACCTTCTCCCAACTTGACCCCCAAATTTGACGAGGATGGTTTTACTAAAGCTGGAGGAAAATGCAAGCAGAAAAATAAATCCCCCACAGCTAATACTAACCCGATCACCCCCGTCCAAAATAACTTCTTTGTTCTTGAACAACACGACCCCCTGGAGAATGCATCCCCTACCCCTTCCCCTCTCGATACCCATGAAATCTCTAACCCTAGCATTCAGACATCCCAGAAAGAACCTCTTCTTTACCTTCAACCCAATATACCTAAAAACTTGACTCACCCTGATGTAAAGGATCAAATAATGAATGAAAAGGAAGAGATAACATAAACAAATGACATGGAGCTCGGAGAGCTTGATGTCCCAGCTCTAGTAGTAGCAGTTATCTCGGGAGAAACAACGCACATTCCTCAGCATCAATGGGATCTCCTAGTGGATCTGTACAACTCAATAAATAAAGACAAATTGCCTCTCAAACAAGCTACACCACAAGAAACTAGCGGCCCGAGTAATTCCCAACTAGGAATCAAACAGTAGAAGCGGAGGGATATGCCAAAAATCCAAAGTGCCACTCCAAAAAAAGGAAGGAAGTATAACAAGCAACTAATCCAGGAATTGGGAGCCTACTTAATAGAGTCAGGGTAGAAAGCCCCCTTAGATAGGCAATTCCAACCCCAAATTTGATTATGGAACTAAAACTCATTACTTGGAACATTCGTGGAATTGGAGGTGATTCCAAAAGACGATCTCTCAAGAATAGGATTCTCTTCGAGAATCCTGCAGTTATAATTCTTCAAGAAATCAAATGTTTGGAGCAAAAGATCTAAAGCTTCATTCAACATTATTGGAAAAATGCCCATGTCATGGCTTTAGATGCCAAAGGTAGCTCCAGAGGGCTGGTTATTATTTGGGACCCTAACCTTCTGCATATGGAATGTTTTTTCTCATCACTGCACACTCTTTCGAGCTGGTTCAGAGTAATAGGAACTAACCAAGTAGAAGTGATCACAATGTCTACTACCCGCAGCATATGGAGCAAAATTTCAGTTTCCTCAACCACCTAAGATGGTTGCATGATCAAATACCCTCCCCAAACTGGATCATTGGAGGGGACTTCAACATTATTTCCTCCTTAGAGGAAAAAAGGGGGCATTGGAAAACTGGACAAGGACAATTCAACACTTCAAGCTCTAATAAGAAATCTCAGGCTAGCTGATTTGCAAATCACCAATGGTATTTACACCTGGAACTATCCCAGAGGAGGTGAGAACCAGATCACCTACAGGCTTGATCACTTTCTCATTTCTGACCCCCTTATGCAAAACCGCATCAATCTCTCAGCCACTATCTTGCCGATGATGGGATCTGATCACTGGCCTGTTTTCCTTCTCATGGAGTTAGAATGTACCCATAACAAAAGACCCTTCATATTTGAGAAATTCTGGCTCTCCCATCCAGATTTCAATTCCAAGATCAAGGAATGGTTGAATAACTCAACTCATTTGGAAGGATCCTGTATGTACACCTTTTAGCAAAGACTAAAGCAGCTAAAAGGTAATATTAAGACTTGGAACAAAAAAGAGTTTGGAAATATTTTTAAGGAAAAAGAAAGATTAGAAAATCAGTTGCCGGCCATTCAATTACAATCCATCCAAACTGGTTATACGGAAGAGCTCAGATTTTAGGAGAATGAAAATCAGGCTCATCTAAGTATCAGATACCAACAGCAGGAGGAGCTTTGGAAGCAAAAAACTAGATATCAATAGATGAAGGAAGGAGAGAAAAACACCAAAAATTTTCCACCACTCAATGTTGCAAAGAAGGAAACATAACCGAATAACAAGACTCATATCTGATCAAGGAGGGACGCTTCAAACAACGTAAGATATTGAACACAAGTTGATTCACTACTACAAGGACCTTGTCATTGAGCTGGTGGGGGACAGACCCCCTGCAATAAATCAGGTGTTGCAACACATTCCTTCCACTATTTCGTAGGAACAAAATCATAGTCTCACTCAGGACATCTCACTTCAGGAAGTGGAAGAAGCAGTAATGGACATGAAGCTTGGAAAAGCCCCGAGGCCAGATGGTTTTACTACTGATTTTTTCCAGGCCTGTTGGGAAACGGTTAAGATGGATGTTTGGAGGGTAGTGGAAGCTTCAAGAAGATCGGGTCTCATTCTCCCAGCCCTAAACTCTACCTTCATCACCCTTGTTCCTAAAGTGGAAAAACCTGCTGATCTTACTAACTTCAGACCGATTTCCCTTTGTAATGTGATCTACAAAATAATCATGAAGGTCATAGCCAACAGAATTAAACCCATTCTCCCTTCTATCATCTCCCCTGAGCAAATGGGTTATGTGGAGGGAAAGCAAATTCTGGATGGAATCATTACTACTCATGAAACCATCCAATCTCTCAAATCCACTAGACAGTCGGGTATTTTGGTCAAGCTTGACATGTCCAAATCCTTTGATAAGATAAGTTGACAGTTCTTGAAGGAAATGCTCCTAGCCTTTAGCTTCTCTAACACCTCAGTGAATTGGATCTTAGCCTTAGTCTACTCTGCCTTCTTCTCCATTCTCTTAAATGGATCCCCCACCACCACTTTCTCAAGATCGAGGGGCATCAGACAAGGAGATCCTCTTTCTCCTTACCTGTTCATCATTCTGGCTGAAGGACTTGGGAGATTTATTTCAGCCTGGGTCAAGGAGAATAACATCCAAGGTCTCAAGCTTTCAACTTCGAACACTAAGCACTGTCATCTCCCGTTTGTGGATAATACCATGTTGATGGGTAGATCTTCAGTTATGGAAGCAAAATCCTTCAAGTACATCCTAAACACTTTTGGTGAGGCCTCTGGAATGACCATCAATAATCTCAAGTCCCAAATATTTTTCTTCCACACTTTGATTCTTACCCAGCTCAGAATCACCCGGATTGTTGTTAAATTTTCAGAATTTACTTCAATCTAATATAGGATCTTAACTGAGGGAACAACATGTACAACAAATCTACAACATATCAATCATGGACACAATAATGCAAGCACACAAGAGACACGGAGTTTACTTGGGGAAAACCATAAAGGTGAAAAACCCCAATAACTTCCTCAGAGATAGATAGAGCAATGATACAACTAGAATACAAGAGATAGTCTTGTCCTAGCAGCAGAGCCTCCTCCTCCACAAGTGCGCCACTCTCCCAAGTGTGAGTGAGAGAATAGAATGTGTAAAATGAGAGAGGCACACTCTCTATTTATACACTAACTTGACTTGAGCTTTACTCAACTAGGTCGACCTCAACTTAACCACTTAACATAATGTTGACTGGGCTGACCCCCACTAGGATGGTCTAATAACCCTATGACCCACATGGCTGACCCCCAATAGGGTGGTCTAATAACCCTTTGACCCACATGACTTATACAGGGCCAACCCCAACAAGGTGGTTTAATAACTCATCAAGTATAAGTTACGACACTTACAATATAAATGACGACACTTCCATATAGAGGAATAATAACATCTCTATAGGAATACAATATATATATGTGTGAAATACATTCCTAAGTTACATATACATAAACACTCCCTCTTAACTAGGAAGGTATTTCTCGACACAGGACTTCTAGCACAAGTCTTCTTCTCTGGATCATCGTCACTGGATAATCGTCATCGAGTCATCATCATCGTCACTGCTGCTGCTATCTCAATCAATCTCTGAATCTACTTATCATAGGAAGTTCTAAAGAGCCAGTCCTTTTTCATACTGGATGTAGGCCCACCACCTGCAGGTCTTCATCATCACTAGCCATACTGTGGAATCCTCAAGACTTATTACATGCATCACAAAACCTCGAAAGAGCATCCCAGGTTGTTACGAGCACACAGCTCTACCTATAGGATCTCCCAAGGCCATATTATATGTGACCTCACCACAAAACCTTGCAAGAGCATCCCAGGATGTTACAAGCACACAGCTCTACCTATAGGATCTCCTAGGGACAGATTATATGTGGTCACCACAAAACCTCGCAAGAGCATCCCAGGATGTTATGAGCACACAGCTCTCCCTATAGGATCTCCCAGGGATAGATTATATGTGATCATAGAAAAACCTCGCAAGAGCATCCCAGGACTTATTACGGGCACACAGCCCAACCTATCAGATCTCCCAGGGACATATTATATGCCATAGGACAAAACCTCAAAAGAGCATCTGCCAGATATCCCAAGGCCAGATTATATGCCATAGGAAAAACCTTGAAAGACTATCTGCAGATCTCCCAGGGCCAAATTATATGTCCTCCCAGAGCAAAACCTCAAAAGAGCATTTGCCAGATATCCCGGGGCCAAATTATATGCCATAGGAAAAACCTCGAAAGACTATCTGCAAATCTCTCATGGCCAAATTATATGCTCATCTGCACAACCTGATTCACGGCCATAGAGTATCAACCTGATACTCACCATACATCATCCTGATGTATACATGATCATCCTGATCATCATCACTGCAACATCCTGCTGCAAGTCATTTGGAGCAACATCCTGAAGCTCGTCATCCACGATCATCTTGATCATATCATGCATCTACCTGATGCATACCAAGTATCTACCTGATACATATTATCAGACACGATCCACCTAATCATACAATGTATCCACCTGATACAAATACAAATACATGATCCACCTAATCATACATGATACATATCAACATACATGATCTACTTGATCATACAACGTATCCACCTGATACATATACAGATACATGATCCACCCGATCATACATGATACATATCAACATACATGATCTACCTAATCATACAATGTATCCACCTAATACATATACAGATACATGGTCCGAGCATCCAACATGATGCATATACAAAATAGATACAAATGATCCAACCGATCATATCCAGCGTCCAACATAATGCGTACATACATAAATGATCCAACTAATCATATCCAGCATCCAACATGATGCATACATACATATACATATAAATGATCCAACTGATCATATCCAACATCATCCTGATGCATATACAGAGCAGTAACTGGAGCATCGTCCTGATGCTCATCATCCAACACTTACATCCACAGCCATGTGAAGGATCTTCCTTCCAACATGCTTGGAATGGCCTCTGCAAATGTGTCCATCACTTCTTCCTTGAAGTGTCATCAATCCGAAGAACACCAAGCCTCTCTCTAAAGTACTCAAACTTCACTATGGCTAGTGGTTTCGTCAACACATCTGCAATCTGCTTGTCTGTTGCAATGTACAGGAGCTTCATAGCTCCTCTCTGCACCATATCCCTAATATAGTGATATTTGATCTCTATGTGTTTCGAACTGTCATGAAACAATGGGTTCTCGGACAGCTTCACACAACTTTGGTTATCACAAAAGATACTAGTAGAATCCAATGGAAGATCAAATAACTCAGACAGTAACTTCCGTAGCCATACTGCCTCACAACTAGCTGAACAGGTTGCAACATACTCTGCCTCAGCTGTACTCAGTGCTACGCAGGACTGCTTCCTGCTAAACCAAGAGATCATACCTGATCCCATACTAAAGCAGCATCCAGATGTTCTCTTCCTATCTGCAGCACTTCCAACCCAATCTAAATCAACATAACCCTGTAGGTTAAACTTTTGATTCGCTTCATACTTGAGCCCATAATACACTGTACCCTTCAGGTACCTCAGAACATGCTTTACAACAACCAGGTGAACACTCCTTGGATCTGTCAGGAACTGGCTCAATGTGTTCACTACAAAGCAAATATCTGGTCTCATGTTCATCAGGTACATCAAGGACCCAATCATCTGACGATACATAGAGACATCAACTGGCTTAGATGAAGCATCACAAAGAAGCTTTAGATTCGATGCCATAGGTGTGGCCATGGCCTTGTAATCCATCATCCCGAACCTCTTCAGGATCTCTACTGCATACTTCCCTTGTCTAAGGAAGATTCCATCTACACTTTGCCACACCTCCATGCCAAAAACAAATAGTGCATCATCCCCAAGTTCTTCATCTCAAACTCGGCAGCAAGCTTCCGCTGCGTGTTGGTAATCAATCTATCTTCACCTGTAACAAACAAGTTATCCGCATACAAAAGTAGTATCACTGGATTGCCTTCCTCAACCTTGGAGTAAAGGTTGGAATCCGCTTTACTCTTGGTAAAGCCCAAAGTGGATAGAAAGTTGTCTATCCTACCAAGTTCTGCACACATATATGACTACACCATTCAAGAAGACTGTCTTGAAATCCATCTGGTGTATCTTCTATTTCATCACTTTTATATTTCTCTATGCTGCCATCTGCAACATGCTTGATCTGATAGTTCCATTTGGAAGTCACAACAGAATTCCCTTCAGCTCTTGGGACCGCATTCCAAACATCGTTCTTCATGATCGATGGATCATGGCATTCTTCCCGTATCCTGGGAACTTCAATATCTTCAATAGATAATTTTGTTGCTTGAACAAATGTTGGAGTCCTTCTTTTGTAGGTGAAGGTATACGGTCTTTTCTACAAAACAAGTTAAATTGCATGATTAGAAACATCTCATAATTCTCAAACAAATTCTTACACATAAAGAAATATGTCATACAGTCATGCAATTATCTAAGCCAATGCTTCAATATCCATGTTCCACAACTTTCTAGATTCCTTCTAGTCTTTACCAGAACATTGTTAAGAGTTTGCACTACTCCCAACATGTCAGCAAAGAGGTTTCATTCTAGATAAGTAGCACTGGAATGTTGTACAGTGCCATAGGCCACTTACCCATCACATGCATATTAGTAGTATACTGTTCATTAATGCAATCATTCTAATATGCACAATACATATCCTAGATTCTAGGAACATGAGCATATACATCATTGAAATTTTTTATTTAAACAAACAAATATGCAAGAAATGATAATTAAAAATACTTATCTTTGTTTGGTTGCTGGGTGGACTCCCTCTGAGTCTTTGCTTCCTTGCAGGAGCTACTGAAGTAGCTTCTTCTACACCTTTCTATTGTGGAATGTAGAAAGATTGTCAACTCCCTTTGAATATCTGCATCCTTGTAGAAACTACTGAAGTGTGCTCCTTTGCTTTCTTGCAGGAACAATTGGAGTGTGCTCCCTCTTGATCTTTGCTTCCTGGATTACCTGTCCTTGAACTTACATCCATCCTTAATCACTATGCATGCTTATTAGTATCATCATTGTGTTATCCTTGAGGTCTCATACATAATCACACATTTATTAGTATAATCTCAATACTATCAAAACACAATAATCTTAAACATGTATAGTCATGATCATTCACAGATAATAAACATTAGTATTCAAGGTTTCAGGGAAGTCTTCTTTTACTCATGCATATTCTTATTTGATCATAGGAATCTTCTGATTAGTTAAATCATCAATGCATAAACCCGTGATTACTCAAAACTATACCTTCATGATTCTTCTGGTTAGTCATATCATCAATTATGGTAAGAAACATAATATGCATACAACCGTGACTATTCAAACCTATAACTTCATGAATAATCATTATCAACAACACAACAGTATAAGATCCTAACTCAAGGTAGGATTCTAGCTTGATATAGGAAAACATACCCGGATTAGCATGCTAGCTAGTTATGTATAACATACCTGCATAATGTCTTCTAGTTCTCTTCAGTGACTTGTGCTAATAACCTGCATGTCTCATAGGTTAACCATTGTAGGACCAAGTTATACATACCTCGAAAGTAGATCTTCTATGTGATCCATGACAATGGATTAATCTTTGTCTTCATGTCACCATGATCATATGTTCTTGAAGTAGAACATGATTTGTCTTTCTTGGTGTACCTTTTATGTTAGCGAACAACATAAACCTCATACAACATCACAATGCATTAGTACATTAATATGTGTCAAAACCTTAATCAATGAATATCTTCTATTAAGGTGATACGATAAGTGTAGTAATTAATCAAGATTGTACTGTAATGATATGAAGACAAACATATGATAAAATTAACCATGAAACATACCTATAAGCCATACCTATCAAGATTGCTTGTAATCTTCTTATGGAAGGCCTTAGCCTCATCTCCCTCTTAGACAAGAACTTCTTCACTTATGCAGGTGACCAATCCATCTTCTTCTAGGATTAACCCAATCCACTTGATTTGCAAGAACTGGACCTGCAGTTGGATTATGCTTTGTCAAGGAAACCCCAAAAATTTAAACTTTGAATTTCAAACTTCTGAAAGGATAGAAATATGCGCCTTGATGAGCTGATCAAGTTGGTATATTCAGAATTTGAAAACTGCAAAGTTTCACCCCTCGAAATTGCCTTTTAGATTTATGGATTCACTAGGGAGGACCTTGAATTAGGGTTTGAGTTTCCCGAAGCTTCACCCAACCAAAAGATTTGATTCAAAGCTCTAAGCTTTGATTTTGCTGAGGAGATTCCAGCCATGGTCATAGATTTCCAAAATTCCAAGTTTTGCAGAAGCCCTAATTTTCCATCTTTCCGTTCAAAGTCCCGAAATGGGGTTTGATCAAGCCCGCCCTTCTGCCCAACCAAAAAATATGATCTTGGTCTCTAAATTTTGATTTTGATGAGTAGCATCTAGCCATGGTCTCCGATTAGAGAAATTCCAACTTTCTTCGAAGCCCTAAATTCCGGAAACCATGAATGAAGGTGCTCAAAAATAATTCTGTTTTGACAGAAATATGTACCTGATTGTTTCTGGTGTAACTCTAAACGTTTTGATCCAAAGGATCTGAACATTTTTCTTGAGATAGCCTGACCTGTTATCTTTCCATATCGACAGATCTGACTTCAATTGGATTCTCTGAGAGAGAGTTATTCCAAGTGTCGCAACGTGACCTGTTTATGGGATAATACAGGCGAGCGAACTTGTATGGTGTGCCACATGTCACTGGTTCAACTTCGGCCTCTGAAAATTTTTCTTGAGATAGAACAATCTATGTACTACCTGTCACTTTTTACAAAATTACATTTGGAGCTTCCTAGCCCAAGTTATGACCTTTTTCCCACGGTCACCTGATTTTGACTTAGATCTGGAAGAGGCAAAAACCCTATATTGTACAGATCATAAATCATAAATTACAATGAATTCGAGGTTTTCCTTTGGACAAAAGATACATGGGGATCTGATCTTCGACCTGTAAAAGATTTAGATCCGAAAACATCTCCAAAATGGATTTATAGCGAAAGTGCTACGATGACTGGTTTTTGCTATATCAAGCCCTAGCATCGTAAGTGCAACAAGTGTCATACATGCCATATCATGCCTTCTTTCAGGCTAGTTCTGATACCATGTTAAATTTTCAGAATTTACTTCAATCTAATCTAGGATCTTAACTGAGAGAACAACATGTACAGCAAATCTACAGCATATCAATCATGGACACAATAATGCAAGCACACAAGAGACACAAAGTTTACTTGGGGAAAACCATAAAGGTGAAAAACCCCAATAACTTCTTTAGAGATAGATAGAGCAATGATACAACTAGAATACAATAGATACTCTTCTCCTAGCAGCAGAGCCTCCTCCTCCACAAGTGCACCACTCTCCCAAGTGTGAGTGAGAGAATTGAATGTGTAAAATGAGAGAGACACACTCTCTATTTATACACTAACTTGACTTGGCCTTTACTCAACTAGGTCGGCCTCAACTTAACCACTTAACATAATGCTGACTGGGCCGACCCCCACTA
The DNA here is from genome assembly GCA_027924585.1 of Larix kaempferi. Classification (NCBI taxonomy): domain Eukaryota; kingdom Viridiplantae; phylum Streptophyta; class Pinopsida; order Pinales; family Pinaceae; genus Larix; species Larix kaempferi. The sequence continues at coordinate 3,382,998 of BSBM01000013.1, forward strand.
GGGTGGTCTAATAACCCTTTGACCCACATGGCCGACCCCCAATAGGGTGGTCTAATAACCCTTTGACCCACATGACTTGTACAGGGCCAACCTCAACAAGGTGGTCTAATAACCCATCAAGTATAAGTTACGACACTTACAATATAAATGACGACACTTCCGTATAGAGGAATAATAACATCTCTATAGGAATACAATATACATATATGTGAAATACATTCCGAAGTTACATATACATCAACAATTGTGAGTTTCCAGGAGAGCTCTCTTCCCTCCAAATTCCTTGGTGCTCCTCTTATTGATTCTTCTCTCAAGAATTCATCTTGGAAAGACCTGCTAGCTAGGCTTGAGAACAAATTGTCCTCCTGGAATTTCAGGACCCTAAATTTTTCAGGTCGACTTATTCTTTTAAAATCTATTTTGCAGGCAATGCCTTTGTATTTATTTTCTGTGATGGCCACTCCCCAACATGTGCTCAAATCCATAAGGAACATTCAATGAAATTTCCTTTGGGGAGGAGTGCAGCAAAATAGAAAATGGCCCCTTATAGCTTGGAAGAAGCTTTTCATTGAAAAAAGCATGGGCGAACTTGGCTTGAAAGACCCCCTAATTCTCAATAGAATTCTTAATGCAAAATTATGGTGGGGTTGCCTGACGGAGCGCTCTCTACCTTGGGTAAACATCTGGAGGGACAAATATGCTGATGGAGTGCCTCATCATGATCTCATCAGAATGGAGGATCTCAGCAAAGGATCGGTCTTCCGGAATTCGGCATGGGCTCAGAGAGAAATCATAAGAAAACACAACGTCTGGGAAGTTAGAAACGGGAATACCGCCTTGTTCTAGGAAGACTCTTGGCATCAACTCCCCCCTTCGCAATCTAGTATGAAAAATCAAGACCTGTAACTTGGAATGTAGCAAGAAGGTAAATCCACTATGGCATAGTATTGGAGAACAACTCCCACCCACAATAAATGGCAGACTTTGCTTCCGAAGGAGGCTTGGCATGGACAAGACCTAAATAAGGAGAAATCTGATTTTTGGGAGGCCCTACAGCCAAGAAAAATTCTCATGCATCAAGCTCAGTACAAACTAATATGGGTAACTCATCCCAAAGGATACTTCACTGTCAAAGGATCCTACCACTTGGAACACTCCCAAGAGGACATCCCAAAGGACTCCATCTGGGGAAAAGTTTGGGATTCTCACCTATGGCCAAAAATTAAAACCTTCCTCTGGTTAATAGTGCATGGAAAAATTCTTACTTTGGACCAACTCTTAAAGAAAGGCTTCATTGGACCCTCTAAATGTGTGCTTTGTGCGCAACTAGAGGAATCCAAAGAGCACCTCCTAAACCACTCCTACTTTGCTAACGGAATCTGGGACTGGAGGACGAGCCTCTTTAGGAGAACAAATAAAGAAAGAAACAACATCAATGATACTATTCGGAATTGGCATCCCCAACCTTTCAGTAATCCAATCATCAACAGACTGTGGAAGCTCTTTCCAAGTTTTGTTCTTTGGAACATTTGGAAAGAAAGAAATCGAAGAATCTTCAAGCAAGAAACTCTCAACTTTTAGAAATCTTGTCTAACTATCAAATCTAATCTTCTGGAGATGGTGCACCTCCACCCTTGGAAAAAGGAGGATTTAATTTTCCCACCTTCTGAGAGTATAATCCTTCAGGATTGGGACTTTCACCTCTCTCTTGCGGGGGAAGAACAAAGTCTCCTCAACCAAAAGCAGCAATCTCCTCATCTTGGTCCCCCCGAATTCTCCATTCTTAAATTTAAACTTTGATGGAGCTTCAAAGGGGAACTTGGGGTCCGCAGGTATTGGAGGAGTGTTTCGAACAGACAAGGGGGTGATCCTGCATATCTTTTCAGAGTCTATTGGCTATGCCACTAACAATGTTGCAAAACTGCAAGCGCTTCTCACAGGTCTTTCTTTTTCCAAAAGGAATGCCTGGAAAGCTTTGGTGATCGAAGGATATTCTCAAATCATTATAAACACTGTGAAGAAGCTCTCCAACGGGAATCCTCTCAACAAGATGTCAAAACAATGGCGCCTTGATTAGCTAAAAGAGAAACTGAGGGACTTGATCAAAGAATTTGCCGCCATTCAAACTAGCCACATCATAATAGCGGGAAACAAGCTTGCTGAAAGACTTGCTAATCACAGAGTTGATGAACCCAATTAGACCACCGATCTCAGTTGGGATATCTTACAAACTCAACCTCTCAGAGATAAGATCATCAAAATCCAGGAGCAGGATACCAACTCCCCATGGCGTGTGTTTATGAGAGCAGATGGAGGGACGCATGAGGAGCACTTGGCCTCTTATCATGCTGCCACCTCACAGCCCATGCCTCATTATATTCGGGAATGTTGTTCTCTGGATGGTGGCTCAAGTACTGCAAATAATAATGGTGTAGCTACAGTGACGGAGGATCAAGTCAGAGCGACAAAGATTGCAAGTGTGCATACTGGGTTGCCCATCTTGGATAATAAAAGCAACGATGGTGAAGTACATTCGTCATGGCATGCAACCTCCCCTCCCAACTAGTGAAATGATGGTAAGGCCCAATTTATTTAGACGTCTTTCTCCCCACTCGTTGCATTTCGAATTATTGGTTTTTATCGACTTTGTCTGTCTAGTTATTGAGGTGGTTAAGGCCTCCTGCTTTACCCTCATTGCTCTTCCTTGGGAGCTACTCTCTTGGCTGCAGGCTGCGAGATCTCCCGAGCCATTTTCCTCCCCCATCTCTTGTCCCCTGCAAATTGGAATTTCCTTTCAACGCCCAATTCCCCTGTGTATGTCTACACCCCCTCTACGCATTTGCATCCTGGTGTGTCGGAACCCCTTGCCCACACCCTCGTTCCTGAGCACTAGTTCTGTCTCTTCCTATTTTAGAAATCCCTCCCCACAGTCCTGTGTAGATATGCCTCCCCATCTGCGTTGTTACAGGAACAGGAAAGCCAAGGAGGAAAGCTCCTCAACCACACCTTCTGCCACTCCATCCAGAGTTATTCAGAATATTGTCCATACCACTCAATTGTATAAAGATCAAATTCCCACTGCAATTCAAGAGGAAATTGCAGAGGAGGAAGAAGATGCACGGGTTACCCGAATCTGCACTACTGATTAGGAGGTTCAAAGCATTGCTCCCTAATCCTGGATACCCCCGTGGCCGTGTAGCTCTTTACATGGAAACCCTTGATCTCGCCTGACAACAAAAATTCCTCATGGGCACTGCTTTGATTGAACGTGGTGAAGCTCATCAAGCCATCCTGCTCCAATTGGATGAGATAACCATGAACCTGTAGAATATTGCCTTACATCTCGGCATCAGTTTGGACTCCGGCACTGAAGCTCCTTCAGGCCTGGGTATTAAACAAGAATCTGATTAATCTCAGTTTTTATCTCTTTTTGTTTTTTGTTTATGATGAACAACAGTAGACCTATACATAAAAACTCTATCTGTAAATGGTTCAGCCTTATTTCTTTTAGAGTCAAACTGATTTGTACCTCTCTGTAAAAATTTGGATCTGTTTTCCTCCGGGAAGGTCCAATTTTTTTATTTTTTTGGCCTGTTTTCCCTATGTAGGAAGGGTTGTGAACTTGTTGTGAACTATCATCTTTTTTTCTGGAAATAGAAGGAACTACTACTAGCTTATAAAAAAAATAAATAAAAAAAATATGGTTTTTCTTCTTCTTTATATATATGCTTTTGTTTATTAAAACTTTAACTGGATTTATAGTTTTCTTAACAAAATATATCTTATTCATTTTTCAATTACAAATTACATTTATTCGTTGCATAATATCCTTAAAAAATAATATTATATAATTAATTTGCACATAATTTGTATTCCAAAAAAAAATGTATTTATCATTTTTTTCCCTTTTTTTTTAACTTCATTAAAAAAATCTTACGTTTAATAAGATACTTCATTTAATATATTATCTCCGTGGCATAGATGTACTTCCTTGTGAATTTATTATGGGAAAGATTAACTCTTTAAATATTAACAAATTTAAATATAATTTTATTATTTTTATCTCGCAGCAATATTTTAAATATGAAATATCTCAAGCTTTTATATATAAAATTTCAATCTCTATAACATGGGTGGTTTTAGAAATCAAATAACTTCATTTTCATGGCGCATTATCCATCTTCACTAAGTGAAAAATACTAAATGTACATTTGGATGTATTGGTCTTAAAAGAAGAATTATTTAGTTTGCTTTTAAAATTGCATTCCTATGCTCAAAAAGCTTGGAGAGAAGCATTCCGAAATCACTATAATTTTGATGCGCTAGAAGGATAGGAAGTTCAGTATTGCAACAAAGATTATAAAACTAACATTTAATGTGGGTGTAAGCAGGTCACTCTAAGAGAAAGTGTTTTTCGTCCTCAGCACTCATAGTATCACATAGATGGAAGATCATTTCCTCCCATGGCGTTTCAGGAACTGTCCAAGGCACTGTTTCACTATAGATTCCATGAGAGTTTGTTCTTATCTTGGCTATATTAATTTTCTTCTTCGAACTAGTTAAAACATAGATATACTTTTGAACTTCTAGATCGAGGTTAATGACCTCCTTATAGTATCTTAATTTTCTATTAACCTCTAAGTCTTTCTCTCACCACATTTTCTCTTTCAACTTAGAGTAATAATATTTTTAATGTTATTAATATTTTGCAACGCGACATTTTCGTCAATCTCCCAATGGTTTAACCAAGTCAGGGTGTCTAAATACCAACCTCACTTGATCCAAAGTTAGTTTTGACTCTGCTTCTAGGGATAGCTTAGGATGTATTTGGTCCCCCATGTTATTTGTATTGTGCTTGTACATTAGGAACCTAGTCATAGCCATGCTCTTGATAGGGGAAATACCCACTTCTAAAATGAGAATAGGATGAGACGTATTGCTTTTAATTCTAAGGTTATATGTTATAAAACGTTTATGGATTTGAACAATATTTCTCTAAGATTGTCTAGAGATACTGCAATCCCAAACCTCACAACTATATAAGATAACGAGAGTGACAAGAGTTTCAAAGAGGAACTTCCTTTTATCCTACATCACAAGTTTTGTTGATTTACAATTTGTTTCAAGACCAAAATAAGCTTTCCATCCCCCATTAATCCTCTTCTCAATGTTATAGTTCCAATTGAGCTTGTGATGAATATCAATTCTTATATATTTACAAGAAGCCACCTCTTCCAGATCCATATTGTCATACACGAAATTAGTGTAAGTGTCCTTCTTTGACTTGATAATCATAACCTTTGTTTTGTCTCTATTAACCTTCATGCCCATGTTAGAGTAGAAGTCCTTCAGAATTCTTAATTGTTTATCCAGATCAAATGGATGCCTCTCCATAAGAACAATATCATCAACATAAAGAAGAAGGATGATCTGACAATCCCAACTAAGATTGTACCCGCGCAACCTACTTCTTCCAAACAACTTTATAGCTTATCGATGTAAATGTCTAAAAAGGTAGGGGAGAGGAGGAAACCTTGCGTAACTCCAATATTACAATTTATATCTTTCAACCACCCCTCAATGCTATTAAAATTGGCAATGACGTTCTCGTATAGCCTTATCGCGACAACTCTCAATTCAAAAGGCACTTTTGGCTCTTCTAATCTATTCCAAAAGTTATTTCTAGGCACTGTATCAAAAGCTTTCCTAAATTCCACAAAGCAACACAATATATTGGATTTATTATTACGACATTCTTCCAAAATGACCATAAGCGTGATGAGGTGGTCTGTGATTGAGTGATGCCTTTTGAAACCTTCTTGGATTTTAGCCCGCTTACATTCACTTCAAGCCATACACTAATTTTCTTTTCCAAAATCATACCATATAACTTGGCCAAGAGAGGAATAATCATAATTGCATGATAGTTAGAGGGGTTAATTGTATCGCCATTTTTAAAAATAGGAATAATAAGGCTTTGAGTGTTCAGGTACACAGGGTACTCCCAAAAGACCGAACACCTACAGAAACCACTTCACACAAACAGATCACAGATCGATACACCGATGTTTTGACGTGGTTTAAACCCTCGTGAGGGAAACACCATGGGGGCTTCACTAGAAGGAAATATAATATCACGTTCATTCATATTGCGGTATTAAATATTCATGAAAACCTAAAAATTATATTGCTTATATATTAAGGGGAAAAGTTTTTTTTTATTTAATGTAACAATACAAAAATACTTTGGGGTCTTTTTTATATGGGTGGGCTGACAAATATCCGCCAAATGGAGATGGCGGGATCACAGTCAGATGAGAAATCAGATATAGGAAAGGCTCGGGCTTACTAGTACACAGGGAAATCGCGTCTTGAGGCATGGTTGAGGCCATGGGTTTCGTGGTGAAGTGGGTTTCCAGTCGATCATAGTCGAGAGACAGTGATCATTAACAGCCAATTGTTACCAATAGCACTCAGCCAGTTGTTACCAATAGCCTTGGGAGGCTCTAAGCCTCCAGGGCCTGTTATAGGCCCTTGATATGCCTTGGGGGATTGAATACCCAACCACTAATCCCTATTAAAAGCCTTGGGAGGTTTAGTCAGCCTCCTAAAGCATGTTACGGGCCCTAGGGGCTTGGATACCTAGCCCACAAAAGGCTTAGTCAGCGATTGGGGAACTACAACATGCAATCTAAAAGTTGTACTATATGCATTGGCTCTAGTGGCATACAAGAAGTGATCTCCTATCTCTTCATTAGACCATTAGATGTTACAAATATTAATGATATGTGGTTGAGTAATTGCATTGTGGGTGAAGTAATGTGCATCCACAATATACATCGAAAGAAGAAAGGTGCATTGTAGAATGCATGTGGGGTCATAAGAGGGGTATCATATCAATATACTAGGTAGAAATATAAAGGGGTATAAAAAATGTTAATGAAAAAATTTACATACAATATCTAGTGAAAATAGAGATTTTTTAAATTGAGAAGGCATATTGGGAGGGGGTAAAAAAAAAACGATTTTGGAATGTATTTTCCAATATTTAGTGAAATTAGGGGTACTGTTTCATATGCCACTAACGAACGTTCTATGATATCGGTTTATTGAGTGAAGCCCCCGTGGGAAACACTCCATGGCCCCAACCAAATAGCTTCTACGAGACAATTTATTATGCAAAGAAAGAAAGTTACAAATGAGCTTCTTATAATCGATCAAATTTCCAATGACCCTCCATGCTATTTAAATAGAGATCACGGACCAATCGAGTTTTAATCCATGGATCAAGGGTAGGTATGATCTAAGAGAAGTTGATCCGTCAGATCACTCTATGTCGGGAACATATCGTGACCGTCGGATTAAGTATTTGCAAATGCATACTAATGCATACTAAAGAAACACACTTTTCCTAATGGATATATTACACAAGTTGATCTTAACTAACTCCTAAGTGTCTAAATATCCTAACATCCTCCCTTAAGAACAACTTGGGATAGGATTGAAGGATTTACAAAAGTGACACTATTAGGAGAAGGAAGGAGGCATTAGAGCCTATCCCCCCTTAATGACAAGTTCCTGAACTCCTAACATAGATCGAAGTTTAGAAAACTTCGCTTCTGTAAGAGACTTGGTGAAGATGTCTGCAACTTGATCATCTATAGGACAAAAGAGTACTTCAAGAACGCGATTATGAATAAGATTTCTGATGAAGTGCATATGAAGCTCAATGTGTTTGTTGCGTTGATGTAGGACTGGATCTTTGGCAAGCTTGATGGCACTTTGTTTGTCGCACCAAAGTGGAGTAGGCTACTGTTGCTCGAATCCAAACTCTGAAAGAATCTGTCGAATCCATAAAGCTTCTTGACTGGCATTAACCACGGCTCGATATTCTACCTCTGCTGAAGAAAGAGCAAGAGCTTGTTGTTTCTTTCAAGCCCAAGTGATAGGTCCATATCCCATACTAAAAACATAACCTGCAGTAGACTTTCAATCATCAGGATCGCCGGCCCAATCTGAATCAGTGAAACCAACCAACAAAGGTTTCTCCCCTGTAATGTAATGAATCCCGAACTGAATTGTGCCTCGAATATATCAAAGTATTCTTTTAGCTGCTTTCCAGTGACTTTCATGAGGTGTTTGCATATAACGGGCAACACAACCAATGGAAAAGGAAAGGTCAGGACGGGAATGAGTCAAGTATAAGAGACTACCAACAAGCTGACGATACAAGGTGGCATCTACTTCAGGTGAAGGACAAGTGGCAGAAAGTTTGACTCCGGACTGGAAGGGAGAAGGGGCTGGTGTACATTCTTCCATGTGAAAGCGACGAAGAAGGTCACAAGCATACTTAGACTGAGAAAGAAAGATTCCTTCTTTGGTTTGCAGGACTTGGAGACCAAGAAAATAATGCAAATGTCCTAAGTCTAACATTTCAAAAATTTTCTTAAGACTGGATTTCACATGGGTTATAAGCTTAGGGTCACTACCAGTAAGAATAAGGTCATCAACATATAGAACAAGTATGATGAGATGGTTTCCTACTTTCTTGGTATAGACATTGGGGTCGAAATGGCATCTAGAAAAACCAATGTCAAGGAGAAAGCTATCCATTTTGGAATACCAAGCTCTAGGAACTTGCTTAAGGCCATATAAGGATTTCTTAAGGTGCCAGACAAGGCTAGAGTTATTCTGAACATATCCAGGAGGTTGTTCCATGTAAATTTCCTCTTGTAAATCACCATGTAAGAAGGCATACTTGACATCCATTTGATGGACTTCTCAGTTATGTAAGGCTGCAAGGGAAAGAACAAGGCGGATGGAGTTCATTTTTGTGACATGAGCAAAGGTTTCATTGTAGTCAATCCCTTCAACTTGGGAAAAACCTTTGGAAACTAACCTTGCCTTAAGTCTTTCAACACTTCCATCTGATGCATACTTAGTTCTATAGACCCATTTACATCTGACAAGTTTTCTTCCTTTTGGAAGAGGCACAAGATCCCAAGTATCGTTCGCCATTAAGGAACGATATTCTTCATCCATAACTGCATCCCAATCTGGATTTCCTGAAGCTTCTACAAAGGTTTATGGATCATGATTCTTGGAAACTTGAGCCAAAAGAGAAGAGGCTCACTGAAACTGAGAACGTGTTCGATGTTGATCTCTAGGATCACCGGCAAGATCACTAGTTGCTTCACATGTTGAACGGACCCATCGAGGAAGCACTTGTGCTGGTACAACTGGAGGAACATGAGCAGGCAGAGGTGGATTTTCATCCTCACTGTCATCATCATAAACTGGAGTTGGAAACCTGTCAAGGAAGTTGGAAGAAGAAGAAGAAGGCACAATCGCCGAATCAGGCTCGCAGCCCAAAGATGGCACAATCGCTGAGTTAGGCTCGCAGGCCAAGAGATTTTCATCAAATTTAACATCTCTTCTAATGATTACATCATGATAATGTGGTTGAAGAAGTCTATAACCTTTTACATCTTCAGAATATCCAACAAATATGCACTTTTCACTTTTAGGCTGCAATGCTTTCCGTTTTTCATCCGGAATGTGAGCCCATGCTTCACTACCAAACACACGGAAGTGACTGACATCAGGTTTAGTTTTACTCCATGCTCCTTCCAGTGTGATACCTTGTAATGCTTTAGTAGGGGTGCGATTAACTATGTAATTTGCACAATTAATGGCTTCATCCCAAAATTGAAGACTTGATCCCTTAGATTGGATCATACAATTAGCCATTTCTTTTAAAGTGCAGTTCTTCCGCTTAGCTACACCATTTTGTTGTGGTGTATATGGAACAATGTGTTGTTGTTGGATGCCTTGTTCAATGCAGAAAGTAGTGAACTTTTTGTTCAATGCAGAAATTGAAGACTTGATCCCTTAGATTGGATCATACAATTAGCCATTTCTTTTAAAGTGCAGTTCTTCCGCTTAGCTACACCATTTTGTTGTGGTGTATATGGAACAATGTGTTGTTGTTGGATGCCTTGTTCAATGCAGAAAGTAGTGATCTTAACTTAATAATTTGATGACCAGATTGTTTTTCAACAAGGGCCTTGTAGGCCAAGAACATGTTAAATACTTCGCTCTTAAGTTTTAGGAAATAAACCCAAGTGCGTTTGGTGTAATCATGAATGAAAGTTAAGAAATATTTGAAACCATAAAAGGAAGCAGATGGAAGAGGACCACACAAGTCACTATGCACAAGCTCCAAGGGAGTCGAGGCGTGCCAAGAGGCACATTTGTCAAATCTGTCCTGATGATGTTTTTCGAGTACACAACCGGAACAAACACCATCCCTGTAAGATACCATCGGAAGACCTATCACCATATTGTATTTACATAGTTGTTGCAATGAGTGATAATTTAAGTGACCAAATCGCTCATGCCAAAGTTTGCTCAAGTTATCACTATGAGCAACAAAAACTGAAGGAAAAGGTCATGACCCAAAGTTGTTAAACTTGTACAACCTGGTAATATCATCAACAATTCTGGTAGCTAGGACCTATTGAGGATCTTTAAAATACTTGATTACAACTTGGTGAGGTGTAAACATCACAGTTTTACCTTCACCAGAATGAGTGATTTGATAGACTGATAACAAATTGCAGGAAATTCTTGGAACACATAGTACATCACTGAAATGACCATTATCTACTGGAACTGTCCTAGCTCCTACAACACTTAGAGATCTATCATTACCAACAAATATTTGTTTGGTGTTACATTCATGCATAGTAGAAAAGATGGATTGATCCTTAGCCAGATGATAAGATGCTCCATAATCAATGATCCATTCATTTGAAGTAGAAGAAGAAGATCCATTATAAGAATAACCAGAAGCACAAAGTGCATGTCCATGAGAGGTATATTCTGAAGGCGAATCTAGGCTGATGTGGTGCTTCTTCATTGCTGCTTCCAAGGATGCCATCTTCTTGAAACACTTAGATTCATCATGATTATCTTTCCTGCAATAATTGCAATGATGCTCAGTCTTCTTGCCTTTTGGCTTGGATCCTTTGTCATTTTTTAAAGAAGGAGCTGACTGAGATGGTTTGGGACCCTTGTTTGACTTATTATTGCAAAAATTTTGTTTCTTGGGAGGCTTGGAATTTTCTTTCTGTTGGTACAATAAGTCTTTCCCAGATGTATCTACATTGTTGATTATTCCAAGATGGATGAGCTTATCTTGCTCTCTAATCAAGGAATCACAAAAGGATTCAAGACTAGGATCTTGATAGCTAGCTGCATTCAAGGATTCTTTCATGGAGTAAAATGTAGATACAAAAACAAAATAGGTAGGTCCAAGTTTTGAAAGAATATGATAAATGCATTGTTTGTCTTCCCTCTTAATCTTAAATTCTGCACATAAGAGTATAAGAGTTTTGTACTTAGATAAATAATCTTGAATGCATGAAAAATCACTTGGATTTAAAGAAATCAACTCATTTTCGAGTTGATGACCTCGAATTTCATTGTGTTTACCATACACAGATTCCAACTTGTCCCAAGCAGCATCAAGTTCATCAATTCCAGATATGTGGAATCGCAAATCAGTAGAGATTGACATCCCAATCAATCCACGAGTTTCATCACATCTAGAGAAACCACTTCACACAAACAGATCACAAATCGATACACCGATGTTTTGATGTGGTTTAAACCCTTGTGAGGGAAACAATCCATGGCCCTGGCCAAATAGCTTCTATGGGACAATTTATTATGCAAAGAAAGAAAGTTACAAATGAGCTTCTCATAATCGATCAACTTTCCAATGACCCTCCATGCTATTTAAATAGAGATCATGGACCAATCGGGTGTTAAGCCACAGATCAAGGGTAGGTATGATCTAAGAGAAGTTGAGCCGTCGGATCACTATATGTCGGGAACATATCGTGACCATTGGATTAAGTATTTACAAATGCATACTAATGCATACTAAAGAAACACACTTTTCCTAACGGATATATTACACAAATTGATCTTAACTAACTCCTAAGTGTCTAAATATCCTAACATTGAGTCCATAGTTTATGGAACCCTTTCTTGACGGAAAGATTGAAGAGCTTGTGGATGTGTCAGATCAGGACATGACCTCCAATTTTTAATATTTCTACTTGATATCCTTCAATGTCTTTAGATTTTCCATTCGCTAGGTGCTTAACCCCAAAATCGATGCCTTCTAACAAGAAAACTCCTTCCATTGTGGGGAGGGTTTGAATGTTATCTATGACACCTAGGACTCATAAATATTTTTAAGATAGGAATTCCAATCTACCAAAGTAATCTTATTATTTTCTTTTTGCCTCCAGATTTTTTTAGGATCCACTTTAGATAGGTGTAAAAGATTCTCCTGCCTTTTATGAATATAGTTCTTTTTTCTTCTTCTTTTAGTTAGGGATTTGTATTTATTTATCTTATCCACTTTTATAGACTCGTCAATAACTTCTTTAATTTTTCTTCTCGCATCTTTACAATCTCTATCATACCAGGGGTTGGTTCTTTTGTTTCCCTTTTTACCTGAAGGTTTGGCAGAGAACCTGTTGGTAGAAGAATATAAGGTTGTAGTAAAATTATGATAGAGGTCATATATATTGTTCATAAGTTTGATAAAGGGGACAAAATAATTTTTAAATCATTTAGGAAAAGACTGTCCTTATCTTTGCCAAAGATTAAGTGCTTTTAGTCGTGAGGATTTTCTTCTATGGGATCTCTATGCAAGAGAAAATTAAGACTTACGATTACAGGTCTATGATTTGAGTTGGGCTTGTGGTCATTTAAGATGTCAAAATTTATTATTTCATTGTACAAAGGGATATTAGATATAACATAATCTACTACACTACTTCCAAGCCCATGAATACAAGTCATACGACTAGAATTGGGCCACTTCATTAGACCATTGCAAATTAGAAGATCTTGAGCGCCACAGAGCTTGACCATCTTGAAACCAAACAAAATTTCCCCTAGGTCTTCAAAGCTTCTTTTGTATCTGCTAACTAGAGAAAGGTCTTCATCTAACCAAAGAGGATTAGGGTTGGAATGATTTCTTAGAAGAATAGCCTGGTTACTTGAGGTTTGCGCATTAAAGTCGCCCATTAAAATGATATTTCCTTCACTCCTTAGGCTATACATATCACTTTCTAAGCTATTGTAAGGACACTTTTTTTTATCTAAATTGCTTTTCTTATATAAGTTCAAATTAATAGGGGCAAAATAACATATAGCAATGTAGGTTTTACTAGCATTAATGTCAATAACCTCTAACCAAATATATTAGTTGTAAGGGTATTTCTTATAAATCCTGGCATGGGAAGAGATGTTCCTTCTAATGTAACAAACTATCCTCCAATACCCCTACGATAGAATCATTTTTCCAAATCAACAAAGATCAAAACCTACCATGTTAGGGATCTTAGATTCTTACAATGTTAGAGATCTTAGAATGTGTATAAATCAATTAATCAACATACAAAATCAATATATTTACATATTTAAAATATAATATAATTATATTAATTTTAATAATTTTAATATGAATTCATACCGGATATCTGTATAATATAAATAATTTTTAAATATTTTAATTTTAATTAATTATAAAATATATTTGATTTGATTTTTATATTATGTAAATATAATCTTTTATTTTAATTTATAATAAAAAACTGAAATTCGTGTGGCTAATGTAATCGAACCGATTAACTAAAGTAGCTTGTGACCTGTTCTTTCACAATAATACAAAATTTGGACTGAAAACTCACATCGCTTTATATTTTACTGTTTCTGATGTCACATCCCTTCAATAAAGAAATGTCTGTTGAAGCACAGGGAGAATAGGCCGGTTAGATTTTGTTTTACAACCAATCAACCTACTTTTCTACGCAGTTCGATCTTATCATATGGCGGCATACAAAGACTTTACTCGCGTACCAATTCATAGGCCCACGTTTGGATATGGATAAGGTGATTCGTTGAAATTATGGTCAAGAATATTCTTATGTTAAAGCAAAGATTCAAAAAATCTATATATATCTAATATAATATATTTTTAAAAACAAAAATAATACAATGTTATATTTAAAAAAAAATACAGCTTTATAATTCTAGGTTAAGTATATTTTAATTATTTTAATAGTACTTTTAAGAAAATTGTCTATCATTTGAAAAAGTACCACCCAATGTACCATGATGATGTCATCCATCTATTCCAATACTTGACTATGCCCAAAGGTCATGCCCTTCCCAACATGAGGGGTTCACATAGCCTTAGTCAGCTCAACGTGCTTGTCCTAGCATGGGTGACACACCATCCAACACATTACCAATCCCATTTTCCTCCATTGAGTCTTGAACTACAAGGCCTCGTTGGTTGCCCACCCTCACTTGGCAAGCCATCTCGTAGTCCTCCTAACCTACAAGCTAGTATGTCGTCCCAACCAACTCATCGTATCTACCACACACAAGTTGACTACCAAGCCTACCAAATATCAACTGGCCGTGCAGACTCAAGCCAAGGTTCGCTGGTGCATCCCCTTCACATGCAAGGGTTCGCAATCCCAAGTCTTCCTCAAAAACAATAAAATTACACTTATTCCAACAAAATAATACTAATTAATAGAGTTTTGAGAACAAAAATTGTCAAACATTATTAATAGTGTATGATAAATATGTATATTGTAATGTTGAAATTTTATCTTCAATTTGAACTTTTTAATTCACTTGAAACTTATTTGAAAACCCTAAATTATATAAGCCATACAACAACTTTTCCACCGTCCTCTTTATAAGAATGTCCTTTTAATTGTTTAATAATTTTTATAAATTCACTCTCCCCTTCTCTCTATATATCTTTATCTTAATGTGAATATATATATATAATTTTTTATAAAAAATATTATTATATTTATTAAAAATTAAATAAAAATACATATACACTACATTTACAATAATAATATTCATAATATTTTCTATACTTAAAAAAAATTATATATCCAATTTTTTTATCTCTTTTTTAAACCTATTATCATCCCATTTATATTCCAAAAAATAGTTATCTATTAAATTTTAAACATTATCCCACACCATGAAAATAGTCATCCCATTTATATTCTAAAAAATATTTATCTATTCATTCTTTAAACCTTATGCTACCCAATGAAGAAAGATCACAATGACTAATTGTAATAATTAAAAAATATAAAGGTCAATACTAGTACAAAGCCGATTCTATATTGAGATAAGATGTATGACATTCATGAAATTTCTACAATCCCCGGAGGGCTTCTTTTATAACTATCATAATTAAGGAAGAAATCCTCGATCTAGGGCTTCTTTTATAGGCATTTCTGAAGAAACGATGATACCCTTCTCTAAAACAATTGATTCATTGTTATAATTTATTTATATCCTCTGAACACTGGTGAATCTATGAAACTCAGTACTACTTTCTGACAAGTTAGGCAAGCAAAAATGGCCACGCAAACAAGGTTTTAAGCCTTCTGAAACTGCGTGGATTGAAAGTTATAAAATCAACTATTTATGTCATTCCAAAATTTTTAAATAAGTTATTTTAAAACCCCGGATAAGATTTATCCCTCCGGACGTAGTAACAGCGCCCTTAAAAGAATAAACAACAACATAGGTTTAAAAAAAAAAAACATTGTTGCGTCTTATCTGTAAGTAATTTGGCCGATTATTAATCAACTTTTTACAAAATAATGATTGCTGATGTAGGTTCATTGCAGTTGGATCTCAACATTTTGAAAATCTAAAAATAAACAATTAACCTGCAACAACAATTATTGCTCTACCTCGTGCTAGATTAATTTTCGACAATAATATGTATGATGAAAACTGTGCAATTATCATAATAGAATCCATTTGATAGCTTCTATTATTTTCTGCAAACTCAAATTTTGAAAGCCGCCATTCAATTAATCATGTAACTATACAACTTTATTTATAAGAACAATCCTGTGGGAGCACAAGGACATGAGGAATCTCATAGCAAAAACTTCGAATTGTAATGAACATCTACTAACATATATACTTCTCACTCAAGCCGTGAAAAATTATGGAATGAAATTTATCTATCTCC
This sequence comes from Larix kaempferi, assembly GCA_027924585.1. NCBI lineage: Eukaryota > Viridiplantae > Streptophyta > Pinopsida > Pinales > Pinaceae > Larix > Larix kaempferi. The sequence continues at coordinate 3,399,109 of BSBM01000013.1, forward strand.
ACCAACGGACTATCTTATCTTCAGTATACTTCTCAAGCCGTAACAATATATGTTATATATGTTTGGAGCTGAAAAATTATGGAATGAAATTTATCTATCTCCACCAACGGACTATCCTATCTTTGACAAGAAAACCCATAAAAAACTATATATATATCTGCACAATATGCCAATCACCACCCTTTCATTGGGAGTCTTCATTCAGCCATAGGAATGATCTTGTGTTTTGGAACGAGAGATGGTGTCTTCATTCGGCGATAAGAAGGATCTTGTGTTGTAGAACGAGAGAAGGAGGACTTCACCAGTGAAAGAGCAGAAACGATTATTTGAAACACAGAGGCTGCAATGGCCTTCTTCACCTGTCCCCGTTTTGGCAGAGGTCTCCTCCTTCTACTAGTGCATAATAATAATTTGCAGTCAACAACCTTGCAATCACTGTGAGTATATCCACAAGTAGTATTCGCCATATATGTGCTGCTATAGTACTAAGTGGTTTTTTAATCTCTATGATATCGAAAACAGAGAGACCCAAAACACTTAAATAAGTTTATGGCCAATACGCAGCACATCAGAGAGCTTCACCGTTGCTTTTGAGTATGTGCATTCTATATCTTTATATTTATTATATAGCGAATTTTATGGTTGGTGTGCATTGGTCACTCATGAGAGTGACTTTAAATTAGATAGCGACACTCCAATTGATGGCCTTAATGGCTTCATGTAACAAATGCATGAGGAGCAATTCATGGAACTATCTCCTTGCTTTTTTGATGTTTTCAACTTTTTTTTGGTTATTTTTATTTTCAATGTTTATTGTTCATTGTTAGTATTCAGTTTAACTTTTGACTTTAGAAGTAGATATTGTCCTTGATGACCTCATAGTGAGTGACTCATTAGTCTTTTCACTCTTTAAATTTTTATGTGACATGTTTATGATTAAATTTTATGATTTTAATATTTTAAATTTTCATTTATGGTTTATGTTTATGATTGAAAGTTATAATGGAAGAAGTGCATGTATATAAATTTAGAATTTATCAATGTGCAATTTAAATACTCAAGTGGTAAAGATTCATGAAGCAATGATGAATTGACAACCATACTTACAACGATGAATTTACTATTTTGTATTTACTATTTACTTTTAAGTTTTAGTATGCAAATGATTATGGGATGAGGAATTACATCATTTTCCTAAAATTTGGAGTGGTCTCCACACGTTTCTAATGTGAGTTTCCCATTCACAACCATACTAGCAAGAACATAACCTCAGGCACCAAGCATCTAATAAAATTCACTGACTCTTGACTCTTGACTAGATAGATTAAAACAAAAAAAAGTCGGTGACGCCTTACTAACGACTCTTTCATTTCTATTTTAAATGTTTATTTGACTTGGGTCAATGAGAATTAGCCAATTCGTCGCTGAGTTAGCTAAATGTTTCTGATATCACATCCCTTCAATAAGGAGATGCCTGCTATCCAAGCATACGGAGAAGAGGTCGGTTAGAATTTCTATTTACAACGAAACAAAGTATACGGAGATTTGGTCGGTTAGATTTTCACTTTACGACAACTAGACATACGCGAAGATATCGGACACTCGGAGGTCGGTTAGATATTCTTTTTACCACCTGCAACGATCAATTCATATGGCGGCAACCAAAGGTACAATTTCATAGGCTATATAAAGCCTGGCTGTAGACTTTTGGACGTATAAGGCGATTCGGTGAAAATATGTGGAAGAAAATTTATTTATATTAAAGAAATTATTAATAAATTAATATGTTTAATGTTATATATTTGAAAAAAAAATCGCATCTAAGTGTTTTGCTTATTTTATATTGTTTTCAAAATTTCAAAACGGTTATTTTCATCTGGATTTTAGAGAAGAAAGTCGCTTTAGAGTGGATCTGAGTGAAGAAGGCAAGAAGACATGCCTCCACTTACTTCAACGCGCTTGTCTCAAAAGAAAACAAACGTCAAGCGTCACAAGGTGGCAAAGTCCATGCATGTTGCCAAAGGAGGAGGAATGCACTATGGGAATAATAGTGAAAGCTAATTAGAAATCATAAACGTACTAACTTTGGAACATCTTGTCTATTTTAGGCAAAGGCAATCATCTTTTTGCTTTGTTTGGCAAAGGAAATCATATTGTTTTGGAACATCTTGTCTATTTTAGGCAAAGGCAATTATCCTTTTTTGTTGGGCAAAGGAAATCATCTTTTTTTGGTTTGAAGGAAAGAATGGCTAGCAAAAGCAATCATTCTTACAAAAGCATACGATTGATAGGGAAAGCAACAGAATTTTGAGAAATCAACTCTTATGTGTGCAATGTAGAAAATGGAAGTATATAGCATACTGAAGTAGCATATCTTGACAAAAGTAATTATATTTTAGGGAAATAGCATTGTTGTATGGGTATTTGCTTAATATTTATTGATGTTGTTTTGATAATGGATGGTTTGATCACCATAAAAATGTCATAATAGAAAAGATTTTAGTAAAAGAATTATCATCTAAGTATTCATGGAGATTTGAACTTGTGACCTTCCATTTACAACTTTTCATTTCAATTAATCGTTAGCAACCCCTCATTACCTCCATTGACTTAAGACATAGATATCATGAAATAACACAATTTACTTTGGGACTTTTAGTTGTTTTTCAGTATTTGAATTAAAACAAACTATTTGGCAGTGAAATGTATATTAGCTTAAGAAGCTAAAATCATTAAGTTTATTGAATAACAAACCTTGCGCCGCAGCAATTGTTGTTGCATATTGTTTGTTTTCCTATTTTGGGCCATCGAAATCTTGAGATTTCTATGCACGGGGAAGGTAACCCAAGGCTTTGTGTTACCTTCCCCGTGATTGAGGATGTAAGTCGTTTGAATCAAAGGATTCTTCATCTGGGAGAACTCCAAAGATTGGCTCGGATTTAGAACTCCCATTCACAGAACAAAGACTCAATCACTACAAAACTATGAACCTTAGACAATAACACATTTTTGCATGACCGTCTTCAGATGGCGAAGATCATCACAAACGACACACTAGAAGATCGGAAAGCTTTTGATCCCAACTGGTCGCACTAAGCGCAGAGGGAGAGCATACACCATTGAATTCTTCTTACACTTGCGATATTTACTTTTCATATGCTAGGTCGTAAGAAGCACGGGCACAGAGGATACACCGACCTCGAATCAAATACTTACAGAACTCTCAACTCCCAGTATTCGAATACCCAAGTGGGTGAGGGAGGCTTTATTTATACAAAGTTCATCTAGTAAACCGGTGACACCAAACTGAATAATGCAAGTAAAAGCAAAGATTCGCTTTTATGACGGTAGATCAAATCGTACCATTTTTCAGATAAGTCATCTGAGCCATGTGAAGGAATCTAGGTACTTGCGAACCCATACTAACAATAGAATTGAAATTTACAAGGTGGAACTACTATTAGAGGCCCACGACACTTTTAGAGCAATCATAGGGATCATATCCTACTAGGAAGACACATCTTGAAAGAATCTAGGTATTTGCGGACCCATACTGACAAGAAAATTAAAATTTAAAAGGTGGAACTACTATTAGCGACCCACAACACTTTTACATCAGTCATAGGGATCATATCCTACTAGACGAATAAATCTTTCTTTTCCGTCCCCAAGATTTGGTTTGCCACAAACAAAACCAAATCCAACAAATCCATCATCGCTGTCATCATCATTGTCAAAGGTAGATGGGATAGAGATTTCAGTATCAGGAAATAAACAATGTGAAAAGCATCTTTCTACATCAGACCCCATCATAAATTCATTGGGAGAGCAATAGAATCCTCCTTCAAAACATGATTCCACTTTGTAATTGAGCACTGTCATAGGTGGATCTAGATTACTAGAGCAAGCTTCACTTAGAATTTACCAAACATTGACAGGAAAATAGAAGAAATATGAAGAAAATATTAAGCAAAACACAAGAGAAAAACACTCATGTGGATTGATATTCCATTACATTATTGTTCAAGAACATGTGTACAATATATAGATGCTCTTAGGAGGCGAAATCGAGAGACTTAGTGGCAAGTTGAGTAGCTCACAATAATGAGGGCTTACCTAAACTAATTCTCCACTAACTGACATTAATTCCATCCAACTCATACTTGGACCTCACGAATTGGTCAATAACACTTATGAGATCCATGAGTGGATAATTATGAACCTATGTGTGGACCAAAGTAGTGGAGTGGTTGTTTTATGAGCACTAGTGACCATTAATACACTAATTTGACCAAATCAAGCATGTAGCGCCCTTAGACTCCTTAAAACAAGCAAATGGAATAACTTACTCATAAATGCATGCATTGACTCCCAAAATCAAGGAAAGATGGCGCTCTTTTGGACATACAAGGTGGATAAGGCATATCACTAGTCTAAGTAGTCAAATGTGGACAAACATGTGGTCCAAGACACTAGACTAAGCACTAATAAACCAAACAACACTAGGTAGAACAACATTTGGGTCCATGGCATGTCTATGATGGGAATATTGTTCTAACACCCCCCCTTAAGCCAAAATGGTTGTGAGCATGAGAAATAGGACCCAAGTAACAAAGGATTATGGTAACCCTTTACAATGTATTAATCCATGTAAGTGAGAAAAGAGGCAAAACCACTTGGGGAAATCCTCCCTCTAAAATGGACATGAAATACACCAAAATAAACCAAACTACTCCAAAACTCAAGTAGGTGTGAACTTGATCATATGTCTGGAGGAATCTTCTTCTTTGGAAGAAGTGGATATTGCTCAACTAGATCAGGAGCATGAATAACTGCATGATGGAAAATATAGCCATGTAAAAAAACTAAGTAACATTGATAGTAGAGCGAAGGATGCTCTTCAGACTTAAACTTTGAACCAACCAGGGTGCCAAGTCCAAAAGAGACTTGAGATGCTTGAGAATAAGTGACCCCACATGAATCATAAGGCTATTGAAGCATCAACATTGAACCAAGAGAGTTGTAATCAGATCCAAGAAAGAGGAACAAGAGTCCCAAATGTACCAATGTGATGGCCAAGTCTTCTCCATCTTCAAGTGAACTTGAAGAATTTTTTCTAGTCATTGTGTAGGAATATATAGGAAGCAAAAGAGTGTGAAGAAATGAGAGATCTTCACTTGAATTCCAAGCTTCTCCTTGACCATATTTCGAACCAATACTCTCATATGAAGAAAGAACATCTTCTAGAAAAGGCTCACTATGATCACCAATTAGAAACCCATGTTCAACATTTGTAATAGAAGACATAGAGGAGAAAGAAGTGGAATGGAGAGACATCTCTTCAATAATATTGATGGTAGCAACTCATATTTTATCTTCATGAAAAATAGCTTCATGGAAAACAGAGGAAGCCACAGAGGAAGAAAGTTGAGCTGGATGATTTGTTGAATATGTATCTTCTTCTTCTTCTTCATTTTGAACAACTTGTTGAGAAATGCATGAGGCCAAGACCTTTGGAGGGAGAACACATGAGGAGGTTTCCATTTTCTTGCTCTCCATATAGCTAATATCTTCTTTCTGCATGCCAAGAGCTTTATCTAGATTTCTCCAAAGCTCAAATGGGTACTCAACAGAATTAATGAGATAATGAATTTTAGGAGGTATAGCTAGACACATAGTTCCATATGCTCTATTACAGTCGTTGAGCCAATCACACTACTCTACATAAGATTCTGGCTCGCTCATAGCACCGATGGACACATCAAAGAGACATTTTATCTTGAGATATGCACACATCTTTTCTTTCCACTTTGAATAGTTGAATGGAGAGAGGAGAGGAACAACTTTCAAATTTATAATGAAGTTGTTGTAGGCACCTGCAAAACACACACTTGGAAATATATTTCAAAATCAAGAATAGGATCCCCTATGGCGCTCTAATACCATGTCAAATTCTATACATGTCATAGGTGGATCTAGATTAATAGAGAAAGCTTCACTTAGAATTTACTAAACATTATTTGACAAGAAAATAGAGGAAATATGAAGAAAATATTAAGCAGAACACAAGAGAAAAACACTCATGTGGAGTGATCTTCCATTACATTATTGTTCAATAACATGTGTACAATATATAGATTCTCTCAGGAGGCAAAATTAAGAGACTTAGTGGCAATTTGAGTAGCTCACAATAATGAGGGCTTACCTAATAATTCCCCACTAACGGAAATTAATACTATCCAACTCATACTTGGACTTCACGAATTAGTAAATAACACTTATGAGAGCCATGAGTGGATGATTATGAACCTATGTGTGGACCAAATTAGTGGAGAAGTTGTTTTATGGGCACTAGTGGCCATTAATACACCAATTTGACCAAATCAAGCATGTAGTACCCTTAGACTCCTTAAAACAGGGAAATGGGATAACTCACTCATAAATGCATGCATTGAATCCCAAAATCAAGGAAAGATGGCACTCTTGTGGACATACAAGGTGGATAAGGCATATCACTAGTCTAAGTAGTCAAATGTGGATAAACATGTGGTCCAAGACACTAGACTAGGCACTAATGAACCGAACAACACTAGGTAGACCAACATAAGGGTCCATGTCATGTCTATGATGGGAATATTGTTCTAAAAAGCATGACTTCTTTGGTATAGTGTCTAATCATCCTTCCATATTTTTCCCATTGGAGAAACGTCTGTGTCATTTTGATAGGTGGTTCTAAGGGAAAATATTTCCCATAAGTGTGTTTCAATTTGAATTTGAACCACATATAGTTCTGATGAGCTACAATCATGTCAACCTGGAGATGCAAAATAAAATTAGCTCATCTTTGTACCCAATCTTTTCTAGGATAGAACTTATAAAGAAATACTTATGTCCATCCTGACCATTTTTGTTGAACTAAGGAAGATAGATCACCGCAAATTATGATTTCTCCTTGTTCTCGACAAAATTGTAGAATCAGATGGTAACTTGTCCATGTTAAATAGCCAGGGCCTATATCAACAAAGAATTCTTTTTTCCCATCAAACTCAACAGTATCTAGCCAGAAAACATTTAAGTTTGATAACTTATCAAATGCATTTCAAATATTTAGAAATGTTGTTTTCTCCCATCTTTCTAAAATTTCAATTTTCATAAGAGAAGAGTGAATCTGGATTATCAATTAAATGACCAACTACTTGTCTGCTTCTTTTTTGCTGGCATATTCCAGAAATTCCAGGTGCTTTGGAGAAATCATGGGGTCTCTAAAAATTCTTTTCCATCTGGATTTCTCCAGATCATGCTTGATGCATGCTCTCTTATCTGATGGTCCAGCATCTAATGCACCGACGTTTAACTAGGATGAGATTCTTCTCTGGTTAGCATATCAACAACACAATTAAGATAACTGGGTTTATATACAATATTGAAATCAATATTACGAAGCCACATAAACCATTTAAGAATTATAGAATTATTTTCATCCATCAAACTTTCATTCTTAAAAATCCCTGGCATGATTTTTAAATATGTTCTGATTAAGAATTTTACAGGTTTCAGATATAGTTTGAAATGGTTTACTTCCTTTTTGATAGTAAGAATCTCTTTGTGGCTCGAGGGGTAGTTTAATTTTGCACTCTTAAAATAACTTGACGCATATCCAAAGATTTTTTCTCTATCTCCATGCTTTTATATCAGGTCACCTCCCCATGCTTTGCTGGAGGCATCTGTTTCTATGACAAGGTCTCCCATACCTTGTAAAAGGGAGAGAGGAGGAAGTTGTTTTACTTTTTCTTTAATTCTTTTATAACTTCGGTCATTTCATTGCTCCATTTTGGAGGGTATTTCTTCAATCTTTGTTGTAGAATATGGATTATATCAGCTTGGACCTTATAGAAAGGTCGCATATAATTCAGGCTTCCTAAGAAGCAGTGCAACTGGACTTTCTCCAAGATTTGATTCGGGAAATGATAAAAAAGCTTTAGAACATGCTCTTGGAGGATTACTTGGCCTTTATTGATATTTAGACCAAGAAACTCAATTTCTGTCTTCCCAATCTCCATTTTTCTTTTGGAAAGAACTAAGCCATGTTTATACACTAGCTGGTAGAATTCTTGTAGATGCTTTAATTGTTCCTGCAAATTTTTAGAGCAAATTAGGATATCATCAATATATACAAGTGTCCATTTTTAGAGCAAATTACTTATTTTTGAAGATCTCCATTCAGAAATGTTGATTTTACATCCATCTAATATACTTTGACATCTTTTGCACAAGCATAGGCCAGGAATATCCTGATTGATTCGATTCAAACCATAGGAGAAACATTTCCTCAAAGTCTATTCCCTTGATATGCGTGTATCCTTTGCATACCAGTCTCTCCTTATTTATGACAACTTGTTCGTCTTCGTTTAGTTGTTTCTGAATACCCACTTTGTTCCAATAGAATTCTTATTCTTAGGTCTTGGAACAAGTTACTAGGTTTCGTTATTTTCAATTTGATCTAACTCCTCATTCATGGCCTTCATCAAACCTTTATCAGATTTGGATTCTTCAATTCCTTATGGTTCTATTTAAGATAGTAATGAGAAATGCACTTCCTCAATTGGATTTCCCAGACTCCTTCTAGTTCTTACACCATCATCTTTGTCTCCGATATAAAAAAAAATTGAATAATTATTTTGGACGTATCTAGAAGGGGCCTTTGTGTCTGGTCTTCCTTCTCTTAATCCACGCCGATATACTTCCTCCCATGGAACTTATGTTTCTTGATTTTCTGGTATCTCTTCATATGGATGTTCTAGCAAGGGTAAATCATCTTCTTCTTCTATTCTCCTATGAGTCAATACTTCATCAACTTTAACTTCAGGAATTTCAACTATCTTTATGAGTTGAAAATTATAGCATTTATAGGATTTGCTTATGGAGGATTAACCAAGGAAAATTCCTTCATCTGATCTGGAATCAAATTTTGCAAGGTTTCATCATTTCTTTTGATGTAACATTTGCTTATGAATATTTTGAAATGCTTAACTATAGTTGGTCTTCCTTTCCAGATATCATATGGTGTTGAACATATGTTTGATCTGATCAAACATCTGTTGATAATGTGGACAGATGTATGAATCGCATGTGTCTAGAACATATCTGAAAGCTTTTATTCGTTCAACATTGTCCTGGCCATCTCTTGAACATTTCTATTTTTCCTTTCTTCCACTCCATTTTGCTATGGAGTACTGGATGCTAGAAATTGTCTTCTAATTCTATCTTTGTCACAGTAGTTATCAAACTTGTTTGAAGTATAGTGCTCTCCTCCATTGTCATATCTTAAACACTTTATTCTTAAATCGGTTTTGTTTTCAACCACTTATTTAAAAGTTTTGAAACATTCGAATGTTTATGTTTTTTCCTTAATAAGGATTACCCATGTCATTCGAGTGTAATTGTCAATGAAAAGAAGGAAGTAAGACTCACCATTCATTCCTATGGTTCTCATTGGATCGCACAAATATAAATGAACCATCTCCAATGTTTTTGAGGTAGTGTACTATTTTTTTGGTACTTAATTCTTGTTTGTTTCCCATGCACACAGTGTTTGCAGAATGAGTTTGATGGATTAGTAATTCTTGGAATGTCCCTTACTGCTTGTTTCATACTGATTCTGACAAGGATGCCAAAATTCATGTGTCCCAATCTTCTATGCCAGATCCAACTTTCATAGGTTTTTCCCATGTAGCATTTCTCTTCCTTTTCCTCATCTGGGATATAGACATAGGTAGGAGTCCCGGAAGCCATTGCTACAATTTTTCCTATATCCTTTTTTTTATTTTTCATTTTTCTGAGTCAAAAGTGAGAGTGTGTCCTTGGTCATACATCTGAATGACACTCAAAATATTTTGTTTCATGTTTTCAACCAATAGAACATTTTATGCCTTGGTCCTTTTGGTTCCTAGGCTTACTAAGCCCTTACCTAATATTTTGGTCGAACCATTATCTCCAAATTAAACATTGCCTCCCTTGTCTTCTCTAAACTTCATAAATGTGTTTTTATCTCTTTTCATATGCTTGGAACATTTGTTGTCTATGTACCATTGCCTCCTTTTACTGTGTGCATGTAAGGCTAAGTTGCAGGCTTCCTGATGAACTTGATCCTTCTGGTATTTAGTTGTTTCAGTTGATTGCACAAATTTCTACTGATTTCCACAGTTCTAATTGTCATGATCTAGATTATTACTACACTCATCTTCTAGGCTTAACACACAGAAGGGATTGAGGTCTTCTATCAATATTTCAGCTAGTTTTTTGAGGTTGCTCTGTTTGGTATTTATCTGATTGTGCAAACCATTATTCCTGGAATACGCTAATGCACAAGCTCTACAATTTATTTCTTTATGAAAAAAGTTGTGAGAATAATAGCAATTTCCTAAGAAAATATTTTGGTACCTGATAAGATAAAAACCCCAGAGCTGCACAAGCTCGTTTCCCAGATGACTCGGATTTCTGTGCTCTCTTTGAAATTTTCGATCTTTCGTCGAAGGTGGAGTTTTGAGCACATCTGCATAAATTTTAACAAAATACGATTCTTAATTAATGTTGTTTCTGCAATTTTGTTCATTCTCACTGAAAGCTTGATTTTTGGAGTTCATTTCTCAGAGAGACAATTTCAACTTCTAGACTCTCACATTTGTCATCTTTCAACTTCAATTGCCTGGTGGTTTTTGCCTCCAATCTCAAAAGAGCTTTCTGCAGGAGCTTTCTTTTTATCCTTGACTTCTTCAATTCATCTAAAGCACTGATTAGTTCCCCTTCAAAATCTACTTCAGCCATCTATTCATATTTTGAATCCATGTCTGTTGAGTGATGCACAGGGATCTGTCTTCTAGATGTTAATCTGTCACTGAGGACACCCGCTCTAATATCAATTGTTGGAATCAATTTAATACTAAGAAAGGGGGTGAATCAATATTAGCGTAGTTATCATTAGTTTTTACCTTCTTTAATAAATTAGTCTTAACTTAATATGTGATATTTAGTTATGCATCCAATATAAACAAATTCATTCATCCATATATGCACCAAGACAAAGAACACAAAACATACAAGATTTTTGACGTGGAAACCCAATTGCGAGAAAACCACAAAATGCTCCTTTGTAATGAAAATAATACATTCAAGGAAGCACCAACTTTTTGTATTTCCTAGCACCAATTGGAAGGAGGAACCGACCCCCTGATTTTACAGACATCGACCTGAAGGAAGCACCAACCCCCTGTGTTCTTCGGCACCAACTGAAAGGAGGGCACAACCTCTTGCTCCTTTCCCCATCATTCCACCCAAATATGCAATATATTATTCTAACTTACTAAAATTCCAACTCGTGTACACTTCTGATCTTCTGATATTAGTTCTGTTGTGCACTTCTTTCATATGCGGATGATTCACTATCACTATGTTGCATGCATCACTTGACTTCTCATTCCTTTCAATTCTACACTTTTGCTGATGTCTTACTTCATGTATTGTGTGTTGTTGTTCCTGCAGTCCGCACTAAGGTATACTCTATCGATCTTCTACTGCGCAACTGCACTCACCAACTGATACTTTGCTTTCAATTGATATCTTGTTTTCCTGAGATAATGCACTAGTAACAGATGGAAATGCACACTTACTTTGATGTGTCTGTTATTTTTAAGTGCCACATTTTTTTAGACAATCTATGACATACTGTGCACCAAGTGATTCATCCTTTCAGTTTAATGCACTTGTCTCAGATCATCCTCATCATGACACACTTACTAGATCCTGTTGCTGCTCTATCGTTGCGCATCAGATGGAATTCTCAACTTTACACATATCAATTCAACTTTTTTGCATCATCCAAACTTCAGCGGATCATCTGATATACTTCGGTTCTGTCTCTAAGATTTTGACATACAACATCTGTGAAATTCTGTGTGCTATCTGTGATACTATAAATCAATCCTCACGCACTTTCGCATACTCATGTGTTTCTTCCTTTCAGTGTTTGCACATTCGTCACAGATCTACAACATCATTCTCCGCACCACCAGTATTTCATCATGATGCATGTGCACACTCGGATCCTCGCTAGATCATGTTGTTCTGTCCTCGAGCCTTTGATGCCCTAAATATAAATATGTATCTTCCACTTGAATCTCTATGATCTTGCCATCAATATTGCTTCAAATATCCAACTTGTATCTCTATATATACATGTCCTTCACAGATTGTATGTCCACAAGTTGGTTGTAGCATCCCTTCTTCGATATTTCACGGATTGTTCTTTTTCCACATGTCATCTTTTGTGCTATTGATGTGTCATGCTTTGTGGGTCTTGTGCATCCATGGTCCTTGACTTAGGGGGACTTATACATTAGTGGTGTACTCTTGTGCTCATTATGTACCATTTCTTTGAGGTATGTGTGCATCCTTACTCTTCGACTTGGTGAGTCTTTCATCCTTACTGTACCATCTCTTGTGGGTATTGCACAACTAATGTATTGATGCTTTGTGGAATCTGCACATAAACTAACTTCTACTTGGTGGGACTTTGACCCTTTTTGTATCATCACGTGTGGGACTTGCGCATCTGCTATATCATCGGCTTATGGGATTTGCACATAAGCAACTTCAACTATTGCACCCTTCTTGGAAATTGTGAGCCCTTCACTAACTAAGAGCATTTTCTAATTGGTAAGACTTGCGCGCTTTCAGGATTGTTCAACCATTAGTTGTTTCTTACTTTTTTTTCACTCCCGATCTTGAACAAAACAATGCTTGCACATTCCAGATTCTTTTATTGCCATGATTTCACACTTGTACCTTTGCTTGACCAACGCCTTGGATGCTTGAGCACATGTACCTTTGTCCATCCAATTCTTTGGTTGCTACCTTGAGAGAATATGACTTCGTGGACTTGATATCTATGCAAGTACCACATGTAGTAGGATACATTACTTATGGATATGAATGGTGTATCCTTGGACACACACCTTCAGACTGGATGCAAGTTCTAGATATACTTATTCATATTGGCATCCATATTCTTCACTAACTTGCGCATAAACTTCTTCAAAGTGGCTTCCATATACTTCTTTAAGCTAGAATAGGAATGGTGTATCCACTTTGACATCAGTTGACATCAATGATTCAAACTGAATCAATTTACATCCCCTTTGACATTAGTTGACATCAATGACAACCAAAATTCAACAAATGAAAACTCAAATATACAGTACATTCTTCAAACCCAAGGTGTGATTACTTAAAACAAGCCCCAAACTGATCGTAAACCACATAGGAAAACAACAAAACAACAACAAGAACAAGCCACCACATGACCGCTAATTACAAAACCACCACGAAAACAATCCAACCCTTATACCAAACTATCTATAGGCTAAAGGAACCAAGAACAAGCCACCAGATGAGCGCCGAATGTAAGACCATTAATCTAGGAAAATGAGACAAGCTCTAAGCCAAGCAAAATAATATAACATGCCACCAAATGAGACCCACCACTCTAGGAAAATGAAACAAGCTCCAAAGAAACCAAAAAATAACAGGCCACCAAAGGAGAACAAGCCACTAGACAAGAGCACAATACAAGACCACAACTCTAGGAAAATGATACAAACTCCAGGGACAAGCCACTGGGTGAGAACAAGCCTGCAGACGATATCCTAGTACAAGACCAGCGGTTGAGGCAAATGAAACAAGCTCCAATGAAGGAAAAAAATGATGGTCCGGCCCATAATAAAAGTCAACCAAAACACAATAAAACCACAATTAAAACCTTGTTATGCTAGCACAATGCCACAACTCAGGCAGCTCCAAATCTCGAGAGCCAATGTCACACAAGTGTGCCAACCCAACAACCAATCACACACCCAAAAAAACCTTTTAATTTTTTTTAATAAAATTCAATGCCCCGTGTAAGTACAAGACTAACGATTGAGGAAAATGAAATAAACTCTAGCGAAGGAAAAAAATGGATGGCTAACCCACATTAAAACTCAACCAAAACACAATAAGACCACAATTAAAACCCCGTTACGCCAGCATGCCTCCAAACCTTGGGCTCCAAAACCCGAGAGTCAACATCACACAAGCCTGAAAGCCCAAGCAATAAATCACATGCCCAAATTTTTTCTTAAATCTTTTTAATAAAATTCAATGCCCCATTTAATGTACCAAATATCGTTGCAAAAAACATTAAAAAACCTCATATATTTTTTAATCCGCTAGTACGTACGGGAAAAATAAATTTGTCGATTGCTACATCCCTTTTATGCAGGGACTAATGATACTAATTATCAAAGTTGTAATTTGTGAACAAAATTTGTCAAATAGTTTTATTTGTCTTACAACGAGGATATAGATATGAAAAAGATAACTTAAACTCCTAAATTGTATGCGATGTATAATAATCATCTCATAAGCAATGGATTTTTACGTGAAATTTTTCTAAATTGTGGTTTAGTAATTAAAAACTACCTATCCATCATTGTTTTCTTATAGGTGTATATCAAGGACCAACTTATATATATATATATATATATATATATATATATATTCATATTTGGTTCACAAACCCCCAATGGGGCTGCTACGTCCATGGTAAGAAATCACAGGGGGCCCACCCGAACGAGCCGCACCTCGTTCTCTTTGATTACAAAGCTAACCCGATGGGGACATCAAGTGAGGCCCTTATATAGCAATGTATAGCCACCCAGGGATTTGGCCCCAAGACCTTCTGATCACAACTTACAGCATTCAACCACTTGAGCTAGCCCACTGGGCTATATATATATATATATATATATATATATATATATATATAAAGGTATTTTTTAAGGATTATAATAGTATACCTAAGTATAGTATTCTAGGCGATTATTTTGGGTTGAAAAAATCATATATATAGATAGGTAGGCGAATGCTAACTATGAAACATCCAATTTACTACTAAAATTTGTAAATTTTAGCGAATATTACAATGAAAAACATATTTTATGTAAATATAGGCGATATTAGAGAGTAAAAATGACCAAATAGCGAACTTATTTTTTTAGAAAATGCCCAAAAAATAGCCAATTGGCAAAATTTTACCCCTAAAAATTACCCTTATATATATATATATATATATATATATATATCACATTAACAAACTCTCATGAGCTCCATAAAACTTCATGGGATGAAAAAAATTGTCTTTGTGATACTAAGAGGCTTGAAGTTCAATATCTCATAGAATGCCATGCGTGCACCCATATTAAAGAAAAATTTCAAAATAGTTTATTTTCTTAAATTATTTCGAGCACATAAATAAAATTCCAAAGAAAACCAAGTGATTCCTTGCTTTTTTTAAGGTTCAATAAACCAAATTTACATTCAAACCGTCATCACACACACACACGTACACACACAATGACAATAGTTATTACCATGCGCTAAGACAAACATTTGTCTATCAGACTTTAAAAAGGAAAGGAATCAATTGGTTTTATTTAGAATTTTATTTCTATGCTCAAAAATATTTGAGATAGGCATTCCTAAATTGCCATAGTTATGATGAGTTAAAGGTTATGAATATCAATATTGTAGCAAATATTTTGAAATTACGCTATAATTTGGGTGTATGAAGGATATTCTATGAGAAAGTGGTTTTCATCTTCAATGGTTGGCGTAAGGTAATGCTACACAATTATGACATGTTAGTTGCAATGGAAACCTATAAAAACATAAATGCAATCACTAAAAATAAATAGTAGAGGTACTTGCACAACTTTTTAGAACATGCTTTAAAAAGATGAAACATAGACAATCGAGTTACCTTCTAGAATATATAACTTTTTTTTTATGGAAAAATAATATAAATCCAAGAAAATGTTGTTCACCTAAGATTGGTATCTTACTTTTTTTTATAAAACACAATGCATTTGCTCTCGTTAGTCCCTGGGTTTGGTATGTAAAGAATGGATTTTTTTGAAATAAAATTTACATAGTTGTAGTGTTAGGATATTTTAATACTCCATCCTTGTCCTACCTAGCATTATTTCATTTTCCTAGTAGTTGATGATGTCATTTTCCCCTAGTGGTGTGCAGATGTCATCTAGGATCCATCTACCACCTTCTGAGCCATGCACACATCATTTTAGGACCACTTTAGTCAATTCCCTATTTTTTAGGAACCTACTCAGTGTTCTAGGTCATTCCACCTGAGTTAGATGACTCTTATGGGGGTTAGAGCTCTGAATGCCACTAATTGCCTCATGCACCATTTTCTGACTATTTTGCATGACAAACTCACTAATTCACCTTCCTTGGTCAGTTAACTGATTGTGTCTTCAACTAACTGAATTTAGGATCAATTTGGTTGAGTTTTAGTCTTCCGGAGCACTCCAATGGTGAAAATTCCTATGCTAGACCAACTGAGGTTCAAATTCACCTATTTGATTCGAATTCTCTCCATTGTAACATCATTGTTGATTATACTTATTTTTGGATCATGTGACATTCTTCTGCTCCTATCTGAGTTCTCATGCATGATTAATTGTCTACTTATTTTTATTGCAGTTTTCACTCTATTTCATCTTTACTGTAGGTACACTCATCTCTTAGATCTACTGTGATTTATAATTTCACATGTAGATAATATGTGGTTCTTATGCAACACTATTTTCCATAGTTTTTAATGTTAATTTTATATACTTTTTAAATTAAGAAAATTGGTGAAGCCCTGGAATGAGAAGATGGAGAGTTAGGCCCTGTTATGAGGGTCTTAACACAATAAATGAATTTTTTTTTTTATGTGTAGGTATTATTCTATACTTGTGCATGTTATTTTTCATTTCAAAATAGGTGAACTAATCAAAAGTTACAAAGAAAATAAGAGGCTCGTGTTTTTCAAAAATTTTACATATGAGAAAATAAAAATAAATAAAACAATATTGTCTTCCTAAAATATATATATATATATATTAGGAATCTACACATAGAGCTCTATAAATGCATGTAATTTCATTAGCAACAAACATGTAGAGCATATGTAGATTCGAGGTTGGAAAACAATGAAATGAAAAATGGATGTGTTTTCTTATTTGCAGGTCGAACATATAGGTTTGACTATCCGAACCTAAAACCAAAGAGGACAACTCCTCCATCATGTAGATGAAAAAATTAAATCCCACCTATTTTTTTTTATATAAAAAACGTGCATGCATTATTAATGCATGCACGTTGTTATTCCAAAAAAAATTGGAAAGATTTCCTTTTTGCATTTACCTGGTGGATGATTTGTCCATTTTGGTTTTAGGTTTAGATTTTCAAACATGTATGCTTGAATTGCAAAAATAACGTGCACAGGTTGCTAAAATAAAAACACGCGTGCATTACATTTTCCCCTTTCTCTACATATCTCCATATCTATCTCTCACACCCTAACCCTCTTTCTCCCTCCCACCATTTCCCAATTTATCCCTTATACATGTCTACCTATCTGTCTATAACACCCTACTCCTCTCTCTCTCTCTCTCCCACCATTTCCCTATTGGGTGTGGAGCATGATCTTCCTTATTTAGAGGTCGTGTTTCAACCATGTCTGGATCCCATCCCATGACTGGGGGGTTGGGGGGGGATTCTCCCCCACAATATAGTTACCATGGGGGATCCAGGAGGGGGTGGCGACTACATTTTAGGATCCCCCCCCGACAAGGGTTCGGGGCCAACACCCTCGTAGCGGAAATTTTAAAAAAATGCCGTATAAAATTTTGTAATTTCATAGTTATGAATTCGTTAATAATGGGTGATTTACAAGCCCATGGTATTGGGTGTTCCATAGTATTTTCCCATGGTAATCCCTCTATAAAAGGAAGGCATTGTAATACGGCTATGTATTGTAGTATTGTAAATATATCTGTGATTGTGTAAGAGAGACTGTGAGAGAGAGAAGAAGAAGTTGTAGTGGATGTGTTGCAGTTTGTATCTCTTCATTTTTTGGATGGTATAATAATAAAAGGATTGGAAATTTCTCCATGGACGTAGCCTAGATTGGGTGAACCACATATATTGGTGTCTCTCTTGTATTGTGTTTATGTGATTTATATTTTCATCTTGTTTATGCTTATTGCTATGCGATCCTGTTTTTCTAACATTCCCAATATATCGCTCCCATAATATCCCCATCCATCCCTTCCACCCTACCCTTTTCATCTCCCCCTCTGGAAATATATCCTTTCCATGTTACCTCCCCTCTATCCCTTCCCGTCTCTCTCTCTTTGAAATCCCCCCTTCCCCTCTCTCTCTCTCTTTCTCTATCCCTAACCCCCCCTTCTCTCTCTCCCTCTCTCTAATCACTCTCTTGCTCCCCCCACCACTAGAACCCCCTATATATATCTATATCCCCTCCTCCCCATAGACCTAAACCCCCCCCTCTCTCTCTCTCTACTTTCCCCACCCCTAAATTACCACCTCTCTCTCTTCCCCCCCTACACTTACTCCCTCACCCCCTCTCTCTCTCTACCCTAACCATAACCCCCCACACTCACTCTATGATCCAGGAGGATCTCAAAGTTTGATCAAAATTAAAGTCTTCAAAATATTTAAATAATCTTACAGACACGTATAGATCGTCAGTAGCTTCCCGACACGCTCGTTTCACGTGAAAAAACCTCTGCAAGAAAAAGTTATTGAGTTTCTAAGATTCAACAAAAGGATTAAAATGATGTAAAAAAAGGGCAAAAAAGGGGGGCCTTGTGGCATGGAAAAATCAGCACTATTGACACGTGGCATCCCCACAGGGTGCCACGTGGACAGGTTTGGACAACATGGTATATATGTGGACCAATCAGGGATTGCCATGTGGCAACCCTATTGACCACTAGTTATACATTTTGTAAAAAATTATGGGAGACCATGGGGATCGAACCCATGGCCTCCAAGGCCACCAGAGTCTCCACCAAGTCCGCATAGCTAGGGATCCACGCATTTGTACTTAATAGTATATGGTCTTAAATTTTATTTAAAGTTGAAGAGAGAGCTTGTTTGAAAAACGGCAGGATCGAGGGCCTAGCCCTCGATCCCTTGGCCAACATCGAGGCCGCAAACATGGAGTGCCAACCAATGAATAGAGTACAAGTCACATTCCAAGTCACAAGCGCAGAGTCCAAGTCATATGCGAACAAGCCAATTCACAACATAACCAATGAGTCCAACACAACGCCACGGTCCAAAAAAAAAATGCCACCGTATTCCAAAGGTTAAACAAAACCACGAAGGAAGGGGAGAGGCTCACGGGTTTGACCCTGGGACCTCTACCCCCACAACACACTGTCTTACCACTGGGCCAACTCCCATTCATTGGGTGGTAAGTGGAAGAATATTTTTAAGAATTTGTGGCGGAAATGGGGCTAAAAAATGGGCGCGTGGCCTGCCATTTCATGCCTGAAAACCACCCAAAACCACCCATAAAACCATGGTTTTGGCATGGAGTTCAATATAGGAGGGAGCACCCTTTTGCACAAAGTTCGAGGTAATTATAGAGCGCATATGGCACAGATCTCGAGGAGGTTTGTTGGCACAGTTCCAAAGTTTCATACATACATTAATGGGCATTCTTCCCAAGGTGGGAATCCATACAATCCATACAGTTGGAGGAAGAGGTTGTCTCGATTTACATGCGAGAGTAGGACTCAGGAAAATATAGTCAACTTTATACTCATTTTTCTCATAATTTTGAGAGGAACGCAATGGTACAATCTATTTCTTAGTTTGACTAAAAGAACTCAGAAGTGTTTCCAGAAACTCATATATGCAAGCTTTGAAGACTTAATAAGATCAGCCTTCTGATTGGAAGTGGCCCGGAGACATAGCCCAAGAAGGGTGAACTCCATTATCATTTGTTGTCTTCATTTTCTGGTTTTCATATCTATTTTATTTGTTATGTGTTTGATTTAAAGCATTTAAAATTCATCTTTTAAGCCATTTTACGAGTATTTAGATGCAAATTTCACATGCAAATTCATGGTTAAAAAGATCCTGAAATATTTTCAGATCAAGTTTGGTATCAGAGCAGCTTAACCATTGCATTGTGAGATTGCTTATGTTAACAAGAGAAAGCCTTCAGAGAGGTGAAGGAGAGATTGAAGAGTTTGATCCAGATATTGGTTCAAGAGGAAGAAGAATTACTTCAGAGAAAGGAGAAGATGGGACTTCTTCAATTCCTTCTGAAGGAGATTTACTTAAATCTTTCATGAAGATGCGAAGTATGGTGGAAGAAATTTATCCAGATCGAAAGAAGGGAGAACAAGGTGGTTCTTCTCATGCAAAAGGTAAAGAAGGAGGAGGTGGTGAGGAACCTTCTAAAACTCCTCCATATTCACCATATTTTCTTGATGGATCTTTAAATTCCTCACCTGAAAAACAAAAATTTGATCTTAATATGCCTCAATTATAGCTTGATATTAAGTTTGATTTACCTGTTTATAATGGAGAACTTAATGTTGAAAATTTGGATAATTGGATTCGTCAAATAGAGGTTTATTGTAGGATTCAAAAGTTAATGGAAGATAGCTTGAAAATCCAGTTGGCATCTCTCCGATTTGGAGGGACTGCTCTCATATGGTGGGAGAGTAGAACTCAAAAGGATTTGGCCTGAAAAGGAAATATCATATCCTCTTGGCATGATTTCAAATCAACATTAAACAAGTAGTTCTATCCATTGGGCTACATGTAGCAAGCCATGATGGATTGACAGAATTTGAGGAAAGGTAAGGGACAAAGTGTACAAGAGTACCACAATAATTTTGAAAGAGAGCTTTAATACTTGGTATACCTCTCTACACTCAAGAAATTCTTCTCAAGTTCATAGGTGGATTACATAGCTATTTATGTCATATGATACTTATGTTTAATCCAACTAACCTTGATGAGGTATGCGTTCAAGCGACTCATATGGAGTCAAAGGGAAAGAATACAAACAATTTTTTTTCCAAGAAACCTTACAAACCTGATGGAAACAAATTCAAAAGTAAGGGGAAAGGTAAACATACAAATACAATGAAGAAAGAAGGAGATAAACCTACATGCTCACATTGCCAAAAAAAGGGTCATGATGCATCAAAATGTTGGAGGCTTCATCAGGAACTCAAGCTTGAGAAGTTTTGAAATAAGGAGGACAATAAGACCACTGCTACAACCATCCAACATGATTTGGGATCTGACTTAGGGGATGAGACTAAGATTGTTTCTACATGAACACAAGGTAAAAATCCTTCCACTTCTAATTCAAAGCATGAATATGTTGTTGATGAAAGAAAGAGAAGTGAGTTATTTCATATAAGAGTAATCTCTAAGCATACAAAAATAGATACTCGTTTTGATAGTGGATCACAAGCCAATATCATTTCAGAAGAGATAGTTAAGAAACTTCATTTGGAAACTAAGTTACACCCAAATCCATATCCACTTGCATGGGTATGTGATAATGCACAATTACAAGTGACAAAATAGTGTTGACTTAGGTTTGCTATTACTTCTGGATTCATTGATGAAGTAGATCTGGATGTGGTTCCATTGGATATCTGTGGTATTGTTTTGGGAAGTCCTTATATTTATGATAGGATGGATATATTTTAAAGAGAAGATAACAGGTATCAGCTCACTAAATATGGTATTGAATATGTTGTTCGTGCACATTGCATAAAAACTAATCTTTCATTAGTTTCTGCAAGTCAAATGAAGAGACTAGTAAATGCTAGTAAGAATTTTGTTCTTATGATTGTTAAAGAAAAGGATGTTGGTCAAAGTGAATATTTTAAAGGATGTGATCCAAGGATTAAGAA
Source organism: Larix kaempferi (assembly GCA_027924585.1). Classification (NCBI taxonomy): domain Eukaryota; kingdom Viridiplantae; phylum Streptophyta; class Pinopsida; order Pinales; family Pinaceae; genus Larix; species Larix kaempferi. The sequence goes on from BSBM01000013.1 coordinate 3,420,969, forward strand.
AGACTTAATTAAAGTCTTAACTGATTATGATGTCTTATTTCAAGAACCTAAAGGATTGCCTCCAAAAGAGAAATCCAACATGAGATTCTCTTACAGCAGGATGCACCACTTCCTAACATTGGCATGTGCAAGTCTTCTGTAATTGAAAATGCAGAGATAAAGAAGCAGGTTCAGGAATTTCTTGAAAGAGGGGACATTCGAACAAGCTCCTCTCCATGTGGTTCACCAATTTTTTTGGTGTCAAAGAAGGATGGCACATGGCATATGTGTGTTGATTATAGGGCACTAAATAGAATCACAATTAAGAACATGTATCCTCTTCCTTGGATTGATGATCTTTTGGATCAACTTAAGAATGCAACTTATTTCACTAAGTTAGACTTAAGAAGTGGCTATAATCAAATTAGAATTCATGACAATGATATTTGGAAGACTACTTTCAAAACTAAATAGGGATTGTATGAATGGATGGTAATTCCCTTTGGGATTTGTAATGCATCCGCAACATTTATGAGGGTGATGAATGATGTTTTTAGGCCCTTCATTGATAATTTTGTCATAGTCTACTTTGATGATATTCTGATTTTCAGTCATACTTGGGAAGAACATGTCAAGCATGTCAAAAACAATTTGGATGTACTTGTAAGGGAAAAATTGAATGCCAATTTCATTAAACTTGGACATATTCGAGTCCAAGTCACTTTGAAAACGGGTCAAAAACAACCTTTCTGGACCCCAAAATAAAGGTTTCTAAAGTGAAAAATATGGTTCCAAAAGTGCCAAATCCGATTCCAAGAGTGCCAAATCCGATTCCAAAAGTGCCAAATCCAGGTTTCAAAAGTGCCAAATCCGATTCCAAGAGTGCCAAATCCGATTCCAAAAGTGCCAAATCCAGGTTTCAAAAGTGCCAAATCCGGTTCCAAAAGTGCCAAATCCGGTTCCAAAATTGTCAAATCCAGTTCCAAAAGTGCCAAATCCAGTTCTAAAAGTGCCAAATCCAGGTTCCAAAAGCATACTTTTGCTTTTGATATCCCCCCTTTTGAAATTGGTTTTGTGCTTTTCCGATATGATAAATATGATAATGGCACTTTTAGAACCTAATTTTTCCCTTTTGGAGGCTAGTTTAAACACTTCCAATACTTAAATTTTCAATTTTGAAAACCAATTTAGGCACTTTCAAGCTCTGATTTTACATTTTCGAAAACCAAACTTGACACTTTACAAGAATTATAATCACAGCGAAATTGAACATAATAGTACAAAAAAACATAAGTGTATTATTTAAAAAAATACTTTCATTTTCATTTTATTCACAATTGGCCTCACATCACTCACGCCATTTAGGTGCAGCAAGCAAGGCCATAATCGATCTAACATGTGTCATTGACATCTTGGCAAGTATAAGTTTTTGTTATAATACAGTTCCCTTCCTCGTTACAAACATGTTTTTCTTTCAAGTCATCTACAATCACTGCATTTGTAGCATCCCAACCATTGATCAAAATGTCCCAAAATTTGTTTAAAGTCTTGAGAAATACATAAGGATTTCCATCACCCTGATAACCCTCTCTGGCTATGCAAGAACAATATTCTTGTGTTAAAATTACTCTAAATTGTTCCCTTTGCAATCCTGTTCTTTGTAATAATGTTGGAAAAAACACGTCAATGTTTTTTTGTTGGGAAGATGTCCATACCCCAACTTCAAATATACTAAAGTATTTTTCAAAAAATTCTCTTAATCCTGGACATATAAAATAATACTTTGTGGTTGATTCAATATCCGGTGTTCGTGGGAATCTGAATTTCTTTTTTTTATGAACTGCGTGTAACAAAACTCCATTGAAATCGAAAATAATCAATGGTTTACTGGTAACAAATCTTCTAGTATCTGCAAACAAAAAACACAGACACACACAACACAATCAATAAAATTTTATGTTTCAATGTTTCTAAGTATATTGCTTTCATGTTCTGCAATTTTTGAAACAATGTTTTGAAACACATCACCAAATACATGATACTATGTCCATAAATAATATGAGAACTAAGAACCGTCCAATAAAATTTACATCAATTAAATGTAGAAGTTGTCAAAAATATACAAATCACTAAATGAATTGTTGTCTGTATAATATGACGGTCATTTGAAGTTGAATGTCTTTTACCCACGCCCCATTTTTGAATGAGGCCCAAGATAAATGAATGAAGGGACGGCCGAACCTTCTTCTGCCCAGTATTATTTTCATAATAGTTATAGACTGCAAGAAGGGTGGGTCGATCCTTCTTGTGTTCACCATTCTGGATACAGGTGAATTGTTGGATATCGGTGTTCACAATTATCTACTAAACGAAGGAGCGGCTCATCCTTGCTATAGAAAGTTGGAAGTCAGAATAAATATTGTTTATATGTTATAACTTAGATAATGTCCCTATCCCTACCATTTACTGCAGAAGTCGGAAGTTAGGAATTGTCGTCCCAGCCTTCATAGATTAAATATTTTTACATTTCTCTGTTAAATGAAGGGTCAGTCGACCCTTCTTGTTCTTAGTATTTTTATAGTATTTACCATTCTGGATATACATGAATTGATGGCCTAGCCTTTGTAGGTTGAATATTTGCACAATTCCCTCATAAATGAAGGGGCAGTCGACCCTGAAGGGTCGTTCGATCCTTCTTGTGTTCACCATTCTGGATACAGGTGAATTGTTGGATGTTGGTGTTCACAATTATCTACTAAATGAAGGGTCGACCAACTCTTCTTGTGCTTAGTATTTTTCCAGTCTTCACCATTCTGGATATACATGAATTGATGGCATAGCCTTCGTAGGTTGAATATTTTCACAATTCCCTCATAAATGAAGGGGTGGCCAACCCTTCTTCTACCCAGTATTATTTTCATAATAGTTCTAGACTGCAAGAAGGTTCGGTCAATCCTTCTTGTGTTCACCATTCTGGATACAAGTGAATTGCTGGATATTGGTGTTCACAATTATCTACTAAACGAAGGGGCAGCCGGTCCTTCTTGTCAGAAGTTGGGATAAATATTGTTTATATGTTATAGCTTAGCCAATTTCCCGATCCCTACCATTTACTGCAAAAATCGTGTTGAATAATGTGTTGGCATTGATGTCAAAAAGAAGGAATATATGCTCGCAAAGGAAGAAGGATCACAATGGCAACAAGAAGGAAGATATGCCCGCAAGGAAGAAGGATCACTCAAGGAAGAAGGATCACATGATATGCCCACAAGGAAGAAGGATCACACGATATGCCCGCAAGGAAGATGAAGATATGCCCGGGCTCTAGCATATGCCTACAGGGCTCTTGCATATTCCCGTAGGCTCTTGCATATGCTCACAGGAAACTTGCATATGCCCGCAGGGGTCGTACATATGCCTGCATGCTCTTCCATGTGCCCGCAGGCTCTAGCATGTTCCCACAGACCCTTGCACATGCCCGAAAGGCTTACAATATGACCGCATGATTACAATATGCCCGCATAAAGGCATACGCATATGCTCGCATAAAGGAATAAGGATATGCCCACAAGGACCATAAAGAAATGCCCGTGAAGCCTAAGGATATGCCCGCAAGGGGCCTAAGGATACAGGAATTTTAGCTTGCTACGGGAATCTAATGCATCCTACAGGAATCCTACTACGGACATGTAAGTTTGATGATATCCACAATGGACACAAAAGCTACATGCATCTGCATGGAAATTTTGGGGATATCAAGGAGGGGATTCGTAATTTAACTAGTAATTGGTAATTTAACTAATCTGTAAAATACAAAAGGACAGGATTATCCAAAGGTCACGATTCTCAGTTATATGGACACGATGTTATATCTTTGTTATTGTTGAAAAATAATATTTAAACAGAAGTTCGATTTGGAAGTAAGGGGTCTCTAAAGGGCAGATCATAAAAGCATCAAGAAAGGAAGAGACCAGAAGAATGAAGAACTTCCAGAGGCAAAATTGTTTTTCATTGATGATTAGACAAGGATGACTTGGGTAACATTCCTCAAAGAGAAATCATAAGCTTTTGAGAAATTTTTTTAAAGCAATGGTTGAAAATGAGACAAATCTGAAAATCAAATGTTTAAGGTTAGATAATGGAAGAGAGTTTACCTCAAACAAATTCAATGAGTTTTGTGAAACCCATGGAATTAAAAGACAATTTTTATCTCCAAGGACTCCTCAACAAAATGGCATTGTGGAAAGAAAGAATAGGATAGTCCAAGAAGCATCCAGAACTATGCTTAATGAAGAAAATCTTTCAGATGCATACTGAAGAGAAGAAGTATACACAATTGTTTATATACTCAATAGAGGACAACTCGGAGTAAATAATGACAAGACTCCTTATGAACTATGGTATGGAAGACCTACCTCTGTCAAATATTTCAGAGTGTTTGGTAGTAAGTGCTACATAAGGAGGAATGAAGATGATCTTGGTAAGTTTGACTTAGAAGTGATGAGCGAATATTTCTAGGATATTCATCCACCAAGAAAGCATATAGATGTTACAATCAAAGACTACACAAGATCATAGAGAGTGCAGATGTAAGAGTAGATGACATGAAGCCAAGAAGAATTAGAACTCAAGATGATGATATAGCAAATAATGATAAGGAAGATGAATACTCACAAAGGGAAGAGGATTTGCAAGATGAAGAAGAGATTGAACATGAAGAAAAAGAAGATGAGGTATATCAAGAAAATGACAAAGAAGATTCTCCAAGATCTGATACACAAGCACCATCAAGAAGAGTTTAGAGAGATCATCCTGAAATTCAAGTTATTGGTGACATTAGTACTGGAGTTAAAACAAGAAAAAGGTTACTATATGATCAAGAACAAGCATTACTTTCTTTAGTAGAACCTAAAATATTTGTAGAGGCTAGAAAAAGTGATGATTGGATCAAAGCTATGAATGATGAGCTGGACTAAATAGAGAAGAACCAAACCTGGGAAATTGTCCTGAGACCTAAAGGTAAGAATTTTATTGGGACCAAGTGGATTTTCAAGAACAAGTTAAATGAAGATGGTAAAGTAATAAGAAACAAGGCCAGACTGGTATGCAAGGGATATGCTCAAGTGGAAGGTATTGACTTTGAAGAAATGTTTTGCCTTGTAGCAAGACTTGAAGCAATCAGGATGTTCTTAGCTGTTGCATGCTACAAAAACTTCAAAGTATATCAATTGGATGTTAAATATGCATTTATGAAAGGAAACCTTGAAGAAGTATATATTGAACATCCTAAAGGTTTTCTCTTATCAGAAAACAGAGATTATGTTTGCAAACTGAAAAGGGCACTCTATGGTCTCAAACAAGTTGCAAGGGAATGGTTTTGTTGAGTCTCGGGGTGTGTTGGAAGTGTTCGAGGCAACAACGCCAAAGAGAAATCCCAATCTCAAAGGATTCAAATAAGCCTACACAAGAATTATTCTATCCTTAGACTGTTTGGTATAGCTAACTCTGACGGATATCAGGCCTCTGTTGGTACTGTGTGGCTAATCCAAAATGGATCTTTCTTCCTACAAGGGAATATCTAAAAGTTCTTGTGATAAAGAAAGAAAAATATAAATAGAAAGAAGACAAGTAAAAACAAGTTTAAGTTGATCTACTTAAATCAAGCTAAACCTAAAAAAATGTGAATGCAGATTCAGAACAATCAGATTTGAAAGATTAGGTAAGTGTTATACTAACCAATAAACATATAGATCAGATTTCACATTACTAGTTTTAAACAAAATGAAATAGTAAAAACTAGTTTATTTTATTCAAAGGATTAAAAAGAATGTGGTTGTTCTGTCAATGATAAGCTAATTAACAAATTAACTTATGATGATAATGAACGTTATGTAAGTGCGGGATGTAAAACAATATGAATTAAGTAAATAAATTTACTGATGCATAACATGCATATAAATCATATGAATGATAAATCAAGCACACAAATTTATATGTTTTATGATTTAACAATACAAAACAGAGTTATTAGATGTATGTATGAAAAAACAAAATGAATCAAGGAAACTTGATACACATAAAAAAAGAAAGGAAAATAGAAATTAACTGAAATTCTTTAAAGATTGTAAAACATTACAATTCTCCAAGTATAGAGTGTCTCTAGTTCTCTCATTCGATGGTTGCTCCCCCCCATTCATGATATTTTCCAAGGACATATTGCCACTTGGAAAATACATCCAAAAGATCATCAACATCTTGATATTTTGCATGCTCAAGCTGTAATTGTTCCTTGCAAGTGAAAGCCTCGATACCCCTCTTCTCAGCGTTTGACCATTCTCATAAGAAGAGATTAATATTCATCCTTGAAGCCATGAGAGATTCAATTAATTCCTTGATCTCTGCTATCTGGATCTGCTCAAGCTTCTCAATGTGCTCCTTGGATTTCAGATACTTTTCTTCGACCTGTGTAATCATAAGTTTAGGTGGAAGAGTAGTCTCAATCTGATTCATGACAGGAAACTCCAACAATCCTAGCATATTATCAGAGGCAAACCATCTCTTTCTGCAGACTTGCTGGCCTTCTTCAATTGTAGTTTCAACCATGTCACAGATATTCTCCCAGGATTCCAAGGAAATCTTTATCCTTCTGAGTTTGATCTTATCCAGAATAGGAACTGCTTCAGGTTGATCTTTGATGTATTTTTTCCAATCAATTACATCTTCAAAGGCTCTGGTGGCATCATTTATCCTTTGATTTTGATTACCAAGGATATCTGATAAATGCTCAAAGGAATTAAAGATATCTCGAATTTCATTCAAGCCATGAAAAAATTCAATCAAAGAGTTCCTAAAGTCATCATTAATCTTCAAGGTGAATTCTTTAAATTATTCTTTAGAGAATTTTGAAAAGGAATAAACAATAGAAATGGACTGTGAAGCTTGCAACTGTTGTTCCAGGGCTACTAACTTCTCAACATATTGTGCATTCTTCCCTTGTGCCTTTATAAGTTTTTTGTTTAAGATCATCATTCTGAGAATAAAATTTCTGAACCTGATCTTCATAATTATCTTTCAATCCCTACAACTGAGATTGATGTTGTTCATCCAATTGAACCTTTTTCTACTTGAGGTCTTGTAATTCGTCTTCCTTCTTCTCATTTTCTCTGTTGAGTGAGGCAACAGATTCATAGTTAGCACCAACAAAGGCTCCCATCGCAGTAGCTGTTTCTAAGGCTTCCTGGTTGACATATGTGGAATTTCTCTTCCAAATAATCTGATTAGGCATAGTCCCTGCACCAATGTCCCTTCTCTTTCTCTCTTGGAACCTTTCTTCACAACTTCCTTCTCTGACTTACTCCAAAAATATTCTCCAAGTGAGACCACTGCATCTTCACCAAAATTTGCAATTTCTTCAACATGGGATGAAGACACTCCTGGAACTGTAACCAAAGATACAGGTTGGGAAGAAGTAGGGGGAGAAATATGCATACTTATCTGAGGTATGGAAGTGGAAGGTACTGCAGTAGTGGAGACTGAAGATAAATGAATGAGGATTGTAGATGAGGTGACAGGAACTGAAGATGTGGAAGAAGCTTTTATTTCAACTAGATTGGGGGGAATATCCATGGGAATAACAAGTTGATCAGATGATGGGGATGGAGGAACTATAAGGTTTGATGATGATATAGATGGAAAACTGGTAGGGATGGTAAGAAGTGGAGAAGAAGTGATAGTAGAAGTGGTGGTGGTTTCTTAAAAATGAATTTCAGGACAAGAATCATCAACCAATAAATTGTCAAGTGTATCAGAAGAAGTTTGGGTAACTGAAGTGACCACTGTCAGGATAGTAGGAATAGTAACTAGATATGACAAGTTGGTAAAGGGAAACTCATATTCCAAATCATTATCACCAATATGCAACAATGCATCTTTTATCACTGACACTTTAGTTTTCTGCTTCTTGGCTGGAGGAGTTGAAGCAATGGTCTTGGGCTCAATTTCAGAGCTCATTAATGCTAAGCTCTTCTTCATTTCTGTAGTTGATTTGATGAGAGCATTCATATTAGACAGGGGTTGATGCTATTTCGGACCCTCAACTGGAGATTTACCTTTATCTTCCGATTTATAGGTCAGCAGCAGAGGCATTTTAACTTGAGTTTTTTGTGCCTCCTTCTCTATCAATTCCTTTTGAGCTCTTTCCTCATCTTCCTTTTGAGCTCTTTCCTCATCCAACAGTAAGAGTTTCCTATCTTGAAACACTTTTACCTTGAGCTCTTGCTAGTACTGGTGAATGAAATGTTTCTCCTCTTGAGAGGTGACTTTGATCAACACATCCTAGAATGAATTTACACCTCCATAGATGGATTCATCAGGCTCAGACTGATGCACATAAGTACTCTTGATATGTTCTTTTGTGAAGTGATTGGTCAAGAAATAATTTGGATCATGCATCCTTTTATGGGCCTCCCCAAGCTTTAAGGTTGTAATCTTCTTCCCAAGCAGAGTTGCATGAGTGGAGTTCTGAATAACTAGGTATCCAAGATTAAGAGGAAACTTGTGCTAGCCTTTCCGTTTAGTTCCATTAAACTGAGGGAACACACCATCAATGATAGTTCGGAAGTATATCTCTTCCAATACCATTCTTTCAGGATCCATCCTGGATAATAGATGAACTATGTTGCTTCCCCAAACTCCGATGTAGGAAAAATATTTTCCCACATAGCAATCTCCCATAGTGGAAATCAATGCATTAGCTTGAGAAGAAAAGGTGGGGGCATCCTCTGTTGGGCCCTGAAATTGTCCCTTTCTGACCATACCTATTACATCATTTTTCCCTGTTACACACTATTTCCATGAACCATATACATGCCTTTGTTCCAGATCAATCAACAATCCTGACAAGGTATAATTCATTATTGCTTCATTTATTTAATGCCTAAGATTGTTATGGTTATGAATTCTAGCCTTTGATTTATGCTAACTTGTGTTGATTTCATTAAGTCAAGATCAAAGCACAAGTGTATCAGCCGCAATGTCTTGGGAAAGAATCATACGTGGTGCTAGTTGTTACTCTTTAGATTTAGTTCCTCCCATTTATAGAAACAATGCACCCTTCCACGTGAAGCTGTAACAGGACTTCACTAAAACAGAGCATTGCTGCAACAAACAGGATGCCTCCTAATTGGTTAATCCGTTGATCCATTAACTGCCAGGGTAACAACATCCTTCATGTCCAACGACCTCATTCAACACGGCTATAGCAATTCAGTGGTAACTCTGCAGCATGAAGATCAGAGATCTTCATTCCTGTGTAAAATTAATGGATCATGAATTGTATTTTGAATGTATAAATATGGGAAGGATTTCAGAGTCTGGGGGTTGGTTGATTATCATTTTGTATAGGCTGTAACAAAGAGCTGAGACTATGGATTACCATCTTTAATATAAAGAGAAGAGTTCTTCATATTTCTGTGTCTTAATTTGTGGTAGTTCACGGCGTCTCTATTAGAAGGCCAGGGCCCTCCTTCTCACAGAGATTGCCGAGTTAAGTAGGTAGTTTAATTTCTTTCATGTTGTGTGATGTGGAATTGCATTAGGCATATTACTATTAGCTCCAACAGATAATTTATAATTGCATTCTTTCCTGGTAGTTTATCATTGCATCTTGATAACAACAACTGTGTGGTGTGATAATTGACTGTGTAGGTTAGATTATTTGATGCATGGTGTGCGTTAGAATTAACTTTTACAACCAAGCTCAGCTTCAATTCCTTTCAGTCATTTATGATTTCTAGGATTTCCAATATTGATCAAATTAGAGTTCAAGCTTAATTCTGGTTGTTGTTGTATCTTTCTTGAATTCATTAGATTAGGCAGATTATGATTGAGTTACAATAGCTGCTAGATGAATCAATTTGGTAGAGATTGAATATTGTAGTTTGATAATTATAGGTTTTAACTTCTTGCAAAAGTAATCTAGTTCATTCTTATTCTTAGATTAGTAATTGTTGGGTTGATTTTTGTAGGAAGGTAATTGCACTTTGAATTCCTAGATCGACAAGTTAGATTAGTTTTAGTCATGAAATGAGTTTGGCTGAGCAGATAGGTAGGATCATTCATCTCCATTTATTTAATCAACTACTTGAAATGTTTATGCATAGATTGTGCTTATTTCCATTGAAATAAAATACTTCCTTGGGTTGACAACTTATATTGAGCATCCTGTGTGTTAGTTGTAATTAATTATCATATAGCTTGACCAACATTTTGGTGCCGTTGCCGGGGGATGGTAATTGATAAACATAGTTAGTGGTTGGTTTATTGATTTCATTTTGGTTTGATTATTTACAGCATGCATGAATACAAGAAAAATAAATCGGGAACCCCCTTTGAATACTAACATTGCAGGTGGAAGAGGTCGAGGCTGTAACACAGGTCTGGGAAGACAAACATTTATCAACGATATAATTGAAAAAGTTGATTCTTCCACCAGACCACCGCGGACGTTTACAGGAAGAGGGAATTCTGTTCCTCCCAATCTTGATAATTCAGCATTGACTATGGAGAATGCAATGGGACCCTCTACTCCCGTTGCAGAGAAGAAACCTCCTGAAGACAAGGGAAGCATTGTGGGTGCATCAGATAGAGAGGATATTTATCATATTAACGGGACCAGAGTTACTAAAGAAGTGTGGTTGGAGACTCGCTGAGAAGCAGAGGAAGAAAGAAGGCGATAAGAAGAAAGGAGGAGAGCAGAAGAAGCAAGAGCAAAGGAAGAAATAATAAGGAAATCCATTGAATTTTGGACCAACATGGATAATAGAGAACATGAAGGGGAGAAGGAATGCCAGGACAATCGTGAAGAGGAAGTGGAAGATAATCAGTCTGGTGACACTGTGGTCACACTTGAATTCCCTATCCTCCAGACACCTGGGGCAGCTCCCATGAAAAATATCTCACCATCAGTTCTCCCGAATTTCCATCTTAAGTCCTTTGAAGATGCCGATCAATTTCTTTTTGAGTTCGACATCCTCTGTCGCAGTTACGACTACACCTCTAGTGCTCAGAAGATGAAACTATTCCCAGCCACCTTGAAAGGAAATGCTCTGCGCTGGTTCATGAGTCTAGGTCATGAGACCATTACTACTTGGGATCATATGAGACACACCTTCCTTTCTAAATATCAAGAATATTGCAGAGCCAGAGATAGAAAGGAAGAGATGTTTAAAATGGTTCAGAAGGAAGAAGAGAGCCTGGAAGATTTTGTTGAGATATTAATGTACAATTTACAGAGGTCTGGTCATACAGGGATAGGAAAATAGGTACTTAAGATTATCTTGCTGAGGGGAATTAGAGAAGACTGCTTAGATATGCTGAATTTTTTGGGGAAAGGGGACATTTCAAAAGAGACTTTTGACAAGATCATTGAGCTATGTCAAAGATATTAGAGGGGATCCTCTAGAACTAACAAGCGGGACAAAGATCGAGATCAAACGTCTTCACTAGAAAACAGAAGTCAACTAGTGGAGGAGTCACCCGGGCAGAAATAGGAAACCTACTAGAGAATTTAAAAACTAACATGATGAGTTCCATCTCCTCGGAATTATATGTCTTGAGAGCTAAACAGAGGCAAGCAGTAGAAGACTTGACACTTGGTGTATTCTGTCCTAAATGTAGAAAGAAGCACCCACTGAAGGAGTGTCCGCTGGATAAGGTAGAGATATGTAGGATAGGTGAATTGGAGCATGATACCAAGGAATGTCCTTCATTACCCAAATTCAAAGCAATCCTGCAAGAATCTACTTCAGACATGGAACATGCTTACTTTATTGCACAAAAGAAACCTTGGCAGCCTCGAAATCAAGGTATGAATCAAGATCCATCATTTTTTTTAATAATATGAATGGAATGACTAATATGAATAACTTGAACACATAATTCCCTTCACATTATTCTAACAACCAATGGAATCCATGTCAAAAACCAATGCAAAATCCTAACTCTTGGACACCATGGTCACAACAATCGAACCAGCAAGCACCCCGGAATCCCAATTGGAGAAATTCTTACCAAGGAAATAATTTTCCTGACCACTAGACTCCTTACCAACAGTATCCTCCTCAGCAATATCCTCACCAACAATATCAGCAGCCGCAGCTGCACTTTCAAAACAATGTCACACCTATGAATGCACCACTGCGACCACAACTACCTACATAACCTAACCCCAACTCGAATAATAATAAATCAGTTCATCAATTTGAGACTGCCAACATGCCTACGTATTCCATTTCCCAAATTCTTTGCAATGACATACATTTACGATCAGGGAGGGTAGTGGAACCCATCATCACTGAGGATGTTTCATTCCGAGTGACTGAAACTGGAGTGAATCAACACTTTGAGAATACGATCAATTCAACAATCCCCATTATTGAGGATGCTGATATTCCTATCGATACAACAGCTCAAACTCAGCAAGTAACACATGATGAAACACATCCTACACAATCGATAAGAGAACCACCATATCCTGAACGATTGGCCTTGCAGAAAATAGTGGAACAACCTCGATTCAATCTCTTAGGAGAATTGAAGAATTTGTATATCAAAATTCCACTGTTACAAGCCCTCCATGACGTGCCCATTTATGCCAAAACCATTAGAGATCTATGTATAAAGAAACCAGGAAGAAAGCCTAGGGATCCTCCCACTATCCATGTATTGGGAAAGCTTTCTGAATTAATAATGGGAAAGACTCATGTGGCAAAATATGATGAACCTAGAAACCCTACTGTTACAGTTCACATAGGAGACACACAGATCCCCAACGTATTGGTAGACTTAGGCGCGACCATTAATGTTATGACCATAGAGACTGTGAAGAAACTTGGACTCACTAATCTTCAGCCAACCCCTACCATTTTAGAACTTGCTGACAGATCAAAAATCAAGCCTAAGGGAATCCTGGACAACCTAGTAATCTCTATTGACTCATGGGAGTACCCTATGGACTTCTTGGTGTTACAGCCGAAGTCTCAGCTGGGGGGACACCCGTTGATCCTAGGAAGACCTTGGTTAGCCACAGCAGATGCCTGTATTAGCTGTCGGTCAAGATCCATGACTATCTCAGACGGGACTGAAATCAAAAGCCTAACTTTATACCCTCCAGCCCGACCAAGCACAGAAGTTGAAACTCCACTTTGGGTGGATTTGGAGGAGGAAGGCGTTCATCCATTATTAGCAATAAGGAGAGCCTTAACTTTTAAGGATGAAACAGAGGACGATGCCATTAACAGTTTCATTAGTGAGCCCATGTCCATCAATAAACACGTTTAATAGATTCTGGACAATACATTAGATGAGCAGGAACAAGAAAATATTACGGAAGAAACTCTAGTCAGTGATGCCAGTATAATTCCAGTACTCAAAAACTCGAAACGTGTCCCTGTAGAAATTGAGCCAGGGAAAACATTAAACATCAATCCAAACCTTGCGCCCAATGAGCTGGAATAGCTGATCACTCTGCTAAAACAACATAAAGGAGATTTCGCTTGGGAGTACACAGACATGAAGGGTATTCCTTCTAATATGTGTACCCATCCCATCACATTTATATTAACGGATACTCCAGGCCAGTGTGCCAACCACAACGAAGGATGAACCCGAACCTAAGGGATGTAGTGAAAGAGGAGATCCAAAAACTTCTAGAAGCAGGGTTTATATACCCAATTTCAGACAGCAAGTGGGTTTCTCCACTTGTGATTGTGCCAAAAAAGAACAGGAAATGGAGAGTCTGCGTGGATTACAGAGAATTGAACAAAGCAACGCAGAAAGACCACTTTCCCCTACCTTTTATTGATCAAGTCCTTGATACCTTGTCTGGGAACAAGTAATTTTCTTTTCTGGATGGCTTTAGTGGCTATAACCAAATCCATATTGCTCCAGAATACCAAGACAAAACCACTTTCACCTGTCCCTGGGGCACTTTTTCATATAGAGTACTTCCTTTCAGATTGTGTAATGCACTAGCCACCTTTCAAAGAGAAGTGATTGGAATCTTTTCAGAGATGGTAAATGACTGCATGGAAATTTTTATGGATGACTTCACTCCATACGATAGTAGTTACGAAGAAGCATTGAAAAATTTAGAAAAGGTCTTGAAATGCTGTGAACAAAGCCAGCTATCTTTAAGCACTGAAAAGTGGCATATGATGATGAGCGAGGGCATAGTTCTAGGGCACTTCATCTCTTATGATGGTATCCAGGTAGACCCATCCAAAATTAAGGTAATTGAAAATATACCAACTCCTAGAACACAAAAAGATGTACGTAGCTTCTTAGGGCATGCTGGCTATTACAGAAGATTCATATAAATTTTTTCCAAACTAGCCTCTCCTTTGTTCACCTTCTTGATGAAGGATGCACAGTTTGTTTGGAATGATGCATGCCAAACAACATTTACTGAACTTAAGAAAAGGCCGTCTACAATACCCATCTTACGAGGGCCCAACTGGGCTCTGCCTTTTCATATCTCTTCAGATGCTTCAGACACTGTAATTGGAGCAGTTTCAGTACAGCAGGAAGGTAATGCCCCATATGCAATTTATTACATTAGTAAGAACTTATCCCCTGCTGAAATAAACTATACTGTCACCAAGAAATAATTCCTTGCCATAGTTTATGCCATCAAAAAATTTAGACACTACATTACTGGATATTCCACTTTTGTGCACACTGATCATTCAGCCATCAAGTATTTAGTGAATAAACCAATCACGAATGTTAGGGTAACTAGATGGCTATTACTGTTACAGGAATTTGACATCACAATTATTGATAGACTAGGGAAGGAAAACGTTGTTGCAAACTTTTTATCTCGACTTACTAACAATGATGACAATTTACCAGTCGAAGATTCCTTCCCTGATGAACATTTGTTTGCAGTATCATCTCATTCCCCATGGTATGCATATATTGCTAACTTTTTGGCTGCAATTAAGCTTCCAACACATCTTTCGAAGAGAGAAAAAAGAAAGATCATACAACAGAGTGCTAGGTATTGCTGGATCGATGGACATCTTTTCTACACAGGGCTTGACTTAGAAATCAGAAGATGTGCAAGAGAAGATGAAATCTTCAGCATCCTGAAAGCTTTCCATGACTAGCCCTATGGGGGACACTCTGCTGACAAAAGGATAGGTCATAAAGTTTTAAGGATGGGTTATTTCTGGCCTACATTGTTCAGGGATGCGAAGAAGTATGTTCAGGCATGTGATAGCTTCCAGAGGATGGGCCAACCCAACAGATTAGATGAAATTCCTCTTCAGCCATAGCTTGTGGTTGAATCGTTTGATAGATGGGCCCTAGATTTCGTAGGGCCTATCAACCCTCCCT
This sequence comes from Larix kaempferi, assembly GCA_027924585.1. Classification (NCBI taxonomy): domain Eukaryota; kingdom Viridiplantae; phylum Streptophyta; class Pinopsida; order Pinales; family Pinaceae; genus Larix; species Larix kaempferi. The sequence goes on from BSBM01000013.1 coordinate 3,436,344, forward strand.
CAAAATAGAAAGTTCATATCTTGGTTTGCACATATTACATGACCAAATGGGTGGAAGCTGTGGCCATGGTCAAAGCTAATGATCAGGATGTAATTGATTTCCTATATGAAGAGATTTTTACTCGGTTTGGAGTACCCAAGGAAATCGTTACAGATGGTGGAATAGAGTTCGTGTCTCACAAGTTAGAATCCTTGTTACAAAAGTTTCACATTCAACACAAAATAACCTCACCATATCATCCACAGGCCAATGGCTAAGTGGAAAGTACAAATAAGGTCATCGAGGCTATCTTAACAAAAATAGTGAAAAGCCACCGTAAATATTGGGCTGACAGACTTCTAGAGGCACTATGGGCCTATTGCACTACATGGCGCAACACCACTGGTTTTTCCCCATATGAATTGGTGTATGGAAAAAATGTTGTTTTCCCGATTGAATTTGAAATTAGAACTTTGAAAACAACTGTAGAAGTAAACCTTGATCTATCAGAAGCTCAGAGGAATCGACTGAATCAGCTCAATGAATTGGATGAGAAGTGCACAGCCGCAATGCATCATACAACTTTAATCCAACAGCAGTGCTCTAAATGGCATGATAGATTTATAAAGAAGAAAGTGTTCCGAGAAGGAGACTAGACTCTGTTATATGATTCACGGTTTAAGAGGGATTTCAAAGGAAAATTGCGCACTTGTTGGTTGGGACCTTATCAGATAGATTGAGTATTTGATAATGGAACAGTTCGGTTGATCACCATTGATGAAAACAAGACACCATTACTTGCAAATGGTCATCGGCTGCGACTGTATCACAAACCGATCTCAAAGAATGCCTTCATTTCACATGTTGCATTTGATGCATATTATCAGTTAACGCCAGGGCATGGATCTTTCTCAACCCCTGTGAATTTTTAAAACTGTAATTTCCACACATAATTTGTACATAAATAATTTGTTTTCCTTCTGTTATTTTATTTATTCTTCCTTTTACGCTTGATTGGGTTTGTTTTGAAGAACTGTGTGCAGGAATTGATTTAAGGAGCAGCAGTCGTGATTGGGCCAGACGATTGTAGGCACCTTATCTTGTTTTCCTGATCGAATAAGCTCCTTGAAGAAGATGGATGATTTGTCAGCTTTCAACAGCCAGCTGAAAATTTGCCTATTACTCCATTTTGCGCAGCTGCAACTCCATACCCTGTTCATTTTTCCTTTTTCCAGCAGTTATGACTCCGCTACTTTTGACCATTCAACCAATTTTCGTAGCTGTGACGCCACTATTTTTCGTCCATTTCACCTTTTTCGTGCAACTGCAACTCCACTATCTTTCATCCATTTCGCCTTTTTCCAGCAGCTATGACTCCACTACTTTTTACCATTCTGCAAATTTTCGTAGCTGCGACTCCGCTATCTTTCACCCATGTCGTATTTTTCCAGCAGCTGTAACTCTGCTACTTTTATTCATTTCACCTTTTTCAGCAGCTGCGACTCCGCTATACGTGGCTCATTTTCCAATTTCCTTGTCACAATTTCATCAGATTCCTCCTACTCATCAGCTGCAACTCTGCTAGATTGTTTGCCTTTTGGAACATTATTTCCGCTAATGATTCGATCAAGCTCTAATCTAAATGATGACTCCACAGTCCCAATCGTAGTCTACCATAAATGACGAAAACTGTCAGCACGGATGTACTTATCATCTTGGTTGGCGGTGACCAACTCGTCTCAGCACATGCGTATTTTACCAGCGATGCGACTGAGAAATATAATGCTACGGAGGAATGACGACTTGAGCATTAATCTTGAAGGTATGGGTTCTAAATATAATCATTATTAGGCATCTATTGATGTCGCAAGCAATAATGGTTATATCTGTCATTTATCCCTATCATCTATCCGCAGCCAATCAACTGAACCAAAACCACGTTTAAAGTTGTTACCCGTACTTATGATGATGACCATCATCTTACCTGACTTGTGCGATAATCTTGCCACGGATTTTATTCCAAACTAACTATGTCACCGTTCAAAAATTGTTCAATTCAAACTTCGACTATCCATCACCCGTGTTTGCATGCAGATAGCTCGATGTCTGAAACTGTAACTGGTGCACTCACTGAAATATCTCGCAGAAGCTCAGCAGTATGGGTATCCCTGTAACATATGAGCCCCTAACAATAGAATATCTGTATAAGAACATAGAAGTCTTTACTATCTTTCAGGAAGCAGGATGGACAGATTACTTTCAACGTCTGAATGGATTTCATGAGGAAACAACCCTCGAATTTGCTCAAAATATTACTTACACCCATTCATATGTTTGAGGTATAAGGATAGATGTTTTAGAGGAAATCTTGACAGAGGTAATGGGATTTCCCAGATCTGGGCAACACTGGTTTAGTCGAAAGCGTCATCATCCAACTGCAACTGAAGATTTTCTGGCAGCAGGAGAAAGTGTTCGACCATGGGGAAGAGGAACAACATTAGAGACCCTTCCAAGTCCTTGGGACCAAATTGCACTCTTCTTGAATAAATACATCACATGTGAGGGGAGGTACAAGTTGTTTACATTTATGAATTTTTCCTCCTATCACATTTACGTCATCGCAGGCTGTTAAATATGCCATACTATCTTTTTAAATCTCTGCAACGCATGGGTTATTATGCTAAAGATGCTCAACACCCCTTATCATTCCTCACAAATCATGGGCTAATTAAACTATTAGTCTTATGGGCCCTTGCACAACACAATTTGACTTGGGAACAATTTCTGGTTTGTCCAGGGGTACCCCATGAAATTTCTTTAAAAATAATTGATGAGGATTGGAATTCCTCAAGCTTAGTTGGGGGGAGGGTTGGAACACCAGAAGTTCGATTGGAGGATGGAGAGAAGATAGATATAGAGGAGGCTGAAACTGGAGCAGCCAAAACTGAAATATCAGAAGAGGAACATTAAGCAAAAGCAGTGGCAGGAAGTGGCATAGAAGTTATGAATGTTGAATCCTCTCCTGAAATAAGAATAACCTTAAATCAAGAGGAGAGAGTCGCCCCTGTTCCTGAAGTGATAATATTTTCCTTGTTTCAAGGGAGAAGGAAGGGGATAATGAGCAAGGGCCAGATGTCGAGCCCTGCGAAGAGGAGAAGAATCAAAATAGTTACTGCAGCAGAAGCAGGTCACTCAATCGGGGTAAATATTGTAATTCCCATTTTAAAACCTCGATCACCTGCTGGCACACAAGAACCTACTGTAGAAGAACCTCAATTAGAGAATCTTATTTTTGAAAATGAGTTGTTAAAAGTGGGGGTGCAAATGGTTCACAAAGAATTAGAAAGATGGAAAGAAACATGTAGGAAGCAGGCAAAGAAATATGCGGATACAATGGTAGAGGACGCAGAGCAGCTGGAGAATTTATCTTATGTTCTGAGGAATGAGGGATGGAAAGAAATGATATGCCCTGAATGCGGAGATATATTCAATCTGGAAGGGCATAAGGTTACAGTGCTGGACTTGGTGATACAAAAATATGAAAAAGGAAAGCAATTAGAAGAACCATTCCTAGTCATTTTTTTTAAGATGTTGAATTAACCTCATCAGGTTAAAGAGAACGAAGAAACAATACGTTGTTACACAAGAACTAACGCCTTTGAAAAAGTTGATTGGAAATGAAATTCAGATAGAAGATGTTGGGAAAGAGATACACAAGAAATATGTTGTCACACAAGAACCAACATTCTTGAAAATATGTGCTGAAATTTCAACTTAGACTGAAACTGCTGGGGATAAGGGAATGTTGTTACACAAGAACCGGCGTTTCCAAAGATTTATTGTCTAAACTGCAAAATAGATAGAGGCTACTATTTCTTCTACCCACTATGAACGAGGATCAGATTCAGATTTGGACCAGTCAGCTATTGCATGAGGACACGCAATTGGATAGTTGGGGGGAGATGTCGGGCCTTGAAATTGTCCCTTTTTTACCATACCTATTACATCATTTTGCCTTGTTACACCTTATTTCCATGAACCATATACATGCCTTTCTTCCATATCAATCAACAATCCTGACAAGGTATATTTCATTATTGCTTTATTTATTTAATGCCTAAGATTGTTATGGTTATGAATTCTAGCTTTTGATTTATGCTAACTTGTGTTGATTTCATTAAGTCAAGATCAAAGCACGGGTGTATCAACTGCAATGCCTTGGGAAAGAATCATATGTGGTGCTAGTTGTTACTCTTCTGATTTAGTTCCTCCCATTTATAGGAACATTGCACCCTTCCATGTGAAGCTGTAACAGGACTTCGCTTAAACAGAGCATCGCTGCAATAGACAAGACGCCTCCCAATTGGTTAATCCGTTGATCCATTGACTGCTAAGGTAAGAATATCATTAATGTCTAACGGCCTCATTCAACACGTCTGTAATAGTTCAGTTGTAACTCTGCAGCATGAAGATCAGAGATCTTCGTTGCTGAGCGGAATTAGTGGATCATGAATTGTATTTTGAATGTATAAATATGGGAAGGATTTCAGAGTCTGGGGGTTGGTTTATTATCATTTTGTACGGGCTGTAAGAGAGAGCTGAGACTGTGGATTACCATCTTTAATATAAAGAGCAAAGTTCTTCATATTTCCATGTCTTAATTTGTGGTAGTACACGTTGTCTCTGTTAGAAGGCTAGGGCCCTCCTTCTCACAGAGATTGCCGAGTTAAGTAGGTAGTTTAATTTCTTTCTTGTTGTGTGGTGTGGAATTGCACTAGGCGTATTACTATTAGCTGCAACAGATAATTTATAATTGCATTATTTCCTGGTACTTTATCATTGCATCCTGATAGCTGTAACTGTGTGGTGTGATAGTCGACTGTGTAGGTTAGCTTATTTGATGCATGGTGTGTGTTAGAATTAGTTGTTACAACCAAGTTCAGATTCAATTCCTTTCAGTCATTTATGCTTTCTAGGATTTCCAATATTGATCAAATTAGAGTTCAATCTTATGTTTAATTCTGGTTGTTGTTGTATCTTTCTTGAATTCATTAGATTAGGTAGATTATGATTGAGTTACAGTAGCTGCTAGATGAATCAGTTTGGTAGAGATTGAATACTGTATTTTGATAATTATAGGTTTTAACTTCTTGCAAAAGTAATCTAGTTCATTCTTATTCTTAGATTAGTAATTGCTAGGTTGATTTCTGTAGGAAGGTAATTGCACTTTGAATTCCTAGATCGATAAGTTAGATTAGTTTTAGTCATGAAATGAGTTTGGCTGAGCATATAGGTAGGATCATTCATCTCCATTTATTTAATCAACTACTTGAAATTTTTATGCATAGATTGTGCTTATTTCCATTGAAATAAAAGACCTCCCTTGATTGACAATTTATATTGAGCATCCTGTGTGTTAGTTGTAATTAATTATCATATAGGGTGACCAACATCCTCCTTGAATATTTTGTAATAAATGGAGCCCATAAAATAGTCACAAATGTCATAGATGAAGGGTACAAAGTTGTCCTCCCATAATGCTGAGCAATAAATGTGGACTGGAGGTCCTTCCCTGGTCTAATTCCATCCCATGGCAGGACAGGGGAAGGTTGAACAAAACACACCCATAATATAAGCAGAAAGGAAAAACATTGGCTTTCTGTAGGCAGGAGTCTTCTTATACTTCTCAATGGCTTCCTTCAACACTACTGATAGAATCTGTGCCCAATTGAAGGATTAACTGGTGGTGAGAACGTGATGTGCCACAGGTTCCCATTCTGCTTTGAAAACTATACAATTGGGTAACCCATACAATCTGCACAACATGGCTTCCAACAAGGAAAATGTCTCTCTAAACTAGGAAATAGGATGCAACTTATCGGCTTTGGGAGAAAATATAGCAGGGGTTTCCATCCAGGATTTAATCATTTCATTGAAACTAAATCGGGTTTCATAAGACTCTAGGAATTGCTTGGTGAGAAGCTGTTGGGGACTTCTAAGTACATAAACCCTAGCACAGAAATCAGGCCGGAAAGAAGCTAAAACATTTTGGTTTATTTTATTGAATGAATGGTCCTAAGGGTTGGCATGTTCGATAATCCATTTTATTGCATCTGTGTAGGGCACCAGGGACGTTCTGGCTGCTATATTGTGGATTTTGGATTTAATGATGTTCAGATAAGCCATCTGGTCATGTTGGATTTCAGAAAAATAGTCATTTTCAAGGATGGCATAAATCCGTGACCAATCCAACATATAGGTTTCATAAATCCTCCCATTGGTTTCGGAGAAGATTCCACTATTTGGGTCTTTTTTTTTCAATTGGTTCATGATAGTTTTGGAGCTAGGGTTCCTCGACATGATTGAAAAATGGGTTTTTTTTTTTTTTTTGATAAAAACGGAAAAATATTTTAATTAAAATTGATTTTCAATTTCCAAATATTAAGCAAATGATTGACATAGAATAGGAGACTTACTTGTAAACTAGTGGAAAAGAACAACAAAGCTAATAGCAGGATAAAATCCCCAGTGAAATTCATTTACAGAAGGTAAAATTGCAGCGTGAAAATGGTAAAAAGATAATTTTACTCTGCGTATTTAATCCCAAAATGTTATTAGTGAATATAAAACAGAACCGTAGATCTCAAGCGAATCAATGGTCAAGATTAGACGAAGAAAAAGGTGGATTGCGGAATTGCGGATGCAGTTTTTGAAAGTTTGTGAATTAAGCCTTCTACAGTCCACATTGCAGGGACTGCGGAAGTGCAAATTGAATGTTGGAAATTTTATCGTTTCCACAATCCACAACCCGAAGTCGGAAATGAGGAGCGGGAAAAATTATGGTAAAAAATTCGATCTTCCCCCAATCCACATTGCGGGATTGCGGGATTGCGGGAACGTTTTTAAGAAATTTAGGTATCCGCAGTCCACAATATATTTACAGGTTTGGAAAAGACGATGAAATTTTATTTTTTTAAGTTTGGTTTCTGCTTTCTGTAATCTGCATTGAGAAATGCGGAAAGGCAGAACTGAAAATTTGATTTTTATTGATCAAACGCTTTCCGACTTTCGCAATCCGCATTGTGGGTTGCGGAAATGCAGAAGCAAGAAATTCAAACTCATAAAAAATAGGATTCCCGCAATCTGCATTATAGATTGCGGGATTGCGGAAACGATGTATTTCCAAGAAAAACAAGGCCTCCCGCAAATCATGAAAATACATAAAAACAAACGTTATTTAAAAGTTTTTATTTTGATCAAAGCATAAAAAGGTGAGAATGAAAAACATCAATCATAAAACCCCCCTTCGTAGGTTTTATATTTCCACAGTTCCCTCATAAATGAAGGGGCGATCGACCCTTCTTCTACCCAGTATTATTTTCATAATAATTCTAGACTACAAGAAGGTTCGATCGATCCTTCACTACAAGAAAAAAGGTCATTGGTGAGGGTCATGCCCATGACGGACCTTTAAGGGTTGTCACCAATGTCGTATATGATGACGGTCCTTAAAACATCGTCATTATAAGTTCCTTTTGAGATGGTCCTTTAAGGTTCATCACCAAATCCCTTTTCAGGGACAGTTTTGGTGAGGGTTGTTAAAGGACCGTTATTGATTCTCTCTTTGGTGACACTTCTGGTGACAATATTTTAGTATCCCTCACTAATACATGTTTATTTTACTTTTGGTGAGTTTAGTAAATGTTTGTCACCAATTATCATTATAATTGGCTTTTGGCGACACTATGTGAGCGTTGCTATATTTTTTGACAAAAGAATATAATGGTTTAAGACAGTGAGTATTGTTATGGATTCTTTGTAATTAATATGTTTCCAAGGTCATACTAGTCACAATACCCACTCATAAGGTCTATAAGCAATCCCTAGTGGTTTTCCATAAGAAACCACTAGCAATTTATAAGTACCATTCCAAAATGGATCCATAAGCAATCTGATCTTTTGGGTATTCGACATCAACAAAATTGATTCATATATCCTGTTAGATTGTACTTCCAAGCTTTGAAAGCCATTGGCATTAATGGAGGGATGTCTACTCATCCATGTTTTACTCCAACTCCTTAATTCACATGGTTTGGATTGCATGACGAATGGTTTGGTTGAAGAATTTGCATTTCAGCATGTTTTAGCAAACAATTACAGGCTTGACTCAAACCTGTAGAATCTCCAGTTTCTATGTTTTTTAAATATTTCAGTAAAATGCCGAAGATGAACAGATTGTTGGTAAAATGGAATGTCTCGTGTATGGGGAAGGGAATCCTGAAAATGAACAGAACCTTGATACTCTCTTGGATTCATCCCTCCCAGTACAAGCAAACTTTCAATTCTATTTGGAATTATTCTTTTCAAGTTGCAGATATAATGATTTCTTCCAACAGAGTTATATCTTTAAAATCCATGGAGGATCTGTATTTGCATGATTGGAAGGGTTGGATCTCGGTTTTATCCCCTTCCTATGTGGTATGCTATTCAAAGTCTTCTCTTAATTCCGGACAAGTATTGTTCCTGTAGGGTTAAATTCAATATATTTTTCCTAATAATGTGTATAAATTCTAGCATATAAGAATGATTTTTATACATCTCAATTAGATTTTCAAGGTCATTTCATGGCTTATTATATATCGTGACATGTGAGACCAAGTATTTTTGTTCAAATAATTTCAATAAATGGAGTGACTGTTAACTCATTGCTTTTTGGACGAATGGGTATATGCTGATTTGATCCCATCAATTGTCGTAATTAGCTCTATCCTTTTGTCCCTACATGTCTGAACAATTATATGTACACCCGATTTGAAAGTTGGATTTCTTTTTTATGCATATGTCAAGCCTGTAAATACCAATTTGGGTTAAAGGATACCGGTTTGATCACCTAACTTCGTTTTAGTAGAGAAAGTTTCAGTTGGCATGGCTAGTGCTACACGTAGGGAGGAGCCATATTCCATTGAACTGTTGGATGAAGATCCCTCTAGTAAGAGGATTTTTCAACAAATTGGATTGTATGCGTTTTTTAGTAAATTCAGAGGGCACAATGAAGATGTTGCGAAGGAATTTGCTCTCAATTTCGATGGAGCTTGTTCTAACATTCGGGGGTTTCTGCTTCCAGTTTCAAAAATGTCCATTGCTCTCACTGCAGGCTTACCACAAACAGGGGAAAGATGGTTTAAAGCTGGTCATTTGAAAAACCCTGACTCTTGGAAACAGTTTGTGAAGGTGGCTAATTCTAGTATTCATTGGAAGAAGGGCGCTGAACGCAACTGTTTCATTGTTGAATGGGGTAATGTCATTTTCTTTTTGCAGAAATATTTGACTTGTGAAGGACGATATAGCCTTGTCTTTCTTTATCATATTCGACTTCTCCTTCACATTAAAGGAGAAGAATTGATAACATTCCATACTTTTTGTGGAAGAGCCTATCTAAAATGGCTTCAGCTGCCCAAAAGCGGCCTGATCAGTGACTTGCTAATAGCTTGTATCATCATGGTTGAATTAAGTTATTGATTGTGGAGGAATTACAGAAGAGCAACCTAACGTGGGAACAATTTTTAGTGGAAAAAGGTTTTCAGGAGTAGGTTAATGATGATCCACAAGATTCTATATCGCCCCCTTCAACAGTTCAGACAGAATTTGATCCAGCACCAACATTTTCTAAACCAATTCAATCCCAACCATCTCCAAAGAGGCATAGAGATGATGAAGAGGTTAATAAAATTTCAGTTACGGTGAGAAGAAGATCTGCAAGGCTAGAAGGCATTTCTGAAGAAGTTATTGAAAAAGTTAGAACATCTGAAGATATGTTTTCGACAATACCCAAACATACAAGAACCCGTTACACACAGAGTCAAAATTTAGAGTCAACACCCCTGCCAGAATTGGAAGCTACTCAGTTTCAAGACCAAGCTCAAAGGGAAGAAGACGAATCTAATCAAGTGGTAAGGCCTGATTCTCCTGGTTTAATTTCAAGTAAGTTAAAGAAGAGGATTAAGAAACTTCAGAAGCAGGTTCGTGAATATCAAGTTTTGGATAGACATGTTAAGAATGAAAATGAAAAGTTAAAACAGAGGAGTAGACAGTTACAGAGAAAGAATGGTGTTCTTAAGAAAAGACTGAAAATTTTGAGAAATAAGGCTCACCGATGGAGTTTGCAAAACAAAAGGTTGAGGAAACAAAATAAATTTCTTAGAGATAAATCAGTACTAAAGGAATCAGCACCACTGGCTGAGGATAATACAAGTTTGGAATTATTGGCTTCAGCAGCTGCAGAAAACATTCTTCCTAGTACCTCTAAAAGTTCTGAAGATAAAGAAAAAGTCACAAATGTTCTCTATGATTTTTTTAATCAAATTCTTGATGATGTATGGAATAATACCCTGGCTTTAGCATCAGCTGAAGTAAATACTGTTAAATGGATTGGAAGAAATGATGAATTATATGACTTGGGCCTTATTTATCAACAACGATATAAATTTGAAGTACAACGTATGCAGGAAACTTGGTTTTCTGCTTACTTGCTTCAAGAAAAAAAGTGGAAGTCCAAGATACAGTCTTTACAGCAGCAATTAATGATTAAAGAAGAAGAAAAGAGACAAATGTTTAAATTTGCTGAGCAAGCCATTTCTTGTAGAACTCCTGCTAGAGTTTATTCAATGTACCTGCATGAACAATGGGTAGGCCTTCAGATGATTAGATTGAATAATAAAAAAAAGTTCATGATGGGAAATGTTGATCAATTTGTGGATATCTATAATGACTCATCTACAAGGGAAAAGGATTTGTTGTGTGAACTTTATCAGTTTAAATTCTTTCTAGAACATGAATTGGAATGGAATCCCAATCCTGTAGTAGGAGATATTCAGTTACGAGCCTTTTCATCTTTTATTCAGAATCAAATTAAGTGGGAAATAGGGATGAAATTCTTTTATAAGTTGGAATTCCAGTCTGAACTTCATGTCAGAGGAGAGCATCCAGATGCTGAAGTGGCCTTTTCTAGTCACAGTCAATTCCTCAAGGATCCTATGAGGGTGAAACAATTTAGAATGAATTAGAGATCAGCGTTACAGAGAAATTGACTGTGACGTTGTAATGGATATCCCAACAACAGGACCCCATGGGATATCCATTTTTCCAGGTTTCCTTTTCAAGAACAAGTTTGTATGTGAATTCTCTACGAAGAAATGGTACTCAATGGCTTGGGTTAAGGTTCTATTTCCTTTTGCTCTGGTGCAACAAAACTGAGTACAGTGTGGTTGGGCAGTGGTATGATTTTGCAGAGAACTCTTCATGGATGGAAGTGGATCATCATTTAGGATTTCGGGAAAGAAATGGAGTAAGTCACTCATCTTACAGCTGGACCGAGCTACATCAGAATTTACTACGGGGGGAATAAGTTGCATAGGGACATGCAACAAACTTCCTTCTAGGGCAGATGCGTGGTGCTTGAATTATTACCCAAAGGGTAGGTTTTCAATTGGATCTCCATCGTGTTGTTAGTTGATAATATACCAGAGGATGTTAAAAACCTGTAATTGTTTTGTCAGGATTTCAGGTTTATTCAATGCACAATAGTGGAAATATCCTTCTTGTTTATCTAGACTCTAAAGTATGATATTTCAAATCTAATGATTCACCCTGCTATGTATTTTTATGTTTATGTGAATTTGAACTTGTTCAAAAGAAGTGTATACATTTTTCCTTGGAAACTTACTAAATCCCATAATCTGATATTTTATAGTGATTTTAGGAAAAACTTCGACCTGTTATTTCATGTAAATGAACCAACTAAACTATACTTGTTTTGTTACAAGTAGTTATAGAAGGGCCATGTTCACATGAAACTATTAGCATTATTTGCGAGGTAATCAGTCCTGCAACCTCTTACAAATCCATTTTTTTCCATAAACCTGAAATAATGTTGAAAATGTTATAGTTGCAGTCACTGCCCTTTTTAATTTCGATATGATTGGCATACAATTAGTATGATTATCCTTTTGATCAATGTGTTGCATCTTCCTCTTGCCTCCTGGGTGATTGTACAATGTATTTAAGGCATAGCCATATTCATTATCATGTGGACTATCCTGTAGCCCTCTCTGGAGGTGTTTTCACATCTAGGAATTTTGTTTGTGTATTTTGACTACGTTTCATGTTAGTCTGGTTCTCTTTGGTGTTTAGGTATGTATCCACACCATGGTTCCATACCCTATTGTATTCCATGGCTTTATCTCTGATATTTTTTGTCCCTATGGGAAATATAACGATTGCACGGACACAATTATATGTTTGTTCAAGATTTCTCTTAAGGCGCACCCAATGTTCGACATTAGAAATAAAATTTTGGTTTTTTTTCCTTTATTTAAATAATTATTTTTTTCGTGTTTTCATTGGATTTGCACTGATGATTGATTCAATAAATATAAGCTCAGGGGACTCTTCTGATAGGTGTCCAAGTAGAAATTAGTGACCATTGAATTCTAATGCACTGATAACCACCACCACCCAGAGATCCGTAACTTTCATTGATCTTATATTTTATGGGTTTTGGGAACCCTCATTTGTTTTCATTTCACATTTTTTCTAAGGCATGATAGGGTTCATCAGTACTGCATCTGTATTGCCATGAATATGGCTTGGTTTAAACATAGGTAATAATAGAAAAAATCAGTAAGTTACATTGTGTTTCGTTGATTTAGTTTATCAAATCATGTTTTAAGCAGAATTTATACATGTTTGTGGATATCATTATTGTTTTTAGTTGTTTTCCCCATGGGATCTGATGATTGTCTTGTTTAGTGTTTTTAGACAGTTTAATAACGTATATCTACAGGCTTGGCCTAAGCCTGTAAGTTGAGTTGTTGTTTATAATTACATATGCACAAATGGAAATCGGACACATGGGTCTTATTTGGAATCGTGTCACCTAGCTCATCCTCCTGTTGGTTGCTTCAAGTTCATTCTGATGTAGATTTTCCTTGAGAAAGCTTGAACTCAAGCAACCTATTGTCAATACTTTTGTATATCCACATGCAGCTAATTCTTCACTGTTTATGGAATTACTAGAACATTCCCAATTAGCTTCAAAGCCTTCAAACCTGCCTTTGAACAGTTCTCAAATGCATTCACAAATTATTGTGCCAAAAAAAATGCTTCAGACAATTCTTCAATTCTGCTCTTAGGTTTGTAGAGTTCCTATAGAGATCATCCTCTTGTTCTCATAACTCTCTAGACTGCTTTCTTTCATCAGCTGTAGGTTATGGTTTATCTAGGACCCTGCCTAGTCTTTCTTAGACCCAGCCAAGAAAATTGGATACAAGACCCTGCTTGTCTTATATGTACATATGCATATCTTATCAAATTTCATCATCTCTGTCATGTGACACTTTATCAACCTGTCACAACCATGTCTTCAGTCTGTCCTCAGTAATATCACCAATCTAACAGTTGAGTCATATTAATAAAGTTTGCTCATCAACTAAATGTGCTCATATCTTCAAGGTCTGCTTATGTCTTCAACTTCTGCTTATCATCATTTCCTCAACCAACCAACTGCTGCTCATCATGTTGTTACTGTCATCATTGTCATGTTAATTATCATATCGAACTGTCACATCATCCATAGTGATGTCCAATATTGTTACTGTTAAGCCAAGGCTTGCATTGCTATATAAGGTTGTCATGTCAAATTAGTCCATATACTTCTCATACTCAATGGTCAAGCTGGTCATGTATCTCACAGTCACTGCTGCTCATACCAAGGTCGATGTGCATGTATATCACTGAGATATCATCATATTAATACACCATTACCAGTATATACATCATTGTATCTATTGTGTAATTCTATGCATCATCATTATCAACATCAGTGTAGGCAACATAAACATCAAGTGTTCATCAAATCATGGCATGGTAGATCATCATCAAGGTCTGTATACATCAAGGTTTGAACATACATATTGCATCATCTCATTGCTATTCAACTATGTGTACATCACTGTTCATACTTCACCTATCTCCATACTGTAGTATGCAGCATCATCATAAGGTAGCATACATCCTGGGCTTTCATCATTCAGATTGTTGAAGGTGTGAACAAGGTCAACAGACTTGTTAGGGCATCATTCTGCTGCTGTAAACAAATTCTGGATAGTCCCAAAAGCTCTTAGAAGTTATATACCCGAAATCAGAAATAATAGACAAGAAAATTAGACTCCTATCATGCTCCTCCGATTTTCCACTTGTCCACCCTTTGCTGCTGCTATATATCAGTCCGAAATTCCTCAGTCACACCAAAAATCAGAGTTAAAAAAAACTGTTTACTGTAGCTTCTATCATCAAGTGGTATACTAGACCAACTTCACAATTAAGAACTTCATCCATCAAATTTTAAGAGCTTCATATCATCTAGCTATGACATGTCATCATCCAAGTGCCATCATGCCACCATATATGTGGGTGCCAAACCTTTACATGCACCATGACCATCTTCAAGGGTTTCATGACCCCATCAACCCACAAATGACCACATAATGGGTCATTTGCCCACTTTGGTGTTCCAAATCCCAATCACACCATGTCATTAATATTTATCACTTCTTTGTCATGTCATGGTTTGTTTGTCCAAGCTGTCATGTCCACGTATGTCATCCAATGCCCATATTCCTTTTGCCATGTCATTCATGCTTATCATGCATGCTTGTCAATGTTATCTAGCTTGCTTATCTTCATGCCATGTACACCTTTGTCATTAATGTTGTCATCAATGACAATCATAGACAACCATATTCATCAGTACCTAAGGTCTTTTAGAGACCTGAAATGCAAGGGGCTTCAAATGCCCGCATTGGATGGTGTACTGTATCCTATTAGTATCAATTAGGCAAGAGCTAGGTACAAGAGACATCCATAGTGCCATTCTCTTAGACCACAATATCATAGTGTTTGGGGGAACAAACGGGTCTAATAATATAAATGATCTGCACACTTTAGACTTGTAGACCAATGAATGGAGGCATGCTTGCATTCGAGGAACTCCACCATCCCCATGAGAGAGGGGGAGGAAATTACTTGATTGATGTTCATATTCTAGACCTGAAGCTAATGAAATGGATTTCCCTTGATGTGAATGGGATCTTATTGCTCCCAGAGATAGCCACACTACAATTGCTATTGAAAACATGCTTGTGGTATAAGGTGGATATTCTGGATACCATTACTTAGGAGAAGTTGATGTTTTGGATCTTGAAACCTTAACTTGGGGATGACCAAATAGATGAAAAGCTACAACAACTAATTGTCTATGGGCCTACCTTTCACTTGGAGTACATTGGCAGGTTCCTTGCAAACAATACCACATGTCCACTTTGTCTCATTATTTCTATTCCCTTGAACATAGAAAATTATCTCATTGCAAGTAACATGGAACTAACTCCTACATTTATGGAACTAACTCCTAACTCCTAAAGTTCTTAAGTAACATGGATGCACAACAGAGTGGACTTCCTTCTATTTAGGTTCCTGGTCTAGGTATTGTACTTATCCTTACGCCTTTGAAAGTAATGGCATACAAGTAGGGAATACCAACATGAGAAGGGAACCCATGATTTAACCTTGCATCCACCTCACTATTACAGTGAACCAACTGGATAAGAAAACTATGTATTAAAGAAATATAGTGAACCATGGATTTATCTCTGATATTTTTATGTCCCTATGGGAAATATAGCGATTGCAGGGACACAATTATATGTCTGTTCAAGATTTCTGGTAAGGCACACCCAATGTTCGACATTAGAAATAAAATTTTGGATTTTTTCCATTGTTTTCATTGGCTTTGCACTGATGATGTATTCAATAAATATAAGCTCAGGGGACTCTTCTGATAGGTGTCCAAGTAGACATCAATGGCCATTGAATTCTAATGCACTGATATCCACCGCCACCCAGATATCCACCACTTTCATTGATCTTAGATTTTATGGGTTTTGGGAACCCTCATTTTGTTTCATTTCACATTTTTTCTAAGGCGTGATAGGGTTCATCACTACATCTGTATTTCCATGAATATGGCTTGGTTTAAACACAGGTAACAATAGAAAAAATCAGTAAGTTACATTGTGTTTCATTGATTTAATTCATCGAATCATGTTTTAAGTAGAATCTATACATGTTTGTGGATATCATGATTGTTTTTAGTTGCTTTCCCATGGGATCCGATGTCTGTCTTGTTTAGTGTTTTTAGACCAACATTTATATGTAAATGGATAAGCCCAAGAGATATTTTGATGCATATAGGATTTCGTATGTGGGATGTGGGTATCTTCATGATAAGTTTTCAATTTTTTTTGCTTGGTTTTGAAGGTGTATTCGTTGGGATAAAAATTACAAATGTGTGAATGCAATTTTGATGTTTTCATATTTGAGTTTTAAATTTATTTATAATTTTTAGATATTATTATGGGTTTAACAAGATGACCATCTAGTTGTGGGGATTATAGGGCTGTTGTGGAGGATTTTTATGGTGATTTTAGGAAAAACTTCGACCTTTTATTTCATGTAAATGCATGAACTGAACTATACTTGTTTTGTTACAACTATCTATAGAAGGGTCATGTTCACTAGGACTATGTGCTGGACATGAAACTATTAGCATTGATTGCAAGGTAATTAGTCCTGCAACCTCTTACAGATCCATTTTTTTCCACAAACTTGAAATAATGCTGAAAAGGTTATAGTTGCAGTCACTGCCCTTTTTAATCTATCTCTGTGAACATAGTTATTTGTATCAGACACGACTTTTGCGAGAGGGAGATATACCAGTACTTGTGGAATTATCAGAATCAGACACTGCTTGGGCTTCTCCAAAAGTGAATTCTCTGTCATCAATCCTCCATGTCACCTTTGCCATGTCTTTATCCTCCAGCTTGCTTGCCATGCTTGTCCATGCTTGTCTATAAGCTTGGCCTAAGCCTGTAAGTTGAGTTGTTGTTTATAATTACATATGCACAAATGGAAATCGGAAACATGGGTCTTATTTGGAATCCTGTCACCTAGCCCATCCTCCTGCTGTTTACTCCAAGTTCACATTCTTCTCAATCTTTGATCAATTCAATGTCATTGCTTTTTGAAGGTATAAAACTGTTAATTGCATCCACTAAATACTTGCATTGATTACTTATATGCTTAAGCTTGATTTCATAATCAGGATCAACCAGAATTGATTGTGGGCACACAAGATAATATCCATCACCTAATTTTTCCCCATTAGGCATGACAAAGTTTGTTTCAATTCTTTTGATGTAACCCTTTGCAACCTTCAATTGACCATTAAAATATGTCAGTAAACATTTTTTTCCATTCAATCCCGCATCTGAAGATGGTAATTGCAGTTGAACCTGCCAATAAACAAATTCCTGTGAGATTCCTCGGAATAAGAATGGAATATTAAACATAGAAATAAAGAGGCTTAGAACTTACCTGTTGTATTGATTTTCCAATTGGGTCACGATTATGTTCTCCCAAAGTCAAAGGATTTTGTTTTGGCAAAGCATGATGAGGACTCAGAGAAGCCTGTTAGTAAATAAATACTTGTAAGATATAGTGAAATAACGATTATAACATTGCAGTAAATATTAAATAGTTTCAAAACTCACCATCGACTTTGGAGTATCAAATGTATTAGATGGTCTAGGAGCCATTGTATTTTTTTCCAATGAACCTTGACTAGGATTATTCTGGAGACTCTCCTAAAAAATAAATACTTGTGAGCGATTTTCAAATAATGGAAAATAAAAATGGAAAAAATAAGAGTTGGTTTAAAAAACTACATGGATTGGGGTGACTGGATTAAGAGGTGACAATTGCAGAGGTTGTCGATTTGATTCAACATCTGACATGGAAATATTACTCTGCCAATATAATAGTTTGCATTAGATATCATGAAATCAGAAGATAAAGGGTTAGGATGCAAAAACAATAATTCATATATTACACACCCTACAACAATACGATCATGTTCATGTTAGCATTATGATTTTGAAATCCCCAACTTTAAAGATGGCCTACATAAAAAATTAAAGTCTACACATGCAATCCTTACATTGTTGGATTTTGGAAAAACTCTGCCACTTTCTTTCCCCACCTCCATGGCAGCTTTCCATTCCATTAATTCTTCAACAACTTTTTTCAATCTTCCGAGTTCCTTATATTTTTCTCTTAATTTCTCTTTAGTATTATGAAATTCCTTCTTGTACGAATGCTCTTTTCCAAATAATACTGTTGGAGTGACTCCGAATCCAACCCCACGTACACGACCCCTCCTCTCAGGCCCCAAAACTATAGCAAGGGCATCTTGCTTTGTAGCATATGCAGGAGACACTGACTCATTTTGTGCCGATTCAATTTGATTCTAGCAATGTCAACATTTCAACAAACTGATATAAGAAACATCATAAACTCTATAAAAAGCATAAATGATACAAGAATAGGTTCGGAACTTACTATTTTCTCCGCAATGAATGATGACATTGGAGTGCCATCCTTCTTTTTATGGCATTTCATCTACACATCAGCCCTAGTTATAGGCTTATTACTTGGACCACGAGATTGATTCTAGTATCAACAAATACAACAATCTAGTTAACTATATTTAAAGTTGTTAATTGTGAACAAATAATAGAATTTGTTGCAACTTACGAGGTCATCTTCAACCCTAAAGTAACCTCTACGGCCAGAAGTGTGGGTCTCTTGTTCTAATGCCCTATTTTCCTTATTTGTTCTTGACCTCTCCTGCAACTCAATAAAAAATAGATGCTAAGATTATAGTTGATTGTATGAGAGGATTCAAAATCAAAGATGATAAAATTCAAATCTGTCTTTCATTTTTACCTTGAATTTAGGGTCAGATCGTAATCTAACAAATTCAATCCAATCAGTTTCATTTACTCCAATAGGAATGTTTGCAATCCTCTCCTCATCTGTTTCGTATTTCAAATAGTATTTATTATACAAATTATATATATAGGTTCTCAAGCGTTGAGATATTGATTTATGACACCATTGCTCTGCTGACGGATCTATTTGGTAGGTACGCTACAATAGATAAAAAATCCATTATTAGATACAAGCGTTATTTGAAACTAAACCTATCACACACAAGCTCAATATGCATCAATATATAAAGTTTAGAATAAGTTGATGCTCACATTGATTGCACTCCACATGTCTTTCTTTTGCACTTCAGACACTTTTTTCCATTCCATGTGCTTGATGCCTAGAATTTCCCTTGCAAGAACACCTAAAAATGAGGAGAATTTCTCTGAATGTGGACCAATAGGCTGGCCCCTCTCATTAAATTGAATTTCAGGCAATGCAATGCCCTCTATAGTGGTTCCAAAGAGACATTTTGTTGGTCCTCTACTCCTTCTTTTCACATTTATTGCAGTACTAGCTTCCGTAGATGCATTTGCATCTTCTAAACCATGCTCTTGTTGTGGTGGATCCTGATCCAAAACATGCTCTTGTTGTGGTGGATCCTCCTCCAAAACATGATCTTGTTGTTGTGGTTCCTGTTGAAAATTTTCTGGAAAAACAAACCAGTACCCCTCTTGAGACAATGACAATATGAAATTGTTAATATGAAATCTTGAAATATTTGTATAGGACAAAAAATGTTTAGAAATGATCATACCCTCTAGTACTGGTTCTTTCACATCTTTCTCAAGAGTATGTGCATTAGAATTGTTGTCGACACTATAGCAAGTAGATTCACTTTGTAATGGGACAGTGGATCCCGATGCTATATTTTGTTGGAATTTGTTTCCCATCTTAGAGCCTATGGTCAAGTATATTATGAATTTTTTTAATAAAATTGTTTATTTATTAAAAAATAAATAATAAGTTACCATCATGTTTAAAATATTTACCTGAAGTTGTGCCACATATAACATTGTCATTTCTTTTGGTAATGCGGCCTGACTTTGTTAAAAGTGATGTATTGCAACGTCTTAATTTAATCTTGTTAGCTCCCTACAAATATGGATTGCAGCTCGTGCTCAAAGAAAGTTAGACAATTTTTAAGGTATAAAAGAGGGGACAATAATTGTTAAAAAAATATTGAAGTTATTGAAATCCCAAACAAAAAAAAATAATGTCTTACTTTGATATGGACATCCGCAGATAAACTGCATAACAAAAAAAATCATTTTTATTAACACATCGTTGAAACAAGCCAACTAACACAATCCTGAAAATTAAATAGTATTTATGAACATTATACAAATATCTTTAACTCATTCATAACAAAATGTCTAACAATGTATACTAAAATATAGAGGGTGCTTTTTGGGAATACTCTGTGGTCAAAAGTTTTACAGGCAAAATATATGAAATCTAATGTTATTAACTGGTTCAGGATGCTACTGCAACTTATGACTCCAAGATACACTCTTTTCTTCTATTTAGATTTTTCGGGTATTCTTTGATGTGTAATCTTCACATGCTTCATCGAATCTTCTATTATTAAACCTTTTAATTCATATTTCTGTCTTTTGCAGATTTTGATTATTTAACCAATTAAAATCTCAATAGACATCTTCCAGTTTTGCGGGCTTCACGCCCTTTCAAATCTTTGTTTTAATGAACTAACTAATTAATTAACTAGTCAATTAATTCATAAATTAACTTCAATCCTAGGCTTCATTTCCTTCAAAACTACATGCTTGGGCTTTCTACGGGCTTCCTTTCTCCCAAAACTTGGGCATGATATTTTTTAATCTTATGGCTTCTTCTTATTAAGATCTCCATTTTTATAAGATCTGCAGTAACGGTGGAGAAAAACTTGTCACAGAAAAACAGAGCAACTGTCTTTCCCACAAGATCAGATACCGGGACTTGGTCACCTCTATTGTTTGATCACAAAGTTACGCTCATCAAAAACCAAGAGTGACTCAAGGGTTTACGATTCTGAGGACATAACTGCCATATTTCCCACAGGGGTGTCTCAAGACATGGGAAAATATTTAAAAAAAAGGCCGGATTGGTCCCAGCAGATGTTGTCTGTGTATGCAGAATGCTGAAACCACAAAACATCTTCTTGTGGACTACTAATTCATGAAGAGTGTTTGGAAATTATGCTGCACAGCTCTAAATACTGAGCAGATGTGAGGTGGGGTTCTGAGAATTTCGATATAAATTTGCTTAACTGGTTTAGAATCTGTAAATCTTACCATTTACTCCCTGTTTAGATTCCAATATTTTTCCTTGAAGAAATTCTGTGATTTTTGCTAACTAGATGTTGGAGAGACTGAATCAGGCGTTTACAAGACCTCTGTAACTTTTGGAAAGAGCGAATCTGCATTTTTTGGTTTGGATTTGTGAGTAAGTGGATTTCCAGCAACGATACATCTGGAAAATTCTGGTAACCCTATTCTAATACTACGAGATTAGGGAACGGAGCAAGTCTGCCCATCTCCTGCATCAACAAGGTTGGAAACGTCCGGTGGCACCACATGTTGGCCTACTTATTTCAAATCCACAGTATGATGATGTAATGTATTTTAATATCTAGTTCATGAATGGACAAAAACAACTGACAAGATAACAAAAAATGTCTTTGCAAAAGGCCAATTACGGTAAATGTCATTTGCAAATATGGATTTTAAAATACTATTAAATTTTGAAATACTCATCATAATTCATCTTGACCAAAAGGGACAATAAGGACAAAATAATGGCCAATAAGGACAAAACAATAGTATGAGCAATATAGTACAAACAATAGTACAAGGCAATGGTACCTCTTTTTGTTTCCACGGGTTAAGATTGCCTGTTGTAAGAGAGTTTGCTTCTCATTTCCTCTAGTCTTCATAGTTTTCTAACTTCAACGCCAAGCAAAAAATGTTTTCAATTAAAATATTGTTGAATACATATGAGCTTCGTTCGTATTTATATTACAAAATGAAAAAAAAATTGGAGGGAAATCTAAATACTAAAAACAATGGAGGGAAATACAAATACATACATTCTTTTCTTGACAATAGATGTTCCTATTTCCATTTACAGATGTTACTCTTTTCTCCAAATTATTATATAAAGTACATAAAATACTTATAAATTAGAAAAAAAAATTAAAAAGTATCACCAAATATTTTATAGTTAGAATTTAAGAATTGATTGGATTTGCCAAGACTTATACATTTTTAAGTATGGATCCTTAAAATTTTAAGAGGTAGTCATGATTATAGAAGATACACAATCCACTAAAAAATGCACAACTAGAAGGAAAGCATATGGATTTGAAAAAACATAAAGTTAACATCTTCACATGTACAAGAGTAAAATCATTATAAGTCAAACAATATAATTTCTCAATCAAACTAATGGTGAGAAAAAAAAGTTTGTAATGGTGAGTGTAATGCATTGGTTTTCTATTAATGTTAACCCTTCTCCTACAAAAACTAATGCAACAATTAAATAAAGTTGAAATGGACCTACTTAAACTTCATTGCCTACAACACATTCTCACACCATAAAAGAGGTGCCAAGACCTAGTATATTATCTAAGCAAAGACATTTAAAAACATATATATGAACCTCAATGGTGAGGTATGCCTTCAAATATGCAAAAGTTCCTCTAAATATGTGGAAATTTTCGGTTAGTAATGCGAAAGGTCTATTGAGTAAATTCTCACCCTGCAACCTTTTAGTGATTTGCTTCCTTGATCAAACATCATGAGTGATGCCTAAGATAAGATCAAACCAAAATGTGTGATCCAAGGTTCTTCTCATGGATTGCAATTATCACTATTCTAAAAATACCCTATCCATTAATATGACTTCACGTTGAGGAATTAACACCTTTACAAATGATGGTGGTGGCAGTACTTAATGATGGTGGACTTAGTTGGTTTCCTTGATGGGTGTTCCATGTGTCATAAGTATAGAGAACTCCTTATGCGGTTGCAAGCCCCTGATCACCTGACATTGGAGTATTGGTCATGATGTGTGACCCCTAACTTAACTCGTTGGTTAAGTCAGTCTTGTGTGGGATCATATACTTATTGAAGGCTTTATACCCCTGGACCTCTATAATATATATGAGAGAGTCATGTTCTCATCATGTTATATCAACTTGGTCTTCCTCTTGTGTGTATGATTGGGGTTCATTATTCTATTGCTCACTATCCTTCTGTAGTAGAGCAATTATACTCGGGTATTCTTTGATGTGTGACGCATGGTCTCCCACCAGGTATGCTTTCGCCTAGGGTTTATGGAAAGCTGAGACATTGTGAAGTCATGCATGACTCTTGATTTTGCAGATACTATCACAGTGAAAGGTTGTAAATGGGTTTTCTCCCCCATGAGGGCTTCCCATGATACATGTTGTGTAGTTGTGCATTTTCTATAAACATGTGATCCTATAATTTGCTTACTGTTTCTATAGCTACCATCATATCTAGGGATGAAGTTGGAACGTAAGCATGTTGTTTTGCATTAATATAGCTTTGAAAGAACCACCTATATTATAATGTTGTTTGTCATTATAGCCGAATACACATTCACAGGAGGGTGTGGGCTACCCATCGCAGTGTTGTCATGAAACTGAGAATGCATATGTGTTTTAATACTAGAAACAAAAGTGAGAGGACTAGTCAGAGAGATGGTATCATTTCCCAACGCCACTGAGCCAGGGGATGGATCCCTCAGCAAATAGTTGGCCCTCACCGTTTTTATCCCTTGATGGTGGTAGCAGTACTTAATGATGGTGGACTGAGTTGGTTTCCTTGATGGGTGTTCCATGTGTCATAGGTATAGAGAAGTCCTTATGTGGTTTCAAGCCCCTGATCACCTAACGTTGGAGTATTGGTCATGATGTGTGACCCCTAACTTAACTCGTTGGTTAAGTCGGTCTTGTGTGGGATCATATACTTATTGGAGGCTTTATACCTCTGGACCTCTATAATATATATGAGAGAGTCATGTTCTCATCATGTTATATCAACTTGGTCTTCCTCTTGTGTGTATGATTGGGGTTCGTTATTGTATTGCTCACTATCCTTATGTAGTAGAGAAATTATACTCGGGTATTCTTTGATGTGTGACGCATGGTCTCCCACCAGGTATGCTTTCTCCTAGGGTTTATGGAAAGCTGAGACATTGTGAAGTCATGCATGACTCTTGATTTTGCAGATACTATCACAGTGAAGGTTGTAACTGGGTTTTCTCCCCCATGAGGGCTTCCCATGATACATGTTGTGTAGTTGTACATTTTCTATAAACATGTGATCCTATAATTTGCTTACTGTTTCTATAGCTACCATCATATCTAGGGATGAAGTTGGAACGTAAGCATGTTGTTTTGCATTAATATAGCTTTGAAAGAACCACCTATATTATAATGTTGTTTGTCATTATAGCCAAATACACATTCACAAGAGGGTGTGGGCCACCCATCGCAGGGTTGTCATGAAACTAAGAATGCATATGTGTTTTAATACTAGAAACAAAAGTGAGAGGACTAGTCAGAGAGACGGTAGCATTTCCCAACGCCACTAAGACAGGGGATGGATCCCTCAACAAATAGTTGGCCCTCACCGTTTTTATCCCTTGATGGTGGTAGCAGTACTTAATGATGGTGGACTGAGTTGGTTTCCTTGATGGGTGTTCCATGTGTCATAGGTATAGAGAAGTCCTTATGTGGTTTCAAGCCCCTGATCACCTAACGTTGGAGTATTGGTCATGATGTGTGACCCCTAACTTAACTCGTTGGTTAAGTCGGTCTTGTGTGGGATCATATACTTATTGGAGGCTTTATACCCCTGGACCTCTATAACATATATGAGAGAGTCATGTTCTCATCATGTTATATCAACTTGGTCTTCCTCTTGTGTGTATGATTGGGGTTCGTTATTCTATAGCTCACTATCCTTCTATAGTAGAGCAATTATACTCGGGTATTCTTTGATGTGTGACGCATGGTCTCCCACCAGGTATGCTTTCGCCTAGTGTTTATGGCAAGCTGAGACATTGTGAAGTCATGCATGACTCTTGATTTTGTGGATTCTATCACAGTGAAAGGTTGTAACTGGGTTTTCTCCCCCATGAGGGCTTCCCATGATACATGTTGTGTAGTTGTGCATTTTCTATAAACATGTGATCCTATAATTTGCTTACTGTTTCTATAGCTACCATCATATCTAGGGATGAAGTTGGAACGTAAGCATGTTGTTTTGCATTCATATAGCTTTGAAAGAACCACCTATATTATAATGTTGTTTATCATTATAGCCGAATACACATTCACAGGAGGGTGTGGACCACCCATCGCAGGGTTGTCATGAAACTGAGAATGCATATGCGTTTTAATACTAGAAACAAAAGTGAGAGGACTAGTAAGAGAGACGGTAGCATTTCCCAATGCCACTGAGCCAAGGGATGGATCTCTCAGCAAATAGTTGGCCCTCATCGTTTTTATCCCTTGATGGTGGTAGCAGTACTTAATGATGGTGGAATGAGTTGGTTTCCTTGTTGGGTGTTCCATGTGTCATAGGTATAGAGAAGTCCTTATGGGGTTGCAAGCCCCTGATCACCTAACGTTGGAGTATTGGTCATGATGTGTGACCCCTAACTTAACTCGTTGGTTAAGTCAGTCTTGTGTGGGATCATATAGTTATTCGAGGCTTTATACCCCTGGACCTCTATAATATATATGAGAGAGTCATGTTCTCATCATGTTATATCAACTTGGTCTTCCTCTTGTGTGTATGATTGGGGTTCATTATTCTATAGCTCATTATCCTTCTGTAGTAGAGCAATTATAATCGGGTATTCTTTGATGTGTGACGCATGGTATCCCACCAGGTATGCTTTCGCCTAGGGTTTATGGCAAGATGAGACATTGTGAAGTCATGCATGACTCTTGATTTTGCGGATTCTATCACAGTGAAAGGTTGTAACTGGGTTTTCTCCCCCATGAGGGCTTCCCATGATACATGTTGTGTAGTTGTACATTTTCTATAAACATGTGATCCTATAATTTGCTTACTGTTTCTATAGCTACCATCATATCTAGGGATGAAGTTGGAACGTAAGCATATTGTTTTGCATTAATATAGCTTTGAAAGAACCACCTATATTATAATGTTGTTTGTTATTATAGCTGAATACACATTCACAGGAGGGTGTGGACCACCCATCGCAAGGTTGTCATGAAATTGAGAATGCATATGCATTTTAATACTAGAAACAAAAGTGAGAGGACTAGTCAGAGAGATGGTAGCATTTCCCAATGCCACTGAGACAGGGGATGGATCCCGCAACAAATAGTTGGCCCTCGCCGTTTTTATCCCTTGATGGTGGTAGCAGTTCTTAATGATGGTGGACTGAGTTGGTTTCCTTGATGGGTGTTCCATGTGTCATAGGTATAGAGAAGTCCTTATGCGGTTGCAAGCCCCTGATCACCTAACGTTGGAGTATTGGTCATGATGTGTGACCTCTAACTTAACTCGTTGGTTAAGTTAGTCTTGTGTGGGATCATATACTTATTGGAGGCTTTATACCCCTAGACCTCTATAATATATATGAGAGAGTCATGTTCTCATCATGTTATATCAACTTGGTCTTCCTCTTGTGTGTATGAATGGGGTTCGTTATTCTATAGCTCACTATCCTTCTGTAGTAGATCAATTATACTCGTGTATTCTTTGATGTGTGACGCATGGTCTCCCACCAGGTATGCCTTCACCTAGTGTTTATGGCAAGCTGAGACATTGTGAAGTCATGCATGACTCTTGATTTTGCGGATAATAATATTTAAATAATAAACTGCAATAATGGTAACACTTTGTCACTTTGTATATCGTAAATTAAATTACATCAAGAAACGATGTCTGCATTTTCTAAGATTCGAAAGGTTCAATTTTATACCATTTGTAAAGATTAAAAAGATTAAATTTTATACCATTTTCAAAGATTCAAAAGATACCATTTTCAAAGACTAAAAAATTCAATTTTTAATTTTGGTGTGGATGAAATTAGGGTGGGAATGATTTGCTCTGGCTTAAACCACGCACATGGAGAGATAGACAAAAAAACACAATGAAATGCTGTTGGGTTGAACCGCGAATGGAGAGATAGACATAGGTGTCGATCGGAAGGAAAGGAAGTGAGAAGAACTACGGAAATCAGGTTCAATGCTATCCATGTAGCTCTTCTTTTTATTTTTGATGTAGGAATCACCTACAATTTCAACAAAAAACGCTTCCCCAAATTCTTGAACTCTTACCTTGAGTATAAATTCAATTTATTTGTTCAGAAATGGCGTTTTCCTTTTAATAATATGATTACAATTGGACCATGCTCTACTGCTGCTCGTACACAAATGGAATCTAAAATGGAGTTCGATTCCCAAACAGATTATACTTGGGTATTCATATTTTTGCACAATGACAATTTGCCTCGATTTTTCCTCCAGGCCAGTGTTCATTTCTCCAGTGTTTGTTTCAACATTTGAGAAACTTAGTTTTTCATGAACAAGTGGAAAAAAAGAACTACTACCCTTCAACACACTTCCAAATATTCAAACCCTAACCCTGAAATATGGAACCTGGCTATCAATTCCGTAACTCGATCTCTATATAAAAATGTTAAACAAATGCTAAAATCTCCAATATTTTACCTTCAGCGACAGTAGATTCTCACCCAACACATTTATTTATTCTGTTAAATTTTGGTTAGGGTTAGGGTTTTATGCAGAATGTACTTTAAACAATCTAATTGAAGTAACTTGATGTTCCAATTTCAATCGCTTCACTTCCTTCCGATTTGCATAACCTGAGATCTCATAACATAAGGACACTCAATTGATAAACAATCACATCGAGTCGGTTTTCAGAAGGGTCTTCCAATTCCAAATACTTCGCAGAAATCGCATATTCGTGTAGTTTCTTACTGTCAGGAAGTCAGCCAATTAACAAAGCCTATGTACTCATTTTTCGCTGCAGGAATTGCATACAAATTACGGAGTAAATGACTTTAT
Source organism: Larix kaempferi (assembly GCA_027924585.1). Classification (NCBI taxonomy): domain Eukaryota; kingdom Viridiplantae; phylum Streptophyta; class Pinopsida; order Pinales; family Pinaceae; genus Larix; species Larix kaempferi. The sequence goes on from BSBM01000013.1 coordinate 3,464,371, forward strand.
GTTTTCAGCAGGACGCCATTCACATTCAACAGAGACAATGAACTTCATAAAAAATACATAGAAAGAGATATTCACAAGTCCATATGCATATAAAATGCTTTCATTAATCAAATTCAATTACTCAGAATTTCGTGACCTGATTACACAATATGGGAGTATTCTACCCTGGTCCCCTCCTCTCTATTTTTCTATCCTCTTTGCCTCTGCCTCACCTCCGCTCTACCTCTGCTGTGGCCTGTAGGCTTACAATCGTATATATGAAGAATCAATTTAATGGTTTAACCCTAACGACCTTTCTATATTTCTGTAACTGCCTCCCTAAATAGGAGTTCGGCTCTATCCTAAAGGATGATGCATCACTGACACCTCATCACACTTGGAAACTTCTAGTTTAACCTTGCTAACTATTGAACATTTACAAGATTTCCTTTAGGCTCAGGGAGGATCTGTCAAGATTCAAAGAATCAACAAATCCTCTAATCTAGGCAGAAAAAGTGATTCATTTATTCTACGACCAATATGCAATAAATCCGCTCCTTGGGTAACATCATAATGAACTCGAAGGAACCAAAAAGAGGATGGGCTATGTGACACGATTCCAAATAAGACCCATGTGTTCGATTTCCATTTCTGCATATGTAAGTATAAACAACAACTCAACTTACAGGCTTAGGTCAAGCCTGTAGATATACATTATTAAACAGTCTTAAGGATGAAAATCAATTTATTTTAACATAATAGTGACAATTACAATTACAAGACTTTACAAAAACTTTAGGAGTTAGTTCCATAAATGTATGAGGTTTTTTATTTATCTACAAGTTATGTTTCCAAGTATATCTTGTATGCTTGCGAGCATTAGAGGTTAGAGAGAGAGGCTTGAAAAATTATGGTTAGGAGGGTTAGCTATACAATGTAAGAATCAAGGCAAGAAAAACAGAGGATAGGTCAGAGTTTGTTTATTAGCTTGCAAATTTCCAAGTAATAAATGGAAAAGGATTATTTGCCATGATGCTGTGTGTTGATTTCATATATGTCTGTGTGATTGATGAACTCTGGTGAATATACAAGCTAACCAGGAAATGAATTAGTTAATTGTGTAACTCTCTATTGGGCTACATTTTAATTTTAAGGTTGAATTAAGATCTAAGGTTGAGTGTTGACTACATTGGAATTACACTCAGTATGAAGAGGAGTGATGTTGAACACTCTACATTGAAGGGCTTCCTGGAATGAATTAGTTTTGAGTCTGGGTAGAATCTTTATGGGTTCTACTTTCTTAGAAGTTAGATGCCATATTGGTTCGAATTTCAATGGTTCTACAAATTGACATCTAAAGAGACAATTACAATAATGAATTAAGCCACAGAGATTATTTCCAGAAGGTCTAAGTCAAATATTTGAAGAGTTTAGGGAGTTTTTTTTTATATCAGAATACCTCTTAATAAGAAATGTGGGTTTATGGAGTTGTTTGACCGCAAGTTGTTAGTGCAAAGTTGTGTGTTTTCAATATATATGAGGTTTAATATCAACTAACTTTTTTAGTTCATTGTAGACATAATTTCAAAGGAGCTTGGAGCATATTATCAAATGGACAAAAGAAACTGGATGAACTTGAAAAATAGGTATAGTTTCTATATTTGGTTATTCATGGTGATATACCAAAAAAATGTATCAGTGCTAACTTGTTCTCAATTAAATTTATGTGACTTAATGAAAATTGGTTATGTGTAGGACACTACAAGAATATAGAGATGGGGTTGAGGAATTCTTAAAGTTTGCCGAGGAACATTCAAGGAATAAGATGTCCATGTAATAAATGTGGCATAGTCAAAGTACAAACATTTGATAAAATACACGAGCACTTGATTTGTGATGGAATAATAGAACAATATAAAATTTGGTATTTTCATGGAGAGAGCATTCACAGTCAAGTATCTTGAAATAAATGAATTGATCTAGTTTCAAACTTACTTGTAGTACAATAAAGATATAAATTATATTTATATGTGCTGTATTACAATAAAGATATAAATTATATTTATATGTGCTTAATTATGTTTTCCTCTCACCTTTAGATTCCATCCGTTATTGATGAGGCTAGGCAATGCTCTGAAAATGAGCCACATGAAGTTATAGAGCATATATCATCTCAACTGGTAAGCTAATTTGCATTGGTAAAGGCCCCTATTTGACCAATATCTATTCATTCTAATTTTCATAAAAACCATAAAATCACTGACATGAATTTTAATTTTCTTATTAATAGGGTTATGGAAATGTACAATGCCATTACGATAATCAGGTTGATGAGCCTGGAACATCATTTCAGAATGGTAATGATCCACTCGAAAAGGATGATGATACAACCATTGTTGGTGATCAAGTGCTTCATATGGTGAACGATGCTTATCCATGTCTTGATCAAAACCTAAACGAAGGTTGTGATAATGTGGGTTTGGCATCAAAAAATGTACTAAATCAAGTTAATGAATATAGGAAGTTAATCGAAGATGCAAAGATGCCATTGTACCCTGGTTGTGTTGATTTCACAAAACTATCAACAACCGTAGAATATTACAATCTCAAAGTGAATAGTGGATGGTCTGATAGAAGTTTTGGCCAAATGTTAAAATTGCATAAAAATACACCTCCTAGAGATAACACACTTCCGGATTCTACATATGCTGCAAAAAAGTTGATAAAATCATTGGGATTAAAGTATGATATGATACATGCATGTCCCAATGCTTGCATTTTATATCGAGGAAGTAACGAAAGTAAAGATGAATGCCCAACATGTGGAAAATCTCGATGGAAGGTGGATGCTAAATCTCAAAAGGTGCGTCAAGGTTTTCTTGCAAAGGTGTTAAGATATTTCCCCATAGCACCGAGGCTAAGGAGAACGTATAGGTATGATTTTCAACACCATAATTGTATTCAAGTTTTCACCTTCTTGTATTATCTTTACCATTTTTCATAGTGTTATTATATGATAATATTATATATAAATGAAAGATTTTCTTTGTTGTTCTAGCTCTGCGGACATGTCACAAAAAATGAGGTGGCATCATGAGAATGCAAGAAATGATGGTCATATGCGCCACCCTGTTGATAGCCCATCCTGGAAAACTATTGATGAAAGATGGCCTGGTTTTTCAGGCGAACCCCGCAATGTATGACTTGCAATGGCAGCAGATGGATTTAATCCATTTGGAGACTTGAGCATTACATACAGTGTTTGTCCTGTAGTGTTGGTTACATACAACCTCCCACCATGGTTGTGCACATTTTTTTTTTTTTGTATTTTAACATTGTTAATACCTGGTCCCAAGCAACCAAGTAATGACATTGATGTGTATTTAGAACCCTTGGTAGATGAACTAAAGGAATTATGGGACCAAGGAGTATGGAAATATGATGCTTACAATAACACATGCTTTAACATGAAGGTGATTCTTATGTGGGTGATTCATGAATTTCCAGCTTATGGGAATATGGCTGGTTGCACAACAAAAGTATATAATGCATGCCCCATATGTGGAAAGAACACAAAATCAGAGTACCTCAATTGTAGCAAGAAATGTGTGTACATGGGACATAGGAGATTTCTTCCTCAAAATCATAAGTTTCGCTCACAGAAGGGACCATTTAATGGGAAGGAGGACCTTTGTTATGCCCCTCCAGTTGTAAGAGTGTCAGATATTTTTAAGGAAACAAGGGGAAACGAAACAGTTTGGGGGAAGAGTGAATCAAAGAAAAGGAAAATAAATAAGGAAAAAGGTGAAAAAACTAATGTTGTGGTGTGGAAGAAACAATCAATCCTATTCAATCTGCCATATTGGGAGGTATGTAGAGACATCAACCATTCCTAATTATTATACATTACATGCTTATATGACGTCATTATGCTTAGATGTCTTCATTGAATTCATTGTTTATGATTTCCTCCATATTAAATAATTTTCCAATATTCTCAATGTGCTGGAATGCAGAAACACCTACAATGTCACAATTTAGATGTAATGCATGTGGAGAAGAATGTGTGTGAAAGCATTTTTGGAACTCTCTTGGATATAAAAGGGAAGTCCAAAGATGGAAAGAAATCACGAGATGACTTGCAAAAAATGGGTTTGAGAAAATCACTATGGCCAGAAGTTAAAGGAAAAAAAATATTCCTTCCACCTACACCGCATACTCTTTCAAAGAAAGAGAAAGAGACCCTATGTCACGTTCTTTTCACATTAAAAGTGCCAGATGTTATAGCTCTAATCCAAAAAATCATATATCTATGGAAGAGCTTAAGTTCCGTGGAATGAAAGCACATGATTGCCATGTTCTAATGCAACAACTTCTCCTAGTAGCTCTACGCCATGTGATACCAATTGTTGTTCGAAAGACGCTTTGTAAGCTCTGTTACTTTTATAGGCAAATTTGTGCAAAATCGGTTTCAATAGAGAGCCTTGACAAGTTGGAAAATGATATCGTGGCGACAATGTGCTCGCTTGAAAAGTACTTCCCTCCTTCATTTTTCGATATAATGATGCATTTGAATGTGCATTTGATACATGAGCTTCGATATTGTGGCCCGGTTTCATATAGATGGATGTACCCCTTTGAGAGGTACATGGAACTTTACTTGTGATCAAGAACCACAAGAAGAATAATTTATTCAAAGCTTTTGACATTACTTAAGAAATATGCTCTTTTTGTAGGTGTATGAAAGTAAACAAGAGTTATGTTAAGAACAAAAATAGGGCTGAAGGATGCATCGCTGAAAGCTACAATGTGGAGGAATCAATAAAGTTTTGTGGAGGATACTTGAAAGGTATGGAAGCTATTGGAACCACACATGGTCGAAATGAAGTGTGGGATGATGAAGTTGAAGAAGTAATTCTTGATGGAAAGCCATTATTTGCTTCAATTCCATCAGAAATGGATAACATTAGTTGGGAACAAGCCCATAGGTGGGTTCTATTTCACACAAATGAAGTTGATCCATGGATAGAGTAAGTAACATGTTTGACCTTCAAAATTTTGTTTGTTTGTGGTTTAACAAAACATAGATCCATGGATGGAATAATGTATTCGACATTTGAAATTATTTTTATTCATATTTTATCAAAACACATTAACAACCAATTTTACTGTCCATAATTGTCAAATTAGGATGCACAAAATGGAGATTCTCAACTCATTTACCCAAACCAAAAAAGATGAAGCTCTATTGCAGAGACTCCACACCCAAAAGTTTTCTAGTTGGCTTAAAAAACAGGTCATTTTATACTATTTATATTATAAGTACTTACAAATCATTACATGTTGAATATTGTCATGTACAAATTTAAATATTTTGTCATAGGTTGGATGTATGTGTTCTAACTACATTAAAAAAACTAAAAATATGTAGGTGGAAGGAGACGGAAATGTGTCTAATACACTTAAATGGCTAGCGCGGGGCCCAAGGAAATTTGTGAATAAGTACAAGGGATACCTAACCAATGGTTATAGATTCCATACAAAAAGAATGGATAATGAGAGAACCACACAAGATAGTGGTGTGTGTTTGGAAGCCGAAACAATGATGAGGTCAAGTTTCAAAGATCCAAACCCTGTACTTCAGAAAACAACATTTTATGGAGTAATAGAAGAAATAATTACATTGGACTATTTTTGTATGGAGTACACGTTGTTCAAATGTAATTGGGTCGATGTAAACAATAAGAGAGGGATTAAAACTGATGATTTGGGTTTTACAATGGTGAATATGAAGAAATGCTTAAGTCAGAATCATTGGCAAGATGATCCATTTATTCAGGCATCGCAAGCTAAACAGGTATTCTGTGTACAAGATCCAATTGAGACTGACTGGTATGTAGTGTTAACATGTTCTCCAAAAGGATTGAGAAATAGTACATCATATGAACCCGAGTATGCAGATTTGTCAGGGGTTACAGACTTTCAAGAAGCAAAATGTGTAAATGAAGAAGATATAGTCAATGTCGATGTTGACATGAACGTGGATTATGTCCGTTCAGATTGTGAAGGAATATGGTTGAATATTAAACAATAAAACATATCGATTATGCTATATTCACCTTTACATGGTTTATACATTTGCAAACTTTGCATATTGGGTCACTAATGGTTTGGATTTACATTGAATGAATGATGTTCTTGATAAATGCTAGTTTTGATCTTTTGTCTTGGACTGAATTAAGATGTTGTTGGACTATCCAGTGGATTATTTACAGCTCGTCCTTTATGTTTGATTATGCTCTTGGAAAGTAAGTGGACTGCTATGTGGTTGTAATTGCTTCATATTGACTTTCTAGATGTGTTAACTTAGGTATGGAATTATATCATTTTATAGTGGTGTATTGTTGGTTGTGTTTTGCACTTGTTTTTTTTTATTTTTAAATCATTAACTTGGAGTTATTCCACAATAGATTTCTTTAAGGAAAAAATTAGTGTGTTCTGTGTTGGTTTTTCATGCTTGGAATTGTATAAACAATCTTTAAACATATGGGGCACAATATGCTAGCTGACCTGTTCTCTTGATGATGGTAAGTAACAACAATCCTTTGTGGATTTATACTGATCTTGTATGGTGATTATATATTTATAGTACTTACCTATTTCATTTTTCAGGAAATTCCTTCCAGGGAAAATAGTCACATTTTCAATGTTGGCAATCCTAATAATGAGGTCACCGTCAAGCAGCTGGCAGAAATAATGATAGAGGTATGGTTCATGCTTTTCGCTGGAGTTCAAAAAAGTTGTTTGAATAGCTTTTTGAATAATATCTTGTGCTTTTGTTGTTGTCAATAGTGTTGATTTATAGTGCTTGTTTAGTTTCCATTGACCTTCATTAACATTTCATCGCAACGGAAGCATAAACTATGCTTCCTTTGTTCTGTGACCAGTTTGCAATAAATCCGCTCCTTAGTTAACATTAGAACGAACTTGGAGGAACAAACAGGAGGATGAGCTGGGTGACATGATTCCAAAGAAGGCCCATATGTCTGATTTCCATTTTTGCATCTGTAAGTGTAAAAAACAACTCAACTGAGATAACTTCCTGACCTCTTTGTTACTTGATGACTTGATTTATGATTAGAGAAAGTAATGTCATCCCCAGATTTTAATTTCATAGACTTTATGAGACATCCTGAATTAGAACTGTCAATCTTGAGTTTACCAAGCCTCGCTTTAGCCTCAGCTATAAACTGTTGTTTCAATGGTGGACTACCACTCAGATATTCTGAGGCACGACGCTCAGTCCATGCATTTTTTCTTTCTTCTAATTGATCTCTAGTTTCATACGCATAAGGAAGTAACTCCAGATCTTCACCCCCCTCAGACTGTACCTTGTCAATCCAACTTGTAAGCTCAAGTGCTTCCTTGCTTGCAGATAAATTTGGATCATATGTCAGAGTAAACCTTGAAAAGGCATTACAATAACCATCTATACTGTGAGGAAAAGCACCCAAAGAATGTTGATTCTTCTCAAAAGGAATGACAAATTTTTTTGCCCGAGTTAGAAGTATGAAGTCAATGTGTTCCCAAACATCATACTGCTTTACATTGTGAATGCAAACATTATGAAGATCCTTACACGAGATCATAACAGAGCAGAGGGGACACTTCTTCCAGTTGTCACCTTTGTGATAAACTTCTCCCATCATCAAATACCTCAGAATACAAGGAAAACAAAAGATGTGACCACAAGTGAGAGAGGAACATGTAATGGAGATTATGAGAAGGTAAGATGCAGCACCCAGCGTGAGAATGAAACTGAATGTCAGCAGACTGAGGTTCTGTCTAGTTTAAATGATATAAACAGTGGTCAACCATCCAACCAGGGGGACCATCAAATGAGAATGGGATCTGCAGGGAAAGACAATGTCCCTGTGAGTGTTTCTTATGATGTAATAATAAATGATCCTTCTGCTCAAGGGGATCCATGCAGTCAAGCAGATGGTTATTCTAAAAAAATGTTTTAGGGATTTGTGCGGCTGAATACAGTCCAGAAATTGATGGGATGAATCTAGGTGAAGGGCCTGCTTACACAAGCTCAGTGGCAGAGGGTGATGGTGTTCGGGTACACAGGGTACTACCAAAGGACCGAACACCAAGAGCAACCACTTCACTCAAATAGATCACAGATCCACATCGATGTTTTGACGTGGTTTAAACCTTCTTGAGGGAAACACTCCATGGCCCTAGCCAAATAGCTTCTACGGGACAATTTATTATGCAAAGAAAGAAAGTTACAAATGAGCTACTCATAATCGATCAACTAAACAATGACCCTCCATGCTCTTTAAATAGAGATCATGGACCAATCGGGTGTTAAGCCACGGATCAAGGTTAGGTTTGATCTAAGAGAAGTTGAGTCGTCGGATCACTCTATGTCGGAAACATATCGTGACCATCGGATTAAGTATTTACAAATGCATACTAATGCATACTAAAGAAACACACTATCCCTAATGGATATATTACACAAGTTGATCTTAACTAACTCTTAAGTGTCTAAATATCCTAACATCCCCCCTTAAGAACAACTTGGGATAGGATTGAAGGATTTACAAAAGTGACACTATTAGGAGAAGGAAGGAGGCATTAGAGCCTATCCCCCCTTAATGACAAGTTCCTGAATTCCTAACATAGATCGAATTTTAGAAAACTTTGCTTCTGGAAGAGACTTGGTGAAGATGTCTACAACTTGATCATCTATAGGGAAAAAGAGCACTTCAAGAACACGATCATGAACAAGATTTCTGATGAAGTGCATATGTATCTCAATGTGTTTGCTGCGTTGATGTAGAACTAGATCTTTGGCAAGCTTGATGGCACTTTGATTGTCGCACCAAAGTGGAGTAGGCTGCTGCTGCTCGAATCCAAACTCTGAAAGGATCGGTCGAAGCCATAAAGCTTCCTGACTGGCATTAACTGCTGCTCGATATTCTGCCTCTGCTGAAGAAAGAGCAAGAGCTTGTTGTTTCTTACAAGCCCAAGTAATAGGTCCATATCCCAGACTGAAAACATAACCTGCAGTAGACTTTCGATCATCAGGATCGCTGTCCCAATCTGAATCAGTGAAACCAACCAACAAAGGTTTCCCCCCTGTACTGTAATGAATCCCAAACTGAACTATACCTCGAATATATCGAAGTATTCTTTTAGTTGCTTTCTAGTGACTTTCATGAGGTGTATGCATATAACGGGCAACTCGACCAACGGCAAAGGAAAGGTCAGGACGGGAATGAGTCAAGTATAAGAGACTACCAACAAGCTGACGATACAAGGTGGCATCTACTTCAGGTGAAGTACAAGTGGCAAAAAGTTTGACTCCAGACTGGAAGGGAGAAGGGGCTGGTGTACAATCTTCCATGTGAAAGCATCGAAGAAGGTCACAAGCATACTTAGACTGAGAAAGAAAGATTCCTTCTTTGGTTTGTAGGACTTGGAGACCAAGAAAATAATGCAAATGTCCTAAGTCTGACATTTCAAAATTTTGTTTAAGACTGGATTTCACATGGGTTATAAGTTTAGGGTCACTACCAGTAAGAATAAGGTGATCAACATATAGAACAAGTATGATGAGATGGTTTCCTACTTTCTTGGTATAGACATTGGGGTCAGAATGGAATCTAGAAAAACCAGTGTCAAGGAGAAAGTTATCCATTTTGGCATACCAAGCTCTAGGAGCTTGCTTAAGGCCATATAAGGAATTCTTAAGGTGACAGACAAGGCTAGAGTTATTCTGAACATAGCCAGGAGGTTGTTCCATGTAAATTTCCTCCTGTAAATCACCATGTAAGAAGGCAGACTTGACATCCATTTGATGGACTTCCCAGTTGTGTAAGGCTGCAAGGGAAAGAACAAGGCAGATGGAGTTCATTTTTGCGACAGGAGCAAAGGTTTCATTGTAGTCAATCCCTTCAACTTGGGAAAAACCTTTGGCAACTAACCTTGCCTTAAGTCTTTCAACACTTCCATCTGATGCATACTTAGTTCTGTAGACCCATTTACATCTGACAAGTTTTCTTCCTTTTGGAAGAGGTACAAGATCCCAAGTATCGTTCGCCATTAAGGAACGATATTCTTCATCCATGGCTGCATCCCAATCTGGATTCCTTGAAGCTTATGCAAAAGTTTCTGGATCATGATTCTCATAAACTTGAGCCAAAAGAGAAGAGGCTCGCTGAAACTGAGAACGTGTTCGACGTTGATCTCTAGGATCACCGACAAGATCACCAACTGCTTTACATGTTGAACGGACCCATCGAGGAAGCACTTGCGCTGGTGCAACTGGAGGAACATGAGTAGACGGAGGTGGATTTTCATCCTCACTGTCATCATTAGAAACTGGAGTTGGAAACCTGTCAAGGAAGTTGGAAGAAGAAGAAGAAGGCACAAACACCGAATCAGGCTCGCAGGCCAAAGATGGCACAATCATCGAGTTAGGCTCGTAGGCCAAGATATTTTCATCAAATTTAACATCTCTTCTAATGATTATATCATGAGAATGTGGTTGAAGAAGTCTATAACCTTTTACATCTTCAGAATATCCAACAAATATGCACTTTTCACTTTTAGGCTACAATGCTTTCCGTTTTTCATCCGGAATGTGAGCCCATGCTTCACTACCAAACACACAGAAGTGACTTACATCAGGTTTAGTTTTACTCCATGCTTATTCCAGTGTTATACCTTGTAATGCTTTAGTGGGGGTGCGATTAACTATGTAATTTGCACAATTAATGGCTTTAGCCCAAAATTGAAGAATTAGTCCCTTAGATTGGATCATACAATTAGCCATTTCTTTTAAAGTGCGATTCTTCCGCTCAGCTACACCATTTTGTTGTGGTGTATATGGAACAGCGTGCTGTTGTTGGATGCCTTGTTCAGTGCAGAAAGTAGTGAACTGTTTGTTAACATATTCTCCTCCATTGTCAGATCTTAACTTAATAATTTGATGACCAGATTGTTTTTCAACAAGGGCCTTGTAGGCCAAGAACATGTTAAATACTTCGCTCTTAAGTTTTAGGAAATAAACCCAAGTGCGTTTGGTGTAATCATCAATGAAAGTTAAGAAATATTTGAAACCAGAAAAGGAAGCAGATGGAAGAGGACCACACAAGTCACTATGCACAAGCTCCAAGGGAACCGAGGCGTGCCAAGAGGTACGTTTGTCAAAACTGTCCCGATGATGTTTTCTGAGTACACAACCGGAGCAAACACCATCTCTGCAAGATACCATCGGAAGACCTGTCACCATATTTTTTTTACATAGTTGTTGCAATGAGCAATAATTTAAGTGACCAAATCGCTCATGCCAAAGTTTGCTCAAGTTATCACTATGAGCAACAAAACCTGAAGGGAAAGGTGATGACCCAAAGTTGTTAAACTTGTACAACCTGGTAATATCATCAACAATTCCGGTAGCTAGGACCTGTTGAGGATCTTTAAAATCCTTGATTACAACTGGGTGAGGTGTAAAGGTCACAGTTTTACCTTCACCAGAATGAGTGATCTGATAGACTGATAACAAATTGCAGGATTTTCTTGGAACACATAGTACATCACTAAAATGACCATTATCTACTGGAACTGTTCTAGCTCCTACACCACTTAGAGATCTATCATCACCAACAAATATTTGTTTGGTGTTACATTCATGCATAGTAGAAAAGATGGCTTGATCCTTAGCCATATGATAAGATGCTCCTGAATCAATGAGCCATTCATTTGAAGTAGAAGAAGAAGATGCATTATAAGAATAACCAAAAGCACAAAGTGCATGTCCATGAGAGGCAGATTCTGAAGGCGAATCTAGGCTGATGTGGTGCTTCTTCATTGCTACTTCCAAGGCTGCCATCTTCTTGAAACACTTAGATTCATGATGATTATCTTTCCCGCAATAGTTGCAATGACGCTCAGTCTTCTTGCCTTTTGGCTTGGATCCTTTGTCATTTTTGAAAGAAGGAGCTGACTGAGAGGGTTTTGGACCCTTGTTTGACTTATTATTGCGAAAATTTTGTTTCTTGGGAGGCTTATACTTTTCTTTCTGTTGGGACAATAAGGCTTTCCCAGATGTATCTGCATTGTTGATTATTCCAAGATGAATGAGTTTATCTTGTTCCCTAATCAAGGAATCACAAAAGGATTCAAGACTAGGTTCTTGATAGCTAGCTGCATTCAAGGATTCTTTCATGGAGTAAAATGTAGATACAAAAATAGAATATGCAGGTCCGATTTTGGAAAGAATATGATAAATGCATTGTTTGTCTTCCCTCTCAATCTTACATTCTGCACATAAGAGCTTAAGATTTTTGTACTTAGATAAATAATCTTGAATGCATGAAAAGTCACTAGGATTTAAAGAAATCAACTCATTTTCGAGTTGGTGACATCGAATTTCATTGTGTTTACCAAACACAGATTCCAACTTGTCCCAAGCAGCATTAGGTTCATCAATTCCAGATATGTGGAATCGCAAATCAGTAGAGATTGACATCCCAATCAATCCACGAGCTTCATCACATCTATTTGCCCATTTTATTTTCTTATCATTATCAGTGGGTTCTTTTTCTTTCCCTGTGGTAATTCTGAAAAGTCCCCTACTTCGTAGAACATCCTCCATACGAGATTTCCATGAGAAATAGTTGGAACTGTTAAGTAGAATATCACAATGGGCGGCCATATTTGTAAATTAATGGCTATAAAAGCAGAAACCAATAGTCTGGATGTGAGGAGCTCGAAAAAATAGGCGGTTTAAAAAAAAATGGCACTGAAAACTGACTCTGTATGATGAAGTTATGCTTGAACAAAGAAACTGTTGAAGATGTCCCCAATAGTGACGTGGCAGATAGAGAATGTCCAGCAAAAAAAAGAACCCCCCTCTTCCCAAGATGAAATTTTGACAATATACCATGTTCGGGTACACAGGGTACTACCAAAGGACCGAACACCAAGAGCAACCACTTCACTCAAATAGATCACAGATCAACACATCGATGTTTTGACGTGGTTTAAACCTTCTTGAGGGAAACACTCCACGGCCCCGGCCAAATAGCTTCTACGGGACAATTTATTATGCAAAGAAAGAAAGTTACAAATGAGCTTCTCATAATCGATCAACTAAACAATGACCCTCCATGCTCTTTAAATAGAGATCATGGACCAATCAGGTGTTAAGCCACGGATCAAGGTTAGGTTTGATCTAAGAGAAGTTGAGCCGTCGGATCACTCTATGTCGGAAACATATCGTGACCGTCGGATTAAGTATTTACAAATGCATACTAATGCATACTAAAGAAACAAAGTATCCCTAACGGATATATTACGCAAGTTGATATTAACTAACTCCTAAGTGTCTAAATATCCTAACAGATGGGAGTTCTACAAATTTGGGAGAATGTGATTTCAACCCCCCAAATTTAGGTCAACTAGGAAAGGACATAATAGACTGGAGAAAAGAAAATCAAAGAAAAAAGAACCTGAAGTGAATGGCATAATACAGGAAGCAACTAAACAATATCTCATAAGCAAGGCACCAGTTGTTCCTTTTCATATATAAAGAGAGTATTTTTGACCAAATTCCAAAACACCCACCCTGAATTCTTTTTGTTTGATAATATTGTCTAGCCCATTAAATTGTAGGGATTGCAAATTTGGATAATGATAGAAAGAGTCTAGATGCTTTTGCTTGCATGAATCAATTATCATATACTTGTATGCCATCTAAACTTTTGTGCAAGCAGAGATTGAATAGTATGCCAGACAACCCAAAACACCTTTTGTGATTCTTCAAATCTAGAACAAGTTAACAAAAAAGGGGACATAATATAATCCCTATGCTTATAGCTGCGGTGTTGTGGGAGACTAATTATGAGGACACCTTCCTCTCATCAATCTAAGCTTGAGATTGGAAGACAATCCTATCACGAGCCACAATTTCCTCTTCAATCTCTTATTTTCATGATGAGACCTCCCACTCATCTCACAACCGCTATCCACTATCCTTTGATGTACATGTTTAGTAGCCAAAGCTTTGAAAAACACCTTGGATAGTCTATCTCTAGATTTTAACCGATGCAGTTGGGCTCAAAGTTGAGTTCCATGTGGTTTGTTGAATCCTGAAATTCCTTTGAGCAACGCTTACTACTCCTGGAGCAGGCTGATGAAGATCAGCGCACAGCCCTTCAAAACATGGAAGCAGCCAAGAACCGATCCAAATTGAATTATGATAAACATGTCCACCCAAGAACTTTTTCTGAAGGGGACATTGTCCTCGCCTACGATCAGGCTCATGACAAAACTGGGAAAAGAAAATTTGTGTCCATGTGGCAAGGCCCATATATTATACACACTTTCCTCGGACAGGGGGCATACATTCTGACCGATTCAAAAGGCAACCCCCTCCGCAACCCACGCAACAGGTTGTACCTCAAACGATTTTACCCATAGTAAACCGGATGGACACCACCGTCCATTGTAGAACTTCATGATAGTTCTTTCTTTTTCCTTTTTTCATCGATCCATTTTTTGACTATTTTTTGGACACCCTCGTCGCCTCGGTTTGCGTGCCACATCGGTCGTCGTCCATTTTTGACAAGTCTTATATCGCCAGATTCCGTTTTTCGTGCCCATGATGATGCTTGAGATCATTTCTCGCTCTCACGCCCAGATTTGTAGGGAATTTTTTTCCATGCCCCCTCGTCGCCTCGGTTTGCGTGCCACATCGGTCGTCGTCCATTTTTTACATGCCTTATATTGTCGGATTCAGTTTTCCACGCTCATGATGATGCTTGAGATAATTTCTTGCTCTCACCTCCAGATTTTTCAGGAATTTTTTAAAAATGCCACCCATCACCTCGGTTTGCGTGCCACATTGGCCGTCGCCCCTTTTGGACAATCTTTATGTCACCGGATCCAGTATTCTGCACACATGATGATGCTTGAGACCTTTTCTCGCTCCCATCAATCCCTTGTTGTTCGGTATAATGTTACCCCTTTTCGGGCCGAGCAATCCTTTTTACGAAAAAGGCACTTAGGGAGTTTCTGTTAAGCTCTTTTTTGACTCCTAAAAACAATGAAAAGATCGCCGAGCAACCTTGCTTCCTTTCATGCTCGCTAAACGTATCTAAAAGGGCATCTACCTGGTATAAGTTTACCCCTTTTCCGGACCTTGTAGACTAATTACGAAAAAGGTATACTCTAGTCACATCGGCTAGAAGAGTTCTCCATTTTGCATCATTTTATGCTTTTTCGGGCCTTGGAGACTAACTTACGAAAAAGAACACCAATGGAGTCCACTTACCGCTTTCAGACTCTCTAAACATGAAAGCAACCACGAGCAATCACCATCCTAGGCTCGTAAAACCAACAGGACAGTAATCATAACCACTGTAGAGTCTTCTTATCGTTTTCAGACTCCTTAAAAATGAAAGCACCAATGCGCACGAACAGTCCTGGGCTCACAAAATCCACAGGACAGTACCATTTCAGAGCACACTTTTATCCCTTCTTGGAGCTCATTAAGACTACGAAGAAGGACCCAATGGTGCTTCTCGGTGCCACAACAGATCACGTCTACTCATATAGCAGCTTCCCCATTTTGGTCGCCTTTGTTCAGAGTATTCTGCAGTATGTCACCCTGAGAACCCCTCGACAGCACCCATCAGCTTGACCCCCCCCAAGTCAATACATACCCTTCAGTCCTTAAAAGCAATGATACCCACACCTACAAGTCAGTTCCCTATGCTGCCAGGTCAACCATGTCATCATGCTCTGAACAAAGGAAGTTTGAGTCTACCCACTATATGACCCCAGTTACTTCCCATCCCCACAAGTATGTCAGTCCTACCATCAGTACTACCATACTTCAGTTTTACACCTCGCGCTCCTATCAAGGAAACATTCATTGCCTTGTTAGTTGTTGGTTTCCCTCTGTCGACGACAACCAAATTTATTCCAGAGGATAGACCTAGAGGTCCCTGTGTCTTGGACTCATCACCATTTATGATGAGTGCCTACGAATCATTTCGAGAAGAGTCCTCAGTGCTTCTCCAAATGGTTGTTTCTCGCATGCTCGACTTCAACACCTTGATCGCATCGTTGAGACTCGCACAGGGCATCAGTCCGTTCAGTTATTAGTCGAAGACCCCGGATACCACCTGACTCTTCCACATTTGAGAGTCTACCTATGGAAACAACCAGTTACATTTTGCTATAGATATCCGGGTCGCGCATGGCGAAAGTATTCAGATGTACCCCAGTTTTTATACTCCCTCGAGTATACAGTTACATATACTCCCCAGAGATGGCTCATAGTCATTGAGTCCCTATAGATGTTGGACACCTTCAGTTTCAGCAATTCATCAGTTATTCCAGTGTACCAGTTATTGAGATCAGTCATGATATGATCATGAGTACATCCCAAAATGATGTCCCCTTTGGACCATTATGATGTACTAGCAGGTTTTTTATGTATTTTCTCAGGTCCCCCTTCTTGGGACTAATTGTTTATATATGTCTTGATACGAGCATGGGTATGCCCGCCTCGTCCATTATCAGGATTATTCCTCATTCATATTGAGGCCATGTAATATTGTTTATTTTTTGCAGCTACCAAGGGATGCGGATCCAATCTCCAATCGGTCTCTTCTCCTCCCCAAAACCCTAGAAAAAAGACAAAAGAACTATGATGTCTATCGGCCATACGATGAGCTCCTGCCCTCACACATCAGGGGGCAATCTGTTAACACCTAAAAAGTGCTCACTAGCTCATTTCCTTATTCACATGACCCATTTGTCCACTTTTCCACCATCTGAGCCTCTAAAGCCAACAAAAGGTCACCAAAAGACCTTAATACACCCCTTTTCCCACTCAAAAAGATTATTTTTCCTAAAAAAGCATAAAAAACCCTCAAAAAAGGGTCCAAAATTCCCAAAAATATTAAAAAGGGAATAAAAATATTAATTTTATTCAAAAAAGGAAAAAGGAGGGAAAAGTACCTAAACCATGTTGGTCAATACCATTGGTTTCCACAAAACCATAATGGTATTCCCCACCACCAAAACCTATAAAAAGGTGGTAGGGGCTCCTCATTTCACATCCATCCATCTTCCTATCCTCATGCTGCCAAAATCTCCCTTGAGCTTTTGGCCATTGTAGCAACCTTGGAGAAAGGACCCTTTGGAGTTTGGAGCTGCTCACCCTTGGAGCTTCTCAACTATCTTCATCAATTGGAGGTATTATTATTGCAAGCACTTGCTTGCCCCCACTTTATACAAAAATTATTTTTTTTATATTTCTTGTTCTTGTTTTTTAATTCAAAAATGCACATGCTAGTTTAGTTTAGATTTAGATTTAGTTTATTGTTTTTGCTTAATATTGAAACTGCTGCTACTAGTTAGCAGGTGCCCATAGCACTAAGCTTGGTTGCAAAACCAAGCCAACACATATTATATTGTGGCAAATTGGATTTGAATTATATCGTGCAAGTTTCAGAACCACACTTAAAAAAATTATGAGGTCAAGTATTCTTTTAAATAAGACTTTTGAGAATGATATCCAATGTTAATGTTATTGTTGCATAGAGAAGGACTTTTGAGTACCATAAATATTTGATGATCCAATATGAAGCAAAAGAGAGAAATAATGAGAAATAATGACTTTTGAGGACCATAATGTTATTTGTTGCACAATGCTTATATATTTATAGTACTTACCTATTTCATTTTTCAGGAAATTCCTTCCAGGGAAAACAGTCACATTTTCAATGTTGGCATTCCTAATAATGAGATCACTGTCAAGCAGCTGGCAGAAATAATGACTGGGGTATGGTTCATGTTTTTCGTTGGAGTTCAAAAAAGTTGTTGAATAGCTTTTTGAATAGTTTTTTGTGCTTATGTTGTTGTCAATGGTGTTGATTTATAGTGCTTGTTTAGTTTCCGTTAACCTTCATAGCATTTCATCACAATGGAAGCATAAACTATGCTTCCTTTGTTTTGTGACCAGCCTGCAATAAATCTGCTCCTCGGTTAACATTAGAACGAACTTGGAGGAACAAACAGGAGGATGAGCTGGGTGACATGATTCCAAAGAAGGCCCATATGTCTGATTTCCATTTGTGCATCTGAAAGTGTAAAAAACAAATCATCTTACAGGCTTGGGCCAAGCCTGTAGATATACGTTATTAAACTGTTGTTACAACATTTTATATCATCTTTTGGTATCTTGTTTCCATATGCTTAAAAAATCTTATATATCTATTTTAGTTATCGTGTAAACATGTTAGTGAATCATTTCTATTTACTTTACTTATAACAATGTGATATTTTTGCTTTTTCAAATTAGTAAAATGTTATAATAATAATAACCAAATGTTCAATTTATTCCAGTAGGCTATTGGTCATCACCATCTACTAGGGTTACATTCTGATTGTGACAGTTTATAATTATAATTATTTTTTTTACAATTTTAATTGAAATGGCAACGGTCCTTTATGTTGCGTCATTAAAAGATTTTCAAAATGAAAAGTGGTGACAATCTCATAGCGGTTGTCACCATTGATATGTTAATGGAAATATCCTCAATAGTGAGGGTCATTGCAAGGCCCTCATCATATGTCATTGGCGACATTTAGTTTTTTTGGTGATGGAGGCCCTTAGGTCCATCACCAAAACTTCATATAAATTGGTGAGGGTAACTATTTGTCACTAATAATCCTTATTAGTGTCGAACATTGAATGTCACCACACCACCTCTACTTTTGGGGACACAGCCATTGGTGACATTCACATTTTGGTGACGTCCTCCTTTTTCACCATCACCAATGAGATTATCGTGACATGTCTCAACCCTCACCAATGATCGGTCATTGGCCGTCACCATATATGCATCAAATGGTGAGGGTCAAAGCAGGTCCGTCACCAATACTTCGTAATGATTGGTGACAGTCACAACCTGGAATAATCATAATTATTGGTGACGGGCCTTGAATTTCACCACAAACCCCCACTTAAGGTGACAGTGCCTTTGGCAACGCTCAGGTTTTGGTGACAGGACCCCTCTTGACCATCACCAAATGAGCTTATGGTGACATTTTTGGACCCTAACCAATGACTTTTTTTCTTGTAGTGCTTCTTATGTTCACCATTCTGGATATAGGTGAATTGTTGGATATTGGTGTTCAAAATTATCTACTAAACGGAGGGGCGGCCGATCATTCTTATCGGAAGTCAGAAGTCGTGATAAATATTGTTTATATGTTATAACTTAGCCAATGTCTCGATCCCTACCATTTACTGTGAAATTCATGTTGAATAATGTGTTGGCACCTATTTCAAGAAGAAGGAAGATATGCCCGCAAAGGAAGAAGGATCACAATGTCAACAAGAAGGAATATATGCCCGCAACAAAGAGGAAGATATGCCCGGGATCTAGCATATGCCTGCATGGATCTTGCATATTCCCACAGAAAAATTGCATATGCTCGTAGGCTCTTGCATATGCCCACAGGCTCTTACATATGACCACAGGGGTCATACATATGCCCGTAGGATATTACATGTGCTGACAGGCTCTAGCATGTCCCCGCAAGCCCTTGTACATGCCCTAAAGGCTTACAATATGACCGCAGGCTTACAATATGCCTGCATAAGGGCATAAGCATATGCTCGCATAAAGGCATAAGGTTATGCCTGTAAGGACCATAAATAAATGCCCGCAAAGCCTAAGGATATGCCCGTAAGGGGATTAATGTTAAAATTCAATATGCTAAGACAGAAAATAGCAGCATTACATTCCATTTCACAATAATAGCATATATAGGATCACTGAAGAAACAACAAGCACAGCATAAGCACAAGAGACAGAGATTTATCCTGGGAAACCCTCATGGGGTAGAAAACCCAGCAAAGCTTCCTCAATATAGATGACCAGCAATATACAAAGATGAAACCCTGAGACATGATCTCCTCCTCCACAATAGCAGACCTCTCCTCCACAAGTGCGCTATCCTCAAGTGAGTGAGTGTGTGTATAATGAGGAACACACCTCCTCTATTTATACACTTCTCTGATATGTATTTTACACAAGTACATGTAGGCTCGTATTTAACCATTAGGTTAAATACCCCATTATAACTGACTGGGCCGACCCCTCTAGGGTGGTCTAATAACCCTTTGACCCACATAACACATTTAGGGCCGACCCCCACTAGGGAAGTCTAATAACCCGAGTTACCACATTCCGACGGAGGAATAAACATCTCCGGATATACAATAAGATCTTCATGGAGGAATGAATCATCTCCGGAATAATAAAGTACAAATATAATATTCTTTGAAGTTACAATATCTCAACACTCCCCCTTAACGAGAAGGATATTATAACAGCATCTGCCCGAGCAAGGAGTCATCAACATCATACATGATACATCTATAAATCATTGGAAGCTTTCTCAACATCATTAGTAACTCAAGCAGTTACTGGAACATCTTCAATACTGGAACATCGACATCTTCAGTATTGAGTCTTTATCTTCTGTAGCACTTGAACAGCTACAACAATATCATCATCTGGATCCTCACGATACACAATCATCAGCATCATCATCTCACGATCATCAGCATCGTCATCACACGATCATCAGCATCGTCATCACACGATCATCAGCATCGTCATCTCACGATCATCAGCATCGTCATCACACGATCATCAGCATCGTCATCACACGATCATCAGCATCGTCATCTCACGATCATCAGCATTGTCATCACACGATCATCAGCATCGTCATCAGACGATCATCAGCATCGTCATCACACGATCATCAACATCGTCATCACACGATCATCAGCATCGTCGTCACACGATCATCAGCATCGTCATCTCACGATCATCAGCATCGTCATCACACGATCATTAGCATCGTCATCTAACAATCATCAACATCGTCATCACACGATCATCAGCATCGTCATCACACGATCATCAGCATCGTCATCACACGATCATCAGCATCGTCATCTCACGATCATCAGCATCGTCATCACACGATCATCAGCATCGTCATCACACGATCATCAGCATCGTCATCATCACACGATCATCAGCATCGTCATCTCACGATCATCAGCATCGTCATCACACGATCAGCAGTACAAGTATTCATGCCAATACAAGTAACCACATCATCAATACAAGTATCCATACCGATACAAGTAACCACATCATCAATACAAGTATCCATACCGATACAAGTAACCACATCATCAATACAAGTATCCTACCGATACAAGTAACCACATCATCAATACAAGTATCCTACCGATACAAGTAACCACATCATCAATACAAGTATCCTACCGATACAAGTAACCACATCATCAATACAAGTATCCATACCGATACAAGTAACCACATCATCAATACAAGTATCCTACCGATACAAGTAACCACATCATCAATACAAGTATCCTACCGATACAAGTAACCACATCATCAATACAAGTATCCTACCGATACAAGTAACCACATCATCAATACAAGTATCCTACCGATACAAGTAACCACATCATCAATACAAGTATCCTACCGATACAAGTAACCACATCATCAATACAAGTATCCTACCGATACAAGTAACCACATCATCAATACAAGTATCCTACCGATACAGGTAACCACATCATCAATAAAATCACTTTCTCGGAGACCATTCGTCTACGGATCAATTCAGGGACCGAAGTCCGGGGATGATGCAATCCCCATCACGTACATTTTGAACTAGCAGTTCCGGGATGATGCAATCCCCATCACGTACATTTTGAACTAGCAGTTCTGGGATGATGCAATCCCCATCACGTACATTTTGAACTAGCAGTTCCGGGATGATGCAATCCCCATCACGTACATTTTGAACTAGCAGTTCCGGGATGATGCAATCCCCATCACGTACATTTTGAACTAGCAGTTCCGGGATGATGCAATCCCCATCACGTACATTTTGAACTTAGCAGTTCCGGGATGATGCAATTCCCATCATGTACATTTTGAACTTAGCAGTTCCGGGATGATGCAATCCCCATCACGTACATTTTGAACTTAGCAGTTCCGGGATGATGCAATCCCCATCACGTACATTTTGAACTAGTAGTTCCGGGATGATGCAATCCCCATCACGTACATTTTGAACTAGCAGTTCCGGGATGATGCAATCCCCATCACTTTATTCTCGGAGACCTCACGTCTACGGCTCTCTTTAGGACTGAAAGTCCAGGGATGATCCAATCCCCTCAACTGTCCACTAAGGACTTCATTCTCGGAGACCTCATGTCTATGGCTCTCTTTAGGACTGAAAGTCCAGGGATGATCCAATCCCCTCAACTGTCCACCAAGGACTTCATTCTCGGAGACCTCACGTCTACGACTCTCTTTAGGAGTGAAAGTCCAAGGATGATCCAATCCCCTCAATTGTCCACTAAGGACTTCATTCTCGGAGACCTCACGTCTACGGCTCTCTTTAGGACTGAAAGTCCAGGGATGATCCAATCCCCTCAATTGTCCACCAAGGACTTCATTCTCGGAGACCTCACGTCTACGGATCTCTTTAGGACTGAAAGTCCAGGGATGATCCAATCCCCTCAACTGTCCACTAAGGACTTCATTTTCGGATACCTCACATCTACGGCTCTCTTTAGGACTGAAAGTCCAGGGATGATCCAATCCCCACCTGTCCACTAAGCACTTCATTTTCGGAGACCATACGTCTACGGATCTATTCAGGGACCGAAGTCCAGGGATGATACAATCCCTACCTGTCCACTAAGGACTTCATTTTCGGAGACCATACGTCTACGGATCTATTTAGGGACCGAAGTCCAGGGATGATACAATCCCTACCTGTCCACTAAGCACTTCATTTTCGGAGACCATATGTCTACGGATCTATTCAGGGACCGAAGTCCAGGGATGATACAATCCCTACCTGTCCACTAAGGACTTCATTTTCGGAGACCATACGTCTATGGCTCACTTTAGAACATGTGTTCAAGGATGATACAATCCCCACATGTATTATCATCAATACATCTATCATCAAAAGCATGTATTCTTAACATCAAAAGCATGTATAAGTAAAACTAAGTATTCTAAGTATAAGAGTCCTAAATCTAAATATTTCTAAGTATCTAGGTGTAGAGAACAGGTTACCTCATCATCGACCTTGTTGTTCGATGAGACAATCTCATCATCAGTGACTATACTACTCCCCCTTTCGAGGAGGGTCCTTTTGAGCTACACCAAGCTTGTCTCGGAAGTATTCAAATTTCACTCGAGACAGAGGTTTGGTTAGTACATCAGCAACCTGTTACAAATTCAAACTTTATAGTTCCTTTCTGCATCATATCTTGTTAGATCCCTATGTTCTTTGACTTATCATGGAACACTATATTCTATGTCATCTTGATACAACTCTATTTGTCACATAGGATCACAGTTGGTTCTATCTCTAAGTCAAACAATCCTGAAGCCAAACTTCTTCACAACTAGGAGAGCAAGCAGCCATATATTTTGCTTGTGCTGAGAGCCACACTAGACTGCTTCCAGCTAAACCATGAGATCATGGTTAATCCCAAACAATAACATCCTCTTGATGTGTTCTTCCTGTCTGATACACTTTCTGCCCAATCAGCATCTGAGTAGCTATCTGAAGTCATGATCTCCAAGATAGCATAGATCAATGTCTATCCTATCCTTTAGGTGCCTCATCACATGCTTTGCAACTATCACGTGAACACATCTAGTTTCCACTAGATACTGACTCAAGGTGTTCACAACAAAGCATATATCTAACCTAGTATATGTTATATACATCAATCACCCAATAATTTGACTGTACAGAATTATATCCACTAACTCTTCAGTTTGGAATCCATAAGTGTGGTCATTCCAACACCTCAAGTCCTTTTAATATTTCTCGGCATACTTTCCCTAGTTGAGAAATATTCCTTCTGATCCTTGCCATACTTCCAGACCTAGGAAGTAGTGCATCAATTTGAGATCTTTCATTTTCATTTTTGCATTGAATGATCTTCTGCATATCTATCTGTGCCATCTCTCGTTAGATGGGTCTACTGATATGAGCCTCAATATCATTCAAACTCTGTGGTGAGTTCCTTCTTGCATCCATGTCATATGTGTATAGAAATCATATTCAACCTTGTAGCAAAGGTTGAGATCCACATCACCCATGGTGATCATTAAGCTTATCAATTTATTATCAATCCTAGGTACCTATACAGAACCTGATTCACACTTCTTCTTTAATTACACCATACTTGGAGCAAACATCTTGTCGTGATTCTCTTCCCCTTTCTAAGAGAATCTTCTAGCCATGAGCCTTCTATATTTTGTTTGATTTGTAAATCTTCTTGTTTGAACATCCACCACTTGTACAGTGTCCATCATTCTTCATGACCTTTCCTACAAATCAAAATTAAGTACATGATTAGTAATACTTCATAATCATCAAATCATATTGACATGATAACCTATTATGCATACAGATATCATTTACATAGTGATGCAACTATTTTGACCAATACTTTGGCACAACACTTTCCCATATCCTGTATGCATACAGTGGCTATCTAGATGCCTTCCATCTCTACCAGAACATACTATCGAGAGTGTGCACAACTCTCAGCATGTCAGCAAAGAGGTTTCATTCTAGACAAGCAGCAATGGAATGTTTGTCCAACTTACCAATCATATGCATATTAGTAGTATACTGTTCAATGTTCTATGAATATTTACACTCAGCATGATATATTATAGGAATACAAATATGCATACAACCTATTACAGGCAATATCATTTACTATTTCAAATAACAACTCAAATACTTATCTTTTATGTTTGTGTGGTTGCCTCCCGCTTGATCTTCTGTATGTCTTTTGAACTTCTATTCATTCTGTACCACTGTGCATGTTCAAGTGTCATCCTCATGATCTCATACACAAACATACACCCATTAGTATATTCTAAATGCTATCAAAACATTATAGTACTAAATAATCTTGAAAATGTATAGTCATGATTAGTATTCAAGATTTCAGGGAAGTCTTCTTTTACTCATGCATATCATCAATCAAAATAAAAGATATAATATGCATAATCCCTTGATTACTAACTTTATGAATAAGCATAACCAATCATTCCAAGTATACTTATATAAGGGATCCTAACACAAGGTAAGATTCATGGGAAACATACCTGGATTAGTATACCTACTTGGTTATGTACAACATACCTAAACAATCTCTTCAATGATTTAGAGATCCTGAGCTAGAACCTGCATGTCTCATAGGTTAAGCATAATATAACAAAGTCATACATACCTCGTAAGTAGAACAAAGATTATGGATGAGTCTTTGTCTTCATGTTTTCATGGTCATGGAACCTGATTTGTCTTTTGTGATGTACCTGTATCTTGTTAGTAGACAACATCAACCTCACACAACATCATAATGTATTAGTACAATCATAAGTGTCAACACCCTAACCAATGAATATCTTCTATTATGCATTCATAATTTTGTTAAGGTGATACAAGAAATCTAAAATCAAGATTGTACTAACCGTAATAACATGAAGACAAACATACCATAAACTTAATCATGAACAAATCTCAAAACATACCTCGATGAGTCATACCTGTCGAGATCGCTTGTAATCTCCTTATGTAAAGCCTTAGCCTCATCTCCCTCTGAAACAGGAACTCCTTCACTTATGCAGGTGACCAATCCATATTCTTCTAGGATTAACCCTATCCACTTGATTTGCAAGAACTAGACCTGGAGCTGGATATGGGTTTGTCAGAGAAATCCAAAAAATTCAAACTTTGAATTTCAAACTTCCGAAAGGATAGAAATATGCGCCTTGATGAGCTGATCAAACTGATATATTCAGAATTTGAAAACTGCAAAGTTTCACTCCTCAATTTTGCCTTTGAAACTTCCGGATTCATTGGACGTGACCCTGAACTGGGGTTTGATGAATCCCACTCTTCTTCCCAATCAAAATGTTTGATCCAAATCTCTAAGCTTCTATTTTTCTGAGGAGCTTCCAGCCATGGTCACAGATTTCAAAAATTCCCATTTTTACAGAAGCCCTAATTTTCCACTTTTATGATCAAAGTCCCGAACTAGGGTTTGATCAAGCCCGACCTTCTTCCCAACCAAAAAATCTGATCTTGGTCTCTAAATTTCTATTTTGATGAGTAGCATTCAGCCGTGGTCTCCGTTTACAAAAATTCCAACTTTCTTCAAAGCCCTAAATTCCGGAAGCCATGAATGAAGGTACTCAAAAATAATTCTGTTTTGACAGAAATATGTACCTGATTGTTTCTGGTGTAAATCCAAACTTTTCAATCCACAGGGTCCAAAAAAGTTTTCTGAGATAGCCTGACCTGTTATCTTTCCATCCTGACAGGTCTGACCTCAATTGGATTCTCTGAGAGAGAGTTATGTCAAATGTTGCAACGTGACCTGTTTTGGGGTAAAACAGAAGAGCGAACTTGTACGGCGTGCCACGTGTCACTGTTTGAACTTCGGCCTCTGAAAAACTTTCCTGAGGTATCTCGGCCTGTTATATTTCCATCCTGAAAGGTATTACCTCAATTGGACTCTCTGAGAGAGAGTTATGCCAAGTGTCGCAACATGACCTGTTTATGGGATAATACAGGAGAGCGAACTTGTACGGAGTGCCACGTGTCACTGGTTCAACTTCGGCCTCTGAAAACGTTTCCTGAGATAGTACAGACTGTGTACTACCTGTAACTTTTTACGAAATTTCATTTGGAGCTTCCTATCCCAAGATATGACCTTTTTCCCAAGGTCACCTGATTTTGACTCAGATCTGGAAGAGGGAGAAACCCTATATTGTACAGATCATAAATCACAAAGTACAACGAATTAGAGGTTTTCCTTTGGACACAAGGTACCTGGAGATTTAATATTCGTCCTGTAACAATTTCAGATCCGAAAACTTTGCCAAAACGGATTTATAGCGAAAGTGCTACGATGACTGGTTTTTGCTATGTAAAACCCTAACCTTCAAATTGTCGTAAGTAAAGCAAGTGTCTTTAGTGCCATACCTTGTCTTCCTTCAGGTTAGCTCTGATACCATGTTAAAATTCAATATGCTAAGACAGAAAATAGCAGCATTACATTCCATTTCACAATAATAGCATATATAGGATCACTGAAGAAACAACAAGCACAGCATAAACACAAGAGACAGAGATTTATCCTGGGAAACCCTCATGGGGTAGAAAACCCAGCAAAGCTTCCTCAATATAGATGACCAGCAATATACAAAGATGAAACCCTGAGACATGATCTCCTCCTCCACAATAGCATACCTCTCCTCCACAAGTGCGCTATCCTCAAGTGAGTGAGTGTGTGTATAATGAGGAACACACCTCCTCTATTTATACACTTCTCTGATATGTATTTTACACAAGTACATGTAGGCTCGTATTTAACCATTAGGTTAAATACCCCATTATAACTGACTGGGCCGACCCCTCTAGGGTGGTCTAATAACCCTTTGACCCACATAACACATTTAGGGCCGACCCCCACTAGGGAAGTCTAATAACCCGAGTTACCACATTCCAACGGAGGAATAAACATCTCCGGATATACAATAAGATCTTCACGGAGGAATGAATCATCTCCGGAATAATAAAGTACAAATATAATATTCTTTGAAGTTACAATATCTCAACAATTAAATCATGCTTGCAAGGGGCCTAAGGATATAGGCATTTTAGATTGCTACAGGAATCCAACGCATCCTACAGGCATCCTACTGTGGGCATGTAAGTTCGCTGATATCTACAACGAACATGAAAGCTACAGGCATCTGCGTGGAAATTTTGTTGATATCAAGGAGTAGCCTAATATCCATGAGAAGAATTGTTACAACCATGGAGGATGCCACAATCATTTGGAAACTCATCCAGGAGTGAGCCAAACTGACAACACCCAAAATAATTTCAAGCCACAACTTCAATTGTCTTCATCGCATATGCATGCCTGCACGCTTTCGATATCGCTACTTTTGAAATTAGTTTTTGCAATTCTCCGATATGATAAATATGATAATGGCACTTTTAGAACCTGTTTTTTCCTTTTTGGAAGGCTACTTTTGACACTTCCAATACTTAATTTTGAAATTTTAAAACAGATTTTAGCACTATCAAACTCTGATTTTTCATTTTCGAAAACCAAACTCGACACTTTACAAGAATTATAATCACATTGAAATTGAACATACTAGTACAAACAAACATTCACGTGTATTATTTAACAAAATACTTTCATTTTAATCAAAATTGTCCTCACATCACTCATGCCATTTAGGTGTAGTAAGCAAGGCCATAATTTATCTAACAAGAATGTGTCATTGACATCTTGGCAAGTATAAGTTTTTGTTATAATACAATTCCCTTCCTCGTTACAAAAATGTTTTTCTTTTTATTCATCTACAATCACTGTATTTGTAGCATCCCAACCATGGATCAAAATGTCCCAAAATTTGTTTAAAGGCTTGAGAAATACATAATGATTTCCATCACCCTGATAACCCTCTCTAGCTATGCAAGAACAATATTCTTGTGTTAAAATTACTCTAAATTGTTCCCTTTACAATCTCATTCTTTGTAATAATGTTGGAAAAAACTCGTCAACGTTTTTTTGTTGTGCAGATATCCATACCCCAACTTCAAATATACTAAAGCATTTTTCAAAAAATTACCTTAATCCTGGACGTATAAAATAATACTTTGTGGTTGATTCGATATCTGGTGTTCGTGGCAATCCAAATTTCTTTTTTTTAATGAAATGTGTGTAACAAAACTCCATTGAAATCGAAAATAATCAATGGTTTACTGAAAACAAATCTTCTAGTACTATCTGCAAACATAAAAAACACACACACAACCTAGTCAATAAAATATTATGTTTCAATGTTTCTAAGTATATTGCTTTCATGCGCAACCATTTTTGAAACACATCACCAGATACATGGTACGATGTCCATAAATAATATGAGAATTGTGCAATAAAACTTACATCAATTAAATGTAGAAGTTGTAAAAAATATACAAATCACTAAATGAATTTTTTTTGTACAATATGACGGTCATTTGAAGTTGAATGTATTTAACCAATGCCCATTTTTTAACGAGGCTCAAGATAATTCAACAGAGAACACAACAATGTTTTTATAGTTATTTCTCTCTCTTGTGAACCGTCAAATGTCCAAATAGTTGGCATTTTCAAGTAGTTTTCCTTGCTATTATCTACTAATTGATATTTCCCTTCATCTATAAACAACATGTCCTTTTTTTATATATATCTCCATATTGGATAAGTACATCCTTGAACAACTTTTTGTATATGTTCGATACTTCACCAACATTATAGTATGCAGACATTGAGTAATTATAAATAGTACTAAGTTTACATTGCTCTCAACCCTAAATAAATATAAAGTCTTAATTCTTCAACCATTTAAATATACCAAGGATTTTTTTCTCTTGAAACAATGAGCAAAGTCGAAATTTTCTCTGGAAACACTGATAATATCGGGGTTGGACATCCGTGCATAATAACGACAGCAATTATGGACAAAATGAGGTTGTTTGGAAGAATATTCAATGTTGGATAACATTTGAACTCCAAAGAGAAATCCCTCTACTCCTAGGACCAATAGTTTCTTTTGCGGTGATATCTAGACTACATACAAGAATCGTGACTATATATATATAACAACAGCAACAACAACACTTCGTTTATGAAGTTAATGATCACACACAAGCAATTGTAAATGAAGATGTTGATTTCCAAAGATTAATACAAAAATCACCCAAAATTTCATAGATTCAAATAATTTAATAAAAGCATCACACTGAACTAATAATATGTTAGATTCAGACGAAAATAACGTCACCGAAAAAAAAAGAAAACACATTGAATGATTTAAAATCTCCGTAGGTTACATCTAGAAATAGGTAATGATAGGTTACATTTTATGGTTGTCACTCAACTAGAAAAATGCATTGAAGGTTTTGATATTAGCTGATTCATGCATTTTACTAAAACCCTACCAAAGTTGATGTACCAATTCACTATTTGTCCTAGCGGACGATGCAATAAAGGGCTTACTCAAAATACAATTTTCACATGGATGTGCTTTCACATCATCACCCTCCAATACAATCATTGATGTATTACTTTCTGAAGTTTTCATTTTGAACTCCTCCCACACAAGCTCCATATTTTTTTTGTGTATTTCCTTCTTTATCGTAGGTACATCTCTCTCGAAACCAAAAAAATAAAATTTGTTCCCCATATGATTTTTTTTCACCTCCTGCCCTAAAAAAATTTGTAAACAGTGACTTCCCCTCATTGAACCCACATTTAGATGACCAAATCCCAACATTGAATTTGAAAAGACATAATCCAAAAAATTGAATGGCATATGTTCATGACTCATATGAAGTTTCTTTGTGTTTAAATTCAAATTCACTTTTAGTACTGTCTTCCCCCTTTTTTACTTTTTTCCCTCCAACAGTATTTTTTTTATTTCCTTTTTATTTCTCTTTTGGAGTCATTTTCTGTGACTTTCTTGCGAAATAGAAAACCTTCCATTTCTAATATAAATAACATTTTTGTATGGGGAGCTGCACATAAATATTGCTTGTCATTATATATTTTGGAATAAATTTGTTTTATCAATTTAAGTAGAAAATATTCTTTGTCTTTTACCTGTCAATGCTAGGCAAACATTTGAGCGGTGAGTATTCAAGGTCACTATCCCCATTCATAATTTAGTTGATTTAACAACGATCTTTGAAAAATAAATTTTTACCTTCTTGTCCATCGTGTCCATCTTGTTCTCCATTTTGGTAGTTCTTTGTGGATTCTCTATCACATTCAATGTTGTCATCGGATAGTATAATTTGATTGGACGATACCTGAGTGTGCTCTTTATTTGACGTTGTAGTAGAATAGGAATTTGAATAATTTATTGAACATAACACTAGTACAAAATGAGAAATTAGTGACTAAAAAATGACTAAAATTCACATATAAATGACTATTTTTTAGTCGGCGACTAATAGTATCTAATTTCCACTATCTTATAGCTCGACTAACTTAGTCATATTTATTTTAGTAATTAATAGTAACATTATTTATTCGTATATTTGGTCATTGATTTAGTCATTAATTGCCACAATTCTTGTGGATCTATTATTTGCTAAAGCATTTTTGCAAGTGGGCATACCATTGATGGAGATAATGATTTGATGGGGGATATTGTGATTGAGCTCCATATATTTTCCTTAAGTCGTTATTAGTTTAGGGAGTATCTTTATTGTACCTTTGGATCATCTTGATGCTTTTTTAGTCTTTCTTCATTGATTATCATATTTCTTTTGCAAATGGATTATCATTGTAGATCTCTTTTGCAGGAGGAGGGCGACTTGGTCTCTTGGAGGGCATAGCGATTTCACTTGGCATGGCATGGAAAACACTTGTAATTGATCTGAAAGGGAATATCATCACCATACAAGGCTAGTAGCAAGTATTTCTAGGTATGTTTGCATCGTATTTTATTTTTCTGGGGCTTAATCCAATTGCCACCATTCAAACCCTCATTTTCTATATCTGATAGATAGGGTACTTATTTTAGTACGTCCATCAAAACCCACTTTGGAATAAATATAAAAACACTATATCTAAAGTTTCAACTCAAACCAACTTCATTTACCCTCGTATCTAGCACTAGTCATTTCTAGGTGGGACGCCCTCCTTGGGTCTTTGGTCAATTTTTCAGATCTATTAGTTGGGTATGCTTGAACCCTTCCAATATTCACATATCTACTCTTAAAATACATAGATCTACTATTTTGGGTCCACTTTGGTCTCATTTGCATAAACCCTAGGTAGATCCAATTTGGGTATTCCTCATATGATCTAGATATAACTAGATTTACTTTCCTAAACTCATTGTGGTATATTTCATTTCATGTTGGACCATTTATCTTTCATTAAGCCTATCCAACATGACCTTAACCTCACTTACCACATTTATACCCCTAGATCTAGATCATTTTACTCATTTTATGTCTCTTATATTTATTGTTTATCCCTTAGAGCACTTTGAGTAGGTTCACTAGCCCTCATAGGCTAGTAGGGTCTCCCCCTTGGTCATTATACGGATTGATATAAAGTGACAAGAGCCCGTTCGGTGTGACAAATAACCCTTTATAGTAGTGGATGAGGCCCTTTTGGTGTCACTTGGTTAGCTACCCTACCTCTACCATCCTGGAGAGGATACCTTGGGTGGTAGCTACACTTTGAGTCATAATAGGTACATAGGATAACCCAAAATGGTTAAATTATCAAAATCCCTATCAAATGAGCAGCTGAAGAGGTATGTGGAGTTAATGAAGGAATTGGTGGATATATTTTCTTAGTCTTACGAATATTTGAATACTTTTGATACAAATATAGTGCAACATAAAATACCTTTAAATCCTGCTACGAAACCTTTCAGACAGAAATTAAGGCAGGTGAATCCAATGTTGCTACCAGTCATTGAAAAGGAACTGGAGAAGTTACTTGATGAAAAAATGATTTTTCCTTTAAGGTTTTCAACCTAGGTTGCCAATCTAGTGCATGTGACAAAGAAAAATGGGGAGATCAGACTTTGTGTTGATTTTTGGAATCGAAGCAGAAGTTCCTTAAAGGATAACTACCCATTACCAAAGATGGATTAGATTTTACAAAGAGTAGTTGGGGCAGAGAGAATCTCTATGATTGGGGTTCTCAGGTTATAATAAGATCATTGTTCATGAGAAAGATAAGGAGAATACTAGTTTTGTAACCCCTTGGGGAAAATTTATCTATGATAGGATGCCCTTTGGTCTAATGAATGCCGGGGAAACATTTCAGAGAGATATAGATATAGCCTTCATACGGGAAAAAGATAAATTCATTGTTATTTATCTAGATGATGTTACAGCCTTTTTTAAGTCAAATAAAGAATATCTTCAACACCTTAGGAAAACTTTCTTGAAGTGTAGGAAGTATGGTATCTCGTTAAATCCAAAAAAGAAAAATTTTACAATGATGGAGGGAATCCTTCTTGGGCATATTGTTTCTCAGCAAGGAATCAAAGTTGATCTAGATAGAGTGGCAACTATTCTGAAAATTGATCTTCAAGAAATAAAAAAGGAATTCAATATTTCCTTGGTAAGATTAATTTCCTTAGAAGGTTTGTGTCTGATTTTGCTGTGATGATTAAGCATATTACAGTTGTGTTGAAGAAATATGTTGAAGTTAAATGTACCAAAGAAGATAGAGATTCTTTTGAAAAAATTAAACAACCCTTTACTGAAGCTCCAGTACTTGTTAGCCCGGACTATTCAAAGGAATTTCAGACTTTTTATTTTGATTCAGAGGACACTATTACTGCAGTATTGTTAAAAAAGAATGAAGAAGGGTATAAACATCCTATTGCATTTTTAAGTAAATTTTCGAGAGATGCAGAGTTGAAATATAACATCTTGGAGAAATAGGCTTATGCTCTGATAAAATCCTTAAAATATTTCAGAATGTATAGTCTTTAATAAAACATAGTTGCCTATGTCCCAAGTAGCGTTGTGAAGGATATATTGATTCATCCTGACAGCAAAGGTAGAAGAGGTAAGTGGATAGCTATTTTTTTTCAATATGATGTTGAAATTAAACCTACCAAGTTGATTAAAGGTCAAGGTTTGGCTAGATTACCGGTTGATTCAAATTGTAAATATTTGGGTTTAAATATGGTGTTAAATCAGTCCACCGTTAACTAAGAAAGGAAGGTTGAAGTAAGCTCATAGATTTCTACTAAATATTCTCATTTAATCTGGTATAAAAATATTGTATTTTTCTTGTTAAATTTTCAATGTCTGCTTGATCTTGATAAGACAAAGTTTAGATCGTTAAAGTTGAAGGGTCAGAAATATTGAATCGTTGATTCAACTTTGTTCTGGAAAGATCTGGGAGCTGTGTTGTTAATATGAATAGATCAGGATGAAATTGATTCAATTACAATAAAATTTCATAGTGGTGTTTGTGGAGGTCACCTCTACTAGAAAACCACAGCATACAAAATCCTGAGGGTGGGATACTATTGGCCATCTTTATTTCTTATGTATTTTCCAAATTTAGGGCCTGTCCAGAATGTCAAAAATTTGCAGGGAAATAGAAGCTTTTACCATTTCCACTAAAACCAATTGTGATTGATGCTCCTTTTCAGCAGTGGGGATTAGACTTTATTGGTGAAATTCATCCCCCATCAAGTGGACAACACAAATGGATTTTGAAAGCAACATATTTTTTCACAAAATGGGTGGAAGCTATTCCAATGAGGAAAGCAACAAATAAGGTAATCATCAATTTTCTAGAAGAACATATTTTTGCATGTTTGGATGTCCACGTAGATTGTTGAATGACAATGCTCCTACCTTTAATTATGATGATATGGTTCAGTTTTGTGAGAAGTATATAACATTACTCTTAAGCAATCCACCCCCTATTATCCACAAGGGAATGGTATCACTTAATCCACCAACAAAAACCTTATCAATATCATTAAAAAGTTACTGTCAGAAAACAAAATAACATGGGGCACAAGCTTTAAATAGGCATTCTGGGATGATAGATTTAATACAAAAAAATCTATTGGTATGTCCCCTTTTCAACTTGTTTATGGCACACAAGCAATCTTTCCTGTGTTAAAATTTTTACAAGAAGAAAATAAAGAGCCTAATGCAATCCAACGAAGAATATTTCAAATGATTGAAGATCAACAACTTAGAGAATATTTGCTAGAAAAAACTCAGAAACATCGTGATAAAGTTAAAGTAGTCTTTGATAAAAGAACCAAAGAAGACATTTTTGGTTCTGGAGATTTGGTTTTACGTTGGGATGCCCAAGTCTAAGCATGGTAAGTTTGATAATTTGTGGTTTAGGCCATTTTGTATTGCTGAAGTATTGTGTAATAAACATTCATTCTTGAAAATGTTGATGTTGATATTGTTGTTGGAGGCCTAGTGAATGGGAATTTTCTCAAACACTTTTTCACTTGATGAGGTTGTTAACAACCTATAATTATTGTAAATACCAGTAGTTAGATAGTCATTCAATAAGACTCCAACACCCAATGGAGGAATTGGTACATAGTTACATGTTTTGTAGTTTTAGAAGCATTTAAAACTAATAGAATATAGTTATCAACATGGAGAAGGCACTGATCTACGAGTTCGAAGCACTTCACACGGAAATGCTACCCCCAGTAGGAGCCGGTGTTACCACCTAGGTCTGCACTCCACATTGTCTATGCTTTGACCCTAAAAATTTCAAATTTAACTCTCTTTCCTTCAAGATTATCCGCAGGTTTGATTTACCCCAAAGCAATATTTTCCATTTTGTCTTATGATGTTGTGCTGCTAATGCTCTTTATTTTCAAATTCTGATTATTAATCTGTAAGGTGATGAGGTGGCACAATTATTTTCTTTTGTGGCATTTTAAATTTTTGCAGGTGTAATATAAGATTAAGGGGTTCAGTTGCGCTACAAAACTGCCAAAGGTTGCACTACCAATTCGAGGCCGCCACCAAATTGTCCACTAGTGCTACGGAACTGACATAGGTCGTCAGGGTAATCATTAAAACAACCTCCTCAATCATGTCGTTCTTTGGAAGCCCACAATCACAATAAATGAGAGCATAAGGAAAATTATAAATTCAGGGACATACAGAGACCTTGGGGTTTTATGAATCCATTTAGGTTTCTCTTCTCATGATTTTCACAATTGTCAGTGTGATCCATTCGAAGAAATTACTAATGGATCCCTTCAAAATATTGTTAGCTTCTCTGTAAGATTGAAACATCCTACACAAAATTTTAATCTAATTCTCTACAGCAGTTGAACGAAGCTACCATGTCTGCACATAGAAGTGGTCATGTCATGAGGTATAATCTCATTGGGGCTTAAACTCTCGAGGCTTACCTAGAATTTGGCATCAAATTCAAAAGGGTTGGTTTGTTTTGCTACTGCGAAAAATTACAAGGTCATCACTCATAGGTCTCCAGGGAATTTGTAGAAGGCTTTTATGGAAAAAATATCATGATGGGATATGTAACGTTTCCTATCTGAGAAAATTCTATTGCCAGAGCAACTAAACTTCCATGAGACAATGATAGTGATTCAAGCTTCAGGCTGTCGATATTGCAAAATGTGACCGTTTTCTTCTAGACAAGTATCAAAATCCAGATTGGTAAAAAGGGATTCCATGAGCCTGGCTTAAACAAGAATACAATGACATGTTGAAGATGGTGGAAATATAGCATAGGGGAAGGAAGTTATGCAACTATCCATATTTATCAAATGTGTTTCTTGCTGCATTTGGACAACATTTCAAGGATGAGTTTCCCCTTTTTATTTCTTTAAGAGTCTTTCAAAAATGGCATCTAGGGTTAGAAAATTTTCTATAATCCAGCATAACATATTTCATTAGGGTTTGATTAAAATGTTAATAATTCAGGAGTTGAATAAATTTAATAGAAATTCAGACCATTTTGTGTTGCATTCTGAATTTGGAGCCTTAGGGGATAAGTCCCTACTAGAAGATATTAACTATTTTTCTGCAAGTTTGAAAAGTTTTGAAGAGTGTAAAGGCGTTGAAATGGGTGCGAAACATATTTTTGAAAAGGAAGAAGGAAAGACGAGACTAAGAATGAGGAGGGTTTTGAAGCCACCACCAAAACCTGAGAATATTCAGTCACAGAAGACAAAGCATTTCAATGATCTTCCAGATGATGAGGAAAAGACTAGAAATCGAAAGAGAAATCCTAAAGTCTCAAATCCCTATTACCTCAAGGCACCACATACCAGAGATACAAGTAAATTAAGGCTTAATTCTCGAGATATCTTTGACCCTTCTCTGAAGGAAAATAAAGTTATAGATTTCGATAGTCTTCCAGACGAAAAATTGGAGAATCCCAAGAAGCCAAAAGTTAAAGCCTTGACTTTAAAACCTACGCAGACAAGGGCCAGTTCTAGAATTAACAAGGGAAAAGGAATAGTAGATCCAGGACATATTAAAAAGACTAAATTTGGGGAGTCAAAGACAAACAAGCGGTTTCAAGAAACCAAAGAAGCTCAGGAGAACATTAATGAAGAATCGGATTCATCCATGGAAGTAAAGAAGAAGGTGGATGAAATGATAACTAATTTGGAGAAGACTATCAATGTAGTTCCGTGTTCACCTTTGGTCCATCCCTGTATGCCCATGGCTTCTGAAGAAGAAAGGGACATTTAGTGTGAAGGATTTAGCAATGTTCCTAAGATACAAATGGAGGTTTCTACATCCCAGGAGAAAAGACCAGTTGATGAAAGCCTTCCACAGCTTAAAAATACAGAACATCAAGTTAACCAAAGGCTCGAAAAGAAATTAAAGAAATCTAAAGGATTGATTAAATAATTACAACAGGAGAATAAAAAAGTAAAAGACAGGTTGAATGATACGAATAAAGAATGGAATAATCTACTCATGAAATATAACAGATTATGTAAATTTTCTCAAGGATTAAACAAGAATAATGAGAAGTTTCTTAGGAAGAAAAAATATTGGAAAAATGAATGCTTGCTCAAAAGGAAGAAGCACAGGGTTAACAATGAAAAATTAGCTATTTTGACTAAATTGGGCACCCATGTTCTTCAAGACACATTGCAGATTCAAAGAGTTCATCCTCCCCAGAATCAAGGAGTCGAACCAAAATGAGTGTACCCTCGATGCCACCAGAACCAAGATGCAGTCTCCAGCTAATTGAAGGCCAATTTTGTTTCTGTTGTGAAGTATGCAGAGTCATTTTTATTATATCATGGGTTTATCTAAATTTATTTTGTATATGGGTAAAAAGAGACTTGTTAAACATAGTTAAGTTTTGTTAAATATTATTACCAAGCGGTTTAAACATTCCTAAAGGCTAGAATCGAGATTCATATATTTTAGATCTTTTAATTTTGATTTTCGAAGGAAGTTATTATTTATGAAAGAAGTTACTAAACCCTAAAGAAAGAATCAAGAATAAGTATATGTAGAGAAACTAAAGGTAAAATAAGGGTTTGATTTTGGACACGAAAGATATGAAGAACTGGTGAAGAGATTGTAAGTTTTGCTGATAGTAATATTGAAACATATGTTCAGAGATCATTTATATATTAATACATTGTGCCCCTTGTTAACTTTGCATCTAATTTTCTCTTTGTAAGTGAATATTTCATGCGCTACATAATTATTCATTTCCAGCTTAATGAGTTTAAGTCCTTAACTATCCATTAAATTGAAAATATTATACTTTCTTGAATCCCTTCACTTTATAATGCTATTATGAAATGGAGCCCATGAATGTATGAATGCCTGTATTATTTTATATTTGAAATTCTAGCAGTAAGTTAAGAAATGAGTCCTTTGTATTGGTGTTCATAAAGCCTCTGGATATATAATACATTATTATTTTTCTACAATCTCTTCACCTGAATTTGGAAGACTAATCAAATATTAAATCATAGAAAACATTAAATCCATTCCTAATCCCAATTCTATTCAAATGTCCTAGATTTTCCCTATAGCAGTCCAGTGTAGACCTTAGGGACAACACTTGGAAATCATGACACCTCCCCTAAGGTGATTCCATGAAGACGGGTAACTATTTTTGTCCAAATATGACGATGAAAAACATAAATTTTCCCCATGTATTAAATTGAAGCCCTCAAAACTCATATTTGCCACATGAATTTGGACATGCGGTTAAAAAACGAAATGTAGAGAATTATGTTGTCTTTCCAATGATATTTTTTGCAAAATATATCATGTTAGTTTTTCAAAAATTTCAATCTGATCTAGGATCTTAATTGATAAAATAACATGTACAGCATATCTACAACATATCTACAGCATATGAATCATGGACACAATAATGCAAGCACACAAGAGACACAGAGTTTCACTGGGGAAAACCAAGAAGGTGAAAAAACCCGCAACTTCCTCAGAGATAGATAGAGCAATGATACAACCCAAGCATAAGATATAGTCCTCCTAGCAGCAGCTTCTCCTCCTCCACAAGTGCACCACTCTCCAATGAGTGTGTGAGAGAGAAAGTGAATGATCAAATAGAGTGCCTCCCGCACTCTATTTATACATGACTTGAATTTCCTAATAACCTTTACTAGGTTGGCCTCAACTTAACCACATAACATAATGCTGACAGGGTCGACCCCCACTAGGGTGGTCTAATAACCCTTTTACCCACATGACTCATACAGGGCCAACCCCATCAAGGTGGTATAATAACCCATCAAGTATAAGTTACGACACTTAAAATATAAATGACGACACTTCCATATAGAGGAATAATAACATCTCTATAGGAATACAAACACTTCTGTATAGAGGAATAATAACATCTCTATAGTAATACAATATACATAGATGAAATACATTCCGAAGTTACATATACATCAACACTCCCTCTTAACTAGGAAGGTATTTCTCGACACAAATCTGCTAGCACAAGTCTTCTTCTCTGGATCATCATCAGCGAATCATCGTCCTCGAATCATCATCATCGTCACTACTGTTGCTATCTCAATCAATCTCCGATCTACTCGTCATAGGAAGTTCTACAGAGCCAGTCCTTTTTCATACTGGATGTAGGCCCACCACCTGCAGGTCTTCATCATCACTGTCCATACTGTGGAATCCTCGGGACTTATTACGTGCGTCACAATGCCTCGAAAGAGTATCCGAGGACCATTTATGTGCCGAAGCACGACCGGAAAGATCTCCCAAGTCCACTTACATGTTACTATCACAAAACCTTAAAAGAGTTTCTTGACTAGCAAGAACCCTAAAGAGCATCCAAGGCCTTTTATGTGACTAGCACAACCTGTCCGGATCTCCAGGACATATTACATGTGACCCCTCACCACAATGCCTCGAAAGAGCATCCCAAGACTTATTACGAGCACACAGCCCAACCTATCGGATCTCCCAGGTCTACTTACATGTGGTCATGGCAATGCCTCGAAAGAGAATCCCAGGACTTATTATGGGCACACATCCCAACCTATCGGATCTCCCAGGTCTACTTACATGCCATAGGACAATGCCTCGAAAGAGAATCCCGGGCTGTTACGAGCACACAGCTCTACCTATTGGATCTCTTAGGTCTACTTATATGTCCTCCCAAAGCAATGCCTCGAAAGAGAATCCCAAGTTGTTACG
Organism: Larix kaempferi; assembly: GCA_027924585.1. Lineage (NCBI taxonomy): Eukaryota > Viridiplantae > Streptophyta > Pinopsida > Pinales > Pinaceae > Larix > Larix kaempferi. The sequence goes on from BSBM01000013.1 coordinate 3,504,811, forward strand.
AGCACACAGCTCTACCTGTCGGATCTCCCAGGTCGACTTATATGCTCATCTGCACAACCTGTCCACAGCCACAGAGTATCAACCTGATGCTCACCATACATCATCCTGATGTACATCATCACATGATCAACCTGATCATCATCACTGCATCGTCCTGATGCATGTCATCTGGAGCAACATCCTGAAGCTCATCATCCATGATCAACCTGATCATATAATGCATCCACCTTATGCATACCAAGTATCTACCTGATACATATCATCATACATGATCCACCTGATACATACACAGATACATGATCCATCTGATCCTACAATGTATCCACCTGATATATATCAACATACATGATCTACCTGATCATACAACCTATTCACTTGATACATATACATATACATGGTCCAAGCATCCAACATGATGCATATACATATACATGCTCCAACTGATCATAACAAGCATCCAACATTATGCATATACAGAGCAGTAACCGGAGCATTGTCCTGATGCTCATCATCCAACGCTTACATCTGCAGCCATGGAAGGATCCTTCTCTCACCATGCTGGGAATGGCTCCTGCAAATGTGCCCATCACTTCTTCCTTGAAGTGTCAACAATCTGAAGAACACCAAACCTCTCTCTGAAGTACTCGAACTTCACTCTGGCTAGTGGCTTCGTCAGCACATCTACAACCTGCTCATCTGTAGCAACATACAGGAGCTTCACTACTCCTCTCTGCACCATATCCCTGATATAGTGATATTTGATCTCTATGTGCTTCGACCTGTCGTCGAACACCGGGTTCTCAGACAGCTTCACACAACTCTAGTTGTCACAAAAGATACCAGTAGCCTCCAGCATGAGATCAAATAACTCAGACAGTAGCTTCCGGAGCCATAATGCCTCACAACTAGCCGAACAAGCTACAACATACTCAGCCTCGGCTGTACTCAGTGCTACGCAGGACTGCTTCCTGCTAAACCAAGAGATCACACCTGATCCCATACTGAAGCAACACCTAGATGTGATCTTCCTATTTGCAGCACTGCCTGCCCAGTCTGAATCAACATAACCCTGCAGGTTAAACTTTTGATTCGCATCATACTTGAGCCCATAATCAATTGTACCCTTCAAGTACCTCAGAATATGCTTTACAGCAACCAGGTGAACACCTCTAGGATCCATCAGGAACTGGCTCAATGTGTTCACCGCAAAGCAAATATCTGGTCTCATATTCGTCAAGTACATCAAGGACCCAATCATCTGACAATACATTGTGACATCAACCGGATCAGATGAAGCATCACACAGAAGCTTCAGGTTCGATGCCATAGGTGTGGCCATGGCCTTACAGTCCATCATCTCGAACCTCTTCAGGATCTCTACTGCATACTTCCCTTGTCCAAGGAAGATTCCATCTGCACTCTGCCACACCTCCATGTCTAGAAAGTAGTGCATCATACCCAAGTCCTTCATCTCAAACTCGGCAGCTTCCTCTTGGTATCGGAAATCAATCCATCCTCTCTTGTTACAAATAGGTCATCCACATACAAGAGTAGTATCACAATATTTCCTTCCTCAACCTTGTAGTAAAGGCTGGAATATGCTTTACTCTTAGTAAAGCACAAACTAGATAGAAAGTTGTCTATCCTACCATACCAAGTCCTAGGAGCTTGCTTCAATCCATACAAGGCTTTCTTCAGTTTGCACACATATGACTCCCTGTCATGTGTCTCAAAACCAAGTGGCTGCTCCACATACACTTCCTCCTCGATTACACCATTCAAGAAAGTTGTCTTGACATCCATCTAGTGTATCTTCCACTTCATCACTATAGCCAAAGAAAGTACTGAGCTGATGGAAGTGTATCTGGCTATAGGAGCAAAAGTCTCTTCATAGTCTATCCCCTCTTTCTAGGAGAAGCCACGAGCTACAAATATCGCTTTGTATTTCTCTATGCTACCATCTGCAGCATGCTTGATCTTGTAGATCCATTTGGAAGTCACAACAGACTTCCCTTCAGGTCTTGGGACTGTATCCCAAACATCATTCTTCATGGTTGACTGGTACTCCTCGATCATGGCGTTCTTCCCGAATCCTGGGAACTTCAATATCTTCATTAGATAACTTTGTTGTTGAACAAATGTTGTAGTCCTTCTTTTGTAAGTGATGGTATACGATCTTTCCTACAAAACAAGTTAAATTGCATGATTAGAAAACATCTCATAGTTTTCATAACAAATTCTTACACATAAATAAATATGTCATACAGTCATGCAATTATCTTAGCCAATGCTTCAATACAACATTTATCCATATCCCGTAACTTTCTAGATGCCTTCCAATCTCTACCAGAACATTGTTAAGAGTGTGCACAACTCCCAACATGTCAGCAAAGAGGTTTCATTCTAGATAAGTAGCAATGGAATGTTGTGCATTGCCATAGGCCACTTACCCATTAGATGCATATTAGTAGTATACTGTTCATTAATGCAATTATTCTAATATGCATAATACACACCCTAAGTCTAGGAACATAAGCATATACATCATTGAACAATATTATTTAAACAAACAAATATGCAAGAAATGACAATTCAAATATTTACCTTTGTTTGGTTGTAGGGTGGACTCCCTCTCAGTCTTTGCTTCCTTTCTACAACTCCATTCTAATGTGGATTGTGAGAAGTGGTCAAATCCCTCTGAATGTCTGCATCCTTGCAGAAACTACTGGAGTGTGCTCCCTCTTGATCTTTGCTTCCTAGATTACCTGTCCTTGAACTTATATCCATCCTTGATCACTATGCATGTTTACTAGTATCATCATTGTGTTACCCTCGAGATCTCATACATAATCATACATTCATTAGTATAATCAAAAAACAATAATCTTAAACATGTATAGTCATGATCATTATAAACATTATTATTCAAGGTTTCAGGGAATACTTCTTTTACTCATGCATATTCTTATTTGACCAAAGGACTTTTCTGGTTAGTCATATCATCAATCAAAGTAAGAAGCATAATATGCCTAAACCCCTGATTACTAACTTCAATGACTAATAATTATCAATCATGCCATGTATACTTATATAAGAGATCCTAACACAAGGTAGGATTCTAACTTGATATAGGAAAAACATACCTAGATTAGCATGCTAGCAATTTATGTCTAACATACCCGCATAATGTCTTCTTGTTCTCTTCAATGACTTGTGCTAGTAACCTGCTAGAACCAAGTTATACATACCTCATAAGTAGATCTTCTATGTGATCCATGGAAATGGATGAACCTTTGTCTTCATGTCACCATGGTCATATGTTCTTGAACTAGAACATGATTTGTCTTTCTTGATGTACCTTTCATGTTAGCGGACAACATCAACCTCATACAACACCACAATGCATTAGTACAATCATAACTGTCAAAACCCTAATCAATGAATATCTTCTATCGTGCATTCATAATTTTATTAAGTTTAAAGTTAATCGAGATTGTACTAACCTTAATGAAGACAAACATACCATAAACTTAATCATGAACAAATCTCAAAACATACCTGTCGAGATTGCTTGTAATCTTCTTATGTAAGGCCTTAGCCTTATCTCCCTCTGAAACTGGAACTTCTTCAATTATGCAGGTGACCAATCCATTCTTTTCCAGGATTAACCCAATCCACTTGATTTGCAGAAACTGGATCTATAGCTGGATTAGGGTTTGTCAGAGAAACCCTAAAAATTCAAACTTTGAATTTCAAACTTCTGAAAGGATAGAAAGATGTGCCTTGATGAGCTAATCAAGCTGGTAAACTCAGAATTTGAAAACTGCAAAGTTTCACCCCTCAAAATTGCTTTTGAAACTTCCGGATCTTCTAGACAGGATCCCAAATTAGGGTTTGATAAAGCCCACCCTTATTCCCAACCAAAAGTTTCTATCCAAAGCTCTAAACTTCGATTTTTTTGAGGAGCTTCCAGCCGTGGTCACAGACTTAAAAAATTCCAACTTTTGTGGAAGCCCTAATTTTCCACTTTTCCGATCAAAGTCCCGAACTAGGGTTTGATCAAGCCCGGCCTTCTGCCCAACCAAAAAATTTGAACTTGGTCTCTAAATTTCGATTTTGATGAGTAGAATTCAGCCGTGGTCTTTGTTTACAAAAATTCCAACTTTATTTGAAACCCTAATTCCTGGAGCCATGAATGAAGGTGCTCAAAATCCAATTATGTTTTGACAGAAATATGCACCTAATTGTTTCTGGTGTAAATCCCAAATTACGAATCCAAACGGTTTGAAAATTCTACCTGTGGTATCCCAACCTATCATCTTTCCAACCCCATAGGTCTGAACTCAATTGGATTCTCTGAGAGAGAGTTATTCCAAGTGTCACAACGTGACCTGTTTATGGGATAAAACAGGAGAGCGAACTTGTACGGAGTTCCACCTGTCACTGGTTAACTTTCGGCCTTTGAACCTTCAGCCTGTGAAAGTAAAATCTGTTCCCTACCTGTCACTTTTTACAAAATTTCATTTGGAGCTTCCTATCCCATGTTATGACCTTTTTTCCTAGGTCACCTGTTTATGACTCAAATTTGGAAGAGGTAGAAACCCTAGATTGTATAGATCATAAAACACAAAGTACAACGGATTAGAAGTTTTTGTTCAGACACAAGGTACATGGGGATCTTATCGTTGACTTGTAAGAGTTTCAGATCCTGAAACCCCGCCAAAATGGATTTATAGTGAAATTGCTATGATGAATGGTTTTTGCTATATCAAGCCCTAGCTTTGCAAGTGCAACAAGTGTCATAAATGCCATACCATGCCTTCTTTCAGGCTAGCTCTGATACCATGTTAGTTTTTCATAAATTTCAATCTGATCTAGGATCTTAACTGAGAGAATAACATGTACAGCATATCTACAACATATCTACAACATATCAATCATGGACAGAAAAATGCAAGCACACAAGAGACACAGAGTTTCACCGGGGAAAACCAAGAAGGTGAAATACCTTGCAACTTCCTCAGAGATAGATAGAGCAATAATACAACCGGAACATGAGATATAGTCCTCCTAGAAGTAGCTTCTCCTCCTCCACAAGTGCACCACTCTCCAATGAGTGTGTGAGAGAGAAAGTGAATGATCAAATAGAGTGCCTCCCGCACTCTATTTATACATGACTTGACTTGCCTAATAACCTTTACTAGGTCCGCCTCAACTTAACCACATAACATAATGCTGATAGGGCCGACCCCCACTAGGGTGGTCTAATAACCCTTTTACCCACATGACTCATATAGGGCCGACCCCATCAAAGTGGTCTAATAACCCATCAAGTATAAGTTACGACACTTACAATATAAATGACGAGACTTCCGTATAGAGGAATAATAACATCTCTATAGGAATACAAACACTTCCGTATATAGGAATAATAACATATCTATAGGAATACAATATACATAGATGAAATACATCCCGAAGTTACATATACATCAACATATCAATGTCATTTATCATGTCAAATTTTCATTTAATGAAACATGTGTACTTAAATATTTGAAGGGCAATTAACAATTAGTTTGTGTGCGTGCACAATAATTTAATGTTAGAGTAATAATTTTAAAAAATGAAATATGTAAACATGATCTAGACAAAATGCACTAGTGTTTACATAGTTTTCTTTTATTTTTTATCGAAAAATTATATTTATTATTATTTTTCGAAACTGACCAATGAATATTTCAGTCGGATCTTGCACACATGTGTGTGTGCACCAAATATTTTGATTGTTTACATAATTTGCAAAACTAAAAATACCCTTTTGAAGAGGACACACTTATCTAGTGCTTGTGTATTTTTTCAAATTTTTTGGATGTGTATTTTGAATGTTGTTGATTTATCTTTGAGCTCAATCAAAGTTTTGGCAGGGTTTTTTAGGGCAAGTTTTAGTATAAATTTAAAAACAAAAGACATTCAAAGATAAAAAATCATAAATTTTATGTATATGGTTAGAGGATTCATTGACGAATCCAATGGTATCAAGTGCGCCCATTAATGTGTATTTAATGACATCGTTTAATCCTTTGAAAGGAAAAAAAAACTTTCTTTGTGCAATGAAAAGGGATCTCGGCCTGTTCTTTAGGCCCTTGATCGAGGTATTTAAATATGAACTCGATCGAGGGTTCTACATAGACCTCGATCGAGGTATTTTAAAACCCTCAATCGAGCAAATTGCTCGATCGAGGGCCTAAAAAAGAGGTTGCGGGCCTTTTTTTATTTTTTTCAAAAGCTAGATCGGGCTTTTAAAAGCTAGATCGAGGTCTTGTTTCAACCCTCGATCGAGGTATTTAAAAACCATCGATCGAGGTATTGTCAAGCCCTCGATCGAGGTATTTTAAAACCCTCAATTGAGGTGTTTAAACATCGATCGAGGGCTTGAAAATACCTCAATCGAGGGTATGAAAAACTTTTTTTTTGGGTTCCTCTTGACAAAAATCTTGAACCACCTTCGTGGATTCACCCCTATCTAATCCGGTATGACCTAAGGATCTAGTGACAATGTTCATTTTAATGTAAGTGTGCAAAATGTCATCACGCTTTCCATTTCATTTGTGTTCCATAAAATGTCACAAAATTCATTAAAATAATGCTTAAATCATGATTCAAAAGCATAAATGAATTCAATGAAACAAGTACGACAATGAAAAATTCAAATCATATAAAATACGACAACCAAACTTCATAACGGAGTTCATATGACATGGATTGCGTCTTTGGGCCCGCTCTCCAATGAGGACCGATCTTATTATGTAGTCAAATGCTGAATGCACCAAAATACAATCTTTCGCCAAGTATAATAGGGCCTTGGAAATGTTTCCAAAGAAGTTTCCGCAATCTTCTTCAAGAGATCCTCAACTCTACAAAACTCTAAGAAGAATTTAAACTTCACAGAACTTCCCAAAACTTCTACCAAGAATTATCCTCCAAAATTCCTCCTCTCACATGGAAAAACACCCTTCGTTATATAGCAAATGGTTCATAACCAAACTCCAGTTTCCATGGGATATTGAATATTTGATCCCAAATTAAAAGATATTATCAATTAACCATATGGTATAATAATAACAACAAATATTAACCATATAATATATTCTTGGTACCAAAAGATATTATCAATTAACCATATAATCCCTTTTTGGTAACAAAATATCATTATGGTCATAAACTATATATATATATATATGTATGTATGTATGTATGTGGTTTAAAAATAACAAACCAAATATTTGATTTAACCATAATATATGGTCAAAGTTTTAAAGCTCGTGGATAGGGTGCACCCTTTTTTGGGTATATAATATGTTTTAGAACTTAAAAAAAATTACTCTTAAATACCATAAGAAGATCCACCAATATCCCAGAGGGTGAATGTGTTGATTGTGGATGTGGAGGTTTGGGTTCAAACCTGCCCGACCTTCGTTTCCGCCCATATTCTTTGAAAGTAAATTTTAAATAAAAAAAATTTATATCATACCACAACAGATACATGTGGCATGTTGGTCAAAACGGTTGTTTGTTTGGAGATAGGTTCGGAGTTCAAATCCCTTGTCCAACTGTTTCGGAGTGGATAAGAATCTTGTTGGGAAAATCAGGCCTACCACATAGCAGACTTTAATTGGCCCACGTGGAGGCCACATCGTTGCCCACTCATCACCATGTCATTGCCATGTCAATACCCATTCATCACCACATCATTGTATGGTCTACATAGCCAATGCCACGTGTACACTTGTGAATTTTCCATGTCATTGGGATATACAATCTATACTACCATGTGGAAATCAGTGGAGATGCCATGTCTCACCCCTATCCAACTATTTCACATTTGCTAAAAACTTGAAACTGTGATATCTCGGCCATACAATGTTCGTTTGGGGTGAAATGAATGTTACCAAAAAGGTCTCAACGAGACTTTCCCAATGGTGTAATTCTATTCAACATTTGATACTGCAATTTTTTGACCACTTTTTGACTGGTGATGATCCTCCTAGATCAAACCTTCCCACTAGGGATATTTTGGACCCCAAAATCCTATTCTTATTCAGAACAAGAGTGAGGAAAATATATCCCCCCTTGTCTTGTGTCCATCATCCATCTTTCTCAAGTAAAAATCACCTGGATGACAATAAAAAAGATGAACACACTCATAAAATTGTTGACAAACTTAAGCATTAGGCCATCTCCACATAAATATGCATTTAATGTTGTTGATACCATCCAAGTACAACTCAATAGAAACAAAAAAAAGCATAAAAAGAAAATGCAGATGATGAAAATAATGAACCAATATGAAGCTTTCCCTCATTAATAGGCTCTGATTTGCTATCAATGATACCTTCACGCTGCTATTCCCCATGTTGTATCTATTCTATTCCCTGAAACATCTTCTCATTAGTATCAACCAATTCATTTTCAAGTTCACAATACTTTACAGAAATGAGCGATCAACTTTTTCTCTCATTTACCAACATCTTCATTTTCCCTGATGTAATCACAAAAAATCATGTTTCATCTTGTGAGCTCTTATGATGAACTCCATCCCATTCTTCAAGAGATGATACCTGTTATGCTCCTTGTAAAACACTTCTATCTTGCCATAAAGATATGGGATTCCCAACACAATCCCACATATATCAGGTGGAATCACATCCAATTCTACTTCATCAATAAAATTATTAGAAATATAAAATCAAATATTACATTGCTTAGATACATGCAATCAATCATTCTCATGATCCCAACCTAAATGATAAGTTTTTGGATGCGGTTTAGTCTCAACCCCTAGTTTCTTTACAATGTCTTTAGAGATTAAGTTAACTTGATATCCACTATCTATGAGTATCAATCTTAGTATGACGGGAAATAACTCGAATATGGAACAATTATATCTTATTCCTTTCATCATGGCTTACATCAAAACTGGAAGTAGAAGCATATGAACAACTAGCAACATACTAAGCATCACCTTTAATACTCATAGCCATTACCTTGGATTCATCTCTTGAATCGGATCCAAGATCCTGCAACATGGAAATTGTCTTTCTTCTATGTTTTTTATGCTTCGCCCATTTCGATTTCGATTCCAGGTGCAACTTCCAACAATGATCCTCATCATGGCCCTTCTTTTCACAGTGAGAAAAAGTAGCCCTTTCATCATCCTTCTTCATGGTAGCAATCCTTTTGAATTTATCCTTATGCTTTCCTTCTTTCAGCTACAAGAATTCATTTGAAGAGCTTCCCTGATCAACCCTTTCTCCTACCTCAAGATGAATGTCTTACACACTAACTTCGTCAACGTCAGTCATATTAAACATAAGTAAATAATGCATTAAATATCTATGTAATCCTCCTATATATTTTAACAAAGTTTCTGGCATATGCAAAGGAATGCCCAATGCTAGATCTCTCTTCCTAAATTCATGAGTGTAGTCATGCACATCTTGACCTTTATCTTGTTTAAATTTTTTCCAATCCATGGTTAAATTTTGCATATGACCAAGAGGATAAAACTATTTCTTTAATACTTTCAAAAATTCAACCCAACTTGAAATGATCTTACCATGCTAAGCGATATCCTGCTGAGTTTTAATTTGCCACCAAACGATATTAGTACCACCTAAACGAAGAGTGCACAACATAATCCTTGATGGATCATCTGTAAACCCCTGTATCCTACAGTAAACTTTTGATCTGTTTCATCCAATCGTCTAGTTTTTTTGCATCTAGTTCACCATTATACCTGGGCAACTCATATTTCACATCAAGCTTTAATAACAGTTTATGATTGGAAGTAGAAGGAGAATTTGAAGAATATGTAGGAATTTCAGGAGGGTCACCACCACCTCCTACTCCTTTACCTTTATTTGATGTAGAAGTACCACCTCCTTTGGTTCTTTCCTTGAATTTTGTGTACATCTCTTCCACCATCGATTTCATATTCAGGATTGTTTCGATGAATGATTTATCATTTTCATACTTGGATTTTCACCTTCCATGCCTTCCTTTGGAGAATACTTCTTTATCCGTGAAAATATTATCCCCATGCCAATGTTAGGATCACCTTCCACAATATTTCCTTCTTCGAGCTTAGCGGATCTAAACCTGGTTAACATTTACACTCCCAAAATGCAGTCAAACCTACTATGATACCAACTTGATCCGGGATGACCCAAGGATCCAATGACAATGTTCATTTTGATGTGAGTGTGCAAAATGGCATGCTTTCCATTTCATTTTTGTTCCATAATAATGTCACAAAATTCATTAAAAGAATGCTTAAATCACGATTCAAAAGCATAAATGAATCCAATGAAACAATTACGACAATCACAAATTCAAAGCATATAAAAGACGACAACCAAACCTAATAATAGTGTTCGTCCGACATGGACTACATCTACGGGCCCACTCTCCAATGAGGATCATTCTTATTATGTGGTCAAAATGTTGGATGCACCAAAATACAATCTTTCACCACATATAATAAGGCCTTGGAAATGTTGCTAGAGAAGTTTCAACAATCGTCTTCAAGAGCTCTCCAACTCTACAAAACTCTAAGAATAATTTAAACGTCACACAACTTCCCAAAACTTCTACCAAGAATTCCCACCAAGAATTCTTCTCCCAAATTCCTCCTCTCACATGGAAAAACACCCTTGGTTATATTCCAAAGGGTTCATAACCAAACTCCAATTTCCATGGTATATTGAATATCTAATCCCAAATTAAAAGATGTGGTTATCCACCATATATTACCTTTTTGGAACAAAACAACCATATTATATAACTAGCAATTGCCCCTGAAGGTGCAAAGGAACGTCAAAAGGGAAAAAGGGGGAAGTAAAGTGATGTGATGAAAGGAAAGAGAATAATTTTTTCGTGTAGGTTGGGATCCAATCCCATGATGATCTTCCACCCAATGTTGTGAAAATTTTCTATATGTAATGTTTTTTGGGATGGTTCAAACATATGGGTGCTTTGGTAGATGGTACACCAAATATTGAGCTTTGTTGGTACTTATGGATACTCAAATCATCTGCCTTCATACCTTGTAAGGAGGGTATGTACTCCACAACATTCAATTTATGAAGCCCTAGAATTCTTGGGAGCTTTTGAGCTATGTTTCCATTCAGCGTAAATGTGCATAACATTTATGTTAATAATGCATGGTGAGGATAAATGAACAGAGTCAAACAATTAATTGTTAAAAATATTAATATGATGAACAATTTTGCAATGATGTTTCATTTAGGGATAAGATAGATTTTTTTAATGTAGGTGGAAAGTTTCTTCTATTGTATTAGGTCAGTAGATTGGAAGAGATTCATGAGTAATGTAGGCATATTCATTAGTACCTGACAGGTTGTTGTCACTTGTTCCAAAAGGTAGGGGGCTTAACAAGTCGTCCCGGGCTCTGGGATGGTGACTTCTCATGGATTCCAAGCACCTAGAGCCCCCACCATACCTTTTCTCTCCGTTTCGAATAAGCATAATGAGAACGGTCCTTATAAACACATATAAACTCTTTTACACAGTCAATGTGGGATAAAACCCAAAATCAAATCAATCACCACCGTCGATTTTTTGATCCAATGATCCCTGAGTCCTCCTACCTGATCGAGATGATGTAGTTCATTCTGAGCTGCAGCAAGCTCTCTGCACGACTCCTCTATCTCATGCCCATCGTTCTCATCATTATCATTCTTTTCCTCCTCAAATTAAACCGCAATGTCAGTGTAATCATCAAACTACTCCCCCTGCTCCTGCGCCAGCACCTTGTGGTAGTATTTTAAGATCGAACTCAATCGGACCGCTTGTAAAGCCCCTTTTACGCGTTGTGTCCTTGCATATTCTAAATTTTCAATGAATTTGGGATTCTGGCCTTCCATGAGAGCAACACATGAATTTGTTGTTCCAAAATCAATACCAATCACGTCACCACCAGCTCCCTTTGATCTGAAGGCTCTGGATGCATTTTCCCATCTCTGGAGCAATGGTGAACCAAATTTCAAAGACTTGATACTCTGTGTGGCCAGATAGGTAGATTGAATAATATTTGAAGCAATGGCCTTCGACTAAGATCTTCTAGCAAGTCTGGACACCAATAGCGAACCCAAAGCCATGGCCTTCTTCCTCCTTCCGAACTGACTAAGAGCACCATTAAAACTCTAGGTATTTCAAATCATGCAGTTAGGAATTAGCATATTCAAGTTTTTTATGGTCCAATTAAGGTAATATTTCCTACAACAAATGCAACTTAGCTTGATTGTGTGGTCGGGCTTGATGATGTTGATGATTTCAGTCATTTTTTTTTCTTTACAATGACCAGAGCCATTGATTCATATGAAAGAAGATGCCGGATCTCAACACATCTTTGTTCAAGGATCATGAGTAAATAATAATTGAAATTTGAATGTTTATAGGGAACATTTGAGAATCTACAAGAACGTAGTAGAACTATTATTCTCTAAGAGCTTGGGGAAAAGGGCATGCAATTGTAGTGCTCTGCAATTATTATATTATGTAGGATATTTCTTCCTGGCTTGCAATGCTTCATGCAAAGTTGATTTCTCTTCTTTTTCAATGAGTTCTAGTGAGTATGGTAAGAAGTCACTTGATGAAATCGGATTGGAAGAAACTGAAACCTGCAAATTGATAAAGCCTTTCTGAATTTATCAAGATCAATGGAAATCTTCTCATTCACTTAATATCCACATGGAACAATGCTAAGGCGCTAGATTTTATTGTTTTATAGTTCCCTTGTATAAAATTCATGAAGGAAATCGATATGATCCTTACGTAATTGATCAAATTTTATAGATGGAAATATGGATGGCTCGAACAACATCACACTTATTTGGTGAATTAATTTCCATATTTTTAGGCAGTCATTCAACAGGTTGAAAAGCAGTTGGAGAATTGGGGCAGGATTCTAGCATCGAGCTTCAAAGAGATCATCATTCAAATTCTATATTTTGGACTTGTATTAAGTTTGATACAGGGAATATTTTGGACTTTCAAGTTGTTTCTATCCAAACGATGAATATGGATAATGAGATTCTACATACAGTAATGGTGGGTGTAGTTGCTTGGAGTGCAGCATTCATTATTATTAGAATGTTAATGTGGAAAAAATCATTTGATTTTTGCAACCGCCTTGTATCACTGATGCATGTGACAACTGCACTCTGGATGTAATATGCTTCTATTAAATATTGGAGGCACCCTCTGCAACCTCTAGCTTCTCCTTCTTCACCTTTACAGGCATGGCTAAATTCCTTTTTTTTTGGTTTGGCTTTTCCATTCCATTGTTTATTGTCTGCACCCTTCTCTAAGTGGAAACTTCTGCTAGATTTTGTATTCTTGTTATATATTCTTTAAACTTTATTTAACATCGTAAACACAAGTAATTTTCTAAATTTAGACAAATTTTGACCATAGCCTAAAGATATTATGACACTGTAGGAAATTTGTCTGAACAATATCACAGAAAAGCTACATTTTCTAGCACCTGAAATATTTGCCCGAAACACCATATTAATTGAATTTTCATGTCTGACAATGGCTTCTGAAAGCTATGGAATTTTTTCTTTTATTGTAATAATGCATAGTCTGAATTTTGAAGTTATCCATTACTCCAACTCCACAACACAATTTGTAAGTATTAGTAAGCACACATGAATCAAGGAAAGAAACCATAGGAAGCCAGTTGTTGTATTGAAATAAGCTTTAAATACTAGATGATAATAAGTCCTCATACAAATTTTTTAAAGTATCGATTGCACAAAAAGCGAAAAAAGGGGGATTTTTGTTGTGCCTGGTGGAATTTCTAAGCTAGACAAGTACGTATCCCATTGATCTGCTTCTGCAATGAGTACACTAAAAGCTTGAGGTTCAAGTAATTTCAGAGAAACTTCTTTTTCCACTGAATCATTTATGATAGTTACAAATGACTTGGTAACATCGTTGTAAATACAGGTTAGGCTATCAACATCCACAGACCTTTGGACGATATAGTGTTGCAGATCTTCTTCAGTAAGTGTATCAAACCTTTGTACATATTCATGTTCTTCTTTTACCTTGTTTGTCAATGCTTCCAGGTGGTGTTCTTTAGCAGGTAGATCGTGTAATTTTTGAGGAAGTAAAATGTTGCAGCCCATATTTTCAGTAAACATGCCAGCATAAACATGTTCACATATTTGTATAATATTCGGTATTCCTATTTGCATCTTGTCAGGTGTTGGCCTGCATCTTTCAAGAAGTGTTATGTCAAGCCTGTGTTCTTTCAATGTATTTTGTGATAGGTATTCTAGGTATGTGCCTTTTTTGTAGCCACTATATAATCCTCTTGAATTTATTGGATGCATCAAGAATGTTCTGTTGTATCATTGGAGCATCTCTAGAGATTTCTTCAAGTCGACTTACAATATCCTTAATTTTGTATACTTCATCAGTTAAAAATTTGTGTGAAGTATGAATTTTCTCTAGTAGCTTTGTAGCATAGGCATGAAAAGGAGACATATCTTGTTTTTGAGTTTGTGCAACTGCAAGTTGTTGTTTCAAAATAGTATTCTCGTCATGTAATTGTGTAATGTTGGCTCTTTGGTGTTCCACTTCGTTTTGCAACGGGCCTAGTTTTGCTTCCAATTTTTCTTTTCCAATGCGTAAAGAATCTATTTGTTGTTACAAGTGCAGTATGTTGGTTTCCAGTTCGTGCAGGAGAGCTTGCAAATATCCTTTCGCTCCCTCCAATATGAGCAACTGTACTTTGAACTGATCACTTTCAGATTGCAAATGTTGCATCTTCTGTGCTATGTTACTCTTTTTTGATTCTACAACATCTAATTTCTTTGTAATACAAGGGCTTCTGCTCAAGTTTTCAAGAATTTATCCTTTACTTTGAGGATCTTTCCCTTGTTGCGTTCCAAGTCATTCATTAATTGGGCCACGTTGTCAACATTGGCTTGTGCAACTGCTATATTTACGGAAGCAGTAAATTGTGGATTTAGATGTGTGCCTCCCATAATAACGTTTTCCTGCACAGTCACAATGTCTGGAAGTGGGCACATTTTCAATCTCTTTTCTGTCCTTTTGGATATTGTTTTCCATTTGGAATCATAAACTATTGTATCCAACTTGGAAACTGTATGTTGTTTAGAGGGTGTAAACGGGGTCAGGACAAGTTCAACAAAAGGTAGGTGGCCACTGGTTAATGGGATATCCATTTCTAGAGGTTGAGTTGGGTCTTCATATGTAGCTTTGGCACATGTATCTTCTTCTTCTTTTTGTTGTCTCTCAAGTCCAATTGATTTTTCAATAGTTTCTTGTATGTGTTTAGCCTCTTCTTGAAGCTTCCTGTATGCTTTTTATTCTTCCCTTTGTTTTGTTGCTTCTTCTTCTTGCCTTTGTTTCTCTGCTTCTTCTGCTGCCCTTTGTTTATCTGCTTCTTGTTCTTGCCTTTATTTTGTTGCTTCGTCCTCTTTCCTTTGGTTTTCTTTTTCTACTTGATCTTTCCTCCATGTCTCTGTTGCTTATGCTTCGTGTTGTAGTCTCTTTGCCTCCTCTTCAGCAGTTGCTTCATTACTTTGTTGGAGTGCAGATTCTTTTGTTGCATCTGTGTCTTTACTTGAACTTCTGATTGTTTTTTGGTTTAACCTGTTATTCAATGCTGAAATATTATTTTCTCCTCTATATATTTCTTCATCTTTAAGGACATAGTCAGCGTACTCAAAATGCACCTTCTGCAAAGAATAATGGCGTGCAACTTTGTGTTCTCTATCATGACGAAGAAAAATCTTCTTGCCAAAATGGAATAACTCTAGATCCTTGACAAACACTTCATCCCCTTTTACATTTCGGAACTTATAGGCTCCAATAACAAATGGCAAGGGAGGATAATATGCCTTTTTATATTCATTCAAAAAACTGTCTATCCCATTGACAAAGACTTTTCTTACTTCTTCCTTATGGACCACGTAATCTGTGGCATACTTGGGCAGTAGAAAAGGCAGTTTTGTACCACCATACATTCTAATATAAGTTCCCTCAGGGGAACAGTAAAAACTCCCATACTCGTAGATAACATCCATGGCGAGATCTGAAAAGCAATTTGGTTCTTCATTGAGGATTACTGAATATAACGGGATTACAAACTCCTCACAAATCAACTTAGAATATTTGTGATACTTGTGCACCTACAAGATTTGGTAGGAAACATAAATAGTCCCTTCAGATGAAGTCCAGTGGCATCCAAGCTTAGTAAAAGGATTGCGTGCCAAAATACAGTCCATAACAAAAGAAGACATGTAGAAGTTAGATTTTTCCTGTGTGTTTCTTCCTTGAGACGCTTCAATCATGGAAAGCATACTATCTGAGATTATATCTTCCTAGTTAAAGATAGTACCATGCATCGCAACATGATACATAATAGGAATCCAAGAAAATCTATAAACAGTCCCATCGGGTCGGCCAAAGAGCCTACTCAAAATGAGCGATATAAGTCTAAAAGGCATCTTCAAATGTGCAGCATTATACTGACCAAAAGGTTTCTTCCTGAATTTCCTACTTGGGAGTAGCATCTTCTTTTCATATCTGATCTTATCAATATTGGTTGACCTAAGCCAATCATAAGTTAGCAAAACTTTTGGATGTGCCAGCTTTTATGCAAGAATAATGTGAGCAGGTGTTACAGCATAATTTTCCACCTTGTGAGCATCATCATTGATTGGCCTTCAGGATCCATTTTATTGACTCAGACCCACATTTTATCCTCCAGGAACACACTTTTCCCTATTTTTGTTCCTCTATGCTAGTTGTTCCACCATAGCTAGTGTACACGCATGCTGTCCCACTATAGCCAGCGTACACCAAGTTAAATGGTAAAAACCAATGGAAATTTACTTTTTACTCCCAAAAAGCAGTCTTAGGGTGACCTTTGGCCCTCCATATGCCCCGAAACAACTCGATTCGACCTTTCACTTACCTTTGGAAGGCTATATATTGAGCTCTTATGGTGTATCGAGAGGAAGAGAAAGAGAGCGCAAGATAACTCTAGTGGATTTTTTTTGTGACTTGAGTCTACACTCATTGATCCTTGTTGTTGTGAAATCCTTATGTTCACCTACCAAACTCCTTTCATAGTTTGAGTTTTCCATTACATGGGGAATTGAAGTGGTGGAGGCAGAAGTGGAGAGACCCATTCTTGGTTCAAATTGGTTGCCGGCAAGAGGTCGTATCATGTACTTCTTGTTATTATTAATGGAAATACTCATTTTCTCGTCCAATTGATGTCATGAATGTTGTTTAAATTACATTGGGTTGCATTTGCTTATGATATCATGGATCATGCTATTGATTATGCTAATGTCTTTCACATATTATATGCACTTGTTTGTACTTGTTGTTGAGACTAATCTGCAGGTTCAAGTGTAGAGGTCGAAAGCTCAACGGGGATCTACTTCGAACATCTGGTTGAAGGTTGGTCTTTTCTCCATTATCTTAGCATTGTCATTTATATAGCATTGCATTGGGAATTGAGTTTATTTCTAGTTGTCAGCTATCTGTTGTGGTCTGCCCCATACAATAGGAAGTTTTTCTCTATAACAGAAATGGCGACTCCACTGGGGAAGAACCTCCATTTTAGGGATTTTTAGGCATTTGCCCTTATTTTGAGTTGTTGTTCGTCGAGCTTCTGTGTCATTGATTGGTCTTCAGGATCTAACATAGAAAAATATCTTTTTGTGGGTTGTTTGACCTTTTGGGGGCTCATTTTCCTTTCCTTGTACGCGGGTCAACCTAGTTTTGACCACGTCTACCCACCCCTGTGTAAACTGTAGCCCGCGTCTACCCGTTGTTGTTCTCTGAACAGTCACATACAAGTCCCAGATTGCTTGATTTTTGGCCTTGGGTTGTTGTTGGGTTGGTTCTGAGTGTTCCTGAGTCTTAGTTGGCCTGTTTCCTGACTGTTCCATGCCCTGTTTGTGACCAAAAACTCCTCTTTCTTTTTGTTTTTGAGCTTTTTAATTTTTCACAATTTATTGTTTTATAGCTCATTAGCTTGGTTGAATCTTACTGTTTGGGTTTTGCTAGGTTGTCTATTTGATATGCTCTACATTTCTTTACTGAATAGTTAGATTTCACTTGCATTTTTTCATTCCATTAGATTGAAAAAATACAAAAACATTGTTTTGCATTTTCCTTCCATTTATAAGAGAAAATACAAAAATATTTGCTTTATTTACTGCATTTTGCATCTGAGTGCTTGCGATTTCATCTAGGACTTGCTTGCGCATTGAAACTTTAAAGAGATTGCATTTTATTTCGAACCGTTGGATTGTTTGTCATATTAGTGGCATGCTTTTTATTGATTAGATGAGTCTAGTGTTTTTCGGTTGTGCATACCATTGAGTCTTATACATCATCAGTTTCACAACCATATCCTTTGAGTAATTACAGCCATTAAAATCAATGCTTAATCTAAAAATTGATTAGAAACGATTTTCTTTTTATAGGGTGTACCAACTAGCTTAGGCTTAGAGTCTTGGAATAGATCATTGTGAGTTAACAATCCAAGACTATTGAACCAACATTATGTGTCTGACTAGGGAGTGGTGAAACCCATGGTATACATCAGTGTTCTCAGGAAGCTATACTAAAACTAGAGTTAAGCACGAGGTCACGAGAGGTTGGTTGTAGAGATAGCTCTCAATACTAGATGAACGTGGGATATACTTCCAGGATTTGTTCATGTATGGTAGCTCTTGAGGGATCTGTACCTCTTAAGTTTCGGGCTTATATACCCTGCCCATACGACGAATCCCACCTGCGACTGTCCGCCTGAGCATTGGTTATATCGTGGTGACCTTAGTTGCTTTACCTAGGTATAACATAGGGCATTCATTGCGGTTATTCTGTGATTGTCCTGAGTCAGATAGGGGTTGGACAACACAATTTCCTGTTGTATAGGGATTTGACCCTGTGCACGCAGTGAAGTCTGGGAACCCTTATAACTGATTATGTTACCTTTGGTTATAGTTTGGGAGTCTCAAGCCTCTCCTAGGCGAAACATATCGGTTGCAGTGTCGGGAGGTCCCTTGAGCCAGTCCTGTTTGTGTGCATTTGCCTATAGTTTCTTTAGGTGTGTGCTCTTTGATCGATAGCTGGTTGTTAGGAGGCGTTCTGTTTATTTGGAGTTATCGTGGAGCAATATCCACCTCTCCTTCGTTCTTTTCATTTAGCTATTTTACCAGCTGACAAGGTAGCACGTCCTTTTCATAAGAGACACCAGAGGATCTCCTCCGATACTTTTGATACTTACAACAAAATTCATGATTACATTATGACTCTTGCATCTCACACACCGGGAAGAATTCCCATGACTCCATCGGTGGATGTCTATGGACAGAATGTTCCTTCCACTCCTAGAGAAATTGGAGGGGAAGGTTCTCCCCCACATGTCACTTTTTCAAGTTTTGGGCCATATCCATCCCTGGAGCCAAACCCATCTCATGGTACACACACTCAGGGATTCCGATATGGGATGCCAGATCTCAATGGCACCACAAATCCTTCGACCACTAATCCTTCTTCACTTGGTATTCCTAGTCTTAATTCAAATGTTACATCCAATTCGTCGGGTAGTCAAGCTAATACTAGCCTTGGAGCTGCGGGCGCCACTCCCTCCGAGAGCAGTGCAACCCATTCTTCTCCCTCCGGGGGTGGCACAACCTATTCTGCTCCCTCTGGGGGCGGCACAACCTCTTATGCTCCCTCCGAGTGCAACGCGACCTTTTCCGCTCCATTTTAATTTATGTCTGGTCATGTCCCTTCAGATTCTACAACTATTGGGGGAGGACCACGTCGGGGGACTAACCCTCATTTTAGTGGGAACACTTCACATAACACAGCTCACATTCCACAACCTAACACACATGATGTTGCGCATATACCTGTGACTACAAGCACGACTGCTAACCAGCATGTCCCTCCTAACACTGGGGGTGGGCACATTCCCAACACAGGGGGTGGGCACATTCCCAACACTGGGGGTAGGCACATTCCCAACACTGGAGCAGGGCACATACCCTACACTGGGGGTGGACACATTCCCAACATTGGGGGTGGGTAAATTCCCAACACTGGGGGTGGGCACATTCCTAACACTGGGGGTGGGCACATTCGCAACACTGGGGGTGGGAACATTCCCAACGCTGGGGGTGGAAACATACCCTATAATTATGGTCATTACTCGACTTCTCCTGCTACAACTAGCACTTATATGCCCCATCAATATGGTGAAAATCCTTCTTATAATGCAGCCAGTTATGTCCCTTATTACAACCCTCCCCATTATGGTGCTTACAACGCATCTATACCTTCGTACCCTTACACGGGTCAAGGTGGAGGCGGTTATCAGCCCTATGGTCATGGTCATGTTTCATACCATCCTTACGGTCCGCAAGGTCAGCCTCTTTTGGGAGCCTTTAATCCAGATTCACAGCCACCGCTCATGTTTCTTGCTCATGTTTCTTGCTCATTTGAATCTACCCAATCTTTCGAAGCTTACAAATGATCCAGTGTGTCATGATCCTTCTTAGCCTCCATTCCCTACCAAACTCCCTTTCTGACATTCTGAAGTTCAAAGGGAAGAGTGGTGAGGATCCGAGTGACACTGATGTATACTATATTCATCGAATAATGGCTGAACTGCAGAGGGATGGGGACTTGACGAAACCACTTGAACACAATCCTATATATATATGAGTAGTGATGTAGAGCAATAAATGGGACACTACTACTACTAGGATTCAAATGCGTCTGAAGATGCAGGAAGTTTCTTCTCTTGCAATTTCAATGCACCCTCACGAGGGCAGCCACGAAGTGGCATGTCGAGTTTCCTGTGGCCACTTATAGGGGTTTTAATGAGATAGATTTGGTTTTCTTAGATCACTTTCAGCTATCGGTTTGCTATGATACTGGCACCGATATTTTATCTACCTTCCGCCTGAACAAGGCCACGCACATATCCGATCATATTCAGGAGTGGAATCGACAGAAGAGGATAATGAAAGCCAACATTCCTCTAGATTTTCTGTTGGAATGGTTCCTCAAGTATTTGCTTCCATACGTATATAAGGATGTTTCGGTGCCCGACATTACGACTGAGGAAAAAGCTATATTCAAATCCCAGTAGCTAGATTTACTCTACTCTTAGTCAGGTATCCTGTACGATATTATTCCTGACGCACCGTGTTCACGACATGAAGCCAAGCCTGTTCCTAGACCACATGCTGATGGCATTGTTGGATCCACGAGTACTTGACTTGTAGACTTGGTTACAAATCAAATGCAAAATTTGTCTATTATCTAGTCTACCCCGAGATAGGTGTACGCCTTGTCCACTCCTACCCAATCGTCTGATGTCCATTCTATACAATCGGCGAACCCATCAGGTAACCAGTAACCTGGTGGAAAGAAGAAGGGGAGAAACAATCGTAAGGGTGTGAATAATGGGAATAATGGGAATAATGGAAGTAATCAAAATACTCCTAGGAAAGAGAATGCCAACCCTCCTCAGGACGGAGAAAATGATGGTGGGGACCGTAAGCCGATACTTAAGGTGAAATTCCCTTGCAAACTTTGTGGGGAGGATCATCTGACTCACTTGTGTCCTCGAATTCAAGAAGCATCAAAGCATCTTGCACAGAGCCTAGCTATGTTGAAAGATCCCCTTCCACATCATCAGAACATGGCTTCGAATGCTCCTGCCACTGGTTATGGGACTAATGAAACTACGACATCTTCTTCCCATGCCGGTGGCTATGGATGCGTGAACATGGTCCAATATCAGGTTAGTGTTGCTACTCAGCAATGCGATTATGGTGCACCACAACCGAACATGGGAAATGAGCCTCCTCCTCCTCCTGATACTTCTTTGCATATCGATAAGCCCACTATTATGCCGCGGATGCCGAAAGGTGTTCTTAAGCGCTTGGTGCACAATCCCAATGCCCGAGCCTCCCAGAACTACTCTATTGCATATCGATCAGCTAGACTTCCCTAGTTCTAATTCTGTAGCATCGTTGGGAACTGTTGTTCCCAAGATCAAAGATTCTTAGCCAGAAACTGCGAGCATTGGTGTACGATTATATCCATCCTTGATGGGATCATTCGACTTTGTTGCACCAATTGATTTTATTGGTACCGTTTTTTATAGTGTGCCATCCTCACTAAGTAATGTACCTTTTTGTACCTTGTATTTTAATGACTGGTGGACTTTACCATCCACGAGTGCTTCGTTTAGAGACATTTCACACATTGGAATAGCTATGCCGCTATTTGTAGCTGAGCTTGCATACCGTGAAATTCAACAAGCCACTGCGGAGCTAGATCCATCCTCTTCACGGACAGAGGAGGAAGATCCTGTTATGCTACCGGCATGGGCATTCGACTCGTCTTGTTCGCACGATTGTCTTGATGGTACTTTTCCTTCGGATGAAGCCATCATTGAGGCCATGTGTGGTAGTGAGAGGCCTTGGGAAGACTTGCATCATCACTCTTATTTTCTTCCTAACCTCTATCTTCTTGAGCAAGAAGAGTTTAGGACGACTCTTGCAGAGAAGGTTGGTCACCCTGTGGCTCCTTTAGATTAACACAGGATTTACGTGGAGGGGAATATGGCTAATATCTCCCCAACCATACCGATCAATATCTCTCGCACGCCCAGAAAGATAGAGAACATTTATATCGGTGTTGATTGTTCTCCCGATGAGATCCAAATATACACTGAATTGTTCAAGGAATTTCAGGATGTTTTTTCCTGGTCTTATGAGGAGATGCCAAGAATAGACCCTAGCATTGTCGAACATGAGATCAAGACATATCCAAATGCTAAACCGGTTCGGCAACGACTTGGTGTTTTGAATCCTAGGAAGGAAGCCATGATTAAGGCAGAGGTGGAGAAACTACTTAAAGCTGGTTTCATCTACCCAGTTCCCCTTACTGAATGGGTGTCAAATCTCATTCCTGTAGATAAGAAGCAAGGAACCATCTGTGTATGCACCGACTTGAGAGATTTGAACGGTGCATGTCCGAAAGATAACTTCCCCACCCCATTCACAGATCAAATCTTGGATGCGTGTGCAGGGAGCGAGGTTTTTTTCGTTTGTGGACGATTTCTCCGAATATAATCAGATCCAGATAAAACCCAAGGATCAACATAAAAATGCTTTTATATTTCCTTGGGGTACCAATGCATACCAGAAAATGCCCTTCGACCTTAAAAATTCCAGAGCTACATTTCAACGTGCTATGACCTATGCGTTTCATAACCTTAAGCGTATAATGGAGTCTTACTTAGATGATCTTGATGGCCATTCTCATAAGAGAGTGGACCAACCCAAGAACTTATGCCTCATTTTCAAAAGATGCCGGTGTTACAAGATTTAGTTGAACCCCAACAAGTGCATCTTTGTTGTGAAGACGGGTCGCCTTTTAGGGTTCATAGTTTCACAAGAAGGTATAAGAGTCGATCCTCTTAAGGTTGAGTCAATACTTCAGTTGCCTCCCCCACGTAACCTAATTCAACTTCAGAGCCTCCAAGGGAGAGATACTTTTCTATGACGTTTTATAGTGAATTATGCCAGTCTTACCAAAGGTTTCGCACGACTTTTAAAGAAGGACACACCATTTATCTAGGATGAGCGAACCGAGCAATCTTTAGACGCTTTGAAGAAGGATTTGGTATCGGACCCTCTACTTAGTCCACCCGACTTTGCTAGAGATTTCTTGCTTTATGTGGCCACGTCTCTTGAGACGATTGGCATGGTCTTATTTCAGGTAGATCATGCGCTCCAAGAGTATGTCGTCTATTATCTTAGTTGAAATCTAGTAGACGCTGAGTTGAGATACACTCACATGGACAAGTTAGCACTTGCTATTGTTCATGCAGTCCAATGTTTACGGCATTACATTATGCTTAGGAAAACCACTGTCATCGCACACATCAATCCATTTCAGTTTTTTCTTTCACGACGTTTATTTGGGGGAAATATAATAAGTGGATTGTTATTATTCAGGAGTTTGATCTCGATTTTGCTTCGGCGAAGTCGGTGAAATCCTTGGTTTTCGCTGATCTCATGTCATATTTTCCACAACTTGATGAGGACATCGTCCATGAGGACTCCTTTGTGGATGAAAACTTGTTTCTTATCTCATCAGTGGACCCTTGGTATGGGGATATTATCATATATATTCAAAATTTGAAGTTCCCTTCGCACTATTCACGGGACGAACGATGGCGTGTGAGACATCACGCTAAATATTATGTCATCATCGGTGACACTCGGTATCATCGGGGAAAGGACTTTATCCTCCATTGTTGTTTGACTCATGAAGAAGCGGAGTTAGTGCTGAATGACTGCCACAGTGGGGCATGTGGTGGTCACTTATATGGGCTTGCGACAGCCCAATGTATCATGCGAGCTGGTTACTTCTGGCCTTCGATCTTTAAATATTGTATGAATTTTGTGAAGAGATGTCACCCTTGCCAGGTGTTTTCTCGAAATATACACACATCCTGCACCCCTTCATCCGCTCATAACCGTCGGTCCCTGTTGACTCAAAGCCAATCCTATTGACAGGGGTTCCCATCGCTGTTGACACCAACCGACCGCGATCTCCCTGAGCACCGGCCCAGATAGGTTTTACCCCATCCAGCAACACCTGTAGAGCAGATGAGGTCTCACCCAAGGCATTCAAGGGAGAGTGGACGGAACCATGTTTTCGCCAAATGAAGGAGGATGGTTGCAGCACCAATTACTTAACTTATCGCAACATTCAAGACAGATCTATGCATTCAAAGTTAACATCATTCATATTCATAGCATCATTCAATAGGATCATTCATCATCACAAGTATAACATTTAAATTATTAACTGCAGTAAGAAATCATAGCATCATTAATGAATCGCAGCATACATTATCATAAAACATACACAGGGAGTTTCACCAAATAGTTCTGTCATGTCATATTACTTCAGCAAAATCCTGATACAACATCTCCGCAAAACCAGATCTCAGCAATATCTCTTGATCTCAAATACAGACTCAAAGATGCACACAACAACATCCAAGGATCCATACACCTCTAATCTTTCAACACTTACAACTTATGTCTTTATATAGGATTTCGCCATTACAATGCTTATCCACTTACTAACAACTTCCTAATCGACACTTGGACAAATGACCCAAAATCTAACTGACGCAGTCCAAATGACCCAAAAACCTGCCTACAGCGGTATAATTAACCCAAAATTACATATCATATGGTCCAATGACTCAAAAGCCCGCATTCTGCGGTACAATCGACCCAAAAATACATAGAATAATCCAACTTGCTGCCTTCCGTGACCTCTTTTGACGTGTCACAACATCGGCGATGCTGTGATTCTTCCTTACCAAACCGCCTGCCAACAAGCCCCCAACACAATCTTGTGGCTCGCCCTCGAGCCACGTCAGCAGGACATAGTGTACTTTGTAGCCTTGACTTTGAAGTAGCTGAACTATATTGCTGCAACTATTCTTGTTGTCTGGATCGTGCGGTGTTGTCCTGCTCCTTCTATTACACTGATCATCTGCTCGCTGTCATGTACTTCTTGCCAAAAAGTGGTCATTTCCCGGCATGCTGTCATGAACCTTGCAAACTCATCCTCTAGTCTCGAGAAATCGATTGTAGACAGAGAGGAAGTTTATGAGAAACTCCGAGGTGCAAAACAAGCTAGCGGTCTGGCACATCTATTTCGCACCAGTAAGCACATGTTACAGGGACCCGAGGCCTGCCACCCCCATCCTTTGTGTGGTCGCAACAACCACGAGACTTTGAACCATCACCAACTTCCTAGACATCT
Source organism: Larix kaempferi (assembly GCA_027924585.1). Classification (NCBI taxonomy): domain Eukaryota; kingdom Viridiplantae; phylum Streptophyta; class Pinopsida; order Pinales; family Pinaceae; genus Larix; species Larix kaempferi. Next base: position 3,530,779 of record BSBM01000013.1, read on the forward strand.
CGAACAAGACTTCATGCTTGTAACCCCTTATTGTCTGAGGCGCGGCTTGCTCCAGGCGCTCATGTATACTCGTCATTCAGGCCCTCAGCGCACCTAGTGTGCTACCACAGGAAATGAAATGGATCATTTCCACAACCTCCTTGGAATTCCTAACTTAGCTAGATGCTTGACCCTCTCACAGCATAACCCCTCTCAATTGGAACAACCTCTGTGCTCTTACTATCCTCTGGTTCCTAAATTTATACATCACATTTGGCTGGTCGTCTGCCCCAGTAATCATTTACACCACCTGCTCACGTTGGAGGTGAATCATAACATTTTGCTGCTCTATTTGAGTATGAGCCAGAATTCTGATGTGTGCATAACAATCATACTTCCTCCCATTGCCCTACGTGCCAAAGTGTGCGAATCGTCATCCCCCGAACCCTTTGGCCATGCTGCCATGGTGGATTCCTCGTGCCAACTCTGCAAACCATCACTCCAGGTTCCCTCGGCCATGCTACCTCAGTGTGCTCCTCATGCCAAACATGCGTGCTGCTGGAAAATCTGAATTGACTAACGATCATATCTGCCCAATAGGAAAAAGTTATGTCTGCGTAATGATGTTTTATTTGAACCAGTCGCAACGCTGCCACTTGTTGCAGACCGCTCCTAACTTACAGCACAAGCCTCCCTACCTGCGCATTCTCATCTTGGTCGGTGTGCCATCCTACCACCAATCAACCTTTATTATTATTATTATTTTTTCCCGATGCGACTCAGGCATCGTGCTGTTCCAAGCCCGACCGATAGGGATTCAACCTACTACCATTAATCACCTTTGGGAGCATCGCTCCATCTAACTACTACAACTGTACTGCGCCTACTGAAATGATGCTACTGATGCGATACGAACCAAGCCAATGCATTTGCAATTTTCCTGGATGTTTCATTAACTTGCTGTCATACAACAGCACCAAGTCACCCTGCTGAAACTGCTTGTTTTTTATGTGGCGATCATGCCAAGCCTTCTGACGATCCTTCTCCACCCCTTGGTGAAATCCTGCAATAAAGTGATCTTCCTCCAACTGTACTAACTACGCGAGACATTCTTCTAATTCTGCTGCATCACCCATACCTGTCACTTTCGCTATGCGCAGACTCAAAACGATGTACTCCATTGGCATAATCGCCTCTTGTCCATACACTAACTTGAATGGTGTTTGACCCGTCAATAGTTTACATGTGATGCGATATGCCCACAACACTGCTGGTATTTTCAAATCCCAGTCGTCATGGTTCGCATTGCACACCTTTGTCACCACATGCTCCAATATCTTATTGAAAGCTTCCACCATACCATTTTCCTGCGGATGATATGGCGTACTCTTCTTGTGCTGCATCTGCAACTCCTCTGTCAATGCACTGATGGTGCGATTGAGAAAGTGGTTTCCTTGATCACTCAGCAATATCTTGGGGCAGCCGAAGCGAGTGATAATGTTGTCAAACAAGAACTGCGCAGCCGTGGCTGTGGAACAATCAACTACCGGTGTAGCCTCCGCCCATTGTGTCAAATAATCTGTCATCGTGATGATGTATCTTTCCCAGTGCGCTTCCTTGGTGGATTGATTGGGCCCACAAAATCCACTTCCCATTTTTCAAATGGCTATAGGGTTAGCTGAGGCATCAGCGGTATCTTGTCCCTCCTGGATGGCTTCCCGGTTCTCACTCGTGGTGAAAAATTCTGGTGCAGTACCTGTCGCCAAAAACTGAATGATTTCTTCAAAATAGACATCAGCTACTTCCACTTTAAACAGTTGCGCATCCGGTAACCCGTCTTCAATGTTAGTCGGCTCCTCTCCAGTTTCAATCTGTGATAGATGATCAGGGCCCGCATTCAACCGTCCTGGCTTCACAATTACTTCAAAATCGAACTCCTGAAAGAGAAGTAACCATAGGCAGATTTTCCCCCCCAACACAGGCTTATTGACCAAGTATTTCAATGCAGAGGGGTCTGTGAACATCTTAAAATGTCCGCCCAATAAGTAGTGTTGAAAATTCTGTAGCGTGTAGACCATCGCCAAGCCTTCCCTCTCAGTAGTAGTGTAGTTCCTTTCTTCGGATGACAGCTTCCAACTGGAAAAATCAATAGGGTGATCGAGATCCCCCTCTCCTGGTTGCGCTAGCACCACACCGAGTGCAATCGATGATGCATCAACATGGACATGGAATTCTTTACTCCAGTCCGAAAATACTAGTATCAGTGCCGAAGCCATCTTATCCTTCAACTGCTCAAAACTATCCTGGCATTCAGTGCTCCATTGAAATACCACATCTTTCTTCAGTAGATTCTCCATAGGGGTGGTGATTGCTACATATCCCCTGATGAACTTGCGATAATACCCAGTATGCCCCAAAGTCGCCCTCAATTGCTTAACGGTGGTCGGTGGTGTCAATCTCAAAATTAGCGCAATCTTTGCTGGATCAACTAAAAACCCTTGTTTGCACACAATGTGACCCAGCAATTTCCCGAACGGCACACAAAAAATGCACTTCTTCAAATTCAGCGATATCTGGTGTTGTCGACAGTGCTCCAGCATCAACCGAAGATTGGCCAGGTAATCGTGGATCAAACCATAGACTGTCCAATCATCCATGTATACCTGCAAGAACTTCTAGATGAAATCCTTGAATGCAGCAATGACAACCCGCGAAAACATCGCAGGTGCATTCTTCAACCCAAACGACATCACAGTATACTGAAAGCATCCCCATTCTGTCACAAAAGTCATCTTGTGGTGGTCTTCCTTTGCAATGCGAATCTGATGATAACCCGAGAACTCATCCGTGAAAGAATACATCTCTTGACCACCTACTCCTTCAAGTACTTCATCAGTAAACGGGGTCGGAAAGGGATCATGCAAGCAAGCATCATTCAACTTCTGCAAATCGACACAGATGTGCACCTCGTCAGTCTTCTTGTCCTTCACCACCATAGGACTGATCCACTCTGAATCTTCAACCGGTTCAATGATACCAGCATCCAACATGCGATCAAGTTCTTCCTTCACCTTCTCCTTATGTTGCAGATTTAGCCAATAGGGTCGCTGCCTGATCGGTTTAGCATCTGGTTTCAAGGGAATCTTCATCTCACCTAAATCACCCAAAATCCCTTTCATTTCAGAAAACTTTGTAGGAAAGAGGTCCTGGAATTCATGCAACAAGTCTCACTTTTCCCATCATCTCATCATCCCAATAATCTCCAACATTCACAAACTTGGGAGTGGCCTCCATCCCAATATTGAGTTTGCAAAGCTTCAAGGGTTGACTGAACGGATCACTTGGTGCATCAGGCGACACCACATCGCGACTTCCTTCAGACTCTGGGATATTGACATTCTGCGGATCATCACCATCTTCAGGCCCACCAGTGATATTGTAACATTCCATTATAGATTGCATCTGACAGTGCGTATGCGGATCTGCCGAGTACGCCACGGGAACAACCTTGAGGACCACGTCGCGGATGATCTACAGAGCATTATGGACATCCGGGTTGGGATCAGCAAAAATGAACGTATGAGTAAAACATATTGTCAATTCCAACCAAGTTGTGATTTCTCCCTGTAATTAAGCTGCAGTATACCATGATCGCGACATTTCATTCAAGGTATGGATAAATGCATGGACCCACTCGTCTCTTGGTCGCGATGCCCATAATGTCTGACACTCCATCAAATGGCCTCCAAGGTCGTTTCGACCATCAGATTTCCCTGTCTGGTAGACCTCGGTATCGCTGAAGCGAGCCGTCATCAATTGTCTGCATTTCGACCATCCATCAATTGATGCCTCATATGTTTCCCACCAGTGTGCCGGGGCATCCTTCAGTGCTTCGTCTAATGTCAGCAATCGTTGTGGTTCTGAGGCTCTTTCCTCGAACTCTTTCAAAAATTCGGTCAAGCCAGGAAGTCCTTCATATACTGATAATGTGACTGTTTCAGTTGCGATATGGCACAGTGACTGCGTGATTAACCCACACTTACGGAGCGACACCTCATGCAAGCGGTTCTACCAATGTTCTAACGCATCATCAGATTCGGAAGATGCATAGCTCTCACTGCGCCATCCCATCTCAGCGTTGGCAGTTGGATGAATATATTCTTCAGAAATGTTGAATGCATGGTCCCATCCACTGGGATCTTCATCCTTTACTGGCTCAATGTATCGGCGTCCTTCAGCCGGATCCAACAAAGGTTATGACTCTGAGATCGTGGTTTTCAAAAGTCATCATCCGCCGCTTGAATTTGATTACCGCTCCACAGTCGTTATCCCATCTGATCCCTAGCAACGTGGGATACAAACTTCCTCCCTCAACCACCTCGATAACATTGAAGTCAGCATAGGTCTTCATGCCCTCAATGTCCACCACCAAATGTGGGACTCTCCCAATCGGCATCACTTTAGCGTGATTAGCTAACCGGAGTTGTACATGAGACCAACTCAATGGGGGGCTCCCCATTTTCTGCCATGCCTGCTTGGTTAAGATGTTGACATCCGAACCAAGATCCAAAATAACTGAATCAACGTCATAATCCACAATTTGGATATTCATGCGCATCTCCTTACCTGTCTTCCGCCGCTATAAGGAGTTTACCGCGGACTCCTGCCATCCCTTAGCTGAACGCTGCAACAACCCTGCAATCTTAGCAAGAGATATAGGATATCTCGCCAGCAATAAACAGCTCTCAACAAACTACTACAAGGTACCAGACTGTGTTGATGGACCTGCCTCTGAAGTCGCATCAAAAATAGGGGGCACATCGCAATTGATAGCTTTACCACAAGCCTAGTCCAACGCACGATGTGCCTGAAAGAATGTATCATGCTCAGACTCAACATTAAATGATACCTTCTTCTACCCAACCTTTCGAATGTCCCCTCCTGTTGCTGTGCCTCCCCACGTAATAACTGTGACAACTGCATCTTGTGGTCTTGGCTCCGAGGAAATTGTCGCAACATTCGCACCCTTATTCTGATTTGGTGTCGGATTCCCTTGTTGGTTCACATTTTGATTAACATTCTGGATTGGACATTGGTTCTGGTTCTGCACCAGTTGCTCCACGTGATTCTGTACTGGCTACTATGCCTGGTTCTGATTTTGTAACTGTGGAACATTCCCTGCCTGCCATCATGCAATCAACTGTGGGCAGTTCTCCACTGTATGGTCTGTAACAAAGAAAAATGTGCACTGCGACTGCAGTAATGGGAAATCACGTTGATAGTGTCCCCATACTGCATAGTGATAGCATTGCACAGGTCCGCGACCTCCTCATCCTCCTCCACGACCAAATCCTCCACCGCGTCCACCCCAGAATCCTCTATGAAATCCACCCTACTGTTGGTACTGCGGTTGGTTGTACTACTGCTGCATTGGAGCTGGTTGCATGTTCTGCCCTCGCTGCGCATACTCCAGTTGCTGAGTGTACTGTGGCTGCTGTGGAGCCATTTTCATCGGACCATATTGTGGCACGAACTGCTGTGGTTGCTGATGCGGTACAAACTGTACCTGCGGTTGAGGTAGCGGCTGGGCTACCTGCGGCAGCGGTTGCGATTGTTGTACGGAAAGCTAGTCATCCTTTACGTAGAATGTGTCGTACGTTCTCTCATGAAGCAACCCATATGCTGGGCAATATTTATCATCATGTCCCATCGATTTACAGAAAGTACAATATAGATTCATCAGTTTGGTGACCATCTTCTGCATGTATGGAAACTCCTCATGGCGGTTCCCAAATACCTAACAAATGCGACACCATGGCATGCCACCACCATTCAACGGGTTGGGTGCTCCCAAAACCAAATAGTTGCGGAAGTTAGGGAAATTGTCCTTAGTATGTCCTTCCCCTCGACATCGTGTACACCATACTTCTTCGTGCTCCTCCTTGCCCTTCTTCAGATCTTGTAGCTGTATGGTCAAGTTAGCCAGCTACGTCTGTATCTGCGACATCCCAGCTGCATTTTCCCCAATCAGTCACGCCTACAATCGTATCGCAATCTCCAAAGCTTCGCTGGGCGTCGAGATGTTCTGTTGCATCAGTGGTATTCGAATGTGCGGTAGCAGTTCCACGATGAACCACTCTTTTTGTTGGACAGTGCTCATATCAAATCTAACCCTCGCCATCAACGTCTTAAACCGTTGGTCAAAATCCCACACCGTCTCATTGGGATACTGCTTAATTTCTTTCAATTCTGTGATGTATTGTGCTTCAGATTTGGGTTTCCTGAATTCTACAATCAAACCATCCCTGATGTTGTCTAGTGACTTTTTTGGAGCTCTTGTAGGGACTAGAACAAATTTCATAAACCAATCTAAGGCGCGATCTCGCAAAGTTATCGCTAACTGTCCTTTCTTAGCGGCATCATCGGTGATCTGCTTTACGGTCCATACCGCTACACACAAAAACCAATACTGCTCTAGGCTATCTATCCCATTCCCATGGAACAGTGGCAACTTAGCATCATCGCCCACCATCTTGGGCTCCCTTCCTGCAGTCGCTAAACTACTAGCAATTAAGTTTTGTTGACCCGGTGGAATCGAAGTGGTGTTTCTCACTGGTTCACAGATAGTGAGCGGAGGTGTGGGTACGTTGCTGTCGGGGTTTGGTCCTGCCTCTATCCTGGCCGTAGCCTGTGTGTCCTTATCCGGACTGCGAGGTCGCTTCGTCCTTTGTGGTATTCCTTCACGAACTTGCGGTTCGATCGCAGCAGGACCTTCTCCTATCCTTTGCTTCTTTTCCTGTCAAAACCTCGCTCCTCCCATTGTAACACCACTCTCTTCCTTGACTTCACTCATAGTTTCATCATGACCTGCACCCATCTACCCCTTATTAGTCCATGTACCGCCCCCAGCAGTCGTGATACCCACGGCCTTTTCCCACCAGGATTTCTACTGATCTATATGCATCTTCAATATACCCTTCTCACAAATAAGCATCTTAATGGAAAGTTGAAGCGACAACAGAAACCTTCCCCGGGGTTCGCGGAAGAAATATCTTTCAGCTTCACTATAGGACTTCTGTGTATCAACCGCGAATTCAGTGATATATCCTTCCAAGATGCTATCTTGCCACACTTCTACAGCCTGCGACGCTTTATTGTCGACCCCCTGTAGTTCTTGGATCGATTCCGAGGACCAAGTTGTCGGCTCACCACCTCGGTGGTTCCTCTTCTGAAATGTCAACTTCGCCAACCACTCGAACAAAAGGATCAGGAATTCACAGAAAAACCATTCGTGCAGACCGTCGTGAATATATCTATGATCTACTGTCAGTCGAGTGTTCCAACTTTCTTCTTCGGCAAAATCTTGCAACTTTTGATCAAACCAGCTCTGTATTTCCAGTTGTGTCGGATGCCACAACATGTCCTCCTTTCACTTCGCACACGGTCCCAGCAACGGAACCATTTGTTGACTCAAAGCCTGTCGACAGAGGTTCCCATCGCTGTCGACACCAACCCACCGCGATCTCCCTGAGCACCGGCCCGAACAGGTTTTACCCCATCCAGCAACACCTGCAGAGAAAATGAGGTCTCACCGGAGGCATTCAAGGGAGAGTGGACAAAACCATGTTTCAATAAGTCCTTAAAGACCATTCTCCAACGTACCATCCAGCAAACCAAGAGAAATTGGCATATTATGTTATATCCTGCTTTGTGGGCATATCGAACCGTAGTTAAGACTGCCACCGGTTTCTTACCGTTTTACCTAGTACATGGTGTCGAGTCTATATTGTCGATTGATTGCGAAATGCCTTCATTGAAACTAGCCATAGAGCTCCTACCTGATATGTCAGATGTTGAGCAACGTTTGATCCACCTTGAGCAGCGTCGAGATGTCGTCGTGGCTATAGATGCCAACAAACGATGTGTCAAGGTTCAATACCATAGGTCTATCCGTCCCCGATAGTATGTTGAAGGTGACTTGGTCCTCTTGTATGACAAATCTAAGGAACCCCTAGGAGTAGGAAATTTTAACCCCATGTGGCACGGTCCTTACATAGTGAGGTGTGTCCTTGAGAAAGGAGCCTACGAATTGGAAGACTATTAGGGGAACGCCTTGAAGGAGCCTAGAAATGGGCTCTACCTCAAGCGATATTACGCTTGAGCTTCTAGCTCAAGCTAATACTTTTGTATACTATTGTATAGTTGCTTATGTACATAGTTTAGGTTTCTTTTAGTTTTTCAGATCTGCGGATTCGCTTCTGTTTGATTGACAGATGTCAACGGAATCTCCTATGTTCTTGGGATTTGCGGATGGTGCCAGCCATCATACGTAGCAACTCGCTTCTGCTGCATGGGTTATTTATTCACCTAACCACCAGATTGTGTCTTCAGGAGGTGCCTGTCTTGGTCCCACATCCAACAATGTGGCTGAGTACAGTGCCGTAGTTGAGCTACTTCGGGATGCCATTTCACATGGCATCCAGTATTTATAAGTCCTCCTAGATTCACAACTGGTTGTGTCTCAATTGAATGGTAAGTATCGCGTGAGAGATCCTACATTACTATGGAGTTTCATAAGGGTATGCATCATTTTGTTTCTATTACATACATTCATGTTCCAAGATGTTTTAATCATGTATCAGATGCATATGCTAATTATGTCCTAGATTGGAATTTGTCTCATCAATAAAGAAGCACACAAATAAACATTCATTCACACATTTGTACATACACATGTAGTAGAACCGAAGAATCATAGTTTTTTTATAAATAATATGTCCAAAAAGGCTGTGTCACAGTACAAAACTGGAGCCCGTAGCTCTAAAAAATATACATAATCAATACAAAATATGGGACTCTGAGATATCTAAGCCCCACGAGGAGGCCTAGCTACCTCAGCAGGATGTGTATGAATATAATAGTGTACTGCATTGGCTATGTGCCACAGTAACCGCACCTAGGTGCACGGTACTCCTACACATCTCGTTGCATCGCCTCTGGCAGGTTCTCCACCCAAATCATGGGTACTCTGGTGGTAATACGGGACAGGTTGACCCGTACAATCTCTAACGTGCACTCTGCTGCAGTACCAACTACCTCTCCACCCCTGCCCTATCAACGATGTCTCAATAAACCCACTGGTATTCGCGGACCAGCATCTGGGAGCAAACAATAGAATGTCAATATGTGATACTACCCCAAAAATATTTTTGCATTTTCATATATAATCAAAAATCCCCCCCCAAAAAAATACACAAAACATAAAAAGAGTAAAATACCGATGTCTCCAAATGCGGCCTCTGGAGGAAGCGGCATGTCCCGATCGCCATGGAATTCTATCCCTGCATATGGGTAGTCCTTAAGGGAAATGACCTACCGATCCCACCAGTGGAAGAACTCATCTGTATACAGTGATGCCTGTCGGCCACCACCCTATCACATCAGTACCTCTACCCACCGAGTCAGGGCTGGGTCACGGAGACTATGCGGAGGGAATTCAAGCCTCGAACTGAGCACCAGAATGTTATTTTTTCATCATTTAATTCAATATATCTAGGATCTTAACTGAATGAATAACATGTACAACATATCAAGCATAAGAGACAAGAGACAAAAGACACAAAACATTCACCATGGAAAACCAAGAAGGTGAAAAACCCTGGAACTTCCTCAGAGATAGAATAAGCATCAATACAAGGATCACAATGATCAAACCCAAGAGATAGATATCTTCAGCAGCATACTCCTCCTCCACTTGTGCGCACTCCTCCTCTCTCTCACTAATGCGAAGTGAGTGAATAGAATGTGTAAAATGAGAGAGACACGCTCTCTATTTATACACTAACTTTCACTTGACCTTTACTCAACTAGGTCGGGCTCAACTTAACCACTTAACATAATGCTGACTAGGCCGACCCTTACTAGGGTGGTCTAATAACCCTTTTACCCACATGACTCATACAGGGTCGACCCCAACAAGGTGGTCTAATAACCCATCAAGTATAAGTTACGACACTTACAATATAACTTGCGAGACTTGCAAGTACAACTGACGACACTTCCAATCGGAGGAAGAATACATCTCCTTTGGGGATACAATAAAGTACAAATACAATATACAAGTGAATATCTTCTAAAGTTACAAATACATCAGCACTCCCTCTTAACTAGGAAGGTATTCTCTTGACACAAGTCATCAATACATATAGGCACAAGTCTTCAATTCTGGAGCTGGATCATCATCACTGGATCACGAAGCATCATCATCATCATCACTACTACTGTACTCGACATCTTGATCACTGGGCTATCTCATAATTCTTCTCGTCGTAGGAATTTCTACAGAGCCAGCCCTTTTTCATGCTGGATGTAGGCCCACCACTTGTAGGTCTTCATTAACACTGGCCATATTGTGGAATCCTCGGGACTTATTACGTGCATCACAATGCCTTGAAAGAGTATCCCAGGATCCTTTATGTGCCAAAGCACGACCGACAAGATCTCCCAGGTCTACTTACATGTGACCGTCACAAAACCTTAAAAGAGTGTCTTGCCTAGCAAGATCTCTAAAGAGCATCTAAGGCATTTTACATGACTAGCACAACCTTTCCAGTTCTCCAGGACGTATTACATGTGACCCCCACAACAATGCCTCGAAAGAGTATCCCTCGACTGATTACGAGCTTAATGCTCAACCTATCGGACCTCCAAGGTCTAGTTACATGTGGTCATGGCAAAGCCTCGAAAGAGCATCCCAGGACTGATTACGAGCGTACTGCTCAACCTATCGGATCTCCCATGTCTAGTTACATGCCATAGGACAAAGCCTTGAAAGAGCATCCCAGGACTGATTATAAGCATACTGCTCAACCTATCAGATCTCCCAGGTCTAGTTACATGTCGTCCCAGAGAAATGCCTCAAAAGAGTATCCCGGGATCCTTTATGTGCCGCAGCACGACCGTCAAGATCTCCCAAGTCAACTTACATCCTCATCTGCACAACCTGTCCACAGCCACAGAGTATCAACTTGATACTCACCATACATCATCCTGATGTACATGATCATCCTGATCATCATCATAGCATCATCCTGATGCATATCATCCAGAGTATCATCCTGATACTTATCACACATGTTCATCCTGATCATCGCCACTACATCGTCCTAATGCATGTCATCCAGAGCATCGTCCTGATACTCATCACTACATTGTCCCGATGCATATCATCCAGAGTATCATCCTGATACTCATCACACATGATCATCCTGATCATCGTCACTGCATCATCCTGATGCATGTCATCCAAATCATCATCCTGATACTCATCACACATGATCATCCTGATCATCATCACTGCATCGTCCTGATGCATGTCATCCAGAGCATCATATTGATACTCATCACACATGATCAACCTAATCATCATCACTACAGCGTCTTGATGCATGTCATCCAGAGCATCGTCCTAATACTCATCACACATGATCATCCTGATCATCCTCACTGCAGCGTCCTGATGCATGTCATCATACATGATCCAACTGATCATACAAAGCATCCAACTGATGCATATACATATACATGATCCAACTGATCATACAAAGCATCCAACTGATGCATACCCAAAGCAATAACTGGAGAATCGTCCTGATGCTCATCACACAGCACTTACATCCACAGCCATGGGAAGGATCCTCCTCTCACCATGCTTGGAATGGCTCCTGGAAATGTGTCCCATCACTTCTTCCTCTAAGTATCTTCAATCTGAAGAACACCAAGCCTCTCTCTGAAGTACTCAAACTTCAATCTGGCTAGTGGTTTCGTCAACACATCTGCAACCTACTCATCTGTCGCAACATACAGGAGCTTCACTGCTCCTTTCTACACCATATCCCTGATATAGTGATATTTGATCTCAATCTGCTTCGATCTATCATAAAACACCAAGTTCTCAGACAACTTCACACAACTCTGGTTGTCACAAAAGATACCAGTAGCATCCAACGGGAGATCAAATAACTCAGACAATAGATTCCTAAGCCATACTACCTCACAACCAGCCGAACAAGCTGCGACATACTCTGCTTCGGTTGTAATCAGTGATAAGCAGGACTGCTTCCTAGTAAACCAAGAGATCACACCTGATCCCATACTGAAGCAGCACCCAGAAGTGCTCTTCCTATTTGCAGAACTGCCTACCCAATCTGAATCAACATAACCCTCCAGGTTAAACTTTTGATTCGCATCATACTTGAGCCCATAATCAATTGTACCCTTCAGGTACCTCAGAATATGCTTTACAGCTATCAGGTAAACATATCTAGGATCTATCAGAAACTGGCTCAAGGTGTTCACCGCAAAGCAAATATCTAGTCTCGTGTTCGTCAGGTACATCAAGGACCCAATCATCTGACGATACACCGTGACATCAACCGTCTCTGATGAAGCATCACACAATAGCTTTAGGTTCGATGCCATAGGTGTGGCCATGGCCTTGCAGTCCATCATCCCTAACCGCTTTAGGATCTCTACTGCACACTTCCCCTGTCCAAGGAAGATCCCATCTGCACTCTACCACACCTCCATGCCTAGAAATTAGTGCATCATACCCAACTCCTTCATCTTGAACTCGGCAACAAGCTTCCTCTTCGTGTCGGCAATCAACCCATCCTCACCTGTAACAAACAGGTCATCCATATACAGTAGTAGTATCACTGTATTTCCTTACTCAGCCTTGTAGTAAAGGTTGGAATCAGCTTTACTCTTAGTAAATCCCAAACTGGATAGGAAATTGTCTATCCTACCATACCAAGTCCTAGGATCTTGCTTCAAGCCATACAAGGCTTTCTTCAATTTGCACACATGTGAATCCTTGTCATCTGTCTCAAAACCGAGTGGCTGCTCCACATACACATCCTCTTCGACTACACCATTTCCATCTGGTGTATCTTCCACTTCATCATTGCATCTAGAGCAAGTATTGTTATGATGGAAGTGTATCTGGCTACAAGAGCAAGAGTCTCTTCATAATCTATCTCCTCTTTCTAGGAGAAGCCACAAGCCACAAACCTTGCCTTGTATTTCTCTATGCTGCCATCTGCAGCATGGTTGATCTTATAGATCTACTTGGAAGTCACAACAGACTTCCCTTCTGGTGTCGAGACCACATCCCAGACATCATTCTTCATGATCGACTGGTACTCTTCGATCATGGCATCCTTTCATTACTTCATCTCAAATCCTGGGAACTTCATATTCTTCAATATCTTCAATAGATAGTTTTCTTGAACTTCATTGCTGGAACAAATGTTGTTGTTCTTGTAGGTGATTGTACACGATCTTTCCAACAAGTTAGATTCAATTGCATGATTAGAAACTTCTCATAGTTTTTCAAAAACACATTCTTATGCATAAAGACATATGTCATACAGTCATGCAATTATCTTTAGCCAATGCTTCAATATAACATTTATCCATATCCCGTAACTTTCTAGATGTCGTCCATCTCTACCAGAACATTGTTAAGAGTGTGCACAACTCCCAACATGTCAGCAAAGAGGTTTCATTGTAGATAAGTAACATTGGAATGTTGTACAGTACCATAGGCCACTTACCCATTACTTGCATATTAGTAGTATCTTGTTCATTAATGCAACTTTTCTAAAATGAAAAGTGTACATCCTAAATCTAGGAACATAAGTATGTACATGAATGAACAACATCAATTAAGCAATCATATATACAAGAAATGACGATTCAAATACTTATCTTTGTTTGGTTGTAGGGTGGACTCCCTCGCAATCTTTGCTTCCTTGTAGGAACTTGTCACATACCCTCCCATCTATCCAATTCTAGGAAGGGAACATGATGCCAATATCGGGCCTTGATGTAATGATGTCCCAAACAACTAGCTATGTCGCTGCAACGTTCCACCCAACCATAGGCCAATTGTGTTCATCAATTCTCTCAACACAACTGCCACCCCTGAGCTGGGCATGATTCTTACAAGGAAAAGGGGATATTCAATCCCATGCACAGCCAAAGCAAGAGATACCCATCTCAATCCCAACACTCAACTACACACAACAAACTCAAACTGGGCATGGATACACATTTCCAGCAATTAGATTTACAAACAGGATGGCCATGGGTTTTCAAGAATCGTGGGCACACCAAAATAAACTGTAAAAAGGGGATTCAACCACAGGGAGCAAACCCGATTTATCCCATAGGTTATGAACATTTCAAATTTCCCAAAACGGCCTCATTGAAACCCCATTCGAGCTCCCTCTTCGTCTAGTAGCTCTGCAACACAAAAATGCCCTCTTCCCAACTGAAAAACAAGGAAAACATGGAGGGAAAACGCCCAGGCAGCTCCCAAAAACGTGAGAGAGGCAAAACTACTTGATGGGTAATGGCTTTGGGAGCAATTCATGGTTGTTTTCTTTCCCAAGAAGCAAAACACATTTTTCCATGAAGGGTGGCTTTCCCATACTCGAATTTGGACGGCCATACCTCTCCATTCCAAAGGCATCAACTACTTCAACCAACTCTTGGGAGAAATGAATGATTGGGTACAAAAGTCAACATGGGTAGTTGAGGGTTTGATGAGTTCTCTCATTGACACTTGGCTTGACTTGATTGGCTCAAGGGTTTGAATGTTTTCCCTCTCAATTCCTTGTAAAATCATGCCCCCATCTCTTGTTGCATTGCATAGCTAGTTTTGGGTATTTTATTAAAATGCATATTTACATAATATTTGCAATTCCCACTGTGACTGGCTAGCACGTAAACCATATGCATCAATAAATCGATGGCGGGGCCTTGGCCTTGAGCTCCTAACCATGATTTTATAACAATATTACATCATTTACAATTTTAATGCAATAGGGTCAAGATGGGGATGTGACAGAACTACTGGAGTGTGCTCCCCCTTGATCTTTGCTTCCTGGATTACTTGTCCTGATTGCTTGTAGCATTCTCATGTAAAGCCTCGGCCTCATCTCCCTCTGGAACTGGAACTTCTTCACTTATGCATTTGTCAAATTCATTCTCTTCTAGGATTAACCCAATCCACTTTGATTTGCTGAGAATGGATCTGGAGCTAGATTGGGGTTTGTCAGAGAAACCCTAAAAATTCAAATTTTGAATTTCAAACTTATGAATGGATGGAAAGATGTGCCTTGCTGATCTGATCAAGCTCGTATACTTCAATTTTGAAAACTGCAAAATTTGACCCCTCAAAATTTCCTTTGAAACTTCTGGATCTTCTAGACAGGATCCAGAACTAGGGTTTGATAAAGCCCGGTCTTCTGCCCATACAAAAGGTTTGATCTTTTGTTCTAAACTTTGATTTTTCTGAGTAGCTTCCAGCCGTGGTCACAGATTTCAAAAACTCCAACTTTTGCAGAAGCCCTGATTTTCCATCTTTCCAATCAAAATCCCAAACTAGGGTTTGATCAAGCCCATCCTTCTTCCCAACCAAAAAATTCAATCTTGGTCTCTAAATTTCGATTTTGATGAGGATCATACAACTGTGGTCTTCGATTATGAAAATCCCAACTTTCTCCGAAGCCCTAAATTCCCGCAGTAGTGACAAGCCAAGAATTAAGGTGCTCAGAATCCAATTTTGTTTTGACAGAAATATGTGCCTTATTGTTTCTGGTACATCTCTGAAATTATGAATCCACGGGATCTAAAACTTTGGCCTGTGGTATTCTGATCTATCATCTTTCCAACCCCACAGGTCTGACCTCAATTGGATTCTCTAAGAGAGAGTTATGCCAAGTGTCGCAACGTGACCTCTCTATGAGATAAAACAGGAGAGCGAACTTGTACGGCGTGCCATGTGTCACTGGTTCAACTTCGGCCTCTGAAAAACTTACCTAAGAAACCAAAGTCCGTGATATTACTGTCACTTTTTACAGAATTTAATTTGGAGCTTCCTAGCCCAAGTTGTGACCTTTTTTCCTAGGTCACTTGTTTATGACTGAGATCTAGAAGAGGCAGAAACCCTAGATTGTACGGATCATATCTCACAAAGTACAACGAACCAGATGTTTTTCTTTGGACACAAGGTACATGGCAATGTTACCTTCGACCTATAAAAGTTTCAGATCCTGAACCTTCGCCAAAATGAATTTATAGAAAAAGTTCTACGATGACTATTTTTTGTTATATCAAGCCCTAGCTTCCTATTTGTCACAAATGCAACAAGTCTCATAAATGCCATACCATGCCTTCCTTCAGGATAGCTATGATACCATGTTAGTTTTTCATCATTTAATTCAATATATCTAGGATCTTAACTGAGCAAATAACATGTACAGCATATCAAGCATAAGAGACAAGAGACAAGAGACACAAAACATTTCACCAGGGAAAACCAAGAAGGTGAAAAACCCCGCAACTTCCTCGGAGATAGAATAAGCATCAATACAAGGATCACAATGATCAAACCCAAGAGATAGATATCTTCATCAGCATACTCCTCCTCCACTTGTGCGCACTCCTCCTCTCTCTCACTAATGCGAAGCGAGTGAATAGAATGTGTAAAATGAGAGAGACACACTCTCTATTTATACACTAACTTTCACTTGACCTTTACTCAACTAGGTCGGCCTCAACTTAACCACTTAACATAATGCTGACTGGGAAGACCCCTACTAGGGTTGTCTAATAACCCTTTTACCCACATGACTCACACAGGGCCTACCTCAACAAGGTGGTCTAATAACCCATCAAGTATAAGTTATGACACTTACAATATAACTTGCGATACTTGCAAGTACAACTGACAACACTTTCAATCGAAGGAATAATACATCTCCGTTGGGGATACAATAAAGTACAAATACAATATACAAGTGAATATCTTCTGAAGTTACAAATACATCAACACATAACTCTCTCAAATAAAAAGCTACACAGTATACTGCCATACCCGAAGTTCTTTGCCTGCTCATGTTTGCACTCCGTTAACTAGGTCTTCATGGACACCGGTAACGTTGTGCACCAATCATATACTATGGGTCACAGTGCACTCTGCGGTGTAGAACATCAATGGACTTGAAGCCTGGTGTAAAGCTTTTGAACTAGTGATCCTCACGAGGGTGAGCACTATGATCTTCATGCTCAAGCTCACAATGGCCCCAATGGGTACCTGACTCCCCACCATTGTTGATGTATATGTAACATCATAATGTATTTCATATATATTTATTGTACCCTTATTAGAGATGTGTTATTCCTCTATAAGGAAGTGTCGTCATATGGATTGACAAGTGTCGCAACTGTGTGTACTTGCTGATGGGTTATTAGAACACCATGTGTGGAGTCGGCCCTGAATTATATATTATATTGTGGATGTACCTAGCTAGACAAGTCGGCCCCATAAGGTCACTGGGAAAATAGGTTAGTATAAATAGAGATCAGGAGATCTCTATTTAGTCATTCGGAAAGTCATCTCTCTCTCACTCAGAAAGTGGCGCACTAGTGAGGAGGAGGATCATCTGCTTCTAGGAGACTATCTCAAGTGTTTTTTGGTTGTACTTTGGTTGAGCCATTGCTCTCTCTACTTCTGAGGAAGCTATGGGGTTTTTCACCTTAGGGTTTTCCCCACGGAAACTTTGTGTCTCTTGTCTCTCATGATTTTGATTCTTGTGATGCTTGTGATGCTTATTGTGATTGTTATGAATTGATATACTGTATATGTTATTCTCTCAGTGAAGATCCTAGAGTATTGTGAATTAATGCTCAAAATTTAACATGGTATCAGAGCTAACCTGAGAAGAAGACATTTTGCAGTGACGGAAACTTGAGTTTCTTGTTTATTGGGTTTCTCTCCACAGATTTTGGAAAAGCAGTATAGTAGATTGACTTTACTCATCAAGGAGAATCTATCTGTCCAATCAGAATTCAATTATGAGCATTTTCAGATTTGGCCCTAAAAATTAGGGTTTCCACAAAATTAGGAATTTCTAAAATCTGAAGACATACCTGGAAGCTCCTTGCAAAAATCGAAGTTTAGAGCTTTGGATCGCGATTTTTGGCTGGGTAGATCTCTGGGAAACGCAAACCCTAATTCAGGGCTCTCCCCAGTGAACCCAGGAGGACAAAAAGGAAAATCTGAAGGGTAAAGCTTTGCTGATCTCAAATTCTGAATACACTAGGCTGATCAGCTTATCAAGGCGCATCTTTCTATCCTTTCAGAAAATTGAAATTCACATTTTGATTTTTTAGGGTTTTTTCGACAAACCCTAATCCAGGACCAGATCCAGTTTTCAACATTTCAAGTGGTAAGACCTAAACATTTTCTATTTCCATTTGAAGTACTCTTTAAGATGTCTCACGACACCGAGCTTGAGGATAAGCTTGAAGGAGCTGATAACTTCTGAGCTTGGAAGTATAGGATTGGGTTAATCCTGGAAGAGAATGAGTTGGACTCATATGTAAAAGAAGACATCCCTATCCCAGAGGATGAAGAGGCTAAGGTATTGCATAAAAAAAACTTGGTCAAGGCAAAGAGAATCATTGCTGATTCTATGAAAGACCATCTCATACCCCATGTGTCTTCTCTAAAGACACCCAAGGAGATGTTTGACTCTTTGACCAAGCTATTTGAAGGGAAGAACATAAATCGGAAGATGACCCTATGGAACCAATTGAAATGAGTAAAGTTTCAGAATGGAGAAACCATTCAATCTTATTTTTCAAGGGTCTCCCAGATCAAGGAACAACTAGAAGCAGTGGATGAAATGGTGGAGAATGGTGAAGTGGTGATGACCACTCTAAATGGCCTACCCAGGTCATGGGATTCCTTTATTCAAGGAATCTGTGCAAGGAAGAAGTTGATCTCCTTCAACAGATTGCGGGAAGAATGCTCTCAAGAGGAAGCTAGGCTTGTGGCCCGAGAAGAAATATGGTAAATGAAGATCAAGCTCTCACAGCACATGCCAGGAAAGGAAAGTCCAAGAAGGAATCATCTCATAACAAAAGATTCTCACACCACCATTATCATAAAGATAAGAAAGATCTCAGATGCTTCAATTGCAATGAGAAGGGACACTTTGCTTCAGATTGTCCCAAGAAGAAGAAAGACAACAACAACAACTTCAATAAGAAGAAGAAGAATAACAAAAGAAGATATCATGCTCATGCTACCGAAGATGATGAACCCCCAAAGAAGAAGGCTAGGGCAGAAAGTGATAGTGATGATGACTCATCAAGTGAAGAAGAGTATGTTCTAATTTCTGCTCTCACAGGTACTATCTCCCATGGTTGTAATGATTGGTTGATTGACAGTGGGGCTTCCAAACACATGACTGGGTTTAAGGAATCTTTTGTGAATCTATCTGAACATGAATCACCCCATAAGGTGAAACTTGGGGATGATTATCAATACCCAATCAAAGGAAGTGGTGAAGCCTCCTACAACCTAGATTCTGGAAAATCTTTGAAGATGAAAGAAGTCCTTTATGTACCTGGGCTCAAGAAGAACTTACTCTCCATCTCTGCATTGGATGCAAAAGGTATGAGGGTTGCATTTGTGGATGGCCAAGTCCTAATGTGGCCAAAGGGAAAGAACATAGATGATGCAATAGGGACTGGAGAGCAAGAGGGAGGTTTGTATAAATTGAAGGGACAACCTGAACATGCCATGGTACATGAATCCATGGAGCCAAGTGAACTTTGGCATAGAAGACTTGCTCATATGCACTATAGGGCACTTCCAATTGCAAGCAAGGCTGTAGAGGGTCTTCCTGAGATCAAGACCAAACATGAAGGTGTTTGCAAAGGATGTGCAAAAGGTAAGAACATTAAGAAGGCTTTCCCAAGCAGTGAAAGCAAGGAAAAAGACATCCTGGAAATCATCCACTCAGATGTATGTGGTCCTATGTCATCTAGTTCTCTGAGTGGGTATGTTTACTATGTCTCATTTATTGATTACTTCTCCATGAAGACTTGGGTATACTTCTTGAAGAACAAAGATGAGGTGTTTGATAAATTCAAGGAATTCAAAACCTTGATGGAGAATCAAACTGACAAGAAGATCAAAACATTCAGATCCGACAATGGTGGAAAATTCACCTCAAGTGACTTCAAGAAGCTTTGTAGTGATTCAGGGATTAAGAGGGAGTTGACTGCTCCTTATAATCCTCAACAGAATGGAGTTGCAGAAAGGAAGAACAGAACAATCATGGAAGCAACAAGGGCAATGCTGCATGACCAGGATCTACCTATGCATCTATGGGCAGAAGCAGCTAGAACAACTGTATATGTGCAGAACAGAACACCCCACAAGATATTGGACAACAAGACACCAGAAGAGGTCTTTTCTGGTAAGAAAACTGAATTCGGCCATCTCAGAATATTTGGTTGTCCAATATACACTCATGTCCCAAAGGAAAAGAGGACTAAACTAGATCCTTCAGGAAAGAAGGGTATCTTTGTGGGTTACAGTGAAAGCTCGAAGGCTTACAGAATATACTTTCCAAGGTTCAAGAAGATTGATGTCAGCAGTGATGTAACATTTGATGAAAACTCAGCATTCATCAAATCAAGGAAGGTACCTATCGAAGTTTATGAAGAACCTAAGGAAACTAGATTTCAAGACACTACCATGACTGAAGTAGTTCTAGAAGTTGTTCGTGAGTTTGAAGATCCGCAAGAACCTGTAGATCCACCCTGTGAGGATAAATCTCACAAGAGGAAACCTGCATGGGCTAGAGAGCTCATTCAAGATGTAGAAAGATTTGGCATTCCAGAAGAAGAACACAGAGCAAAGAAGAGAACCAGATTACATACCAGCTATGTTGCTTTACTCTGTGACATTATGAACAAAGAGCCTTCCATTTATGAAGAAGCAGCGGAAAAGAAAGAATGGAAGGATGCCATGGTTGAGGAATACCAATCAATAATGAAGAATGATGTTTGGGATGTTGTACCAAGACGGCCTAAAGAGAAGTCTGTTGTGACTTCTAAATGGATCTACAAAATCAAGCATGCTGCAGATGGCAGTGTAGAGAAATACAAAGCAAGATTCGTAGCTCGTGGCTTCTCTCAGAAAGAGGGAATAGATTATGAAGAAACTTTTGCACCTGTAGCTAGGTATACTTCCATTAGAACAGTACTTGCCCTGGCTGCAACGATGAAATGGAAAATACACCAGATGGATGTCAAGACTGCCTTCTTGAATGGTGTAGTTGAAGAGGAAGTATATGTGGAGCAGCCACTCAGTTTCAAAATACATGACAGGGAGTCGTATGTGTGCAGATTGAAGAAAGCCTTGTATGGCTTGAAGCAAGCTCCCAGAACATGGTATGGCAGGATGGATAGTTTCCTATCTAGTTTGGGCTTTACCAAGAGTAAAGCGGATTCCAACCTTTATTACAAGGTTGAGGAAGGGAATCCTGTGATTCTACTCCTATATGTGGATGACTTATTTGTAATAGGAGATGACAGATTGATTCCAGATACTAAGAGAAAGCTTGCTGACGAGTTCGATATGAAAGATTTGGGAATGATGCATTATTTCCTAGGTATGGAGGTGTGGCAGAGTGCGGGTGGGATCTTCCTTGGTCAAGGGAAGTACACAGTAGATATCCTGAAGAGATTTGGGATGATGGATTGCAAGGCCATGGCCACACCTATGGCATCGAATCTGAAGCTTCTATGTGATGTTTCATCTGAGCCGATTGATGTCTCTATGTATCGTCAGATGATTGGGTCCTTGATGTACCTGACGAACACTAGACCAGATATTTGCTTTGCGGTGAACACATTGAGTCAGTTCCTGACAGATCCAAGGAGTGTTCATCTGGTTGCTGTAAAGCATGTTCTAAGGTACCTAAAGGGTACAATGGATTATGGGCTCAAGTATGAGGCAAATCAAAAGTTTAACCTGCAGGGTTATGTTGATTCATATTAGGTTGGCAGTGCTGCAGATAGGAAGAGCACATCTGGGTGTTGCTTCAGTATGGGATCAGGTGTGATCTCTTGGTTTAGCCGGAAGCAGTCCTGTGTAGCACTGAGTACAGCTGAGACAGAGTATGTTGCAGCCTATTCAGCTAGTTGTGAAGCAGTATGGCTACGGAAGCTACTATCTGAATTATTTGATCTCTCGTTGGATGCTACTGGTATCTTCTGTGATAACCAGAGTTGTGTGAAGCTGTCCGAGAACCCAGTGTTTCATGACAGGTCGAAACACATAGAGATCAAATATCACTATATCAGGGATATGGTGCAGAGAGGAGCTGTGAAGCTCCTGTATGTTGCAACGAACGAGCAGATTGCAGATATGTTGAAGAAGCCACTAGCCAAGGTGAAGTTCGAGTACTTCAGAGAGAGGCTTGGTGTTCTTTGGATTGATGACACTTTGAGGAAGAAGTGATGGACACATTTTCTTAAGCCATTCCAAGCATGTTGGAAGGAGGATCCTTCACATGGCTGTGGATGTAAGTGCTGGATGATGAGCATCAGGATGATGTTCTGGTTTCTTCTTTGTATGATCAGTTGGATCATTTTTATATGTATGTATGCATCATGTTGGATGTTGGATATGATCAGTTGGATCATTTTTATATGTATGTATGTATGCATCATGTTAGATGCTGGATATGATCAGTTGGATCAATGATATGTATATGTATGTACGCATCATGTTGGATGCTAGATATGATCAGTTGGATCATTTATATGTATGTACGCATCATGTTGGATGCTGGATATGATCGGTTGGATCATGTGTATGTATTTTTTATAAGCATCATGTTGGATGCTTGGACCATGTATCTGTATATGTATCAGGTGGATACATTGTATGATCAGGTAGATCATGTATGTTGATATGTATCATGTATTTATATTTGTATCAGGTGGATACACTATGTGATCAGGTGGATCATGTATGATGATATGTATCAGGTAGATACTTGGTATGCATCAGGTAGATGCATTGTATGATCAGGATGATAATGGATGACGAGCTTCAGGATGTTGCTCCAGATGACATGCAACAGGATGTTGCAGTGATGATGATCAGGATGATCATGTGTACATCAGGATGATATATGGTGAGTATCAGGTTGATACTCTGTGGCCGTGGAACAGGTTGTGTAGATAAGCATGTAATTTGTGCCCTGGGAGATTTGCAGATAGTCTTTCGAGGTTTTGCCTACGGCATGTAATTTGTACCCTGGGATATCTGGCAAATGCTCTTTCGAGGTTTTGCTTGGGAGGACATATAATTTGTGCCCTAGGAGATCTATAGATATTCTTTCGAGGTTTTTCCTATGGCATGTAATTTGTGCCCTGGGATATCTGGCAGATGCTCTTTCGAGGTTTTGTCCTATGGCATGTAATTTGTGCCCTGGGAGATCTGATAGGTTGAGCTGTGTGCTCGTAATCAGTCCTAGGATGCTCTTTCAAGGTTTTGCCATGACCACATGTAATTTGTGCCCTGGGAGATCCGATAGGTTGAGCCTTGTGCTCGTAATCAGTCCTGGGATGCTCTTTCAAGGTTTTGTGGTGACCACATGTAATTTGTGCCCTGGGAGATACGATAGGTTGAGCCTTGTGCTCGTAATCAGTCTTGGGATTCTCTTTCGAGGTTTTGTGGTGGGGTCACATGTAATAAGTCCTGGAGATATGGACAGGATGAAAAAGGCCTCAGATGCTCTTTAGGGTTCTTGCTAGTCAAGAGACTCTTTTAAGGTTTTGTGATGCACGTAATAAGTCCTGAGATTTCCACAGTATGGCCAGTGATGATGAAGACCTGCAGGTGGTGGGCCTACATCCAGTATGAAAAAGGACTGGCCCTGTAGAACTTCCTATGACAAGTAGAGTCAGAGATTGGTTGAGATAGCAGCAGAAGTGACGATGATGATGATGATGCATCGATGACGATGATCCCAAGAAGAAGACTTGTCTAGCAGATCTGTGTCGAGAAATACCTTCCTAGTTAAGAGGGAGTGTTGATGTATATGTAACATCGGAATGTATTTCATCTATGTATTTCATATATATTTATTGTACCCTTATTACAGATGTGTTATTCCTCTATAATGAAGTGTCGTCATGTGGATTGACATGTGTCGCAAGTGTGTGTACTTGCCGATGGGTTATTAGAACACCATGTGTGGGGTCAACCCTGAATTATATATTATATTGTGGATGTACCTAGCTAGACAAGTCGTCCCCATAAGGTCACTGGGAAAATAGGTTAGTATAAACAGAGATCAGGAGATCTCTATTTAGATCATTCGGAAAGTCATCTCTCTCTCACTCAGAAAGTGGCGCACTAGTGGGGAGCAGGATCATCTACTTCTAGGAGACTATCTCAAGTGTATTTTGGTTGTACTTTGGTTGAGCCATTGCTCTCTCTATCTCTGAGGAAGTTGTGGGGTTTTTCACCTTAGGGTTTTCCCCACGGAAACTCTGTGTCTCTTGTCTCTCATGCTTTTGATTCTCGTGATGCTTGTCATGCTTATTGTGATTGTTATGCATTGATATACTGTATATGTTATTCTCTCAGTGAAGATCCTAGAGTATTGTGAATTAATGCTCAAAATTTAACAACCTTTTGGGTACTGGAAAGATAGTACTAGTCCATATAGTCAGGATGGTGGTCCCACCACCTATAGTGCGAGAGTGGAGACTAGCAACCTCCCCTTGGTGGGACAACCCTGTAATAAAATATATGTCATCCACCTCTAGTGAGAGTGTTTGACCATCCAAGTTGAAGTTCTGCGCGTCTACGTCCCAGTAGTCAATCAATCGACGGAGTAGTTGGTTTTGGGCCCTTAAACCCCCAATACTCCAAAATTTGTAAAGGCCACACTCTTTTAATGCTCGTTGTGCGGGAAAATCTTGGCAGACAATCTCATCCACAACATCATGTTCTCTTTCCCTCCACTCTAGAACCATCCTGGAGGCAAACAAAAGAGTTTTTTAGCTTTTTGCATTTAAAAACCATTATTCACGGCAGTACCCATGGGCAGTTGAGTAGACAGGGGCGTCTACCCATGGTCAACGCATGCGTTGACCGCGTCTAGCAGGCCCTACTCGTGACCCACAGAGTTGTATCCTGCGTACAGCGCCATGGAGAAGTAGGGATGACCTTATAAAAATAATGGACCACTGAAAACTGAAATAAAAGCTATCAAATGAAAGAGGGAGATGAGATGACTAACCTGATACAGACGGCACGTGAAAGGGACCCCCACAACTTCCAGAATCAACAGCTAAACTTTGAGGTGAAAACTAACCAAAATCTCCAATTTGGGTAAAATGTGAAAATGGAATAGTAATTGTAATTTTTTATTACTATTTATAGTTTTTGAAACCCACTTTCCTATAGTTTTTATCATTTTAAGTTGTTTTGGACTAATGTGTCATCCTGGAGTACTATTTTGAATAGATTTTTCCAATGAGAGTTATTTTTTTACCATTTCGCACCTACGGTAGGTATATTTCACACCCATCATATAGGTTAGATGTCATTTTCATCTGCATTATGCATTTGACCTTTGATCATTTGTTGCTAACCCTAGGTGCAACCCACTTTTTAACTGACACAGAGCCTTCACATTGTTATAGAAGTGTCGTTATTTGGAAGTAGGGCTTATCTGAACATGGGTTCCCTAGGTAGAACCTTTTTATGCATTTTGGCACCCATGCCGTTGTCTCTCCATAAGATCGGGATTCCTTTGTAGTTACGCCATGACTTTGTGATAAAGACTCGTACTCTACTTTGTCTTATGCTAGCCATCTCCCATAAGGACTCCCTCATTATATATCAAGTTGTGACTACATTGCATCATCCTACTTGCCGTTTGAGCCTTGTGTCGGCTCCCGCTTACTCAATTGTTAGCCTGGTGCCTTAGCACTTTCTTTGTCGAGCCCTGCAGAGCTTTAATTTTCCTTTCGCAATTTGATGACCTTTTGACCCTGAGGGAACACCTCCCCGAGTGTCCACATCCTGCACATGCTTACTTGCATTGATCATAGGTATGTTCCACTGCTTGGGACTAATCTGCTCGCGATTTGACATGCGTTCCCTCATTTGTTGTACTATAAGCAATTTTATTCTTTTCAATCTTTTCCAAATATGAAAAAGACCAAAAAAATCAAATATTCCAAAAAGTCGGACGGGAGAATATCTACTTATTTTTGTTGGCAATTTTTGTGTTGCCTTTGAACAGAGCATTCATTCCACTCCATCCATTATGAGTCGGGACTATAGCCGGACCTTAGGAGCTGTACTCATTTCTCAGTTTCACTCCGCCGGCTGGTTAAGCTTCCAGTCATTATGGAGTCCCCTTTGTCAATGCCTCCTGTGTCGCAAAGTGTTGTTGTTATCTTGAGTCCATGCTGCCTTAGTCTATCCATATGCTCATGCTCTTGTTCAAAGGAAGTCCTGAAACCAGAGTTGGCCACTCCTCAGATATCTTGACTATTGCATGTCAATCATCCTTATTGAGTCAGTCTGATCGTTCGAGTTCTTCCAAATATTTCATCGTAGTTGTTACCTCGTGTTGGTTGATGGGGGATGCATTAATTCCCTCCTTCCAGCGAGTTTTGTTCCATCGACTTCAACTCATTTATTCTGGAATTGAGACTTAGAGTCAGTTGAGTACCTTGAGGCTTGCAGTCATTAGTGGTAGGTTCTCTCGCCATCGACAGTTTTGGGAATACATCAATGTCCCCTGATCGATGGATTCATCTTAGTGTTCGACCTCAACACATCTATTCACACTTTGATGATTGTACTCTGTGCCTTGATGCCCATTTTCATTATTGGTGGGTTATCTTGCGTCTATTAACGGTTTACATCATTGACTGGTAATCAGACGATGTCACATTAGGTTCAACTTCAACACCTCTATTCACTTGATGGGACTTGCACCGTAGATGATTTGTGTAGAAGACCCCAGACATTAGTAGCATTCAGTATGTTGATCGTGATCATGATGGTACTTATGAGATCTCAGTTCTCAAACTTCAGCAATTTGTACCTCCAGTATTGCACCAGTTGTTTCCTTTTCAATAGGATACCATATCTTACTGTATGGATCATGGCTATGATCACCTATCACATGTATTTGCTATGTACTGCCTATCATGGCCATTGTATCAGATTGTTGTATTGTACCGACATGTACCCATTGATATTATTGTATTATGATGAGTGAGATACTCTCTCCATTTGTGTCTCCATCACTCCACTTCTGAGATTTATAATGTATTTCGGCCATCGTATCACCTCCTATGACCTCACACATTAGGGGGCATTTGTTACAGCGTAATTTTCCACCTTGTAAGCATCAACATTGATTGGCCTTCAGGATCCATTTTATTGACTCAAACCCACATTTTATCCTCCAGGAACACACTTTTCCCTATTTTTGTTCCTGTATGCTAGTTGTTCCACCATAGACAGCATACACGCATGTTGTCCCACTATAGCCAGCATACACCAAGTTAAATGGTAAAAACCAATAGAAAATTACTTTTTACTCCCAAAAAGCAGTCCTAGGGTGACCTTTGGACCTCCATATTCCCTGAAATGACTCGATTCGACCTTTCACTTACCTTTGGAAGGCTATTTATTGAGCTCTTATGGTGTACGGAAGGCAAGAGAAAGAGAGAGCAAGATAACTCTAGTGGATTTTTGCCGTGACTTGAGTCTACACTCATTGATCCTTGTTGTTGTGAACTCCTTATGTTCACCTACCAAACTCCTTTCATAGTTTGAGTTTGCCATTACATGGGGGATTGAAGTGGTGGAGGCACAAGTGGAGAGACCCAGTTCTTGGTTCAGATTGGTTGTCGGCAAGAGGTCGTATCATGTACTTATTGTTATTATTAATGGAAATACTCATTTTCTTGTCCAATTGATGTCGTGAATGTTGTTTAAATTGCATTGGGTTACATTTGCTTATGATATCATGGATCATGTTATTGATTATGCTAATGTCTTTCACATATTATATGCACTTGCTTGTACTTGTTGTTGAGACTAATCTGCAGGTTCAAGTGTAGAGGTCGAAAGATCAACAGGGATCTACTTCGAACATCTGGTTGAAGGTTGGTATTGTATCCATTATCTTAGCATTGTCATTTATATAGCATTGCATTGGGAATTGAGTTTATTTCTAGTTGTCAGCTGTCTGTTGTGGTCTGCCCCATACCATCGGAATTTTTTCTCCCTAACAGCAGGCTAGAATGAAGCAAACCCTTCCCCACTTGCACTTGCTATGATTCTAGTTGTAGTGTTAATATACGGTAGTATCCAACTTATCACTTCTGAGTAGTGAAATAGTTCAGGTCTAGTAGAAGCTTTGTGAAGATGTGATCTTTTGATATTTTCATATAGCAGTTTCTCTTCAATGGCATCAGATATATTGGTATCGTGAATTGAAAGATATAGCTCTCCCCATTTAAATTCAGGGGCAATACCTGTGGTGGGTTTAGTGTCCTCACACAATGTTTCAAGCCTAGTTTCTTGAACTATCTCATCATCAAACTCTGACTCTGCTACTGTTGTTGTTCTCTTTCCTGCTTTCTTAGTCATATCGGAATCCTGTAAAGCAGAAACCAAACTGAAGTAAATGAATTTTATATTTGGATGTACATAGTTTCAATGTTACATTAATGCTAATAAAGAACTAAAGAGTAAAATGTAGAGGATTATTCATTAAAGATAATGGAGAAACCAAATCTATTTCGTGATTTGTTATTTATTTGGTGGCCAAGCTTACAATATGATTTTGTTGAGCTAGGTTGTATTTTGTGGCAAGGCCTTTTTGGCCACTTGTGCAACAATAAACCATAGTGTAAAATACATATTTTATAAAGACATTCAAGGCTTTCAACACTTATCTCCCCCTTTCATCCACCATATAAAAATAAATAAAAACCAGTTTCCTTTTCTGCTTGACAATCTGAAATTTCCCAACAATAAAATCAGAAATTCAGTTGAGTAATAAAGTCTTGTAAACCCTCATTCTTTCACTAATAACAGGACCTACAATTCTGCTCATGAAATATGAAAATTTCCAGCATTAAAACCAATATTTCAGATTTGAAATATGGTCCTAGATGTCTTCATTTATTTAGTAACTAAGGGACCGTATTTTCTGGTTAGAAAGTCTATAACATCCAGCCCTAAATCCAAATAACCAGAGTCACTTCAGCTGCATGAGATCATTGTTCCATAACCTTTTAACATTCTGAAATATTTGTATTAGTGAATCTGTATATACACTACAAAAAAAGCTTGCAAACATATTTACCTTACATCCATCTATGAGGATCTTTCTCTCCTTGTTTAAAGATGACTTATTTCACTTAAATAATGGATCATAATTTAATAACAATTATAAAGAAAGACAAAAGCATGTGGAAACAAATATGTTACTGGCTATTTATTTACCACAGTACACACTCATTTCAAGGAAATAGATAATGTTCCATTTATTATATGATCATAATTTAACTATACAACCATATTCAACTTGGCATTATTCCAAAATATATTATTCTTTAAATACGTTCAGATGAAAATACAAGTATAAAGACTTATATGTGACAACATTTGGCTTGGGCTCCAAAGGGTCCAACAGGAGATCAACCAACTTGCTCACAATAGACACGAAGGATTTCAATTATGTTGATCCCCCACCCACATAAAACACCTGGACAGATTTCCTCCATAGATATGGATTCTCTCCTTCTAGCAAGCACACTTCTAGGCATTCCTCTCCATCAAGCCAATGATCTAACTTCAAATAAATAGTAGTTGAAGGGTTTCGTAACCAAAAGTAATGACCCATATATTTTAATATCATAACTCTTCATTAATTCAGAGTTACAAGAGAATAACACTTTAACTTTTATGTATTACTTTTATTTCCCATAATATATGAAAGGTCTTGAAAATGGCAATGAGGATAAGTGTACAAGGCAAAGGAAATTAGAAGGTTTCCATGGTTGTGAAATTTAGCATATGACTGAAATGGATTTTTAAATGTAAGAAAGGGTAGCATGTTATGAATTTGTGAGCTTTTCTTCATTTTTGAAACAATAAAGGTCAACAATTTAAAGTAAATCAGATATAGTACTAAAAGGGTAATACATGTTCAAGGAACATAAAAGTGCAAGATTTGTTTTTTTTTTTTGCATTGTAGTTGTTGTCTTTTATAGGGAACTATACATGCATGGTAGCAGTATATTTATTAAATATGTGAAAAGGGAATACAAATCTTAGTGATACAAAGGAGAAGGGAGTAAAGTAATAGTAGGTCACAAGTATAAGCGAAAAGGGAGAAAGATGCAACCATGCTACTATACAAGCGGCTATAAAGACTTAGAAGCAATCAAGGTCTCCTCTTTTATCCTACGTTGCACATAGGAATTGTCATGCATACGAGAATATCTGGAAAATGAGAAAGTTGGAGATATGCGAAGGCCTAACAAATATTTGACCCTTGATATTGCAGTGAATGTAAGTCCTTATCGAGCAATGTTGCCAATATCAATTGTTGCATGTTGTAGGGTCATTCCTTGGGATTTATGGATTGTTAAACTCCATGCCATACAAAGTGGCACTTGACGACATGAACCCATTGTTATGGGAGGGACAGGGACATAGTGTGGATTGGAAGCATCCCATGGGGGGGCTTTGTAGTGTAGGAAGTCAACAACTACAAAAGATGGCAATGCAGGTGGTTTATCATTGCAATTGTAGACAATGGAAATGACTTTGCCAATTGAGTCGTTGACGAGGCCTGTCTTTACACACAAATTAGCTATCAACCTTACTTGTTTTCCAACAGCTAGCATAATCTTGGAGGGAAGTTGTTCATCATCTGTGGAGGTGTTCGACTATTGATTCTTTTTCTCTGGAATGCAACGTGCAACCGACATTTGAAGGAGTTTTAGCATTTGTTTGTTGTGCAATGTAACTGCATTATTGGTTGCGTACAAGTGAGTCCATTAATCAAACACATGGTTGTCTTCTTCTGAAAGTGTGGAGGTTGTCCTTGACATGAGGAGAGTCGAATATTCAAGAGTAGGTGTTGCATTTAGAAGGTTGAGTAGGAGTTGGAGAAAGACAATTTGAGAAGGGATGCTGCCTTGTTTCCGAAATATGGTTGAAAGGGTCACAAAAGTATCAAAAGTACGCCAAAGAGAATTGTTGTGCAAGGTGCCAACATACATTGGAATGTCCTTGACTGGGGGAAGTTGTCCAAAATCACTAAGAAGAATGATGGAACAACCACCAAAGGGACTTGTTCTGTGGGTAGGGAAAGATTCACGTAGATGATCATCCATACGGGTTAAGTGGCTTGGACCAATAAAGCTCATTTCATCAATGAGAATGTAGCGAATATGACGAAATTGTTCTTGGAAGCTTGAAAGGGCTTGACCTTCAAGAGGGTTCATTTCACCAATGGGGATATGAAGGGTAGAATGTATTGTAAGTGCATGTATGTTGAAGGTAACAACTCCAGTTGGAGCAAGGAGGAGTAGGGGGGAAGCATGTTGAGAAGAGGCACTTTCTAGTGCTCCTTGGAGGAAAGAGATTAATTAAGATTTGCTTGTTCCTGCAGTTCCTTGAATGACCATGTGTAGTGGGGCAGGGTTTGTAGGAGTGGTGAAGTGGGAGAGCACATGATCAAAGGAAATGCGTTGTGTGGGAGACAAGGAAGTGAGCGAATAAGAAGAGGAAGAGGAAGTCTAGTGCACCTGGGTGGAAAGGCGCGTGGACTCAATAAATGTTGTGGTTGTGTCATGCATGTGTGAAGGGATATGGTTTGTGGTCCAATAATGGTGTTTGTCAAAATCACGATGGCCAAGCATGTCAAGGTCATCAACTTGGAGGTTGTTTCGAGGGGGAGTTGAGAAAGGAATTCCCATTTGTCCATGTTAGGGAATGAGGGAAAGTGATATGGTTCATAATCGGAGTCATCAAAGGGAGGGTGAGTGGGATTTGGTGGCAAGCGATCAACAAGTCATGCAATGTACGTGTCTTTAATGTGAAGCCAATGAGAAGTGATCACTTGATATGTGGAGCCAATGTCATCAGGGAGGGTACAGAAAGGGTGGTAGAGGAGAAGCTCGCTCCAACAGAATGCAACAAAGGAATCTGCATCAAAGGGTGGAATGGTAGTGAAGCAAGGTAAGACGCGCACAAGCTTTGGAGGGTATATTTGCTTCCATTGGGAATTTTTTCTACAAGGTGAGAATGACCAAGCACAGGAAGCTTCAATAAGGGTAAGGTGTTCAAGTTGTGGGGGTCTTTGCATGTATGCAGAAATGAAGCTAGTTGTTGGGAGGGTGTTGGAGGAGTCGTCAAAAACACGGCGGAAGACATTTCGACTAACATTCAAGGAAAGAAAGTTATGGCTGCAAAGCGTAAGTGGGATTTTTTGAAGCATGTGGCAAGTCTCTTGGGAACTAATATCATGGTAGGAAACTTTTTCAGATAGGAGACACTTGATGGGTTGGAGGACAGGGCAGTCAAGCGGTGTGGAAGATGTGAGGCGAGAGAGAATTGCATGGTAGATTTTGAAATTTGGCTCTACTTCGGCTGCATACTTTGAAATATATGTAAGGACAACATGTTTGCAAAGAACAGGTTGGAAATCAACATTGGCTCTCCATATGGCTAAAATGGTAGGGTTATGAATGTTTAGAAGGGCATCGTTCCTTGTTGGGTTGTGTGTTTTACGGCCATTTGCATCAGTGAACAAAGAAGAGGTAGGTTGCAAATCGAAGCGGAAGCCATAACGACATTTAAGGGTTTGGCCTTTTTTGCGGAGGCATGAATATTGTGAACATTTTGTGTGCCTTTTTACACAATTAACAAGCTCTTCATAGTCAACCAGTTGATCAGCTACAAGTATGGCATGTGACCCAAGAGTGCATGGATCATTACAATAGGTTGCTAAAACGCAGGCGTTTGTAGGTGGCTTTTGCATGGATTCCAAGCTGTGAAAAAATTGTCAAAGTAAATTCTTGTATCTTCAACATTGGAAGCATTCTCCCAATCTAACTTATCCATGTTAAGCGCATTTTCCAACCATAAGAAACCATGTATGTGCACAGAGCCCCTGTTTTGCCATTCCTACCTACACAAGAAAGGAAAATGTCAAGAAGGGAAAAGTGTGCAATTTTGAATACAACATGAAAGAAAATGAATAAGATCTATTGCAAACATGCACCAGACTTAATCTTTTGTGGCAAGGCCTTTTTGAATAACCTCTTCAAGGAATATTTTGAATCTATTTTGCATGTATTGAGATGCAACATGTGGATTAGTTATGATGTTGTGAATCCTCCATTGGTGGTGTTGATTAGAAGTTGCTGGAGCTTTCCTTGGCATTAGAGAATGCAAATCATGCCATTTAGTGTCGGATGCGCTAAGCGTGAAGAAGAAGGTTGGTGTCCCTTGCTGAGTAATCATGTCGGTAAGCTCACCTCTTCTTTAATCATGTCGGTAATCTCACCAATAGGAGCGTATACCGTGAAGTGTTGAGCCAAAGCACATGACACGTTCAACGATTTTAGCATCCGGCAAGTCCTGTAATTGATGTACAAGCTCTGATATTGTTGGGGGGAAGGTGTCTTCAATGTTGCGTTTGACAAAGACCGAAGCA
This sequence comes from Larix kaempferi, assembly GCA_027924585.1. Taxonomy (NCBI): domain Eukaryota; kingdom Viridiplantae; phylum Streptophyta; class Pinopsida; order Pinales; family Pinaceae; genus Larix; species Larix kaempferi. The sequence goes on from BSBM01000013.1 coordinate 3,564,423, forward strand.
GTAGCATGGCTCCGATGGTGCATTATGAGGTTATATATGTAATAGCGGAAATGAGGATGTTGACCAAATTGATGGTCATGGTATCAAATTAGGTGCAATGCATACTCATGCATTCCAACCTCTTGCATGTGTGGTTGTTTGAGAATTGCAACACCACTGGCAAAGAAGGTTGGGAAGGCCATAGAGAGGAGGCCTATTGTGTTGTACTCATTGATAGGGGAAATTCCTATTGGGGGCCAATCAATGGAAGTTGGAAGAGGGGAATCTCTTGTGTGCAAGAAGCGTCTTATTTCCTCTACCTCTGTTCTAGAATTTGTTTGTGTATAAACAAAGGAAGAGGATTGTACTTCATGGGGTTCAGGGAAGCTTGGTGTTTGCACCAGAGAATCTGATGTAGAGTTAACAGGTGGGGTGGGATTGGGGCCAACAAGACGAAGAAGGGAGGAAATGTTTGTTGGTTCAAGAGGTAAAGAAGATAATGCATTTGTGTTAACTCGAACATATTTGTAGTAGGGATCATGTGAAATTTTGTATTCGAGCGAAGCAAGAACTCGTGATCATCTAACAACGAATTCATAAGGATTATTTGTAGCATTGCATTTACGAACAATCAGTATGTCAATGTATGAAAGCAAGTGAGGGAGGGAAGTGGCAATGCTAGATATATCTTGGGGGAAGCTGATAGTGTGCCCAGAATATGTGAATTGTCCACCACGAGCATGAGTGACTTGAAGGATTGGGTTAGCACGAAAAATGATCATTTATTAAACTTGAGTGAGTACGGCAAGGACAAACGGTTGCATACCTAGTTCCATATTGTTTTCCAAGGAAAACCAATGGCCATTGCGTTCCACATTACAACGTGAACATGCATATGCATTAGCAAATTTCTTGGTTTTAATGCCAGGATAAGATTCCATGCATATTGAACAGACATTCATCGGAGATAGGTTGTCCAAGCACGTGCGGAAACGGTGTTGTGTGACATTTAAGGTGGTTGTGGATGTAGTATGCAGTGGGTGCATATCTAAGTTTGTTGCAGATGTGGATGGTGAAGATGGTGTGATGGAACGTGGAAGAATTTGGAATGGAGATGGAATATGAACAAATTCACGAGTGGCTCTATATAGAAGACGTTGTCTCTTGTTGTTTTCTTGTTTCCTTTGTGCATATACAACTCTTTTGGGTGCATTAACTTGGTCAACATCATGATTGTTTGACATACCTACAAATAAAATGTGAAATTTTTATGAATTTGATGGTGGCATGATTTGAATTGGAACATACTATATAGCTAACCATCAGGAGAGTAAATAAAGTTAGATTGTAAAGTATAAAAGAAGCATACACTAATATGGTAAGTTTGTGCAAATATATGTAGGACATACTAACATTGTTCACAAAGAAACTAAGTAGAAAAGAATTGCATATTTAAGATAGGTCAGTAAGGTTACAAGTAGAATTTAAAAGAACCATGCTAATTTCACGCATTGTTTTACATACCTATAATAAAAATGTGAAGTGGTTATGAATATCATCGTGCCATGGTTGAAAACCGAACATACTATATAGGTGACCATCAGGAAAGTAAAGAAATTTATATTGTAAATTATAAATGAAACATACACTAATATGCTATGTATGAAGCATACAAATAGCATTTAAAAGAACCATTTAAAATATAAGTGGAACAAACAAATGGAAGAAGAGAATAATATAGTATTAAAAATTGTACAAGTCGGTTACAAAAATCACTTAAGTAATAAGTGGCGATACTGCTTAGGAAATAAGTGCATGTGAAAGTTGAGTTCAATGACACGGATTTAAGTAGCTGCATTTTCCATTTTTAGTGGCGTTGCAATCTCCTCTACCATTACAATAACCACCTTTAAATGAGCATTTGCATTGAATGTCTCGGTCTTCACTGACAATGTGGAAAGGAAGTGTTGTGCACAAACACTTTGAACAATTTCTGGAAGAGTCTTTGGTTCATTTGTGAGTAAGCAAAGGTCTTTTTCCGACACCCCCATGAGCTGACTTGCAAGATCATCAAACGCTATGACGTTGTATAGTTGTCCTGTAGCATCTGTAAGGTCAAGCTTGAGTATGTATCGATAATCACATTCTGGAAACTCCCCATCACATTTAGTGCAATGCCAAACATTTCCAACGTGGTGGGAAATTTTTTTCAGACATTGTATCCCATCAACAAATAGTGAGCATGCAAGGAAATGAAATTCATCCATGTTAATATGTGTGATTGTACCAAGCACTGAATACCAAGTTGATTTCTCATAAGGTTGGAGAGTTTGTAGCGCAGATATGGTAATGCATTTATGCAAAGTAGAAGAAGAGGACTTGTATTTTCAGCTCAAATATGCAGAGGCTGAACGGAACCCATTGGCATCGAACCATGCTTGGAGAAGAACAGCTTCTTCAATACTTGGGTTGATAAGGACGCTGGTATTGGAGATGGTTCCAATAGTTTTGTCGGTGAACTATGTAAGGGGACCACCTTTGATTGCAAGGATGGGGGGGGTAAGCAAGCCACGAAGGCTAGCAATTTGCGCACCTTCTATGTCACAATGGTCCCCCCAGAGCATGATGTCTATGCTAAAGCCAAACATGTCTCGAATTCCAACAGTTCGATGGACAACTTCTGCACCATCCCTTTTGCGTATAGTTGATGCAGGGGAAACAAAAATGACAATCCCAATAAGGTCGACCATGGATTTGAGGGGTGTAGTTTGGATGTCATATAAAGGTTTGAAGTGGAAGCAATGAAAACGAATTAAGGGGTACTCTTCAAGCATGGTTGGATAGTTGAGGATGCGATTAGGAAAATCTCAAAAGTGCTTTTCAAGTGGTTGTATGTTGGGTTGCATGGTTTGATTGTCCCATTTGAGATAATGTATACAACGCCAACTTGTATTTGGTCATACAATGTTGTTGCTAATTCATTGAATGTTGAGACATGGACCTCATCTTTTGAAGCACTAACAAGGTCAAATACAAAGATTTTACCTGGCCCTTTTATATTATTGTAGGTAGTGATGTTTGTTTTAGAAATAACTCGGCCTTGAATGGCCCAAGTTTTGTTACAAGGGTTGAGTGATGTGAACTCAAGCGTAGGTGGAGCTAGGATTGGGGATGAATTTGGTGAGGAAGGAAGGGTTTGCGGATCAAGGAGGATGCTTTGTGATGTAGAGGAACTATTTTGGGTAGTGGATTCAGTAGGTAGATTGAAAGGGGATGGTTCCCCAATAATTGGTGATTCCATTGTGATGATTTCAAGTGCAAGAAGTGTGATAGTCCTGGTAAGAAAAAATGAAAACAGGAAAGCGAGGGGAAAAATATATTACAAGTAGTGGGAAGTGGAAAATGGAGTAAGTTAACAAAATGGAGGGTAAAAGAAGGCATAGGTTATATTGTGTAAACTATTGCATGTACAGTTGATCACTTTGATGATAGACCCTTCTTGTGGTTGTTGATACTCAACAACGCTATTGTAGACAGTTGGAAGCAGTGTCTCGTGCCTATGAATCCCATCATAGATATTGATTCTATATCAGGCAGTTGCTGAGTTAAGAGAGTTGACTCGATTGAGAGAAAGAACTTGCATGAGTGGGCAAAGGTCAACAGCACCATGGAGCAAAAGTGACATAGCATCTTCGGTCAACAAAGTGCCCATAACTTAATAGTGCAAAATAGATAGGCTGAAAAGCTGAGCTGCAATAAAAGGGAAACCTTTGGCAGTAAGTGTAAAGAGTTAAGACACTAACTTTCAATATAGATGCCTAAATGTTTTTTGGGAAATTGAGAAGTTATAAGTGCAAGAAATGTGAAATTGTTAAAATTGCAAGAAATTGCTAAATATAACTATGTGGCAATGCCTTGCATGATTTAGCTATAAGAAATTCAAGCTTAGCAGTACAAGTAGTGACTGCACCTAGGTGTTAGCAATCAATATGTGATAGTGGCTATATAATGGGCCCTACCAAAGTACACAAATGGGAAATCAGTACAGTAAAGGGAGGTATAATACATTGCTGCTAAATTACAATGTTTTTTTTGCATTTTGAAAGTATAATTGTTGAACTGTAATGTTTGGAAGCTGATGGAAAATAGTTAACAGGTAGACTAATAAATAAATCTAGCAGTAAAGACCAAATTCATGCATTATGGCAGACCTATAAACACAGTTTGATGGTCGGCCTTTTAATGACCAGCTAATGACTAAAAAGTGATCAAATGACCTGTGATCTTGTATAAATAGAAAACATACAAATATTTCTAAGTTAAAATAGACTACCTTTTGCAAATATATAAAATAAATTTAACCAATTGAATAGATAGTGAAAGTGTCAAGATCAATATGTTGATATCAATAAGCATATCTTCTATTTGTCATAATCCAGAATGCTTCCATTTGGGTTTTTTGTGGATTTCGAATGTTTTCATGTCACTTTTTTGGGGACAAAATGTGGCTAGATTACCTAAGCTCCTCTAACTTCAAAAACCCTTTTACATCGGATATTTGTAACAAATTTAACATACATATAAATTTGTAACAGTTCATACCAAGGAGCATAATGACTAACTAGATAAGCACAAAACTTAGGGAAGGTATCTAAAATCAACTTACTCTAGCTTAAATCGCAAATAGAGCCAAGTAGATTGTCCCAACATCATACCAACATCACAAAAGCTAAATCAATTTCTCCCACATTCCCTAATAAAAGAGAGGGGCCCATAGTAGGTAGAGCATTAGATAGATTGTCCAATAAATTTGATGTTCAAGCAAAATGGGAGGGGACCTAAGGTGTATTTGACCTCATAGGTAGGCAAGAGGCCTTAATTATGTTTTTTGGCAACTAGGTCCATCTTTAAGAATAGTAAACTTCTTTACATTGATTCCCTTGTGTTTGTAAAGATCTTTCTAGACATCTATAATGTTCATTGCGAGTCGAAATTGTAAATCTAACAAGAATGAAATGCAGAGGTACACAAGTTTGAAGGAACTGCCAAAACATAGTTGATAAGTTTTCAAAGAATAGGGTTTGAAACTTCAGAAGACTGGAAATGGAAAAAGTGTAATGTCCCCAGTTTGACCCCATGGAATTAACAATATAAATGATGTAAAATTGTTATGAAATCATGGTGAGGAGCTCAAGCCCAAGGCCCCGCCATCGATTTAGTGATGCATGTGATTTGCGTGCTAGCAATGCACATTGGAAATTCAAATATCATGTAATATGCATTTTAATAAAAACACCCACAACTAGCTATGCAATGCAACAAAGAGATGGGGGCATGATTTCACAAGGAATTGGGAGGGAAAACATTCAAACCATTGAGCCAATCAGGTCAAGCCAAGTGTCAATGAGAGAACCCATCAAACCCTCAACTACCCATGTTGACTTTTGTACCCAACCATTGATTTCTCCCAAGAGTTGGTTGAGGTAGTTAATGCCTTGGGAATGGAGAGGTATGGCTGTCCAAATTCAGGTATGGGAAAGCCACCCTTTATGGGAAAACGTTTTTGTCTCCTTGGGCAAGAAAAGAGCTATGAATTTCTCCCCCAAGCCATTATCCATGATCATTCCTTCTCCCTCACGAGTTTAGAGCTACTTGGGCGTTTTCCAGGCATGTTTGTTGTGTTTTCCTTCATTCTCCCAGTAGAGAAGGGCATTTTTGTGTTGTATACCAGTGGGGAAGAAGAGGAATGGAATGGGGGTTCCATAGAGACCGTTTTTGTTGTTAAATGCTGAGAGAGTTGGGGAGAAAACGTTTTTCCTCCCTGTGGATGCATTTTCCTTCCCCCAGCTCGTTTTGGGTGAGCCACGATTTGGGGAAAATCTATGGCCATCTTGTTTGTGAATTCCATTGCTAGAAATGTGTATCTATGCCCAATGTTTGTGCTTGTTGTGTGAGAAACGAATATGTTGGGGTTTGGGTATGGGTATTCATTGCTTTGGCTTGAGCTTGAGAATAAGCATCCATGGTTCAATTGTAGCCTGATAAACCCAGCTATGGACTAGCTTGGCTCAGATGGAATGATTAATTGGTTGTGAGAGAGTGAATGTCCCCTTTCCTTGTGAGAATCATGCCCAGCTCAGGGGTGGCCTTCGGACGGACTCGGTATAAGCTGTCGAAGGGCTTATGGCTGGCTGGAACGTTGCAGCGACATAGCTAGTTGCTTGGGACAATTGCCCAATGAAGATAAGTTTTTTCTGTCTATGTATTTACTTCTGTCATGTATTAATTTGATGACTATTGATATGTTGTATGTATGAGTAATGTGTGTGAATAAGTTAAATTTCGTTGTGCATACTTGATTAGTTTTACATCTGCACACAAATGCTTTACTCTTCTCATTCTAATTAGTGGGATGAGTCTTATGAAATGACCATATTTTAGTGCCATGTTCCCTTCCTTGCATTGGGTCAGTAGGTGGGTACATTACAGAAAGGCATTAATATTAGAAAGCAGACACATTACAGTCTGTTTTGCAGACAAAGGCATACATCTGCTTCAACTTCAATCATAGGAATTGTGACCTCTATATAAGCATCATTGTGGTAGCAATGCGTGTACATATGATGGAGGATTTTGCATATATTTGTGATGAGGAAAAAAATGAAAGCATCTCAAGGGAAAATCCTCTTTGTTGTTGTATCCTAATCTCGACCATTTAATTTATTGGATAAAACAATGAAAACTCGATTGTTGGATCAAAATAAAAAACCCATCAAGTCTTTCACATGGAATGGACATCACGATGAAAACCCAACATCACAATATTGTAACCTAATGTTTTCCACCAGAAGTTGCAAATACAAGAGCCTTTGCAAAATCTATTAAAAAACATCACACAGAATGGAATTATTAGATGAATATTTCTTTGAAAGAAGAAATGACAAAAATTCAACATGAAGTCAAAGACAGTCAATTTCTAGTATCTACCTGAAAAATACTATTTTCAGGCAATCATCATATTTACGATAAAATCAAGGCCACTTTCCAACCATTAATGGAAAGAGAAAAATCCAACAATTACTAGAAAGTGATTTACTATGTGGACACAGCCTCAGATACAAGGAAAGAAAACATCTCACACTTCGAGAAGGGAAGTTTGTAAATTCTAGACCATGGGAGTGTGGTCTAGCAGCAAGCAGAGAGGTGACCATACTTGTGTATTACTATGAAGTGCCAGGTTCAAACCCCTCACTGGCGGATGCAGATGAGGCCAGGTGCAAGTCCTGGATGGTTTTGATAGCATAGAAATGCCCCTCATAGCACGATAGCTTAGCCAAAGGGACCATTGTATTATAAAAAGATAGTAAGCTATTTCATGTAGTACTACTAAAAGATATCAATATATCTTATGGAATGGTCATTTACATCAAATATCTCAATACTTCTTGTTGATGTATTTGTAACTTCGGAATGTATTTCATATATGTATATTGTATCCCTACAGAGATGTTATTATTCCTCTATACAGAAGTGTCGTCATTTGTATTTACAAGTGTCGCAAGTTGTATTGCAAGTGTCGCAACTTGTATGTGATGGGTTATTATGCCACCAAGTGTGGGGTCGGCCCTGAGTTGAGTTACCATGGGTTATTAGACTCTCTTAGAGAGGTCAGCCCAGTTAGGTTATTAGGCAAGTCAAGTTAGTGTATAAATAGAGTGAGGGTGTCACTCTATTTGATCATTCACTCACTCACCTATTCTCTCATGTGAGTGTTGCGCACAAGTGGAGGAGGAGAAGCTGATAGGAGACTATCTCTTGCATTTGAGTTTTGTATCATTTCTCTTTCTATCTCTGAGGAAGTTGCGGGGTTTTTCACCTTCTTGGTTTTCCCCGAGGAAACTATGTGTCTATTGTCTCTTGTGATTGATATGTTGTACATGTTATTCTCTCAAATAAGATCCTATATCATATTGAATTAATGCTCAAAATCTAACATGTATCAGGGCTAACCTGAGAAGAAGACACTATGCAGCTGCGGAAGCTAGGGCTTCTTAATTTTTAGGTTTCTCTCCACATATCTTCAAAGGCGGGAGGCTAGATTGACTCTCCTAGAAAGGGCACATCTTTATGTCGAAACAGAATCCCATTCTGAGCACTTTCAGTTTTTGGCCTGTCACTACTGCGGGGAATTAGGGTTTCGGAGAAAGTTGGAATTTTTGGATTATGTGACCATGGCTGGATGCTCCTCAGAAAAATCAAAGTTTAGAGCATAATATCGAACTTTTTGGTTGGGCAGAAGACCGAGCTTTATCAAACCCTAGTTCGAGATCTTGTCTAGTAGATCCAAAAGTTTCAAAGGAAATTTTGAGGGGTCAAATTTTGCAGTTTTCAAATTTGGATTATACCAGCTTGATCAAATCAACAAGGCGCATCTTTCTATCCTTTCAGAAGTTTGAAGTTCAAAGTTTGAATTTTTAGGGTTTCTCTGACAAACCCTAGTCCGACTCCAAATCTAGTTTTCAGCAATTCAAGTGGTAAGACCTGAATCTTTTATTTCCATTTGAGTTTCTCATTAAGATGTCTCACCACACCAAGCTTGAGGATAAGGTTAAAGGGGTTGATAACTTTCGAGCATGGAAGTATAGGATTGGGTTAATCCTAGAAGAGAATGAGTTGGACACCTACATAAGTGAAGAGGTTCCAGTTCTAGAGGGAGATGAGGCTAAGGCCTTACACAAGAGGAACTTGGTAAAGGCTAAGAGAATCATTGCTGATTCTATCAAGGACCATCTCATACCACATGTGTCATCTTTGAAGACACCTAAGGAGATGTTTGATTCCTTGACCAAGCTATTTGAAGGAAAGAACATAAATCGGAAGATGACCTTTGATAGTTTTAAACCTTAAAAGTGCAGTAAAAACTCATAGAGATTCTTAACCATTAACAAAAAATACACAATGGCACACGCATAACACAGATATTTTCACCTGGAAACCCTTAACCGGGAAAAAACCAGCAAAACTTAGAGCCGCACAACTCTTTTCATTATATATTTTCTTAACCATTTACAATACAATATATGGTATTCGCAGCATCTAAAACCCTAATTCGTTTACCCTAAATTAGGTTACAACCCTAATCCCTTTACCGGGATTAGATAGAATACAATGGGGATCGTGGTGTACATGCACCCACCATGTGAAGAGATATAACACACCCAACAACCTTGAGGAATCAACTAAAGAATATCAAGATCCAGAATGCGGAGACCATGCAGTCTTATTTTTCAAGGGTCTCCCAGATAAAAGAACAACTTGAAGTTGTGGGAGAAGATATAAAGAATGGAGAAGTGGTGATGACCACTCTTAATGGCATTCCTAGTTCATGGGATTCCTTCATCCAAGGAATTTGTGCTAGGAAGAAACTTATCACATTCAGTAGGTTGTGGGAAGAATGCTCACAAGAAGAAGCTCGGATTATAGCTTGAGAAGAGAAGATGGGGAATGAAGACCAAGCTCTCACAGCACACTCCAAGAAGTTTGATGATAAGAAGGGGCATCACCATAGTAAGAAAGAAAGGCACCACCAAAGGGGTAACTTCAGATCTCAAAGAAACATATCAAATGCCCCATGCTTTACATGTGATGAGAAAGGCCACTTCTCCAGGGACTGTCCCATAAATAATAAAGATGGTTCTTACAAGAAGAAGAAGAACATTAAAAGAAAACATCATGCTCACACTGTAGAGGATGATGAACCTCCCAGGAAGAGGGCTAGGGAAGAAAGTGAGGATTCTTCAAGTGATGAAGAGTATGTTTTGATTTATGCCCTCACTGGTACTATTTCTCATGGAAGCAATGATTGTCTTATAGATAGTGGGGCTTCCAAACATATGACAGGATTCAAGGGATCCTTTGTAAACCTATCTGAACATGAATCACCCCACAAGGTGAAACTTGGGGATGACTACCAGTATCCCATAAAAGGAAGTGATGAAGCCTCCTATAAACTAGACTCTGGAAAATCTATGAAGATGAAAGATGTACTATATGTTCCAAGTCTCAAGAAGAACCTTCTCTCCATATCTGCATTGGATGCAAAAGGTATGAGGGTTGCATTCATAGATGGACAATTTCTTATGTGTCCAAAGGGTAAGACTATAGATGATGCAGTGGTGATTGGAGAGTAAGAGGGAGGATTATACAAAGTAAAGGGCCAACCATAACAAGCCTTGGTTCATGACTCAATGGAGCCAAGTGAACTGTGTCATAGAAGGCTTGCACATGTGCACTATAGAGCACTACCTCTTGCAAGCAAAGCAGTTGAAGGTCTTCCTAAAATCCAAACAAAGCATGAAGGCATTTGCAAAGGTTATGCAAAGGGAAAGAACACAAAGAAGGCATTTCCAAGTAGTGAAAGCAAAGCAAAAGGAATCTTGGAAATTATCCACTCCGATGTATGCGGTCCAATGTCATCCAGTTCTCTGAGTGGGTATGTATATTATGTTTCCTTCATTGATGATTTCTCTAGGAAGACTTGGGTTTATTTCTTGAAGAATAAAGATAAAGTATTTGACAAGTTCAAGAAATTTAAAGCCTTGGTAGAAAACCAAATTGATATAAAGATCAAGATATTTAGATCCAACAATGGCAGAGAATTCACTTAAGGAGACTTCAAGAAACTATGCAGTGATTCAGGGATTAAGAGGGAGTTGACTACTCCTTACAATCCACAACAAAATGGGGTTTCCGAAAGGAAGAATAGAACAATCATGGAAGCAGTTAGGGCAATGCTTAATGAACAAGATCTGCCTTTGCACTTATGGGCAGAAGCAACAAGGACAGTTGTATATGTGCAAAAGAGAACACCTCACAAGATACTTGACAACAAGACACCGGAAGAAGTCTTCTCTGGTAAGAAACCAGAAGTTATCCATCTCAGAATATTTGGTTGTCCAATATACACACACATTCCAAAGGAGAAAAGAACAAATCTAGATCCTTCAGGAAAGAAGGGCATCTTTGTGGGTTACAGTGAAAGTTCAAAAGCATACAAAATCTACTTTCCCAGGTTCAAGAAGATTGACATTAGCAGGGATGTGACTTTTGATGAAGACTCAGCATACATCAAATCGAGGAAGACACATGTTGAAAACAATGAAGAACCCAGAATTTCCAGAACACAAGACACCACCATGAATGAAGCAATTCTAGAAGAAGATCGTGAAATTGAAGATCCACAAGAACCTGTAGATCCACCCTATGAGAAGCACTCTCACAAGAGGAAACCAGCATGGGATAGAGAGCTCATCCAAGATGCAGAAAGGTATGGTATTCCAGAAGAGGAACACAGAGAAAGGAAAAGGACAAGATCACATACCAGTTATGTTGCTTTGCTCTATGACATTATGAACAAAGAACCTTCCGGTTATGAAGAAGCAGTGGAAAAGAAAGAATGGAAGGATGCCATGGTCGAAGAGTATCAGTCGATAATGAAGAATGATGTTTGGGATGTGGTCCCAAGACCAGAAGGGAAGTCTGTGGTGACTTCCAAGTGGATCTATAAGATCAAGCATGCTGCAGATGGCAGCATAGAGAAATACAAGGTGAGGTTTGTAGCTCATGGCTTCTCCTAGAAAGAAGGGATAGATTATGAAGAGACTTTTGTACCTATAGCCAGATACACTTCCATCAGAACAGTACTTGCTCTGGCTGCAATGATGAAGTGGAAGATACACCAAATGGATGTCAAGACAGCTTTCTTGAATGGTGTAGTCGAAGAAGAAGTATATGTGGAGCAGCCACTCAATTTTGAGACACATGACAGGAAGTCATATGTGTGCAGATTGAAGAAATCCTTGTATAGCTTGAATCAAACACCTAGGACATGGTACAGGAGGATACACAACTTTCTATCTAGTTTGGGATTTACCAAGAGTAAAGCAGATTCCAACCTTTAATACAAGGTTGAGGAAGGAAATCCAGTGATACTACTATTGTATGTGGATGACTTGTTTGTGGCAGGTGAGGATAGGTTGATTGCCGATACAAAGAGGAAGCTTGCTTCCGAGTTCGAGATGAAGGACTTGGGTATGATGCACTATTTTCTACGCATGGAGGTGTGGCAAAGTGCGGATGGAATATTCCTTGGACAAGGGAAGTATGCAGTAGGCAGTAGAGATCCTGAAGAGGTTCGGTATGATGGACTGCAAGGCCATGACCAAACCTATGGCATCGAACCTGAAGCTTATGTGTGATGCTTCATCTGATCCAGTTGATGCCACAATGTATCGTCAGATGATTGGGTCCTTGATGTACCTGACGAACATGAGACCAGATATTTGCTTTGCGGTGAACACCTTGAGCCAGTTCCTGACAGATCTGAGACATGTTCACCTTATTGCTGCAAAGCATATTCTAAGGTACCTGAAAGGTACAGTTGACTATGGGCTCAAGTATGATGCGAATCAAAATTTTAACCTGGAGGGTTATGTTGATTCAGATTGGGCAGGCAGTGCCATTGATCGGAAGAGCACTTCGGGGTGCTGCTTTAGTATGGGATCCAGTATGATCTCTTGCTTTAGCAGGAAGCAGTCTTGTGTGGCACTGAGTACAGCCGAAGCAGAGTATGTTGCAACTTGTTCGGCTAGTTGTGAGGCAGTATGGCTTAGGAAGCTGTTGTCTGATTTGTTTGATCTCTAGTTGGATGCTACTTATATATATTGCGACAACCAGAGTTGTGTGAAGTTGTCAGAGAACCCGGTGTTCCATGACAAGTCGAAGCACATTGAGATCAAGTATCACTATATCAGGGATATGGTGCAGAGAGGAGCAGTGAAGCTCCTGTATGTTGCGACAAACGAGCAGATAGCCGATGTGTTGACCAAGCCGTTGGCCGGAGTGAAGTTTGAGTACTTCAGAGAGAGACTTGTTGTACTTCAGATCGAGATTCCTTCCAAGGGGAAGTGATGAGTCTGGAGACACAGATGCACATGAGCCATTCTCACATGGTGATAGATGTGTTCTCCCATGGTGAGATGCAAGAGTTGAGCCATTCTCACATAGTGATAGGTGTGTTCTCCTATGGTGAGATGTAAGGGCTGTGCCATTTTCACATAGTGATAGATGTGTTCTCCTATGTTGAGATGTAAGGGATGGGCCATTCTCACATGGTGAGATGTAAGGGTTGGGTGTGCCTTTCCGACATGGTGGAAAGTTTTTCATCCCATGGTCGTGATGTAAGTGTTGGGGCCTTCCCCGAATGGTGATAGATGTGTTCTCCCATATCGGTGGTGTAAGTGTTGTATGATGTGCATCTGGGTTGTGCTCCGTGGACTATGAGGTGATTTGAAGACGATGAGGTGACAGTAGGGTACACAGGTTTTGCAGAGGCATATGATCAGTCCTGAGATGCTCTTGTAGGTTTTGCAGAGGCAGTGTAATCAGTCCTGGGAGATCTTGCAGGTTTTGCAAAGGTAGTGTAATCAATCCTGAGTTGTACCTACTTGATGGCTTGCTCGCAGAGATGATGAAGACCTACATGGAGGCTAGGCCTACATCCAGCATGAAAAAGGGATGGCTCTGTAGAACTTCCTATGACGAGTAGATTGGAGATTGATTGAGATAGTAGCAGCAGTGACAATGGCGATGATCCAGTGACGATGATCCAGTGACAATGATCCAGAGAAGAAGACTTGTGCTAAAAGACCCGTGTCGAGAAATACCTTCCCAGTTAAGAGGGAGTGTTGATGTATTTGTAACTTTGGAATGTATTTCATATATGCATATTGTATCCCTACAGAGATGTTATTATTCCTCTGTACGAAAGTGTCGTCATTTGTATTTACAAGTGTCGCAAGTTGTATTGCAAGTGTCGCAACTTGTATGTGATGGGTTATTAGACCACCAAGTGTGGGGTCGGCCCTGAGTTGAGTTACCATGGGTTATTAGACTCTCTTAGAGAGGTCGGCCCAGTTAGGTTATTAGGAAAGTCAAGTTAGTGTATAAATAGAGTGAGGGTGTCACTCTATTTGATCATTCACTCACTCACCTATTCTCTCATGTGAGTGTTGTGCGCAAGTGGAGGAGGAGAAGCTGCTAGGAGACTATCTCTTGTATTTTGGTTTTGTATCATTGCTCTTTCTATCTCTGAGGAAGTTGCGGGGTTTTTAACCTTCTTGGTTTTCCTCGGAGAAACTCTGTGTCTATTGTCTCTTGTGATATATATGATCATTCACTCACTCACTCACTCACCTATTCTCTCATGTGAGTGTTGCACACAAGTGGAGGAGGAGAAGCTGATAGGAGACTATCTCTTGCATTTGAGTTTTGTATCATTGCTCTTTCTATCTCTAAGGAAGTTGCGGGGTTTTTCACCTTCTTGGTTTTCCCCGAGGAAACTATGTGTCTATTGTCTCTTGTGATTGATATGTTGTACATGTTATTCTCTCAAATAAGATCCTATATCATATTGAATTAATGCTCAAAATCTAACATGTATCAGGGCTAACCTGAGAAGAAGACACTATGTAGCTGCGGAAGCTAGGTCTTCTTAATTTTTAGGTTTCTCTCCACAGATCTTCAAAGGCGGGAGGCTAGATTGACTCTCCTAGCAAGGGCGCATCTTTCTGTCGAAACAAAATCCCATTCTGAGCACTTTCAGTTTTTGGCCTGTCACTACTGCGGGAAATTAGGGTTTTGGAGAAAGTTGGAATTTTTGGATTATGTGACCACGACTGGATGCTCCTCAGAAAAATCAAATTTTAGAGCATAAGATCGAACTTTTTGGTTGGGCAAAAGACCGAGCTTTATCAAACCCTAGTTCGGGATCTTGTCTAGTAGATCCAGAAGTTTCAAAGGAAATTTTGAGGGGTCAAATTTTGCAGTTTTCAAATTTGGAGTATACCAACTTGATCAAATCAACAAGGCGCATCTTTCTATCCTTTCAGAAGTTTGAAGTTCAAAGTTTGAATTTTTACGGTTTCTCTGACAAACCCTAATCCGGCTCCAAATCTAGTTTTCAGCAATTCAAGTGGTAAGACCTGAATCTTTTATTTCCATTTGAGTTTCTCATTAAGATGTCTCACAACACCAAGCTTGAGGGTAAGCTTAAAGGGGTTGATAACTTCTGAGCATGGAAGTATAGGATTGGGTTAATCCTAGAAGAGAATGAGTTGGACACCTACATAAGTGAAGAGGTTCCAGTTCTAGAGGGAGATGAGGTTAAGGCCTTACACAAGAGGAACTTGGTCAAGGCTAAGAGAATGATTGTTGATTCTATCAAGGACCATCTCATACCACATGTGTCATCTTTGAAGACACCTAAGGAGATGTTTGATTCCTTGACCAAGCTATTTGAAGGAAAGAACATAAATCGGAAGATGACCTTTGATAGTTTTAAACCTTAACAGTGCAGTAAAAACTCATACAGATTCTTAACCATTAACAGAAAATACACAATGGCACACGCATAACACAGATATCTTCACCTGGAAACCCTTAACCGGGAAAAAACCAGCAAAACTTAGAGCCGCACAACTCTTTTCATTATATATTTTCTTAACCATTTACAATACAATATATGGTATTCGTAGCATCTAAAACCCTAATTCGTTTACCCGAAATTAGGTTACAACCCTAATCCCTTTACCGGGATTAGATAGAATACAATGGGGATCGTGGTGTACACGCACCCACCATGTGAAGAGATATAACACACCCAACAACCTTGAGGAATCAACTAAAGAATATCAAGATCCAGAATGCGGAGACCATGCAGTCTTATTTTTCAAGGGTCTCCCAGATAAAAGAACAACTTGAAGCTGTGGGAGAAGATATAAAGAATGGAGAAGTAGTGATGACTTAATGGCCTTCCTAGTTCATGGGATTCCTTCATCCAAGGAATTTGTGCTAGGAAGAAACTTATCACATTCAGTAGGTCGTGGGAAGAATGCTCACAAGAAGAAGCTCGGATTATAGCTCGAGAAGAGAAGATGGGGAATGAAGACCAAGCTCTCACATCACACTCCAAGAAGTTTGATGATAAGAATGGGCATCACCATAGTAAGAAATAAAGGCACCACCAAAGGGGTAACTTCAGATCTCAAAGAAACATATCAAATGCCCCATGCTTTACATGTGATGAGAAAGGTCACTTCTCCAGGGACTGTCCCATAAATAATAAAGATGGTTCTTACAAGAAGAAGAATAACATTAAAAGAAAACATCATGCTCACACTGTAGAGGATGATGAACCTCCCAGGAAGAGGGCTAGGGAAGAAAGTGAGGATTCTTCAAGTGATGAAGAGTATGTTTTGATTTATGCCCTCACTGGTACTATTGCTCATGGAAGCAATGATTGTCTTATAGATAGTGGGGCTTCCAAACATATGACAGGATTCAAGGGATCCTTTGTAAACCTATTTGAACATGAATCACCCCACAAGGTGAAACTTGGGGATGACTACCAGTATCCCATAAAAAGAAGTGATGAATCCTCCTATAAACTAGACTCTGGAAAATCTATGAAGATGAAAGATGTACTATATGTTCCAAGTCTCAAGAAGAACCTTCTCTCCATATCTGCATTGGATGCAAAAGGTATGAGGGTTGCATTCATAGATGGCCAATTTCTTATGTGTCCAAAGGGTAAGACTATAGATGATGCAGTGGTGATTGGAGAGTAAGAGGGAGGATTATAAAAAGTAAAGGGCCAACCATAACAAGCCTTGGTTCATGACTCAATGGAGCCAAGTGAACTGTGTCATAGAAGGCTTGCACATGTGCACTATAGAGCACTACCTCTTGCAAGAAAAGCAGTTGAAGGTCTTCCTGAAATCTAAACAAAGCATGAAGGAATTTGCAAAGGTTATGCAAAGGGAAAGAACACAAAGAAGGCATTTCCAAGTAATGAAAGCAAAGCAAAAGGAATCTTGGAAATTATCCACTCCGATTTATGCGGTCCAATGTCATCTAGTTCTCTGAGTGGGTATGTATATTATGTTTCCTTCATTGATGATTTCTCTAGGAAGACTTGGGTTTATTTCTTGAAGAATAAAGATAAAGTATTTGACAAGTTCAAGAAATTTAAAGCCTTGGTAGAAAACCAAATTGATATAAAGATCAAGATATTTAGATCCAACAATGGCGGAGAATTCACTTCAGGAGACTTCAAGAACCTATGCAGTGATTCAGGGATTAAGAGGGAGTTGACTACTCCTTACAATCCACAACAGAATGGGGTTTCCGAAAGGAAGAATAGAACAATCATGGAAGCAGTTAGGGCAATGCTTAATGACCAAGATCCACCTTTGCACTTATGGGAAAAAGCAACAAGGACAGTTGTATATGTGCAAAAGAGAATACCTCACAAGATACTTGACAACAAGACACCAGAAGAAGTCTTCTCTGGTAAGAAACCAGAAGTTATCCATCTCAGAATATTTGGTTGTCCAATATACACACACATTCCAAAGGAGAAGAGAACAAATCTAGATCCTTCAGGAAAGAAGGGCATCTTTGTGGGTTACAATGAAAGTTCAAAAGCATACAAAATCTACTTTCCCAAGTTTAAGAAGATTGACATTAGTAGGGATGTGACTTTTGATGAAGACTCAGTATACATCAAATCAAGGAAGACGCATGTTGAAAACAATGAAGAACCTAGAATTTCCAGAACACAAGACACCACCATGAATGAAGCAATTCTAGAAGAAGATCGTGAAATTGAAGATCCACAAGAACCTATAGATCCACCCTGTGAGAAGCACTCTCACAAGAGGAAACCAGCATGGGATAGAGAGCTCATCCAAGATGCAGAAAGGTATGGTATTCCAGAAGAGGAACACAGAGAAAGGAAAAGGACGAGATCACATACCAGTTATGTTGCTTTGCTCTGTGAAATTATGAACAAAGAACCTTCCAATTATGAAGAAGTAGTGGAAAAGAAAGAATGGAAGGATGCCATGGTCGAAGAGTATCAGTCGATCATGAAGAATGATATTTGGGATGTGGTACCAAGACCACAAGGGAAGTCTGTGGTGACTTCCAAGTGGATCTATAAGATCAAGCATGTTGCAGATGGCATCATAGAGAAATACAAGGCGAGGTTTGTAGCTCGTGGCTTCTCCTAGAAAGAAGGGATAGATTATGAAGAGACTTTTGTACCTATAGCCAGATACACTTCCATCAGAACAGTACTTGCTCTGGCTGCAATGATGAAGTGGAAGATACACCAAATGGATGTCAAGACAGCTTTCTTGAATGGTGTAGTTGAAGAAGAAGTGTATGTGGAGCAGCCACTCAATTTTGAGACACATGACAGGAAGTCATATGTGTGCAGATTGAAGAAAGCCTTGTATAGCTTGAATCAAACACCTAGGACATGGTACGGGAGGATAGACAACTTTCTATCCAATTTGGGATTTACCAAGAGTAAAGAAGATTCCAACCTTTAATACAAGGTTGAGGAAGGAAATCCAGTGATACTACTATTGTATGTGGATGACCTGTTTGTGACAGGTGAGGATAGGTTGATTGCCGATACAAAGAGGAAGCTTGCTGCCGAGTTCGAGATGAAGGACTTGGGTATGATGTACTATTTTCTACGCATGGAGGTGTGGAAAAGTGTGGATGGAATCTTCCTTGGACAAGGGAAGTATGCAGTAGGCAGTAGAGATCTTGAAGAGGTTCGGGATGATGGACTGCAAGGCCATGACAACACCTATGGCATCGAACCTAAAGCTTATGTGTGATGCTTCATCTGAACCGGTTGATGCCACAATGTATCATCAGATGATTGGTTCCTTGATGTACCTGACGAACATGAGACCGGATATTTGCTTTGCGGTGAACACCTTGAGCCAGTTCCTGACAGATCCGAGACATGTTCACCTTATTGCTGCAAAGCATATTCTGAGGTACCTGAAAGGTACAGTTGACTATGGGCTCAAGTATGATGTGAATCAAAATTTTAACCTGGAGGGTTATGTTGATTCAGATTGGGTAGGCAGTGCCATTAATCGGAAGAGCACTTCGGGGTGCTGCTTTAGTATGGGATCCAGTATGATCTCTTTCTTTAGCAGGAAGCAGTCTTGTGTGGCACTGAGTACAGCCGAAGCAGAGTATGTTGCAACTTGTTCGGCTAGTTGTGAGGCAGTATAACTTAGGAAGCTGCTGTATGATTTGTTTGATCTCTGGTTGGATGCTACTTATATATATTGTGACAACCAGAGTTGTGTGAAGTTGTCAGAGAACCCGGTGTTCCATGACAAGTCGAAGCACATTGAGATCAAGTATCATTATATCAGGGATATGGTGCAGAGAGGAGAAGTGAAGCTCCTGTATGTTGCGATGAATGAGCAGATAGCCGATGTGTTGACCATGCCGTTGGCTAGAGTGAAGTTTGAGTACTTCAGAGAGAGACTTGGTGTACTTCAGATCGAGATTCCTTCCAAGGGGAAGTGATGAGTCTGGAGACACAGATGCACATGAGCCATTCTCACATGGTGATAGATGTGTTCTCCCATGGTGAGATGTAAGAGTTGAGACATTCTCACATAGTGATAGATGTGTTCTCCTATGGTGAGATGTAAGGGCTGAGCCATTTTCACATAGTGATAGATGTGTACTCCTATGTTGAGATGTAAGGGTTGGGCCATTCTCACATGGTGAGATGTAAGGGCTGGGTGTGCCTTTCCGACATGGTGGCAGGTTTTTCATCCCATGGTCGTGATGTAAGTGTCGGGGCCTTCCCCGAATGGTGATAGATGTGTTCTCCCATATCGGTGGTGTAAGTGTTGTATGATGTGCATCTGGGTTGTGCTCCATGGACTATGAGGTTATCTGAAGACGATGAGGTGACAGTAGGGTACACAGGTTTTGCAAAGGCATATGATCAGTCCTGAGATGCTCTTGTAGCTTTTGCAGAGGCAGTGTAATCAGTCCTGGGAGATCTTGCAGGTTTTGCATAGGTAGTGTAATCATTCTTGAGGTGTACCTACTTGATGGCTTGCTCGCAGAGATGATGAAGACCTACATGGAGGCTAGGCCTACATCCAGCATGAAAAAGGGCTGGCTCTGTAGAACTTCCTATGACGAGTAGATTGGAGATTGATTGAGATAGTAGCAGTAGTGACAATGGCGATGATCCAGTGACAATGATCCAGAGAAGAAGACTTGTGCTAAAAGAACTGTGTCGAGAAATACCTTCCTAGTTAAGAGGGAGTGTTGATGTGTTTGTAACTTCGGAATGTATTTCATATATGCATATTGTATCCCTACAGAGATGTTATTATTCCTCTGTATGAAAGTGTCGTCATTTGTATTTACAAGTGTCGCAAGTTGTATTGCAAGTGTCGCAACTTGTATGTGATGGGTTATTAGACCACCAAGTGTGGGGTTGACCCTGAGTTGAGTTACCATGGGTTATTAGACTCTCTTAGAGAGGTCGGCCCAGTTAGGTTATTAGGAAAGTCAAGTTAGTGTATAAATAGAGTGAGGGTGTCATTCTATTTGATCATTCACTCACTCACCTATTCTCTCATGTGAGTGTTGTGCGCAAGTGGAGGAGGAGAAGCTGCTAGGAGACTATCTCTTGTATTTGGGTTTTGTATCATTGCTCTTTCTATCTCTGAGGAAGTTGTGGGGTTTTTAACCTTCTTGGTTTTCCCCGGAGAAACTCTGTGTCTATTGCCTCTTGTGATAGATATGATGTACATGTTATTCTCTCAGATAAGATCTTAGATCATATTGAATTAATGCTCAAAATCTAACACTTCTTTGAGGTAGTACACCTGTATTCTTGGCAGACAGGTGTGCTTCAATGTACCTCAATATCTAATTCATGGGTTTCAATGTACCTCTTTAACATTTAGTGTTGATTTTTCAAAACCCACTAAGGTATTTTAGGGCCCACATACAAAATAGCTTCAACGAATTACACCCCAAAATGGAATGGAATGGCCATCTTCCCACGCCCACAATTGAGCAAACAACTTTGAGAATCAAAATAATATAACCAAAGAATTGTCAACAAAATCAAAACAGAGAGCTTCTTGAAGAAATATAGTAGAGACGTCCAGCAAGTAGGTTATGATGGATGGTACATTCGCTTTTGCATCAGGGTGTAATCCATGGATTACATTTCTATCATGGTCGGTGATATGGTCTAACCTGTTCAAACAAGTATGGCATATCGGACCCTAGAACTGAACTAAAGGGCCGGTGGATAATTTCATTGATGCATGTATATCTCTCTATATAATCGGGAATGTAAAGACATTTTTTTATTTACACAAAAAAATTAAAGTGAAGACTTGAACGCATAGGGATTTTGTTCAACATAGATAAGCTACACAAGAACTTGCAGAGGTCTATTTATGCACCTGTGGAAAGATGAGATGATTTTTTTTCCTGTTACAGCAACCACCCAAAATTGGGTCGGAGGGAATCGAAAATCCGGGGATGTCTCAAAACTCTTCGATCAAAACTTCTGAGACACGACCAAGTAGAGCAAAATGAAAAAAATCTCTGAAAAAAATTCACACAGAATTGAACGTGATCAAAATCTCTGAAAAAAATTCACAAATAATGAACATATAGGAAAAACAAGGTTTTTTGTGAATTAAAATCCACAAATGGGCATATCCACCAAGCAAAGCTTGTACTACACTGAATTGTACAGGGACATTAAAAAGTTTGAAAAATAAACTTGTTTGCAGATAAGCATATGACTAAAAAACAAAGATGAACACTGTCGTGGATGAGGATAACCACAAAGCACAGTAACAAAGAGATGATATATAACAATAAATATAAATATAAACTGGTTTGCAGACCTGAACCTTGACTGTGAATAAAAAGCAAGAACCTTCGCTTGTGCTCTGCTAAAACAGGATCAAGTTGATGGTGATTCGAACCCCAAATTGACAGTGACTGTAGTATAAACTAAGAAATATGAAAAAAACAATAACAGTTTAACACAAATGATAGAAAAAAATTGCTTACGTTATAAAATGTATCCACAGACAAAGGCGGTGCATTGCCGCTGCATTGAAGAACGACATTCATGCCCTAACAGGATTCATCCATCATTCATGTGCTAGTACATGGTTTATCCATCTCCGTGACATGAGAGGGGTCTTCCTCTATTTCAATCCCAATCGGGCCTCTATGTCTGTGTCTCCCATCAGTAGTTATACCTCCATGCTCCATCATAATGGCTCTAGATCTACGTGATTCACGCCAATCTGCCTCCTTAATGGCAGCGATCTCCGAGGGTTGTTCCATTGAATGCATAAGCTGAAGCATTGAAGCTTCAATGGAATCGTGCATCCACCTGGCAAAGTTCGATTGGTTGCGACGTGCCATTGTTCCATTGGCTGCATAAGCGAGGAATCCACGTGGCACCTTCTGATTGGCCCACATGGAGGGCATGCCATTGCCCACTCATCACCACGTCATTGACATGTCACTACCCAGTCATAACCACATCATTGTATGGTCTACAATAATTGCCACCTGTCCACTTGTGAAATTTCCACGTCATCAGGCTATACAATCTGTACTGCCACGTGGTAGTCTATGGAGATACCACGTGGATCCCCGTCCAACTTTTATCTATTTGCTGAAAACTTTATACTGCGATATCTCGGCCATACGGTGTCTGTTTTTGGTGAAAAAAACGTCGCTAGAAAGGTTTCAGCAAGCCCTACACAATGGCATAATTTTGTTCAACATTTGATACTACAAATTTCATACCACTTTTTGAAAAGTCGTTATCCTCCTGGATCACTGTCGCATTGATTTTGGATTAATCGCACTAATTTCAATTCAATCTAGCCATGTCAAATCTGGTTTGACATGCTTGACCTTTGTTCATTTTGCTAAACAAAATGTTAATGGCCTTAAGATTAGTCATAAAGAGTTAATGAGTTCATTGTTTGTCTAAGCTTTTCAATTTGTAAAACTAGCATAATATATTAATTGTTTACATTGCTTGCATTAAATTGTTAATAGCTCATGATCATTTGTTAATAGCTCCTAAAAGGATTTTCTCTCGAATACATTTCCTTAATAAATTTAGAGGCACTGGTAATGGATGATCATCCAATATTTGAGTAGGTTTTCTTCATAAATTTGGAGGCATCAGTGCAAAATGATCATTCATATTTTGAATATGTTTTCTTTAATGTAAATTTGAAGGTACCAATGAAGGATGACCATCCAGGCACTGTGAAGAGAGCTGTGGATCAACCCCGACATTTTACCAGTTTTGTGAGAGGGTAGTGGGAAGCTAGTACACCATCACCATCACTTAGTAGCTCTAAATAACCAAACAAATAGTCTATTAACCTTTGTAAAGAATACAGTGTAGTCATATACAGGCTTGTAGAGCTGTAAAGTGTAAGATACAATGGTTGTTTTTTATTATGTTGTAACTTCAAAATAACATTTCGATGATCCAATTCATGTTTTATTTTCAAAAGAGGTGTCGGTCAAATTCATCGACTAGGGATGATGAATATAGTGGTTACGTCTAGATAATTAGAGACCATGCAACAAATAGGGAAAATTCCAAAAAACTATAGCGTTGGTTTCATTTTGACATCACTGCTTTGTCAATAAACCGATTGGAACCATAGGAAGTGGAAAGCAAAGTACATATTTAGATTAAATGCACATAGTTAGATACAATATACCATTGCTATTGCATAGTTGGCTCCTCTCCCAGCAACTCTCCCTTTATAAATAGAGAACTAAGACGATGGAGATTTGATTGTCTCCCTCTATAAACCAAGAAGCCCATTGAACAAAGTTTTTCTATAAACCAGTATGCCGAGTGTGGGTTCAAATAATTATTCGAATTTAGAATGAGTAATTAAAAAAAGTCGAACAATTATGGCAACCATACCCCACGGGGATATAATTACTCCAACCCACCTGGATATAATTAATCTACTTTAACCCACATGGATATAACTATTCGACTTTAGGATCTGAGTAATTAAGGATTAGTGGCATGACCTAATTGGACGAATGAGATGGGACTGGATAAGCATCGGTAAAATTCTAGAATATCAAGTCTGACCAACTCTGTATGTCGGTGAGTCTACAAATTCATCACGTTTTTGTTAAAGAAAACAAATTACAAATTCATCACGTTTGCTTTGTTTCGAAGAAAACAATTCATGAGTCTACAAATTCATCACGTTTTTGTTAAAGAAAACAAATTACAAATTCATCACGTTTGCTTTGTTTCGAAGAAAACAATTCATGAACTTACTTTTGGCAAAATTAGGTAACAATTTTGTTTTACCTTTAAATTTTAATTGTAATTTATAGTATGTAATTTATTCCTAATACTTTTTTTAATTTAAAACTGGTTTATATTTTAATTAAAATATTTAAGAAAAATTTAGATTTAATATTGTTTATGAATGATTAAGAGTGTTTTTTAAATAAATAAAATATTAAAAATCTAATTTTTATTAGTCATAAAAAAACAAGTTAAAGACCCAATACTTATCAATATTTGACATAAATACATATAAGTAAAAGAAGGTGATTATTAAATAGATCACTTTTCCTTTCACTTTTGAATATTTGAAAAAGAAATCAATGATGAATAACAACTTAACAAGACCTAGGAAGTGGTAATGTTCCCGACAACAGATTTAAGATTTAATGTTAAGTGAAAGTTTGCTTTATGGCTCTTTTGCATTGCACATGATTCTTTGTAAACCAAGAAAGCCGAAGGGTTTTGGCACAGACGCATTGTGCATGGATAAGGCCAGTTGTGGACACGAGCCCAACGGGGGGTACCTTATTCAACACAACATGGTAGTCAAGCTCATCTTTCATATGGTATTTTGGGTTAGTTTTAAAAAACTTAAAACTAATAAAAAAGATAGTATATGTGGGTATCTTATTGAATACAACACAGTATTTAACACACTTATAAATCAAAGGCCTTGCGGCACATGAATTGTGTGTAGCATGAGAACTACACAGTGACACAAATCGGGAACCCCTCATGTATGTTTCATCTGCAAAATTTTCTAAAAGCAAATTTAATATACTAATATTTCAATTGAGTTTGTATCTCCATAACACCTATTAAGAAAATGACCTATGACAAGAGTGTCAATTGTGATGTTGTTTCTCCTCTCCTTCCTAGTACTCCTATGACTTGTATGCTATTATATTAGTGTACCTACATCCACATTATATTATTAATAGTTAAGTATAATAAGAGCCTCAATAGTGACGTTGTTTCTTCTCTCCTTCCTAGTACTCATATGACATTTATGCTATTATATTATTGTACCTACATCCACATTAGATTTATAAAAGACACCATTGCATTCACGGGGGCTTCACTCAATAAACCGCTATCATAGCATGTTCGTTCATGGCATATGAAACAATACCCCTAGTTTCACTAAATATTGGAAAATACCTTCCAAAATCGTTTTTTTAACCCCCTCCCAATATGCCTTCCCAATTTAAAAAAACCCATATTTTCACTAGATATTGTATGTATCAATTTTTTCATTAACATTTTTTATACCCCTTTATATTTCTACCTAGTATATTGATATGATACCCCTTTTATGACCCCACATGCATTCTACAATGCACCTTGATTCTTTCGATGTATATTGTGGATGCACATTACTTCACCCACAATGCAATTACTCAACCACATATCATTATGATTTGCAACATCTAATGTTCTAATGAAGAGATAGGAGATCACTTCTTGTATGTCACTAGAGCCAATGCACATAGTACAACATTTAGATTGCATGTTGCAATTCCCCAATCGCTGACTAAGCCTGTTGTGGGATAGGTATCCAAGGCCCCAGGGCCTGTAACAAGCTTTAGGAGGATGACTAAACCTACCAAGGCCTGTAATAGGCACGAGTGGTTGGGTATTCAAGCCCCCAAGGCCTATCGAGGGCCTATAACAGGCCCTGGAGGCTTAGAGCCTCCCAAGGCTATTGGTAACAACTGGCTGAGTGTTATTGGCAACAATTGGCTATCAATGACCATTGTCTCTCAACTATGATCGACTGGAAACCCACTTCACCATGAAATCCCTGGCCTCAACCATGCCTCAAGACGCGATTTCCCTGCGTGCTGGTAAGCCCAAGCCTTGCCTCAACGCGATTTCTCATCCAGCCATGATCCCGACATCTCCATTTGGCGGATATTTGCTTTCCTACCCATATAAAAAAGACCCCAAAGTATTTTTGTATTGTTACATTAAATAGAAAAACCCTTTGCCCCTTAATATATAAGCAATATAATTTTTAGGTTTTCATGAATATTTAATACCGCAATATGAATGAATGTGATATTATATTGCCTTCTAGTGAATCCCCCGTGATTGCATTACATCACACTTCACTTTTAATTTTACCTTAACTTCAATTTGTGTTTATTTTATTTAAAACAAAAGGTGTCATGTAGACTTTTTTATATTATCATGCATCATATTTTGGCATGCTTGGTGGATTGAATGATGCATCCTTACTCAAACACATGGGTGGCAATAACCAAATTATAGATTTTTCTAACCTTGGATTTAGTTTCAAAATAAACATTAAATTTAATGGTTTAATCAATACATTTAAAAAAAATGGTTTAATCAATACATTTAAAAAAAAAGAGCTTGTGATCATATGGATTTGATTTGTGAAAATGCCAAAACATTGAATGCTAAATTAAAGTTAAATATGGCAACCTAAATTTTTTTCCCATTGTTGTTTATTGTTCTTCATTGATAATGAAGGCTATAACGAGTAAATATTTCAAACTCTATTAAATGAGACCTTATAAAATGCACTTCTATTTAATTGAACTCCTAATAAACCTCAATATTGAAGGGTATGAACTACAAATTTTATTCAAAAGAGGCCCTACTTTCTCCAATTTATTCATGTACCTAATGAGTCTCTTTATAACCTTTAGTTATTTATGATCACCATTTGAATTTGATATTTAAAGTAAACTTTAGGGTGCAATTGTTGATTTCGTGTTGCAAGAGCCTTCCACAATTCTGAGGGACACATCATATCTTCTCATCATATCTTCAAGGAGAAAAAAGGAGGGAACCTCCATTGTTAAATCAACATATCCATAAATCTATCCTTACAATAAAATTTGTTAGTTTAAAGATAAAACATTATTAAAGCTGCTCTCTCAATACAATAGTCAGACTGATCTCTTAATACAGTAATCATACTAGTTATTGCATTATGACACTCATCTTCACTTGATCCAACTTATGGTGTGTAAAGATCATACCTAACATTTGCTTTGGGTAAACCAATCTTACTTAATAATACTTGATACTTGGACTCTGAGAGGCCCCTCTTATACTTTGATGCAAGTGATATCAACACAGATCATGTCAGTATTATGGAAATTTAGAGATAATAATTGTTGCTAATGTTTTGGGAAGATTGTGAAAATATTTACTCTTACACTTGAAATACTAATGTTTTGGGAAAAATATGAGTAGATTTAATCTTACACTTGGCCTTATTCTCTTCTAGGTTATCAAAGCCTTTCATAATGTCCAACTTTCTCAATCAATTAAGTTAATTGCAATTTAAAAAAAAAACAAAAAAATATATAATTTAACTTAATATTATATTATATAATACTAAAAATATATACTTTATTAATTTTTTAATTTATTTCACTCCACTTACAATAATATCTAATAAAATATAAGTTACTCATAATTCTTACCATGCATAATTTGGTTAATAACTTTACCCACAAAACATTCGACTAAACATTTTTTAAAAATTCTCACCAATCCGATTTCACATACTCAATTAGTAGTAGCCACATTTGCAACTAACGATGGTGACAATATGTCAATCTTGGCCTTCCTAACTTCATTAAAAAAACCATTCATAGGTATTATACCGATGAATGTATAATAATGGAGCCATTAAAAGTGAGGTTACACATCTAGCGGGGTACAAACTTCCAAGTTTCATGATTCTGAATCCCCAGTTTCATATGTTCACACTGAAAGTCTTCGAGAATGGGGCGTGGTAATAAAAGTGCAGTTATAGCACACAGCGCATTGAACGAACTTTTGTGCTCTTAACCCAAAGAATTTGCAGAGAATTTACCCCAAATAAATTGTAGTTGCAGTGCATTAAATTCACTTAAGTCAAAATGGGAGCAAGGACAGTGGATCGAAAAAGTAAGAAAGTATCCTAGGCTTGTTGGTGGTGGTCTGGAATTGTTATAAGTACAGAAACTCATGAAAAAGTTGTTTGCAGAGAGAGAGAAGTGTAAAGAGCCTGGATGGTCCAGAGTAGAGTGAGGCACCATCCATGCCTGTAGACTGGGAGTATTGAAGAAGAGGAGAGTTTGTTTAGAAAGTTAAAATTGTGGTTGGCAAAGTCCATCCATGCCAACTGAGTAGGCATATTCATACATTCTGTGAATTCTTTGATCTCGGCACTGTCACACCGCATATTTGTTGATGTATATGTAACTTCGGAATGTATTTCTTATATATATTTATTGTACCCTTATAGAGATGTGTTATTCCTCTATAAGGAAGTGTCGTCATTTGTATTGACAAGTGTTGCAAGTGTGTTAACTTGCCGATGGGTTATTAAACCACCTTGTAAGGGGTCGGCCCGGATTTATGTAATATGTGGTTATTGTACCTAGCTAGACAAGTCGAACCCATAAGGTTATTGGGAAAACAGAACAAGTATAAATAGAGATCGGGAGATCTCTATTTGGATCACTCAGAAACTCACTCATCCTTCACTCAGAAATTGGCGCACATGTGAGGAGGAGGATCAGCACATAGAAGAAGTATATCTCTTATACTTGGGTTTTACTTTGGTTGTACTATTTCTCTATCTATCTCTGAGGAAGTTGTGGGGTTTTTCACCTTAGGGTTTTCCCCACGGAAACTCTATGTGTCTATTGTCTCTTATGCTTTTGCTTCTTGTGATGATTGACATGCTTGATATGATTGATATGCATTGATATACTGTACATGTTAATCTCTCAGTAAAGATCCTATAGCATATTGAATTAATGCTCAAAATATAACATGGTATTAGAGCTAACCTGAGAAGAAGACATTATGCAGTTACGGAAACCAAAGTTTCTTGTTTGTTGGGTTTCTCTCCACAGATTTTGGAAAAGCAGTATACTAGATTGACTCTACTCATCAAGGAGAATCTATCTGTCCAATTAGAATTCAATTCTGAGTTGTTTCAATTTTGGCCCTAAAATTTAGGGTTTCCGCAAAAATAGGAATTTCTGAAATCTGAAGACATAGTTGGAAGCTCCTTGGAAAAATCTAAGTTTAGAGCTTTGGATCGAGATTTTTGGCTGGGTAGATCTCCGAGAAACTCCAAACCCTAATTCAGGGTTCTCCTCAATGAATGCAGGAAGACTAAAAGACATTTCTGAAGGGTGAAACTTTGCAAATCTTAATTTCTGAATATACTAAGCTGATCAGTTCATCAAGGCGCACCTTTCTATCCTTTCAGAAAGTTGAAATTCAAAGTTTAAAATTTTAGGGTTTCTCTGACAAACCCTAATCCGGTACCAGATCCAGTTTTTCAGCAAATTAAGTGGTAAGACCTAAATCTTTTCTATTTCCATTTGGAGTACTCTTTAAGATGTCTCACCACACCAAGCTTGAGGATAAGCTTGAAGGTGCTAATAACTTCCGAGCATGGAAGTATAGGATTGGGTTAATCCTTGAAGAGAATGAGTTGGATACTTATATAAGTGAAGAGGTCCCTGTCCCAGAGGGAGAAGAGGCTAAGGCTCTTCATAAGAGGAACTTGGTTAAGGCAAAGAGGATCATTGTTGATTCTATCAAAGATCATCTCATCCCCCATGTGTCATCCCTAAAGACACCAAAATAGATGTTTGATTCCTTGACCAAACTTTTTGAAGGCAAGAACATAAATTGGAAGATGACCCTGAGGAATCAATTGAAGAATATCAAGATCCAGAATTCAGAGACTATGCAGTCATATTTCTCAAGGGTCTCCCAGATAAAATAACAACTTGAAGCTATGGGTGAAGATATAGAAAATGGAGAAGTGGTGATGACCACTCTTAATGGCCTTCCTAGGTCATGGGATTCCTTCATCCAAGGTTTTGTGCTAGGAAGAAACTTATCTCTTTCAGTAGACTGTGGGAAGAATGCTCATAGGAAGAATCTCAAATTGTAGCTCGAGAAGAGAAGATGGGGAGTGAAGACCAAGCACTCACAGCTCACTCCAAAAGACATGGTGACAAGAAAGCTCACCATCATGGCAGGAAAGAAAAACATCACCATCAAAATCAAAGAGGTAGTCCCAAACATCGAAGGAACATGTCCTATGTCCTTTGTTTTACATGTGATGAAAAGGGACACTATGCCAGAGATTGTCCCAGAAATAAGAAAGAGGATCCTCACAAAAGGAAGAACCTCAAAAGAAGACATCATGCTCATGCTGCAAAGGATGATGAATCTCCCAGGAAGAGGGCTAGAGAAGATAGTGAAGATTCTTCAAGTGATGAAGAATATGTTTTGATTTCTTCTCTCACTGGAACCATTACTCATGGAAGTAGTGATTGGCTAATAGATAGTGGGGCTTCCAAACATATGACAGGATTCAAAGAATCCTTTGTGGATCTATCTGAACATGATTCACCCTACAAGGTGAAACTTGGGGATGACTACCAGTATCCCATAAAAGGGAGTGGTGAAGCCTCCTATAAACTAGACTCTGGAAAGTCTATGAAGATGAAAGATGTACTCTATGTTCTAGGTCTCAAGAAGAATCTACTCTCAATATCTGCATTGGATGCAAAAGGCATGAGGGTTGCATTTATAGATGGCCAAGTCCTAATGTGGCCAAAGGGTAAGACTATAGATGATGCAATTGTGACTGGAGAGCAAGAGGGAGGATTATACAAATTGAAGGGCCATCCAGAACAAGCCATGGTCCATGAATCAGTATAGCCAAGTGAACTTTGGCACAAAAGGCTTGCACACATGCATTACAGGGCATTACCAATTGCAAGCAAAGCAGTAGAAGTTCTTCCTGAAATCCAGACAAAGCATGAAGGCATTTGCAAAGGTTGTGCAAAGGGAAAGAATACAAAGAAGACATTTCCAAGCAGTGAAAGCAAGGCAAAAAGAATCTTGGAGATTATCCACTCTGATGTATGCGGTCCTATGTCATCCAGTTCTGTGAGTGGGTATGTATACTATGTCTCTTTTATTGATGATTTCTCTAGGAAGACCTGGGTCTACTTCTTGAAGAACAAAGATGAAGTGTTTAACAATTTCAAGGAATTCAAAGCCTTGATAGAAAACCAAACTGACATGAAGATCAAGATCTTTAGATATGACAATGGCGAAGAATTTACTTCAAGAGACTTCAAGAAGTTATGCAATGATTCAGGGATTAAGAGGGAGTTGACTGCTCCTTACAATCCACGGCAGAATGGGGTTGCCGAGAGGAAGAATAGAACAATCATGGAAGCAGTAAGGGCAATGCTTCATGACCAAGACTTACCTATGCACTTATGGGCTGAAGCAACAAGGATATCCGTATATGTGCAGAACAGAACACCCCATAAGATACTTGACAACAAAACACCAGAAGAAGTGTTTACTGGTAAGAAACTAGAAGTGAGCCATCTCAGAATATTTGGTTGTCCAGTATACACTCACATCCTAAAAGAGAAAAGGTCAAAATTGGATCCTTCAGGAAAGAAGGGTATATTCGTGGGTTACAGTGAAAGCTCGAAAGCTTACATAATCTACTTCCCTGGATTCAAGAAGATTGACATCGGCAGAGATGTAACATTTGATGAAAGTTCAGCTTACCACAAATCGAGAAAGACACTTGTTGAAGACAATGAAGAACCCAGAATATCCAGAACACAAGACACCACAATGAATGAAGCAGTTCCTGAAGAAGATCGAGAAATGGAAGATCCACAAGAACCTGTGGATCCACCTCGTGAGAAGAATCCTCACAAGAGGAAACCAACATGGGCTAGAGAGGTCATCCAAGATGCAGAAATATTTGGCATTCCAAAAGAAGAACACAGAGAAAGAAAAAGGACAAGGTCACATACTAGTTATGTTGCTTTGCTCTGTGACATTATGGATAAAGAACCTTCTAGTTATGAAGAAGCCGCAGAAAAGAAAGAATGGAAGGATTCTATGATCGAAGAATACCAGTCAATTATAAAGAATGATGTTTGGGATGTGGTCCCAAGACCAGATGGGAAATCTGTGGTGACTTCTAAATGGATCTATAAGATCAAGCATGCTGCAAATAGTAGCATCAAGAAATACAAAGCTAGGTTTGTAGCTCATGGATTCTCCCAGAAAGAAGGGATTGATTATGAAGAGACCTTTGCTCCTGTGACCAGGTACACTTCCATTAGATCAATACTTGCTCTGGCTGCAGTGATGAAATGGAAGACACACCAGATGGATGTCAAGACTGTTTTCTTGAATGGTGTAGTTGAAGAGGAAGTGTATGTGGAGCAGCCACTCAGGTTCGAGACACGTGATAGAGGAACTCATGTGTGCAAACTGAAGAAAGCCCTGTACGATTTGAAACAGGAACCCAGGACCTGATATGGCAGGATAGATAGCTTCCTATCCAATTTGGGCTCTACCAAGAGTAAAGCAGATTCCAACCTTTACTACAAGGTTGAGGAAGGCAATCCTGTGATTCTACTATTATATGTGGATGACCTGTTTGTAACAGGTGAGGATAGGTTGATTTCCAATACGAAGAGGAAGCTTGCGAATGTAAGGGCTGGGCCATTCTCACATGGTGGTAGGTTGGTCCTCCCATGGTGAGTTGTAAGTGCTGATGGGATTTTCTGACATGGTGGTAGGTTGGTCCTCCCATGGTCGTTGATGTAATTGCCGAGCCATTCCGACATGATAGTAGGTTTTTCCTCTCATGGTCATGATGTAAGTGTTGTGCCATTCCGACATGGTGGTAGGTTGGTCCTCCCATGGTCATTGATGTAAGTGATGTGAGACTTTCCCAGATGGTAGTAGGTTGGTCCTCCCATGTTGGTGACTGTAAGTGTTGTGTGTGTGCATCTGGGTTGTGCTCCGTGGACTATGTGGTGATCTGAAGACATTGATGTGACAATTTGGTACACAAGTTTTGCAGAGACATATAATCAGTCTTGAGATGCTCTTGCGGGTTTTGCAGTGGCAGTGTAATCAATCCTGAGAGATCTTGCAGGTTTTGCAAAGGCGGTGTAATCAGTCCTAAGGTGTACCTACTTGTTGGCTAGCTCGCAGAGATGATGATGATCAGGATGATCATGTGATGATATACATCAGGTAGATGTATGGTGAGTATTAGGTTGATACTCTGTGGTCATGGACAGGTTGTGCAGTGGCATGTAAAAGATCCTGGGAGATTCGATAGGTTGAGATGTGTGCTCGTAAAAGGCCTGGGGTGCTCTTACGAGGTTTTGCAGATGCACGTGATGAGTCCTGAGGATTCCACAGTATGACCAGTGATGATTAAGACCTACAGGTGGTGGGCCTACATCCAGTATGAAAAAGGACTGGCTCTGTAGAACTTCCTATGACGAGTAGATTCAGAGATTGGACAAGATAGCAGCAGCTGTGATGATGATGATGATTCAATGACAATGCATCGATGACAATGATCCAGAGAAGAAGACTTGTGCTAGCAGATCTATGTCTAGAAATACCTTCCTAGTTAAGAGGGAGTGTTGATGTATATGTAACTTCGGAATGTATTTCTTATATATATTTATTGTACCCTTATAGAGATGTGTTATTCCTCTATAAGGATGTGTCGTCATTTGTATTAACAAGTGTCGCAAGTGTGTTAACTTGCCAATGGGTTATTAGACCACCTTGTAAGGATTCGGCCCGGATTTATGTAATATGTGGTTATTGTACCTAGCTAGACAAGTCGGCCCCATAAGGTTATTGGGCAAACAGAACAAGTATAAATAGAGATCGGGATATCTCTATTTGGATCACTCAGAAACTCACTCATCCTTCACTCGGAAAGTGGCACACATGTGAGGAGGAGGATCAAGACATAGAAGAAGTCTATCTCTTGTACTTGGGTTGTACTTTGGTTGTACTATTGCTCTATCTATCTCTGAGGAAGTTGTGGGGTTTTTCACCTTAGGGTTTTCCCCACGAAAACTCTGTGTGTCTATTGTCTCTTATGCTTTTGCTTCTTGTGATGATTGGCATGCTTGATATGATTGATATGCATTGATATACTGTACATGTTATTCTCTCAGTAAAGATCCTATAGAATATTGAGTTAATGCTCAAAATCTAACAATATTTTATGTCCATACTTTTTCTTTGTGGGTTGAGAGCGCATTGATGCGAATTTGAGTTTGATATATATAAGGATCATAATATAGCGCCATGTACATTCAATAACAACTGGACTATTATTAATGATTAAACTTCATATACATACTTTTTAATATAGATATAGATCCTTAACCAAAACTTCAAATTGAAGTGTTCCTCATATTGAAGTTGAAACTGAAAACCCTATATATATGAATATAGATTCTTAACCGGATCTTTAATTAAAACATTAAACTGAGTGTTTGGCAAGTACCATATCATTATTTCATAATTTCATAAGAAAATTTTAAATGAAAGAGATCTCTATTTACCTAAAAACCCTACCAAAACACTTTGTCCATATACCATAGATTCATCCTTAATAGATCTAGAATTAAATAAATCTAAACTAGTTCATAAGCTCAAAACCATTAATTATGCTTGAACATTGTTACAGTAATGGCATACCTTCATATTCGACATGAAACAACAACCTTCCAAAACCGTGTGAGATATATCCAGAAGCAAAGAAGAAGAATATACAAATTGGTAGTTGGGATCTTGTAATAGTTCTTCGTAATGAAAGCCCCAGGAGTTACATATTGATTGAGATTGGCATGATTCAGGGATTTGGCAGATATCTATATTTGTTACAGCGCCTTCATGTCGTGGAAGGTTTCAACCTTGATTGTTGCGTGCCCAAATCATTAGTAGGCGATATGCCTTGACTTCCATTAAAGACAAAGAGTTGGAGAAACAATGGCAAGTTGATAAGACTTTGACAGAGTTCAAGACGGGTTGAAAATTATTATTGTCTTTCATTTCAGAATTATCCAATGGTATCTTCTCTTTATTTTATATAAACAGAGTGTATGCGTGATATCGACACTTATAATAAAACATGTGACAACCACCCCACTCTCATGTCCATGAATTTTCCAACTTATGCAATACTTTGACGAACAAGTTTAATGAAAGTTCTAGAAATATGTCCATTGAGTATTTGGAGGATATGCATAGTGTATAAAATCAGGCACTTGACACAGAAAAAAGCTATCAGAGATTAATTCTTCAATGGAGCATAATATTTTTTTCCTGGCCCGCATGAATTATTGGCATAGAATTATGAAACCATGATTCCCCATGTGAGAAAACATCTGGAAGATATAAAACATAGTAACAAAATAATAAACATAATGCAAACTTCAGCAATTTAAGGCATTCAATCCATTTAACATTTTAAATAACAAAAGGTTGTCTAGTTGCATGAAACCAAAGTCTTCCCTGTGAAAATTCGAGCAAAAGATAATTCATTGTGCGAAGAAAATTTATGCTTTGAGGAAACTTGGGATTTAGAAGGCCCTTGGGTGGAAATCATAGTGAGCACTACCAAACTCCAATCGTGATTCTGTATAAAAATATAAATACAGAAAACCGCAGTTAATTATTCTCATTTGTCATAGACTTAACTCCCACCAAACATTGTCATGCCTTTCTTCACCTTTCAGTCACCCAAAACGGCCTACTGAAATGTATCAACTGCCACAACACTTCACATAGAAAAAGAAATCAGAGATTAATTCTTCGTTGCTTCACCTCTATCAAATACATAGCCATAACAAAAATAAAAGCGCAGATTGAACAGCCATGATAGCATGATATATGAAGTACACATTGTTTACAAAGTTATATTCTCACACATAGAACGGACTAGAGTCTATACTTGCCTAGGTTTGAACCTGGATAGTTTAATACATATAAGGAAGCATACCTCCTCTCTGCGTCGTGCATTTTCAATCCGCGGGTATTGTTCATTGAACAACATCTCTCCCAAATTTGTTGGACCTCCACGGTTAGGACAGGAAACATTGTTCAGTGCTTCTCTATACAACAAATGAATAGAATTAAACTAAGGGGAAAACTATTTATAGACCCTTGAGTCTTAATCATTTGACTTCTAATGAAAGGGAAACATGAATTAGGTCAAGACTACCTCCACAAATAGCGAAGTTAAACAATGAAGCAACAAATATAAATTCAGAATAAACTAATTTGAAAGTAAAATGTTTTTTTTAAAATAAATCAAATAAGAGTGTCTTGAAAATTTAAGATATAGCCTGTCAGTGTTTCATCAAAACTCAAATTTCTTGTTTGTACTCATGAGATTTTTCAATGGATCTCGAATCTCAAGGTTAAAAATGTGGGATCTATCCAATTTTAAACAGAAAACTCTGTCGATAAAAAATTTGAAACCAATTTTTTTTTTTAAAGATCACCACATTAATCGAAGAACAATAGAATAGAACAAACCGCTCCATAACACTAGCATTACAATTCTCTCTGTGTCCCTTCTCCCATCTTAATGACATCAACCTGCACAGTTTGAGATTTGGAACGAGTTGGAGGGGACGAGCAATAAATATTTTAAGTATGTTGATCATGGTGATTTAAATTCTGTAAATTTTTTGAATAAAGGTGGTTCATGAAGCGATTCATCACGATAGTATTCGAAAATGAGCTAAAATGGTACACGACAGAGCCAAAAGAGGGAAATCTCAATTACATCCTTGCAGATGAGATGTTGGATTTCTGTAACTCAAACAGTATCTCTGCTCGAGGGAACAATATCTTCTGGGAAGACCCCAAATAAAACCCTTCATGGGTCATCATCCTCGACAAGGAACAACTCTAGAAAGCAGTCTCTTCTAGAATCCTAATCACAACAGAGGTTTCAAGTAGAAATCACTCGAAATGAGGTGTGGATGTCATGGGAGCAGTAATTTCCCAGGGTGGAGGGGCCGGAGCATTTATGGAGGGTGTTGTGATTTCTAAACCTTGTCTGTCTTATATGCAGGACTACGTGATGTCAGCACGCCGCCCCCTCCTAAGAAGCGAAAAACGAGAACAACATCATATCCTTCAACCAATAATTTTTTTAAAAATGCTAATTTAAAACTTATATTTAATATAAACAATTTACACAAAAATTAAACTATAGCCAAAACAAAATTTATAACTTGTTGATTTGAATTAATAAGAGCTTGGCGAACCATATATGTTCCCTTCGGGGACATAATAATCATTTTAAAAATTCATAAACTTTGTTTATAAATAGTTGACTTTTATATGCTTATTAAATCACTCTAAAAAAAACTTGGTATTAGAAAATGTACACATACTCTTTATTACTTTAGCAATGTGAAACACTTATTCTTAGAAATTAGGTTTCAAGAAGTTAAACTTTATAAATTTTGAATTTTTTATTAAAATTCTTTTTTTTTTATACAATTTTGAATTTTTTATTAAAAATTTTTTTTAAACATTATATATTTTGAATTTTATAATATATTCAATAATATTACAATGTTAATAATAGTATTATGTGAGTTTTCATTAATCTCATATTTTTTAACAACATTTTCATTTTTTTAATTTTATAAATTTTGAATTTTTTATTATAATTAATTTTTTAAACATTATAAATTTTGAATTTTATAATATATTCAAAAATATTACAATGTTAATATAAAGTTTAACTTTTCTTAAAAGTCTCAAGGGTTAGCTCAAATGGTAAGACGTGCGAAGACTCTTTTGGTACGGGGGAGGTCACGAGTTCGAGCCTTGAGTCCTTTGGGGTTAGGCGAATCGTTTATCTCTAGTCGATGGTTTACCATCCTTACCATCCATGAAACGTGGGGAAGTATTGGTGGGTTTCCTGTGCACCGTTTCCGCAGAAAAAGTTTAACTTCTTAAAAACTAAGCATAAGAATACAAGGTATTAAGGAGTTTGTGCTCGTCATTATTTAAAGTTAAGTTTTTCATAATGATTTAAGAGGCGAATACGCATTGAAAGAATTTATGATTTTTTAAGATTTTTTTTTAAAATGGCAAAGTTTAGTGCATTAATTGATATCAGATGTGTATAGATCTTTTATATTCAATAAAAATATATTTTTAATAATAATAAAAAATAATTTAAAATTTTATATTAATTTTATTTAATAATAAAAAAATTAATTTTTTTATAATCACATATATTAATTATAGAAATTGCATAATTTGGGTGTCTGGGGTATTTGAGGGTGCTAAATTTATTTATGAATTTAAAAATACAATTTAAACACGTAGAAATTTGGATTTTATCAAAAAAATATTACCGTCCAACCACAACCGAAACCCACAATAAAATAAAAAACTTAGAATAAATAGACTACTCCTAAAAGAACAAAAATGATACATTTTCAAAGGTGTACAAATTTGACCAAAATTACCTGGATGACCATAGGCACCATGGTAGATAAAGATTGAATGTGTCATAATAAAACAATTTTGAAATTGATTTGTATATTTTTCCTTTAATTTTAAGATCATTATAATATTATAAGTAGATTAAAACTATGTTAAGATTTTTGGATTTTTTTTATATTTTTAATTTTTATTTTAAGGTGGTAAAATTATAAATATTAATTATTAAAATTATATAATTATGATGCAATTTAAATATTTAAGAATAAGAAATTTATCTGTTTATTTAAAAATACAATTTTAATAAAAAAAAATTACAGTTTTTAAAAAAATATATATTATAATGAAATGTTGGTAACAATGAAAGTAATCCAAAACATCTAGAATCGACCACCTCCAACAGTGGCCACCGCATCAACATCCAATTATACTCCCCCACCACTTCGAAACACTGGGGGCAAAGGTCCACAAGCCTACACCATTGGACCCACAACTCGCACACCCCCAGCGACCCCCAAGTTGGCGAAGAATCCCCCAACAATCCGCATACCCCCCAAGTGCTCTTTGTGCGACGACATAGGCCATGCCACCCATCAATGTCCACAGTTACCAACACTTCAAGAACACATGAATATGTTGGATGACGACACCAACGTTCCAGTAGTCAAACTAGAACTCCCCCCTCAACCTCGTGATAAATCATTGTGCACAAACCATCCTTGTGCAATATGCAGAATCTACAGCCATTATTCACATCACTGCCCCGATCTCCTAGATTACAGAGCAGCACTGTATGAGTTGAATAACGTCGACCTAGAGATATCCCCTCTTCTCATTGAGGAAATTCATCCCCCACCATATTCCTCCTCGGAATAAATTAACACCATTTACATGATTTCCACTGGATACCCCTCTGTCTGACTGGCCCCTTCCATTGATCCCTTTGACACACATGTTCAACCCTTTCAAATCGACGAGGAAACCACATGTCCACAACATGGGGGCAGGCCCAAAACCTTGCCTACTCATCATCATCGTGATTCTCGTCGGAGATACTGGGGGCATCCACCCCACAAGAGGAATCCCCCATCATCATATCATCACTTCAATATGCCACCACATCCCACAGCCTCATGGTATACCCCCTCGCCAGTAGTTTCTCAATGCCCTATTGATCCCTCTCTAAGACAACATCTGCACCACATTGACACCTCTGAGTTAGGGGAAATAATAGATTACCTCCACCCTGGGATAGGGGGCATGATCAATAATTTTGAACCTTCCCCATCACATCTATCTCAGTATTCCAATGATCCCATTGTTCAAACCAACACATATGTGATCCACAATCACAAACCCCATGCACATAGCATGGGGGTAGGTCATTAACCCTACGGACTTTTTCACATGCGTGATCTCAACAATTTTTGAGGTCAAATATCACTTGTATATTTGATTTGATTTGATACACCTAGTATTCTTCCCCCACGGGTCATCATTTCCCCCACCACTGCATCCTTAGCTTGGTGGGATCACCTTTATTTATAGCCATTTTTTAACCTAGTTATTTCCTTTGACCATTCCGGAGTCCTTATGACCTCCGTTTTTCACACCATTTGCACCGCCGGATTCATATTTCTGTGCCCGTGATGATGCTTGAGATCATTTCTCACTCTCACCAAAAAATTTTGGGCATATTTCCCATGCCCCTCGTAGCCTCAATTTGCGTGCCACATCGGCCGTGGTCTGTTTTTGACAAGTCTTATATTGCCGGATTCAGTTTTCCGTGCTCGTGACAATGCTTGAGATCATTTCTCGCTCTCACCCCCATAATTTTTGGGCATTTCTCCAAAATTCCCCTCATCGCCTCGGTTTGCATGCCACATCGGCCGTTGCCCTCTTTTGACGATCTTTATGTTGTCGGATTCAGTCTTTCGAACTTCTGCTGATGCTTGAGATCATTTCTTGCTCTCACCTCTAGATTTTTTGGGCATCTTTTACATGCCGCCTCGTCGCCTCAGTTCGCATGCCACATCGATCGTCATCCATTTTTGACAAGTCTTATATCGCCGAATTCAGTTTTCCGCGCTCGTGATGATGCTTGAGATCATTTCTCACTCTCACGCCCAGATTTTTTGGGCATGTTTTACATGCCCCCTCGTCGCCTCGTTTTGAGTGCTACATCGGCTGTCATCCATTTTTTACGAGTCTTATATCACCGGATTCAGTTTTTTGTGCTCGTGATGATGCTTGAGATCATTTCTCGCTCTCACCTCCATATTTTTCAAGAATTTTTTCCCATGCCCCTCATTGCCTCGTTTTGCATGTCACATTGGCTGTTGCCTGTTTTTTACAATCTTTATGTCACCAGATTCAGTTTTCCACACTCATGACGATGCGTGAGACCATTTCTTGCTATCATCAAAACCTTTTTGTTTGGTATAATTTTATCCCTTTTTCGGGTCGAGCAATTCTTTTACGAAAAAGGCACTTAGGGAATTTCTATTAAGCTCTTTTCTGACTCCTAAAACAATGAAAAGATCGCCAAGCAACCTTGCTTCCTTTCATGCTTGCTAAACGTATCTGAAAGGGCGTCTACCTGGTATAAGTTTACCCCTTCTCTGGGCCTTGTAGACTAATTACAAAAAAGGAATACTCTAGTCACATCGGCTAGAAGAGTTCTCCATTTGCATCATTTTATGCTTTTTCGGGCCTTGGAGACTAACTTAGGAAAAAGAACACCAATGGTCTGAGTCCACTTACTACTTTCAGACTCTCTAAACATGAAAGAGACCACGAGAAATCACCATCCTGGGCTCGTATAAATCCACAGGACGGTACTCCACCAGTACTGCAGAGTCTTCTTATCGTTTTTATACTCCTTAAAAATGAAAGCACTCATGAGCACGAACAGTCCTGGGCTCACAAAATCCACAGGACAGTACCATTTCAGAGCACACTTTTATCCCTTCTTGGAGCTCATTAAACTACGAATAAGGACCCAATGGTGCTTCTCGGCGCCACAACAGATCATGTCTACTCATATGGCAGCTTCCCCATTTCGGTCGCCTTTGTTCAGAGTATTCTGCAGTATGTCACCCTAAGAGGCCTTCTACAACATCCGTCAACTTGTCCCCCCCAAACTCACTCCAATATACAATACATAACCTTCAGTCCTTAAAGCTATGATCCCCACACCTACAAGTCAGTTTCCTATGTTGCCAGGTCAACCATGTCATCATGTTCTAAACAAAGGAAGTTTGAGTCCACCCACTCTACGACCCAGTTATTTCCCATCCCCACAGTATTTCAATCCTACCATCAGTACTACCACATTTCAGTTCTACACCTCACGCTCCTGTCAAGGAAACATCATTGCCTTGTTAGTTGTTGGTCTCCCTCTATCGACGCCAACCAAATTTATTCCAGAGGATAGACCTAGAGGTCCCTGTGTCTTGGACTCATCACCATTCATGATGAGTGCCTATGAATCATTTCGAGAAGAGTCCTCAGTGCCTCTCCAAATAGTTGTTTCTCACATGCTCGACTTCAACACCTTGATCGCATCGTTGAGACTCACACAGGGTATTGGTCGTTTCAGTTATTTGTTGAAGACCCGGATACCACTTGACTCTTCCACATTTGAGAGTCTACTTATGGAAACAACCAGTTACATTTTACTATAGATATCCGGGTTGCGCATGGTGACAATATTCAGATGTACCCCAGTTTTATACTCCCTCGACTATACAGTTACATATAATCCTCAGAGTTGACTCACAGTCATTGAGTCCCTACAGATGTTAGACACCTTCAGTTTCAGCAGTTCATCAACCCTTTTGATACCTTGTTCATAACGGTTGTCGCTTTATTCCAGTGTATCAATCATTGAGATCAGTCATGTTATGGTCATGCGTACATCCCAAAATAGTGTCCCCTTTGGACCATTATGATGTACCAGTAGATTTTTATGTATTAATTAGATCCCCCTTCTTGGGAATAATTGTTATGTATATGTCTTGATACGAGCATGGGTATGCCCGCCTCGTCCATTATCATAGATTATTCCTCATTCATATCGAGGCCATGTAATATTTTTTGTTTTTGCAGCTTGCAAGGGCCGTTAATCCAGTCTCCAACCGGTCTCTTCTCTTCCCCAAACCCAAGGAAAAAGACAAAAGAACTATGATGTCTATCGGCCATACGATGAGCTCCTTCCCTTACACATCAGGGGGCAATCTA
Organism: Larix kaempferi; assembly: GCA_027924585.1. Taxonomy (NCBI): domain Eukaryota; kingdom Viridiplantae; phylum Streptophyta; class Pinopsida; order Pinales; family Pinaceae; genus Larix; species Larix kaempferi. The sequence continues at coordinate 3,607,288 of BSBM01000013.1, forward strand.
TTAACACCCAAAAAGTGCTCACTAGCTCATTTCCTTATTCACATGACCCAGTTGTCCACTTTTCCACCATTTGAGCCTCTAAAGCCATCAAAAGGTCACCAAAAGACTATAATACACCCTTTTTCCCCTCAAAAGATATATTTTTCCTCAAAAAACATAAAAAACCCTCAAAAAGTGTCCAGAATTCCCAAAAAAATAAAAGGGAATAAAAATATTCAAAATATTCAAAAAAGGAAAAAAGAGGGAAAAAGGTACCTAAACCATGTTGGTCAATACCATTGGTTTCCTCAAAACCATAATGGTATTCCCCACCACCAAAAACTATAAAAAGTTGGTAGGGGCACCTCACTTTCCATCCATCCATCATCCTATCCTCACGCTGTCAAAATCTCTCATGAGACTTTTGGCCATTTTCAGCATCTTAGAGAAGAGACCATTGGAGCTTGGAGCTACTCACCCTTGGAGTTGCTCAACACAAATCCTCACCATTTGAGGTATCTTAATACAAAACATTTATTCTTTTATTTCTTGTTCTTTCCATGAATCGTTTTTAAATTTATTTGTTATATGCACATGTTAGTTTAAATTTAGATTTAATTCATAATCGTTTTTGCTTTCTATATTGAAACTGCTATCACATTATTGATAGGTGTCCATTGCACAAAGCTTGGTTGCAAAACCAAGCCAACACCTTCCGAAGACACAATCTGATGGTCAGGTGAATAAATAACCCACGCAGCAAAAGCAAGTCTCTACATATGACGACCAGCACCATCCGTGAATCCCAAGAACACAGGAGATTCCACTTAAATATGTAAACCAAAAGGAAGTGAATCAGCAGACCCGGACAACCAGAACAAATCTAAACTATGTACAGAAGCAACTATACAATAGTATACAAAAGTATCAGCTCGAGCTAGAAGCTCAAGCATAATACCGCTTGAGGTAGAGTCCATTTCTAGGATCCTTCAAGGCGTTCCCCTCATAGTCTTCCAACTCGTAGGCTCCTTTCTCAAGGACATGCCTCACTACGTAAGGACCGTGCCACATGGGGTTAAACTTGTCTACCCCCAAGGGTTCCTTAGCTTGATCATACAAGACGACCAAGTCACCTTCATCATAATGGTGGGGACGAACAGACCTATCATACTGAACCTTAACACGATGTTTGTTGGCATCTTTAGCCACGAAGGCATCTTGATGCTACTCATCAAGCTGCTCCAGGTGGATCAAACGTTGCTCAACATCTGAGGTGTCAGGAAGGAGCTCTATGGCTAGTTTCAATGAAGGGATTTCGCATTCAATCAGCAAGATAGACTCCACACCATGTACTAGCTGAAATGGTGAGAAACCGGTGGCAGTCTTAACTGCGGTTCGATATGCCCACAAAGCAGGATATAACATGATATGCCAATTGCTCTTGATTTGCTGGATGGTTCATTGGAGAATGGTATTTAAGGACTTATTGACTGCCTTGACCTGACCATTTGCTTGGGGGTAGTAGGAAAATGAGTGATCTTGACAAAACCCAAGCTTAAGTGATAAATCCACCATCATTTTGTTTTGAAAGTGACTGCCATGGTTAGTGACAATCTCTTTCAGGATACCAAATCGAGCAATAATCTGATTGAATACGAAGTGGCTGCAATAGCACCGTCGGATTTTACGGTCAACATGGCCTTAGCCCATTTGGAAAAGTAGTCCATGGCCACAATAATATGGTGATGCCCCCCAGCCGAAACTGGTTTGCAATCCATGAAATCCACCCCCCACTTGGTGAAGGGACCGACGATGACGACCGGATGAAGGGGCATAGGATGCGAGTATACATTTCGAGAAAACACCTGGCAAGGGTGACATCTCTTCACCGTGTTCATACAATATTTGAAGATTGAAGGCTAGAAGTAACTAGCGCGCATAATACGTTGGGTTGTCGCAAGCCCGGATAAGTGACCACCACATGCCCTGCTGTGGCATTCATTCAGCACTAACTCCACTTCTTTATGATTCAAACAACAACATAGGATGGAGTCTTTTCCCCAACGATACAAAGTGTCGTCGACGATGGCATAGTCTTTAGTATGATGTCTCACACGTTGTCGTTCATCTCGCGAATAATGAGAAGGGAACTTCAAAGTTTGGAGATATATAATGATATCCCCATACCAAGGGTCCATTGACGCGATAAGAAATAAATATTCATCCAAAAAAGAGTCTTCATAGACGATATCTTCATTAAGTTGCGGGAAATCCGACATGAGATCAGCGAAAACCAAGGATTTCACCGACTTCGCCGAAGCAAAATCAAGATCAAACTCCTGAAGGATAACAATACACTTATTATACTTCACCCCAATTAAGCGTCATGAAAGCATGAACTGAAATGGATTGACATGTGCTATGACAGTGGTTTTCCTAAGAATAATGTAATGCCGTAAACATTGGACTGCATGAACAGTCACAAGTGCCAATTTCTCCATGTGAGAGTATCTCAGCTCATCGTCTACTAAATTTCGACTAAGGTAGTAAACAACATGCTCTTGGAGCACATCATCCACCTGAACTAAGACCATACCAATCGTCTCTTGAGACGCGGCCACATAAAGCAAAAAATATCTAGAAAAGTCAGGTGGACTAAGCAGAAAGGCCGATACCAAAGCTTTCTTCAAAGCGTCGAAAGACTGTTGGGCTCGCTCATCCCAGATAAAAGAAGTGTCCTTCTTCAAAAGTCACGTGAAACCTTTGGTAAGACTGGCATAATTCACGATAAAGCGTCATAAGAAAGTGGCTCTCTCTTAGAGGCTTTGAAGCTTAATTAATTTACGTAGGGGAGGAAACCGAAGCATTTCCTCAACCTTAAGAGGATCGACTCTTATATCCTCTTTGGAAACTACGAACCCTAAAAGGAGACCCGTTTTCATGACAACGATGCACTTGTTGGGGTTCAAATGAATCTTGTAACACCAACATCTTTTGAAAATGAGGCGGAGGTGCTTTGGGTGGTCCACTCTCTTGCGAGAATGGCCAGCAAGATCATCCAAGTAAGCCTCCATTATACAATTAAGGTCATGAAACGCATAGGTCATGGCACACTGAAAAGTAGCTCCGGCGTTTTTAAGGCCAAAGGGCGTCTTCCAGTATGCAAATGTATCCCAAGGACATATAAAAGCAGTTTTATGTTGATCCTCGGGTTTAATATGGATCTGGTTATATCCTGAGAAAGCGTTCATAAACGAAAAAACTTCGCTTCCCGCACACGCATCCAAGATTTGATCTATAAATGGAGTGGGAAAGTTATCTTTCAGACATGCTTGGTTCATATCTCTAAAATATGTGCATACACAGATGGTTCCCTGCTTCTTATCCACAGGAACAGGATTTGACACCCATTCGGTAAGGGGAACTGGGTAGATGAAACCAGCTTTAAGTAGTTTATCCACCTCTACCTTGATCGTAGCTTCCTTCCTAGGATTCACGGCACGAATTTGTTGTCGAACCGGCTTAACATTAGGATATGTATTAATCTCATGTTCGATAATGCTAGGGTATATTCCTGGCATCTTCTCATACGAATAGGTGAAAACATCCTGAAATTCCTTGAACAACTCGGTGTATATGCGGATCTCATCGGGAGAACAATCAGCACTGATATAAACGTTCTGAATCTTTTCGAGCATGTGAGAGATATTGATCGATATGGTTGGGGAGATATTAGCCATATTCCCCTACGCATAAATCCCATGTGAATCCAAAGGAGCCACAGGGTGACCAACCTTCTCTACAAGAGTCATCCAAAACTCTTCTCACTCAATAAGATCAAGGTTGGGAAGAAGATAAGAGCAATGATGCAAATCATCCCAGGACCTCTCACTACCACACATGGCCTCAATGATATCTTCATCCGAAGGTAAAGTACCGTCAAGACAATTATGCGAGCAAGATGAGTCGGTTTCCCATGGGGGAAGCATAACGGTATCTTCCTCTTCTATCTGTGAAGAGGAGGGATCCGGCTCTGCAGTGGCTTGTTGAATATCATAGTATGCATGCTCGACTGTAGATAATGGCAAAGCCATTCCAATGTGCGAAATGTCTCCAGACGGGGAAATCATGGATGTTAAATTCCACGAATCATTAAAGTATGAGGTCCGAAAAGGTACATTATTTAATGAGGATGGCACACTAGTGAAAATGGTTCCAATGAAAGATATCAATGCAACAAAGTTGAATGATCCCATCAAGGATGGATACAATCCTACACCGATATTCCCAGTTTTTGGATGATAATTTTCAATCTGGGGAACAACAGTTCCCAGTGATGCTACGAAATTGGAACTAGAGAAGTCTAGATGATCAACCATCACAATGTTTCCTTCGTGAGGAAAGAAAATAACTCTAAACACAGAGGACACAATTGCTCTCATTGCATAGATCCAATTCCTACCTAGAAGAAGGTTGTAGTCGATGGGCGCATCAATCACCTTGAATTCAATAGGCATGGATTTCCCACCCAAGTGGACCTCAAGGGAAGGGAGAATACCATGTGTCCTAAAAGACTAACCATCAAATGCAGTAAGCATGGTCATCAATTTTGACAAGGGCGGAGAGCCAAGATCTTTCCAACAATCCAACAACATTATTGAGGTGGAATCACCTTCGTCAACCACCGTACATTTAAGGATTTTTTGTAAGAACCTAACATGGACTTGAAAAGCCACATGATAAGGCAAGTGAGGCTGGATATCAGTAGTGTCAAATTTAATCATGTTAGGGCTACCCTAATCCTGAACTCCCAAAGCACATAAAAGGGCATTCCTCTATGAAGTACATGCATGTAAAACCTCAAGAGCCGACATGGCACATGGATTTTGGCCCAAATATTCTATAATGGAGTAGTTTTGGGTGGCTCGGGCATTGGGATTATGCGTTGAGCACTTGAGAACACCTTTCGGTATCCGCGGCATAGCAGTGGGATTCTCGATATGCAAAGAAGATTTAAAAGGAGGGGGCTCATTCCCCATATTCGATTGTGGTGCACCATAATCGCGTTGGAGAGTAGCAATACAAACCTCATATTTAACCATGTTCATGCATCTGTAGCCACTGGCATGAGAAGAAGATGTCGAAATTTCGTTAGTCCCATAACCAGCGACGGAAGCAATCAAAGCCATATTCGGATGATGCAGAAGGGGATCTTTCAACACAGCTGGGCTCTATGCAAGATGCTTCGAAGCTTCTTCAATTCGAGGACACAAGTGGGTAAGGTGATCTTCCCCGCAAAGCTTGCAAGGGAATTTCACCTTACGTCTAGGCTTACGGTCCCCACCGGCATTTCCTCTGTCCCGAGGAGGGTTGGCGTTCTCTTTTCTAGGATTATTTCTATTACTTACATTGTTTCCACCCTTACGATTGTTTCCCCCCTTCTTCTTTTTACCAAGTTGCTGGTTACCTGATGGGTTTGCCGATTGTATAGAATGGACATCAGACAATTGGGTGGAAGTGGACAAGGTATGAGCCTGTCCGAGGGTACATTGGCTAATAGACAAATTTTTCATTTAATTTGTAAGCAAATCTATGGGTCGATTACTCGTGGATCCAACGATGCCATCAACATGTGGTCCAGGAATAGGCTTGGGATCATGACATGAGCGCGGTGCATCGGGAATAATATTGTACAGGATACCAGGCTAAGCGTAGACTAGGTCTAGCTGTTGGGATTTGAATATAGATTTCTCCTCATTCATAATGTCAGACACTGAAATGTCCTTCGAAACGTAAGGAAGTAAAGACTTAAGGAACCATTCCAACATAAACTCTAGAGGAATGTTTGATTTCACTAGCCTCTTCCATCGACACCACTCCTGAATATAATTAGATATGTGTGTGGCCTTGTCTTGGTGAAAGGTAGATAAAAGTTCGATGCCATTATCATAGCATACCAGCAACTGAAAGTGATCTAGGAAAACCAAGGCTATCTCATTAAAACCCCTGTAAGTGCCCCCAGGCAACTCAACGTACCATTTCGCAACTGCCCCCATGAGGGTGCGTTGAAATAGTCTCAAATGAATAGAGTAGTAATTTAACTAATTCAAGGAGCACCATAACTGAAAAGTAGTAACATGATCACCCGGATCCTCACCATTATTCCCTTCGAACTTTGGGATGTAAGAAGGGAGCTTGTTAGGGATTGGAGTCCAAGTAGGATCGTGACACACCGGATCATTCGTGAGCTTCGAAATATCTAGTAGATTCAGATGAGCAAGAAACAGGAACTGCAGCTACGAAGCTTGATAATGAGCTCTCAAAAGAGGCTAGCCTTGTGGACCTGAAGGATGATATAAATCATGACCATGACAATAGGGATGATAACCTCCCCCAACCTTACCCGTGTAGGGGTACGAAGGTATATGTATGTTGTAAGCACCATAGTGAGGGGGGTTGTAATAAGGGCCAAAACCGGTTGCGTTGTAATAAGGGTTACCACCATAATTATGGGGCATATAAGTGATATTTGTAACAGGAGCAGTCGAGTAGTGACGATAAGCAAAAGGTATGTTTCCACCTCCCATATTAGGAGGGACATTTAGGTTAGCAAATGTGGTCGTAGTAATGGGTATATGCGTAGAAGCATGTGGGTTAAATTGTGTAATATGAGCCATATTATGAGAAGTGTTCCCACCAAAATTAGGGGTAGTCCTGGGATGTGGTCCTCCTCCAACATATGGAGTATATGAAGGAATATGACCAGACCCAAATTGAAATGGGGAAAAAGAGGGTGCAGTGCCCCCAGCACCAAGGCTAAATTTAGCATGACTACCAAATGAAGTGGATGTAGCATTCATACTAAACCTGGGCATACCAAATGAGAAAGGGGTCATGGTCGAAGGATTTTTTGTATCATTAAGATCTGACATCCCATATTGGAAACCATGTGAGTGTGTACCACCAAATGGGTTTGACTCCGAGGGTGGATTCGACCCAAAACTCATTGGAGTGACATGTGGGGGTGAACCTCCCTCCCCAACATCCCTAGGAGTGGAAGGAGCGGTGTTTCCATCGACATCCCCCAACAGAGTCACGGGAATTCCCCCAGTGCCAGATGCAGAAGTCACAATGTGAGCTTCTTGAAGCTCGTGAAAAGTATCAATAGGATCAGAGGGGATCCTCCGGTGTCTCTTATAAAAGGGACGTGCTACCTCGTCGGCTGGTAGACCAGCCAAACGACAAGATCGGCAGAGATGTGGATCTCGCTCCACGATAACTCCAAAAAGTTAATAAATCAAAACGCCTCCTAGCGGCCAACTAACGATCAAAGAGCACACACTTAAAGAAACTACAGCAAAATGCACACAAACAGGACTAGCTTAAGTGACCTCCCGACACTACAGCCGGTATGTCTCACCTAGGAGAGGCTTGAGACTCTCAAAATATAACCGGAGGTAACAAAATCAGTTATAAGGGCTCCCATACTTCACTGCGTGCACAAGGTCAAATCCTTATACAACAGCAACTATGTTGTCCAACCAATATCTGACTCAGGACAATCGCAGAATAACTGCAATGAATGCCCTATGTGATACCTAGGTAAAGAAACTAAGACCACCATGTATAACCAATGCTCAAGAGGACATTCGCAGGTGGGATCCGGCGTATGGGCAGAGTAGCTAAGCTCGAAACTCAAGAGGGTCAAATCCCCCAAGAGCCCCCATACACGAACAAATCCTGGAAATATCTCCCACATTCAGTTAGTATTGGAGGGATGTCTCTACAACCAACCTCCCATGACCTCGTGCTTAACTCTGGTCTGAGTAGAGATTCCTGAGAACACTGATGTATACCATGGGTTTCACCATTCCGTGGTTAGACACATAATGTTTCATTTAATAGTCTTGGATTGTTAACTCACAATTATTTATTCCAAGACTCTAAACCTATGCTAGTTGGTGCACCCTATCAAAGAGAAAATTGTTTCTAATCAATTTTAAGATTAAGCATTAATTTTAATGGTTGTAATTACTCAAAGGATATGGTCATGAAACTGATGATGTAAAAGACTCAATGGTATGCAAAATTGAAAATCACTAGACTCATTTATTCAACAAAAAGAATGCCACTAATATGACAATCAATCCAACGGTTCTTTCAGAAATAAATATGCAATCTCTTTATAGTTTCAATGCACAAGCAAGTCATAGATAAAACAAAAGCACTCTGATGCAAAATGCAGGAACATAAAGCAAATATTTTTGTATTTTCGCTTATAAATGAAAGGAAAATGCAAAACAATGTTTTTGAATTTTTTCAATATAAATGAAATGAAAAAATGCAAGCAAAATCAAACTATTCAGTAAAAAATGCAGAGCATATCAAGCAGACAACCTAGCAAAACCCAAACAATAAGACTTAGCCAACCTAATGAGCTATAAAACAAAAAATGGTGGAAAACCAAATAAGCTCAAAAACTAAAGAAAGAGGAGTTTTTGGTCAATAACAGAGCATGGAACAGTCAGGAAACAGGCCTACTAAGACTCAGGAATACTCAGAACCAACCTAGCAACAATCCAAGGTCATAAACAAGACAATCTCGGAGTTGTACACAATTGTTCAAATAACAGTAGCATCTGTACGCTGGCTACTGTCCTGACAGTAGCGGGTAGACGCGGGAAAAACTAAGTTGACCCATGTATAGGGAAAGGAAATGAGCAAAAAATGAATCAAAGAGCCCAGAAAAAATCAATTTTTCTAATGCAGATTCCAATGGCTAGTCAATGACACAGAAGCTCGACAAACAACAACTCAAAATAAGGAAAAATGCCTAAAAATCCCCAAAATGGAGGTTCCTCCCAGCAGAGTCGCCATTTCTGTTATGGAGAAAAAATTCCTATGGCTCGGGGAAGACCACAACAGACAAATGACTGCAATAAATCTACTCAATTCTCAAAACAACGTTATATAAATGAAAATGCTAAGATATGGAGAATAAGACCAACCTTCAACCAGATGTTCGAAAAGGATCCCCCGTTGAGCTTTTAATCTCTACACTTGGCCCTGCAAATTAGTCTTAACAACAAGTACAAGCAAGTGCATCTAATGTACGAAAAACATTAGCATAATCAATAACATGGTCCATGATATAACAAGCAAATGTAACCCAATGTAATTTAAACAACATTTACAAGATCAATTGGACGAGAAAATGAGTATTTCCATCAATAACAACAAGAAGTACACAATACAACCTCTTGTCGGCAACTAATCTGAACCAAGAACTAGGTCCCTCCACTTGTGGCTCCACCACTTCAATCCCCATGCAATGGAAAACTCAAACTATGAAGGAGTTTGGTAGGTAAACATAAGAAGTTCACAACAACAAGGATCAATGGATGTAGACTCAAGTCACAGAAAAAATCCAATAGAGTTACTGTGCTTTCGCTTTCTCTTTCTTCCATGCACCATAAGAGATCAATAAATAGCTTTCCAAAGGTAGGTGAAAGGTTGAATCGAGTTGTTTATGGGGTACATGGAGGGCCAAAGGTCACCCTAAGACCACTTTTTGGAGTGAAAAGTATTTTTTCTATGGTTTTTACCATTTAACTCGATGTACGCTGGCTACATTGGTGCAACCTACGTATACACTGGCTATAGTGGAAAAACTAGCGTACATGAACAAAAATAGGGAAAAATGGGTTCCTAGAGGAAAAATAATGGATCTGAGTCTCTAAAATGAATACTGAAGGCCAATGAGTGATGATGCTCACAAGGAGGAAAAATACGTTGTAACAGAAAACATTATGAGCTTTCATGTTAGCAGGAAATGCAATCCTATTTGCAACTAGCCCTATCCTATCAAGGACTTCAAATGGCCCTATCCTCAGTCTCATCTCAAGTAGACATGATCCCGAATCTGAAATTACTTATGCATTCTTTTCAGATCTGCATAAATCTTCTTCCTGTCCTGTGCTACCTTCAAATTCTACCTGATCTTCACAATTTTCTTATCCATCTCCTCAATCATTTTAGGCCCAAGCACTAATCTATTCATTGGGTTGTCCCAACTCACTATAGTTCTGCATCATTTTCCATACAACACTTCAAAAGGACTCATCTTCAATGATGCTTGATGTCCATTGTTGTAAGCAAATTCCACTAAGTGTAAGTAGTCTTCCCACTTAGATGGCTTATCCATCACATACATACTTAACATATCTTCAAGGATCTGATTCACTCTCTCAGTCTGACCATCTGTCTGAGGATGATAGGTTGTACTAAACTTCAACTAAGTTCCCAACTCTTGGAACAATCCTTTCCAAAAATTGGATGTGAACTTCGTATCAATGTCTGAAACTATTTCCATAGGCAATCCATGCAATCTGAATATCTCTCTCATGAAGATATTTGCAATGTCATTAGCCTTGTGGGTGGACTTGACTGGAATGAAATGAGCTACCTTTGATAGCTTGTCCACCACCAGCATGATTGAATCATGCTTCCTCACTGTCGTTGGCAACCCTGTTATAAAATCCATAGAGATCACTTCCCACTTCCATTCTGGAATGGGAAATGGCTGCAATAATCCTACTGGATGTTGATGCTCTGCCTTGACCCATCGACACTTATGACATCTAGCAATGTACTCAGCTATGTATTTATTCATACCAAGCCAAAATTACTACTTCCTCGTTGCTGTTATAGTCTTCTGATATCCTGGGTGTCCTAAGTATGGTCTTTGATGTATCTCATCCATCACCAACTTCTTCAAATATGCACTATTTGGAATGTACAGTTTGGTGTTTTGATAAATGAGAACATCGCCTTCACCCAGCTGATGTCTTGCATATTTCCCTTCTATAACACTCTGCTGCAATTTATCTTTGATATGAAGATAGAATTCATCACTATCTTGAGCCTCCACAATCTTTTCCTTCAAATATGATTCACACCTACTTATTGTTGCAATGTGGAATCTCCTGTTGAGTGCATCAACAACTTTATTCTCCTTACCCTTGACATGCTTAATTTCCAAATCAAACTCAGAAAGAAACTCCATCCATCTAGTTTTCCTTGCATTCATATGTGGCTAGTCAAACAAGTATTTCAAACTCATATGATCAGTTTTGAGCTCAAATCTTCTTCCCAAAAGATAATACCTCCATCTCTTGAGAGCGTGAATTATGGCTGCTAGCTTTAAGTCATGGGTGGCATAGTTCATTTTGTGTTCCTTCAACTCTCTTTATTCATAACAAATCATAGAACCTTCTTGCATTAGCACTCCACCGAGTCCTTCAATGCAAGCATCAGTACATACTACAAAATCCTTACTTGGATCTGCAATCTTCAAAATAGGTGCACTAGTAAGCAACTTCTTTAACTGCTGGAAACTTCTTTCACATTTTTCAGACCATGTGAATTTGATGTCCTTCCTCTATAAGGAAGTGATTGGATGGGATATCTTGGAGAAGACTCCGATGAACCTCCTGTAGTAACCAACAAGGCCCATAAAATATCTAACATCTGCTACATTCCTTGGAGTAGACCAATCCACGATGGCCTCAATATTCTCTAGATCGACTGTAATACCCTCTGCTAATATAATATGACCCAAATAATGCACCTTCTCTTGATAGAAGTTACATTTACTCATCTTAGCATACAACTGGTGCTCCCTAAGGACTTGCAATACCATCCTCAAATGCTTGTCATGCTCTTATTCATTCTTTGAATACACAAGGATATCATCCAAGAACACAATCACAAACTTATCCAAATATGTGTTAAAGACACTATTCATGAGACACATGAATGTAGCAGGTGCATTGGTGAGACCAAATGGAACCACAGTAAATCCATAATGACCATACCTAGTTCGGAAGGTTGTCTTATGAATGTCTTCTTCCTTTATCCTTACTTGATGGTACCCAGACCTTAAGTCAATCTTTGAAAACACTCTAGCTTCCTTCATTTGATCAAACAAGTAATCAATCCTTGGCAAGGGATACTTTTTCTTAATTGTCACTTTATTGAGCTGCCTGTAATCAATACACAGCCTCAATGTTCCATCGTTCTTCTTAACAAACAACACTGGCGCACCCCATGGGGATACACTCGGTCTGATATATTCCTTTTCCATTAATTCCTGCAGGTACATCTTCAATTCTACCAAATTTGGCATGCTCATTCTATAAGGAGATTTGGAGATGGGTGTTCCTCCTGGAATAAGGTTAATGGAAAAGTCAGTATCTCTTTTGGGTGGAAATCATGGAACCTCATCTGGAAACACATCCTGAAACTCTTGCAATATCTGGAAGTATTCTATCCTGGGTCCTTTATATTCTGTTGAATCTGATATATGCACAGCATATAACTGGCAACCCTTTTTATAAAAATTCCTTAATTGCAGAGTTCAAATCTGCCTTACTGAAACATGCTTTGGAATTCCTTTAACCAACCTTGGCTTTCCTTCATCATCAAGGCATTCCAATGCTTTCTCATAACAGTCCACCTTAGCTCTATGAACCCAATGGTAAGACAATTAATTCTGCATGTGTGAGGATTCCATTCAATTCTATAGGACACTACTTCACTACTTCACTTAACTTTCTCTTGGTTCCTGTGGTTAACTGAACTAGCCAAGCCTCATCATGTCTTACTTTACCGAGAGAACAACTTTCAATTACCCTAGGAGATACATAACTATGACTAGACCCTGGATCAATCAAAACAGAAATAGGTTTCTTAGCAATCTTACCTGCAACCTCCACCACTGTTGATTGATGGTCTGCTTGATGATCATCCAGTGCTGCATAAATTCTAGGTGTTGCTCTTACCAGGTCCCCTACTGTAGCTACTCCTCTAACATTGTGAAAGCTCTTGGGGTTCTTCTTTGCAGTTGGGAAATCTCTGAGCATGTGGTTTTCTCCACAACCCAAACCCTGAAGTGGCCCCTTTGACACTCTATCAGTTGCTACAGCTGGCTTAAATTCTCTTCTTACTTGCTAGCCTTGTGGAAATATCCTAGGTTGATTCCTGAATGGTGGTTTGAATTCACTTTTCTTTTGATCAAAACTTCCCTTGGGTTTATCCTTCCACGCTGGCTGCACCTCTACTTTACCTTTACCCTGTTCATAACAATGCTCAGCCATCCTAATGGTTTCATCCAAGCTTGGTGGATTTACAAACTCTATTCTATCTCTGTAGCTATGTGGTAGGATACCAAGGAAGCATTGGATCTTCACTTTTTCATCCTTGATGTAGTCCACATACCTCAGTAGCTCCAGAAACTTGTGAACATGGTCATCCATGGTGTTCTATCCTAGTCTCAGTTCATTGAACTCTTTTCTTTTGCTATCATAATACCTAGTTGATAGGTACTTCTCCTAAAAGTATCTTTGAAACCTTTCCCAGTTGACTCTTCTTTCATTGATTCCTTTCACTTGCATGAGGTGATCCCATCAAATAGAAGCTCTTCCACTAAGGTTATAAATAGAAACCTTAGCCTTTTCATTCTCTGAATACTCATGCATTCTGAAGTATTTCTTGATTCCAAGAAGCCATGCCTCTACTTCTTGACCTTCTTTGCTTTCACCATCAAAAGTGGGAGGTATTTCCTTCCTAAATTCACCCTGTGGAATACCTCTGTGCCTCTTCCTGTCTTTACTCTTGTTGTAAGTGCATCTTGGGCTCCCCTAAGAACCCTTAGAATCATCTGACCTACTATAAGAAAACTTAGGAGAGGGTGTCAATGTGTCATGTGCTTTCTACTCACAGAACCCCTTCTAGGGCTTGGAGTTCTTCTCATGGAATGACCCTAGACTGAATTTCTGCATTTCTCTCCTCTTGGCCTTCATGGCTTGGGTTAGAACCACTATTAATCCTTTGATATAAGTCTGTAAGACTTTGCAAAATGGCCGCGTTGAGTTCGTGTTGATCTTCTTGCGCTTTCATCATTAAATCTTACCATAGTCTCGGGCAAGTTTGGGGGTGTTACTTGGTCCCTTCTTCCATCAGACTTGGCCTCTGTATGTGCTTCTTGCACGTTCTCACCCAACACATCATCTTCTGTCCCAAACGGGTCCTACGCATCATTCAGAGTGACCATTCTTACACCTCTCTGTGCGCTGCACTGTGATACGATTCGTCTTATGAATACTGCTATCTCTGTGCATATAGATACATTTTATTAGATATCAAAAGCATGCAAATAACTCTATCATACCCATTCAAACCTAAAATTATTCATTTGAACAATCAATTAATCAAATAAATTCATCAAAACCACGCCATGGGCACATTTCTTGACCAAAATTCATGCACGATCCGGCCCAAACAACTCTCAGTGTCACAACTGAAGCTCTGATACCACTCTATCACATCCCCACTGACCTCCGTGGCCACAGGAGACCCTGATACATTTTTTTCTCTAAAAATCGACTGAATACACACACATTGTTGGAATGACTCGGATCCACAATCCGCAACCCGCAACAGCAAATCCGTAATCCACAATTGCGGATGCGGAAGTGCGAAACCTCATAACCAGAAAACTTACCTTTCCACAATCCGCAATCCGCAATGGCGAACCCGCAACCCGCAATCCGGAATGGAGAACCCGCAATCTGCAATTCGGAACGGCAAACCCGCAATCCACAATCCGCAATTGCAGATGTTGAAGTGCCAAACTTCATAACCAGAAAACTTACCTTTCCGCAATCCGCAACGGCGAACCCACAATCCGCAATGACGAACCCGCAATCTGCAATGGTGAACCCGCAATCCGCAATTGTGGATGCGAAAGTTCCCAATCTCATATTCCTTCAATGGTCACTTCCGCAATCCACAATCCACAATTGCGGATGTGGGCATGTGGAACCATACCTTGTAATGGCAACTTTCCACACAAACTTGAGAGGGGCATAACTTCTCCATCCTTAGTCCGAATGAGACAAGGTCAGTACCATTGGAAAGCTTTTGGGGATCTCTATTCAATGGTGGAATCCCTGCCCCATATGAGCACTCCTTCCTTATCAAATTTCTCATTGAATTTATGTCCATAACTCTACCAAAAAGGGACTTAAAGCTTCATCATGTCATGACTTTCCCTTCCACCTGACCCATAGAGGGGTTCTAAAACACCTCCAAGGATTTCCCTTCCTTTCTAAGGGTCAGATGTAAGCATACAAATATTTAATAGGGTTAAACATACATATCAAAACATGTAAAATGCATCAAATTATATCTAGCAATTACATCTAACATATGCAAGACTTATAATGCATTAAACTCATGCAATACAATGGTATACATGTAATAATGGACTCAACCCTCTACTCATGCCTGTACATGAATTCATGTCAATCAAATTCATATAAACATGCATTCCACAATTCCACAATTGAACATAAGCAACCATTTCATAACAATGAAATACCATCTTTTAACATAACAAGAGTACTTATCTTTGAAATCTGAAGAAACTCGCTAAGTGAGAGCAACGTTCCACCCAAACTTAGATCTCTGTCCAGCCTGTACTCTTTCAATTAAGAGATCACCCCCAAGCTAGGTTGTGTATCCACCAAGGAGGGCTATCAGGTTCTCTCATAGTCAATATTCCATCCCAATTCTAATCCAATCTGTAGTTGGGTTTATCAAGCATTCCAGGGCACCTACCCATGCTAAGCCAATCTACAGTGGGTTTATCAAGCATTCAGGGACAAACTGGTCATGCTAGGCCAACTTCTAGTTGGGTTTATCAAGCATACCAAAAACATGGTCATGCCAAGCCAGCATACAGTTGGGTTTATCAAAGGTACCAGGCTAGCTAGTCATGTTAAGCCAACCTGTAGTGGGTTTATCAGGCATACCAAGAAACACAATCGTGCCAAGCCAGCATACAGTTGGGTTTATCAAGCATATCATACTAGCCGATCATGCTAAGAAAACCTATAGTGGGTTTATCAAACGAACAGAGACAGCAAGGGAGGTGTTACTAAGCCAGTGAGCTCAACCACAGAGCTACAGGAATCTAAAAACTCAGTCGACGTGGAACCCACATTACCTACCACATCCAACACAAGGAAGACCCTCTTCTCTGTTGCACAATCCCTCAAGGCCTCTTCCCTTCCAATGCTATTCTAGGATGGGCATAGAAAGTTCCGGTCACTAGTTCTATGAGACTTCAGCCTTCACTGGGTTTATCAAGCAACCCAACCTTCTTCCACAATTCAACAACGGACTCCTTCCAGGCTTGCAGACAAGCTCTATTCCGCAATCAGTCTTCTGTGATCCAAGCTCTCGTCCTCACGGTTTCTCTGCACTTTTTAAGCTTGCAGTTTCCTCACAGGTTCTAACACTCAATCATGGACACTCTGTCATCGGCATACTGGATTCACACACACAGTTTCCATGGCTATCAACTCTCTGGTATTTCTATTACACAGGGAAACACGGTTATACTAAGGTTATTCCACTCTGTTGGCTCTACGTATACAGGGATGTAGGAACAAGCTCTCTCTCTCTTTGGATTGATGGGTCATAGGTAGCCAGTGTGTGAAAGGATGAATGAATGTTCGAATGAATGTATTGGTTGTTTCCTTCCACCCACGGGTAGTCAAAATAGGTTCTTCCAGTTCAAGCGTTGAGTGTCTTTCCAGACAAGCTACCAGATCCATGCCTTGCCATACGAAATCGCAGGCATGCTCCATACTCCATCAGCTTCAGCAATAGGGTTCTCAACCACCCTCTACAACCGCATTAATGTCATCAGGGATTTCAAACGAGTTCACATTCATACATGTGGAAACATGGGCAACCAATCCCATAACCCCCTCACCTATCCCTAGTGGATACACGTGGCCCCTGCTCATTAGTTTCCTTTGTGAAAATCCTCACAGTAGATCTAAGAGCTGATTTATACCTCACAAGAAAGATTATGATTAAGCAGGAATATAGAATAAGAGTGGTCAATGCAGTGTAAATGAGCAACATAATAATAATACAGTAGAACTCGGATAGAAGCAAAATAAATTCACACACACTAATTCATTAATCACAAATATGAACAATAAATAGTACAATGGTGGAGAGGATCCAAATGCCAAGGTGGCAATTCGAATTATCCTCTAATAGATTGATCATCAGATCAATAGAATGTCATCAGGGCACAACTAGGAGTCCTCATCATCATCAGTGGAGTCATCAATGCACAAGTAAATGTCAACCAAATGTCAAACTGAGTCTAACTAAGTGTGGTAGGTGTAATTGGCACATGGAGGCACTAACTGAATGAAGGAGGCTCAGTGGAGGGCACATGAGGAGCTAACTAGAGTCAAAATGGGTAGTCTAGTCTCACTGGAGGTCTATCGGAGTGATACAATCAGTTGAGAGTCAATCTAGCCTTAAATCAAGGAAAGAATTGAAGATAACTGAAGTACAACTAAATGGTAGGTGAGAGAGGGCACATGAGATGCATGTAACTGCATGCAGGGCGCACTAAGCACTAGGAGGGCTAAAACTGATCAGTGAGAAGCTCCCAGGGCTAGATAACTGAGGGCTAGGTGCTGGGATTGATGATTGGGATGCATGCAAGACTGAAAATGCAAATAATGAAAGTGAGGGTAGGACTAGGATAGAGTATAGGAATATCCTAACACCCCCCCTTAATCCATCCTAGGCCCTAGTAACTGAGATCAAAGGTCACCCAATACAATGAATAATAATAATAGTCAATAAACCAAGGAAATGGGGAAAACCTCATGGGAAAAATACCCCCCCTCAAAATAGACTGTAAGGTACACACAAAAATAAATGCTCCAAACTCAAGCAGGTGTGATGCTTGGTCATATGTTTGGAGGTATCTTCTTCTTGGGAAGAAGTGGTTCATGCTCAAAAAGCATGTGCTTGTACTTTCTCTTTAGATCGAATGTGATGAGAACAAATCCAAAAGTATGAGGATGATCCTTGAACCTGTGATTCGAATCAGCTGAGGTAGGACCAAAAACATGAATGTGTAGATAGTCTTTTGTTTTCTCCTTCGAACCATCATGGGTGAGATTATGCTCAAAAGAACCATCAAATGTCAGTGATTGCATGGAATCCAAATCAAATCCAAGACTTGAATCATGGTTGCTTAAGATCTCCTTTGAACCCTTTGAGGTGAGATCTAAACCAGTAAATGCATGAGAAATTATCCCAAGCGAATGGCAATGTCCATCATCTTCAATAACCTTATGAGAGCATGAAAAAATGATCTTACAGTAGTAAATAAGAGGTGATTGATCAAGGAGATCGAATGCATTACCTCCAATGGCTGATTTAACCTCCAAAACATTCATGAGATCATGATGCAAACCAATAGACTCTGGTGCAAGAGAGTATTTAGGAACTTCTACAATTTCTAGAGTGTGAGCTAGCACAAAA
Organism: Larix kaempferi; assembly: GCA_027924585.1. Taxonomy (NCBI): domain Eukaryota; kingdom Viridiplantae; phylum Streptophyta; class Pinopsida; order Pinales; family Pinaceae; genus Larix; species Larix kaempferi. Next base: position 3,625,696 of record BSBM01000013.1, read on the forward strand.
CTCGAAATAGAAGAAATTTGGAGCATGAGTGTAGAATTTGCAAGTTCTTCTTCTTTGTGGACAACTTCAATATGAGATATGTTTGATACTGATTCATGATCAATGAGATCATCAAGGAGGGCGAATGCATCACTGGGCTTGCTCTCGAAAGGATTTGGACCAATCCCTTCATTCTGTTTTCCAAATCTTTTATCTAGATGGGCCCATAGCTCTTTTGGAGATTCAACTTCAAGGGAGTAGATTACCATGCATCGAGTCATAGCAAGCATCATTTCTCCAGAGACACTGTCACCTTTATTTAACCAGTCATTCTCTTCTTTAGAGGATTCGAACTCTCTTTCAAAACAATAATCAAAGAGATCATGGCTCTTCAAATATGCTATCATTTTTTCTTTCCATTCATCATAGTTGAATGGAGAAAGAGGAGGGATTTCTTCTGAATTCATGGAAGTTGTAGAAGACCTGCAAAAACAATAGAAAAAATATGCAATTGCTACTGCTGCAAAAGTGCAAAAACTGTTGCAACTGCTACACTCGAAATCTTGATAATAACCTACAAAAAACTCTCAAGAATGGAGATAGACAATACTCTCAACATGCTCTGATACCATGTGAAAATCCTCATAGCAGATCTAAGAGCTGAGGTATACCTCACAAGAAATATTATGATTAAGCAGGAAGATAGAATAAGAGTGGTCAAATGCAGTGTAAATGAGCAACATAATAATAATACAATAGAACTCGGATAGAAGCAAAATAACTTCACACACACTAATTCATTAATCACAAATATGAACAATAAATAGTACAATGGTGGAGAGGATTTGAATGCCAAGGTGGCAATTCGAATTAGCCTCTCATAGAGTGACCATCAGATCAATAGAGTGTCATCAGAGCACAACTAGGAGTCTTCATCATCATCAGTGGAGTCATCAATGCACAAGTAACTGTCAACCAAATGTCAAACTGAGTCTAACTGAGTGTGGCAGGTGTAACTGGCACATGGAGGCACTAACTAAATGAAGGAGGCTCAGTGGAGGGCGCATGAGGAGCTAACTGGAGTCAAAATGGGCAGTCTAGTCTCACTGGAGGTCTATCAGAGTGATATAGTCAGTTGAGAGTCAGTCTAGCCTTAAATCAAGGAAAGAACTGAAGATAATTGAAGTACAACTGAATGGTAGGTGAGAGAGGGCGCATTAGATGCATGTAACTGCATGTAGGGTGCACTAAGCACTAGGAGGGATAAAACGGATCAGTGAGAAGCTCCTAGGACTAGCTAACTGAGGGCTAGGTGTTGGGACTGATGACTGGGATGCATGCAAGACTGAAAATGAAAATAATGAAAATGATGGTAGGACTAGGGTAGAGTATAGGAATATCCTAACAGCCTCCTTAGCCAACTTCTTGGTTATTTTATCCATTAATAAGTAATTACATCATTTACATTTATTTATGGCTTAACAGCCATGAATAATCAAACTATCCATATACTTGCCTCAACAATAAACTTAAACATCCACCAATGGGGCCTTGGCCTTAAGCTCCACACTAGGGAAAATACACATACTGCATATGCACACTATTTACATTGAAGCCAAATAACATCAAGGGAAAAATGGGGTATTACAGATATTCTAAACTTGAAAGGCTTTCTAACATACAAAACAAAAAACCCACTCTAGTAAATGGGGCCAAATAACATCTCCTGCATCCTTTGAAAGCTTCATAACCAAATTGATCGAGACTTTCTGCACACTTGCAACTTTTCTCATCATACCATTAGAAAGCATAAATGGTAAAACAATGGCCCTCATTGCACTTACATCAAACTTTTCAATAAGGGCGTGTCACATAACCTTAAACTGAGTGAAGTTGTTGCATGGCACAGACTGTCACCAGCAATCCGAACACTTTCCTTTATGTCATCCATAGCCTCCATGCCATAGTCAACTAGACTCAAATTTTGAGTGAGACCATGCAAGAGCCCACCCATAGGGAACCTTGTGCACAATGTGTCACAGCTCCTCTATATCACGACCCCCTCTTCCTGGAACATTACATCGAGAGGAAGAGAGGATGGCAGCAAACTACCACTTCCTATGGAGGAAGGGAGAAGAGGAGCAGGCCGTTGGGCCATCCTCTGCAGACCTTGAGGAAGCAAAAAAGAAGGGGAGTCCTTTGTATTGCTTTAAACCAACGCCAAAGCCACTCGCCATAATCCAAGCTCACGTGAGCTCACACAAGGTGGCAAGGGAAGTCCGCGAGCCAAGAAGAGCCCACGAGTCAAGCACTACGCGCCATCCCCATCTACGCACAAGTCGAGAGCAACAAGGAAGAGCCCACGGGACCACACTATGCACTTAGACGTTGAGCCACGACCTGCGCAGAGGGGGAGGACCAGTGGTATGCGCGTGAGAGAGAGGAGCGTGACCAACGTAGAGGGAGGAGGACCCATGAATCTATGCATGAGAGAGAGGTCCATGACCAGCGCATAGGGGGATTCCAGCGGTTTGTCTAAGAAAGGGAGACGGAGAGAGTCCACGATGTGCAGAGAAGAGTCGGTATATGCAGAGGAGAGCTATTCTGTGCAGGAGTGCACACTAACGCGAATCCACGGAGACACAAATGATGGGAGGCCACTTGTAGAACGTGCCTCACTGCAATTCCAAAGATAGCCATGTTTCCATACTTTGCAGCTCTTCTTGGAGAGATTCACCATGAAGAGAGAAGGAGTGGAGGTCTATGTAGATACCAATCCAGGGGTTGTGTGAAGGTGCAGAGGTGGGAGGTAGCAACCAACATCCGCCACTCCAAAATCTCAAGGAAAAGGTAAAAGGCCTGCAGGAACCAGCGTTGGTATTATAGTTTTATTTAAACGATTATGAACCCTGAAAGAAATTGGTGGCCTATGTAGGTCTCGAAATTATGGCCTTTGTGTTATTAGCACGATTCTCTAACCAACTAAACTAAGCTAGGTAAATACCTTACCAGTCGGTCGAGTCGCTCAGTTCCTTCAGTCGCAGAACCGCAGAACAGACCTCCTCCAAAATCGATCCAAGACATGACGGGCACTCAGAGTTTGTCCCTTTTTAAGTTTTGAGTTTTTTCTATTATTTTATTGCATGGCAGTGGTACCAGGGAATAGCCGTGTGGCCTCCATGCACAGTGTCCGCGAGCAGTGCATTTGTTAATAAAAAAATTGAAACTATTGCATGTTTTAACCTTGTGCAACATTGTTTTATTTTATATTATTTGAATTTATTTGTTAAAAATTGTTTCTATAAATTGATAAAATTTGTTTATTAAAATTTTTATATTTACTTATTTAAAATTTTGTATTTACTTATAAAATTTTGTATTATTTATTTAGAAATTTTGTTAAAATTAATTAATATAATTTAATATTAAATATTGTTAAGTTTAATTTAATATTAATTTGGTTAATGTATAACCAATGTATTAAATTAATTAATTAATCATGTAAATTAAATGTTAGAAAAAATAATTTTTATAGGTCATTTATACTAGAGTTTAAACATGATTACAGGGTTAGAAGGTGACCCAAGTAAACAAAAAAAAGGGGGTTAAATTAAGTGAAGTAGAACGTTTCATGCAGGGGATTGCATTGAGTGTAACCCTAGCAGTGGGTGCGGTCATCGGTGACTGCCAAAGGCATGAGGATGATGCAATGCCTCCACCCCACTTAATCTAAGATGTAGTGTCTTATCCGCAACTCACAATGGTGATGTCGACTTAGGGACGTAGTAGTGACCTCGTACCCTCACCCTTTCAAGCATTTGCCTCAGTATCAGGTAAAACTTGTTTACGAGTGAAGAAAGAAAGAAACTTTCACTCACTCTAGTAGGTTTGGGCATGTGTTTAGTAGTGACCTAGTTAAGATTTAAAACATGTGATAATTGTCGAATTATGCAATGATGTAGGATAAGTATGGAAAGTAGGCGAGCAGGTCGGGGGCGAGGTCAGGTGACGCCACTAGTACATATGATGAAATTTGCCACGGTTTTTAATTGTTATTTCCATGTTTTTTCGTCTCAATTTCGACGATCAGGGTATCCTTTGTTTGTGGAACCTGTTTCGTGGATATAACAACGAACTTGGAAAGCTGTCACAATAGAGATGAAACCTGTTGGCCACGTGTCTTCTATAAGGTGGTCCTGAAATTGATTTTTTTATTCATTTTCTACAAATCGTAACTATATCGACGAAACAGCATCCCTATATCGATGGTGTTTCGTTGAACAGAGAGAGGGTTTTTATATACTTGCGATGATTGTCCGTCGCAAGTATCGAAGCACGTTCAGTGAATTCAGACCAAAAGAAGCAGACCCTGCGACGGTTTTGCTATACTTGCGACGTTGTTCCGTCGCAGGTATCGACAAACATTCATCGAACAAAAGAAACGAAGGTAGAATGTCCAACGGTTTTGATAATTTGCTTCCATGCAAAACTGTCTCTCTAGTGACAGTTTTGCGTCGAACAAAGAAATATTTTTTTGTACTTGCAATGATGTTCCATCGCAAGTATTGACGCACATTCGGCAAACAGACCAAAAGAAGGCAAACCCTGCAACGGTTTTTCTATACTTGCGACGATGTTCCATCGCAACGATCGATGAATGTTTGTCGAACAGACCAAACAAAGGTAGAACTTCCGACAGTTTTTCTATACTTGTGATGAATGTGCATCGATATATCGACGATACCTGGAAGTTTTAAAAAAATAAATTACCATCAATTCTTATTACCAGCAATCTAGAACCCCTATAGCAATGCTTAATAACTGTGTCTTGAAGAATATTCAAAAAACCTTCAGAAATAGCACCAATGTTAAAATGGATTTGAACCCTCCAAAAGAAGCACTAAACACATTTATCATATACTGACATAAGCCACAATAAAAGTACTAAAAGCAGTCATAAAAGTATGCTAATCTGATACTAAAATTAGCACTGATGGCAGCCCTCACATGCCGATAAAAAATACACATGCAAAAGGTGTTACAACAGCAGCAAACTGATCTCAAAATCAGTGCTCATCCACATGCTGATAAGAAGGCATACAATAGGTTATAGGTTAAGCATCAGCACCTTCATTTGCTGGGAACAAAAACAAAAAACAAGGCATACTACTCCTTATAGCTTGTAATGAATAATGGTCAACGTGGACCATAGAAACAAGAAATTAAAAGGGAAATGAATTGAGAACTCTTAAAAATGCAGGTGAAGACAATCCAAATATTGGATGGAAAACATAATTGACATTAAAAGAGTTGTTGAGACAAATAGTTAACAAAGAGATTGGTTGTATAGGACTAAAACTCAAATGTACTTATCAATAACTTGGAGCAAATGTTATTTTTGAAATTGCACTTCTTTTAATCTCACAGAGAAGCATTACAACGGGCCCTAAGAGGTCAGGCACCACAAGCAACCTGATGGCATGAGTGAAATTCCCTCGAGGAATGAACAACTGAACATAACCACCTTTGTTTAGCTACAAGTTGCAATAAGGGATACTCTTTTGTCAAAATCCCACAGAAATTGCATATGGCCACAAGTTATAAGCAATCTGGAACCCCATGCATACTCAAGGTTTTGAAGTGGCAGCCAACCTTAAAGCAATGGATGAAGTAGTTGAAATGTCTCCAAAATATATTGTCCAAGTTTATCACTAGTGACAAGGGTGTGAATTTCATATAGCACCTTTGAACGTTTTATTAATATAAACAAAAGTCGGGCCGCTTTCGTAGTCATTTATTAACTTGGTTAAGTGATCTGCTTATATAGAAATAGTAGATGGACTTAGATATATGGTTGTATCCATATTAATATCTTGAATTTTCTCTTGGCTAAGCACAATGGGAGGATTACAATACTATATTTGCAACCAAGTACTATATTTTTGAAGTGGCTTTTTCCCTCACATAAGAGGATTTTCCCGCTATAAACCTTGTACTTCGTTTTCTATGGTGTGCTTTATTTGATAGCATAATTGATAACTATACCAAATGTTAATGATGGGATGTTTATTCTAGATTAGCTTTCACATGTCATACTAAATTATACTGAGTCATATTATGTTTCAATGGTAAATCATGTTGTTTTTGTGAGTTGGGGTTTTATTTCAATATTTTTTTCTACTTCTTGTGTTTTAGTATTATTAATGAGATAAGTTAAAGGTTAATGATATATTTTTCATGAATAGACATGATAACTACTAGTCATGATCTATGTTTATATGATAAATAGTTGGGATTTATATGCTTAATATCTTATGAAAGTGAATGTACTAGGGTTATTTGAGTGATAAATGCCATTAGCTAACGTAGTAGCCAACATTCTCTACTTGAATTCTTCATTTTTATTATTTTTGTTCTTGCTTTATAGTTTTTTCTTCTAGTTTCTATCATCATTTCATAGCTAAACAACCTTGATAGATGCTATGCAAAGACAGGAAATTTGTCATTGTAGAAATCTCTAGAGTTGAGTGTCAGTTTCTATGCTTGTTGGGCTAATGTATTCAAAATATTCTCATGGCTATCTTTTGAGTAAGAAGAAAGGAAATCCATGTTGGCATTATGATTCAGTTGTCATTGATGGTTGGAAAGTAGACAAGGGTGTGGGAATCCTTGTGGGAACATGGTGAGCCCCTGCGGGCATATGGTGAGCCCCTGCGGGCATATGATGAGCCCCTCTGGGCATCCCGTGGGAATAGGGTGAGCCCCTGTGGGATTATGAATGTTGCGGGCATTCTTGTGGGAACATGGTGAGCCCCTGCGGGCATATGAATGTTGTGGGCATTCTTGGGGGCACATGATGAGCCCCTACGGGCATCCTGTGGGAATATGGTGAGCCCCTACGGGCATATGAAGGTTGCGGGCATTCTTGTGGGCTAAAGGAGGAGTCCCTGCGAGCATATGAGGGCTAAGTATGAGCCACTGCGGGCATATGAGGGAAACATTAAGATTTATAAAACATCTTGCGGGCATCTTAAGAAGTCTAACATAGTCTACTCATCAATAAAATAAAAGGAGTCTTTAATGGATATCAAAAGAACTATTTTGGTAAAGCTTAAGTGGCAGAAAACGCATCTAAACACTTGTATATTTTTTAAGTAGACAGTTATAGTGTGTGTTGATTGATCTTCCAACAGTTATAAAGATAAGAATTTTTTCTTGAGTCAGTTATCGAATTAGGAGGTCTGGAAGTTAAAGAGACTGAGGCATATATTTTCAGTATCTATATAAACCAATTGATCAGAACTTAAAATTGAGAGAGGATGGAGATAAGTGGTGGATTTATGAATTAAAAGCTATGATTCTTAACCTAAGAAGACAATACAAAAGAAAAATAAAATGTGGCTCGAATTTGTGAAGAAGAGAATGCTCAGAAATTAGAATATGACCAGATAAGAATAGAAGCTGACTGCTGAAGAACTGAAGCTCAATTAACACATATAATGAGCTGTAACAAAACAGAGCATAGATAGAGAGGGTAAGCATCGACATATTTGAACAAGTGATTTGTAATTAACTGATTGAATTTTTATAAAGGGGTGGCATGGTGATGCTAGGGTTTTGTGTACAAGTTGAATCCTGTACAAGTGGAAGTGGGTGCTTCCATCCTGTTGTAGCGGGAGAATTCAGAGAGTTGGTGCTCTCTACAAGTAGTTGCTTGTAAACTGAGGTTGCAGCCTCATTTGACTAGGTGCTCAAAGAAAAATGATGTAGAGAAGTTGATTCTTTCCTGACATCCTAAGAAGAAGAGGTTTTTTCCCTTTATGGGTTTCCTCATGAATAACCTTCTCTATCTCTATCATGTTTATGATTGATGATTACCATTTATGTTCTAAATTTTCTACATTAACATCTATGAGAAGTAATAAAGATTGTAAAAGACTCAAGTTGTTTAAGCACAAGAAAATAAAATTAAAATAAATGATTCACCCCCCCTCTCAGTTATTTGGATAATTACAAAAATCCAAGTATTTGTGACCTTCTGGGTCCCTTACATGTACATCCTTCGCATGAGAAAATACCATGGGAAATGGGTGATAATTGTGGGCATTGTAGTCAGATTCATACCTGATCATCACAGCTTTGGAAGAGTATGAGTTTACACTAAGACTAAAAGACATGAGGAGTATTCCCTTCCCATTAGGCCTCCCCCTGCTACTTAGTACTTGAATGTCGTTCTGCAACATTGTTATGGGAAACAATATTGGGTTTCCAAGGGATTCCAGTTCATCTTATTCTCTGAGGGAGGGATCCACGAATCGGAGTATGGAGTCTTTGGTTATGCTAGGCCATGAAATTTTTAAGCCGTTCTTGTTAATATAATACCTTATTGAGTTGATTACTCCTTGCACTAGAAAAATATTGGTTCCTAGAGAACCCTTTCTCCATATTGGTACAACTAATTTTCACCATGTCAGATTTCACTAAGACTTTTGTCTTAGTGTGTAATGACTATGGTCTTGACCTAAGAGTGGTATTTCAACACAATGTATGCCTATTATCCTTCACTAGTAAGCATCAATGAAAAAATAGAAACCAAAATTCAAAATGTTGATTATGATCCCAAAACATAATATAATTATATATTTGATGCATTTCAAGACGGATCTTCTAAACACTAAAATAACTGGAGAACTTGGAAAGTAGAAGGAGAAAACCATGTCAAAACCCACTTTAAAAACACGTCAAAACTCTTACCTTATCATTGTCCTTTCTCCAGATCCGTTCTCCCATACAACTTGATAAGAGTTGTCCACGAGATTCATGTCCATCACCAAGACCCGCATAAATCATCAAAGACATAGTTTTTATGAGTAAATAATATATAAGCAAATAAACAACCATTTAAATCCTACTACAAAGTCCTGTAGAAATCAATGAACCATGAAATGTTAAATTTATTAACAATATTTTAAGAAATAGACATGCATTTAAACATTTACAACCATCTTCAATACATAGGAATGAAAGAGTATTTATACCTTATTGAGCTCCTCTCTGCTTCGAGAATAGTTTTATATTCTCCTCATGAAATAGAATCACTTGCTCTACTACATGTGAAGAGATACTAGCGAGAATTCATCATACTGCATAAAACATAAGATGCACTGAATTAGTCTTTATTGAAAAATAAATAAATAACTCAACCCCTAGGTAAAAAGACTAGTTGTTCACCTCGAAAATATGTGTAGGATCTTTGTAGTGCCAAAAAACAATGCAGCAAAATCTCAGAACAAACATGTCAAAACCATATCTGATGACTTACCTAATGGGAAGAACCTTCCTTGTACTTAGATTTTAACTTCCAGATCAAATCTTTCCTATCAGAGACAAATTTTTTAATATTGTACATACATATAGGATATGGAACATTATAGTGACCTTAACTCAACCCCTGGGGGAAAAGAGTAGTTTTTCACCTAGAAAATATTTGTAGGCTCTTTGTAGTGCCAACTGGTGGTAAGCTATTTTGAATTTGCACATTACTGGAAGAGATGAAAATGAAAAACTGATCCTTCTTATGCAATCACCTCAAGCATGGCCAAAATCGGTCAAAGTTAGTACCAAATATGCCCAAAAGAAGAAGAAAAAAGTCCCTTGAGCACATGATAGGAAAGAGACATGTTAATCAACAAAAAATTCACAACGTATTTCTATTATTTTACTATGCATGATCTCATATAACAAAAAATTCATCATAGATCACCTTTTGGCATTGATCAGAAGCAGGTTGCACAGTTGAGCATGCAATTTGTAGTTTAGAAACCATATCATAATTTCCTTGGAGACACTCCTCGTGAAATAGCATCACTTGATCTACTACATGTGAAGAGCTACTAGTGAGAATTCATCATACTACAAAAAATATAAGGTGCACTGAATTCGTCTTTATTGAAAAATAAAAAAATAACTCAATCCATAGGGAAAAAGAGTAGTTGTTTAAGAGCTTTAAATGATGTCGGAATATAATGATTTTCCATATTTCATAGGTAATCAACTTTAGAATAAGGTAGGAAACATCTTCCCATGGAAGAGGCAAGGAATTCATTGCAAAACCCCTTCCCTTTTTCTCAAGCACTTCATTTTGGTGCAAAAATCGTCCGTGACATCAAGAAGCAAATGCTTTTGTGAGAACCGCTTCTCTCTGGTTTGTGTGTAATACCCCCAATTTTGACTTGGAATGTATTTCATCAAAATTACATAAATGATGTAAATATGCTAGCATGGATTCCTAGTGTGGAGCTCAAGGCCAAGGCCCGACTAGTGAATAGATAAGTATGCATGATGTATATATTTTTATTTGGACAATATGGTTGGCTTATCATGCCAATTCAAAATATATGTAAATATCATGTTGGAAAAATAATAAAATGGTCCAAGATGGCTATGTAAAGAGCACTAGAGAGGCTATGATTCCAGCAAAGAGGAAGAAGAAAGGGGGTCTATGGGAAACCAAATCCTTTGTTTCCATGTGTCAACCTTAGAACTCATCCAAATTCTACGATGTGCTTTAAATGGGCCAATTAGCTTCTCTTGACTATTAAACCCAATCATTGAATGCATGTGTGAGGTTGGTGGGAAAAGTCACTTCATGTAGTTATTAAGGCATGGGGGTTGTGATAGTTTTGTCAGCTGTCAGAGGTTCTTTTCTTCTATGGTCATAAGTTATGTCAATTGGCATTTCACCATCATCTCATATCCCTTGGATTCAACACTTTTTTTATCATTCTTGCATGCATTTTTCTACACTACATAGATTTTTCCTATAGTTGTTCATGACCATTACCAGATTGTGTATAACCCATAAATTCGAATTTGGAGACAGAGATGCAAATTTGAAGGAAACATAAATGGATGTAGGTAAGCATATAGGTTGGGAAAGCTAGGAACCCTTACCCATTGAATTTTTCTACTTTTGGATGCTTGAGAAGCCATGAATTAATGTTGCAGGAGGTTCTCCAATAGCATACAACAAGTTGGACTCTTACTGCACACACTGGTAAGCACTATAAGCGTTTGATTTCCTGAGGCAACTGTGGATCAGTGAAGGGAAATTCCTTCCTTGTGTTGTGTGGGGCAGTTGGAAGGAGTTCCATGGTTGTGATGGGTTAGTAGAGATCCATGTAGAGCTCTAGATGATATTTTGGCTAAGCATAGTGAAACACAATGGGTTGTGGACTGAGAGAGAGAAGCATGTAGGTGTTTCCTTCGCCCTAGTGGCCTCATAGCCCATCTTCGGGGTGTCCTCTCAACAGAAATAGTATATGTTGGATAGAGTGCCTATGGTTGGGTGGAAAATTGCTCTTACATAGCCAGTTGTTTGGATATTCCTTGTTAAAGATAAGTGCTCTTTTGTATTTGAATCTACAATGTTATTTGATGCATGCAATGATTAAGCTTGCATATGCACGCATGTGTGTGTAAATATATATTAATTCCACTGTGTGTTTTTATTATGCACCTACACACATGTTTAAAATGTTAAGAATTCGTAATTATGTTTATGGGAATAAATTAGAGACCCGGATTTAGTTAATGTTCCCTCTGTTGATCGGATTGGGTAAAGGGAACATTACAGAGTGGTTTCAGAGCTTCGAGGTGTAACACCAGAGCTATATAGGCCAAGAATTAAAACTTACAGGCATAAATAAAAAAATGCCTCTATGGAAATTGGATTATGTTAAGAGATGGATAAGGGGCCAGACATAACCTTGAATTAGTCCCTTTTTTCCTGAATTAAAATTTCATAGAAATTTGAAATTTTAAAACTTTGGTAATTTCAAGTGGGCCCCACCCATTCCACATGGACGGGTGATGTGGCGGAGCCACATGGGTGGAAAGCATGATGTGAACCTGCCACATTAGACCCACACATAGGTGGTTTCCCATGATGGAGTGTGAAGGCGACAAATATTTGACCTTCGGCATCAGAGAAGATCAATGGTTGCATTCGATAGTGCCTCAACAACTTGCATGATGGTTAATAATGGGAAGATGGAAATATGACAGTTGGATGGTATGTTAGATCAATGTTTGTGTCTCAAAACACCTTGAGAATGTGCATGATAGTTAACAATAGGCGGGAAAATATTTTACCATCGGATGATAGGGAAGATCGATGGGTATGGTTGATAATGCGTCAAAAACATGCGCATTGGTTAATTTGGGACGAATGAGCCGTTGGGACAAAACCGCCTGGGGCATGTGTCATGTTTTGATTGATAATGACTCCCCAAGATATTTTTCAAAACCACTTTTGTGAGGAGCCATCACCACTTTTTGTAATGGGAAATCATCGATTCCCAAGGTCAAGTGGTATGGAAACTTGGCAGTCAATGGGGGTGACCTGGACGGATCACGAGGTGACAAGTCAGACCTGTATGACACCTTAAGAGGAATGTTTCAGGACACATCATAACCTCAATTCCCCAAACTGAGTAATATGTCATCCTAAAGGCCCAACATTTCGACCTTATCTATACACAATTCGGTTATTTATACACCATCCTATCCAATGCCCCCCAACATCGATATTTGGATCCCTCTCCCGCAGGTTCATCACATTTAGTGGATGGGATTATAGGGTCCATTTACCAACAAGGAAAGGTTCAACCTTCTCCTACTCTTGTGCCATTCAACATGGCACCACAATACCCACTCATCCCTCCCATGTCGGAACCCCCTACACCTGCACCAAATCCTCGATTTTTTTCAGCTACAATATGGACCTTACAATCCTACCTATCCCAATGCAATCCAAGCATCAATGGTACCTCCACTGCAAATGGCACAAGTCACTCCTACATCCACATCATATGGAGCACAAACCACATATATCCCACCTTCACCCAGTATAACCCTTATTTAGTTCAATCTTCTTTCACACAACAATCTCAACAGTTTAAGTAGTTGAACACCGCAAATCCCTAGAATCCTCCAAATCAAGGGAAGAAGAAAGGAAAGAACAAATAGAACCAACAACAAGGAAAAGGGGGAAACCCCCCTAACCAACAAATTAACCAGAACCAGGGTAACTAGAATGCAGGGGATAATAAACCCCCCAAGCAAGGAAAGAACGCTAACCTATGAACCACTTATTCTTGCTCTATTTGTGACAATTATGTTCACTACACTCACCATTGTCCACTTATCCTCGACTGCCAACGGTTCATTGAAGCCAAGAAGAAGGCAATCATGAATCCTCCTTGGGCAACTAATGTTCCACAACCCTTTTCCAACCAAGGGTTCATTACCCAACATCCAAAACCCTGCTCCCCCAGAAATTGCTCCTTCTAGAATATCTACATGAACACGACAGATGTTAACCTCCAAGCTTGAGCCAAAGGCTATTTTGGTCTTGAAACCACGCAAATGGAAGATGTACCTTCCCCATTAGGGGGGGGCCTTTTCAAATACCACGCCCAAGTGGCGAATAACAAATCCCATGAATCCCAAAGGTACCACTTAGGCAGACCCCCCATAACCCTCATATGAAAACCTCCCACAACTATAATATTGTGGATGACTTGGCTCAATCACTAGATTCCATGTCCAATTAGACATGCTACAGTCTTTCCCAACCCAAAGAAAGGCATTACTTAATGCACTTGGTGTCGTTGACCCCTCAGACTCGCGCGTTATGACCTTTTATCTCAATAAAGGTGAACCGTGACTACCCTTGTCAATCGCATTCCAAGCCCCTGTTACGGTTAAAAACATTATGATTCACTAATGCATCAAGTATAAAGGTGCATCCACATGCATCATGTCCTCAAATGTTTGGGAACGGTTGGGTTCACCTGAGTTAGTACCCTCGTCTATCGCCCTTCACACCTATGATGGGAGACCATCCCAACCATGAGACTTATATCAAAATGTCCCCATCGAGCTAGGGATCAAGATGGTAATTATCGATATCGAGGTATTTGATGCACAGCTCAACTACAATATCCTTTTGGGTCATAATTACATGTATGCCATGAAGGCGGTTTCCTCTTGTAACACACCAGAAATCCCCGATGCAATTTTGAGGAAATGGGGAGTAAAAAATTTCCTTCGCCTCATTCAACAAACAATTATGTTAGTCTTTAAAAAGAAAACATGAATCATCATAGTTAAAAACATGATACTCCAAGATCATAAATAACAAAATGCAAAAAGGATAATAACTTGCATATCAGCCTCTAGGGGAACATAGATCCAAGACCTATTTTAGTGCAACGTTCACATTAAAGATATCCAATAAGTATAGCATGGTCTTATCCATAAATCTATGATCCTTAATGTATCCTTCCTACATACCCTGTAAGATTAGCTAAGAACAACATAACTTGTTTATTAACATATACATGCATGATGATTATCTAAACCATTATTTGTATTTCAAGATAAAACCTTCCTTTTCACTTTACTTGGTTCATGACTAAGAATAAACACTTGTTACCCCCTTAACAACTTATTACTGTAGTGCCCCTCTATTCAAAAGGGCACTGAAGTTCTAGATTTTGATGACAGTTTTGTAACCAGCTCCTACGGAGTTGTTTTTCTTTCTTATTTATTTCAATAATAAATAAGTATCATTATGCTTTCATTATGCTAATTTTCTGCATAATTTTAGTGATTAGGAAATGTCTAGTAGCATACAGTGCACCTACATATAGTAATTTTAATAACATACATAAAATTGTAATTTCTTGCATAATACTCAGTATATCGAAATATAAATCATTTTTCTAACTACCAGTAGAATACCTGGACTGATGTAGGATGTAGATTGTCCCCTTGCTCCTGTAGCCTTTCCCGTCCAAGCTTTTTGCTCCCGCAGACTTTCCGTTCCAAGCCTTTATACCAAAAATGGATGAACCACCCTACCAACCAGCTCTTATCGTGCTGGCCCTAGGAAACCGACGGGTTTCCTAGCCCTCGAGCCCACAAACCAATAATCCCGACAGCATTTTTCCTTAGTACCTTTCCATAGTTCAAGAGTTAACCCCACCTCAGTCTTTGATTTTCCCACCTCCTCAAAGCTTTGAGTTCTCCCCCTCCTCGGCATTCCTGCTTTTCATCAAAATACTAAGTGTACTTCTCTCAAAAGAAAACCAACCCCTCCTCTCATATCCGTGAAACCATTTCTTTATAGATCCATTTTCCTCCTCCACTTGCCTTCTTGTTTACTCCACCGCCCTCCATAAAAACCCTCGAGTCCCCAAAACATTAAATTGATTGCTTGTTTTACAATCCAATTCATAAATAAATATTATTTTATAGTACTTCTTTTCTTGAGCAGTTCAATGGTATTAAGACTAGTTAGGTTGGATTTGATGGGTTGAATGTACATTATTTAATGATTCTCGAAATATTCAATTTAAGACATTCATGAGGCAGTGGATTCAATATTAGTCTTATCCTCCATTTAATATGTTGAATAAATAATAATTAAATACTATCATGTTGACCCTTTCAAATTTGAAGTGGTAGTTTGTTTTAATTATAAATATATATAAAAATCCAATCTTAGATCGGTTTTGTGACATGACAGTAATTTATGAATATAAATTTAATTGAGTTTTATCTTAACCTTCCTCATTTAATAATTTAATAATACTCCTTTCTCGTTTCATAACAATAAATTAATTAATTTAATAATTCAAACATGTTCACTTACCCACTTATGGTTTCTTTCATTCCAATAAGGACACATTATCATTATTAACATTAGTTAAATAATAATAATAATAATATTAAATAATAATAATAATAATAATAATAAATATTAATGGTGATTTAAGTACCTTAGCATTAATCCAACATACTTAATTAATAATAAGTACCTTAGCACTAATCTAACATACTTTCATTGATAAACGAAGTACTCTTAAGGGTTTAATTAATCAATATTAACAACTAGATAATACACGCTTCCAGCATTAATGTTTATCTGCTATACTTCATATTTCCGATACCTTCACTTGATGAGAATTACAATTGGCGGCAATTATTTTAATTGTTCATTACAATGTTTACATATAAGATTAATTAACTTATTTTATACATAAACAAATCGATCATCTATTACTCATGTCGTTTACCCAAACCTTAACTGAGTTATCTATGACAACTTATAACATTGTTAAATACTGATAAGTATGTCGTAAACCGATACTATCGCACATGTACAAAATTTGCATGCATGGCCAGTGTATGCATAGGTCTGACAGGTACTATAAACATACATCATATTTCCTATGCTTAATAGCTAACTAATACTAATAATACTTCATGCAAATAGAACAAGTACATTACATTTATCATAACATTACTAAAACATCATCAGTTATCTTTATGAGTTTTTAAGATTTCATTTCATTATTTTTATGATTACATCAGTTCAATCAATCAAGTTCAAGGAAATGTACCTACTACCACTAACTCAAGATCAAGGAATACCCAACCCTCAACAGTACTAACTAAAATATCCTCCCATCCTAACCTATGTCCGCATCCTCCCTATCCTTCCTCTGCTAGTACAAAAGTGGGTGCCAGCTATACTGACCCAACCACATAGAACCTGAGAGCGCTAGCATTGGCTAACTAGCGGACCTAGCCTCTCCTAACAGGCATCCAACCATCGTCATCACAACAACTTGGGGAGCGTGTCTCAGCACGGCCCTCCCACGACCCCGGGTATCATAGAAACATAGGGTGGGCAATACATCCATCCCTCTCAACATACTGGGTTTATGCCCTTATCAACTCATACTTTGTTGCTCTCGAGATTATTGGTTTGTGTCATCGTATCATCAACTTTGGTAAACAAGGCTCTCTGCAAAATAGGTACTATACCATACTTCATATCAAGTATCCGGCTATTATATAGCCCCGGTGTCCTGCGGATTAGTACTTTGCAGCCATACATTTATAACAATATTTCCATTCTATCATCGTCTGATCCATATTGTCAACATCATTTATTTCATCACATAAAATCATTAAATCGATCACAACATAATTACTACATCATATATATCACATTTCATCCAGGACGATTATTAAACATACACTGTCATTATGAAATAAAAGAATCTCATGATAACTACAACATAGTAACCACATAAACCTAATAACATCATGAGGATGGTAACATTATAACATCATAATCGTAGTGTCAGCATGGGCATAGTAACATCCTAAACATAGTAGCAACATATCATCACGTCTAACATGCCGAAAATATAGTTCACTCTGTCTAGTTGAGTCCAACAGATAATAAGCAAATAAAGTGAAAGGTGTCTAACTCATAAACACGCCTAGTCAAAATATGGGGCGTTACAATTACTTATAGAATTTAAGAGTAATATTATATTTTTTACTCATGCTCAAGGTTATTAATAATTGTGGAGTAGATTACAACAACCAAGATAATATCCATATGACTCATTGCTCTCATCCAATTAAATCGGTAATGATAACCTTTTCTACTAATACATCAACTTAAACCCACAATGCCATAATGATAACTTTCTCTAATCATACATTATCTTAAGCATTGCCAAAGGCGGTTTATGAAATTGATACACATGAATATAATTATAAAAGAAACACATATCCAAGAATAGGCTTGCATAATCCGATGAATAAATACAACTTTACATAAAATAGAATACTCATATGATTTCGGTGATATGACCCTTTTAAGGTATCACTCCATTTAATCTACACATATATATTTTGTGTTAAATACAACAAATGTATAACACCCACACGATCATCATGTTAATGGCAATCGAATACAAATGTTTATCTTTTATAAGGTAAATCACTCACATATCCTTATGCGAATCTCATAATCCAATTAAATATAAATGTGTTTCCATTATCATACATTATTTATTTCAATCAACATGTCAAATCTCTTCACATGTCAATGAAATCAATCAAGACATTGATGAGGAATGTGTGTGTGTGTGTGTGTGAACTTGACATCTTCTAAACAATACAATAACGAAAAATACTTATCTAATCGAATAGACTCATGCGACTGAAGGTTTGAGTGCCACTTTCCTCCCAACCATTTGACTCTCTGTCAGGTGTATATTTCTACCATAGAGAGGTCACCGCTGGGCTGGCAATGAATCCACTAGGGTAGAGCTTTTTATTTGAGGACCCTCTTACTTTCGTATCACTTAGGAGATACCATCTAATCTTAATATTTATTTCATTAACAACTTCGTGATATTACTCAAAGACATTAGGGTTAAGCCTTTTCCCTATCACTTACACCCAATAAGTGAATTTAAGATTATCACTTACACCCAATAAGTGAATTTAAGATTATCACTTACACCCAATAAGTGAATTTAAGATTTGATTTAAGGTTAACATCTTCTTTTGGACTTGTACATAAATAGGAATATCATGCCTATGATTCTTTTCACACTATTATTGAAGAAAATGTCAACAGTTAATTAATGGACTGTTGCATTTGAAAGGGGGATCGAGCTCTTTAAAAGTTGTCCCTTCCTTACCATTAACGTAGTCAACAACTGAGTGATAAACTGTTGTAATTTGATAAATTACAAACGTAGTCAACAACTGAGTGATAAACTGTTGTAATTTGATAAACTGTTGTAATTTGAAGGAAGATCGAGCTCATAAAGAGCCGTCCTCACTTCCTCAATATAATAAATCATTTTTAACCAAAACTTGGGATCAAGCCCAATTCTGCAATACTTAGAATACCCAATACAAATAATGTTTTTGCTTGGAATCGAGCCCAGCCTTGCAATACATAATTCAAACAACGTTTTGCTTGGGATCGAGCCAAGTGTTACTATGCATATGTTTATTGCGCCGAGAGGCGCTCTACAGCCTAGTATGAGAGAGATCTTATAACATGTGTCGAGTGTTTGTCGAGTAACAAAATAATACAAAGTAAGCAAAAAAGAATAATACAAAGTAAAAAGTAACAAATATTATGTCGGCCATAAACAAAAAAGAATAATACAAAGTAAAAAGTAACAAATATTATGTCGGCCATAAACAAAAAAGAATAATACAAAGTAAAAAGTAAATATGAGGGAGATCTTGTAACGTTTGTCAAGTGTTTGTCGAGTTTGTCAAGTAACAAATATTATGTCGGCCATAAACAAAAAAGAATAATACAAAGTAAAAAGTAAATATAAGGGAGATTTGATCCCTCTCGGTGCTTGATAGAGCCGAATTTGAATCTATATTTGTGTATTATACATTAATCAAATAAGATGAGATCACGAGGATCGAACCAGCATTTCTCTACATATGTATATAATACAGAGGTTAACAATGCAGAGATTAATAATACGGAGTCTGTATAATATGGCAATCAATCTGTGCTAGAGATCGAATAATGCTGAAGACAAATAACAAGTTAATTTAGGGATCGAGCTTTATGAAATGGTATTTTCTGCCCATTGTTTCATCACATACATTTGCCACTTTATTATTACATCCCAAGGGTTTTTCTTCAAACAAATCTATCTCCAAAGTTAATATGTGCTAGCGATCTACACAGTAAGATAAGCTCATAAAGAACAATGTGAACTACTCAAAATAAATATTACTTTGAAATAAAAAAGGTACAGGCATGAGGCTACGCCTCTCCTTCCTTAGGTGAAAGAAATGCAAACATTAAATAGGAAGTCAAACAAAAGGATCTGCCCATGCACCTCTCTCATCAAAGCAATCGATCCTCGCGATGGGGGAAATATTTTTGGGGACAGGTGTGGCTCGGCTCTATCCCAAGAGGCTGCCTAGCTCGGGAAAAATATCAAACACTTCAAAAGAAAACTAACTCCTCCATAAGTCACGCCAAGTGGCATTAAAAAGGAAGGCGCTCCTAGACAATGAGGAGACAAGCCCAAAACATCTCTAAGGTAAAACTTCCACGTAAGTTCCTAATCCTTTATTTTTATGGCTCCCTCGATTCTAGATTATAGAAATGATTGTTTTCCTATATGGATATTGGAAATATCGAAAGCCTTGTTTTTCTATTATGTTAAAAGTAAAGTCATTATATAGACTACATTTGTGGTCTTTTCTCCAATAAATACATCAGATTTATTAACAATTACTCTTATGGCTATGTAATTAAATTTTTCTTTTCTTTTATGTATATATATATATGTTTGGATCCACAAATCTATATAAATCAATTTTTATCATATATTCACATGTATTTGTATAAATATTCTACAAAAATAATTTGTCTTCTATTCTCAAATTAGAATTAAGAATACTTTAATTGCATCATTGTCGAAGTTGAGTGATCTCTTAGTTTACTTAGGATCATCTAATAATAGTTGGATTTTATGCTAATGCATAGGCCATAGTATCTTACTTAGACACTTGCAGTGGATAGTATTTTCTTTAGCACTTCTACTATGACAAGCCATTAACTTACAACTTGAGACGATACTTAAGTCCTTAGGAAGAGAATCAAGTAACTTGTTACTTTTCTTCAAGTGCCTACTGGCTACAAGATGACATCCATCATCAATATCCTTTGTTCTCATGGATTCCTAACCAGTTGATATCTCTCCCCTAGTTGGATTCATTGCCCCGTCGTTTACTTGCATCACAACCTTAAGTATCCTAGGTCTATACTCAACCATTACAACTTAGGAAATAAATAACAAAGCTTACAATGTTTGTTGGTGGGGCTTTGGCCTTGAGCTCCTCACCAGAAACAAGTACATAGTTACATTTTTAATTATAAAGAGTAGGGCATAAGAGGGATGTTACACCTCTTTAGTATTATACATCATGATTTTTTTCTTTAATGGGAAGATAGTCACCATGTACCAGCTCAACTACTATGACCCTCATACCAACATTAACCCCGACAACGTGTTACCTACTGTAAGTGGAACAAGTCAACCCCCGTATGTTGATATCTCCCAATAGTATACAAGGACTCCAACTTGTTAGGGATATATTCAGTTCTGCTGCTTGAAATCCCTGAATCGATCGATGGCCTTATGGGCACCATTTTCACCTCTGAAAATGTAGCCACCAACCCCTCGGCATCATCATCAACACCTCCGATGATTCATAGTGTGGAATAGACATTGAGTCCCTCAACGCCTCCCATATTCCAAATACCATTCTTGTAACCCCCCATGGGAGTGCAAGGGACACTGGTTATGTATTAGTTGAATCTACCTAGGCTCACTCTGGGGATACTCGTGCGGTACCTTACACCACCCTACCCAGAGATGGCCTCAAAACCGTTAGCCCACTATGATTTTGTCCTAGTCTTGGAAGTTCAACCATTTAGGCCAGTTATGCCATCTGTACCGAACGTCGAGCCTATGACACTTGTGACTAAACCACCGTCGAATGTCGCTAAAACTTCCAATGGGTGCATGAGAAAACCTAAGTTGAAATCCCCCTGTCGTGACCAACCCTCTCCTGGAACCATCGTCGGTAGTTGCCAAGCCTAAAGTAAGGGGCATAACCCAATAACAAGTAAAATCCCCAATAATGACCACCGCTACTCTTTTTACAAGGGTCACTCCACCATGTGCCCTATGCAGGAAACAAGGCCATGCGACCAACCTGTGCCCCACCTTGCCGAAGCTCATAAATTTTCTTAACACCCCTGTGAGTGTGATGCATGCAGCACATACGATAGTAGGGGCCCCTTCTTCCTCTGTATCTTCACCCACTACGACACCTAAGTCCAAGTCATTATGTACTAATCATGCATGTTACATTTCTCTTAGTTTGGGAATTATATGCACCATTGTCCCGACCTCCCTCAATTTCAGGAATCTTTGGGAACCATTCACCTCTCCATCCCTTTGGTTGAGAGTCCTTCCCCTCAACCATTGGAAATGGTTTCCGTTAATGTCGTCACAATGACGACAACGGAAGAATCACACCTACCACTCCCCAATCAACAATTTCCTCCTCGGCATCCTCAGAGTTCCACAATTGTTCTCAATAAATCCTACGCTACTTGCTCATGCAGATCATGCAAGTTTTTGACTCACCATTCCTTTTAGTATCCTCCATTGGCGCATTACACACACTTCATGCAACACAGAAGCGCCTATCAGATAACCTTACCCCTTTGGGAACAACCCTTTCAACGGTATTTGAAGAAGAAAGAAGCTCTACCGATGACACTAAGGAAAGCGACATAACATTTGTCTCTCTCCCACTCAATAGTGGTGACCCTTTAATGCTTCTTTAATGTAGGCACATTGGTGCTCCATGACCCATGAGCACCAGTGTGGATTTGGATTAAAAAACATCGGTGCTCCTCTTTGGCGAAGGCGCACCAGTGTCGATGCTCCTCTTTAGTGAAGGCACACTAGCGATAGTGCTCCTCTTTGGTGAAGGCGCAACAGTGTCGGTGCTCCTCTTTGATTGAAATGCATTGG
Source organism: Larix kaempferi (assembly GCA_027924585.1). Classification (NCBI taxonomy): domain Eukaryota; kingdom Viridiplantae; phylum Streptophyta; class Pinopsida; order Pinales; family Pinaceae; genus Larix; species Larix kaempferi. The sequence continues at coordinate 3,648,156 of BSBM01000013.1, forward strand.
TGTTGGTGCTCATCTTTGGTGAAGGTTCACTGGTGCTCTTCTATGGTGAAGGCACACCGATTCTCTTCTATGGTGAAGGCACACTGGTTCTCATCTTTGGTATAAGCGCACAGGTGCATTTTGCGTTTGTTATCACTAGTGCATTTGGTTCAGTAAAGCACACCAATAAAAAAACCTATGCAAAAGCCTTTGGCCTCCAAGCCTTTTTAAGTTATAATAAACTTCCACAAAATCCTTGGCTAAAACATTCGGTACCATTGGCGAGGTTGTAGAGGAGGTGTTTTTGACAATTTTGACCAATCTTGTAACACTAAAAACCTCCACTATAACCTCCGCTATAGGGCCTTTTCCTAGTTGTAGTGTTTCTCTATAAATGATTATGTTGAGTGTAGGATGAGAAAAATGTTTTAAATGAGGTTAGGAAGCGATTTAGTTATCCCAAAGCCCACATCCATGACCGACCATTCAAAACGGAAGATGTGCCAATGCTTTTCGTCCTAATAGTGTTTTGGTTGGATCGAAAGGTTACCAATGTATTGATTCTAAAACTTGAAGTGATGTTTGCACATTGTTTGCATCATGCATGTGCTAATTTAACTAGGTAGGTTACCTGGAAGTAGTAAATTCACATGCATTGCCATTTGGATGATTCCTCACTACCAAATATATTTACCATCTAATCCACTAGAGAGTGTTTTTCCAAGGGCATTTATAAACCTTACCATCAAGGGAAAAATAACACACCAATAGGATTTGACAGGCCATTATATATTGTGTTGAAACATCCTCCTCGCAAGTCTCTTAATAGCTCATCTAGATCATACAACTTATAAGGCTTATTTGAAATGAAATACCTGCAACAACATGATTCTTATCTTCCACAACCTCTTTAAAGGCCTGAAAAAGAGAAAAAAAACCCAACCACATTACAACATTTAAGTTAAAGATGGAAGTCATTCTAAATAGAACACTATGTCTAGTATGCAATCTAGCTATCTACAATTTTTTTCACAATGCTTTTAAGGAGTGTATAAAGCAATTTTTTGAGTTCGTCATGACTAAAACGCATCAATGGCTACTTGTAAGGTTTGAAAAAAAATACCATACTTTCGATAGCTAAGAAAGTGTATGCAATTAGTAGTTCGTCTAGAAGGGTCTCTTTCACATGTAGTACCCCTTTTGTTTTTCAATGATAAAACATAGTTTGAAAGATAGATGATACACTATAATACTCTGCAACTTCAAATTTGAAGGCACAAACAAATTTATTTATATTCAATCTTATATATATAAGAATACTTTACATGTTATGGGATAGATAGTGTTTAGAAGCCTCTAATTCCTAGGTCATCTTGGTCATAATTGAGGGATTCCTTCATTATTAGCTTTATCCTCTAGCTTTCAACTCCATTAACTCCATCTTTTTTTCTTTTGGTACTTGCACAAACTCATTGTCAATGTTCATATAAAAATAAATCCATATATTGAAATGCATGGGTTGCTTGCATTCTCTAGGAAACATTTTCTCTCACGGTTCATTAACATGCTAAACTCCCCCTTAATCATAACTTGGTCCCATCATTTATACATTGTGAGATTAACTCACACTTCCCCTTCAATCGAACACCCACATACCTACCCAAGTGTTTAATTCCACAACTTGATACCACAACCTCTCTACCTATGACAAGACATCAAATCATGTGTGACTGCATGCGCCATTACACTACAACTTGCATACCTAAATAACAAGGCTTACAACTAAGTTGGGGATTAGAACGTGCCTCTAACTAGACACGACAACTTGAACCAACCAATGGGGTATGCATGACTTTAATAGGCCTTACAAAAATATGTCAAATTACATGTACCTTAGGTAAAATAGATACTTTCCCCTTTTGTCCATTATAGAAATTAGGACATCCTGGTTGTCATGGCTTTTTCAATCTAGAATGTTGTTTGTTAGACTATGCACATTGACTCATCAATCCCTTGCTTGACCTTTTAAGTGGACATACTCCTTCTCACATTTCATTTACGAACACAAAGTCCAAACATGAAGTGTAAGTACCACCTAACATGCACCTCAAGTTCTCATTAAATCTTTTAGAAAACATTTTTCCATATATTTACTTTTAACAATTATCTCTTTATATATTATCATTAATTCTTTTTACTTTAACAATTATCTTTTTATATATTATCATTAATTTTTTTTAATCAATATCATTTTACAATTGATATCCACTTTAACTTTAAACCAAAGACATTCACTTTTTAAAAAAAAACACAATTAGAAAGAATTTTTTTAATTAAAAAAAAACAATCATTAGTAATTAGCAATTTTTCTAAGACCATTACCCTTTTTAAATGTAACTAAGCCATGGCCAACATCCACAAGTAAATGAGACCATAATCACAACTGCAGTTTGCAAATGAACCATTCAATAAATATCAACGAGACCCATAACTTTTCATGTTGTATATCTTCACAAGTTCAAACTTTGAATGATGCGAAACTCTTTCTCCAGTGGGCTGGATGCAATCCTCCTCTAAAACAAGAAGGCATCCTTATCCTCTTGATTGTAGTGTTTGACGTGTAAGTGTCTTATGTTTATCCACACCCGGGAACACAGCCCATTTCATTTTCTTTTGGTAAGAAAAAAAATGATACGATGGCTTTCTTACTTAAAAAGTATCATATGAGTTATTTTTGAAAAACAGTGGTCAATAGTCAGTGTTCAGTGTACGATAAACTTTATACCATGAAATTGCAAAAATTCATTCATAAAAAATTATTAAAACTTTGGCATACATTTAAGCGTTAGAAGACATGACAGCAGTAGCATAAAAAACAAAACATTTACTAAAGCGGTTCCATAGATCCAAAGCGCAGTTACAATGCAGTTAGAACCCACATATTTATTCCTATTAAGGAAGCATGTTGAATGGAAACCAGAAATCCCATCCAATTCTAATACTACTGACTGACATATAGTTCGAGATAATCAGTAGCAATCAAATCAATCAGTTTACGCCAAAAGAGCTTCAGCTTGTTTTTCATATTTGAAGCCGTTAGACTTTGAACTGTCTGCAGACCAGACAAAGATGCCTTCTAACTTCCCCTTCTGCTTCAGCATCTTGCAAGCCTGAAAGAACCCATGCTCGGGCAAGAGACCTGTAGCGCCACTCTCTGTACTGAAACTAACGAGTACTCTCCCTCCCTTGTACAGAGATGCCTGTGTATTGTAGTGTTGGATGAACTGAGAAACCGTGGTGCCGGCACCGTAGGCATAGAATTGGAAGTTAACGTAGTCTATCACATGCCCGTATTTGCTCCACAACGCTTTGTAATGCGACTGAACAGCGCCTCCGTCGTCGAAGGGAGCAATGGACGCGAAGGAGATGGCCTTGCTTTGCTTTAACTTCGTGATCAACTGCCCGATGCACTCTACAAACATGTTACGATCGGCCTCAAAATGCTCGTAGTCGATGTCGATGCCGTCCAGATGGTATTGTTTGATTATCTTCGACAACGACGAGACTGCGTTGTTTAGCCACGAAGACACCGACGATGGCTTGAACTGCACAGGGTGACTGTTGACGCTATCCCCGCCTAAGCTTAGCGCGACCTTTACCTTCTGGTGTCGCGCCTTTATGGCGTGCACGGCCTGGGGAGTCAGGCTGCCGGTGTCCCAGAAGATGTTGAACTCTCCGTTTGTGGGAGAAGGGGAGGCGGATCTGGTGTAGTCGATTGCAAATGAGAGAATCAAGTGGACCTCCACCACCGGATTGATGGGCACGTCTGACAATTTCACGCCGTTGCTCATGGCACCAATGTATTCCCTGAACAGATGACCGTTCGCAGCTACACACAGAGACAAACAACAGAATGTTATATTTATAAACAAAACAAGTTGAAGCAATTCCTGCGACTAATATATCTGGATTCCAAAGGCGCAGCGATACCCATAGCGATAGGGAGCAGATTAAGCAGCAAAAGGACGATGGCGAAAAGTCTGCGTATCTCCATGGAGGCCATCACAACTCGCAGCAGCTGGACTGGAATCTTGATTGTTTGGTATTGCGCCGAACACTTCAAGAAATGCTACATTCACTGATGTTGCGGTATCATATTGAAGACACTTTATTATATAGATCCTTCAAAGATTCATTGTGTTTATGTTAGGATGAGTTTATTCGACGGCTGGTGATGTTAGTAATAAAAAAAAGTCGTTGCTCAAGTAAGTACAGGGAATCAGGGATTGGTGGCATGACTTATGGGACTGGATAAGCTTCCGGAAAATTCTAGAATATCATGTCTGACCGACCATGTCAGCCTACAAATTAATCACGTTTGCTTTTTTTTAAAATAAAACAATTCATGAACTGAGTTTTGATCAAATTTGGGAGCAATTTTGTTTTAAACTATAATTGTATATTAATTTCCCGTTTGTAAGTTTAAGTGAATTTTAACTAATTTAAAATATTCCTATTTAAATTAAGATGATTTAAAAAATTAATGTAAGATTTAAAATTGTTTACGATGGGTAAGTGTTTATTTTTTTATTGGAAATAAAGAAATATGTTAAAAGTCAATATCTAAAGATATTTGGCATAAGTTGATATAAAAAAGTACATGTACTCTTTTTTTTCCAGCGAAGAAAACTACTATTGATATTCGATAGAATCAAATAGTAGAAAGAAGTTCATGTGTCTATGACCAGTCACATAAATATCAAGTTGATCAGATATACATAATAGACAAATTAGTCCTATCCGATAAGCAAAAAATCTCAAAACTCAGACCTCCACATCTAACCATATTACAAAAAAACGGGCCAATCATATGTCCATAATCAGCTGGAGCATAAAACCTAGAGATCTTAATAAAAAAGTAAAGGGAACCACTATCAGCATGCAACTTTCACACCACTCCTCCCATGCTAGAAAACCTTCCAGATCAGACAAAGCCTGCTTTGATAACTTATCCGCAAGCGCATTGTGTTCTCTATAAATATGCTCAAACATCAGGTTCACTTGAATTCACCAGCTGTCCACTTGATTGTAACCCTGGAATCACCATAAACTTTAATGTTGATCAAGCCAAAAGTATTTGCCACTTTCAATACACACCAGAGAACCATAAGCTCTGCTTTCATATTACTACCAGCACCACAATTGAGCCTGACTGTGAAAAAATGAGAATCATTCAAATATAGAACTCCTCCAACAGCACATACCCCATCTTGGGCAGCTCCATAAAAAAAAAGACATATGTACCCTTAAGGATCACTATCAAATTATTATTAAATAATTTATTTATTTTTGAAAAGGAGTAAAGAGATCAAATTGCATTTTACAGTTTATTTAAAAGAAGATGATTAATTTATAGGCTTTTTTAAAATATTAATAATAAATCAACTGAAAAAACTAATAATAAAAAATAACCATTAACAATTGAATTATAAATTTTACCATCTTAAAAAAATAACCTTAAAAACTTTATAAATGCCTTTTAAAAATATTGATTTCTTAGTACATTTTAGCAATGTGAAACAACGATGCTTTATAAGTAAGGTTTAGTTTATGCAATTTTGAATTTCTTTTATTATAATTTTTTAAATTGTAATTTTACAATGTTAAAATACATTCCATTTATAAGATTATACCAGATTTGAAATTTCATTAATCTGAAATAGTTTTTAACATAATTTTAGAAAATGTTGATTTTCATTCTTTTCTACGACAAGGCGACCCTTGCACCCCTTTTTAGGGCCCTTGCGGGCATCCAATTGCGCGAAGCAAAATTCCCACGATCGATGCCGTTAGCATCTGTGCGTTAGCTGGAGCGGCAGGAAGGGTTTCCTCTTCGCTCGAAGGCTAGCGCTCTTATCGAGTCGCCTGCTCGACCCTTCATGTGACGGGCGTCGTTGTCTCCCAAATATTCAACTTTTCAGAATAAACGGAAATAAAACAAATATCATATAATATGCTACTATTCGAACGTCGTGGAAAAAACAAAATAATAAAAAACAATGGTACATTATACAACATTATCCGCTTGGAACTTTGAAACATGGTAAGGTATTTATTTCAAAACCATCCGTGCCTTGCACGCACATTTCTTTCAAAGTTGTACAAAAGTGACCTTTGACTAGCATACCGAGAGGCAGCACAGAGATCAACCTAAAAAGAATTAAATGCAGATAAGGATTGAATATGTGTAAGATACAACCATTTTAAAATTGATAATAACTAGCAATTGCTCCAAAAGGCCCGGCAAAGGAACGTTGAAAGAAATAAAAAAGAACATAATCCCATACAAGGAAGGAACATGTTCAACATGATTTGAACTTGGGTCTTCAACATATCCATTGTTTTAAGTTCACCACTAAACCATGTGATGACCATCTAGATATCGTAAATGTCAACACAATGTGTACATAATATTGAATGTATGATAACAATTAGACCTATTGAATGAACTTAAAAACTTGCACTGAAAATCTAGTTATAGAATTTCTAATACGGGTTGAGATTGTACAATCCGGGTGCAACAGGGGTATTTTAGGGCACTATTTCCTTTTTCTCAATAAAAAATAGATTTTGAAAAATGAAAAACCCAATGTTGTCGAAGATTAAATAGCCAAATTCCATCAATAATGACTAGAAAAGTCAAAGTCGTCTAATCTTAAAACAAATACATTGTATTCCAATATATGTTTGTACCAGCCTTACAAAAAAAAAACATTTACCCTCCAACCAAATGGGTCTCACAGGGGGATTTAGGTATAAAGAAAAGGGGGATTTAGGTAACATTTACCCTCCAACCAATGGGTCATGCAAGGGGAATAATTTATTGATTGGGGAGAAAGGGGGAAGCATGAATAAATAAAAAGGGGGACTGGGATCATTCATTGGGAGTACCAAAAGTTAGGGAGAATACACATACCAAAGAAAAAAATAGGATAACAAGTGAGGGAAAAAGAAATGGAGAGACAAGGAGAAGAGAACATAATGGGGTGACAAGTGAAGGAACAATAAACAGAAAGATAGGGAGAAGACAAAGAGTAAGGAAGAAAGTGGGTCCAACATAGAGAACTAGGTAGAATCATAAGTGAAGGGAACCAAGCAAATAACTCATGGAGAATAGAGACGAGGTTGGAGAAGAAGAAGAGTCCCTTGAGGCATGTGTGCAATTGCATTTCAATTTATAAATGCAACCTTACCTATTTTTGTATCTCTTGCTTGTTGTGTGTGTACGATTGTGTACCTTTGGATTTTGTTGCTTGGGTCACATATTATGGGATTGCTCTACATTATATGCGTGAAGGATTGAACAATAGAGACATAGTGGTTTGCTAAGCAAATTTCAAGCTAGCTTGAATTTCACCATGCACCATTTGGTATAAGTGCAGGAAGAGTTTATGTAGTAATAACAATGCCAGTAAGAAGAAGCAATAGGTAGACATTTCTTTTAAGAAATAAATTGAGTGATTGGTTGGGTAGAATTGTAAAGGGAAGGAAGAATAATAACACCCATAGGAAGTTGCATAGAGACTACTATAAGGTTAAAATGCACAAAGTGAAGGGGAAGCACAATGAATAGGTTAAAGTCCACAAAGTGGAGGTGAACGGAAAGCACAATGAAACGGTTAAAGTCCACAAAGTGAAGGTGAAGGGGTAGAGGGAAGCAGGAAATTGAAGGTGTCTCTAAAGTCTCCCTGTTTTGAAAAGGAATCTCCACCAAATGAGTGTTGGGTAGAGCTTTCAAAAGAAGGGTAGGAAAAAATTTAGTGAAGTTACTAGTAAAGAGAATTGTAAAAAAAATTGGAGAAAGAAAGAAATCTTATAAATAAATACTTGCATATTTGTGAAGAACATTGCAACATGAGTTGGAGTATGACACCAAGAGGAATGAAGAGAATGCCTCATAGAGTCAAGGATCGAATTAGAAGAAAAGGGCAATCATTTCTTGCACAATTGCAGACTTTGGAGTTGCTCAACAAAAACGAAAAGCAAAGGAATTGGTGTATGAAAGTGAAGAGTGGTAAGAAGAGTCCACTAAAGGGATAGAACGATGTTCATTTAATGCTAAGAGAATCTTGTGTAGAGAGTAGTGGAAAACAAAGGAAAAGACTGAAAGAACTTTGTAGCAAAGCAAACAATGAAGGGAAAATCAACATGATAAATTGAATTTGAAAACAACATAGGAAGGTTTCTATGTTGAACAAAAAATCAAAGCAATGAAGGGAAAATCAACATGATAAATTGAATTTGAAATCAACATAGGAAGGTTTCTATGTTGAATAAAAGATCAATAAAGATACATTGATTTAAAAAAATTCAAATCATAAATTTATTTAAGTTTTTAACCATTTTGTTAACATGCTTAGTCCTAAACTATTTGTTTGGACTCTAGATGAGTACAATTATATTTAATCATTTTGTTAACATACTTAGTCCTGAAGTATTTATTTGGAATCTAGAAGAACTAGCCTACCATGTGAAATGCATAATGCAACTAAAAATTGAAACTTAAAATTACTACATACATTCACACAAACATAAAGAGCTTGAAAAATAAGCTCATTATTATTAGTTTGTGGCACTAAAAGATGTCTCACCCAATAAGAAATTGGGAAAATCCTTTGTTATGGACCTGCTCTTTTTAATTCCAAAATGTATAATTAGATTTTATGGTTTCTTCTTAAAAATATTCTAACCTCTTTTCATTTCAGTATTATTCTTTTATCTTATTTAATCTTCTACTTTTCTCACCTTTTTTAAAATATTATTTCTTAATATACATAAAGTTTGTGTTTAAAAATTGTAACTTTATCTCTTTTATATATATATATATATATATTTATTTCACATCAATAACATCTTCTTTCTTTTTCTTCCTCATATTTTCATTATTTTAAAAACTATTCTTCATTCCATATGTATTCTTATTCTTTATTTATCTCACCAAATTTCATTACTTAAAAAAAAATTATTTGAAATAACATAATTTAATAATAATTTTAGAGTTGATTTACATTTTTCAATAGTTTAAAAATGTATAATTAAATATTTTAAAACATTTTCCTCTGAAATTGTATTAAAATTAAAATCCTTTCTCTAATATATATATAAAAATATAATATTTTCAAATTATTAATTTCGAATAAATTAAAATTTTAATTTACATCAAATAAGTTTTATGATATAAGATAAACAAAAATAATTAAAAATAATTAAACCAAATTCATAATATTTTGTTGAAAATAAAAACATTACATTTTTAAAATGCACAATATATGTTCAAAAGACAGGCCTGGAACTCTCTTAAAAAGAATCTGATCATAACATCAGATGTCAATTATCAACAAATACATATGCCTATTCAAAACAACTTTCAAAAAATTATCTGAATAGTTTTGGGCACGAGGCCTTGCATTAAAATCTTACACCATTCCTTGGCTGTGCAATCCATCCTTGGAATCTCAATTGTGCAACACCGTGGGGCTTCGACTAAAGTTTGAATTTCCTCGCTGGAAATTAAAATTCAAATCTAAATCTGTGGAATCTCGATTCTGCAAGATCGTGACTTCTTACACTGCTGGGCAGGTGGGGAGTTTTCATTTAAGTGGTAGTTTTAGAAATTTGTATTTTAATTTGAATCACTTAAAATAAGAAGGAAAGAAATCAAGTAGGTTATAAATGTATTTTAGTTTGAATAGTTAAAATGATAAGTTGTTACTTAAAAAAAGGTAAACATGAAAATGCCACTTTATAATTGTTAAAGTGACAAGTTATAATTGTTTCTATTTTGGAAATTTGTATTTTAATTTAAATAACATACGTATTATTTACAAATTTGTAAGGTGTTCAATTATTTGTTTTTTTAATTAATAAATTTTCAATTTGTTAAATTATTTATTCAATCTCAATACCAATTAAATAAAAAAATCAAATACTTAAATTAAATAACCCTTTTCTTATACGTTAAATACTCAATAACTTTTTGAGCTAGTTCGCTTCATATTTAACGAGTTCAATTACACCACACATTTCTCTTCACTTCATTTTCATGACTTTAAAACACTATTGATTATTACTTGCCAAGGTCATGATAGCCGTACAAATGGCATATGATCTTATTTGTTAAAGATATCTTAAAATGCTTAGCTAACGTGAAGGACAACAATATTATTTTTATTGGTTTTAATTTTATTATTTATTATTTGGATTTTTTTGAAAAACTTAAAATAATATGTTTGAAGTTTATTTTTTTTAATTTAAAAAGTTAACAACAATGTTGTGAATTTATAAAAAGAATTTTGATATCATAGTTTTTGGATATTTTTATTATATTGGTAAATTGATCATGTATTTTTGATTAATTAATTGTATGAACGAGTATAGATTTATTTTAACTTTGGATGTATTGAACACTTGGAAAAATTTATTAAAATGTAAATGTTTTGATAGTTGAAAGAATTTTAAGTTAAGATGGAGTTATGTCCATGCTCATCTATCTATAAGGATCCTTGGAACATATCTTTTAATTGGTTTATGTTTGTACACTTTTGTAAACTTTGACAATGAAATTGTTATTGGGAGGAGAGTTCATTATCTCACAAATAAGGGAGTTTCATACACCAATTTGATGCCTAACTAAACCATGAGACAACATCTCTTACTTGTTGAAGCCAATCTATCAAAATCTCTTTAATTGTTTAAGGCTTTTTCCTTTTTGTTACCACTTGTTGAGTGACAAGATCATTAAAACATTTTGTTAATTAACATACCAACAAATGTATTTTCAAAATAGAAATAAACTATCTTGATAAAAAAAGCTACCATCAATACTTGAAATCAAGAATTTACAAAATTTTATAAAATACATTACTTTTATAGAACTTGATCTTCTGTTTTTAATGTAAAGTTTTTATGATTATTCCTATTATGTAAAACACAAATAGGTTAAATAAGTTATATGTAAAGAAAAGTCCTAAATAATTCACTTCAAATGCATATCATATTTGAAAAAATTACAATGTTTTTTTCTATAATGTAATAATAGTCTTTTATATTACATCAATATAATAATTTTAAATATAGTATATTTATTTATTATAAATATATGTAAATTTGAAAATTTAATCTTCAAATTATATTTGAAATAGTGATAAAAATTTAATATTAATATTAATACTAATCATTTAAATTAAATATATAAAAAGAGATTTAAAATTTAAAATTAAATTTTTAATACATTCACAATTAATATAAACACTTGAATAAAGTATAAAATAATTAATTAAAATATTTTATTTTAATTTGAACCATTTTACTTTTTTATAAGCTTGAATTATTTTTATTATTCATTATATTTGGTTGATGTTGTGCAATATAAACAATTTATTAATATTTATACTTAATACTTATACGTCACTAAATATTATATTCATAATGGATTTTAAAAAGAGAAAATGTTGATTTTTTAAAAACAAATGAGAGTAACATGGAAATATAAAAATGAAGTCTAACTTTGCATCAACTTGAATACACAAATATTTAAATAAATGGAGAAATTGTTCACCTAAGCAATAATTTGTACAAACAAATCTTTACTTCTATTTTCCACTTTTCCAAATGAATTCAAACATCCCCATGTTAAAATGTTATGCATGCATACACTGAGAATACACAAACTTTGCTTACATATATAAACTATACTCCTATATTCCACATGAAAGAAGTTCAAACAATCCATAAATACATGAACATAGAGAACTTAGTGTCACAAAAATAACAATTCATCCAAGCTTTTTGGGAATTGTAGAGCATTCTATATGGCGAGTTTGTCTTTATTAAATAAATGTGTGTAACCAAACAAATTAATAACCCCTAAAGTTATCTCAATAGTTTATAAAATCTTTAAAAAGGAAATTTTTTTTTTTTTTTTTTAATTTTATCTAGAAAAATATTTTTAAATCAATATAGTTACGGTAAACCATTTCAACTCTCTTAATCTCACAAAGAACAAATTTATATTTGAAATTTAATTTAATATAACTATACCCATATTATTTTAAAAGTGTAAGAGTGTTTTCTATCTTTATTCATTATTACTTTTTAAATTTATTTTAATATTAAATCATTTTACATTAAATATAATATATATTTTCTCAAAACAAAATTTGCCTATATATTTAAAACCAAATTTTTAAAATTTTCTTTTATAAATAAATAACAAACAAATAAATTCAAATTTTCTAACCATCAAACAATTTACATTTAAATTTATTATACCAAACTCTTAAAAAAAATACTAAATTATTAATTTTAAATTAAAATTTACAAAATTAAATGCAAGTTTACAAAACCAACTTCTTAATATAAGAAAAAAACCCAAATTAATTGCAATGATTTTTCATCCTCCTTCTAAGTAGATATTGGAGAGCTCTATAATTATAAATAAATACCACTTTATTTTTATATAATTTATTTTGACTAAGAAAAAGAGCCTAGATCTTGTTTTCATTTCCATAACATGATATACACCAAACTGTAAAATAATTGGCTCCAATTTAACATAATAATTGGATATCTAATGAAAATAATAGAACTATGCCCAATTTCAAATCCAACTAAATTTTATGAACAGTGGAACCGGTTTACATAAAAATGAAAATAATAGAACTATGCCCAATTTCAAAGCCAACTAAATCCTCTGAATAGAGCAACCTGTTTACATAAGTTTAGCATTGTTGTACTAATGGCCTTCTAGGAAGGGGTGTCTTCCTTGTGTACATTCTGAAACAAGTTCTATCATAAGATACCATTAAATTTTCTGACAATCCAATATTCTATGGCCATGTGAATCGGGGAACCTATGTAAAATGGCATGCTATAACCTTGTGACATGGTTGGTAATGTTTAATAACCTTATGATTAATGGACTCATGACGTGGTTGGAAATGTTTAATCTCAGTAATTAGGCAGGGAATTAGATTGAACTTAAGAAGGTGATGATAGGAATCGACAGCAAGTCTTTGGCATGGATCTTGTTCTAAGTATATATTCTGTAAATTCCTCGGCAACTCAGACACATTCAATCCAGTTTTCCTGATGAGATATCCAATACTCCACACATCACCTCTAACTCAATCCAGTTTTCCTGATGAGATATCCAATACTCCACGCCTCTAGGCATTTCAAGACCATGGTTCAAGCAACTAATATTATGTGGGTAAATATGATATTGATGATGATGAAGATGTTGATGATGATGGTGATGGTGATGAAGATGATGATGATGATGATGATGATGAAGATGATGATGATGGAGATGTTGATAAGGAACCTAAAAATGACAATTATGATGAAGATGTTGATGATGATGATGGTGATGATGATGAAGATGTTGATGATGATGGTGATGGAGATGAAGATGATGATGATGATGATGATGATGATGATGATGATGATGATGGGGATGTTGATGAGGAACCTAAGGATGACAATGATGATGAAGATGTTGATGATGATGATTATGGTAATTATGATGAAGATGTTGATGATGATGGTGATGGCGATGAAGATGATGATGATGATGGTGATGGAGATGAAGATGATGATGATGATGATGATGATGGAGATGTTGATGAGGAACCTAGAGATGACAATGATGATGAAGATGTGGATGATGATGATGGTGGTGATGATGATGAATATGTTAATGATGATGGTGATGGTGATGATGATGATGATGATGAAGAAGAAGATGATTATGATGGAGATGTTGATGAGGAACATAGAGATGGAAATGATGATGAAGATGTTGATGATGACGAAGATGATGATGATGATGAAGATGTTGATGATGATGATGATGGCGATGAAGATGATGGTGATGATGATGATGATGATGAAGATGATGATGATGGAGATGTTTATGAGGAAGGGGGAGATGACGATGATGATGAAGAGGATGATGATGATGATGATCATCATCATCCTCATCATCCTCATCATCCTCATCATCTAAATCGTTTTCATCATCATAAGGAGCTTCTATAATTTTGGATATAAGGAGGATGTAAGATGATGATGATGATGATGATGATGATGATGATGGTGATGATGATGAAGATGTTGATGATGATGATGATGGTGATGATGATGAATAATATGATGATGACGGAGATGGAGATGTTAATGAGAAAGGGGGAGATGACAATGATGATGAAGAGGAGGAGGAGGAGGAGGACGATGATGATGATGATGATGACGATGAAGATGAAGATCATCATCATCTTCATCCTCATCATCTAAATCGTCTTGATGATCATAAGGAGCTTCTCTAATTTTGGATATAAGGAGGATATAAGATGATGATGATGATGGTGATCATGATGAAAGATGTTGATGATGATGATGATGGTGATGGTGATGTGTAACATACCCTTTTTGTTAGAAACATTTTGTGTTAGAAAACATTATGATAACTTTTATTGTAAAGTTTTATGTTGGACAGGTGTCCAAGGATGACTGTAATTTGCACAATATTTTATTATTTAATAAATAAAATAGGAGACAAACACCTAAGAGGACTGTTGAAAGAGTGGTTGCTGATCCACTAGGTGGAATGGAATCTGGGGATATGCTATGTTGTTGATCATGTTGCGAGTCTGCCAAACTCTTATTGAGTTCAAGAGGTTGATGCTAAGTGCTAAAGGCATGTTATTACAAGAGGTTGATGCTAATTGCTGAAGGCATTTTTGAGTGCCTTGCTTCTACACGGATTCCATCTACTTAGTGGCTCAGTAATTAGGCTCGGGGGTTCACAAGAAGCTAGCAGTTGAGCTGCTTCTTCTGGAATAGGTTGGGAGGAACAAGCCTCCTTGGGTGTTTGTTGGCCCTATCTTCAATTACAGGTTCCATTATCTTATCTATTTTCATACATTTTAAAGTTTTGCTATATAAAAACTTTTATTGTTTTAATTTATAAATTTATTTTAGTTCCTTGAGTAAGTTATGATTCAGTGTAAAATTGATTTTTGATTGAATATAATAGTCTCTCCATTTTTCCCCATGCAAATGGATCTGCATCGTACTCTAGTACAGAGATAAAATTAAATCAGATAGATCAAGATAGGCAAATAGCCAGGTGAATGAGAAGATGAAATTATTATATTTTCTCAAGTTTTCTGCTTACTGTTTAATTCCTGTGTATACATCTACAATGTTCTCATTATCATTCTATATTTAGATAACTGTTACCCTAAATGAACAAGTAATGTTTTCTTCGTTTCATAAATACCTTATGTCTTACAATAAATAGTTTTTATTTTCTAACAGTATAAGAATTGTTTTTCTATAATACAGTGTTTAAATGTATACGTTTATATTATAACAGTTATAGATTTAATCTCAACATACAACATAGTGATATTTCCCTTTTGATAAACAGTGCACAGTTAACAAATTCCAACTACTACATGCACATAATTACTCATTGTTTTATATCATAAATTTCATAGTAGGAAATAAAACATTTATCAATTCACTCTATAACCATAAACAGTGTTATCAACTTTCGGCATACAACCAACAATTTATTTTTAAACCATTTTAAACTTATGACAAACCATGTGCTATTTTCCATAATCGACACAGTTAAAGTCTCGGTACCAACTCAAGCATGCTAGTTATTACAACGTTCATGGAACAACTCTAACAGTAGTAATAGACAACAAGCATGGTTGCCGATATCCTATCGAGGAGTAGGATCAAGCCATACTTTTTCACACAAAGACAAACCCTTATACTCAAACCTCTTATAGGATGAAAACATAGTATTATTTTACAAATCAACAATTTACACATAGGGCGAAGCCTTCCATAGGTACAAACATCTACCCATGGTTTAGTGAAAGAAACAGTCTTTTCATTTTTCACCTACATCACACAATTCCCATTCCATCGTTTACATTTTAAAGTTTCACAGTTCACAAAAGAAACGATAACAACAGAAGTATCGAAACCTAGTTTACAAACCACACATTGTTTTACATCAAAGATAAAAGCATAGGTCTACAAAAACAAACGAGTCATCACAATAGTTCATTCACCCGGTCATAAGTTATGTTCACGGATCAAGCCCAAAACGACGAAACAAAACAACTACTGCAAAATCGACTCTTAAATGTTTTATTCATTGAAAACTCGATAGAGTTTGAAACCCTCGTCGACAGAAGTACATCACCCAGTTCAACTCAAAATCCAAAACACGATACAGTAACCTAAACATTGTTACATCGACCCTGTAAGCCGAAAGGCATTCATATTACAGGCGTAAAAACAAAACAACAATTTCTAGAAAACACAAAGTTGTTACAACTTCAATGATGGCATTAGTCTGCCAGGAGAACCTACGAAGGGTTATGCAACTGGGGCTTACCGGAGTTGAACGAGCCATCCATTACCAACAAAACCCCAGCACTGTAAAATCCACAACGAGGGCAGTACCTGCCACACCAACTAACATGAAGTTATAACAAGTTCCAACAATTATTACATAATTCCAAACTGTAATATAACAATCAACATTTACAAAGATGAGCTTACCTTCAAATAGAACAGGCAGATGGAATGCTTCACGCTTCCAGTTCATCCAACTAATGCAACAGACACGGTAACAACAACAATGTTTTCTCAGACGACCAAATCAAACCCTAGAGAAACCCTCTCTTATTTTCACAATGAAATCCATAGGTTTCAACCCTTCCAGACTTGCAACATTTAACCAAGTTTCCACCATTATTTTGAAGATGCGAAGTTGAAGAGCCACCAGAGAATCGACCAAGGGTCGAACCCAACTTCTCAGTAGCTTGTCGGCCTCTTCCCCAAAACCAAAATTCCAAATGAATGCAAGAAAAGTAAACAACAATAGTATAGTGAATGCCTTAGGGTTTTAGATCTCCAAGATCGAGAAAGGTTAGATCAACAGGCGAGATTTGATCAACCAAGCCACACCACCACCCAAGACAGGTATACGATCACCTACCTATTAATAACTTCATTAATAGCAAGCCCAGTTGGAGTTCCATACCACCAGGTGGAGCTTACAGCTCGGCAAGGTTCACACATTACCTACAACTTCTTCACATGGAACCAGTTACAGGTTTGAGCCAGTGAGACAATCCACTATCACAACACAAGGTTTTCATTAATTTCTTGATCCTTCGTATCACTTACCAGACCATGCCTGTAATGGTATTAAATTCATGCCAGCGTCAAATTTATTGCCAACAGCATTATCTCAATATCACATCACTGCCATATAACGATGATATATATCAATTCCAAACCTTATTGCATCATATAATATCTATGTTCATACATTTAAACTGTTAAGTTCTCAGTTGCATAGGATGCACATATTTCAAATTCGAATGTTAAGTTCTCATTTGCATAGTATGCACATAATGTAATGCGAATATTAATTCTCACAAAACATAGTATGCACACAATAGAATGTTAATGCTAAGTCTAAATTTGCATATGGTTAAGCTTTATAACCCTAGCATATATTCCATAGAGTATTATGACAATTTAATATATGTCACTAATACATAACAAACCATTATCTTGTCCATGCAGTGATATAGTAGAATAGTATTATAGGAGCATATATAATTTAGGAACATGAGATATGTCATGTAGGTTTTGAAGACACTCTTTATCACGTGCCATAGCATTGTAGTAATGCTATTATTACTAATCATTTTCATTTCGAATTGAACAATGTTGGATTAAAATTCTAAAGGTCCCATTACAATCTATTCTAGCATTAAACACTAAGGTCACATATTGTACAACCCTGATGTAATGATAATATCACCATATGCTTGTCGCAATATTCAGATTGTAGAATCTCGCATGATGTTCATATCAATTATAGTTCTAATGAACAACATCATTGATTACAACAGAAATATAATGTAAAATATCTCTAGCCACACTTATAAGTGTTAAGATAAAAATGGTACAGATTGATATAGAGAAGCTAGAATTACATACCATCGACACCTTCATGCACAGCAGTACACACATCTATCTTAAAAACAGAGACGACTAGCTAAAGCTTATAACCTTTCTTGAAATACTTGAATTGCTCTATTACCTTACCTGCAGATATGTGAAATAAAAGAATCCAATGCTTTAGCTATCAAGCTAAGTAAACCCAAGGGCACCCTGTAGGAACCCCTTCAGAAATATGCATCAAGTCGTCAGTATTTTTACTAGAATCATAACACATGAAAAGATAAACATTGTTTTATCGCATTTAATTTATAAATCTGTTGTCTTTTATGTTTAGGAATAATAATGATAATCATGTGAAGCTGCCATTAGATAAATAGTTGAACAACTTTCATTCCGTAGTTAGCATTTTCTTTATGATTTTGCTATATCAAAAATTTTAAATTTCTAGCGATTTTTGGGATGTTACATGATGATGATGAAGATGTTGATGACGATGATGATGGTGATGATGATGACAATGAAGATGTTGATGATGGTGATGATGATGGTGATGGTGGTGGTGGTGGTGGTGATGATGAATATGATCATGATGATGATATAAGGAGAATCTCTAATTTTGTTGAATCATTACTAGTGTGAGATGATGATGATGATGATGATGATGATGACGACGACGATGAAGATGATGGTGATGACGATGATGATGATGAGGAAGGAGATGATGATGAGGAAGAGGGTGATGAGGAAGATGATGATGATGAAGATGATGATGAGGAAGAGGGTGATGACGACGATGATGATGGATGACGATAAGAGGGTGATGATGACGATGATGATTATGATGATGATGAAGATGACGAAGATGATGATGATGATGATGATGATGATGATGATGATGATGATGACAAATATGATGATGATGGTCATCATCATCATCATATTCATCCTCATCATCTAAATCATCTTCGTCATCATAAGGAGATTCTCTATTTTTGGATATAAGGAGGATATAAGATGATGATGATGGTGATGATGATGACAACGACGATGATGATGATGATATTTGTCATCATCATCATCATCATCATCATCTTCGTCATCTTCATCATCATCGTCATCGTCATCGTCATCGTCATCACCATCTTCATCACCATGATCATCATCATATTAATCACAATCATCATCATCACCATCATGAGCATCTTCATCATGATCTTCATCATCAACATCACCATCATCATCATCGTCATCACCATCTTCATCACCATCATCATCTTCATCATCATCGTCATCACCCTCTTCCTCATCATGATCTTCCTCATCATCATCCTCATCATCATCATCATCATCACCATCATCTTCATCGTATCCATCATCTTCATCGTATCCATCATCATCATCATCATCATCATCATCATCATCATCAACATCATCATCATCATCATCATCTTCATCTTCATCACCTTCATCACCATCATCTTCATCTTCATCTTCATCATCATCATCTTCATCTTCATCTTCATCATCATCATCATCTTCATCTTCATCATCTTCATCACCATCATCTTCGTCTTCATCTTCGTCTTCATCATCATCATCTTCATCATGAAGAAGATGATGAAGATGATGATGATGAACATGTTTATGAGGAAGAGGGAGATGGCAATGATGATGAAGATGAGGACGATGACAATGATCATGAAGATGAGGACAATGATGATGATGAGGATGATGATGACGATGATGATGAAGACGATGAAGATGATGGTGATGACGAACATGAAGATGGTGATGATGATGAACATGAAGATGATGTTGATGACGACGACAACGATGATGGTGAAGATAATGAAGATGATGACAACGATAAGGGTGGATAGAGTGGAAGAGAGTGGGGGGGATTGGGTGGATAGGAAGAGAAGGAGTGGGGTTATAGAGAGGCGGGGGGTCCCAACCTTAGAGGCAATCTCATCTTATTCAACAAAAATAGTGAATGAAAATAGTTTGGAACTTTTACGTCTAGGAATGGAAATTAGATTTTATAGAGAAAGAAGCAAGGCGTGCGCACTTCTAGTTACGCGTGCATGCTTCTAGAAATGTGTGCGCTCATATCTGTGTGTGCGCTTCTAGTAATGCGTGCCCGTGTCTGGATTCAAATTGGTTTTGGCACCCCTGAAGGCTTGGAATTAGCTTCAGATTGCCAAACCTTGAGGGTCAGTCTGATTTATGGAAGAACACATCAAATGCCGTGACTTCATGTTTTTCAGACCTAGTTCTGCATATGCTCCACTAGTGCACTACAAATGAAATTGCACACACTTGTCAAGATCTGTGTGCAGATTCTAACTATATATATTTGGAATAGATCTGTTGTTGTTTTCTATTCTTAATTCATTTTTAACTGCACTCATGTCAAATTTGTAAGAAACATAGGTCGTTTATTTGGCCTATAACTTTTGATTGGATTACCTATTTTGAGAACGGAAAAGAACCCACACAAGAGTACACGAATACCTATAAGCTAATTTTTTTTTTATTTTTTTTTATTTTTTATTTTTCCAGACCATGATATGGTGGACCAACACTTAACCATGTCGTTTTAAGGCTTCACTGACTTTTGTAATTTAAAAAAATATATAAAATTAACTTTTAAAATTTTGGAAAAATAGCCCTGCACAAGATTCGTCTGTTGCCTATGCCTCTACATATTTGTTTCCTCATAAATTGACAATTTACATAACAAATAAGTGGCTCAACTAAAACATGTGCATTATGTTTTAGAGAAAAAATAGCATACCAATATTAAAATAATGACATTTTGGGGTGCTTATACCACATTTCCATAAATAAAAGTTATATATTCCAGAAGGTCATCCGTTTTTCTACGTTTCATCTTTTTACACCTAATTCAAAAAAGTTTTGTAGGTACCTCTAATAATTAATTTTAATGATAATATTTCTATTTTTCCAGCATGTCATTGCAACTAACGTGTCATAATTGGGTATCATTACCTTGCACCAGCCCTTATATAAAAATACAAATCTACCAATATTAAAATGTGAATTATGATTGGTTAAAGTTATACGAGCTATGCAAAATTCAATGTACAAATTATCATGGAAATTGAACACATAAAGGAACCAAGATAACTTGGAATACATATTCAAAATTTGATTTTCTATCAACCACGCAACCTAACCAATTTGAATCTTTATACCTACGTATCTTAGGGTCTTTGCTTCTATTGCACAACCCCTATTCATCCAGTTACTTGTTAATTATAATGTACCATGCCTTGGGTGCCTTATTTAGGCCATATATAACCTTCTTCAGTGTGAAAACAAGATGCTCCTACCTTGGAACTTGAAAAACTTGAGGTTGATATGTGTACACCTGTTCCTCCAAATCTACATTGAGGAAGGAATTTTCCATATCCATTTGATCGACATTCCAACTAAATTGTCTTACGTGGATATAATTAATCAAATTATGCCTCATCTTTTACATAGGAGAAAAGGTCTCTTCGTAGTCGATGCCCTCTCACTTAGAGAACCCTTTTGCAACCAATTGTTCCTTATGCTTGTCAAGTGTGCCATTTGCTTTTTGCTTGACTTTGTACACCCACTTGCAACCAATGGGTCTCTTCCCTAGTGGAAGCTCTATGATATTTTAAGTTTGATTTTTCATTTGAATCTCATGTTTGGTTTCCATGGCCTTCCATTCAATTTTCCCTATTCCCTCCTCAAACACCTATGGCTCATTAAATCCCTGAACATTGGCCATGACAACAAATTTTACCATGTTTGTGTTATGTTTTCTCTTGCCCCTCAATGATATTCCCTTAATCATTTCTCCCTCCCGAATATCCGTAATGACTTGTTGAGCCACCACTATGGCCTCTTCTTGGGGCCCTCCTCATTGAAGTCAGTATTGTCACCATGAATTGTGTTAACTCTACATGTTTCATATGAATGCTAATTTGCATTGTCTGCATCCTAAATTCTCGTAGACTTCACATCCTCAAAATATTTCCCCATTTTGGGAAGAGCTTCTTGAATCTTGACACTTGTATCCTTCACCACAACTAGTTTCTCCATGGTATTTTTGAAATATAAACAAGCTTTGAAAGGTTAAACTTCTTCATCAACTATGACATATCTATTAAATATCAACTAATTGGTGTTAACATAAACCATCCTATAAGATTTATATATTTCATTGTACCCTATGATCATCAATTTTTCTCTCTTAGGGTCTAACTTGGTTCTTTTCCCATCTAGAATCTAGGCATGGAAAATATAAATAAATAACCTACGCTGAATGACTTTAGGCTTCCTCCTAGACCATGCTTCCTTTGCGGTGTTCTGCTTCACCACCATCATTAGATATCTATTTAATAAATATAATATTGTAAACAATTCCTCATCCCAAAACCTATTTGGAACAGACATGTTCTCCATCTTACACATGGTCATCTATTTAATAGCATGGTTCCACCTCTCAACCACACCATTCTATTATGGAGTGTAGGGTGTAGTGAACTGTATTTTTGTTTGATGCTTATTGCAAATGTTATCGAATTATTTGGAACAAAATTCTTTGTTATCATTAGGCACGAGTGCTAAGGTGATTCCTATTGTAGTCCTCAACAAAAACAAGGAAATACATGCACATTTTCCTACTATAGTCGTCAATAAAAAGAAAGAAATACCGAACACTAGTGTAGGATTCCATGTTCATTGGTCCACAAATGTTTACATGAACCAATTAAATGGCTATGTTTTCTCCCCATACTTGTCCTTCCTCAAATGGTGCTATATGTTGCTTTCTCATGTAACAAGCTCCAAAAACACCCTATATTTGTGCTTGGATATCAAGAAGTCCTTCTACCATATTAACTCAAGCCATATGAGAAAGATAGGTTAAGATTAGGTTTCAATATAATCGATGTCAAAGAGTACTTATATTTGATGTACTTATGCTTACCATTGCATGCTCCGTGAACTGTCCAATGTTGAATAGTCTAAACAATCCATGTTTTTCCACACCAAGAGCTATAGTCTTGTTGGTCTCCTTGTCAACTAAGTAGCATTTATGTTTCCTAAAGTTCACATAAAGGGGGGTGAACACCTTATAGTCTAACTTATCAAGGGTAGAATAATCTACATGCCTAATACATAATACACATTGAGGAAAATCAAGTTCCCCATGATCCATCCTTAGTGCTCATAACCTTCTAATAGTGATATATCACCACTCATAGGCCAAATGTCCTACATAGAGGTCATGTGTGGTAGTTCAAGGGATTATTGGTTTCCCTTGAGCTTCAAAATTTATATTTTAGGCCTAATTTCAATGTCTCATTCCTTTACATGGGTTTATTGCTCAAGACCTATACATAGTTCTCAAGCAAATATGATCATTTGAAGGTGAAGTATTTGCTAGCAATGCCATATGTGTTTATTGCACCGAGAGTAGCAAGGTGGTTACAACTTAGTATGGGGGATATGTGTAATGTAATGTAGCATAACGACATCACGTTATGTACCCAAAAGAAAAAGTAATTAAAAAAAGTTATGTCGTCTCATAAAATAAAAAGTGAAAACCAATTAAAAAATCCATATCCGCTCATAAAACAAAATTTTAAAACTAGATAAAAACTCATTAAAAAAATAATACCTTGAAAAATTGGATGGCTCTCAGTGCTTGATAGATACGCGTTTAGGATGGATCTATGATGGTTCAAGAAAACAATCATATGCTAATGATACCATGATGGAACAGTCATCATCAATAGGCCAATGATACCCTCAAAATGGTATATGTTCTTGATGGAGGAAACCTTGTCATCCATAAATGGATCTAACATTCCTTTCAGTCTCGAGCTTCAAGTATCCTCCCATGACCATGTCCAAACCCCCAATTCCAAATATCTGGATACATAGTGCCATGGAATCATGGATATCCTTGCAAAGTCATACATGGTGCTTAGATACATTTTTCATGGATTTGGATGCCTCATTGGTTTCTTTAGGGCCAAATGCATGGCATTTTCCCCTCAAATGTCATTCCCAAGGCCTTGAGACACATACATATTTCTCCAAACCACCTAATTCAACCAGCATCTGTAATCATAAGCCATTGGCACACTCAAGAAGCCATGTCATGTGGTTGGTTGAGGAAACCTTCATAGTCTTTGATGGCTAGAAGACTTCTTCAAGGCCCAAGGTTTTGGTATCCTCCTCTAAGCATGTCCAAGGCCCCAATACATAAATATAGAGCAACATGAATCACCATTGGCAATCTCATGTGTTGTGCTTTGAAGCATTTTTCATGGATCTAGATGCCTCAATGATTTATTTAAGGATAAATTCAAAGTGTTATTCCCTAGAGAATCATCCTAAAGGCCCCGAGACATTTACATACTACTTAAAAATACTGAATGGCACTAATATCTTCAATCATAGAGTAATGATACCCTCAAGATGTCACGCGTGGTTGGTGGATGAAATATTCTTATCCTTGGATTGCTAGAAGATTCATTTAGGTCCATACAATCAACTCTCCGCCATTGACTATGTCCAAGGTCCTAAGGCCCTAAGAAATAGATACATATTTCCACATATATCCCTATGAGGTAATGCATGGTTCCTCGAGGAATTTCTCGTGGATTTGGATGCCTCAATGGTTTATTTAGGGCCAAATGCATGGTATTCTTCCCTGGAAAACCATTTCCAAGGCCCTAAGACATGTAGATACTAAGTTAAAAACCATATAATGGCACTTCCATCCTCAAGCATAAAACAATGATACCTCAAGAGGCCATGTGTAGTTGGTGGAGGTAACCTTCTTAGCCCTAGATGGATATAATATTCCTTTAATGCCTAAATCTTAGGTCTCCTCCCTTGACCATGTCCAATGCCCTAAGTCCCTAGGACTTGGATACATCTAGCACAATGGATACCCCTGTAAATTCTTGTTTGGTGCTTTTAGACATTGTTCATGGCCTTGGATGTCTAAATGGTTTCTTTATGGCCAAAGGAACGATATTCTTCCATAAAACATCATTCCAAAAGCCTTGATTAGGTACATACATATTGCTCAAAACAAATTCATGGTATCAACATCCTTAATCATAGGCCAATAATACCATTAAGAGGTCATGTGTGGTTAGTGGAGGAAATCATCATAGCTCCTTCTGGATAGAATATTCCTTTAGGGCCCAAGGTTCAAGTCTCTCTCTCTGTAAACTCACTATGGGTTATAGATTTTAAGGGTTGGGTGTTTGATGATAGAGTTTAGGGTTGATGAGAATTAGAGGTTATAAGGGTTAGGGGTTAATTTTTATTTGACTAGACACTTTAGAGGTTAGGATTATGTGGTTAGGATTATAGGGGTTAAGGGATATATATAATTATGTGTTAGTATTTAGGAGTTTGAGGGGCTATATTAGTTTAGGATTATAGTGGGCCAAGAGTTATGATGGTTAGTTGTAATAGGGACTAGGGATTGCAGTGGCTAGGGAATAATGGTCAAGGATTTGGGGATTGAGATATAGGGGTCATGGATTTATGGTTACAAGGATGAAGATTTATATGTACATGAGGATAATGCGAGTTAGTGATTTTGTATAATAATATATCTCCTAACCAGCGTGCAGGGGTGTAGCTCAACCGACGATTTGCTTGATATGAAGGACGTGTTGTAAATGGAGGTTACGAGTTTAAATTACCCCGACTTACCCGTGCCCCATGCTTGCGGGCTGTGTAGGTGCACCTAGGGGTATAGTGGTAGTGGGAATGGATCCCTGGACCCTGTGTCACACAAGTACCAACCCAATCCCCAGTTTTCGATTCCCTTAGTACAATATATATATATATATATATATATATATATATATATATATATATCCTAACCCTTGTGGTGAAGGAGAAAAGAGAGGGGTGAGGGAGGAAGGAGGGATTGGGTAGAGTGGAAGAGGGGGGGTGGGATTGGGTGGATAGGAAGAGAGGGGGGGTCCCAAACTTAGAGGTAATCTCATCTTATTCAATAAAAATAGTGAATGAAAAGAGTTTGGAACTTTTATATCTAGGAATGGAAATTAGATTTTATAGAGATAGAATCGATAGAACGTGTGCATGCTACAACGCGTGTGCGCATCTACATGTGCGCACACAACAATGCGTGCCCGAATTTGCAAGCACGCGTGTCTGGATTCAAATTGTTTTCGGTGCCCTTGCAGGTTTGGTATTAGCTTCGGATTGCCAAACCTTCAGGCTCGGTCTAATTTATGGAAGAACACATCAATTTCTATAACTTCATGCTTTTCACGCTTAGTTCTGCATTTGCTCCACTAGTGCACTATTGATGAAATTGTACACACTTGTCGAGCTCTGTGTGCATATTCTAACTATATTTTTTTTAATAGATCTGTTATTGTTTTCTATTTTTAATTAATTTTTAACTGCACTCATGTCAAATTTGTAAAAAAAATAGGTCGTTTATTTGGCCTATAACTTTTGATTGGCTTACATATTTTTAAAACGAAAAAGAACCCACACAAGAGTACAAGAATACCTACAAGATAAAAAAAAATTGATTGATTATGTTCATGCCATGTATGGTGGACCAACACTCGACCATGTCATTTTAAGGCTTCACTAACTTTCGTAATTTAAAAAAAATATAAAATTATTTTTAAAAATTTTGGAAAAATAGCCATGCACAAGATTTGTTTGTTGGCTATGCCTCTACATCTTTGTTTCCTCATAAATTGACAATTTACATAACAAACCGGTGGACGAACATAAACATGTGCATTATGTTTTAGAAAAAAAATAACATACCAATCTTAAAATAATGACATTTTGGGGTGGTTATACCACTTTTCCATAAATAAATTTATATATTCTAGAAGGTGATCCATTTTTCTACGTTTCATTTTTCTACACCTAATTCTAAAAAGTTTTATAGGTACCTCTAATAATTCATTTTAATGATAATATTTATGTTTTTCCAGCATGTCATTGCAACTAACGTGTCATAATTGGGTATCATTACCTTGCACCAGCCCTTAGAGTAAATGCACATAGTGCATTACATCCATAAAGAAAGATGCAATATGATTGCCACTATAGAGTTTGTTCATGTCCCAACAACTCTCCGTTTATAAATAGTGAAACCACAATGGTGGAGAATTGGTTCTCTCTCTATGTAAACCAAGAGGCCCACTAAACAAATTTTCTATATAAATGATTATGTTGAGTGTAGAATGATAAACATGTTTTGAATGAGGTTAGGAGGTGATTTAGTTAGCCTAGATCCCATGTCCATGACAGACTATTCAAAATGACAGGTGTGTCGATGCTTTTCATCCTAATAGTGTTTTGGTTGGATCGAAATGTTGTAGATTATGACACCATATCCGACACACTTTTGCAATAGCAATAGATTCTTTTCTTTTAATTGTTTTCATTGATGTTGTTATATTCAGCATACATGTTGTTAAGCAAGTCACTTGTTCGAACTTCAACCAAACGTGGGGAAGGTTGTGCCCCCACACCCCTAGGGGTTATAATAATAGCTGCCAAGATTTATAAGCTCAAATTTATAAAGAGTGCCTTAAAAGTACATCCTATTATCATGATCAACTAAACTAATATAATAACATAAATACATTTATATTTTAAGTTAAATATATTTTTAATAAAATATTAAATATTTTATTAAAAATATTTAAATTTATTAAATATTTTATTAAAAATATTTAAATTTATTAAATATTTTATTAAAAATATTTAAATTTATTAAATATTTTATTAAAAATATTTAAATTTATTAAATATTTTATTTTATTTTATTGAGTAAAATTAAATAATATTTTTTAACTTTATTTTTTTAATTACTCACATAGATATAAAAAAAATTAAAATACAATTTTGTTTAATACTTAAGAAAAATCTTAGTTTAAAATATATTTAATATTTTTATATATAAAAATAAAGTAATGTTAAACATTTTATTGTGCGTAATTTTTTTTAAAATAATTTTGTAATAATTCATGTATATATTTTTATATAAATATTTATAATTTAATTATTATTATTTTAATTTTAGTTTTATAGAAAAATATTATATTTCAATGACATATGAAACGTTACACACGTGAGAACATTACATCATAATGACTAATATTAGCAATCCATATTAATATTAATAATATGGTTTATATCAACAACATTTAAGTCATATTTATATAAGTAGATCGACGTATAAAGTTAATATGGCTTGCTAGTTGACAGGTCCGCATACGGGGAAGGATTGTTCAGTTTCAATTATTATTTATTATAAGAAATTATTATTATTATAAATGTTAATATCATAATATTATTATTAGCAAGCTATATTAATTAATTAATATGGTTTATATACTTACTATATTAATATTAATATGGCCATATTAATTAATTAATATGGCTTATTAATATGACCATATTAATTAATTAATATGGCTTATTAATATAATATAGCTTATAATATTAATATAGCTTGCTAGTTTACTATATTATATTAATATGGTTTAAACTATCCCATTGCTTTTTGTAAGAAAATAAATGATACGATGACTTTCTTAGTTAAAGAATTATCATATCAAATTATTAATATGGCCATGTTAATATTAATAATTAACATGGCTTATAGCCATGACCATAAGCCATATTATTAATACATTAATAATATATATTAATATTAATAATATGACTTATATTTATATTAATATTAATAATATGGCTTATATATTAATATTAATATTTTAATATATATATATGACTTACATAAATAATATTATTAATATATATTAATATGGCTTATATATTAATATTAATTTAATATGACTTATATTAATAATATGGCCATAAGCCATATTAATATGGTTTTCTTAGTTAAAGAATTATCATATTAAATTATAAATATGGTTTATTAATATGGCTTATTATGTCCCTGACATATATTTTTTCGGTCATGGATATTAATTGGGAGGGTTGTTTGCAATTTTTTGTGTGTGATGAAGGTTTGCCATAGTTTGTAACAATTTAACAATTTGTTTTATTTTGATGGTTTTTTTAAGTGGGATTTATCTCTATTTTCATTGGCTCAATCCACCATGACGTCGGCCTGGGTTCCCGTGCCCTAGGCCCCGACGGCGTGCTGACGTCATGGATGGTTTAATGCATTCAGTTAGAGTTGCTACATATTAATTTATATGGTGTCTCGGTAGTTGATGTGTATGAATTAGTGTCTCGGTTTCTGAAGAGAAATCCATAACATTCGTATAAGTCTACACTATGCAGGTTGTGCAGTCTTTTAATGTTGGTGACCACCTATATTATGGAGTACAACCAGCTTTTAATGTTGGTGGCCACCTGTATATTATGGAGTACAGCACACGTCACCTCGACCTTGGTGTGACAGGCATTAGACGCTAACCCCGCCTCGACCTTGGCGTGACAGGCATCAGACGTTGTCACGCTAACCCCGCCTCGACCTTGAAGACCTTGAAGAGGAAGTAGACGCTAAGTACAGTGCAACAGACACTAACCCCGGAGGCAGCGAGCATCTTAAATCATGCCATAGCAAAAGCTTCTCGCCGTTGGCACGACCAAACGATTCCTCTACATGTCGGTGCGACGTTTTTGGCAGCCTCTGCTAGTCATCTGTGCCAGGCTTGTTGCAACTTCAAAGTTTAGGGGTTGGTTCTCGTAGGGGAGAAAGTTCTTGTCTTATTGTTAAGTCAGTTGCAATATGTGATTATATTTATTTGGTATTTACAGGGAAGATGTTGATGTCATCGGAGAAAAACCTACTGCGGCTTTGGGAGAACCTATGGACATCTTGACTGCTTTGCAGCTTGTATTAAAGAATTCATTGGCCCATGATGGTCTTGCTAGAGGTCTTCACTAAGGTGCCAAATCCATTGAGAAACACGCATCTCAGTTGTGTGTGATTGCAGAGGATTGCAACCAACCTAATTACACAAAATTTGTCCAAGCTCTGTGTGCTGAGCACAACGTGAACTTGATTTCTGTTCCAAGTGCAAACAAGCTGGGTGAATGGGTAGGAGTAAGTATTTTTCAATATTGTACTTCTCTATGCCTGACAGGTATTGTTGTATAACTTATCAATTGCTATATGCATCTTTGCAAGATTGACTCAGAGGGTAAAGCTCGAAAGGTGGTTGGGTGCTCTTGTGTTGTTGTGAAGGTAAAATGTTGTTTTGATTAAATATGTAGTCACTATTTGAAAGAAGGCATGTATTTATTTGTTTTTTATCTCTTTTATTGTCTTATGATTAAATAAATAGGACTACAACGAAGAAATTGAGGGCTTGAATGCTATTCAAGAATATGTAAAAACACATTAAGCTATTGTGAGGTCTCAGTTTTGTGGGTACTTAAGTTCTAGGTCATTTGTATTTTGGTCTCTTAATTTAAAAGTTGTGGGCTGGAAGATTTAAGGGACTCTTGTTCCAGTCTTTGAATTACAAATGGAGTATGATAATTTTGAACTCATTATCATAGGGGAGAAAGAGGCCGAAGCTATAATATAAAAACTTGTGTAGACAATATTAGAAAAAGTGAAACCCCAGCGCAGCTTCAGATCCTTCTTATCATAACAGAGATATCTACTTTTTGTTCTGTTCTGGAAACAAAGATAAAGAGCCCACATTGATATGAAGTTCAGGGAATTGGAACAAATGGTGGAAGGATGTTTTGAACAAGGGTATAATTCTTAACATGGGTGATTTAAAGTGGCTTGTAGAGCAGCCCAAGGTAGGAGGAGCATTGATAGGGTTTTTAGTCTCATCTTCTATGCAACAAGTTGTTATGAAATTCAGCCGATTATTAACTCGATGTGGAAGAACATTCTTGCACCAAATGGGTCATGGAATTGGTCACTGAGTAGTGAATGTATTAAGGGGTTTCTCAGTTTTATGATTTTAATTAAGACTGCATGCAGTCTGTTGATCAAATATTATATAGGGTATATGGTCTGTTCTTTTGAGTTATAGGATTTTGTCATTTCAAGAACTAGAAGGAGCTTTCTAAACTGTGTCATTTTATGGATTCCACTTAGTTATTTTTTAGGGTTTGTTGCATTTCATGCACTAGATGGATGAAACTTGTTAAACTCGTATTAGGTTTTAGTATTGAGGCTTTTGCATTGGATATTGCCAATGTTT
This sequence comes from Larix kaempferi, assembly GCA_027924585.1. Classification (NCBI taxonomy): domain Eukaryota; kingdom Viridiplantae; phylum Streptophyta; class Pinopsida; order Pinales; family Pinaceae; genus Larix; species Larix kaempferi. The sequence continues at coordinate 3,679,445 of BSBM01000013.1, forward strand.
ATTTTGGTTTGCATCGATGTGTTTTAAGTGAACTCTTCCCTCATCATTAGGGCACTGACCAAGGGTATACAAGAGTATACAGAGAAAATTTGAATAAATAAAAAAGGGGGAAATGGAAAAAAACTCAGTAACATATTTTTGAGAATAGAGAAGACTCCAAGAAGAAAATTAAAATTGAAAATTAGAATTGTCTATGGCTGATTGGGATTGCGACGTGTGAAACATACCTGCGTTGTCAGGTATATCATCCTTCTATGGAGAATTATTGGGACTTGCAGCCTCTACCTATTGTTGCTAAACCAACTCCGGGATTGTTTCTTTGGTTCTCCCTTGTTTCTTTTGCTTTCCAAATTCTGCCCCTAGTCCCATCCGGTTGCTTAGGTTTATCCTGTCCTAGGGAGTCGGTTGGCCACAAAGAATGAAAAGTGGTTAGTATCTCTAAATGCATATGTTATTTGAGAAATGTTGAACTATGCGTTTTCAATTTCTTTCAGATAAGATTATAGTTTTTTTTCGAGTCTTCTTAGTATTGGTATGTATAATAGAAACAGGAAATATATAGTATAATTATGTTAGGTGAGGTTAAAGTATGAATAGTTTAATTTCTACTTATCTCTGCAGACCTTTCCTTGTAGAATCATCATCAAGGCAAGAGATTCACCATTTGGAACATCTTTTCACTTGGAACATCTAAAAGTTGATTAGAATACATTGCTGCATGAACAGGAGGAGCAGAGGTAGATAAGACATAGCTGCATGAACAGGAGGAGCAGAGGTAGATAAGACATAGCTGCATGAAGAGCAGCAGATAGAATTTATTATTTCATTTCTTGGATAGAAGAGAAGAGCCCTATATTTTGGTTTAATCACTATTATAAAGACTATGCTCTCAGATAGAAGATGGTATCAGATAGGATAAGATTATAGTTTTTTTCGAGTAAGGTAAGTACTGAGTAAATTACAACAATTAAATCCTATATATACAATTTTTCTCTTTCTGTTCAACCACCATATATGAGAAAACCTGACTTACCTAAAGTTGCAGAAATCTTAAATAGGGTCGGCTTTCCACTCACTGGCTATGGGGAGTAGCATCGATATCTACAGATTCTTAATCAAGAGCCAAGTGTACACCAAATGATTTTACAACTCCAACCAACGAAACATCCCATTTTTGCTTCTATTCATTTAGTTTGAGCATATTTTGGAATCATTGCTGAACAAAAATTAAAGCTTCAAGCTGCTAAAGATTAAAGCTTTTAATTGAGGCATTGAGGTCGAATAGCATCAATAGCTACAGAAAAATGTTTAACAGAATCACAGTAAATAGAGTTGGTTGCTTCCGTAACGATTTAGAGAAGAAAAATAAAATTAGAACCCTCTTATTCAAATGAATTGCAAGCAATGGATCCCAGTTCAAATGAATTGTAAGCAATGGATCCCAGTTCAAGTGGACTCTTAAGAGAATTGATAGCTTGCCAGAGAAAATTTCAGTCAGAAATGGAAAACAGGAAAGAAGGGAAGGGAGCCAAGTTGTTTTGTTCATTTATTAAAATCATAATGGAATGCAAATGGAGGTAAGGACAGTTGCGCCTCATGCATGAGGCCAAGGAATTGAGAGCAAAGACATGTGGGCCTCATGTTAGGACCTGGAAACTTCAAATGTGTGCATTTACCAAAGTCTAATATGGACTACGTGTAGGTGTTTAATTACCAAGGTGTTGTTCTCTGCTATTATTAGATTATAAGGTTTGAGAGGTCTAATGTTCTCCAGCGTGGACACCATCCAATGATAATTCCGATTAATTAATTTTGGCCAAATGAAAATAAGGCTGTTTAATACAAATGTACTGTGAATTTGGAATAAATTGGAAATAACTTAATCTAGAAACTAAGTTTGAGATGATTACCATTACATATGATAAGTATGATTGATTTTCGTCCGCCAAATGAAAACAATACTCTTTATTAATAAAAAGTTGTGCATTTGCAAGAAATTGATTAATTCTGATAATTCTGATTGATTGTTGTTGGCGAAATGAAAATAATACTCTTCACACATACCAACAGTTTGCGGCATGAAAAATACAGGCACTGGTTCTCTCAGTAAAGTTACTAAAAAAATCTCTTGGTTTTGAAATCATTCCGCACAAATCCTCTGCTTTGGGATATATGAAATATAAATTGAGAATAGATGGGTTCACGAAATTTGTAAAAACCAATAAAATAAGAGAATTAAGATTCCAACCATGCATTTAGGTAGATTAGCTTTTTCATTTTCTACACACACAAAAAGGTCATGGGTTCCTCTAGAAGGGCTGTACAATGCAAATGAGCCTCTGATCTCAATTATTTAGAAAAGAGATGGTATGTTTCAAGCGAAATGGCTATTGCAGGTCATAACTTTTCAAGCTGGAATTTGTATGAGAACCATTCTTCATCATGTTATTGTAGATGGGAACTCTTTTTGGCATTTCATGAAATGCTGGGAATGTAGTAGGGGAGTTTCTATTTCAAAAAATCTCAAGCACATGCAGACAATTTTCAAGCACGGCGAGAAGAATTATGCAATACCCAATATCTCTTTAAGAGCTGAAGAAGTAGTAACCGAAAAAATTAAGGAAGCCTAGATTTTCAAGTTTTTTTACAAACAATTTATCAACCAAGAATTCGGAACCTCTGGCTGTACATAAGAATTAATCAAACAGTGTTGATTCTTCCATGGAGAACTCTGAGAACAGTGTCCAAACATCAATAAAAGGCAACACAGATAAACTTGAAATCTCAACTTTTCATTTTAGTGAATGAATGATTCAAGATTTTAGGGAATAACTTAATCTAGACACTCAATTTGATATTATCATTATCAATTAAGAAAAGTCTGATTGATTGTTGTTAGTCAAATGAAAATACGACTCTTTGTTCAAAATGTGTTGTGGATTTGCAAGAAATTGAAAGTAAACTAAATATGTATAAATAGTCAAGTAGAAGATTGGTTCTAATTTCCAATTTCTCTTTTTTAAAGTAGTTATGGATATTAAAATAAACTAACTCATAGAAATGTGTTGTGGATTTGTAGACATTTTAATATGTGTTATGGACTTGGACTTAGCCTTTGGTGAAAATATGTTTTATGAACTTAGCATTTGGTGAAAATATGTTTTATGGACTTGGACTTAGTCTCTTGTAAAAATTATTTCCATTCAGTGTATACCAACAAAAGTTAGCCTTCTTTGCTTTTATTTTGGTTTAAGAAGTTTTTCTATTAGAATTCCAAAGAAATGATGTCAAACTCTTCGAGTTTGACTCTTTCCTTTGAATGTGGCTTCTTATTTATTCTCTTTTGGATGGGAGGTTCCAAAATAATGTATCTCAACTATGTACCAAAAGAGATTAAAGACATCACATGTGTAAAAAATCATATTCTCAAAGTTTATATATATATATATGCTACTTTAAGGAGGCAAAAATCATACTCTCAAAGGTATATATATATCTATATCTATATCTATATCTATATATATATAATGTTATTTTAAGGAGGCACGAACATGTTTTCTTGGTTGTAAAATATATACATAGAGGAGGAGAGTTAATTTTTATGTCAGCAATATATATCAATTTTTTTTAAATATGATATTAAAATTAAAATATAAAATTTAATAAAATCAAATATGTATATCTTATTAATATTTGTATTTATAGAAGTTTATCTTTTAGAATTTGGCGTAGAGTAATAAAAGTACGTTTTTCTTTGTAGGAAGTAGTTTCAAATTAGAAATAAATAATTATGAAAAAACAAGAATATAAAAAAAAATTGGCTGCTATGCATAGATAACTAGTAGTTGATGCATACATAACTGAATTTGTTCATGGCAATGGTTTCTTGTAATCATTTTCATCTTATCATTAATACAAAAAAATCTTCTTTATCGTTTTATTCATATGTCGACATTCACATATATAACATCTACTGCTAACCATAAGAAAACGCTCTTTAACAACATTGTCTCGCAATGTGAAGGAGGTTGAATGCATGTTGTCTATGCTGACCCATTTGTGAAACTTGCCTACATATACATTCAGACCAATAAATGGTAGCGTTCTCAATGATAACAACTCATCTTTGGAAATTACTTGCTCAATCTAAAAAAATGTGGTGATTCTTTTTTTTTTAATTGCTTGCTTATTTCATCTTAAGAAGGTAATTTGTTTTTTTTTTATGTCAAAACCCGTTAGACATTACTTGTTGTTATCAACAAATGCTAGTTGATTTCATTACTTTACCTTCATTAATTTGGTAAAGAGACACTTTCATGAGAATCAATCTTCATCTTTGTTTGGAAAACCTTAAAATCTTAAACAAGTTTTTTTTTGAGATTCTCAAGAAATTTTGAACTTTACCCTATTTTCTCAATCATTTTTACATTAAAGTATTTATATCTTAGAATAAAAAAGAATAATAACTGGTAGCTGATGCATGGATAGTGCTATTTTGAATTTATTTATATCAATTGTCTTCTTCAAATTTCTAAAGCATATTTGCTCATGTTTTTTTACATGGAATGTCGAGCTAGGAATTTATTAATGGGGCAATCGTGGCCTATATATATATATTATTCATGTGCTTATATATACCAATAGAGTCAAATGAAATTTCTAAAACAATTTTTCCTAAGATTTTCTTGCCTTGAATGCCAAGCTAGGAATTTATAAAGGGGACAATCGTGGCATGTATATATATCGATAGAGACAGATGAGTTGAGAATTATCATCCCTTTGAAATGGATTCCTTGTGATTCTACCTTCATCATATAAAGAAATGGTTACCTTGGCCTTCACTAAATTAAATCCGATATTATGAACAGACATCATTACTCAAATCGTTTGTGTTGATGTAGACTAGAGAATCCTATTGTTAAACTTGGAGTAATTTTTCCTTTTTACTTTATTTTTAAATAGTCTTTAGCCTCTTTGCAAATGCATATACAAACTTTCCATCTTCAAACAAATAAAGCATATACAAACTTTCTAGCTTCAAATGAATAGAGCAAGTGGCAATGTCAGGGACATTGCCACCTCGTGGCTCTTGTTAAATATGGTTGGCATACATATATGTTGATTGACCTATAATATGGCTTATATACACCATATTATTAATATAATATGGCTTATAATATTAATATGGTTGGTTAGTTTACCATATTATATTAATATGGCAAATTATCCCATTTCCTTTGGTAAAAAAAAATGATGCAATATCTTTCTTAGTTAAAGAAATATTATATCAAATTATTTTTTAAAAACAGTGGTCGATAGTGAGTGTTCTGTGTACGATAAACTTTATACCATGAAATTGAAAACATTCATTCATAAAATTCTTAAAAAATTTCATTCATAAAGTTATTAAAACTTTGGCATACATTTAAGCATGAGTTGACATGAGCAACAACAACAACAGTAGGATGGCCACAATATTTCCTAAAATTATAGAAATTTTGGCATACATGTCAACCAACTTTGACATCAGCAACAAGATCATGGCCAAAGTCATAGCAATAGAATTTTTCTATTTACTTTTTTCAAAACAATTCTACGATGTTATAATGGTTACTTTAAAAGTGTGGGTAATGAAAATTTATAATTTTTTTAAAACGATTGGGATAAAAATATTTTATTCCAAACATCATTAAAATGAAACTTCTTGAAATTTAAATATTTTATCTTTCAAAATTTAAAAATTAATAAGATTTATCCAAGTATTTACAATTAAATAAATTATAAATCTTTAAATATAAAAGTAAAGCGTATTAAGAAACACAAGTGACCAGGACGATCGGCAACAACACAAAACCTACTCAGTCAGGTGGCAAAAACTTACAGATTAGCTGTATGACACCTAGTGTGTGAACTTTTCCAAATTAATTACATCGATAGGCATTATTTCCCTAGGGTCGTTTTGAGGAACATTGTTCCTCTTCGTCATCCCTCGGGAAAATGAAAAAATGCCACACATTTCACAAATTATAAACTACCATGTGTATTTGAGATAAGGTTAAATGTCATCTGTTTCTTTGTTTTCCCGCTGGTCTCATCTGCTCGCCGTGCTAGGGTTGAACATGTTGTTGCTTTCTGTAGACGTCAACAACAAAACCCTTCAACCTTCAGAGTGCTAGCTGTCCTCTAGTTGAACAGGTTTCTTGCTGTAGGCTTGCCGTGAACCCTCCATCTAATCTGCAATAAATCCGTAAATAGAACCCTTCAACCTTCAGTGTGTTGGTTGTCCTCCAGTTGAACAGGTTTCTTGTTGTAGGCTCGCCGTGAACCCTCCATCTAATCTGCAATAAATCCATCCTGGGCTTGATGGACAGTTTTCCTGCAATAAATCCCTTCCTTCCCTTGATGGAGGGCTTGATGGACAGTTTTCCTGCACTAAATACCTTCCTGGGCTTGATGGAGGGCTTGATGGACAATTTTGAAGGCCGAAATGTCAGTTTTCATTTAAGGTATCCATTGAGGTCGCTAGACATCTTGTCGATCCAGCGACCATATATTGGGTCGAGATGCACACAAATGCAGACGTTTCAGGTTTCATCAAATACTTCAGTGAAGATACTAGGTATTGTTCTTCTTTCTTTCTTTCCTGGTCTATTTCAAATGCTCTGTTTCTGCATTTGCATCTTCTGTGTTCTCATTTTTATGAATACATTTCCATTTCATTTCATTATAAACATTATTTGATTGTTGTTACTCAACATCTGAAATCGAGGAGCCAGATTATTCCGTAGATACTGAAATGGCCGCTTGTGGCGTCTGTCAAGATGAGCAAGTGAGTTTTTTTTTTTTTTTTTAAAGGAATCATCGAACTTGGTCCTTAAGTAGGTATATTTAAATATCTTCATGCTCACTAAAATTTCATCTCAAATTATATACCTACTTCTTCACACATGAAACACATGAACAAATTCTTACATTTAAAACCCACATACTTATCATAGTATGATTTGAATAACATTGCCATAATAATGATTGACATTATTTTGTAACAAATTATAATACGTGGTTATAGGATCTGATCTATTTCATCATACTATACTAAAACATTTGGGATGCACTTCCATGCGGTCTAACTTCCAGATATTACCTTTAACAAAATACATTATGACCTCTTTATCATATAAACAATTTTCCACATAATATAACAATTGATATACTTGAAATAACACAATTACTATAACACAATTTATGAAGCATGATTTCACAAGTCACCCTTCATCTATCACAACATTTACATTTTCATCGTAATGCATTATTACATAAACAAAAAGTCTTTATTTTGTAACCACTACTATGCATGAAATAATGCTTTATTATACACTCCAATTTTTAATAATAATATAAGCATTCAAATAAATAATGTAAGCCATTATTATACAATTGACTTTCTCATAAAGCAACACTAGAATAAATATTTTATAATTATAATACGTTATATTTAAACACAATATAAATATAATGCAACTATATTCTACAAATGCATAATTCTTGTCAGCAGAACCTACTAAAATGATTCATCCCTTTGGAAAAAGTAAGGCTATATCAATACTCTTCTCTCACTTGTAAAATAGATGACTTGTAATTTCATAAATTAAATATAACATTGAAAGCATTATAATAACATGAATCTCTAAACACTAGTTAAAATAGTTCCATGGTGCCCCAAATATAAATTAGTTCTTTATTTTATTTATAAAGCAAAGACATGCTATTATAAAGAATGACATTATTATTGTCCTAAACAAATTGTAAAGGTAATAATAAACATGACATTCTAATATGTGATTTCTTACATTTATTTATATGGCTAAAACATATTATTTATGCAAGAGCATTATCCTTTCCTAACTCTTTCCTATACCCATTGTAAGTAGATATTATGACATTCGTCCATATAATTCCCTATTTTTAATTATATAGCGAAGCCATATTCCTTAGGCAAGTGACATTATCTATTTTCACTTTCATATAAGTGACAGAACATATCATTTTCTAATATAAACAATTGATGCAATTCTCTTTCTCAAGCGCATTACAACTTAGCAAATTATCTAGCATTCAGCTGTGTAATTTTCTTTTCACTCTTATCGAAAACTAAGACATGGAATCGCATGATAAGGAATTCGCTATCGAATTTGAAATACTGAGATATTTAAACACAGACATCAGATCGAATTCACCGTCCTGGAATCGCTATCAATTGAAATTTTGGGGACAAATTAAACTCAACACCATATCGAATTCACTGTCAAATGAAATTGCCGTTGATTGAAATACTAGGGAAATTTAAAACACAACCATCAGATTTAATTCACTGTCGAAAGGAAATCGCTGTTGATGGAAATATTGGGAAAGAAATTAAAGCACAACCATCAGATTTAATTCAGTGTTGAAAGGAAATCACTGTTGACGGAAATATTGGGGAAAAATTAAACACCACATCAGATTCTGAAATCGACTATGAATCAGATCTGAGGACGCGACTTCATAATAATCTACAATGTCGAAATTGATTTCAAATCTTTAAATCGAAATCTGTTATCGGGATACAAAGTGGCTTTCTCGATTTCTCATAAAGAAAAATTAAGATCGGATCATACAATGATATCAGGGTAATGCAAACTCGATTTCTCATAAAGAATAATTAGAATCGAATTACACAGTAATGATAGAGTAATGCAACTCGATTTCTCATAAAGGAAAATTAGAATCGAATCCAATTTCAACCTTTAAGATCGATCTCTGTCATTGATAGACAGAATCGAGCTTAAATCATTGTTCAATGCTAATTTCCAATTAGATCTGCAGCTGTGAATATATTAACATATATACCAAAATTGATTTCAACTTTTAAGATCGATCTCTGCCATTGATTGACAGAATTGATTTCTCAAATTAAAGATACAGAGACTCTTCGCTGAAATCGTATTCCTACTTTGAATTTGGGCGTTCTAGCAGAGATAGACAGAACATTAAAAGAAAATCTCAGGAATAGAACGAGTCTTCACCGAGATCAGGGTTGGAATCGACTCCAACAATTAAAGTGCAGATGCGGTTTGATTGAATCGAATTTAAACAAAATAGACAGAGAGTTACAATTTCTACACGAATTGATTCCCGAAATAGATCTGTAATATATCTAGGATCGATTCTTAAATAAATAGTACAGAGTATGCAAACTTGGAGAATCACTTCTCATTCGATACAAAATCAAATTTATAAGAAAATATAGGCAGAGTTCTACAGATCTAGGATCAAAAATAAAAAGTACAGTGTATGCAAACTTGGAGAATCGCTCAGAATACAGAGTTAAAACAATAGAGATCAAATCGATCTTCTTGGAGAAACGCTTAGAATAAAAATACAGAGTTAAAACAATAAAGATCAAATCGATCTGCTTGGAGAAACGCTCAGAATAATAGTACACGATCAGGCACACGATGGCTTTGCCTTTGACATTCACACAGGATCAAAACATATACATCTAAATTATGAGCAGAGATTGTAAGTATCTTTCTATGATTAAACAGGGTTAATCTCACAGGAAAGGGTCGAATCGCCCCAATCATTTTTCACGTTTTCATGTGGATTCAAACTGTATAAGTATTGAAATAGAGTGCAGACTTATAATTTAACTTCAACATTAAATCTGGGCAGAGTGTAAACTTCAGGCATCAACGAATTTAAACGAGTTGCATCTTCATTCATAATCGAATATCTACTACATACCGAACCGAACTAGTAGTTTGTAAATAAAACTAATTCAGTCTCAATTGTAAACAGATCAAATCCCACATATAAAGAAAGACAAAATTACAGATCTAAAATTTCTAATAAAGTATGAATAAAATTTAGTAGTACGAACCTGTAGAAGCAGTTTATCCAATCGATAGTGAAGTCCCACGTAGATCGCAGTTCCACTCTTCGTCGTCTTCCACCACAGTCACCAACGGGCGTCTCGGATCACCTCCCAACCTTTCCGGGAGTACTCTCCTTCCTCCCGAACCCCCGAGCAGATCGGGTCGTAGAGTTCACACACGTATCTCAGAAATTCAGCTTGGGTTTCCCTTCCCCACCAGGATTTCTTAGCCAAACCCTTAGATAGCAGCAAGTCTTTGAGGCATTCTAAAATTACGACAATAGTCCAAATTATGGGCCCTTTACCCATTCCTTAAGCCTTCCTTATAAAGGGAAATCTCCTACGACACATGTCGCTTCATGCATAATTAAATATTTTTAATAATTTATTTAATTAAAACACTCACCCATCCAAGTGTCAGTTTCTCTGGGAAGTGCACCTACATCCCTAATTTTTCTCTAGTTTGTCCCCCAGATAGTTTAATCAACTCCTAGCTTTTAGTTGACTAGGTGTCTAATCTATTTTGCTCCTAAATAATAATTTCTATTATTTTAAATGCTCAACAAAATATAACTATTCATGTGCAAATGTCTTAGCTATTGTTATGCATTTGCTAAGTAATAATCTAGAGTTATTCTCCTAAGTTTTTATGCAGTTTAATTTAACAATCAAACTCACTAGGATCTCGATGCCACGCCGTTGGGCTTCTGGTTCCTTAATTTTAAATTCCCTGACATGGCACCACTCCGTCGGGTCCAATCATCCATGGTTTTCATTCCTTGGCATGGTACCGCATCGTTGGGTCCTTGCGTCCATTCTTTCCATTCTCGACAGGGTACCGCATCGTTGGGCCCTTCTGCCACCATCTTTCCGTTTTGACTTGCGGGAACTCTTGTAGGGATTTTAGGAATCGTTACCATCCATCCTCCGTCTACATGCTATCTAGGGACTAATGGCGCTGAGGAGTGAGTCCGTTCTCACTGCGCGCCCCTCAACTCGTACGTGACCAGCTCCGTCGTGGCCCACCTCGTATGCCCTCACGCATTCCTCTTGAGCAAGCGGATCAGTGCTTATATGCTCATGCGTGGTATTCTCGTCGGGATTCGACATCGTCGTCGTTCCCCATGTGTGTGATTTAACCGTACTCTACGACCCTTCATATTCCTTTGTGTGTCCATTGGTGAACCGTCTCACTTGTTTCTACACACACTTCTCACAACAAATTATTAGTAGCACTGTCCTCAATAATCATCATCTGATCTCTGAATCTAGTATTGTTAAACATTTATGATTCATTCAACTTCTTATTCATCTAATCAAATATACATTTCATCGACAATTACATAATCACTGTACAGCTAGTCGTTAAGCATTATCCATCAACATAGTTTTCCATAGTCATAGCTAATCGTTTAACATATGCAATTATTCATTTACATCAACAGTTCAGATACACATACTAAAAAAATAAGGCAAAAGGTTATTTAATTAATGTTTCAATCGGTCGGGTCACTCAGCAGGTGCCCTCAATGTCTACAAAAGTCTAGGGGCACTACATACACCCCTACTTATTTAAAACTTCGTCCCGAAGTTCAGAATAAAAATGGAAAACTACGACGCATCTCAGTTGCGTCCTCCCAAGTCGCAGAGCTTGGACTATAGATGTCCCACTGCACTTTGACTTGATCAATCACATGGTGCCTAAGCTGCCGCGTTCGCTGGTCTAAAATCCGGATCGGTTCGGTCATCACGGCCCCATCGTCCGTTGTCTGCACATTACTCAAGTCAATGATATGTGAAGTATCGGGAACATAGTGGCGCAATACAGAAACATGAAAAACATTATGAATTCTACTTAATGATGACGGCAAGTCAAGACGATAGGCGACCGGTCCTATCCGTTCTGAAATTCTAAAGGGTCCTACAAACCTAGGTGACAACTTGGCTCCCTTTCCAAACTTTATAGAACTCTTCTGTGGTTTTACCCGTAGAAATACCCTATCCCCAATTTCGTAGTTACGATCAGTCCTGTGTGCATCCGCATAGCTCTTCTGGAGATCCTGTGCTTCCTTTAGTCTAGCACGAATCGTGACCATCTGGTATTCCATCTCTTGTATTACCTCAGGACCAAGTAATGTCCTATCCTCTAGTATATCCCAACTTATGGGAGTCCTACAAGGTCTCCCATAGAGAAATTCAAAAGGAGCCATCTGAATAGAACTCTGATAACTGTTGTTGTATGCAAATTCTACCAAGGGTAGATATTCTTCCCACTTCTTCTGTTGATCCATTACATACATTCTTAGCATGTCCTCCAATACTTGGTTCACTCTTTCTGTTTGTCCATCCGTTTCAGGGTGGTAGGCGGTGCTAAAGTTAAGTTGAGTACCAAGAGCTTCTTGAAAGCTTGTCCAAAACCTTCCAGTAAATACTGATCCTCTATCAGAAATAATTTTCTTCGAAATTCCATGTAGTCTTACTACTTCATTAATGAAAACTCGGGCTATCTCTGGAGCTTGATACGTGTTCTTAATCGGTAGGAAATGTGCACTCTTGGTAAGAGTGTCAACGACCACAAAAATTGTGTCATGTCTCCTGTTGGTTAAGGGTAAACCAACTATAAAATCCATAGAAATAACCTCCCATTTTGATTCTGGGATTGCATGTGGTTGCAGTAATCCGGCTGGGTGTCGATGTTCCGCCTTTACCATCTGGCATTCCATACACCTCGCCACAAAACTTACCACATCCCTCTTCATGCCATGCCAAAAGAACAAAGGTTTCAAATCTACGTACATCTTTTTTATTCCGGGATGTGCTCTATAGACGGCTCGGTGAGCCTCAGACAGTATTAAACCTCGAATTTCTTCATTATCAGGAACATACATGCGACGGTTATACCGTAATAAACCATCCATGTCCAAAGAGTACCCTTCAAACTTGGGTATCCTCATCTGTTCATTTTCCAACGCAGCTTTTACTTCATTATACCATGAGTCCTTCTGTTGTAATGTCAAGATCTTTTCTCTTAAGTTGGTCTTTAATGGTATGATAGAGAATATCCTAGGTCTACGACTAAGTGCATCTGCCACTTTGTTTAAGGTCCCTTTCACATAAGTTATGTCGAAGTCATACTCACTGAGTACTTCCGACCATCTTCTCTGTCTAGCATTAAGGTCGCTTTGAGTGAAGATGTGTTGTAACCCACAATGGTCAGTATTTAATTCAAACTTTCTCCCTACCAGATAGTGTCTCCATAACCTCAAAGCATGCATCACCGCAGTCATCTCCATATCATGGGTCGCATAGTTCTCTTCATGCAGCCTAAGTCTTTTGGACGTGTATGCAATTACTCTTCCATCTTGCATCAATACACAACCAACACCATCCTTTGAAGCATCCGTGCATACTAAGAAATCTTTATCCATATCGGGAACTTTGAGGATTGGTGCCATAGTTAGTAATTCTTTTAATTTAGCAAAGGCCTCTTCGCATTTCTCTGTCCAAATGAAAGGACGGTTCTTCTTTTGCAATTCAGTAATAGGTCCCGCTGCTCTAGAGAAGCCTTCCACAAAACGTCTATAATACCCGGCAAGCCCCATAAAGCTTCGTACCTCATGTACATTTGTGGGTGCCGGCCAATCCCAAATGGCTTCAATCTTGGTTGGATCTACAGCTATCCCTTTGTCGGATATGATGTGTCCAAGATAATGAATCTCCTTCTGGAAGAACGAACACTTTGATAATTTTCCATAAAGGTGATTGTCTCTCAAACACTTTAGGACTATCCTCAGGCGTTCCTCATGTTCTTCCAGTGTTCTTGAATAAATCAGAATGTCGTCTAAGAACACCTGTACAAATTTGTCAAGGTGTTGTCGAAACACACTGTTCATTAGGTTCATAAATACACTGGGTGCATTTGTTAAGCCGAAAGGTACTACGACAAATTCGTAGTGTCCAAATCTAGTTTTAAATGCTGTCTTGGGGATATCTTCATCCTTGATCCTCAACTGGTGGTATCCCGACCTTAGGTCAATTTTTGAGAATACCGTCGCACCCTTCATCTGGTCAAAGAGGTCATCTATTCTGGGTAGGGGATACTGATTTCTTACGGTCACCTTGTTCAATTGACGGTAGTCAATACACAAGCGCCAAGAACCATCCTTCTTCTTCACAAAAATAACAGGTGCTCCCCAAGGAGACACGCTAGGTCTGATCAGTCCTAAATCTAATAACTCTTGTAGTTGAAATTGCAATTCCTTCAATTCTGGTACAGACATTCGGTAAGGAGTCCTAGCTATGGGTTCGGTTCCAGGTTTCAGTTCTATGGTGAAATCCAGTTCACATTGTGGTGGTAGGCCAGGTAATGCATCAGGAAACACATCCATGAATTCTGAGAACAAGGGATGATTAATTACTTCTACCATATCTCCTTCCTTGTTCATTGCAATCACCGCATACAGTTGGCACCCTTTCCTCATGCTTTTCTTAAGTTGCATGGCCGATATCATTCTCAAGGAAACCTTCTTCTTCTTCCCTGTTATCATTCTCTTGTAACCTTCATCGTCGATGAAAGTTAGTTCCTTACTTCGGCAATCCATCACCGCCGAGTGTGCTTCCAGCCAATCCATCCCCAGGATTAGATCATATGTACCCAATTCCGTAACATAAAAGGATATTCTAGAAGAACATACTCCTAGGTCGACTTCATAGTTCTCTACCTTAAGACTCACACTCTGGAAACTACCGGATGCCATCTCGACAGTGTTGAAATCATCTTGACTTATTGCCATCATTTTATTATTTTCTACAACTTTTAAGGAAATAAAAATTTCAGTAGCTCCAGGGTCTATAAGCAAGGAAAATACATTACCATGTATCTTACCAGTAGTCTCGAGGACGGTGGACTGATGTTCAACTTGGCGGTTGTTGACGACAGCGTGTATACGATGCGCTCGTCCTAAATCGGCTGTGGTAGTTTGTCGCGGTGCTTGGGCTCTTTGGTTTCCCCGGTCCTGCTGAGGACATTCGCTTTGGAAGTGTGGCCCCCCACACCTCCAACATCCTGCTTTGGGCCCTCTTGTTTTGTTTCTAGCAGGTGCATCATTTCTTCTTGGTCCAAACTGCGTCGGTTTTGCAAAAGGCTTTGCATGGTCATTCCGTGGTGGCGGTCGGTATGGTGATCTGTCATCTCTGTTAGACCCTCCGTTGAAAGGTCTCCTTCCATAATTCTTATTCCCATACTGATGTTTGGGTGCATGCGAAGGTTGACTCCCTCGGTCTGTACTCGTAAAGTTTTTATTATGTAGTATCTTGCCGGGAAGCTCTTCTTCCGCTATGAGGGCCTTCTGGACCACATCATGCAAAGTGGAAGGTGTCAAAATATGAACCTTGTCCCGGATGAATGGGTTTAATCCGTAGATAAACTTATTGACCTTTAATTTCTCCGTGGCAACATGGGGTGCATACCGTAGTAACTCCATAAAACGAATTTCGTACTCTTGTACTGTCCGTAGTCCTTGCTTTAGTGCATGGAAATCATTCAGCTGTCGCTCAATGAATTCGTCTGACAGGTAATGCTGACGGAAATGTTCATCAAACAATTCCCAAGATATCTCCTCAAGCTCTAGACCTAGCTGAGGTCGCAAGGTCTTCCACCAAAGAAGGGCTTCCCCCTTCAGTTGTAGAATCGCCATCCGTACCTTCATGTTAGACGTGTAGTCTCTCAAAGAAAAACACATGGCCATGTTTTCTAGCCATGCCTCTGCGGCGGTCCCCTCAGTGGAACCCCAAAATTCAGGAAACTTCACCTTTTCTAACTCCCGGTGTATGTTGACCGGAGGTGGCGCCTGTGGTACTGCAGTGACTTGAGAACCAACGTTCTCGCGGTCAAGTCGTGTCATCAATGCTTCTGTCATTCTGTGGTAGTTCCTCATCATTGTCATAACCTCATCCGCAGGTAAGTTAATGGTTTCCTCAGCTCTCGGAGGATTATCCATAGGGGCTGTTGGGGTTGACGGGCGTGCAGCTCGTCCTCGTCCCCTTCCGGCTCTACCTTGGCGAGTTCTTCGATCCATGACGAAGTCTATAGAGATATAAAATTAAATTTATTAGTCAACTAACATTATAAACTGATTCGCGCGGAATTGTATAGGCCCGAACTAAGTTCGACCTCGCTCTGATACCAAATGTGGCGTCTGTCAAGATGAGCAAGTGAGTTTTTTTTTTTGAAAGGAATCATCGAACTTGGTCCTTAAGTAGGTATATGTAAATATCTTCATGCTCACTAAAATTTCATCTCAAATTATATACCTACTTCTTCACACATGAAACACATGAACAAATTCTTACATTTAAAACCCACATACTGATCATAGTATGATTTGAATAACATTGCCATAATAATGATTGACATTATTTTGTAACAAATTATAATACGTGGTTATAGGATCTGATCTATTTCATCATACTATACTAAAACATTTGGGATGCACTTCCATGCGGTCTAACTTCCAGATATTACCTTTAACAAAATACATTATGACCTCTTTATCATATAAACAATTTTCCACATAATATAACAATTGATATACTTGAAATAACACAATTACTATAACACAATTTATGAAGCATGATTTCACAAGTCACCCTTCATCTATCACAACATTTACATTTTCATCGTAATGCATTATTACATAAACAAAAAGTCTTTATTTTGTAACCACTACTATGCATGAAATAATGCTTTATTATACACTCCAATTTTTAATAATAATATAAGCATTCAAATAAATAATGTAAGCCATTATTATACAATTGACTTTCTCATAAAGCAACACTAGAATAAATATTTTATAATTATAATACGTTATATTTAAACACAATATAAATATAATGCAACTATATTCTACAAATGCATAATTCTTGTCAGCAGAACCTACTAAAATGATTCATCCCTTTGGAAAAAGTAAAGCTATATCAATACTCTTCTCTCACTTGTAAAATAGATGACTTGTAATTTCATAAATTAAATATAACATTGAAAGCATTATAATAACATGAATCTCTAAACACTAGTTAAAATAGTTCCATGGTGCCCCAAATATAAATTAGTTCTTTATTTTATTTATAAAGCAAAGACATGCTATTATAAAGAATGACATTATTATTGTCCTAAACAAATTGTAAAGGTAATAATAAACATGACATTCTAATATGTGATTTCTTACATTTATTTATATGGATAAAACATATTATTTATGCAAGAGCATTATCCTTTCCTAACTCTTTCCTATACCCATTGTAAGTAGATATTATGACATTCGTCCATATAATTCCCTATTTTTAATTATATAGCGAAGCCATATTCCTTAGGCAAGTGACATTATCTATTTTCACTTTCATATAAGTGACAGAACATATCATTTTCTAATATAAACAATTGATGCAATTCTCTTTCTCAAGCGCATTACAACTTAGCAAATTATCTAGCATTCAGCTGTGTAATTTTCTTTTCACTCTTATCGAAAACTAAGACATGGAATCGCATGATAAGGAATTCGCTATCGAATTTGAAATACTGAGATATTTAAACACAGACATCAGATCGAATTCACCGTCCTGGAATCGCTATCAATTGAAATTTTGGGGACAAATTAAACTCAACACCATATCGAATTCACTGTCAAATGAAATTGCCGTTGATTGAAATACTGGGGAAATTTAAAACACAACCGTCAGATTTAATTCACTGTCGAAAGGAAATCGTTGTTGATGGAAATATTGGGAAAGAAATTAAAGCACAACCATCAGATTTAATTCACTGTTGAAAGGAAATCGCTGTTGACGGAAATATTGGGGAAAAATTAAACACCACATCAGATTCTGAAATCGACTATGAATCAGATCTGAGGACGCGACTTCATAATAATCTACAATGTCGAAATTGATTTCAAATCTTTAAATCGAACTCTGTTATCGGGATACAGAGTGGCTTTCTCGATTTCTCATAAAGAAAAATTAAGATCGGATCATACAGTGATATCAGGGTAATGCAAACTCGATTTCTCATAAAGAATAATTAGAATCGAATTACACAGTAATGACAGAGTAATGCAACTCGATTTCTCATAAAGGAAAATTAGAATCGAATCCGATTTCAACCTTTAAGATCGATCTCTGTCATTGATAGACATAATCGAGCTTAAATCATTGTTCAATGCTAATTTCCAATTAGATCTAGAGCTGTGAATATATTAACATATATACCAAAATCGATTTCAACTTTTAAGATCGATCTCTGCCATTGATTGACAGAATTGATTTCTCAAATTAAAGATACAGAGACTCTTAGTTGAAATCGTATTCCTACTTTGAATTTGGGCGTTCTAGCAGAGATAGACAGAACATTAAAAGAAAATCTCAGGAATAGAACGAGTCTTCACCGAGATCAGGGTTGGAATAGACTCCAACAATTAAAGTGCAAAGGCGGTTTGATTGAATTGAATTTAAACAAAATAGACAGAGAGTTACAATTTCTACACGAATTGATTCCCGAAATAGATCTGTAATATATCTAGGATCGATTCTTAAATAAATAGTACAGAGTATGCAAACTTGGAGAATCACTTCTCGTTCGATACAAAATCAAATTTATAAGAAAATATAGGCAGAGTTCTACAGATCTATGATCGAAAATAAAAAGTACAGTGTATGCAAACTTGGAGAATCGCTCAGAATATAGAGTTAAAACAATAGAGATCAAATCGATCTTCTTGGAGAAACTCTTAGAATAAAAATACAGAGTTAAAACAATAAAAGATCAAATCGATCTGCTTGGAGAAATGCTCAAAATAATAGTACACGATCAGGCACACGATGGCTTTGCCTTTGACATTCACACAGGATCAAAACATATACATCTAAATTATGAGCAGAGATTGTAAGTATCTTTCTATGATTAAACAGGGTTAATCTCACAGGAAAGGGTCGAATCGCCCCAATCATTTTTCACGTTTTCATGTGGATTCAAACTGTATAAGTATTGAAATAGAGTGCAGACTTATAATTTAACTTCAACATTAAATCTGGGCAGAGTGTAAACTTCAGGCATCAACGAATTTAAACGAGTTGCATCTTCATTCATAATCGAATATCTACTACATACCGAACCGAACTAGTAGTTTGTAAATAAAACTAGTTCAGTCTCAATTGTAAACAGATCAAATCCCACATATAAAGAAAGACAAAATTACAGATCTAAAATTTCTAATAAAATATGAATAAAATTTAGTAGTACGAACCTGTAGAAGCAGTTTCTCCAATCGATAGTGAAGTCCCACGTAGATCGCAGTTCCACTCTTCGTCGTCTTCCACCACAGTCACCAACGGACATCTCGGATCACCTCCCAACCTTTCCGGGAGTACTCTCCTTCCTCCCGAACCCCCGAGCAGCTCGGGTCGTAGAGTTCACACACGTATCTCAGAAATTCAGCTTGGGTTTCCCTTCCCCACCAGGATTTCTTAGCCAAACCCTTAGATAGCAGCAAGTCTTTGAGGCATTCTAAAATTACGATAATCGTCCAAATTATGGGCCCTTTACCCATTCCTTAAGCCTTCCTTATAAAGGGAAATCTCCTGCGAGACATGTCGCTTCATGCATAATTAAATATTTTTAATAATTTATTTAATTAAAACACTCACCCATCCAAGTGTCAGTTTCTCTGGGAAGTGCACCTACATCCCTAAGTTTGCTCTAGTTTGTCCCCCAGATAGTTTAATCAACTCCTAGCTTTTAGTTGACTAGGTGTCTAATCTATTTTTCTCCTAAATAATAATTTCTATTATTTTAAATGCTCAGCAAAATATAACTATTCATGTGCAAATGTCTTAGCTATTGTTATGCATTTGCTAAGTAATAATCTAGAGTTATTCTCCTAAGTTTTTATGCAGTTTAATTTAACAATCAAACTCACTAGGATCTCGATGCCGCGCCGTTGGGCTTCTGGTTCCTTAATTTTAAATTCCCTGACATGGCACCACTCCGTCGGGTCCAATCATCCATGGTTTTCATTCCTTGGCATGGTACCGCATCGTTGGGTCCTTGCGTCCATTCTTTCTGTTCTCGACAGGGTACCGCATCGTTGGGCCCTTCTGCCACCATCTTTCCGTTTTGACTTGCGGGAACTCTTGTAGGGATTTTAGGAATCGTTACCATCCATCCTATGTCTACATGCTATCTAGGTACTAATGGCGCTGAGGAGTGAGTCCTTTCTCACTGCACGCCCCTCAACTCGTACGTGACCAGCTCCGTCGTGGCCCACCTCGTACGCCCTCACGCATTCCTCTTGAGCAAGCGGATCAGTGCTTATATGCTCATGCGTGGTATTCTCGTCGGGAGTCGACATCGTCGTCGTTCCCCATGTGTGTGATTTACCCGTACTCTACGACCCTTCATATTCCTTTGTGTGTCCATTGGTGAACCGTCTCACTTGTTTCTACACACACTTCTCACAACAAATTATTAGTAGCACTGTCCTCAATAATCATCATCTGATCTCTGAATCTAGTATTGTTAAACATTTATGATTCATTCAACTTCTTATTCATCTAATCAAATATACATTTCGTCGACAATTACATAATCACTGTACAGCTAGTTGTTAAGCATTATCCATCAACATAGTTTTCCATAGTCATAGCTAATCGTTTAACATATGCAATTATTCATTTACATCAACAGTTCAGATACACATACTAAAAAAATAAGGCAAAAAGGTTATTTAATTAATGTTTCAATCGGCCGGGTCACTCAGCAGGTGCCCTCAATGTCTACAAAAGTCTAGGGGCACTACACCGCTGCACCATCACAACCCCTTTGCAAAACCCTCCACGCCGGCAATCTTTCTTTCTATAATCACACCATTGAATGGCATCGCTGACATCACAAGGACTCTCGTTCAATTTTATTTACCTCCTGTGTTTAACTTGTGATCTCCCACTGTTCACATTCAATCGTTCCCTTTCTTCCTGCCGACAGATTCATCTTCTTAGGCTAGGAATTAGGTTTAATACTGTTCATGCCTAGGCGCGAAAGCTGTGAGAGGGTAGTGGATTTGATCCCCTAACGTTTGCTAGCATGAGAACTCAACTTCCTCTTAAAATAATGTGCAAATAGATTATAGACAAATGAAATTAAATCTAATAGAAAATTTTGGTTTTGTTGTTTGTATTGCTATCCCAGTCCGACTAAGAAATTTCCATCATGTCATGTTTGTGAACATATTTTCCTAATCTTAGTTTTACTTTGTAAAGATGATTGGCTTTAAATGTGTCTATCATAGTAAGCATGCAGAAAGTATAAAATATTGAGGTTGATATAAAATGCTTCAATAGATAGATGCAAACAATAAAATTTGATTATAATACAATATATTCAGTTCTTATGTTTTTGCCTCTCTCTATGCCATTTTTTGTTTGGATTTTAGTAGCAGCTCCCATCATAGAAAATGTAGAAAGAGACTGGCCATGCCTATCATTTTATAGGCAAAATGTTAAAATTATCAGAATATTGGTCATGCATTCTGATTATATTTTGAAATTTAAAGAAATTTGTCCGTCGATATCTCATTATAAGCATAATGTCAGAATTCACAGAATATTGCCAGCGCTTTCTGATTAAATTTCAAATTTAAAGAAAAATGTCCATGCCTATTTTATTTATGAGCAGAATGTTAAAAACTCTGAATATTGTCCCTTCTTCTTGACTGAATTTTGAAATTTAAATAGAATTGTACATGAATATTTTGTTTATAATCAGAATGTTAGAATTCACATAATATTACCTGTGCTTTCTGATTATTTTTGAAATTTAAAGAAAATTGTCCATGTGTATTTTGTTTATGAGCATATTATCAAAATTCACAAATTATTGCACCTGCTTTTTTATTAGATTTTGAAATTTAAAGAAACTTGTTAGCTATGTTATTTACATGCAGAATGTTGGGCCTCCTCCAAATGTTGCCCTTTCTTTCTGATTGAATTTCAAAATTTAAAGAAAATTGTGCATGTATGTTTTATTTATAAGCATAATGTTAAAATTATCAGCATATTGCCCCTGCTTTCAGATTTGATTTTAAAATTTAAAACCAAATGTTGAACTTCTCAACAATCTCTGAAATATACACAAAATTGTCCATGTCTATTGTATTTATAAGTAGAGTATTAATCTTTTAAACATATTGCCCATGCTTTTTGATCAAATTTTGAATTTTAAAATGAACTTTTCATGTCTATTCTATTTATAAGCAGAGAGTCCTTGCTAAATTCCAATTATATTGCCATTGAATTGGATATTTATACGATTAAATGGAAATGCAAAAACTCTGCATGCATTTGTTGATTAGATGCTGAAATTTAAAGAAATTTGTCCATGTCTTTTGACTTTACATTCATAATTTAAAGAGGTTATGCAAAACTATTGTCAATTGACATTGGTGAATGAAAGAGAATTTTCATTTATGGATAGAACAACAGATATTTACAAGAAGAACATGAAAAAGCAGAGGCCACTAAATCTGAATCCCTCCAAACAGTACACAAGTATCTGCAGAGTACATGAGTATCAGTAAATCTTTTGATGTCAACAACTTTAGAGTTAATTTCCCTAGGAAGAACCAAAACATAAGATATGGCAGTGTGTCACTACATAAAAACTGTTAACAGAAGCTTCCCTATATTTGAAAAAACTGCTAACAATATGGAAAGTGTTGGCATTAATCCAAGGGGCTGGTAAGATCATGATTCAGATTTGAGTCACGTGAATCAGGTGGACAGTCTTGACTGAACAAATTAGCAAGACCAATATTGACATTTTCTGGAATTTCATTCTCTCAACAGCCTTGGATGGTAAAAATAACCAAGTTGTTGTTTCAACAAGAGGTGACGGTACTATTGAAATTATTTATCTTAGATCTAAGTCACACAAGATAGGAGCAAAAACTTAAGCAGTCATCACGTGCTAGAAAAGGATTTGAGTCCAAATCATAAAAAAAAAATGTAAATCAGACCAATGCAAGTGGGGAGATTACAAAAGGGATGAGGATCTAGTTACATGTAGCTCTAGGAGTCACACGACTGTTGCTTCTTGTGTGTAAGAATGTCTTATAATTCCCTTGTTTGTAATTCATGAACCATAACACTAATTCAAGATAATTGTGTTTGCAGAGGTTAAGGGTTAAAGAATAACTACTGCATTTTGATTATTTCATTTTGAAGGAAGCATAACTAATGCAAATACTGTGCACACAGATTACAGACAATGAATTATAAAAATAACTAACAACATACATTTTTATAACTGAAGTTGAAGAATACAATTTTTATCTGTTTTTTCCATTTGGCTTTCAACAAGTTTCAAGGGGATGTCTCTTTCATCACAAGCTTCCTCCCTACAAAAATAATTTGGCTCACACTCTGATTTCAGAAAGTTAATAAATCTTAGAAGAATACAGGATGTCTCATTGATGCTCTTAGCAGAAGTTAAAACCAGCAAAATTGTAGGTGCCATCCTGCCTAAGAAAGAAGACATGATGCATAGATTCGAATACAAGTGGACCAACATTGTGGAGAAGATAGCACTCTATCCCACTACCACTCAGACTAGAAGTAAAAATTACTTGTGTAAGTGTGTAATTTTTTTTTTTGCTTCGCTCTGTACTTCCCAGCTATTTGTGATTATTGTTATTTGAGAAAGTAAAAATTCTACAATTAAACAACTTAATTGTTTGCTTGTGATTCTGAGAACATAATCACTTTAGTCACCTACCCATTAGAAAAATTTACAGTACCCCTGTCAGGTACATGCCTACTGGTTTAGAACAATATATAGTAGAAACTTTTTAACGGAAAAAAATATTTCCCTGCCAATAGTTTGTTCAATAAATTAAAGGGATCGGTCTTTGCAACATTTTTCCTTAAATTGCAACAAAAAAACCTTTGATGGCTTTACTTGGTTGCCATAACTATTATTTCAACTATTGGTTAGGGATCAAATCCAAAAGATACTATTGTCCTATTTTGTGATTAATATTGTGTATACATTTAAGTCATTGGAAAACATAAATCCTTACTTTCAATTTACTCTTTAGCTCACTTTAGCTCACTTTATTTCTAACTCCTTCCCACTTGTCTTGCAGATTTCCCAACACCATACCAGAGTGAAGCATACATTTGTCTGCACATCTCTAATTTGCAAGGTATGTTTGCTTCAGTTCATCACTTTCAGTCCTCCACCATTTTCTCTTTACTTGTTACTAGCTCATACCAACAATAGACTTGTCTTATACATAATGCATGCTCTCATCTCCTTACACCAATGTTCCCATGCAAATGTATTAATTGAAGTTGAAGAATAAAAATTTTATCTGGTTTTTGCCATTTGGCTTTCAAAAAGTTTCAAGGGTATATCTCTTTCACCACAAGCTTCCTCCCTGCAAAAATAATGTGCTCACACTCTGATTTCAAAAGGTTAATAAAGATTAGAAGAATACAGGATGTCTCGTGGATGCTCTTAGCAGAAGTTAAAACCAACAAAATTGTAGGTGCCATCCTGCCTAGGAAAGAAGACATGATGCATAGATTCAAATACAACTAGACCAACATTGTGGAGAAGATAACACTCTATACCACTACCACTCAGACTAGAAGTAAAAATTACTTGTGTACGTGTGTAATTTTTTTTTGCTTCGCTCTGTACTTCCCAGATATTTGTGATTATTGTTATTTGAGAAAGAAAAATTTCTACAATTAAACAACTTAATTGTTTGCTTGCGATTCTGAGAACATAATCACTTCAGTCACCTACCCATTAGCAAAATTTACAGGACCCCTATCCGTTACATAACTACTGGTTTAGAACAGTATATAGTAGAAATTTTTCAATAGAAACAGAATTATTTCCCTACCAATAGTTTGTTCAATAAATTAAAGGGGTCTTTGCAACATTTTTCCCTAAATTGCAACAAAAATAACTTTGATGCCTTTACTTGGTTTCCATAACTATTCTTTCAACTATTGGTTAGGGATCAAATCCAAAAGATACTATTGTCCTATTTTGTGATTAATAGTGTGTATACATTTAAGTCGCCGGAAAACATAAATCCTTACTTTCAATTTACTCTTTAGCTCACTTTAGCTCACTTTATTTCTAACTCCTTCCCACTTGTCTTGCAGATCTCCCAGCGCCATACCAGAGTGAAGAATACATTTGTTCGCAACATATCTAAAGTTTTCCCTTGTTTTCCAGGTGTTTGCTTCAATTCATCACTTTCAATCCTCCAACATTTTCTCTTTACTTGTTACTAGCTCATACCAACAATAGACTTGTCTTATACATAATGCATGCTCTCATCTCCTTACACCAATGTTCCCATGCAAATGTATTATTTTTAAATTTTCCCTTCTCAATCAATCTAATTTACCTTCCTTTTGATATATCCTATATTCTCCCTTGAATATTTTATACTTATATCTTACTTTGATGTCAACAGTTCTTCTCTTTTGTTTTCCCAACCATAACAATTCTAATTATCCATCCTTCTACATAAATTACAACATATACTTTTCTCTTAATCTACATTTGCATAACTAAAAGCATATAACTTTAATTCGAACAATGCAACTTGTAGCAATTTTCCCAAGGACATAGTAATGTGATGAAAGCAAAATGCCCACATAAAACTATGATACCGTGGCTAAAATACCCATTGCATTACTATCACAACTATTGTCCATTTCACATGTGCATCTATACTTATGTTCACAACTTGATATGCTATATGATACCCAAGTAATTCCAACATGTCTCCCAATGCATCAACATACTTGAACATCATTCACACCTTACCTTTGCACCCTCATCTAGGCAATCTCATTTGTCGGCTAAGATGAGAATCACATATATCTACTCATTGTATTTCATAATTTTAGCTTGCTTAGTTGTCCTCTCCCTTTATCATTTAGGTTCACCTGAACCATAAAATCAACAACTCCCTTGAAATTTACACATACATCTATTCTATAGTAATGAATCTTTACTTATGTTAGTTCTTGCATATCCTTTATAGTCTCCTTGTTTGTTTTCTATAAACAACATGGACTCTGTTGGTGTCCTGCTTTCATGGAAAATGTCCTTCATCTAAAGCAAAGCATTATTCATCGTTTTTTCATATTATTTTCCCAACCCTTTCTTCTTTTATTTTATAATGTAACACACACCTATACTTGAACTTTAAATCCCTTACAAATATAATACTCTTTGTTTCTTTCCATTCTCTCATTAGGCTAAAGCTTGCTGCACCTTATACTTTCTAAAAATGGAACTTCTTTTCTTTCCTTCTTATGAAACCAACATTGTTTCCAACAAACATACAATTTCCCATGCTGACATTTGAAAATGTAGATTTTACTTTTTCTAATCGCTACATATTGAATGGATTTATGCATAGTTGTATAAAACTCCTTTCCTTAACTTAGTACTTGTATCTTTACATTTTTCCCTGTTCCTGTTATGATCAGGAAACCCCCACGTAATGGAGCCACTATTGACAGAAAATGCAATATCTCTGCTCTTGGCCAGTACTGTACATCTCCAACCATGCCTATAGGTTTTTTCACTAACCCCAATTGGATCAATGAAGGCAACGACTCCATGCTACCGGATGACTATCTCTGATGGCACCAACACACATCAGACTTTGCTCCCAACAGCCTCCAACTCCCTCCTTTTAAATGGAGAACTCCAATAAGGCTCTATCATCGAGCTTTCCAAGTGCACATGCACCATCATTCACAGTACCATGTACATCTCGCCTTTGCAAAGTTTTTTTCCCTCCTTTTTAAAAACAATTACTTCAATCCTACAATTCATATTTTATCCACCCCCTCTTGGCACAAACTTTAACATATTTTTTAATGTTGTGTTTTTTTCCTTATCAGGACTATTACAGTGCTCGACCTTGAAGTTCTCCACTGCAAGCTACCCCTTGTTGGGAGCCCTCTCCCTCTCGTACTACCAATGAATCTTAGCCTTCCAACTGGTTCATCAACTACCCAACCCCTTTGTTGCATTGAAGACAACGTTAATTCATCAACCCATACAACACTTCCACCACTATCCATGGCACTATCTATTATTCCGCTCAAAGCACTAAACCCCAACTACAAAAAATGGTCCATTCAAGGTCGTGTAGTTGCAAAGACAAACATCCATGAATACAAAAAGCAAAAAGGAACAGGGAAACTATTTGGTTTTGACCTCCTTGACTGCTCCGAAGAAGAGATCCATGTATCTGCATTTAACAACTTTGTTGACTCCTTCTATCCTCAGATTGAAATAGGCAAAGTTTACACTATCTCCAATGGCACAATCAAACCAAGCAACCCTACATATAACCATTTGAACAACCATCTTGAGATTATCCTTTCTACCGTGTCAACCATCCAACCTTGCCTACATGATTCCCCCTCCATTCCTTTACATTCCTTCCACTTTAAGACAATCAATGACCTCCAAAATTCACCACTAAACTCCATAGTTGATCTTGTTGGCATGGTCATCTCTGTCTCCCCTACATCAACAATTCGGAAGAGAGATGGCTCTGAAACAAGCAGGCGAACTGTTTCCCTTAGAGACAAGTCATGCTTCAGCATCGATGTCACTTTATGGGTTATCATTGCCACAATGAGGGCTCTCAACTTGCTTTGTTGTATGCCTCTGATCTACTCCCCGTCCTCACAATCAAGGGTGGACGCCTTATAGAATTCAATGGAAGAACAATTGGGTGTGTGCCGAGTACTTCCCTACTTATTAATCTAGATATTGAGCCAGCCCACCTCCTTCATCAATGGTTTCATGCCAATGGATTCCGTGTAGATTCCCCATCCTTGAGTCGAAAATATGCAAGCTCTTCATCCCGTCCACACCCAAAGAAAACACTTTTGGAATTGCAAACCATGCAACCCTCTGAGAAGTCACTCTGGTTCTCTGTACGTGCTTCCATTGCTGACATTAACATGGATGACTTCCACTTCCTTGCATTCCCTCTCTTTGTCGATGGCATACAATGCATGAAAAAAATTTCACACCAAGCTTTCAACATTTGGCATTGCAGCAAGTGTGATGGTGAATTCCCAGAGTGTGACTATAGGTACATTTTGAAGCGCTCACTACATGACCACACCGGGAAGCTCATTGGAGCAACAGCTTTTGACGATGCAGCAAATCAATTGCTAGGTATCTATGCAAAGGACTTTTGCCTCCTTTCCAGTGAACCATCAACCGTAAAGGAAATATTTCTACACTTAACTTCACGTCAATACCTTTTCACCTTATCCATTAAGACAGAGACTTTCAACTCCATTACCTGACTAAAAACAACCATTATCAATTCCGAAGAGCTTCCTTATGCCGATGCTCCTCACAAAAATAAATGCAGTAACATCTCATCCCCATCTCGTTTCCCGCCATCTCTAACCTCCACTCAATAAAACATACCCATACTCTCTTCTAAACATCCCTTTGCATTTCCCTCCCCTTCATCTCCACCCAATTATGTTTCTTCCACTTCATCACTAGTCCTATCTCTATTTCCCATTACCTTGCTTCCTTGCTTTAGATAGGATTTTACCATTATATGATTTCACTTTTCAGAAATCCTTAATGTATTCAACTACTATTTTTTTTATTCCCATACTATTCTATATGGTGTCCTAAAGACTATATTTTTAACTATGAATTACAATGGTTCACATACACTATATTTATCTATATGTGTGCAATCAAAAGTGACAATTCCCTTACATGTATACATCATTCATGTTGTTCTTTAATGTGTTCTGCTTCTTCTTATTTACTTCTCACATAGATATATATGCTCCACATGTATCCACACATGCTTTGCACCTTGTTTATTGCACCACTTTCATGTGGACTTGTTTGTATATTCACAAATACAATATGCTCTCTATTATGCCTTTCTTTGTGTTAACATATGTGCATCCCTTTTTTCCATAATTTATGTATTTATAACATGCTACACCCCCATTAATGTCTCATCCAGGTTCAACATAAAGCTAGTTTTCATCAACATACCAATGCCTTCCGGCACAATCGAAATGAACAAAGAAATGCACGTAAAAGGCTTCTATATACGTAGAAAAAATATCGCCTCAACACACAAAGATGCCTCCTGTATCAATCCAGACGTGCCACCCTCAATGCTGCACCCATCCCCTCCCCCCCTCCACTTGAAAACCTAAATACTCCACCAATGCAGGCCTCCACTACACCCCCTCTTCCAACCACTCCATGCAACTCCTCCTTAAAAGACACGCAATATCGGTTTCATAAACGGCTCGATTGCCTCCACCCAATGCATGGTTTATCTATATGTAAGGAATCCTATGTAGGCATTCAAACCAAATTTTCAAATGGAATTTATACATGCTCTCGTTGTAGTAAGGAATGACATGGGCATCGTTTCTCCCTAGACAACAACATGGACCCTGGAAACCAGCCCTTAGTACTTGCTAGGCTTACTCAAACTGAAGAAATGCTCATTACTCGTGTCAACCCCATCCTTCAAGTTACCCATGCACGTGGTGGGCAATACAAATACTCTAGCCAAACTATTAGTTTCCCCCAAGACATTTACACAATTACCTCCTCCCTTCCACGCCTGTTTCCAGACTTGGACATCCTTGTTGTTCAGAAATTAAATGCGACAAGCAAGCCGTATGAATTCATTGTTAGCCGTTCCAATGTCCTTGCTGCACTGGAATTCAAAATGTCCAATGACCCATATTACAAGGATGTCCAAATTAACCTACTTGCATTAAATTCTTTGCCACTTCAACCCACAGATGTGTCCTCCCTTCTTCGTCATTCCACTACCCCTGGACCAGACCTCCAAGTACCCTTGCCCCTTGATGATGATGCAACTCCTTTCTTGCCATCCACAACAAACCCCCAAACCTCCTCCTTCATTTTTTCCCTCCCAGCTTCCTGCACTGAGACTGAAGAAATTAGGCGCTTTTCCTTAGCGGGCTCTGTCACGCTAAATACTTCCATTGACTGGCCCCCCATTGGCCTTTCCCCAATCAATGAATACAACACAGAAGGCCTCCTCTCTATGGCATTTCCAAACTTATTCCCCACTGGGGTTGCCATGTTAAAGCAACCACATCTTCTTGAAATCGGCATTCAAGAATATGCTTTACACCTTATGCGCTATCATGATAATAGATTCGGCCAACACCCTCACTTTCACTACTACTTGTACAACCTTATGATGCGACATCGAAGCCAAGCCACTACTGCAGTCTTTGTTAAACGTAACATACAAGACACACTCCCCGCAACTGTCTTGGCCCTGTGCACACAACTCCAAGAAATTCCTGATTCTCATGTTGCTGACCATGCCAAGCATTTTGTATCTGCCCTTCACGGCACACGCTCTTATTGGAACAAAAGGCGAGGTGAACTATATGATATGATCACCCAACTTGGTAGCCCAACTTTTTTTTTACCCTTAGTGCAGCTGACACCAAATGGCAGGACCTTCACTTGCTCATGCCTGGCCATCCTCCAACTTCATTTCCCGTGCAATTCCAATGGAGACTTCATAACATTTTTACCAACCCACATATTACATCCCTATACAAGCACCATAGATTCACCATCTTCCTTAAAGAGGTCCTTCAAAAAACATTCAAGAAAAAGGATTACTGGTGCAGGTTTTCCCCTCTCATTTGTTGCACTTATTTAGTTCAAACATTTTACAATTCCACTTTATTGCTCACTACTTGTATACCCTTATTTATATAGGTATGAATGTAAAAATTGAGGTTCTGCTCATACACATGGATTCCTTTGGTTGGAGGATGCACCCAATATGGACAGCCTCGACTGGGAGGATCCTCCAGTGTTGGAAGCTACAAAGGAATACTTTGACAACTTCTTAACTACATGGAATCCACGTCCATTGCACCTTCGTGCACCCGCATTCCATCGAGCAAATCATGCAGATCCATGCACACTTGAATCAACATCCATACTTGCAGGAAATGAAAATGTTGACTATGAAACCCTTGTCAATTGTGTTCAACGACACACAAAATGCAATGAAACATCTTGTCTTCACAAGAAAGGGCCAAACCTTGTTTGCCTCTATGGTTTCCCCTTTGAAATGCACACTACCTCTTCTATGTTCATTGATGTTGATGGGAAAAAAACATACATCCCTGCTAGGAATGATGAAACCTTAAACATACACAACTCTCCCATGCTCTTAGTATGGAGAGAAAATGTTGATTGCCAACCTGTCCTCTCCTGCCATGTTTTCCTAACATACATTTGTAAGTATGCATCAAAATCAGAATGAAAGTCTGAAAGCTACCATGACATTCTATCCCGTATTGCACACGCTACCCCTATAAATGAGCCAGTCTTACTACCCATCCGAAAACGTCTATCAGAAACTGTTGCAGATTGGGACATTGGCACACAAGAGACCTGCCATATGCTACAAAATTGGGCCAACACACACATTCCCTTACACTTGCAAGACTCATCCATCTCATTCATTGACCTGAACCGATCATCGAACCAAGTACATCAGCAACCCTTTTCAAAATCCACATCTCCTGATTACTTATCTCCCACACAACACACAGCCTTTGACTTTATTATGTCCCACTATACACAACAAACAACCAATTTCCCATTGAAAATAATCATCCAAGGAACTGCAGGAACAAGAAAATTGTATTTGATTGGTTTCTTGCAAGATGCATTCCACTTGGCATCTAGGAACAGCCCATCCCCCCTTCTCCTACTTGCTCCGACCGGTGTCCCAACATTTAACATAAATGCAGTCACAATACATTCCGGCCTCCACATACCCATAGCCACAATGCATCCTCTTGAGGGACAAGCCCTTGCAAACCTACAAGAATGCCTCATCCGTATATGTTATGTCTTGATAGATGAGATGAGTTTCATTGGTCCAAAACATTTGGCCAGCATTAACGATCGTCTTCATGAAGCATTCCCTTCCCGTCGAACTTGCCCTTTCAGTGGTTGCTCTATCATCCTTATAGGTGACCTTGGCCAACTTCCACCTATCAAGGATATACCCATGTATGTAGGCGCATCACGTGGGAACATACTCTGGCGAAGCTTCAACACGTTCCTCACCCTCTCCACAGTTTTTCGGCAACAAGGAGACAACCCTTCTCAAATTCAATTCTGAAACCTCCTCCTCAACCTCAGAAATGCAACCCCAACTATTGCTGATTGGAACCTTCTCATGTCGAGGTCATCCTATTGCCTCTTGAAAAACGAAAACCAAGTATTTGACCAATCCACGCACTTGTTCTCAACTAACAATGTTGTTACTTTGCATAACAAACAAATGCTTAGACAACTAAATGTCCCAATTGCATGTTGTGACACTAAAGTTAGGAAGCAACCATTTGCACTTGCACCCGAAGATGAATAGCTTGCTATTACTTTGCTCCTTTCCATTGGCCAACAAGTTATGCTTACCACAAACCTTTGGGTCGAGGAAGGCCTTGTTAATGGTGATCTTGTCCAAGTTGTTGCAATTCTCTACAATACCGATACTACTCCACCTAACCTTCCTTTGTTTGTTGTTATAAATTTTATCAACTATAAAGGCCCACCATGGGATGCTTCCAACCCTAGCTATGTGCCAATCCTCCCTTTAACAAGGGGATCTCGTAGGAAACTTCCACTTCGCATGCCTTGGGGTTTAACGATCCATAAAGCACAAGGGATGACCTTAAAGAAGGCAACATTGACCTTAAAGGTCTTACCTTCACTGCCATTTCAAGAGTTAGACATCTCTCGGACCTCCGCATAATTCCAGCCTTCTCTTTTGATCGGTATTCACGTATGAAAGATAGCTCTTATGTTCAATGGTAGGAGCGTTTAATTGCCTCCAAATCACTTCCACCACATGTCCATTGACACATGTACTT
This sequence comes from Larix kaempferi, assembly GCA_027924585.1. Taxonomy (NCBI): domain Eukaryota; kingdom Viridiplantae; phylum Streptophyta; class Pinopsida; order Pinales; family Pinaceae; genus Larix; species Larix kaempferi. The sequence goes on from BSBM01000013.1 coordinate 3,712,422, forward strand.
GCATATGGTTACAACGAATGCATCATTTAGTCTACTCTTGCTCTAAATGGGCCTAAACACATGTGTACTACATTTTTTTGTCTCAACTTTTTTCATAACTATTGTTGTTTACACACAACAAAAAAATTATTACAAAATCCCATACAAAACAAATTAAATTGCCTTCACTATTGCTTTGCACTTACTAGAAAGAAAACATTTGATTTAGTCCTTTACACATGTTTACCTTTCATTTATTGTCTTCCTTCATTTGTTCTTCTACCAAATGCCATTTATTTTTATTTCACCTTTTTCCTATGCTTCACACAGGTTAATATACACTTCCTTCCACTTTTTATTATTCCTTGTTTTCCCAAATGAAAATTAACAGCAAATTACTTCCTATATTCATGTATATCTATCATGTTTGTATTTCCCATGTTTTTTTCCTTCCACCAAATTACAATTAAGTTATTATGTTTATTGCCTTCTAGCATAGCATTTCAATTCCAGCATTTTCTTCAAACTTCAATACAACATAAACATAAAAACAAACAAAAAATGTCCTTTGAGTTTTATGCTATCGGTATGTTTGAACTTGTCAAGAGTTTAATTTTTTTCCTTTTTCACTTTTAGCACTTTCACAACAGCCATGGATATGCAGTACCTCAACATCCTTGCCGACTTCAGCCGACAGATCAAGGAACAACAAGCAGGCATTCAACGAATAGAGGCACACTTCCAACGACCTTCCAACCTCCCATTGAATTACTTCCAACCAAAGATTAAGATTCTCTCAGAATTGAGAGCACTCCTTCAACGCATTATCCATATGCATGAAAGGGACACTCTATGCATGGCCTGAGAAGACTTGCTACGCTGCAACCCACACCTTTCCCCATACATAAATCGCAGATGGTGGTGTCGTTGTCATAAGCCCGCTTACATCTATGATTGATGCCTCCTATCTTTCAGTTTCATTTCACCTCTCCTTCCACCCACTTTTTCCCCTGCATTTGTATTATTTGTTGCCACTTTCACATACCTTTTTGCCCACCAACCCCTTTTTTTTTCCCCACAACTTTCTCCACTACCCATTTATACCCTCTCCACTTGTATCTCCTACCATATCTTCAACCTCTGTTTTGATTCAGTCAATGTATTATCACATCATGTGAACCACAAACATTGTACAAATGAACTACATCCATCGATACCAAACTACATGTACATTTCATGCACACACAACAAGTGTAAACAAAATCTCCCTTTCTGTTTTCCAAGTTTTCAACTACACATTTCAATGCAAACACAAGTATAGCTATATTCGAAATGTATATATGTATGTTGTTTTCCCATGAACTACATCCCACTAATACGAAAATACATGTACATTTTCTGCACACACAACAAGTTTAAACCAAATCTCATTTTTTGTTTTCCAAGTTTTCATCTACACATTTCAATGCAAACACAAGTCTACCTATATTCCAAATGTATATATGTATGTTTTATTTCCCACTTTTATCTCTTCATGCAACTCTTTCATATCACATCTTTACATTTCTTTTCATGGTGCCTCTATAATTGGTTCTACTGTAGCTATCTCCTACAATTGTATTCTACAATCACATATTGTAATATTTTTCCTGATTACACTTACATGTATTGCCCATTTTTTTACACTACTACAATGATACAATTTGTACATTGAGTTGGTTTAAGATGCTCTCCTAAGGAGAGTACATGGTCTATAAATATTAGCTATTGTGGTAGCTTTCTACTGTTTTTTTTTCCATTTCATACTACTCTCCCTTCTGTGGGAATCATCCTATTTTCGTCACACTAAAGGCTACGCTTCCTCTAGATGCACACAAAGCATCCAAGTTCCAATCAAAATGGTACAAATCTCCCCACCATGCCTTTTATACTACATTTACATTCTATACATATGTACAATTTATCTTGTTTTACCCTCTTACATAACTTGTATTGCAGTTCACATTCAAATCACAGCGAACAAGATGTCCACCTTACCACCTTGCCTTCCATTACAAGTGTTCATTAAGGTTTGTACATAATCTATAGTTTCTTTTTCTTTCCTTTTGATTATGTTCAATGTATGCTATGTCCATTGCCATTTCCTTTATCATGCAGGTTACTTTATCAATATTTAAGCTAGGATTTCTTTTCACCAGCTTGCCCTTGCCTTTTTTTAGGCATGTGGATCCATGCTTCAACACCTTTCACCTCAAGCCCTTTGTGCACACATAAAATGGTAACAACCCTTTACTCGTTTCCCCTTCCTTTTTTTACTCAAAGTTGTGTGAAACTTATTTCATGGAACATTTGCACTCAAGGAAATTGGCACATTCTACCAAAACAGCGGGTCAACATAACCCAAGGATAGTCTTCTTGTTTTGACAATGTGATTACCTCACATCCTCAGCAAAAACAAAAATGAATCAGATCACACGGGTAAGACTCATGTGTTACCATTATTTACATTCATTATGATGTTAACATTTTACTTTCCAACTTTCCATTTTTGACATTTTATGGATTATTGCATTGCTTACACTTACAAACAAATTCTTATGCTGGTCTCCTAATATGATTCTGTGTTGTGTTTCATTGGACTTAGAATACCTGCACGGAATTTTTGTCACTCTCGACTTTGGTCAAGTGCCATCAAGGGATTCTTCTGTTCTTGTACAACATCTTCGGCAGGGGTACTCATCTTCTCTGTATCCAACTTCTGTAAGTGCTTCTTGGGATATACATTATATGCTCTTGTGGTAGCCTTTGTATAAAAGGAACATACTCTCCATTAGTATAGTCAAGTGTTTATTAGTTGTTGTTGTGTTCATTTTTCCTTTCTTTTTTCCCTTCACAGATTAGTCAAGCATGGAAACTTATAAAATGTATCATCTTTTTTTTTCATTCCATTATTGAGAACACAATTATAACATTCCCTAATAATATTAGATGTATTTCCAAATATCTATGGGTTGGGGCATAAGAAACTTATGCATTGTATTAAAGTCAATTGGAGAAAAAACTAATTACAATTTTTTATCCACAACCTGTACCACCTCCTACAACTATTCCTGTAGCTTACCAATGCTCCTTCCTATACTCTAACACTCTTGATTTCTCTATAACAATCATTTATATATCAACAATTCACTCCTTCTTCATTATGCTCAAATAATTATTATAACTTTATCATCAGGCCTATCATAGACAGAGGATTTCATTCAACTTTCTAACCTTTCTCCGATATCTTTTTTTTACTCTCACATTTCTAAGCTATAGGATCACTTTAATTCAATTAATGAAAACTCTACATCGGATCTCTATCTCAACCCTGGTCTTTGTTCATATTTGGAATTGTCCACATACTTCTCAAATGATAATCTCAAGCTCAGATCTCTAGTCACCAACACTCTTTTTCTCAACATTGAATGTGCATCTCTGTGTTGTTCTCTTCTGATGTTAACCAAGTTTGTGTTCTCAAAGGGAATATTCTCTCCTATTTAGACTCAATTTATTTAGGGTCTCAAAGGTGAAGCGACCATCCCCTGATGTCCATCATTTTCACATTTGTATCCTATCATGAGCTCAGACAAGAAGCCATACCCTAAGATTTCAGTCTTCAACAATGTCAAAGGAGTACCAGGACCGATCTCTGACTTGATTATTAGTGATTTTTGTGTACATTCTCATTCACGTCCGTGTCATAACAACAATTCCAAAGACAAATAGCCATTACAAAATTCTAATACAAGCAACTACCTACAAAACACTTCATGCACCCACTGCAATTTTCACCATTCAATGAACCCCACAAATCTCTTAAAAATTACATTTTCTTAGAAAACCTCTTGCTACCCCCCTAACTGACCCCATTATTGGCACCTTTCTATTGGCTTACACTATTTTCTCTGCAACTGAATGTTTATATATACATATGCATATACTTTTTTGTTTTTGTACTTGCATAGGGGCAGGGGTTGTACTAGAACTACTTTCATTGTGTAGGTCTTGGCTCCATTTCCTATTGGGTTTTCTGTTTTCATGGTGCACTTGGTCACCATTCCCATCACTGGTACTGGCATCAACCCTAGTCATGGTGCACAAACAATCCTGGAATGACCATGTACGTATTTATATCAACTTTTTCTTTTCCTTGTTGGGGTGTACTAATAATTTCTTGTCAGTGTATTCGGTAGCTCAGGGTTTCATATATATATAGCTTGAAACTACAAAAGTGTACCATAAAATCAAGTCCATGGTTTCGTTTTAAGGGATGCAATGCGTTAGACTCTATATACATGAACTATTTTGTAAGTTACAAGTGTCTTTAAAAATATAAGAGGAAATCTTGTAATACTTTTTTTTAGTGCTTGTAATTTGTGAAAATTTGCTAAGCTCCTTTTGATTTAAACCAACTGAACTGCTTCTATATTAACATTAGGATATAATCTAGAATAATTATTATTTGTTAAATCTGATACACTACCTTCATGAGTATGACTGTTGTATGTGCAGTGGATTTTTTGGGTAGGACCTTTTGTTGGAGCTGCATTAGCTGTTGCCTACCAGCAGTACATTCTGAGAGTGGTTGTCATCAAGGCCTTGGGATTATACCAAAGCAACGCCAATGTGTAACTAGTTGTAGGTAGGAGTTGTCTGTAATTGTTATGGGATATTATGTCTCACACTGAATAAGACCAAGTGCCAGCTCAATGAGAACTGATTTGTGAAAAGTAGCTTCTTCTATCAGAGCCTTGATTAGCGGTTATATTGTTGACTATTAAGAGTCAGAGAGATTGAGAAAATCTGGATTAATCCACTGCTATTTCAAAACATGAATTCAAAAAGTAAAAGCATAGTATGTTTTGTCCTGAACATGAATTCATGCTTTATATATTTTGTTCTTTGTCTTTTCTCAATATGCAGAAGCATAATATGTTATGTCATGAAACTTTGTTACTGCAGTTTATCTTATTACAAAAATCTCCACGAGGATATTGGTGTTTGAACATGCTTTCTATTTATCTCAGTTCGATTTGTCATATATCTATCGTGTTTTGTTAACTTTTTCCAATGTAAAACTAAAACTATTCCATACATTTATTGTTTATTTTATGAACTAACACATACTATTTTTTTTTCTCTTCCTCCTCCAGCCATTTCAATTCGATAAATAGTGGGTTTTTTTCAAGCACATGATTGTTGTTATTGGTGTTTAATATATTTACTTCAAAGTATGCAGGATTGGTTTTCGCATTTATCTACTATTCATTCAAAGCAATACCTTCCTACCCTAGCTGGAATATAAGTTCTTGTCTTCAAAAGCATTGAACCCAAGCCCATTATGCCTGCTATGCCTGCGCTTTGCCTTTTTCCTTCAAAAGACAATCTCATGACTGAAAGCATGAGATTGGCTTCATAACACTTGAGTGGGGGCCAATTTCTTGTGAAAACCATATAACTTGCAAATTAGTTAAGCTTTCCTATGTTTTTTTTATGTACATATTTGTCATTGGTTGAAAAAATAGTTAATTACATTATCGGTTTTGAATTATTTTTTTGGAATTCCTTATTATAAGGACGTCATTTTTTTAGAACATTCTCCAAATATGCAAGCTCTATTATGCCCTCCATGTTCGTGTAATATCTATTATTCTTGTGCCATAAATTTGATGCCAGTTACTTATATTAACTTAGTACTTCCATTTCCTTTCTATTATTACATATTGAGGTATAATTGCACCTTCTTGGGAGCAATAGCTAGTTTATTAGTTTCTGAAGTCTACGAAACGAAAATATTTGTGAGGTGATAAAATTCCCACTACTCTAATGTCGTAGAAAGACAAACACAAACGATCAATCAATCACGAAAATATAGAGGTATAGACGTCCGTCAATATCTTTTTGTCTTTTTTGACTTTACTAATCCGGTTCTATAGATCCAAAGCGTGGTTACAATGCAGTTAGAACCCAAATATTTATTTATAATTTCTATTAAGGAAGCATGTTGAATGGAAACCAGAAATCCCATCCAATTCTAATACTGCTGAGTGACCTATGGTTCGAGATAATCAAAAGCAATCAAATCAGTGAGTTAACGCCAAAAGAGTTTGAGCTTGTTTTTCATATTTGAAGCCGTTAGACTTTGAACTATCTGCAGACCAGACAAAGATGCCTTCTAACTTCCCCTTCTGCTTCAGCATCTTGCACGCCTGAAAGAACCCATGCTCGGGCAAGAGACCTGTGATCAAATTTGAAAGGTGGGTCTTAATTTTTATTGGAAGGGTATTTGTTCTTGGAGCCCTTCAAACATGAAGGGCAATTTAAATAATTGTATTTCAATTGATAAGTATAAATTAACTAAACCCTTCCCCCTAAAAAATGCAAAAAACAAATATTGTCCATCCAAATTTTTACAAGCTTAAACAATTGAGCACTCTTTAATATCTACATGATAAAATGGTATCTTTTCAATAAAACCGAATTTGAACACATTAATTTGACATATATGTAACATTAATTTTACAGTTCATTAAAATAACAACTATTTTGTTGTATTTTTCTGGGTTAGACTACAATTCATTATACAGAAAAACTACTTAGACTATGTAATAACCATATTGGGGTATCTGCATGATCTTATGCATAGTGCAAGACATTGTAACTAGATATAGTCTTAAAATAAAACTAGAACCATGAGAAAATTACTTATTGTTAACTATATGCAAAAAGAAGCCACTAAGCAAAACAAGGCTATAATAAACTAACCTACAACCAAAATATACATATAAAACCAACCAAAACCTTAATTCAAACTGGAGAGAGGGCATCCATCCAAGCTTGAGAGATGTAAGAATGATGGACATTAGGAGCCTAAGAAAAAATAATATATAACTCAAAAAAACATTTAAAAAAAATCCTCCATACCAAGCAAGTTAGCAATGCTAGCATCATAGGGGGCCTGAGCATCAAATTTTGTTGTTCAACACTTGTCGCGACAACATACAGGTATGGGATGGAGGGGAAATGGAATCAATCCTAAGTCAACTAGAGCCTTGCAACTCGCTGCATGTTTGATTCTCGACAATCTACCTTTTAAATTGAACCAGAACAACAAAAGAAGTCTGTTAATGGCTCGATTTGCGAAAATTCTAGATACATGAGTAATTATGAGCTCGAGGCTCTAAAATTTGATGTATTTTTTTACCAATCCACGATTCGATGAATTCATAGTCACTGACATGAAATTTAAGTTATTTAATGAAAGAATTAATGTATCTACCTTTATGTCGAAACCGTTTTCCATGTTGATGCGGGCCACTACCCTCTTTATTGTCTTACCAAAAGGCATGAGAATGAGGAAGACGACTTAAAATTATGGACTTCATCATCGAAGAAGCCTTACAATCACATTGGTAAGGAGTGATAAGAAGATCACAACAATCCAACGTGTCAAATCTTAGATGATAGTGCCAATTAAAGACTTATATGGTAAATTTAATATAAGACTTACTTATAGTTGTCTCTTGTAACTCTTTGCGTCTTGACACATTCGATAATTTATGGTTGTCTCTGCGCCTTGACCCAATTATTATAAGGTGAGGATTAGCATGCATAATAATCCTTAGTTATGACTATGCAATGAGGATTTAAATGGAAGAGGATGTAAATACGTGTAATTTTTATACGTATTTTGGTGGTGAGTGTCGAAGACAAACCTGGTGAGAAACCACATATGTTTGGAAGGACGAAGGGAGATTACATGATCATGATCATGCCACCCATGAAATTGAAGACAATTCGTGAGCCAAAAATTGTTTTTTTTAAAATTTTATTAATAACCATTGTGGTACTTTGGTCCAATTTTTTTTTCTAACTCATTGTTTCTCCATATTGTGTGCCTAGTGCCACCTCTCTATAGCAATGCACAAATCAAACTCTACTTGGTTTGTGGTTCTAGCTCCATGCCATTATTTGTAGTTGCATGCCATTGAGTGTTGTTTAGAGTTGTCGTGAGTCTCTGAAATTCATGCAAGAAATGAAGTCTGGTAGAAGAGGACTCATCAAAGCGGGAATTTGAATTTTATTTTGTCGAAAAACGAGTGGACATTAGTAGCCAGGTTCGCATAGGTAGTAGGCACAATGTTTCGGCCTTGTTTTGGGCCTAGTATTGGTTCTCTATTGTTACAGCCATAGTCGTTGACACATTGTCACACCTTAGATCTCATCCCGAAGTGACTCAGGATTCAGAGTCAAATCCCAATAGCTAGTACCTCGTAGTCGTGAGTCATCACTCGTCACCTTGCAAAGCTAAGCAGTGAGTGCATGACATGAGTGAGTGAATGACTATAATTTATGATATTTCCAATACTTTGAATGACAATTCGAATTTTATAGCATAAGAATTTCAACATAGAAATTGAAATTTATATGGATGGGTAATTTCAAATGTTGTCCTTCTTTTAAAATGTTGATATAAATTATGTCCTTCTTATTGGAAAAGTAAAATTCAAATTTTAATTTTTTTTGAAGGATAATTTTAACTTTACATTTCTAGGAAGGGCTAGAACCCGAGAAGGGTTCAAATTTGAAGTCGTCTCCCAAATATTCAACTTTCTAGAATAAACGCAAATAAAACAAATATTGTATAATATTCTACTACTCGAACGTCATGGAAAAAAGCAAAATAATAAAAAAGATTGTATATTATACAACATTATCCGCTTGGAACTGTGAAACATGGTATTTGGTAAGATATTTACTAAAACAACAAGAATCATTCAAAATCCTCCGTGCAGGGTAGGAATTTGGAAAAAATTCCACCCATCAAAACTGACGGTCTTTACACAATATACAAACGTTTTTACAATTTCTTTGTTTTTTATGATGAGAAATATGAAATTTAGACCGTATTTGACGGGCAAAATGGCCCATGACAGGCATTTTGCCAGTCAAAATCCAACCCTACCTCCGTGCCTCGCACTGCGCACGGACATTTCTTTCCAAGTTGTACAAAAGTGACCTTTGACTAGCATACCGACAGTGGGTTAAAATTGACGCCCTTTTACCCGTTTTAACCGTAATATACAGCTGGTTATTCAATAAGCACGTCATTGGTGATGTGTAAATAATTTTCAGGATCAAATCTATGGGCAGATTTAAAAGTTTCCCGTAACTTTCCTATATTAGTGCTAAGACTCTTCCAGTGGAAGCCTTTATTGATGACAACCGACATTTTAAAATTAACCCAACGGTGGCAAGCCTGGCATTTTTGTCGAATTCTCAGAGATAATAGAGGTGTCACATCTCGGCCTTTATTTGATCAGACAATGAATCGAGTTAAGATATGACAACATATGGTAGTGTCAGCGAACCATCTCAATGTATCATTTCAACTACAGATGAGGTATCAGATCCTTCCGTAATGATAAGTAAATGTGTGTGTTTGGAATGTTTGTTTCTTGCCATTTGGGGATCAGTGAATAAACACTTAATGGCATCATCTCCCTTATTATTAATGTTCTAAAATGATGTACATCAAAATAATAATAAAACAACTAGCAGCATATGTTTGCTATAATTCATTGGCTTCTACAAAACAACAGGTGTTGATTTATTAACCTCAACTTGAGTTTTGCTATTGAAGTTTAAAATAAATTAATTGAACAGTTTTTTAACAAATCGTCTTCATAATAAGGTATTAAGAATAGAACTCTCAGAATGGGGTCATCATGTGGCAGGAATGGCCAGATGATCTACTTTTTTCACATGGTTCTCAACTGTTACATTGGACATGAGATTGTTGTCATTTTTGTTTGATCTTTTATATTTTTCATTATAGTATATGCGGCATGTAATACTTATATGACTTTCAGTTCCTTGTGCAGATTCTTAAAACTGCCGATTCCAATTACTTGTTGGACATTGCTATATACTATCATATTTTTGCGGCCTTTATATCATCCACTTGCAGGTGCTGCTCCGTTTTGGATTGATCGGTTGTAATCTCTGTATTACACTCCGATATTGGCGACTTTTTATCTGCTGGGGATGCCTCGGATGTTTGGCATATGTGTGTTATTTATATATTGGACTCTATATGACTCTTATGTACTTTTGATGATGTTTTCTGTTATGATGCTGGTCGCATTGAGATTTGTTTTTTGGGAGATATTTGGGTGTTGTGGCACCTTTGTAGACATTTTCTGTTTGATATTTTGATACATTATGATGATGTAACCGGAATGTTCCGGGGGCTACTTCTGATAGCTCTATTATGACTTTGTTATGGACTGACAGCTGGACATATTTTACTATTTCGCATATTAATAGTAAGTTATATTTTTCTGTGAAAAAAAAGGTATTAAGAATAGTAGACAGCTTCAGAATACACTAGAACACAACATTAATAATAGATTTTAATAAAAAGGTAAAATTAATTATTAAACGTTATAAGAAGGGTGTCTCTCAAATTTAACCCTTAATACCGAGAGTCACCACGGAAGTGAACATAAAAAAAATTAAATACAGATAAATATTAAATATGTGTAAGATACAACCATTTTAAAATTGATAATAAATATAAGTAATTTAAATATGTTATTTTGAATTTAATTAGTTAAAAATTTTAAAAAATTATTGAAATTATGTATATGAATGGTTAAGATTTTACAATAATAATAGTCTAAACAAATCCAAACCTTATAATGCTTAAACTACTTCAAATAAATATGCCATAAATAATTTCCCTATTATAAGTAGCTATTGTACCATCATGTAACTAGATACTAGCATTTATCAATCATTGTTAAAGTGTAGGAATTCTTACGTTGAACTACACTATGGAATTTATCTGTGGCAATAATTTCCAAATTTCCATTTCCAAAGCATCTGTGTAAGTTATTAGTCTCATGTAGATGGTTTTCTTAAATATCCACATGATTTCACTTGTAATGGTATTTAGAGAAGATTTGTCAAGCAGATGACACATTTGGTTATGTTTATGTTTTATTCGTTGTACTTTATAATTCTATCAGATAGAGAGAACTTTGATTATTAAGCTATTTACTTACAACTTTTGGCACATTTTAAGATGATGCACATCCTTTGAATTTTTCAAGTGTAAGTTCATTTTATTTTTATTAAACTTTAAACATGTTACTTAACCCATAGATCTCCCCTCTACCCATCTCCAACGTGCAATATATAAAAATAATTAAATGTATTAAAATTACATGTTGGTATAATTGTGGATTCCTTATCTTGGGATCACTCATGTTTGAATTTGCAAACAATCTAGCCAATTATTTTAAGAGGAAACGTTTCTCCAAAAATCCATAGGAGAATCATCATTGCTTTTGCTAATAGGCCATAAGATCCACGTATACCACTTAGAAGAGTATTGAATTGTAAAAAATGAGGAAGGTAAATGAAAAAATGATAAGAAGCTTGATGTATGTGTCGGGTACACGAGGCGTTAATTTAAGATGTATGTGTCGGGTACACGAGGCGTTAATTTAATTTAGTTTTGTTAAACATTAAACACATTGATCAATGCATATATCTCCCACACCCCTTGAAACCTCTACCCAACTTTGAAAAGCGCCAAAATGGCGCAATAAATAGAAATGATTAAATCCATGGACATGTCATATTAGTATTAGTATGATGGTGGATGCCATACTTGGAGTGTGCATCTTGAGATAACCCGCGTTTGAATATGTATACAATCTAGTCAATTCTTTTCAAGAGTATATATTCGCCTAGGAGAAGCATATATTTATATATTCATATAATTGGTAGGAAAAAGAAAATAAATATAAGCTAACCCTATTAATCTATATTTATAAACCCTCTAATTACAATTATGTCTTAAATTCTGATAAGCTTTACTACAATCCACTCATTCATTCATACCAGATTTTTTCTATAAGTAAATAATTGAATCACACAAAAAGATTGGTCAAAACTGTAAACCTTCTAAGGCTATGATAATAAGTATAGTTGCACTTAGTAGAAAAACTAAAACAAACTATGAAACAACTAATGTACCTAAAAATACAACAATACAGGACAAAGGAGAGGCCCTACTTTCTTAGATAAGGTACTGAACAAACAATAATTGCTATGTTAAATATTTAAGAAAACATAGACATGGAACTCATCTTTCTTTATTAAATAGGAATTGAGTTACATAGTAGCATCGTTACAATATATTCTTCAACTCCCTATCTCAAATGGGATGGACTACTTATGCATTCTTCAAATAACTATCCTAGGCATAAGAATAGTGATGGACAACCATGATAATATACGATTCTCAGGCTGTTCCACCTTTCTCCGCAAAACATGCATTCAGTTCTAACAATTAGATAAAAGTGTGATGTTGTTACAACTATTTCAAGACAGCCTTCAATCGGACTCCTAAATTCTCGTAATTGTATGAACTACATGTGGAAGATCCAACTACACCCATTGAATGCACTTAGAGGAAAACTGTCACTTATCCATACAGGTATTCTATCAGTGGGATGATCACTATCAACATCGTTGTATGGTGTCTAGCAAGTTGTGTAGCAGCATCTGGATCTACGGTGTAGTAGCATCACGATGTTTGGTTTAACTAACATGGTGTAGCAACATCATGATAATGTAACTATAATGGTATAGAAGCATCATGCTAGTGTAATTACATCAGTGTAGTAGCATTGCTACATCAAAAATGAGTGTAAGAGTAACTGTGTAGCAACAACCTACACATAATAACCTTGGGATGTTAGTTTTGCATATTCATGAGTTAGCATAACAATGTTAATTTCCCTGAATCACTAGCATAAAACACTTGAAATGACAAGAATTGCAAGAGCACATACCTTCAACATAATGTGTCATTATTGTTAGGAATCAACTCAAGCAATGGTTGGAATAATGGACAAAAGTAATGAATCAATTAGAATCAAAGTCTTCACGAGATGCATGATAATGGAGGTTACTAATGCTGCTTGGATAGTATCTTCTATTGGCTACTATTTCCTTCCAGTAGTTGGCTTCTACCTCCTCATCCAAGCCATAATCAAATCAATATTTGGGTGCAAGAAACCAGATCATTGGATATTGGAATTAGAGTCCAACCCAACAATTCCCACATTTGTTCATACATTGAATATACATATTGACCCTCTGCAGGGATACTTTGAGGTTGATGTAACTAAATGAATCCCTTCTTCTCACTGCTTTCATGCTTTGTTAACACCTTTCATTGCACCCTTCCATGGCATCATGTTTTAAATAATCTATATCTTTTGAAATTTTGTAACACAACAAATCATTGAGCCTAGGAAAATCTCACAGTGAAAGAATTAGCAAGGAAGAAGAATTGCAGTGAAATCTAGCAAGAATTGAGCAGTAAAATCAAGCATGCAAAGAAACTCAGATGTGCATCAAAACTGGTGTGATATACCATTAATCACTATAGTCAAAGAATATAGTACAATGGGAATAATTTGATTATCCAAGAGGAATTTGAATCCATCTCAGTCTACACAGTCTAGCATTAGAATTATCCCCACTACAGTGCTCTGGTAGTTCCAAACTCAATTGAATGTTAGTTCACTAAAGCTATTGTTAGTTAATTGGTCAAGAAGGGCGCATTAGTGAGCTTCTCATGCAAATCAGGCTAGATAGGGCACATTAGTTGACAATCAATGGAAATCGGAGCTCAAACCCCCTACTACAATCATAGACTCAGGTGGACTGAACCAGATCACTGAGTTAGCTCCTAAAATGTAGGGAATTGACTCTGCATGGCCTAAATTCATGCATGGAGGGTGCATCAAGTGGCTAATGAGTCCTATATGTGTTAGGGACCTATGTAAACCCTTCTCTTTACTATGTTAGTATATTATTATTGGACGCATATGCTTTGTAAGTCGTCCCGTAGTATTTGTTGATCCGTAGTTGATATTAGCCCATAGTATTGGACGCATATGCTTTGTAAGTCGTCCTGTAGTATTATATGTCCCATGGTTTTGACTCATGGTATTGGGCATAGACTTAGTATATAAGTGTGTGTTGAGGTCATTGAAGGCACCGTGAAGTTAATTGTATTGAGCTTGCTCAAAGGAGGTTGACCCCTCGAAGTGGCCCGTGATCAATATAAAAGTGATTCTGTTCTATTATTTCTACTATTTCGCATATTCTTAGTAATTAATTGTTGCAGGTGCATCTCATCTGGTATCAGAGCACTTTCCTTGGCACAAGTGGGAAATATTTTTTCTTTTTTTGGGCGGTGACTTTCAGATCAATTTATGAAACTTTCTGCACAAAATCAGAACAAACCGATTGCATATCTGAATTCCTCTTTCAAAAATACGCAGTTTCAAAAAAAAAAATCATCTCATTTGGAGTTCTAAAAGTGGAGATATCGCGGATTTAAAATCAGCAATTTTTTAGAATTTCGGTGACGGCCGCGGAAATTGCGGCGAGAAAATATTTTGACCGAGTGCCCATATTTCTATTCCGCTTTCACAAGTAGAAGCAGAGTGGTTGTTCCAGTTCCGAAAACATGCTATAATAGCGATTCTGAGCAATATAGATCCGGTTTTTGAACATTGGGTGGAATTTCTGCCCAAATTTTTTATGTTGCAGGTTCGGATTTGGGAATCATCCCTATCTGCTTAACTGTGGGAAGTACTTGGGCATAAGCCCTAAAACTCATTGTGAGGAGTACCACAGGAACCCGAAGTAGCTGGCCCATTGAGAGGACCTGCCAGCGAAAAGGGCAACGACCCCTACCTGATTGACTAGTTCCCACCCGTGAGGTAAACCAAGAGCTGTCGTTTGTGGCAAGGTGGTTATCAGTTTTACTTGAGCCGTGGAGTGAGGGGTACTGCCCCAATACGCAAGCCGTCAGATAGCATTGGTGGCCAAGTGAAACCCCTGAACTATTAGGAAGCCGCACATACCTGGGGTCCATATCTACTTTCAGCCGAACTATTGTTGATCACTGCTGCGCCGTTTCAGATCCATTTGCAAGCCGTTCTAGATTCAGCCGTTTTCAATCCATTCGGCGTTGTTCCAGATCCCTTACGAGCCGTAGCTGCTCCAGTCTGGAAAAAAAAAAAAAACTGGTTATGGTTGTCACCCGTGCAGGAGCAAACACCATGGAGGAAGCACTTGCAACCATCCAAACCAAACTCCAAGATCTGGATGAAAAATTTCTCAGCCTCCATCTTCAGCATTCAGCCATGAACAATAACCGACAGCCAGAATCTTTTGCAGCCACCGGGTTCTCTTCTTCCAACAATTTTCGTGGGCCGAAGCTTGATTTTCCTCGCTTCAATGGTACTGATCCGACTGGATGGATATATCGAGCAGAACAATATTTTAGTCTACATAATACTTTTGATGTCCAGAAAGTTCCACTTGCATCCTTTCATTTGGAACAGGAAGCCCTTCAATGGTACCGTTGGTACATCAAAGCTCATCCCAAGCCAAACTGGACAGATTTTTGCCAACTCATTTTGCCACGATTTGGCCCTAGTGATTTTGATGATTTCACAGGAGCACTCACTAAACTTCACCAAATTGGCACAGTGAGAGAGTATCAGATAGAATTTGAGAAATTGGCCAATCACAAGGAAGGATTGTCTGATGAATTCTACAAGAGTTGTTTTATAAGTGGTCTCAAGGATGAAATTCGCTTAGAGGTCAAAATGTTTTGTCCCAACACAATGATGGAAGTCCTAGGGTTGGCTAAGCTGGCTGAGGACAAGATTGCAGCTCAACAACGCTCCAAACCCACCCTTGTTCCCTTTAGAAATATGGGTTCCCAACGACCTCCCATCACGCCTTCTCCTCAACCAACTCCTATCAAGCATTTGTCTGAAATAGAAATGCAAGCACGCCAAGAAAAAGGGCTTTGCTATAATTGTGATGAGAAATTCACTCGGGGACATAGATGTGTTCAACAAAAGCTCTATCTCTTGGATGTGGATTCTTCACCTGCCTTAGAACTTGGTGGAGCAGCTACAGATACAGTGGATGATCAGATCGACATTCAACACTCGCCTGTTGACACCCCATTTCAGGACGACCCACCTGAGATCTCTCTCCATGCTGTAACCGGCGTCACCACCCCACAAACAATGCGGGTCAGGGGATACTTCAAGAAGCTCCCTCTTACCATACTCATTGATTCTAGTAGCACTCATAACTTCATTGACCCTCGGATTGCCAAACAGGCTGATTGTTTTGTCCATCCTTGCTCCAGCTTTGAAGTCATGGTTGCCAATGGGGGCACCTTACCTTGCAAGGGGCAGTGTCACAATGTGCGTATCTCTATGGAATATTATAACCTACGCTCTGACATGTTTGCCTTGCCCTTAGGCGGATGTGATGTGGTTTTGGGCGTTCAATGGTTACGCACACTTGGCCCCATCTTATGGTATTTTGTTGAACTTTGGATGCAGTTTAAATTCAATGGGGCACAACACAAATTTATGGGCTTACAACCAGGGTCTCTCTACATCATCAGTTCACATCGCCTGGAAAAACTCCTTAAGAAGAATTCACATGGTGTCATCGCTCAGCTCAATTCCCTTCAGATGCACCCATCAACAGTCTCCACTACTTCCTTGGATAGATATGCAGGTATCTTTGCTGAACCAATGCACTTGCTACCTTCACGAGACCTTTCCGGTAAGAATTTAGCCACATCTACCTCTCAGCAGGAAATGATGGCTATTTTGCATGCAATACAGAAGTGGCAGCCATACCTATTAGGGAATTATTTGCATCAAGACTAATCTCCCGAGTCTGGAAAATTTTCTGGAACAATGGGTCTCCTTCCCAACACACCTGAAATGGGTTATCCACCTCATGGGTTATCCCTATGTGATCACTTACAAGAAGGGTAAGGACAATATGGTGGAAGATGCTCCTTCTTGCACAATTGATGACCCAGTTTCTCTTACAACTCTTTCTCTGCTTGTTCCAAATTGGGTGCAATATGTTCAACAGGGCTCTCTCTTCTATGAACTCCATGCTTCTTCATCAACAGGGCACTCTGGGTTCTGCAACAGGTATGACCAAGAACAATGTAACTTCTTTTGGCAGGGACTAAAAATGACAATTCAACAGATGGTGGCTGACGATGATACTTTCCAAGTCAACAAGGGTGAAACGACACTCCTTTCGGGATTGCTCAAACCCTTGCCCATCCCTAAACAGCTTTGGCCAACTATTTCTATGGATTTCCTAGCAGCGCTCTGGTGGTACAATACCACATCTCACAGAACACCATATGAAGCGGTCTATGGACAAACATCGCCAATTCTTCTTCCATGCACCCTTAGCAGCTCCCCAGTTCAGGAAATCGACTCGGTTCTTCGAAACCACAATCAAATTCTTCTCATTCTGCAGGACAATCTTCACATGGCCAGAATTCGCCTGAATCAACAAGCCAATCAACACCGTTATGAGCGCATTTTCCACACAGCTGACAGGGTTCTTCTTCATCTACATGCTTCCAAGCAATCCTCCTTGACACTCCAAAGGCGTCAGTGGCCTGAAATGCAACCCGAGGATGCTACCGGGGAACCACTCCTTCAGCTTCTGCAGCAATTTCTCCAACCAAAGCTTTGAGGACAAATCTTTTTCTAAGGGAGAGGGGATGTTAGGAACCTATGTAAACCCTTCTCTTTACTAAGTTAGTATATTGTTATTGGACGCATATGCTTTGTAAGTCGTCCCGTAGTATTTGTTGATCCGTAGTTTATATTAGCCCATAGTATTGACCCATAGTATTGGACGCATATGCTTTGTAAGTTGTCCCATAGTATTATATGTCCCATGGTTTTGACTCATGGTATTGGGCATAGACTTAGTATATAAGTGTGTGTTGAGGTCATTGAAGGCACCGTGAAGTTAATTGTATTGAGCTTGCTCAAAGGAGGTTGCCCCCTCGAAGTGGCCCGTGATCAATATAAAAGTGATTATGTTCTATTATTTCTTCTATTTCGCATATTCTTAGTAATTAATTGTTGCAGGTGCATCTCAATATGACAACTGTATGCCACTAGGAGGTCAACAACATCATTCAATACTAGGAAAAGGGAAATAATACTAAGGTGAACAAAGGTTGGAGTATTACTTATCCTAACACCCCCCCTTAATCCAAACTTAGACAACCTGGGCCCTGGTAATCGAGACCAAAGGTTTCCCAAACAATCAATAATAAAAATAATTATTCATGAAACTAAGGAAATGGGGAAAACCTCAAGGGAACCCCCCCCCCAAAAAAATGAACAACATGGAACTCAAACAGCCTTCACACGAAGCAGAGATCTGAGATAGGAAAATATATTCTGAGTGAAATACTTTGTAACAATGTCTGTAGTCTGCTCCTCTGTAGGACAGTAATGTAGTGTGTTGGTCCTGTTGTGCATTAGTTCCCCGATGTAGTGCATATGAACCTCAATTTTCCATCTTGGATCATGACAAGTCTCTTTGAAGGATTGTAGATCAGACCCCACCATCATGTAGCAGCTCTCTGGGAGAAGTGGATCTATATGACATAGTGCAAGGTTTGCATCTTGATGCTGAGATCTGGTTCTTCTATGGTCATATGGATCCCTAGCTATGTTCCCAGCAACTTCAAGGAATTTGTGAGTGCATTTTGGCCTTGGCCATGGATTGGGAGCAATTGTTGGTTTTGGATCTGGATCTGCTTGATCTTCATTCTCAACATCAATATTTGATTCAACTTGGTCCTCATTATAGGAGACATCATTATGATCTTCATCAAGTGCAAATGGAGTACGCAGATCAGATCTACCTTTTTCTTCAACTAACTGTAGATCTTGCAATGGATCTTTATTGAACTGGACAATTCTTTCAATGAAGCATCTTTTGGTTGCAATCTCCATCAGTTTGTATGCCTTTGCATCTTCTGCATAGCCCAGCAAAATGCATTCACTACTTTGGTGTTGAAGAGCTTTTCTTTTGTCAGATGGGATTATAGCCCATGCCTTGGATCCAAAAACCCTTAGGTGAGAGACATTTGGTTTGTGTCCCTTTAGTGCTTCGAATGGAGTGACCCCATCCATAGATTTTTGGGGTACCTTGTTCTGAATGTATGAAGCACAATTCATTGCTTCTGCCTAGAGATATGGTGGAAGATTCCTTGCTTCAAGCAAACAGGTAGCCATTTATTTCCATGACCTATTCTTCCTCTCAACTACACCATTTTCTTGTGGTGTGTATGGGACAGAATGTTGCACTTAGATGCCCTTAGAAGCACAAAACTACTACAGCTCTCTCTTGAAGTAGTCCCCTCCATTGTCAGATATGAGTGATTTGATCTTCTTCCTAGTAGTGTTCTCAACCAAGGCCTTGAAAACTTTGAAAGTCTCGAATACCTTAGACTTCTACTTAAGAGAATAGATCCAACTGAACCTAGAGTAGTCATTTATTAAGGTTGGAAGGTATCTGGATCCATTCATAGAAGCTATGGGAATCAGTCCTGAGACATGATTATGTATCAAATCAAGTGTGAAGGAAGCTCTCTTTTCCTTCCCAACATAAAACTTTTGCTCTGGATGCTTCCATACCAAGCAACCTTTGTAGATTCCTAGAGAGAATTTTATGTTGGTCAATCCTTCAACCATATCTTCTTTGTGCAACTGTTGTATGTACTTGAAATTGAGATGTCTGAATCTCTCATGCCATAGTCTACTAGTCTCGTTGGCATGGGTCAAGAGGGAAATTTGATGTGAATATGGAAAAAAATAGGAGAACTCATATGCCTTTGAGGCATGGTTTGCAACACCTTTAGCTATTAGCTTCCCTGATGAGATCTATGCAATCTCAACTGTGTCAGGTCCATAAACAATTTTCTTCGATGAACCTGTGTGTATCATCTGATAAACATATAACAAGTTTGTTGCCAAAGATGGAACATACAGAATGTTGGCTGCTTTTTGGACAGACCCGGGTTTTAATGAGGCGCAGCAACAAAACCCCTTGGCGCACTGGCCCTCTCGGCAATGAGCTGCGCAGCAGCTTGAGGTCTCACCCGAAGTGGCTATGGGGGGCTAAGGAATCAGGCATCCTCAACCTTGGCGATGCGGAGACTGTAATCTTCTCCCCTCTTCTGGGAGTCCTCGGAGCGGAATGTCTTACTCTTCCGTAGCTCTCAGCGCGACAGCGCTGAAACTCGTACCAGCTTAACTGCACGGTATCTCCACTCCGACGCACGAGGTGATTACCCTTGGCATCCGATACTGTAACGTTTTCGGCCCTGCGCCACGGCGCAGCCACACACTTCTCAAGCGCCGCAGCGACGGCGTTCTACAGATTCCTTCGATACTTAACAATGATAATGTCTAAGGAAGCTTCACGAATGTACTTAAACACATTCATAAAGATAACGCAATGTTCGTGAAAGCACAGATAACAACACACAGACAAGCATTCACGCGAAACATCATCATAACAACAAGACTTATGGAATTCACCTCCATGGGAAACCACGTCCACGAGAAGTGTATCTTATATTAATCTCAAATGGAAATTATACAATAATGCTGCACACACAGCGGCAGCCTTAGATCGTTCCAGGAAACTCCACGCACACAGCTGGGAGCCCTTCTCTAGATCTAGTCTCTTCCTCTATAGGGATTACAATGGTTCAGACGTCGACTCAGACTGTCTGCAACTCAGGGATTAGCTTCACAGCTATCCAGTTCTAACTCTTGTCTTCTAACAACACAATAGAAAACAATCAACAACCAACCCTTCTACCTTATCAATTATACATATATATAGGTGGCCCTGAGGGTCGCACCTTTACAAAACTGTGGGCCTTTCCCAGCAGTATTCCCCAAAAACCATAACCGCGTATATGGCTAGGTGTACTGTAGGTGCCGCTTGCAGTCATGTCGCCGCTTCCTTCAGGCTCCGCGATTTCTGGTGCAGATTGCGGGTATGGGCGCCGCTTCATCATTCACTGCTCTTTGTCCTTCGCCTTCAATGCTTTGGTCCGTTGCTCTTCCTTGGTAGAGCAACCATAACTTCTGTACTTAGCCTTAATGAGGGTAGCTGAGCCCTCTACTCCGTTGCTTCATTTATTGCGGTAGCTGAGCTTTCTACTCGGCCACATTCATTCTCCTTTGGCGTGTGCGCGCGAGCTCCGTGATTTCCAGTCCGTAATCTACGCTGAGCTCGTCCATCTGGCACCATACTGCGCACTTATTCACTTCTGCCCAAAAATTGGTGCTTATTCAAAATTATCACTTTCCCCTCAACACTTGTGCTTTTTCCTCAAAATTTGCAGCTTTACCATAGCTGCGGCCTAGGCTCCAACAGGCCCCTAACACTTACTTGTGGCTCGTCCCCGAGCCACTCGCACTAGCGTGTGGTCGCTTCAACTGCGCATCTGCCTTTTCCTGGGTCTCAGCAAATGATTTCTTCCACTGCGCAATAGCGGAGTCCATATCATCCACGCACTCTGCAGCTGTGTGGACCATGTCTGAACTGGCTTCTTCTTTAGTTATGCCATCAACCAACTGTTGAGATTCAGCAAATTCTTTGATCTTTGCCTCTGCTTGGGCAGCAAGTTCAGCATACTCATCCATAAATGGCTGAATGCTGTTGGTGAGTTTGGCATCTTCATTTCTGAGCTTGTGCAGTTGCTGTTGTATTCTGCGCACTTCGCTCATTTTTCTCATCTTTGCTAAGCCTTCTAAGGTCTTAGCTTCTTCGCTCAGAACAGTTAGGGATTGTTCTGCTGCTTGTACCTGCTCCAAAAGGCCGACTTTGAAAGGGAGCATCTCAAGCTCCGTCCAAGCCTCCATAGCTTGTGTCATCAGGCTCTCGGCTTCATCTGCTCTGGACTTCATTTGTGTGGAAGCTCTGCGTAGTGCTTCAAATTGTTCCTGGCTATCATCTTCAGGATGCGCTGCAACACGAGCTTCCAACTCAGCGATCTGCGTTCTATGGTCTTCCGCCATAGCAACTATTTCCTGCTCTAGGGCTTTCACCCTTCCTCCAATAATTTGAACTTTCTCAACCAGAGGAAGGTCTGGTTGAATTTCGCAGGCCGGAATCTCCTAGGCGATTTCATCAACTATGTTTCTTATCCCAGTGTCTTGTGCCTCATAGTGTGAAAGCTTCTCAGAGATGTTCTTATAGCCTGCCTTCAGCTCTATTTCCTGCGATTGCAGTCTTTGGTTTGCATGGAATGTGGAGAGCTCTCTAGCTCTCAGCTCAATAGAGACCTTCTCTTGCACTAACTGCAAGGTTTCTATCGGAATCAAAGACAAATTTATTTCAATGGGGCCAAATGCACTTACCTGCAGTGCGGCCAGAGGATCCGAAAGTGTCATGCTTGTAGGCAGGATGTGCACGACAGTATGCCTCTCGGCAAGTGCTTCAACTCGCTTGGTACTTGTGGGTGCCTGCGGTGCCTGCAAACTGGATGCTGGCGCATGGGTCTGCGTAATTCTTCCTGCGAGACCTTTTATTTCTACGAACTGCAGGTCCATCGCACTTCTGATGTGAGCGTGCGAAGTCCGCAGCTCACGAAATTGTTCCTTCAAGTAATGGTCGATCCCCATGGCAAGGGTCTCAGAGGGGTCTTCTGTCGCTTCTGTGGGATGCGATAGCTTCTGCTTCTTTGGGGGTGGTCCTGTCGGAAGTTCATCAGTCTCCTGCGCAGCTTTTTCCTTTCCTCTATCTTTTTCTTGCGCAGAAGGGGGTGGCATCGTGGATGTGACTTCAGCGGCCTCCCTCCATTCATCCGACCAAGACTTGACAGTTTCGTCAACATCTTCAGTAGTCATCCTGTAAAGGCCTACAGCCCATTCTTCCTGAATACCACAAGGGCGTAGGTAAATTTCATGCAAGTTGGCAGAAAAAAACCAACTTCCCTTCATATCTTTGGGATGTCTCCTTACTCAGCCTTGGCATTTCCTGAATGGTATCTTTGAGGAGATGATAGTATTCATAGAACACAGCGCGGTTCATCTTGCGCTTCACGGCATTGTTAGAATCCCAGAGGTTAACATAGCGGATTCCGGCAGCCTCTCCTGCGCAGTGCGGGAGGAACTAAGTGTTCGGGGGCTCCTTCCACCCGAACAAAGCACATAAAATTGAAAGCCAAGAAAAATGGAACAACTGACCGGCGGTGTCTTGGACATTTCGGCAGTCTTCCAAGAAAGAATTGAGTAGGAAGAGAGACCAGTTGTACTGTTCTCCCTCTGCAGCTGCGATAGCGAGCTCCACGACAGCTCCAGTAACTTCTTTAGGTCTGCACTTCGTGAGAAGTCTGCCTGCAAGCAGACTACCTGTGAATCTAGGTGCTTCATCCTCGACTATAGTGAGGTCATAAGCCCGACCTCCTCTTGTTAATTTATATTTCTGCACCAGCTGTGCAACCAATTTTCTGTCCCTATCTTTACCAACAAAATGAATATTGGGGTCCTTACCAACCTTAGATAGGCTGGTAATACGATGAATCAAGTCGACATTTAAATCGATTGGCCTCCCCAGCCAAAGATAACCTCCATGAACGCAGGATAGCAGTACCTTAACAACTGCATTGACTTCATTGCTACGCCCGAAGTGCGGTAGCTTTAACAGGTTCAGAAGTCCATGCCGCTCAAGATTTGCGGCAAATTCCTTCGGGATGAATTCATCAACCTTTCTGGTGGGATTGTAGACTACCGTCAAATAGCGATCTGGCGCAAACTGAGGATACGTTCTGTAGTCTCCAAGGTTGAAATCAGAAAACTTAACCAGTGGAAGGTGTCCAAGCAGGGACCCTTCTTGTCGCACGACTTCCGCCATTGGAGGCAGCGAAATCGGATACTTATCATTCTTCGGAATATGCACCTCGGGTGCATCATCTGGACGCTGCGGAATGTAATTCACCATAGTGGCCAAGGGCTCTGGAACAGGTTCATCCGGCTGCTGCGGCTGAGATGCCCTTGTGCCCGGAGATTGTCTGGGATCAATCCAACCAGGGTGTGTGTAAGTCGAGGCCGTCACCGGAGTAGTCATGCCGAAATCTAAGCCTCGACGCATGAATTGACGAACAACTTCTTCAGTTGACAGGTTCTCCGTCGTGAACCGGTATAGAAAACAAGGACTTGAACAGACGAATGGCGGAACAGCGTAGAATATGAACGCTGAAAACAAAGAAAGCAGTCTGCACAACTCGGCTCTGAAAACAATAACTTAGATTCTCAAACAAGACACTATGCAACTTGAGAAAAGTAACCTGAAGATATACAAGTGCGGGGTATTTATAGTTAAAGGCGATAGTAAATGCGGACAAGTGGGGTTAATAGCCGTAGGTGCCTCTGAATGAGTTGACAACCCCCTATCCCCCGTACCTCTGCGGTGCATTAATTGTGATGGACGAGCTCTGACAGCCTTCCGGGAGAAGCTAAAGCTTTTGGCGCATGACATAAATGTGAATCTTAGGGAGATCAAGCCGAATCTGTCAGAGCGGCTACAATTAAATGGCGAGCTTATCCTTCATTAATATTCAGACGCGGCTATAGGACTTCCGTAATTTAAATTTTCGGCGCGTCATTTCAGCATAGGTAACTGTGCATATAGAGGGGTCCACAACGAGAACTCCTCAAGCGGAAAATTAACATAGGAAACTCCGCAAAAGCGACGGTTTGACAAGCCAGGGAAAACTTCACAAGAGCGCAAATAGGGTCTCTCCATACAAACTCTATTTCCATGCGCGGATGTTTCAAGGAACTGCGCGGGAAGCCAGAGACTGAGTGTTTCGCGACTTCCGTGTAGATTGTGATAATGCGATGCCTCTGTCAACTACACTGGACATCTGCACTTTCTTTATCACTTAATTAAGTCGCAAGGGCGGAGTGGCCATCGTGATAAAGCTTGAGCCGACTCCCGTTGATCATTGTGGGAAGCAATTCTCCATTAAGTTTCACAAGCTGAACTGCTCCTCCTTCTGTTATCTTTATCACCCGAAAAGGGCCTAACCAATGTACATGAAACTTGCCTGGGAACTTGATGAATTTACTATCATAGAGGAGTACCAAGTCGCCTTCTTGAAAGACTTTATTCTTAATATGCCTGTCATGCCAAGCTTTCTGTCTTGCCTTCTGTACTTGTTGATGGAATCCGGCTAAAAGTCTGTCTTCTTCTAAGGCAAGCAATTGTGAACGTCTTTCACTCATAGTATCAGTATCTGCCATTTCTGTAATTTGCGCAATTCTGAAGCTGGGAAAAATGTATTCCATGGGCATAACTGCTTCTTGTCCATACACCAAACTGAAAGGTGTGTGACCTGTTAATTTCTTGCATGTGGTTCTGTAATCCCATAACACAGGTGTGACTCTAAGGTCCCAATCATCTCTTTTTTGATTACAGATCTTCGTCAGGGCATTCTCGAGGATCTTATTGAATGCCTCCACCGTACCATTAGCTTGAGGGTGGTAGGGTGTACTCTTATGGTGGCTAATGTGAATTCCTCGGTAAGGGCCTCTATAGTCTCATTCAGGAAATGTGTACCCTAATCACTCATTAGAATCAGTGGACATCCAAATATGGTAATAATGTTCTCAAAAATGAACTGCGCGGCAGTGACAGTGTCGCAGTTCTTAACTGGCTTCGCCTCAGCCCATCTGGTGAGGTATTCAGTAGCTCTGATGATGTATCTTGCGCCGGTTCTCTTTCCTGGTGGGTTGATAGGTTCTACAAAATCAATGGCCCATTTATCAAAAGCACGCAGTGTTATCTGGGGTCTTAGCGGCATTTCATCTCTTCTTGAGGGTTTTCCTGTCCGCTGGCACACATCGCAACATTTGTAGAATTCCTTAGTATCCTTGTGCAATGTTGGCCACCAAAGTCCTACGGCTAAGATCTTCTGCGCAGTCGGCTTTCCTGCAAAATGTCCTCCTGCGGTACCTGAGTGCGCTTCTGCGATGATGGAGTTCTTCTCGTGCGGTAAAATACATCTGCGCAAGACTTCATCAGGGCCCAACTTATAGAGCTGGCCTACTATCAAAGTGAAGTCTGCGGCTTTGACAACAAGTTGCTTCTTCTGCTGGATTGAAAACTCAGCTAGCGCTTGCCCAGTAGTGAGAAACTCGAGAATATCGGAGTAATACTCATCGGCTGCTTGAATAGAAAATAGCTGTGCATCAGGCAGATTGTCCTCCAGATTTGTAGGTTCCTCCCCTGAATCTATCCTAGATAAATGGTCAGGTCCTGCATTCAATCTACCTAGCTTCACAATAACCTCAAAATCATACTCCTGGAAGAGCAGTATCCATCTGCAAATTCTTCGCCCTAACACTGGTTTATTGACCAAGTATTTTAGAGCAGAATGGTCAGTATACATTTTGAAATGAGCGCCCAATAGGTAGTGTCTGAACTTCTGTAAGGCATACACTATAGCTAGTCCTTCTCGTTCTGTAGTGGTGTATTTCTTCTTAGCTATAGAGAGTTTTCTGCTAGAGTAAGCAATGGGGTGGTCAATACCTCCTTCTCTCGGTTGTGTCAGCACAACCCCCAATGCTATGGAAGAAGTATCTACATGAATATGAAAGGGTTTTCTCCAGTCTGGGAAAACTAGAATAGGCGCAGTGATCATCTTTTCTTTAAGTGTATCCAAGCTCTGTTGGCATTCTTCTGTCCATTGGAATTTCGAATCCTTTTTCAGCAATCTTTCCATAGGCGCAGTTATCTTTGCATAACCCTTGATAAATTTCCTGTAGTACCCTGTATGTCCCAATGTAGTGTGCAATTGCTTTACTGAGTTGGGCACAGGTAAGTTAGCAATTATGGCAACCTTCGCAGGATCCATCAGGAGTCCTTGTATGCATACAATATGGCCCAACAAAATACCAAAAAGAGCACAGAAGATACATTTTTTCAAGTTAAGGGAAATCTGATACTGTCTACATTTTTCTAACATCATGCGTAGGTTTCCTATATGGTTCTTTAGTAAACCAAACACAGTCTAGTCATCAAAATAGACTTCGAGAAACTTATGAATGAATTCTTTAAAAACAGTAACAACGACTCTAGAGAAGATAGCAGGTGCGTTTTTAAGACCAAAGGGCATTACTGTATACTGGAATGATCCCCATTCAGTCGCAAAAGTGGTCTTGTGGCGATCTTCTGGATGGATTCTGATCTGATGATATCCTGAAAAGCCATCAGTGAAGGAGTAAGCCTCTTGTCCTCCAACATTATCAAGAACTTCGTCTGTAAAGGGAGTAGGAAATGGATCATGAGCTGATGCGTCATTCAGCTTGCGCAAGTCCACACAGATTTGTATTTCACCTTTTGCCTTTTTCTCTTGTACCACCATAGGACTAATCCAATCACTTTCCTCTACTGGCTCAATAATACCTGCTGCGAGCATTTTATCAATTTCTTCTCTAACCTTTTCTTTATATCGCAGGTTCAACCTGTACGGGCGCTGTTTTACTGGCTTGGCGTCCGCTTTCAAAGGTATGCGCATAACTCCTAAATCCCCTAATATGCTTTTCATTTCTGTAAACTTGGTAGGAAAGATATCCTGGTAGTCACGTAATAAAT
This sequence comes from Larix kaempferi, assembly GCA_027924585.1. NCBI lineage: Eukaryota > Viridiplantae > Streptophyta > Pinopsida > Pinales > Pinaceae > Larix > Larix kaempferi. The sequence continues at coordinate 3,740,031 of BSBM01000013.1, forward strand.
CTGAAATGTGGCCAACAGTTTCATCATCCCAATAATCTCCTATAGAAGCAAAATTGGGCTCGGCTTCTGTACCAATGTTAATATTTTTGAGCTTGATGTGTTCTAAAATGGCAGGGATATCAAGCTGAGGACCCTCGACATTGTGCGTCCCTTCTGATTCTGGAATATTGATGTTGCGAGGATCATCCTCCTCTTCTCCAGCGGTGAAATTATAGCATTCCAGGGCATGTTCTATCTGGATAGCCCAATTTGGTTGGGAATATTTTGGTAAAGGACATTGTTCAAATACCTTCTGTTTAATACACTTTAGAGCATGGTCGATGCTTGGATGTTCCGACTCAAAGCTGAAGGTAAGTTGAAAACTTTCTATCATAAGAGGCCAAGTGATAGTGCCTCTGCGCAATTCTGTTTCAGTGTACCAGTTCCTTGGAACTGTATCCAACGTGTGGATGAATAGGTGAACCCACTCATCTTCTGGAATATCTGACCATTACTGAATACATGCTTCAACGTGTGACCTGGGGTCACTCTGTCCATCATATTTGTGCAACACTTCTGCTGTAGTTCCCTGAAATCTGCACAGTATCAATCTGCGACAGTCTTTCCATGTGTTAATATTCTCTTTGTGCGCACCCCACCATCTTGCGGGTGTAGCGCGCAGTGCTACATCCAATGCTTGTATGCGCTACTCATCTGGGATCTGTTGTTCATATGTATGTATAAATTCGCTTACTTCAATTAAACCATCAAAGATTGGAGTATTGTTCAATTCTGTGCCAATCCATCGAATGGATTTAGTTATCATGGCGCAACGCCTTGCAGAAACCTCATGTAAGCGATTCTGCCAGTTTTCCAGTCCTGCTTCTGAATCTGACATGCACGAGCTATCGCATCGCCAGCTGATATGGCCGTCCGCTGTGGGATTGACATAGTCACTATGACTAGCAGTCATCTGATACAAACTTTCCATGTGGCGCGCTTCTTCTTCTGCCCGAATGGGTTCAATATACCGTGGTCCTCGAAGTGGATCAAGTGGTGCGATGACCCTGATCTGCTCATCCTCGAAGTTCATTTGTCTTTTCTTCAAATTAATGACAGCCAAATTATCAAATGCCCAATCTATGCCTAAGAGTGCTGGATAAGGTCTACTATCATCCAGAATTTTGATTACTTCGAAGTCTGCAAAACTTCTTACTCCCTCAATATCAATAGGTACATTGGGTAGTCTACCCAATGGAGAAACTCGTTGCTGATTCGCAAGTCTTAGCTGGCTAGGAGATCTTGTAAGCTGAGGGCTACCCATCTGTTCCCATGTCTGCATGGTGAGAACATTGACTTCTGAGCCTAAGTCTAAAATGACTTCATCCATTTCAAATGCTCCAATCTGCGCTGTGAGCCTCATTTCTTTCCCAGTTCTAATATGACTTCCAATCTGGTGAACAGCACGCTACGGTGTATTCATCGAAGCAGATTGTTGACACTTATCCAATAGGTGTTTAAGTTCCATAGTTGCTTTTTCATTACGCAACAACTTTAAGCAGTTTCTTAGGAAAGCATGGACACTGCCTAGTGCATCCTCCTCATCATCAGGCCTTCCAGATGTAGTTGCCTGTTCTTGCACCAGGTTGTCTTGTCTTAGCACTTGCGATCTGATATCATTATGTGGAATTGCGACAGAACTTGAAGTTCGCGGGTCCGAGGAATACTCCTGAGCTTGCTTGAATGCTTCTTTTTGCTTCTGCAGGTTGAGCGGAGATTGTTTAATATTAGCACGGCGCACCCATTGCGTCGCTGGCTTTCCAGTTCCCAATTCTGGTGTACCAGTAGTTGCTCCACTGCGCGTCACTATATTGACTGTAGGATCTGGTTCTCTTTTTTCTGCTCCAATCAACTGAATATTCTGGTTAACCTGTGGCGTCTTTGCTTGCATCTTAGCCATCAGCTAAGGGCATTCTTCAATGACATGATCATAAGATTTACAATATCTGCAGATGGTTGTAGGATTTTGACAATCCCTTGCATAATGACCTTGAGCTCCGCAATTATAACAAGTGATCTGTCCTCTTCCTCAACCAAAACCTGCTGCGCGTCTGCGACCTCTGTAATTTCCTGCTCGGTCTTCGCGAGTTTGGTCGTACTGCGGTCCTGCTGTGAGTCCTTGTGCCTCTGATTGTACTCTATAAACATCATGTTTTATTTCCATCATAAGGTCATATGCTCTGCAGTTATTCTCATCATGGCCTACTGATTTACATAAATTGCAATATAGATTCTTTGGAGTTTGTACATATTTCTGTAACAAGTGACATTCTTGTGGTCTATGACCTCTAGTTCTACAGATTTCACACCAAGGCCCTTGGGCCTGTGGTAAAGGGTTAGGTGCTCCAGTTGCAATATACTCTATGAAAACGGGACAATGGTCCTTTGAATGACCTTGCGCTTTACACTTTGTACACCAAATTTCTTCTTTAATATCCTTTCCCTTATTAATATCATGGACTTGCAAGGTTAGGTTTGCTAATTGGTTCTGCAATTGTGCAACATCGTTGCTTGTTCTAGCAATTGGTGAAGCTTCTAGTTTCATAGCCATTTCTAGAGCTTGTTCCTGAGTAGTGAGATTCTGTTGCATAAGAGGAAGTCTAATGTGTGGAAGCAGCGCAGCAATGAACCATTCCTTATGCTGCTGCGGTGCAAACTCAAAGCTTACTTGATCTATCAGGGCTTTAAACTTCTGGTCAAAGTCCCATATTAACTCTGTAGGTAACTGTTTTATGTCTTTGAGCTCTGTTATACACTGTGATTTTGATTTAGGTTTCTTGAATTCCTTAATCATAGCACTTCTTACATCAGCAAGCGTCCTATTCTGTGCTGCTGAGTATTTCATAAACCAGGTTAAGGCTCTTTCTCTTAGTGTGGTTGCTAACTGAACCAGCTTAACAGCATCGTCATTAATTTGCTTAATTGTCCAAATGGCTTCACATAGGAACTAGTGCTGCTCAGGGTCTTCTAGCCCTGTTCCTCTAAAAGTTGGTAGCTTCATGTCATCACCCATCCTTCTTGCGCGAGGTTGATGTGGAGGTGCTGTAGCACTACTTCCGGGATGGTTAAACAAAGGTGGTGCTGAGGTACTAGAAGTACCGTGCGGGCTACTAAAAGGTGTTACTGCGGGGTTATACTGAGCCCCGTCTGGTTTTTGCGGTGTAAAAGGGTGATAAGGGATATGAGCACTCCCTTGTCTCTCTATATGGCTTGCTCTAGGAAATTGGCTATCTTCTGGGCTAGACTCAAAAGAATGTTGGTCAGGGCCTACTTTATACCGCTTTCCACTACGAGTGCAACCAATAGCTTCAAGATCACTATCAGAATCTACGGACATTACTTGTCTATGCTATTCATCGGAAGCTATGCATAGTTTTCCTTTTTCATACAGAAGCATTTTAATCCATAAGTTCAGAGAATTTAAGAACTTACCCCTGTGTGCTTTGAAGAAGCTCCTCTCAGCTTCGCTAAAGCTCTTTCTCGTATCTACTGCAAACTCGGTGATGAATCCTTCCAGCAGACTGTTCAACCAAAAGTCTACTGCGCGGGACACAGAATTATCTACCCGCTTCAAAGTGCTAACTAGCTCAGGCGTCCAAGCGACGGGTTGATCAACATGCATAGTGGGTCTAGTATCTGCTAGCTTGGCTACCCACGCATGCAACTCAAGTGAAAATGTGACAAAGAAAATTTCATGAAGGTCAGTATAAATATACTTCTGCAACCAGTCTTCTATCTGAAGCCTAGAGCTTCTATTTTCTCGCTCAGCGAACTCTCTAGCCTTTGAATCAAACCAGTCTTGATTTTCTTTAGCTGTAGGATTCCAATAGCACATTGCCTTCAAAATAATAGTGTTGAAGCCGACGACAGAACCATTTGTTGGCTTATCTCGCACGTCGCCAGAATAAGAAGTCTCAAGGCAACGGAACCATTTGTTGGCTACTTTTTCTCTAGGTTGTGCATCAATCTCGCACGTCGCCAGAATACCAAGTCTCAAGGCAACGGAACCATTTGTTGGCTGCTTTTTGGACAGACCCGGGTTTTAATGAGGCGCAACAACAAAACCCCTTGGCGCACTGGCCCTCTCGGCAACAAGCTGTGCAGCAGCTCGAGGTCTCACCCGAAGTGGCTATGGGGGGCTAAGGAATCAGGCTTCCTCAACCTTGGCGATGCGGAGACTGCAATCTTCTCCCCTCTTCCGGGAGTCCTCGGAGCAGAATGTCTTACTCTTCCATAGCTCTCAGCGCGACAGCGCTGAAACTCATACCAGCTTAACTGCGCGGTATCTCCACTCCGATGCACGAGGCGATTACCCTCGACGTCCGATACTATAACGTTTCCGGCCTTGCGCCACGGCGCAGCGACGACGTTCTACAGATTCCTTCGATACATAACAATGATAACGTCTAAGGAAGCTTCACAAATGTACTTAAACACATTCATAAAGATAACGCAATGTTTGTGAAAGCACAGATAACAACACACAGACAAGCATTCATGCGAAACATCATCATAACAACAAGACTTATGGAATTCACCTCCATAGGAAACCACGTCCACGGGAAGTGTATCTTATATTAATCTCAAATGGAAATTATACAATAATGCTGCGCACACAGCTGCAACCTTAGATCGTTCCAGGAAACTCCACGCACACAGCTGGGAGCCCTTCTCTAGATCTAGTCTCTTCCACTATAGAGATTACAATGGTTCAGACGTTGACTCAGACTGTCTTCAACTCAGGGATTAGCTTCACAGCTATCCAGTTCTAACTCTTGTCTTCTAACAACACAATAGAAAACAATCAACAACCAACCCTTCTACCTTATCAATTATACATATATATAGGTGGCCCTGAGGGTCGCACCTTTACAAAACAGTGGGCCTTTCCCAGCAGTATTCCCCAAAAAACCTAACCACGTATATGGCTAGGTGTACTGTAGGCGCCGCTTGCAGTCACGTCGCCGCTTCCTTCAGGCTCCGCGATTTCCGGCGCAGATTGCGGGTATGGGCGCCGCTTCATCATTCACTGCTCTTTGTCCTTCGCCTTCAATGCTTTGGTCCGTTGCTCTTCCTTGGTTATAGAAACCATAACTTCTGTACTTAGCCTTAATGAGGGTAGTTGAGCCCTCTACTCCATTGGTTTATTTATTGCGGTAGCTGAGCTTTCTACTCGGCCACATTCATTCTCCTTTGGCGTGTGCGCACGAGCTCCGCGATTTCCAGTCCGTAATCTGCGCTGAGCTCGTCCATTTGGCACCGTACTGTGCACTTATTCACTTCTGCCCAAAAATTGGCGCTTATTCAAAATTAGCACTTTCCCCTCAACACTTGTGCTTTTTCCTCAAAATTTGCAGCTTTACCATAGCTGCGGCCTAGGCTCCAACATAGAACATTGTTGAACTTTCCATGCTCCAGTTGTATTGTTCCCTTCCCTTCAACAAAGATCCATGAATCAGATCCCATGTGAATACCAGGACCATTAGTGAGATCTAGAGAGGAAAAAGACTCTCTGGAGGCAACCATGTGGTTTGAGGATCCATAATCTATGAGGGAGGCTTGTGATTGTGAGAATACAACCTTCAGTGCATGGAATCTCTCATGATCATCTATCTCACTTCCAAAATCAATCTTCCTTACACCTTATGGGAGGGAAATGTTTTGTTGTTCAAGAATTTTGGTAATTTGATCTATCTTCTTCTTCATGCAGGAACTCTCTGGATGGTTTCCTTTCTTACAATAGGTACACTTAGTCTTCTCAAACCTCTTTTACTTATCCTTCTTGTTGTTGGAGGCTCCTTTTGATGGATTAGGCTTCTCCAATGGCTTGGATTCAAATTGCTTCTTGTCCTTTCTCTTATGCTTCCCTTTAGCATTCACACTTTTGGACTCCCCAGCCATACGAGCCTGATTATTGGAGGCTTTCATGGCTCCCATTTGAATCAGTTTGTCTTGTTCTTGGATAAGGGATTCTATGAATGCATCTAAAGAAGGAATTTTCCAATTGGGGATTGAAAATATCCCAAAGTGGAAGGTAGACACAAATACTAAAAATTTAGGGACAAGCTTGCTTAGGATGGATAGCACCAGCTGCTCATCCTTCTTATCAATTCCACATTGTTTGCACTGCATAACCAAGGACTTGAACTTTGAAAAGAACTTATGTATGGTTTCGAAATTGCTAGGTTGAAGAGCAATTAATCTATTCTCCAAAATGTGGCCTCTTATCTCATCTTGATTACCAAAGAGATTTTCATTTTTTTTCCAAACCTCCCTTGGTGTTTTCAATCCATCAAGATGGAAGAGAAAGTCTCTGGAGATGTGAATACACATAAAACCAAAATCCTCATCTAACTTGTTCAGGTACTTTTCTTTCTGAACAACTTCTTGAGGTTCCTCCTTTCCCATTGTGACCCTATACAAACTCTTGTTGCGCAAGACAATCTACATATCTGCCCTCCAATCCAGATAATTGAAGGGCGTCATGATTCTTGGTGTCAAAGGAGTATTCGAATTCTCCATCTGTAGCTACTAGAGCGAACACAAACTGCTATTGTTGCATTGAAAACTTCTCAAAATCCTGTAGAAAACTCTCACAATGAAGATAAACTAGCTCTGATACCATGTGAAATTCTGTAACACAACAGATCATTGATCCTGGGAAAATATCACAACGAAATAATTAGCAAGGAATAAGAATTACATTGAAATTTAGCAAGAATTGAGCTATAAAATAAAGCATGCAAAGAAACTAAGATGTGCATCAAAATTGGTGTGATATACCATTAATCAATGTAGTCAAAGAATATAGTACAATGGAAAGAATTCGATTACCTAGGAGGAATTCAAATCCATCTCAGTCTACATGGTCTAGCATTGGAATTATCCCCATTACAGTGCTCCGATAGTTCCAAACTCAACTGAATGTCAGTTCATTGAAGCTATTGTCAGTTAACTGATCATGAAGGGTGCATCAATGATTTTCTCATGCAAATCAGGATAGAGAGGGAACATTACTTGACAATCAATAGCAATCGGAGCTCAAACCCTCCACTACAGTCATGAACTCAGGTGGACTGAACCAGATCACTAAGTTAGCTCCTAAAATGTAGGGAATTGACTCTACATGGCCTAAATTCATGCATGCATGGCCTAAATTCATGAATGGAGGGCGCATCAAGTGGCTAATGAGTCCTAGATGACAACTGCACACAACTAGGGGGTCAACAACATCATCCAATACTAAGAAAAGGGAAATAATACTATGGTGGACAAAGGCTGGAGTATTAATTATCCTAACATATCTATTGTACAACAAGAGATGGCCTCCTTTCTTGTGTTAGCCATGAAGTCTGCATTGTAATACCCCCATTTTGACCCTTGGTATATATTAGCTTTTAATGTAAATATTGTATACATGCAATGTATGTTTTCCTAGCGTCGAGCTCAAGGCCAAGGCCTCGCTAGTGGATGCTTAGTTTTTATTTAAAAAGACAAATATTTGATATTATGTTATCCATATGTTATTAAGCCATGGAATATTGTAAATTGATGTAAATATTAATATTGCAATAAAATACCAAAAACTGGCTATGGAAACAACCAATAAGAGGGGGCCATGTGTACCCACTAGGGAGTGGTGAGAGGGATTGTGGGGTTGAACCATATGCTGCTAAATGTCATCTTGGGAACCCATTTGACTTTCTTGCTAACATTTAATTATGTTGTAAGGAAGTAGTTGAAGAATCAGTCCATGGCTTCAATGGAGCATGGACAACCCAAAAATTCGTATGACAGAGTATGGGCTCTGTTTCCTTGACCCACAATTCACTCTACCTCATGGAAATTCATTCTTCCTCATTCCCATTCCATTGTTGAACATCTAAGCTTTAGTTTTCATCCATTACACAGTGCCAACAGTGGAAAAAAAACAGAAATTGCAACTCTGCATTAACTTGCGTTTTGAAGTGCCATAAACGCCCAGAATTTTGTGTGGGCAGTAAAATCTGATGGGGGATCCATAGACATGAACCTTAGGGTGAATTTGAGAGTGTTAGATGCCTAAAAATCAATAGGAAAATCCAGTTTTGATAGCCTGAAACTCTAATTACGGGATTGAGTCATTTGGTCACTGAATTGTGAGAATCCAAGTGTGAATGACAAAACATAGTATAGAACAGAGGTTGGGATTGCTTGAGAAACCTAGTGGAGGATAGAATCTCAAGGATTTAACAGCTTGGAACTTTCTATGCCCACCCTGAAGAGCACTAGAGGGAAGGGACGCCTGAGGGACTATGCAACAGAGAAGGGGTCTTTCCTTATGTTGGGTGTGGTAGGTATTGAGGGTGCCAAGGTTGTTTGAGTTTAGCTTGAGATGCCTGTAGCTATGTGGTTGAGCTCACTGGCTTAGAATTTTCCCCCTTTGTCTCTTGCATGCTTGATAAACCCAACTGTGTGTTGGCTTAGCATGACTGTTTGTGTGAAACCATGGTTGTGAGTGAGTCTGTCTAGTTCCTCCTTAGTGGATACACGTCCCAACTCGGGGTGGTCTCTCAACTAAAAGAAAATAGGTTGGACAGGGACCTATGGTTGGGTGGAATGTTGCTCTCACATAGCCAGTTGTTTGGACAGCTTCATCTTAAAGATAAGTGTTTTCTGTGGTTAAAACACGGTTAAAATATGATCATTCTGTGTTATGTTATGAATGTTTAATTTGATGACTTTTATTGGTATGTTGAATGCATGATGCAGTTGTGTGTCGATAATGTTTAATTCCGCTGTGATTGTTTGAGTATGAATCTGCACACATAAGTTTTTAATTACTGTCAAGTTATTTATTATTGAATGGGATGAGTTCTAATTAAGCCCAGAAAGTCAGTCGCATTCCCTTCCTGGCATCGGATGGATGGGAGGGGGACATGACATAGTGGTATCATAGCCCATTTTGCAGTATTGGGGCTGCTTGGGCCGAACCGTGAGTTTAAAGGAAGATATCAAAATGTTTAAAGAGATATTGATGAAGTTTGGTCAACATTTTGATTGGAAAAATGACAAAATTAGAGTTCTCAGGTGTGATAGGGGATCACACCATTGCATAGAGCTCTCCAAGAAATTTCCAACGGTACTAGACTTGCCTTATTTGGTTAAGGGATGAGGGAGATATGAGCTCTGAAAGTTTGCTGGAGTAGAGGTGTTTCCGCAATTCCGGATTGCGGAGACGATTTTTTTTTTGAAATTTGCATTTTGACGTTCCGCATTTCTGACTTCTATAGTGCAGATTGCGGAATTGACATTTTCAGAGGTCGAAAATTTGATGTTCCATATTTCCAACTTCCACAGTACAGATTTCCATTTGCGGATAAGTGACATTTTCGGAGGTCGAAAATTTGGCATTCCGCATTCCAGAGTTCCGTAGTACAGATTGCGGATTGCGGGTTGCGGAAGTTGTGGATTGCGGGTTGTGGAAGTTGCAGATTGCGGATTGTGGATTGCGGAAGCGACATTTTTCCGAAGTTAAAAATTTGGCATTCTGCATTTCTGACTCCCGCATTGTGGATTAGGGATTGCGGGTTGCGGATTGTGGGTTAAAAAAAACATGGTATAGAGCTCGAAACTCGATTTTTGGATAGCAGGAGCATGCAGAATCAGAATTGGATGATTCCTGTGATGTTCTGAGGCGATTAACGAAGGCCAAGAAAGAACCAGTGAGATTCCTGAGCCCATTATGATCCAATTTGGCATAAAATTGGAATTAATGGATTTTACAAATCGGTGTCCCGAAGCTTGGAAGGAGGTCAGATTGAGTTGAACTCACTATGGGGCGGCCATGTAGTAGACACGGTGTCGTGTTTGGAAGCTTGGATCCAAACTCCAAAGTATGTGGAGTCGGGATGAGCAAGAAGGCCAAAAAGCATTATTTTGGGCCATGTTTTTAGAATTTTGAAATGCTTGTAGGACATGAAGTGACCCCAAATGTCGGATTCAAGAAATTGACTAAACTCCACATTTTATATTCTCATTAATATAGGCCTTTTCCGTAAGACAAATATATTCCAGAAATGCTCAGCTTGGAAGATAGCCATTTTTTGTCCAAAAGTTTGAAAATTTGGAAAAAGTTAAAAGTAGTCAAACCTAGAATTTTATAGAAGTTGACTGGTACATTGGAATAGAGATACAAAGGTTGTTGAGTATTCCTTGTTATATGGAATAACTTTTCCTGATAGAAATGTTTTCATGATTCCTTCCAGACTTGTTTTTACAGGTGGTTGAAGTTGGCATTTCAGGATAATTTGCAGCTGTGTAAAAATGCATAATTGTGGTAAAAATTGTCATTTTTGAAGCAATGTAATTTCCACACTCGATGTCAGAATGAAACATATGGATAGGCATTAGAAATATTATCCAGTAGGGGACAGTGGTGCATAACCATAGCATGAATGGGACAAAAGGAAAGAAGGCATAATAGCTCTGAGAATTATTCCATGAGCTTAATTATGTTAAAAAATGATGTTTTATGTTTCTATATGCATTCTTAAGATGTCTAATAAATATTTTCATAATGCACAATGGTTGCAGCTCATAAGATTTGAATAGTTGTAGCAGAGGACAACAGGCAGGGGAAAGGGGTATCCAAGGGAAAATGGCGACCATGAATGATGCTCAGGATCCTTATGAACATGATGAGGATGTGCTAGGATAAAATGTTCAAGATGAGAATGCCGAGATTGAATCCAATGGGAGAAGGAAGCAAATAACCCCCAGAATTTGGTTGAAACAATGGTAAGCTTCAATGAAATATTGATGAAGGCTCAGGAGGAACAGAACCAGCTCAATGCTACTATTTTGCAGAGCCTCACTGATATGCAGCAAAGGATAAACCTTGGGTCCAACCCAAGCAATGTAGGCAAAGAGGAAAGAGATGCAGAGAGTCGCTCTAGAGGTTGTTCAAGAAAGAGGACTCCAAGCCCAAGGAAGAGTTCTGTGAGCAAAAATAATAGAACACCTTCCTCTAGATATTCTTCCAACAGATCATGTGACTCCAGAGGTTCTCAAACAACTCCAAGGCATACTTTTAATAGATTTGATGGAAGAAAGAAAGTCAAGGAAATCCCACAGGGAGAATTCAGGAAGGCAAGGCCTCCCACATTTGATGGAGAAGGTAAGATTGGCCAAGAGGCAAAGGCATGGCTTCTTGGGATGAAGAAATATTTTAGGATTCATGACTACTCAGGAAATGAAAAGGCCAAAATTGCCATTTACAATCTAAATGGAAGAGCTTCAACTTGGTGGGAGAACCTCTTTCAAGTCAAAGGGATCAATAAAAGGAAGATCAACTGGGAGAGATTTAAGAAATACTTCAAGGAAAAATACCTTTCTGCTAGGTATTATGACAGTAAGAGGAAAGAGTTCAATGAACTCAGGTTGGGGAGGAAATCTATGGAAGAGCATGTCCATAAATTTTTGGAATTGTTGAGGTATGTGAACTATATCAACGATGAATAAAGATCCAATGCTTCCTTGGAAGTATACCTAAAAGTTTTAGAGATAGGATTGAGTTTGTTAATCCACCAAGTCTTAATGAAGCCATTAGGATGGAAATGCATTTCTATGAGCAGAGTAGGGGAAAATAAGAGGTTCACCCAACATGGAAAGGAAATCCAGGAGGGAGGTTTGATCAAAAGAAAAGTGGCTTCAAGCCACCATTCCAAGGTCATGCAAGAAAATTTTCACAGGGCCAACAAGCACTAAGTGGGAAGAAGCTAGCAATAGCAGCAGAAAGAACATCAAAAGGGCCACTTCAATGTTGGGTATGTGGAGGAAATCACATGCTCAAAGATTGTCCACATCGGAAGGAAAATCCCCAAAGTTTGGACAACTTAAAGGGAGCAGCTACAGTGTAGGATATGGAAAAGGAAACGCCTCGAATTTATGCAGCGTTGGATAATCACCAGGCAGACCATCAATCAGCAGTGGTGGAAGTTGAAGGTAAGATTGCTAAGCAATCTATTTCTGTTTTGATTTATCCAGGATCTACTCATAGTTATGTTTCTCCAAAAGTGGTTGAAAGTTGTTCTCTTACAAAAGTGAAACAAAATAAGTCTTGGATAGTTCAGTTAGCCACAGGGACCAAAAGAAAAGTAAGCGAAGTAGTGGTGGAGTGCCCCATAGAATTGAATGGACTCCACACACATGCAGAATTAAATGTACTACCATTAGGATCTTATGATGCTCTAATTGGTATGGATTGGTTGGAAAGACATAGAGCCAAGTTGGACTGTTATGAGAAAGCACTTGAATGTATTGATAAAGAGGGAAGACCGAGATTGGTAAGAAGAATTCCCAAGCAAGTTTCAGTAAGACATATTTCAGCCTTACAGTTGAAAATTTTTTATTTCACTGTGGTGCCATTTGGTCTTACCGATGCACCTGCCACATTCATGTGTCTCATGAATAATGTCTTCAGCAAGTATTTGGATAAGTTTGTAATTGTATTCTTGGATGGAATTCTTGTCTATTCAAGGAATGAAGAAGAGAATGAGGAGCATCTAAGGATGGTGTTGCATGTCCTTAGAGAACACCAACTGTATGTCAAGTTAAGCAAGTGTGAATTCTATCAAAAGAAGGTGCAATATTTGGGTCATGCCATTTCAGAAGAAGGTATTGCAGTGGATCCAGAAAAGATTGAAGCCATAATGGATTGGCCTACTCCAAAGAATGTTTCATATCTTAGATCATTTATGGGTCTTGCTGGTTACTACAGAAGATTTATTGAAGGATTCTCCAAGATAGCACATCCAATCACTTCATTGCAGAGGAAGAATATCAAATTCTCATGGTCTGAAAAATGTGAGAAAAGCTTTCAGCAGTTGAAGGAGTTACTCACCAGCGCTCATGTTTTGAAGATAACAGATCCAAAGAAGGATTTTGTAGTATGCACAGATGCTTGCACTGAAGGGATAGGTGGAGTGCTCATGCAAGAAGGATTTGTGATTTGCTATGAGTTAAGGAAATTAAAAGAGCATGAAAAGAATTATGCCACGCATGATTTAGAATTAGCAGCCATAGTATATGATCTCAAGATGTGGAGACATTATTTGTTGGGAAGAAGATTCGAGCTTACGACAGACCACATGAACTTGAAGTATTTGTTTAATCAGCCAAATTTGAATGCTAGGCAAGCTAGGTGGATGGAATTTCTATGTGAATTTGATTTCGAAATTAAGCATGTAAAAGGGAAAGAGAATAAAGTTGCATATGCTCTCAGAATAAAATTCCATATTGCAGCAGTAAGTGTGTGTAAATAAGATTTGAAGGCAATGATTTTAGAAGCTCAAACCAGTGATGAAACTTACCTTCAAATTAAAGAAAAATTGCAGCAGGGTATTGTGGATGAAGCATGTACAAGATATCAGCTGGGTGATGATGATGTTCCCATTTATCAGGGTACCAGATTGTACATTCCAAATAGTTCAGATTTGAAGAAGCTAGTGATGGATGAAATACATCAAATGCCATACTTTGGACACCCAGGATATCAAAAGACAATAACAGCAGCAAGAAAGCAATATTTTTGGCATGGTATGAAGAAAGACATAGCTGAGTACATTGCTAGGTGTCAAAAGTGCCTACAAGTCAAGGCAGAACATCAACATCCAGCGGGATTATTGCAGCCTTTTCCCATTCCGGAATGGAAGTGGGAAGTAATCTTAATGGATTTTATAACGGTTCTGCCCATGACAGTGAAGAAGCATGATTCAATCATGGTAGTGGTGGACAAGTTATCAAAGGTATCTCATTTCATTCCAGTTAAGTCCACTCACAAGGCCAATGGCATAGCAAATGTTTTCATGAGAGAAATATTCAGATTGCATGGATTTCCAAAGGCAATAATTTCGTATCGTGATACAAAGTTCACTTCCAATTTGTAGAAAGGATTGTTTTAGGAATTGGGAACTAGGTTAAATTTCAGTACAGCATATCATCCTCAAACAGATGACCAAACTGAGAGGGTGAATCAGATCCTTGAAGATATGTTGAGAATGTATCTGATGGATAAACCATCCAAGTGGGAGGATTACCTACACTTGGTATAATTTTCATATAATAACAGATATCAAGCATCTTTGGGAATGAGTTTAGTTGAGGAATTGTATGGCAAAGGATGCAGGACTCCAGTGAATTGGGACAGCCCAGTGAACAAGGTAGTGATTGGACCATAAATAATCAAGGAAATGGAACAAGAAGTAGTTAAGATCAGGCATAATTTAAAGGTAGCTCGGGACAGGCAAAAGAGTTATGCATATTTGAAAAGAGTTCATAAGGAATTTCAGATTGGGGACCATGTTTACTTAAGAGTGATACCAAGGAACAGTTCCCTAAAGTTGGGGATTTGTGCCAAGTTGGCACCAAGATATTGTGGGCCATTTGAAGTCCTTTATAGGATAGGACTAGATGCTTATAGAGTTGCATTTCCTACTAACATAAGAGCTCATAATTTTTTCCATGTATCTTTGCTTAAGAAGTATGTACATGATCATAATCATATGATTGATTGGAATGTGATACAGGTGGAACCCGAAGGAGAGTTCCAAGTGGAGCCTGTGCATATCCCCGACAAGAAGGTCACATTGCTCCGGAACCAAGCCATTAGATAGGTAAAGGTGAAATGGGAGCACCTTAGTCCCGATGAGGCTACATGGGAGCTTGAGGATGCCATGAGAAAGGCATTCCCATTTTTGTTCAGTTTTGAGAACACTGAGGATGGTGTTGTTCTAAGGGTGAGGGGAATGTAATACCCCCATTTTGACCCTCGAGATATATTGGCTTTTAATTTAAATATTGTATACATGAGATGTATGTTTTCCTAGCGTCGAGCTCAAGGCCAAGGCACCGCTAGTGGATGCTTAGTTTTTTATTTAAAAAGACAAATATTTGATATTATGTTATCCATGTGCTATTAAGCCATGGAATATTGTAAATTGATGTAAATATTAATATTGCAATAAAATACCAAAAACTGGCTATGGAAGCAACTAATAAGAGGGGGCCATGTGTATCCACTAGGGAGTGGTGAGGGGGATTGTGGGGTTGAACCATATGCTTCCAACTGTCATCTTGGTAACCCATTTGACTTTCTTGCTGACATTTAATTCTGTTTTAAGGAAGCAGTTGAAGAATCAGTCCATGGATTCAATGGAGCATGGGAAACCCATAAATTCGTATGGTAGAGTATGGGCTCTATTTCCTTGACCCACAAGTCACTCTACCTCATGGGAATTCGTTCTTCCTTATTCCCATTCCATTGTTGAACATCCAAGGTTCAATTTTCATCCATTACACAGTGCCAACAGTGAAAAAAACCAGAAATCACAACTCTGCATTAACCCATGTTTTGAAGTGCCATAAAGGCCCAAAATTTTGTGTGGACAGTAAAATCCAATGGGGGATCCATAGACATGAACCTTGGGGCGAATTTGAGAGTGTTAGATGCCTAGAAATCAATCGGAAAACCCAGTTTTGATAGCCCGAAACTCCAATTACGGGATTGAGTCATTTGGTCACCGAATTGTGAGAATCCAAGTGTGAATGACAAAACAGAGGATAGAACAGAGGTTTGGATTGATTGATAAACCTAATGAAGGCTAGAATCTGGAGGATTTAGCATCGTGGACCTTTCTATGCCCACCCTAAAGAGCACTGGAGGGAAGGGACGCCTGAGGGACTGTGCAGCAGAGAAGGGGACCTTCCTTGTGTTAGGTGTGGTAGGTATTGTGGGTGCTAAGGTTGTTTGAGTTTAGCTTGAGATGCCTGTAGCTCTATGATTGATCTCACTGGCTTAGCATTTTTCCCCTTTGTCTCTTGCATGCTTGATAAACCTAACTGTGTGTTGACTGACTGTTTGTGTGAAACCATGGCTGTGAGTAAGCCTGTCTAGTTCCTCCTTAGTGGATACATAGTCCAGCTCTGGGGTGGTCTCTTAGCTGAAATAAAATAGGATGGACAGGGACCTATGGTTGGGTAGAACATTTCTCTCACATAGCCAGTTGTGTGGACAACTTCATCTTAAAGATAAGTATTTTCTATGGTTAAAATATGATCATTCTGTTTTATTTTTTGAATGTTTAATTTGATGACTTTTATTGTTATGTTGAATGCAAGATGCAGTTGTGTGTGGATAATATTTAATTCCACTGTGATTGTTTGAGTATGAATCTGCACACATAAGCTTTTAATTACGGTCAAGTTATTTATTATTGAATGGGCTGAGTTCTAATTAAGCCCATAAATTCAGTTGCATTCCCTTCCTGGCATCGGATGGACGGGAGGGGGACGTGACATGCATGACTAGCATGAGAATTGTCCCAAGCATAATGTGGGATGAGGACTATTACAAACTTGTGATTTTTACTTCTTATCCAGAGGTTGCAACTTAGATTATTTTGAGCTACAAACTAAGCAATTTTACATTGTACATGGTTATTCAAAAATGATGTGAAAGCTCTTAACTGCATATCTATGGAAACACGGGATGTTGGGTTCCATACTGGGTCAAATTCAAAGAGGATATTATGTTGATATAGAATATGTTTTTTCCTTCATTGTTGCTTTCATAATAAAATTTTAGAAATGTTTGGGGTGATGTTATGTTATGATATTTTCCTGTTTCCAAGGCCCTAAATTTAAATAGAAAATTCCTTTCATTTAGGAACACATCGTAGATAGGGAAGATTCCGTAGAACTGAAAATAGGGACTATTTAAGAGCTTATCTATTGTTTCTCTTCCTTAAGAGTATTTACTTGGGCTCGTAGCTCATAGGCTTTCTCTATGTCTTTCTTCCATTGGTCCCACTTGTCCCAGTGAATTTCTAATTGATCATCCCACCTTTGCCTTGGATTGTATATGATTTTCTTGCATTCTTCTAAAAGATTTGTCCCTTTTCATAGGCCATGGCTACACTCTTCCACTTCACCAATTGAGATCTTAGCCAACAATCACTATCATAGTCCTACGATACTCTGTACAATAGGGCTAGCTTCATCTTTTTTATTCCCCGTCATCTCCAACATATATTTCCTCTCTTTGGGTTTCAACATAGATGGTGTTGTCTTTTGGGACTACTATGGACTCAAAATTTTATGACCCTTCAATAACTTCAACTGTTTGTGCCAAGGAATCTAATTTTTCTATATGTTGGTAGGCTTGCAGTTTTCCTTTTAATTTCTGATTTTTTTTTAAAACTTTTTATTTACCTTCTTTAATTCAAAATCATGTTTGATAATAGTAGCATAGAGAGGTAGTGAGTGAATTTTACCTGGAGTAGTAGGTTGTTTCTATCTTTTAACCTTTTTATTTTTCCTCTTGATGATCATGCTAGGGTCGGTATCTATAACAGGTGCCTCTTCTACTTGTTCTAGTGCTACAGGAAGTTATGTGTCCTTCTAAATTTTTTCCCCTGTAGTTTCTTGAGTTTTTGTCATTTGTGTTGCAACAGGTTCAATTTCTCTTGTTCCTCCCACTGATTCCTATGTTGCAGCAAGGATTTCTTCTTCCATTTCTCCTTTTGGTTCTTATGTTGCAATAGGATTTGTCTCTTTCATTTGTCCTTATGCTAGTTGTTGTGTTGCAACAAAGTTTATCTCTTTATATTTCTCTCTTGTTGATTCATTTGTTGAATAGGGATTGTTTTTCCATTTCTCTTATTGGTTCTTGTGTTGCCATAGGAATTATTTATTCCATATGTCCTTCTATTGGTTCTTGTGTTGCAGTAGAGGTTGTCTCTTTATCTTCCTCTCTTGTTGATTCTTGTGTTGCAGTAGGGACTGTTTCTTCCATTTTTCCTAATGATTCATATGCTGCAGTAGTAACCGTTTCTTCCATTTGTTCTTCTATTGGTTGTTATGTTGCATAAGAGTTTGTCTCTTTATGTTTCTCTCTCATTGATTCCTTTGTTGCAGTAGGGATTATTTCTTTCATTTATCCTATTGGTTATTTTTTTGCAGTAGGAATTGTTTCTTCCATTTGTCCTTCGACTAGTTCTTATGTTGCAGCATAGGTTGTCTATTTATATTTCTCTCATGTTGATTCCTATGTTGTAGCGTGGATTGTTTCTTACATCTCTCTTGTTGGTTCTTGTGTTGTAGCAGTAATTGTTTCTTCTATTTGTCCTTTTACTGATTATTGTGTTGTAGAAGGGTTTGTCTCTTAATATTTATCTCATGTTGATTCATGTGTTGTAGCAAGAATTGTTTTGTCCATTTGTCCTTCTATTGTTTATTCTGTTGAAGCAGAGGTTGTATCTTCATCTTTCTCTCCTGTTGATTCTTTTGTTGCAACATGAATTGTTTCTTCCATTTTTTCTTCTAAAGGTTTGTGTATTGCAGTAGAAGTTGTCTCTTTAGTTTTCTCTGTCGTTGATTCATGTGTTCCAATAGGGGTTGTTTCTTCTAGTTTTCTTACTTCTTGTTCTCATGTTGCAATAGAGGTTGTCTCTTTCAATCCGGTAGAAAAGTGAGTTATCTCCTTCTTAGGAATCTCAAGAGAAATCGATCCCATGGACTTTTTGTTTTTTGCAATCCAACTTCTTCCCTTTGGAGGGGAGCTACTAGTTATTTCTAGGTCACTGCCATGTGCCTCTGCTTCAATTGCTGAGGGTTGCTTTTGCAATTGTGGTGTTGCAAATTCTTCTCCCGCCCCTTGTTCTAGCACAATTCCAACTGGTCAACATATGAAATCCTCCCAGTGTTCCCCTCTCATTCTAGAGAATCAATGACAATAATATTTCTCAAGACATGATTATAAATGTACTATGTAGGTTTTCTTTCCTTTTGAACATTTTTTTCCATTTTCCGAAGCAGCCACCAGAGGAGGGTTTTTTTATTGTTCTCTGGTTTGAAAGGTGGTTTAAGAGATTTAAATGAGGCCATAATATAATGATTTTCCATCCTTCATAGGAAATAAACATTAGAATGAGGTAGGAAACATCTTCCCATGGAAAAGGTAAGGAATTCCTTGTAAAACCCCTTCCCTTTTAATCAAGCACTTCATTTTGGTGCAGAAATCGTCCCTGACAACGAGAAGAGAATAATTTTTTGAGAACCACTGCTCTCTGGCTTGTGTGTAATTCCCCCAATTTTGACCTGGAATGTATTTAATCAAAATGATGTAAATGATGTAAATATGCTAGTATGGATTACTAGTGTGGAGCTCAAGGCCAAGTCCCGACTACTGAATAGCTAGGCATGCATGATGTATATATTTTTATTTGGAATGTATGGTTGGCTTATCATGTCAATTCAATATATATATAAATATCATGTTGGAAAAATAATAAAATGGTACAAGACGGTTATGTAAAGAGCACTAGAGGAGCTATGATTTCACTAGAGGGGAAGAGGAAAGGGGGGTATATGGGAAACAAAATCCTTTGTTTCCATGTGTCAACCTTAAAACTCATCCAGATTCTTCCATGTGCTTTAAATGAGCCAATTACCTTCTCTTGACTATTAAACCCAATCATTGAATGCATGTGTGAGGTTGGTGGGAAAAGTCACTTCATGCATTTATTAAGGCATGGGGGTTGTGATAGTTTTGTTAGATGTCAAAGGTCCTTTTCTTCTATGGTCAAAAGTTATGTTAGTTGTAATTTCACCATCATCTCATATCCCTTGGAGTCAACACTCTTGATCATTCTTGCCTATATTTTTCTACACTACGTAGAGTTTTCCTATTGTTGTTCATGACCATTACCAGATTGTGTATAACATAGAAATTTGAATTTGGAGACATAGATGCATATTTGAAGGAAAAATAGATGGATGTAGGCTAGCATAAAGTTTGGTCAATCTAGGAACTCTTTCCCATTGAGTTCTGCTACGTTTGGATGCTTGAGAATCCGTGAATGAATGTTGCAGTAGGTTCTCCAATAACATACAACAAGTTGGACTCTTACTGCACACACTGGTAAACACTATAAGGGTTGGATTTCCTGAGGGAACTATGGATTAGTGAAGAGAAATGCCTTCCTTGTGTTGTGTGGGGCAATTGGAAGGAGTGTCATGGCTATGATGGCTTAGTGAGATCCATGTAGAGCTCTAGATGAAATTTTGGCTAAGCATAGTGAAGTTGAATGGGTTGTGAGTTGAGAGGGAGAAGCATGTGGGTGTTTAATTTTCCCTAGTGGCCTCATATCCAAGCTTGGGGGTGGCCTCTCATAAAAAATAGTATATCCTGGACAAAGTGCCTATAGTTGGGTGGAAAATCGCTCTTACATAGCCAGTTTCTTGGATCTTCCTTGTTAAAGATAAGTGTTCTTTTGAATTTGAATATGCAATGTTATTTGATGCATGTAATGATTAAGTTTGTATATGCATGCATGTGTGTGTAAATAGATTTTAATTTCAGTGTGTATTTTTATTATGCATCTGCACGCATGTTTAAAATGTTAAGAATTTGTAATTATGGTTATGGGGTGAAATTTAGAGACCTTGATTTAGTTAATGTCCCCTCTACTGGTCAGATTGGGTAAAGGGAACGTTACAGAGTGGTATCGGAGCTTCTGGTTGTAACATCGAAGTTGTATGGGAAAATAATTAAAACTTACAAGCATAAGTCAAAAATTGCCTCTGGAAATTAGATTATGTTAAGAGACGAAAAAGGGGCCATACTGTAATGTCCCTAAAAAATATACTATTTTTCTTTTTTGCATGTGTTTTGTATCGGTCAAATAGTTCTCTTTAATAATTAACTTCAACATTGGAAAGTAAATATAATCATGAGTTCTTTAAATATCCTATTGTTTTATTTATCTATCATTCTTGCGTCGATTGTTCGGTCAATTCTGTAACTGATGTTTTGTATGGATAAGTTTTATTTTAATTATTACTAGTGTCTCTTTGTTTATTTTTACTTTTATGATGAGATGTGGAAAGGTATGGAAGGTACCGAGCTTACTTAGCTAGAAAGCTAAGTCATCCTATTTAACTCTTGCAGGTTTCATGAAGGCTTGGCTTGAATCTAAAGTGTACTAGAATGACAAATGATGGAAATATAAACTCTCTACTGGTTACGAAGATCCTAAGAGCTAGTGGCATGTGATAATAACCAAACCCTATCTCCAGGTTTAAAACTCTTTTCCTTATCCTAAAGAATAACTACTCTTTACCTAGCTATGGTTTTCTACCTATATTACTATGAGTTACATTCTACCTAAACTAAGATGGCATTTACTCCTTACTCCTCGTGCAAATGGTCTTATAAATGCTATCCTAAGTTCTAACGAAGGGATAGAGTGGAGTGTTAGTGGAATGGGGTTTGGTGGTGCTTTGAATGCATCCACGTGAAGGGCACGTTCTACCTTAGCCACGTATTTTGGGTGCATGGTAGGGCCTCTAGTAGGGGTTAATCCTAGTCGTGGAGTTAGTATGGGAAGGGTGTGAAGCTTAATGCTTCCCTCTACGTTTTGATAGTGTTGGGTTGGAGTTTTATGTGCATCTTGTTCAACTTGGTTTGGGGAGGGTTTCGTCTGTGTTGGTTCAGAGAGTAAAATGTGGGGTCACAACTTAGTGTTTGATGGAGGAAAAATGTATGGCGTTGCTAAGTATTATTACTTGGTTGGAAGGATGGTCACTTTCCAGTTTTGAGGTGCCATGGCTAGAGAAGAAATCGCTCAGGTAAAGTCTATAGATCTCTATTACCACTGTTTTAGGTTTTGTTATATTTTAAATCTCCATTTTAATGATTATAATGCATTCATTTTGTTTGTTGCAAGCGTAGGGATTTCATTGTGGGCGTTGGTACAAGCTGGTCATTTTTCTCTGAGTGTGGTAAGTTCGTGTCCCTCGGCCTTTCCCTTCTTTTCTACTTGGAGAGCGATCCTATAGTGTTCTTGGTTTTCAAAGGATGACTGTGCTACGCCCCTAGAGTGACAAGGGTTGGGGAGTTTTCATTTTTGTGCACATAAATCTCATTTTCTGGGAGGATCCTTTTTATTTAATAAATTTTAGGGTCTGTTGCTCTGTTTTTAGTTTTTGGAAAATCATGGCTTAGCCTGCAGAGGCGATTTCTATGTAATGTATGAGTTGGAGAAGAGATAGCCTTTGGGCCTGTGTAAACTTTAATTTGGAAACCCTATTGTTTTGGTAAAATGGAAAACTAGATGTGTACTTTCTATTATGTTTAACGTTTTGGTTTTGTAATGTAATGTGCTGGTAAATGCGTATCTCTATTTACTACTATGTTTTCTGAACAATTATTTTATTGTGGTTCTCGTTTAGCTTCTGCATGGTTCTAGACTTTGTAATTCGTTTTTTTTAAGAAAAGGCGTAGTTGAGCTCTAACAATAGAGAGCTATGCTAGAGCGAATAATATGCGGGATTCAATCCTGAGTTTGGATGAATGTGGATAAACTCTTTAACTACGAATTGAAATCTAAGATTACCCTATGTTTAAAATGAATGGATAGGCGTTTGATCTGTGTGGATAATTATGAGATTTTGTTTGATGATTGCGTGGACAGTTAGATTGAAGGTTATATGAATAGCGCGTTAAAGGATTGGATTGCCATGCTAGGCTTGGGTGAAAGAACATTTAATTAATTTATTTTAAGATTTCTCTACTTTCTATATGGATTAGTTTTGAATGTTTAAGCATGGTTTTCTTTATATCTATGAAAATTATAGCAGAATTATTTTTAAAAGATTATTTTAGATGAAGATTTTAGTTTTATGGAAGAGGTTTTCGGTTATGTTTGAATCCTAATTTTATTCTACAACAGCATAATAATTTTATGAAACCCTTATGCATCATGACTAATATTTTCTGTCAATGACGACATAAATAATAATTGATAAAAAAGAGAGAGTTGCAGCATGATATCTAAATCTATATTACTTTCTTTAAAAATTCTACCTATAACTTTCTTTATGAAAAACAAGACATAGCAAAAGATATACAAAACTTACTTGTGGAAATACTGCTGGGATTATCCCTTTAATATACAAAATACAAACACAGATTAATAGAAAATACTTATCAGTTCTATAATGATGTGGCTAACTAACTTTGGAACTGCCACGTTCCTCCCAACCATAGATCCCGAACCATTCCCGGTTCATTTGACGGATCACCCCCGAGTTGGATCGAGCATGCAATGAGACTAGAAGGCCTAGGGAAAGCATTGTTGTTATCTTTCTTAGTGAACACTTAATCTGTACTCTCCTGATGCAAGATTTGGAAACTCTAATCTCATTATTCGACACCCATCTCTTTGTACTGTCCTTCTATTTATAAGTAATTGGTGAGGGGTACAACCTAGGGTTTTGGATTTGAGTTAGTTTAGTTTACTTGACTTGACAGCTTTGTATTAAGAATATTTTTAGTGTCTTTATACTCTTAACTCTTAGTTATAATTTATTTAATAATATATATATATATATATATATATTTAAATAACTAAATTTATCTTTAGTTATTACTCTCTTATAACTAAACTCTTAGTTATATTTTATTTAACAAAATATATAATTTAAATAACTAAATTTATCTTTAGTTATTACTCTCTTATAACTGAACTCTTCGTTATATTTTATAATATATATATATATAGATATATAGATATATATATATATATATATATATATATATATATATATATATATATATATACAACTCTTTAGTTTATTTATCTTTTATTACATACATATTGTATATATATTTCTGACTCTTTATTTAATCATAGGATTTCTTTTAGTTGTCTTATCTTCTAGTTGATTTGGTCGATCAACTAATAGGTTGTTCTAATCCCTTTGCATGCTCGGTCCCTCATTGAGTGGCAGTACCAGTTAGTCCTTGATGAAAAAGAAAAGATGACTCATTTAATCAATTGAAAAAGATATGATTACTAATGCTCCAGATTTTTTGGCTCAACATTAGTCATGTGATGAGTTTTTGTGCTATTCAGAGTTTTTCAGGCTCACTTTTAAGTAAGGTAACTCCAGTTCTATTCAGTAGCTTATGCTCAAGAATTTTAAGTGAGAGTTACACTAGTGGAATTCTAGAGATTGTGCTCAACACTAGTACTAGGATGCATACAAGATACACCTAGGGATACAATGATCAAGGTTTCGATGCTCCAGAGCTTATGATCAACATCTATAATGGTTGGTGTGCTCCAGGGATTATTCCAAACACTTATTATTTATCTTGTGGGGTTATCTATGTGCTCCATAGCTTACACTCAACACATAATTCAGTAACCCATGTGCTCTAGGGATTATGCCCAACACATAATAATAGTCATCCATGCGCTCCAGGGTTTATGCCCAACACATAACAATAGTCAACCATGTGCATCAGGGCTTATGCCCAACACATAACAAAAATTCATCCATTTGCATCAGGGCTTATGCCTAGCACATAAAAAAATTCATCCATGTGCATCAGGGCTTATGCCCAACACATAACAAAAGTCAAAGTCTCGAGATATTACACAGACATAACCTTGAATTAGTCCCCTTGTTGCCAAATTAAATTTTCATACAAATTCAAAATTTTAAAACTTTGGTAATTTCAAGTGGGCCCCACCTATGCGACATGGATGAGTGACGTGGAGGAGCCATGTGGGTGGAAGGCATGATGTGGACTTGCCACATTGGACACAGACATAGGAGGTTTCCCATGATGGAGTGCAGAGGCAACGAATATTTGACCGTCGGCATTAGAGAATATCAATGGTCACAGTTGATAGTGCCTCAACAAATTGCATGATGGTTAGCAATGGGTCGATGGAGATCTGATTTTTGGATGGTAGGGCAGATCCACGGTCGTGGCTCACAACACCTTAAGAATGTGCATGATAGTTACCACAGGTGGGAGAATATCTAGCCATTGGTTGACAGGAAAGATCAATGGGTATGGTTGATAGCGCGTTGGAAATATGCATGTTGGTTAATTTGGGATGAGCGAGCCGTTGGGCCAAAACCACCCGAGGCATGTGTCATGATTTGATTGATAATGACTCTCCAAGAGATTTTTCAAAACCACTTTAGCGAGGATATATTACCACTTTTTATAATGGGAAACCATTGATTCCCAAAGGCGAGTGGTATGGAAACTTGGCAGCCAATGGGGGGGTGACCTGGACGCATTACGAGGTGATAGGTTGGACCTATATGACACCTAAAGAGGCACGTGTCAGGACATGTCATAACCATTCCACGTCATTGGAAAACGACATTGAATTTATGCATCATATTGTGTGGAATCGAATTATTTACAAAAAACAAAAAACAAGGGCGTTGCCTTCGACTTGCCATGTAGAGCCGCAGGGAGGCTGCAAGGGGGCAAGTCATCTTGGCCCCCATTCTTAAAAAAAAAATCAACAAAGTTGGCTCTGGAATTTAACCACAGCTACTGGAATAGTTAAAATTGGGAAAATTGAGGATTATGCGGGGGTGTTACAGAACTACAGAAATCTCGAAGTTTGGAGAGAGTGGGAAAAAGATAGAAGTAGTCAATTCCATAATTCTATAACAAGTGACTAGAGCATCATATCAGAGAGAGGAAAGTTGCGAAGTAAGCCTAATGATATGTATTATTCAGTACAATAGATAAGTTGTTCTATTTATCCATAAATTTTCTTCTATAGGCGTCTTAAGTTGGCCTATGGAGTTAAATGAACCTATAGGAATAATGCAGAAATTGGACAAATTTGACAATTTTGAAGGACTGTAACTTTTTGCTCAAAAAACAGAATTGAGCATAATTATAGTTGTTGGAAATATTATCTACAGGGGAACAATTATACATAGTCAAATTCTATATTGGTGATTCATATGTTTCTATCGTTTGATCAGAAAAGTGCATGTAGCCATAATTTGACAAAAATTGTCAATATAGGTATTTTCTAGAATACATGAAAATTTGATTTTTGATTTTATGAGAATATAATAAATCTAACAAATATGTTTCTATGAACACTTTTGCAGATTCAAAATTATATCAAAGATAGTAAAGTTCAACATTTATAATAGTGTAGTTGGAAAATATTTGGTGTTGATTGGGCTAAGAGAATCATCATCATGGATCATACACAAGATCCATATCAAGCGAAGACATATGAAATGGGAGAGAATATACAGGTTGAGAATTCAAAGACGGAATCCAATGGTAGGAGAAACCAAGTGACTCCCCCAAACATTGTTGACACCACACTACAAGGAAAAGGCCCTTTAGCGGAGGTTATAGCATATGCTCCTCCCAAAAGAGCCCAAATATCCGTTTATAATGGAGGTCACTAGAAGAGGTGAGCGGCCGAAGGTTTTAGCAAAAGATTGTATTTCATTGCATTTCATCAATTAGATGCACTAGTGCATTTGTCAACAACTAGTGCAAATTCAGAATTATATCAAAGACAGTAAAGTTCAACATTTAGAATAGTGTAGTTGGAAAATATTTGGTGTTGATTGGGCCAAGAGAATCATCATCATGGATGATGCATAGGATCCTTATGAAGCTAAGACATATGCAATGGAAAAGAATATACAGGTTGATAATTCAAAGATGGAATCCAATGGTAGGAGAAACCAAGTGACTCCCCAAAACATTGTTGAAACCAATACACTACAAGGAAAAGGCCCTTTAGCGGAGGTTATAGCATATGCTCCTCCCAAAAGAGACCAAATATCTGTTTATAATGGAGGTCACTAGAAGAGGCGAGCAGTCGAAGGTTTTAGCAAAAGATTTTATTTTAGTGCATTTCATTAATTAGATGCACCAGTGCATTTTTCAACAAATAGCACCGGTGTGTTTCATAATCATGCCACACAGCGACCTGAAAAAATCAGTGTCAAAAAAAAATTCAAAGAACCAAAGCGGTGCATTACCTAACACTAAATGCCCTGGTGCATGTATTAGAAACGAACACATGGTATAATATTTTATTAAAAAATTGAAAAAATAATTATTTTATTAAAAAAGCACGTTAACTCTTAGGTCAAAACCTCATCTCGGTGCGTTAGTTAACAATAAATGACCCGGTGCATCTTATCAAAACAAATGCACTGAGATATATTTATTAAAAATAGTAAAACTATTTTATTAAAAAATCTCACAATTTTATACTTAAAGCCAAGAAATGGTGCATTAATCAATAAACACCCCGATGTGTATAATAAACTCTAACACACCACCTATTTTTTATTAAAAATAAAAAATTATAATTTATTAACACACATTTTTTTAAAAACCTAATATCGGTGCGCTAGATTATACTAAACTCCCTAGTGCGTGTAAAAGACCCAAATGCACCAAAATTTATTTTATTGAAAATAGAAAAAAAAATATTATTTTATTTTAAAACATACTCGTTCCAGTCGGGCACACCAAAATAGGGTTTAATAAAAAAAATGGCATCATCAAACTCATTTTTACCCTCCCCAATTCGTTTGAGTCCATCTACACTGGTGTTTCACTTCACCCACCTAGACGCCCTCACTCCTATTGGTTGCTAGTTTGAATTTTTCCAAACAATGGGCAAAAGTTCAAATTTTCCATACATCGGCAATATGCCTCCCTGACGGATTGTTCAATGCACTTAGGTGTAATGAACGCACCGGTTAACAAACCCTCAAAGAAAAAAAAAAGTATACAATGCGCCTAGTGCACGTTAGTGCACTGTTTTTCGATGCTCTGATGTGCAATAGGTGCGTCGTTGACACATAATCATAAAAACATTAAAATTTCATAAACATCGGTGCTTTTAGATCATGAAACGCATTGATAACGATGTGTTGACTCTATCTGAAAGCACAATCATCTGAATATTATAAATTTTGAATTCTTAGAAATTATAATTTAACAATGCCACATCAGTGCACCGGTACCCAGTTCTCTAACATACCATAGGCACACAGTGAATAGATTTCCATAAAATCATTAAATTTAATAAAGGGCGGTGCGTTTAGATCATTTAAGCGCACCATTTACAGTGCATATATTTGAATTAAACGCACCACAACTACAATTTAGAATTTTTTAGAGCATAGGAAATCATAATTTAACAGTGCACCTGAGTGCACTGGTGTGTTGTGCGCTAACGTGATTTAGGCACATCGTGAACCAAATTTTACAAAACATCCTGGCACGTTTTGTATTTGGTGCACTGTTTAAATAAATTTATATATATATAGAAATATAATAGCGGTATATGATACTTATTTTAGCGCATTGTTTAGCGGTGCAGTGTGTACAAAAACGCATCATTTGTGGTGTAATTTGTGTATAAACGCACCATTGTTGGTGCACCTATGTTATTTAGGCACACCGCACCTAAAAAATTATTTTTTTGGGAGAAAAATGTATTATTGATGTTATTAAATATGATGTTAATTGAATGAAATATTACATGTTTTTATATATCTATTTATGACACTGATTCATGTTATATGTGAAACAGTGGATGTGAGCGATGACAAGCTACTCGGCAGGAGCATGCACAGGTGGACCAGTTCAACATATTCAGAGAATGGGAGGCTAGGGAGAGGGAGAGGGATTTGTACCCTCACCCCATTACTACTTAGACTAGAGAGATCTTGAGGGTTTTCAACCTCCTAAAGTTCTATCAGGAGGCTACATACCTCAAGGGTAACTCTTCATTGTTGTGTTAGTTCATCTGACGCTGGGATCATCATAGGCGGGCATTTCATGTTGGTCCCAATTAGTGATTCCATCCCAATGAGGAGGACATATATTTCATCACTGGGCTATCTAGGAGAGGGGAGAGTTTTCCCTAGTTCCCTAATGTCACAGTTGGTGTTGTAGCAGAGAGTCAGCTAAATTACTCTCTGAGATATATCAGTGACGAGGTCCTCCATCCCTCTGATTTTCAGGTGAGAGGTGGGAAACTTAGGATCTCTTTTTTTGGTCGAGAGGAGGTTAGGTGCCTCTCTCTTTTTCTCATGATGCTGGTGCACTCCACTAGTGATGGGAAGCGTATTAGTTTCCCTCTATTGTATTATGTTAACTCTTTAATGTAGATACCTAGATGCATTAGGTGGTGTGACATTTTTTTTGCGGTCGTTTTGTTATGCTTTGGATAGATGTTGTGCAGTGATTGATGGGAGTTCCAACTACCTTTTCTATTCAGATATTTTTTTATCTATTTTTTGAGAGGTTTCTAGCCACCAGGCCATCATTTCAACACCTCCCTTATAGGCCAATGACATAGGTGCATATGGACATGTGGGGATAGATGATGCCCAAGAGGGGGAAACCTTACTTTCTAGCTTGGATCACATCAGATTTGCTTGCGATGCTAGGAAATGAGGACGACCATGCACTAGACGTTGTGCCATATCCATATGCGGGATTGGACTAGAGAGGGTGCCATAAGACCTTCTTCACACTAGAGGAACCTCTGGATGAGAGAGGTAATATTACCATTATGTTTAAATTATTCTATTTACATTTTATTCTCTTTATACTTAATGAAAATGAAATATCTTCCACATATTAAATTGTTTAATGAAATTGTCTAATTATTATTGTGTACTATATTTTTTGCAAAGATTGGCACATTCGATGGTGAGGTTGGGTTGCCTCCTCCTTCTCACGAGGATGAGGACATGGAGGATCGTGATCAACTTGAGCCACATTTAGCTAGTAGACATCCTATCCACCGTCCACGCAAGCCCCAGGATAGGTATCACCAGGATGTGGCAGACATATTTGTGAGATTGTTGGTAGATGAGGGATTTTAGCATGTATGGGTGCACGACATTGTTCAACAGCCTCACCTTGTGAAGATATGGAGTATTCTTCCTTGTTATTTTTAGATTTTAAGCATTAATTCAATATGCTATAGGATCTTTACTGAGAGAATAACATGTACAGTATATCAATGCATAACAATCATATCAAGCATGCCAAGCATGACAAGAATCAAAAGCATGAGACAACGGACACATAGAGTTTTCGTGGGGAAAACCCTATGGTGAAAAACCCCACAACTTCCTCAAAGACAGATAGAGCAATGGCTCAACCAAAGTACAACCAAATTACAATAGATAGTCTCCTACTAGGCAGCTGATCCTCCTCCTTCAATGTGCACCACTTTCTAAGTGAGAGAAGAGTGAGTTCTGAGATGATCAAAATAGAGAATCTCGACTCTCTATTTATACTTGTCCTGACCTGCCTAATTACTTATGGGGCCGACTTGTCTAACTCATCCTAATAACCCCAGTTACATATATATCGGGATGACACCCACATCAAGTAGTCTAATAACCCATCGACAAGTTAACACACTTGCAACACTTGTCAATACAAATGACGACACTTCCTTATAGAGGAATAACACATCTCTTATAAGGGTACAATAAATATATATATGAAATACATTCCAAAGTTACATATACATCAACACTCCCTCTTAACTAGGAAGGTATTTCTCAACACAGATCATCGGGCACAAGTCTTCTTCTCTGGATCATCATCATCGAATCATCATCGTCGTCATAGCTGCTGCTATCTCATCCAATCTTTGAATCTACTCATCATAGGAAGTTCTACAAAGCCAGCCCTTTTTCATACTGGATGTAGGCCCACCACCTGTAGGTCTTCATCATCACTAGTCATACCGTGGAATCCTTAGGACTCATCACGTGCGTCTGCAAAACCTCGCAAGAGCATCCTAGGCCTTTTACGAGCGCACAGCTCAACCTATCGAATCTCCCAGGATTTTTTACATGCCACTGCACAACTTGTCCATGACCACAGAGTATCCACCTGATACTCAACATACATCTACCTAATGTATATCATCACATGATCAACTTGATCATCATCATCATTTGTGAGCAAGCTATCAAGTAGGTACACCTCAAGACTGATTACACTACTTCTGCAACACCTACAAGATCTCTCAGGACTGATTACATTGCCTCGGCAAAACCTGCAAGAGCATCTCAAAACTGATTATATGCTTCTGCAAAACCTGTGTACCAAATTGTCACATCAATGTCTTCATATCACCACGTAGTCCACGGATCACAACCCAGATGCACACACACAACACTTACACTCACCAGCATGGGAGGACCAACCTACTACCATCTGGGAAAGGCTCACAACACTTACATCAACGACCATGGGAGGACCAACCTACCACCATGTCGAAATGGCACAACACTTACATCAACAACCATGGGAGGACCAACCTACCACCATGTTGAAAAGGCCCAGCACTTACATCACGACCATGAGAGGACCAATGTACTATCATGTCGGAAAGGCTTCAACACTTATATCATGACCATGAGAGGACCAACCTACCATCATGTCAGAATGGCTCAGCACTTATATCTCACCATGGGAGGACCAACCTACCACCATGTGAGAATGGCTCAGCACTTATATCTCACCATGGGAGGACCAACCTACCACCATGTGAGAATGGCCCAGCCCTTATATCTCACCATAGGAGGACCAACCTACCACTATGTGAGAATGGCTCAGCCCTTACATCTTACCATGGGAGGACCAACCTACCACCATGTAAGAATGGCTCAGCCCTTACATCTTACCATGGGAGGACCAACCTACCACCATGTAAGAATGGCTCGGCCCTTACATCCTGCCATGGGAGGACCAACCTACCACCATGCAAGAATGGCCCAGCCCTTACATCTTGCCATGGGAGGACCAACCTACCACCATGTAAGAATGGCCCAGTGTGCATCTATATCTCCAGACTCATCACTTCCCTCTGGAAGGCATCTCGATCTGAAGTACACCAAGTCTCCCTCTGAAGTATTCAAACTTCACTCTGGAAAGCGGCTTGGTCAATACATCGGCTATCTGCTCGTCTGTCGCAACATACAGGAGCTTCACAGCTCCTCTCTGCACCATATCCCTAATATAGTGGAACTTGATCTCAATGTGCTTCGACCTGCCATGGAACACTGGGTTCTCTGACAACTTCACACAACTCTGGTTGTCGCAATATATAGAGGTAGCACTCAACTGGATATCAAACAAATCAGACAGTATCTTCCTAAGCCATACTACCTCACAACTAGTTGAACAAGCTGTGACATACTCTGCTTCAGCTGTACTCAGTGCCACACAGGACTTCTTCCTGCTAAACCAAGAGATCACACCTGATCCCATATTGAAGCAGCACCCCGAAGTGCTCTTCCGATCAATGGCACTGCCTGCCCAATCTGAATCAGCATAACCCTCCAAGTTAAACTTTTGATTCGCCTCATACTTGAGCCCATAATCCACTGTACCCTTCAGGTACCTCAGAACATGCGTTGCAGCTATCAAGTGAACCTGTCTCGGATTTGTCAGATACTGGCTCAAGGTGTTCACCACAAAGTAAATGTCTGGCCTCGTATTTGTCAGGTACATCAAGGACCCAATCATCTGACGATACATCGTAGCATCAACCAGCTCAGAAGAAGCATCGAACAGAAGCTTCAGGTTCGATGCCATAGGTGTGGCCATGGCCTTGCAGCCCATCATCCCAAAACTCTTCAGGATATTTACTGCATACTTCCCTTGTCCAAGGAAGATTCCATCTACACTCTGCCACACCTCCATACCAAGAAAGTAGTGCATCATACCCAAGTCCTTCATCTCGAACTCGGCAGCTAGCTTCCTCTTGGTGTCGGCAATCAGTCTATCCTCACCTGTCAAAAACATGTCATCCACACACAATAGTAGTATCACTGGATTTCCCTCCTCAATCTTGTAGTAAAGGTTGGAATCTTCTTTACTCTTGGTAAAGCCCAAATTGGATAGGAAGCCATCTATCCTGCCATACCAGGTCCTGGGTGCCTGTTTCAAACCATACAGGGCTTTCTTCAGTTTGCACATATGTGTTCCTCTATCATGTGTCTCAAACCCAAGTCGCTGCTCCACATACACTTCTTCTTCAACTACACCATTCAAGAAGGTTGTCTTGGCATCCATCTGGTGTACCTTCCATTTCATCACTGCAGCCAGAGCAAGTATTGATCTAATGGAAGTGTATCTGGCTACAAGAGTGAAAGTCTCTTCATAATCAATTCCTTCTTTATGGGAGAATCCACGAGCCACAAACCTAGCTTTGTATTTCTCAATGCTAGCATCTGCAGCATGCTTAACCTTATAGATCCATTTGGAAGTTACCACAGACTTCCCATCTAGTCTTGGGACCACATCCCAAACATCATTCTTCATAATAGATTGGTATTCTTCGACCATATCATCCTTCCACTCTTTCTTTTCTGTAGCTTCTTCATAACTGGAAGGTTCTTTATCCATGATGTCACAGAGTAAAGCAACATAACTAGTATGTGACCTTGTCCTTTTCCTTTCTCTGTGTTCTTCTTCTGGAATGCCAAATATCTCTGCATCTTGGATGAGGTCTCTAGCCCATGTAGGTTTCCTCTTGTGAGGATTCTTCTCACGAGGTGGATCCACAGGTTCTTGTGGATCTTCCATTTCTCGATCTTCTTCAGGAACTGCTTCATTCATTATGGTGTCTTGAGTTCTGGATATTATGGGTTCTTCATTGTCTTCAATAAGTGTCTTTCTCGATTTGTGGTAAGATGAACTTTCATCAAATGTTACATCTCTGCTGATGTCAATCTTCTTGAATCCAAGGAAGTAGATTCTGTAAGCCTTCGATCTTTCACTGTAACCCACAAATATACCCTTCTTTCCTGAAGGATCCAACTTTGACATTTTCTCTTTTGGGATGTGAGTGTATACTGGACAACCAAATATTCTGAGATGGCTCACTTTTGGTTTCTTACCAGTAAACACTTCTTCTGGTGTTTTGTTGTCAAGCATCTTATGGGGTGTTCTGTTCTGCACATATACAGCTGTCCTTGATGATTCATCCCATAAGTGCATAGGTAAGTCTTGGTCATGAAGCATTTCCCTTGTTGCTTCCATTATTGTTCTATTCTTCCTTTAGGCAACCCCATTCTGCTGTGGATTGTAAGGAGTAGTCAACTCCCTCTTAATCCCTGAATCAATGCATAACTTCTTGAAGTCTCCTGAAGTAAATTCTCCGCCATTGTCAGATCTGAAGATCTTGATCTTCAAGTTAGTTTGGTTTTCTATCAAGGCTTTGAATTCCTTGAAATTGTTAAACACTTCATCTTTATTCTTCAAGAAGTAGATCCAAGTCTTCCTAGAGAAATAATCAATAAAGGAGACATAGTATACATACCCACTCAGAGAACTGGATGACATGGGACCACATACATCAGAGTGGATAATCTCCAAGATTCCTTTTGCCTTGATTTCACTACTTGGAAATGTCTTCTTTGTATTCTTTCCCTTTGCACAACCTTTGCAAATGCCTTTGTGCTTTGTATGGATTTCAGGAAGACCTTCTACCACTTTGCTTGCAATTGGTAATGCTCTGTAATGCATGTGTGCAAGCCTTATGTGCCAAAGTTCACTTGGCTCTACTGAATCATGGACCATGGCTTGTTCTGGATGGCCCTTTAATTTGTGCAATCCTCCCTCTTGCTCTCCAATCACAACTGCATCATCTATAGTCTTACCCTTAGGCCACATTAGGACTTTGCCATCTATAAATGCAACCCTCATGCCTTTTGCATCTAATGCAGCGATTGAGAGTAGATTCTTCTTGAGTCCTAGAACAAAGATTACATCTTTCATCTTCATAGACTTTCTAGAGTCTAGTTTATAGGAGGCTTCACCACTCCCTTTTATGGGATACTGGTAGTCATCTCCAAGCTTCACCTTATGGGGTGAATCATGTTCAGATAGATTCACAAAGGATTCTTTGAATCCTATCATATGTTTGGAAGCCCCACTATCTATGAGCCAGTCATTACTTCCATGAGTAATGGTTCCGGTGAGAGCAGAAATCAAAACATATTCTTCATCACTTGAAGAATCTTCACTATCTTCTCTAGCCCTCTTCCTGGGAGGTTCATCATCCTCTGCAGCATGAGCATGATGTCTTCTTTTGAATTTCTTCTTCTTGTGAGAACCCTCTTTCTTATTCTTAGGACAATCTCTGGCATAGTGTCCCTTATCATCACATGTATAGCAACGGACATGGGTCATATCCCTTCGATGTCTGGGACTACCTCTTTGATTTTGATATTTTCCTTTCTTGCCATGATGGTGAGATTTCTTGTCACCATGCCTTTTGGAGTGAGCTGTGAGTGCTTGGTCTTCACTCCCCATCTTCTCTTCTCTGGATACAATTCGAGCTTCTTCCTGTGAGCATTCTTCCCACAGTCTACTGAAAGAGATAAGTTTCTTTCTAGCACAAATTCCTTGGATGAAGGAATCCCATGACCTAGGGAGGCCATTAAGAGTGGTCATCACCACTTCTCCATTTTCTATGTCTTCACCCACAGCTTCAAGTTGTTCTTTTATCTGGGAGACCCTTGAGAAATATGACTACATAGTCTCTGCATTCTGGATCTTGATATTCTTTAATTGATTCCTCAGGGTCATCTTCTGATTTATGTTCTTGCCTTCAAATAGTTTGGTCAAGGAATCAAACATCTCTTTTGGTGTCTTTAGGGATGGGATGATCTTTAATAGAATCAACAATTATCCTCTTTGCCTTAACCAAATTCCTCTTATGAAGAGCCTTAGCCTCTTCTCCCTCTGGGACAGGGACCTCTTCACTTATATAAGTATCCAAATCATTCTCTTCAAGGATTAACCCAATCCTGTACTTCCATGCTCAAAATTTATCAGCACCTTCAAGCTTATCCTTAAGCTTGGTGTGGTGAGACATCTTTAAAGAGTACTTCAAATGGAAATAGAAAAGATTTAGGTCTTACCACTTGATTACTGAAAACTGGATCTGGTGTCGGATTAGGGTTTGAGTTTCTCGGAGATCTACACAACCAAAAATCTTGATCCAAATCTCTAAACTTCTGTTTTTCCAAGGAGCTTCCAGTTGTGTTTTCACATTTCAAAAATTCCTATTTTTGAGGAAACCCTAATTTTTAGGGCCAAAACTGAAAGTGCTCAGAATTGAATTCCGATTGGATAGATAGATTCACCTTGCTAAGGAGAGTCAATCTATCATATTGCTTTTTCAAAATCTGTGGAGAGACCCAAAAACAAGAAGCCCTAGCTTCCGCAACTACACAGTGTCTTCTTCTCAGGTTAGCTCTGATACCATGTTAGATTTTAAGCATTAACTCAATATGCTATAGGATCTTTACTGAGAGAATAACATGTACAGTATATCAATGCATAACAATCATATCAAGCATGCCAAGCATCACAAGAATCAAAAGCATGAGACAATGGACACACAGAGTTTCCGTGGGGAAAACCCTATGGTGAAAAACCCCACAACTTCTTCAGAGATAGATAGAGCGATGGCTCAACCAAAGTACAACCAAATTACAATAGATAATCTCCTACTAGGCAGCTGATCCTCCTCCTTCAATGTGTGCCACTTTCTGAGTGAGAGAAGAGTGAGTTCTGAGATGATCAAAATAGAGAATCCCAACTCTCTATTTATACTTGTCCTGACCTGCCTAATTACTTATGGGGACGACTTGTCTAACTCAGCCTAATAACCCTAGTTACATATATATTGGGCCGACACCCACATCAGGTAGTCTAATAACCCATCGGTAAGTTAACACACTTGCGACACTTGTCAATACAAATGACGACACTTCCTTATAGAGGAATAACACATCTCTTATAAGGGTACAATAAATATATATATGAAATACATTCCAAAGTTACATATACATAAACAGTTATATTAGGTTTTTGATGCATCATATTATCGGTGCATGTAATTAGTTAGCTTCTAGGAGGGATGACCATCAACCTCCTCCTCCACCTCCACACCCTCCTCCATCATCTTCAACATCTACTACCCCACCTCTTCCTCCATCATATTTGACATCTACTACTCCAACTCCTCCTCCATCAGCTTCGTCGACATCTCATCCACCTCCTCCTACTCCACCTCCGTGTCCATCAGCTCCTTCATCGTCTCCTATACTCCTACTTGACCGACGTGCTGATCCTACTTCATCATCTCCTCTACTCTTGCTCGAACGACCTGTCGATCCTACTACTGGGCCTAACCATCCACCATTTCCTACTCTAATCGACTCTATTACAGAGATTCTCATGAGAGGGGGTCATACGATTCAGCTTGATGGACCTATCCATGCTTCTCTTCATGCTCTTTTTTTCCTAGTAGAGGTAGTAATGCCTTTGGCTCTATTGGTAGAGGTTTTGATGCCTCTAGCTCCATTGGGATAGGTGTTGATACTGCCTCTGGATCTATTGGTGGAGGT
Source organism: Larix kaempferi (assembly GCA_027924585.1). NCBI lineage: Eukaryota > Viridiplantae > Streptophyta > Pinopsida > Pinales > Pinaceae > Larix > Larix kaempferi. Next base: position 3,777,390 of record BSBM01000013.1, read on the forward strand.
GATGATGCATCTGGCTCTGGTCAAAGAGATACTAATGATTCCTCTACATGTGGAGGTGGATCATATATGTCATAGCAATTATTGGATTGGAGATATATATTTGGCATATTGTATCATCAGTTTCATGTTATATATGTTGATATCTATATATAGACTGCAATTTTCATGTTTATGTTGATGTCGATGTTTATGTTGATGCTTATTTATATGTACTTGATGGTGATGTGTATGTTAGCTCAGGTTAGATGATGTTTATTAGATGTTATGCATGTTATAATATAATGTGGCTTGTGTTATGTTAGATGATGGCAATCTAATGTTTAAGATGTTATGCTCATGTTTATGTTTATTTGTATGTTTATGATTCTATATCAATGATTTTTATGTTTTATGTTGAATGGTGAAAATGATCAAGATGATGGTATGTTTATGTTTATGTGGTGAAAATGATGATGGTATGTTTATGTTTATGTTTATGGTTATGTTTATGCTGGTATGATGATGTTGATCTTTATGTTTTTAGGTGGTATGATGGTATATATTTAAAATTATAAATTAGGATATTTATTAATGTCATGTGATTGATTGATCATGTGTTTAAAATAGTGATTGTCAGATGGTGACAATGATAATGATGGTATGTTTATGTTTATGTCGTGAAAATGATGATGCTGGTACATTTATGTTTATGCTTATGGTTAAGTTTATGATAGTATGATCATGGTGTTTATGTTTATGTTTGTTGGGTGTTGAAAATGAAGATGATCATATGCTTATGTAAAATAACTTTGTACTATTCAATCACCAACTATTTTAGTCGACAAAAACATCACAATTTGTATTGTAAATTATGTTACAAAAGAAGTTGTTGTATGGCTTAACAAGTTTTCAAAGCATTAGAAAGTTTTCAAAGTTTTCAAAATTTTAGCATCCTTTCAACCATTTTTCATATTAATCATTACTGATTTGAGAATAACTTGCATATAGTTAACACTCATAAACATAGCATATAAACTATCACTATAACACATGTCAACATTTTAGACCTTAATTTGTAAATAAACCTCTTGGGTTTTTAATTTTGGTCAAAATTGTAGCATCCTTTCAACCATATTTCATATTAAATAATTCCAACTTAAATTTTGTAGATAATTTGAAATATGGTTTCATATATAGGTTGATATATTGGTTAGAAAATGAATTTGAAAGTATGGTTGGTAGTTAGGTCATCATAAATGTGAAAATATGGATTGGGGTAATGGTAATTGAAAATGTGGAAAAATGTTTCAAGTAATTTAATATAGGTTAAATTTATATTTTTTTTTTCACATGGGAAAAAAAACAACTTATATTAAGTAGAAAAGTTGTGTCAAAAAATATACAAGGAAGGTGAGCTGCCTGATCCTTTAGTTATGTAACAAAAGGACAAAAAGATAGCTTGACTGTAACATCCTTACAAAAGTATCTCCCACGCCTAGGCATAAGAACCCACAGACCAAAACATAATTCATATATAGAGACATCTGAATTATCAATCAACATAGGACAAGTTGACTGAATTGAACAGAGTACCACCTCTGTATTCTTCCATGAGCATGGATCCATCCATTTCTCCCAATGATCTTTTGGAAAGAAGATCTACCTCCTTGTTGTGCTCTTTATATATATGCATGAAGGAAATGGATGAAAAAGTAGCAATGAATGAATGGGTTCTCTTAATCCAACCATTTAGCTCCACAAAATGTAGGCTCTTTACTCTGCTCACCTAATTAATCACACACCTTGAGTCACCAAAGATTGAAAGTGAATGTAAGCCCATGAACTTGGAAAAGCATAGCAAACCCCAAAGAGAAATTAATTCAGCTCTAGTGTTATCTCCTCTCCCTACTCCCAAATAAAGATGATACACATGATCCTGAGAGAGTTTCAGAATCATCCTAGCCCCACAAAGACCAGCCTGAGCTATGCCATCAAAATAACCCAAAGGAAGACTAAAGTCCAATTCCGAGAAATTTTTAATCCGTCGAATCATTCTGATGGGTGTGGAGTTAATAGCAGATAAACAACCACCAATCTTTGCACCAATATGAGTTAAAGAGGCTCTCATATTCTGTAAGATTAAATGATTTTGGGATTTCCATACTTCCCACACAGTATAAAACAGAAGAGACGAATCAAAGATGTGACTGTTGAACCAAAGCTTTAGATTCCCTTCAAAAGTATCGTTGATCCAAATGAAATGAAAGTTAAGGGAACTTTCCAAACCTTTCCAAAGAGTCTGGAAGAATAAATCATTTCCAAACAAGCGATCCACCTCCTCCACATTTGCAAAACACATAATGCAGTAGCCCAGTCCACTAAATCTACGTTTATTTAGATTTTTCCAAGTCAAATTTTTGTTATTGAGAACTAACCACATAAAACAATGAATTTTTAATGGGCATTTGACATACTAGATCTTATTAAGCCACCATTTGGTAGCTTCTCTGCCATTCGCCTCCTTCACATAAGTATATGCAATTCTAGTTGAGACCCTACCTTTTTCCTTGTTGTAACACCAGATTAAGTTATCTTCCTCAAGAGATAAGGTGGTTCTTGCCTATGCAAGGAGCTAAACATACTTCTCCCATTTGGCATGCAAAGTAGAATCCAATGACATGTCAGCTAGCAAAAACCAATGAGTGAAACCATTCTCATGATGGGTGGATGCATGTTTTAGAACATATATGTTGCATCTGTGAAGTGCTAAGATAAGATCTGTTGAAAGTCTAAAATCAACGCTAAGAACTGCAATAGGGTCAATGCCCACATAGACCTAGTTGCCTCTCCCAACATCCCATCCAATCTCTTGATTAATGATCGAGTAGGATTTCAGTAAGCTCCTCCACAGGTATGAGCCATGAGGTTCTTTCTTACCGATGCATAACTAGAGAGCCAGATGTAACCTACCTAGATACTTAGCTCTAACCACCTTTTCCCATAATCCAACATCGAACAAGCTATGCCATAGGGATTTAGCACACAAAGAAATATTAAATGCTCGTAAGTCTTTGATGCCCCATCCATTTAATAGATTAGGATTCAAAATAGAGTCCCATGAAGCAAGGTGAAACTTGGATGATCATATGGCACCAGCCCAAAGAAAATGTGAGAAAATCCTTCGCAATACAGTAATAACAGACTAAGGAACTAAAAATAGTGAAAACCAAAACACCGGTATGCTTTGAAGAACAGAACAAAGAAGGGTGAGACACCCTCCTAAGGATAAAAGTCTAAAATACCAGGTATTAATCCTCCTTTGTACTTTCTTTATGAGCCAACGCCAATCATCCGGTGAATAACCACTAAGTTTCAAGAAGTAACCTAAGTATCTGAAACTGGATCCAATATCCTTCATCTGAAAAGGAAACAATTGACTGATTTGACCCTTTATAACAGAATTCTGGAACTGATAAAAGAATGAATATTTAACAGGACTAATCTCCATACCTACTGCCTTACAGAATCATTTGATGATGTCTTTAAAGTGTAACCATACTGCATAATTTCCTTTACCAAATAAAAGAACGTCATCCACAAATAAAAGGTGAGTAATAGTAAGAACACTAGCCACCTTAATACCTGAAATGTGACCCCTTTTCCTAGCTTCATTAATTAAAAATATCAATCCTTCAATATCCATAATGAAAGGGTATGGGGACAAAGGGAACCCCTATCGAAGTCCCATATTTCCACAGAACTGACAAGATGGTGATCCATTAACAAGAACAACATAGCTTACTGATGAAACACAAGACATAATCCATCCAACAATATCCACATTCAGACCCGATTGTATAAGGATAAACCGAAGAAAAGTCAAGTCTAACCTATTGTATGCCTTCACAAGATCCATCTTCAAAGTGAAAGCATCAACCTTTTTTTGTTTAATGGAGTGTAATCCCTCCTATGCAATACTCATCACATCCAAGATTTGTCTGTTATGAAGAAAACCAAATTTTTCTGCAGAGATAGAACACTAAAGAAAAGGCTTTAACCATTCTGAGATGATCTTAGAAATGACTTTATATAACAAGTTGCATAATGAAATAGGTCTGTATTCCTCGAAACCAACTGGTTTATTGTTCTTAGGGATGAGAGTGATATAGGTAGAGTTCAATATACCTGGAATCTGAGCCTTTTGTCTAGAGTCTTCAATATCCAAAGTAATATCCTTCCCAAGCAGTGGAAAGAAGTGTAGAAAAAATTCTACCATCCACCCATCAAGCCCCAGACTCTTGTACTTAGAAAAAATTTGAAGAGTTTTCAAAACCTCGAATTCAGTGACAGGCCTCCCAATAGTCTGACAAGCAGAGTCATCAAATATTTGAGGGAAGAGCTTAATAATCTGTAACTGTCTTTCCAAGTTATTATTACTGCATTTCTTGTAAATCTGCTTGAAGTACTTAGCAGCTGCATCTTTCAGTGGTGCATTATCACTAATCACCTAACCTTGCTCCTCTTCAATCTCCCAGATGAAGTTAGTCAACCTTCTTTGATTTGCATACCGGTGGAAAAAATTTATGTTATTATCACCATCCTTTATCCATATCACCCGACTTTGATGTCTCTAAGTTTCCTCCAATTTCCCCAATAACAACAGCTTCTCTCCCTCCAAAGAAGACAATTTTTCCAACCTGACATGATCGAACAACTAATCATAAACAATCTGTGCAAGCAATTGAATTTCACAATCTATGTCTGATAAACATTTTTTATTTTCCTTTTTCTTATCCTTTTCCCATAATATCACTTCCTTTCTGAACCTCGAAAGTCTCTTTGTCAAATTAATAAGCAGCAGGACATGAAATGAGGAGGCACTAGAAGTCCAACCCTCCCTGATTAAATCACAAAAAGTGGAGTCTTCAAGCCAAATCGGATTGAATTTAAGAGGGTACCATTGAAACTTGTTATCAAAATCCAACTGTAGGGATACAACCTTATGGTCCGAAAAACCCACAACATAAGCCCAAGATCGATATCGATACATAATATAATTGAATTAAAATTATCATTGAATTAAATATTTTTATGAATTTTGAATTGATAATGGATGAATTTGTGGCATCTCTATGATTTGTGAATGTGGTATAATATGTCATAGTATCATGTTTATAATTGTTGTATAGTTTGCAGTCATAGTATTATGTTTATGTAATAATATATTTTTTTATTTGGTTTTCATATTATTTTCATATAATTTGTATGGATATTATAATTTATTGTAATTAATTTCTTAATAATGTAGTAAAATTTGAGGTAATGTTATACTTACATATATAATAATATTATTAATTTGTTCTAACTTTATGTTCAGCATTACAAAGTAATATATAATGATTTTTAAAAAGGAAATTAAGTCTTCATCATATAATTTTGTATATAACTTAATTATTCAAATGATAAACGTAAATGAATAATTTTGTATAAGTGTAACCAAACATCATAATAAAAAGTCAAGTATTACCATGTAATATTATTATAATATATAAATACGAACATCACAAAAAAATATAAATATCAACATCAATATGACATACCAATATATCATTCAAGATTTTTATCTTTTTGACAACAACCCACTTTACAATGACAAATATAAAATATCTATTAGGAAGTAAAACAAATACTTATTTAAAAGAACACCCTTTTATCTCAATTGTAAATCCAAAAGTTGCATTTTCCAAACGTATTATTATTAATCATGATATTCATTATATAATATAAAATTACCGCATTCAAGGAACACATTTTATACCATCTAAAACATTTAGGTGAAGGAACACTTCACTATATTGACTTGACCACACATATGGCTCTTTCTTGCTAAAAGTTTAGTTGAGTCAATTAAAAGGAAACTTCAAATACATAAGGATTCAATCTAATGGGTTGATAAGCCGTCAACAATGAAACTTCAAATACATATAGATATGAATATGCATATCCATATCCATATGAACTAAATGGAAAGCAAGAAAGATCTTCTCTAACTATGGGACATATTTCACATCAGATTGGTTTTTAACCAACTCAAATTGTTTAAACACCGCATCCAGTAATCAACTTTCCATTTCCACTGTCATAACATGAAAAATAAACAATATGATTAGGTCCTTCCTGATAACAATAAAAAAATCATATCTCAATCTGTAAATGATGAGAAAAAACATGTGCATATCATTCTCCATTGTCATCACTCTCATTATCTTCCTCGGTTGGCATGATAGCACTATTATTCTCATAAACATGTTTAGATCTAGGGTCATGTCTTAATATGAACCACCAATCTCTATCTAACACATCCAAGTGAAAGAACACTTGGTTGCAGTGTTTTGGGAAAACATAAGGCTCCTTACTTTCATCCCACATATTTCTACAGTTGATACATATCAACCCACTTTCACGATCTTCCTTTACATTATTCCTGTTGAATGTGTCCCACCACCTACACCTAAAACTAACACATTGGAAAGATGAGAAGTCAACTTGAATGATCTCATGTATATTTTCAACATAACCCAACATCCCTCCTATTAGGTTTCAATTGCGATGGCTAGCGCGACTAGATTGTTCGAACTCGACTTCCACTCCACAATCTTGTGTAAAATTTCCACCATCAACATCCTCGGTATGAAAATGATGTCCATAATCCCACATAGATGAGAATGAATGCACCTGTAAAAAAAGGTTAACAAATTATGGTGTCATATGTCTAATAACCCAACCATTAATTTAATAAACATAGATGCTATAATTCTAAGTTTCATTATAAAGTTTGAAAAGTACAGAAATAGATTATTATGAAGTTGTTGCACTTGATCACAATGTTTAGCTCATCCTCCTCTTCAGACGAGTAATGACCAGATGCACCATATTTCTCTCTGACTTGGTCTGCAACCCAACTGTCAGGATAGATCATTGGCATATTTTCTTTTAAATGATCTGGAAAAGGCATGCTTCTACTGTGCAACTACCTGAATTATTTTATGTCAATGTCCCATTTCCTCATTTTCTCTCCATACAATGTGACCCACAACTGTGTTGCTTCTACGTTGTAAAGAATTAAATTATTGATGGCTTCAATTTATGAATTTGTCATTGTATTCATGGAAACAAAGCCACATTTAGTATGTATGGGATCAAATATAGATTTTGAACTTTGTTGTGAACAGTTAGTATGTGGAAATGTGAAGATCAAAATATAAGTGCCTTAATCTTTAACATGCACTTTTTCCGTTCATTTATAGTAGCTCCCCTTCCCTTTTGTCCTCATCACGTTCATCATCCCAATTGACTGCACTCGGTGTGTGGTCAACTTTCTTGATGTACTAACTGGCATAATAGAACGAATCATATACTATGTACCCCTCTACCATAAACCCCTCGGTTTTTTCCATTTTCCAAACAAATCCCTTCAATTTTTTCATGTACCTCTCCAAGAAGTACATCGAATTTCATGAGACCACACCTATCGATTACCCTCATCGACTGGGTGAATTAGAAGATGAACCTACAATTCCATGAAACTCGCAGCAGTTCCTTCTCAAACACAAAACAATCTCAACTATCTCTTGACACCATTGTGGAATGCTAGCAATGTAAATATTTTTTGATGTGATCCACCGTACAAATGCATATAGTTTAAATATGGCATGTTTTAGGTCATTGGGAAAGTCATGGTTCACACACCCATGCACCAACAATAGATAATGACACTACAAAGTAAATAGAAAATTTTATTTGCATTAATTTAACTTGCGTGATAAAAGATATAAATAAAAAATAAAAACATTTTTTGACATTATATGTAACCTTAGAAGGTTGAGTTCATGTGATTTCAAACCCGACAAATTTTCATCTACAGTGAAGCATCATCGTAGAGTAGACCCATATAAAGAAGGCTCCTTCACACCCAATATAACTTCCTTTTCCAAAGAAATATCATCTTTCTTCAAAACCCATTGGACATCACCTTCTTTAAATGACCAAGAGAGGCCAACCTCTCCTTTGTTTTCTTGTCTTGGCCATTGCTTCTTTCACAACAAGGAAAAGGCCCTTTAACGGAGGTTATAGCGTATGCTCCTCACAAAAGAGCACAAATATTTGTTTCTAGCGGAGGTTAGTAGCGGAGGCGACCGAGCGGAGGTTTAAGCAGAATTTTTTTACTACGGTGCACTTTCGACATAATCGCACCGGTGCGTCCATGACATAAGCGCATCGGTGCGTTTACTGGCGTGTCATATTTTGTTGCAAAATGACCCAAAAATGTCGATACCAAACCATAATAATTTTAAAATAAAAAAAGCGGTGTGTTACATCACATATATCTGCACCAGTGCATTATTTAGAAACAATCGCACCGCCCACTTTTTATGTAAAAAATAAAATATTTAATTAAAAAACTAAACCGGTGCATTCATTAATCATAATCTCACCGATGCATTTCACCAAACCCTAACGCACTGAACATTATTTTACAATCTATTTTCTTAAAAAAATATCTTGAGAGTCTACAATGGTGCGTCCTTATTTAAACACACTGGTGCATTCACAAGAGCTTAAAGCATCAACATTCGATTTATCGAAAATTTTAAAAATATATATAATCGACAAAATATTCTAAAACCATTCCCAATGTGCTAACTTGTCGTACTACACTGGTGCATTTGGATCAACACAATGCACTGAAGATAATTTTATTTATAATTTATTTTTTAAACATCGATTAATCCCGGTGCATGCAACCTCGGATCGCACTGGTGTGTGGGTGTAAACATAATGCACCGGAAAGCATTTTTATTAAAAAAAATATGTTATTTTAACATCAACTAATTCTGTTGAATGTAGCCATTTCTTGCACCAGTACGTCCTAAAGTCAAACACATCGGTGTAGGGTTTAATAAAAAAATTACTACGACTATAAAAACATTTTTACCAAACTTTAGTGCATCTAGCCCCGCTGCACTGGTGCAGTCCTTCACCTACCTGGATGCCATGACATCTGTGATCCATGTGGACGCATCCTTACATTCTATTGGCAGTTCGGTTTGTTTCAATTTTTCCAATTTGTTTTGGAAAAATTCAAATTTACCATACATCACCAATATGCCTCCCTGATGCATCATTCAATAGGTAAAATGTTTATTACTTCACAAAATAATTTTTTAACAATTTAGTTTTTAAAATTCACCATTAATTTGTTGATGTATATGTAACTTCGGAATGTATTTCATATATGTTGTATGTACTCCTATAGAGATGGTATTATTCCTCTATACGGAAGTGTCGTCATTTATATTGTAAGTGTCGTAACTTATACTTGATGGGTTATTAGACCACCTTGTTGGGGTCGGCCCTGTATAAGTCATGTGGGTCGAAGGGTTATTAGACCACCCTATTGGGGGTCGGCCATGTGGGTCTAAGGGTTATTAGACCACCCTATTGGGGGTCGGCCCAGTCAGCATTATGTTATGTGGTTAAGTTCGAGCCTACATGAGTTAGGTAAAAAGGCAAGTCAAGTCAAGTATAAATAGAGTGCGGGAGGCACTCTATTTGCTCACTCACTTCTCACACATGCACTCAAGGAGGAGTGGCGCACTTATGGAGGAGGAGGATCTGCTGCTAGGTTATGGCTATCTCTCTTGGTTGGTTGTATCATTGCTCTATCTATCTCTGAGGAAGTTATTGGGGTTTTTCACCTTTATGGTTTTCCCCAAGTAAATCTTTGTGTCTCTTGTGTGCTTGCATTATTGTCTCCATGATTGATATGCTGTAGATATGCTGTACATGTTGTTCTCTCAGTTAAGATCCTAGATCAGATTGAAGTAAATTCAGAAAATTTAACATGGTATCAGAGCTAGCCTGAAAGAAGGCATGATATGGCATGTATGACACTTGTTGGACTTACGATGCTAGGGCTTGATATAGCAAAAACCAGTCATCGTATCACTTTCGCTATAAATCCGTTTTGGTGAAGGTTTCAGATCTGAAATTGGTACAGGCCGAATCTAAGATCTCCAGGTATCTTGTGTCCAAAGGACAACCTCTAATTCGTTGTACTTTGTGATTTATGATCTGTACAATATAGGGTTTCTGCCTCTTCCAGATCTGAGTCAAAATCAGGTGACCTTGGGAAAAAGGTCATATCTTGGGCTAGGAAGCTCCAAATGAAATTTCGTAAAAAGTGACAGGTAGTACACAGTCTGTACTATCTCAGAAAAAATTTTCAGAGGCCGAAGTTGAACTAGTGACACGTGGCACGCAGTACAAGTTCGCTCTCCTGTATTAACCCATAAACAGGTCACGTTGCGACATTTGGCATAACTCTCTCTCAGAGAGTCCAATTGAGGTCAGACCTATTAGGATGGAAAGGTAACAGGCCGAGATATCTCAGAAAACGTTTTCAGAGGCTGAAGGTCAAACAGTGACACGTGGCACGCCGTACAAGTTTGCTCTCCTGTATTTTCCCAAAACAGGTCACGTTGCGACATTTGGCATAACTCTCTCTCAGAACATCCAATTGAGGTCAGACCTGTCAGGATGGAAAGCTAACAGGTCAGGATATCTCAGAACACTTTTTCAGACCCCGTGGATCAAAAATTTCAGAGTTACACCAGAAACAATCAGGTACATATTTCTGTCAAAACAGAATTATTTTTTGGTACCTTCATTCATGGCTTCCGGAATTTAGGGCTTTGGAGAAAGTTGGAATTTTTGTAATCGGAGACCACGGCTGGATGCTACTCATCAAAATAGAAATTTAGAGACCAAGATCAGAATTTTTGGTTGGGCAGAAGGCCGGGCTTGATTAGACCCTAGTTCGGGACTTTGATCAGAAAAGTGGAAAATTAGGGCTTCTGTAAAAATGGGAATTTTTGAAATCTGTGACCACGGCTGGAAGCTCCTCAGAAAAATAGAAGCTTAGAGCTTTGAATCAAACATTTTGATGGGGCAAAAGAGTGGGCTTCATCAAACCCCAGTTCAGGGTCACGTCCAGTGAATCCGGAAGTTTCAAAGGCAAAATTGAGGAGTGAAACTTTGCAGTTTTCAAATTCTGAATATACCAGTTTGATCAGCTCATCAAGGCGCATATTTCTATCCTTTCGAAAGTTTGAAATTCAAAGTTTGAATTTTTGGGGTTTCTCTGACAAACCCATATCCAGCTCCAGGTCCAGTTCTTGCAAATCAAGTGGATTGGGTTAATCCTAGAAGAAGATGGATTGATCATCTGCATGAGTAAAGAAGTTTCTGTTTCAGAGGGAGATGAGGCTAAGGCCTTACATAAGAAGATTACAAGCGATCTCAACAGGTATGACTCATCGAGGTATGTTTCGATATTTTCCATGATTAAGTTTATGGTATGTCTTCATGTTATTACGGTTAGTACAATTTTGATTTTAGATTTGTTGTATCACCTTAACAAAATTATGAATGCATGATAGAAGATATTCATTGGTTAGGGTGTTGACACTTATGATTGTACTAATGCATTATGGTGTTGTATGAGGTTTATGTTGTCTACTAACATGAAAGGTACACCAAGAAAGACAAATCATGTTCTGGTCCAAGAACATATGATCATGATAACATGAGGACAAAGATTCATCCATTCTCATGGATCTCATAGAAGATCCATTTACGAGGTATGTATAACTTGGTTTTGTAATAGTTAACTTATGAGATATACAGGTTATTAGCACAAGTCATTGAAGAAGAACAAGAAGACATCATGTGAGTATGTTAGACATAAATAGCTAGCATGCTAATCCAGGTATGTTTTTCCTATATCAAGATAGAATCCTACCTTGTGTTAGGATCTTATACTGTTGTTGATAATGATTATTCACGAAATCATAGGTTTGAATAATCATGATTGTATGGATATTATGTTTCTTACCATAATTGATGATATGACTAACCAGAAGATTCATGATGGTATAGGTTTGAATAATCACAAGTTTTATGCATTTTATATCTCTTATCTTGATTGATGATTCAACTAACCTGAAGAGTCATAGGTTTGAGTAATTACAGGTTTAGACATGTTATGTTTCTTATGATTTGACTAACCATAAGAATCCTACATAAACCTTGAATGCTAATGCTTATTATTTCTGTTTGAAATGATCATGACTATACATGCTTGAGATTATTGTGTTTTAATAGTATACTAATGAATGTATGATTTTATATGAGATCACAAGGATAACACATTCATGATACTAATAAGCATGCATAGGGACCAAGGATGAATATGAGATTCAAGAACAGGTAATCCAGGAAGCAAAGATCAAGAGGGAGTACATTCCAGTGGTTTATGCAAGGATGCAGATATTCATAGGGAGTTGACCATCTCTCTACATCCCACAACAGAAAGGTGTAGAAGAAGCTACTTCAGATTAGGACTCCAGCAGCTCCTGCAAGGAAGCGAAGACTCAGAGGGAGTCCACCCAACGAACAAATAAAGATAAGTATTTGAATTGTCATTTCTTAAATAATACTGTTCAATAATGTATATACTGATGTTCCTAGAATTAGGTTGTGTATTATGCATATTAGAATAATTGCATTGATGAACAGTATACTCCTAATATGCATGGGTAAGTGGCCTATGGCACTGTACAACATTCCATTGCTACTTATCTAGAATGAAACCTCTTTGCTGACATGTTAAGAGTTGTGCACACTCTTAACAATGTTCTGGTAGAGATTGGAAGGCATCTAGAAAGTTACGGGAAATGAATAAATGTTGTATTGAAGCATTGGCTAAGATAATTGCATGACTGTATGACATATTTCTTTATGTGTAAGAATTTGTTCTGAAAATTATGAGATGTTTCTAATCATGCAATTTAACCTGTTTTGTAGGAAAGACCGTATATCTTCACCTACAAAAGGACTACAACATTTGTTCCAGCAACAAAGATATCTATTGAAGATATTGAAGTTCCCAGGATCTTGGATGAAGAAATGAAATGCCATGATCCATCGATCATGAAAAATGATGTTTGGGATGTAATCCCAAAGACATGAAGGGAAGTTTTCTATGACTTCCAAATGGAACTATCAGATCAAGCACATTGCAGATGGCAGCATTAAGAAATATAAAAGTGATGAAATAGAAGATACACCAGATGGATTCAAGACAGCTTCCTTGAATGGTGTAGTTGAAGAAGAAGTGTATGTAGAGCAGCCACTTGGTTCTGAGACTCATGATAAGAAATTATATATATGTGCAGAACTTGGTATGGTGAAGATAGATTGATTGCCGACACGCAGCGGAAGCTTACTACCGAGTTCGAGATGAAGAACTTGGGGATGATGCACTATTTGTTTTTGGCATGGAGGTGTGGCAAAGTGCAGATAGAATCTTCCTTGGACAAGGGAAGTATGCAGTAGAGATCCCAAAGAGGTTCGGGATGATGCTTCTATGTGATGCTTCATCTGAGTCGATGATTGGGTCCTTGATATACCTGACGAACATGAGACCAGACATTTGCTTTGCTGTGAACACATTGAGCCAGTTCCTGACGGATCCGAGGAGTGTTCACCTGGTTGCTGTAAAGCATATTCTGAGGTACCTGAAGGGTACAGTGGATTATGGGCTCAGGTATGAGGCGAATCAAAAGTTTAACCTACAGGTTTATGTTGATTCAGATTGGGCTGGCAGTGCTGCAGATAGGAAGAGCACATCTGGGTGCTGCTTCAGTATGGGATCAGGTGTGATCTCTTGGTTTAGCAAGAAGCAGTCCTGCGTAGCACTGAGTACAGCTGAGGCAGAGTATGTTGCAGCCTGTTCAGCTAGTTGTGAGGTAGTATGGCTACGGAAGCTACTGTCTGAGTTATTTGATCTCCCGTTGGAGGCTACTGGTATCTTCTGTGATAACCAGAGTTGTGTGAAGCTGTCCGAGAACCCAGTGTTTCATGACAGGTCGAAACACATAGAGATCAAATATCACTATATCAGGGATATGGTGCAGAGAGGAGCTGTGAAGCTCCTGTATGTTGCGACGGACAAGCAGATTGCAGATGTGCTGACGAAGCCACTAACCAGGGTGAAGTTCGAGTACTTCAGAGAGAGGCTTGGCGTTCTTCAGATCGAGGACACTTCGAGGAAGAAGTGATGGACACATTTGCTAAAGCCATTCCAAGCATGTTGGAAGGAGGATCCTTCACATGGCTGTGGATGTAAGCGCTGGATGATGAGCATCAGGATGATGTTCTGGTTTCTGCTGGATATGATCAGTTGGATCATTTTTTTATGTATGTACGCATCATGTTGGATGCAGGATATGATCAGTTGGATCATTTTTGTATGTATGTATGCATCATGTAGATGCTGGATATGATCAGTTGGATCATGTGTATGTATTTTGTATATGCATCATGTTGGATGCTTGGACCATGTATCTGTATATGTATCAGGTGGATACATTGTATGATCAGGTGGATCATGTATGGTGATATGTATCATGTATTTGTATTTGTATCAGGTGGATACATTGATGATCAGGAGGATCATGTATGATGATATGTATCAGGTAGATACTTGGTATGCATCAGGTAGATGCATTGATGATCAGGAGGATCATGTATGATGATATGTATCAGGTAGATACTTGGTATGCATCAGGTAGATGCATTGATGATCAGGTGGATCAGGTATGATGACATGCAGCAGGATGTTGCAGTGATGATCAGGATGATCATAGATGACGAGCTTCAGGATGTTGCTCCAGATGACATGCAGCAGGATGTTGCAGTGATGATGATCAGGATGATCATGGATACATCAGGATGATGTATGGTGAGTATCAGTTTGATACTATGTGGCCGTGGATCAGGTTGTGCAGATAAGCATGTAATTTGTGCCCTAGGAGATTTGCAGATGGTCTTTCGAGGTTTTGCCTATGGCATGTAATTTGTGCCCTGGGACATCTGGCAAATGCTCTTTCGAGGTTTTGCTTGGGAGGACATATAATTTGTGCCCTGGGAGATCTGCAGATAGTCTTTCGAGGTTTTACCTATGGTATGTAATTTGTGCCCTGGGATATCTGGCAGATGCTCTTTCGAGGTTTTGTCCTATGGCATGTAATTTGTGCCCTGGGAGATCCGATAGGTTGAGCTGTGTGCTCGTAATCAGTCTTGGGATGCTCTTGCGAGGTTTTTCCATGACCACATGTAATTTGTGCCCTGGGAGATCCGATAGGTTGAGCTGTGTGCTCGTAATCAGTCCTGGGATGCTCTTGCGAGGTTTTGTGGTGACCACATGTAATTTGTGCCCTGGGAGATCCGAGAGGTTGAGCCTTGTGCTCGTAATCAGTCCTGGGATTCTCTTTCGAGGTTTTGTGGTGAGGTCACATATAATTTGTGCCCTGGGAGATTTGCAGATGGTCTTTCGAGGTTTTGCCTATGGCATGTAATCTGTGCCCTGGGACATCTGGCAAATGCTCTTTCGAGGTTTTGTGACACACGTAAAAGTCATGAGGATTCCACAGTATGGCCAGTGATGACGAAGACCTGCAGGTGGTGGGCCTACATCCAGTATGAAAAAGGACTGGCTCTGTAGAACTTCCTATGACGAGTAGATTCAGAGATTGATTGAGATAGCAGCAGCAGTGACGATGATGATGATGACTCGATGACGATTATCCAGTGACGATGATCCAGAGAAGATGAATTGTGCTAGAATAACTGTGCTGAGAAATACCTTCCTAGTTAAGAGGGAGTGTTGATGTATATGTAACTTCGGAATGTATTTCATATATGTTGTATGTACTCCTATAGAGATGGTATTATTCCTCTATACGGAAGTGTCGTCATTTATATTGTAAGTGTCGTAACTTATACTTGATGGGTTATTAGACCACCTTGTTGGGGTCGGCCCTGTATAAGTCATGTGGGTCGAAGGGTTATTAGACCACCCTATTGGGGGTCGGCCATGTGGGTCTAAGGGTTATTAGACCACCCTATTGGGGGTTGGCCCAGTCAGCATTATGTTATGTGGTTAAGTTCGAGCCTACATGAGTTAGGTAAAAAGGCAAGTCAAGTCAAGTATAAATAGAGTGCGGGAGGCACTCTATTTGCTCACTCACTTCTCACACATGCACTCAAGGAGGAGTGGCGCACTTATGGAGGAGGAGGATCTGCTGCTAGGTTATGGCTATCTCTCTTGGTTGGTTGTATCATTGCTCTATCTATCTCTGAGGAAGTTATTGGGGTTTTTCACCTTTATGGTTTTCCCCAAGTAAATCTTTGTGTCTCTTGTGTGCTTGCATTATTGTCTCCATGATTGATATGCTGTAGATATGCTGTACATGTTGTTCTCTCAGTTAAGATCCTAGATCAGATTGAAGTAAATTCAGAAAATTTAACATAATTTTCCATTTAAAAATAAATAAAATTGCACAGTGCGTTCGAAGATTTCATCTCGCACCACCAAATGGTGTGCCCTATAAAATTTTACAGAGTGCACCGCTGGTGGTTCGATCCAAATGACTTGAACAAACTGCTAAGAATGAAAAAATGCACAAATGGTCACTGGTGCGTTACACATTTAAGAGCACCAACAGTCTGGTGACCTTAAATGTAATACATGCAACGATGACCTTATAAATTAATAAAAAAATAATAAACATTCAACGGTGCGCTTATGCTACTCATGCACACTGTTAAATTTTGAGCATTAATTCACAATACTCTTGGATCTTTACTGAGAGAATAACATATACAGTATATCAATGCATAACAATCACAATAAGCATGACAAGCATCACAAGAATCAAAAGCATGAGAGACAAGAGACACAAAGTTTCCATGGGGAAAACCCTTAGGTGAAAAACCCCACAACTTTCTCAGAGATAGAGAGAGCAATGGCTCAACCAAAGTACAACCAAAATACACTGAGATAGTCTCCTAGTAGCAGATGATCCTCCTCCTCACTAGTGCGCCACTTTCTGAGTGAGATAAGTGTGAGTTTTCGAGTGATGAAAATAGAGATCTCCCGATCCCTATTTATACTAACCTGTTTTCCCAGTTACACTATGGGGCCAACTTGTCTAGCTAGGTACATCCACAATATAATATATATTTCAGGGTCGACCCCACACATGGTGGTCTAATAACTCGTCGCCAAGTACACACACTTGCGACACTTGTCAATACACATGACGACACTTCCTTATAGAGGAATAACACATCTCTTATAAGGGTACAATAAATATATATGAAATACATAGATGAAATACATTCCAAAGTTACATATACATCAACACACACCGTATGTCAGTGCATTGACGTGGCATGAGTGCACCATTCATACATCTACTAAAAAACTAAATTCTAATAGACACTGTGCATTTAGTACAATAAAGGGCACTGGAGTTATGGTGCTTGTTATTGTCTAGCACAACAGTATTGGTACAATAAACCCATAATCATTTGTATGGTGCGTGTATGTCACGTCATTGCACCAGGAACGGTGCAATTATGTGAAATAAGTGCACTGGTGACACTTTAGATAAAAATTTGAAAACACAATTAACGGTGCTCCTATGTCAAGTGAAGGCACCAGTTGTATGGTGCACTGACTTGACATAAGCACACCAGTAATAGATATTAAATAATTTATAATTTAAAAATTCGGTCTGTTTGCATGATGGTGTGCTAATAAGACTTTGGTGCACCATCAAATTCAATTTAAAATTTTTGATATATAAGCCTTGGCGGAGCATATATATTGTAGCGCACCGCTCATTGGTGCCTCCAGTATTAAATTGCACCACTTACAAATCCGTGAAAACAAAACTGTCGGTGGTCCTATGTCATGGAAAGGCACCAGTTCACAGTGCACTAACATGGGATAGGTGCACCGTGAATATTTTCAAATAATTTATTGTTGTTTAAATTCGGTGTGTTTGAGTAACGGTGTGCTAATAAAATTTAGGTGCACCATCGAAATCAATTTTAAATCTTTTGATATATAAGCAGTGTGTCATAGATATTATAGCACACCGCTTCTCGGTGCTTCCAGTATATAAATACACCGATGGCGGTGCACTTCTAATATTTATGGCGCACCGGTTTACTTTTTTTAGAAAAACTTTTAATATTTGTTTTGGGTAGATATAATATTGTTGTAATTCTTTTATATGTATTCTTATGATACTAATTTATATTATATGTGAAACAAAGACGTGATCGCCATGAGGCACAGCAGTAGCGTGAGGCATAGGTTGATGAGTACAAATTTCGCAGAGAGTGGGAGGCCAAGGGGAGAGAGAGAGAGAGAGAGAGAGATTTATACCCTCATCCCATTACACCTCAAACTAGACACCTCTTGAGATTTTTTGGTCTCCTCAAGTTCTATGAGGTGGTGACATCACTCAAGGGGAACAATACCTTGTTGACCCAGTTGATCGCACACTTGGATCATTTTAGGCAGGCCTTTAGAGTTGGTCCCAATGAGTGGTTCCATCCCACTGAGGAGGACATTTACTTTATCACTGGGCTCTCTAGGAAAGGTGAGGACCTTCCTCAGTTCCCTGAGGTTCTAGATGGAGTTGTAGAAGCGACTCAACTAATATATGTTCAGAGATATGTTGATGACAACATCCTTGAGCCTTCTCAGTTTCAGGTGCGCGGTGGGCAGCTTTCCATTGCTTCTTTTGGTAGAGAGTATGTGAGGTGCCTCTCTTTGTTGGTCATGACCTATCGCGCATTACACCACGAATGGAAGCGCATTAGCTACCCTTTATTATATTATGTTGATTCTATATGCATTAGGTGGTCTTCTATTTTTTTACAACAGTTTTGTTATGCTCTCAGTCAATGTTGTGTGTGTATTGGCGGGAGGGAGAACTTCCCCTTCACTTCAATTTTTTTTCTCTATATTTTGAGATATTTCTGGTAACTAGGCCATCTTTTGACCGACACCCTCCTAGGTTGATGACAGATGTGTGTATGCACATGTGGGGGTAGATGATTCCCAAGAGGGGGCACCCATAGTTTCCTGCGAGGATCACTGTCGATGTTCTTGACATGCTAGGTGGCAAGGACCAGCCTCAATTATATATGGTTGTATATCCATATGCGAGGTTGGATTGGAGAGGGTGTACCAACATCTTCTTCACCCGGGATGAGCCACTTGATCATAGAGGTAAATTTAGAAATATGTTTAATTTAATCTATTTTCATTTTATTCTCGTTATACTTATTGCAAATGAAATGTGTTTTAAATTTTTATATTAAATTCATGTTTAATGAAATTGTCTAATTATTATTGTGTACTATATATTACAGATATTGGCACTTTTGATGGTGATGTGGGGCCTCCTCCTCCGCAGGTTGATGAGGATGAGGACATATAGATGCAGGATCAGCCAATGGTGCCTCATCTAGCTAGACTTGTACTTCAACGGAGGCATGACCAGAGGTTCAAACAGGATATCGTGGATAGGCTGGCTAGATTATTAGTAGATCGAGGGGTTCGACATGTTCTTGTCAGGGAGATTCATAGGCGGGACTGATACATTGAGATATGGAGGATGCTTCCTGTTGATATGTGGATCTTGATGCAACACATTGTAGGTGCTTTCATTCTTTTGGATGCCATACCTCATGGTATTTCATCGTTTGATGAGGGAGGATATCCTCGGCCTCCTATTCCACCTCCTTCTCCATCAGCTACTTCGATTGGTGGGGGATCCTCCACATCCACTACACCTCCTCCTCAGCCTACACCTCTTACTCCTCCACCTTCAACATCTCATCCACCCCCTCCTCCACCATGTCCTCTACCTCCATCATCTCCTCCACCTCCATCTCCTTCGACTGGTCGAGCATCTAATAATTTATACCTATCTGACCAACCACCCTATATTGATCCATCACCTCCTTCATCCTTTCCTCCACCTCCCCCTCCTTCGAGGGATCCACTAGTCCCCTCAGCTGTCGAGAGGATGCTCAGATTGGGTGGGACGATCCAGATTCCTATAGATTGTGTATTCTTACTAATATACATGATAGATTTTTCTTAGAAGAGGTATTGATCATGCCTCTAGCTCTACTGCTGCAGGTGTCGATACATCTAGTGGGTCGACAGATTGTGATGATGATAAGCTTTCGGGGGTGGACTAGACATGTATATCTGACATTTATCATCATTTTGATGCTATATATATATACACGTCATTTTCCATTTTGCAGATGTTGATGTTGATGATTATGTTGATTTTTATTTATATGTTGATGGTCATGATGTCATGTTAGGTCAGGTTCGATGATGTTCATTAGATGTTTGTGTTTTCCATTTTACATACATTGATGTTGACGATTAGTTTGATGCTCATTTATATGTTGATGGTGATGTACTTGTGTATGTTAGGTCAATTTTGATTATGTTCATTATGTTAGAAATGGGAACTTGTGTTTTGTTACATGTTATTGTTAGATCATACATGTGTTAGATGATGTTTAAATCTATAATATGTATATGTTATATTAATATGCAGTAATGTAATGTTTATGACAGTACGCTCATGCTTATTTTTATTAGTTTTATGTTAATGATGGTATGATGATGCTTATTTTTATGTTTTTAGATGGTGACAATGATATTGATGATTATATGTTTATGTTTACATAATATAATTGCAAAAATATTATCATTCAATTAAATATGTTTATGAATTTTGTATTAATATTAATGGATGAAGTTGTGACAACTAACTATATATATGATTTATGTTAATGGTTGTATAATTTCTCATAGTATCATGTTTATGAACATAAAAAAAATCTAAATTATATGAACATGAATATGACTTATCAATGTATCATTCAATATTTTTACTTTGTTGACAATATCTCAATTTACAATGACAAATATCAATTCTTTAATAGGAAGAAAAACAAATAGTTAATTAAAAGAACGCCCTTTTTCTCTCAACTAATGTAAAGCCACAACTTGCATTCTCAAAATATATTATTATTATTATTATTAATCATTAAGCTGATTTGATGATCTTCAAGCCGTTTTTTTTATCTCTTATTCTCATTCAGAAAACATTTGCAAACATGTGCAATTATAATGCTTAGCATTATTTACAACAAAAACATCATGAAATACAAGCATTCAAATATTTATCATGTAGAAATTAGAGAGCACATTAAATTTTCTTGTTATAAATTTCATTGTTATGAAGGGCATAAATAATTAAATCATTGTAGAGGTCAAGTACACTAGTAAAAAAATTGTTGGATTTACAATCTCCACCAAGATTTCAAACGTGTCATTTTCTATGTTGGAGTTAACATTATAAATACAATAAAAAAATTCTAAAAACATTACATTATAACAAAAATTCAATTTAATCGAATCATATAATTAAAAAACATCACATTCTAACATAAAAGCATAAATTAATGCAATTATAATTCTTAGCATTATTTATAACAAAAAATCAAGAAATACAAGCATTCAAATATTGATGGAGGTATTGGAGAGCACCTTAGAATTTGTTGTACATTTCATTGTTATCAAGGTCATAAATGAACTCTACATACTAAAAATATTGTTGGATTTTCGTTCTCCACCAAGGTTGCAAACGTGTCATTTTCTATGTTGGAGTTAACATTATAAATACAATAAAAAAATACAAACACATTACATTTTAAAAAAAAAAAATTTAATCGAATCATATAATTAAAAAAAATTACATTCTAACAAAAAAGTTATAAATTAATGCAATTATAATTCTTAGCATTATTTATAACAACAAGAAATACAAGCATTCAAATATTGATGGAGATATTAGAGAGCACCTTAGAATTTGTTGTACATTTCGTTGTTATCAATGCCATAAATGAAGTCATTGTAGAGCTCAACACTACCAAAAAAATTGTTGGATTTTCATTCTCCATCGAGATTTCAAAAGTGTCATTTTCTATGTTGGATTTAACATTATAAATACAATGAAAAAATCAAAAAACGTTACTTTATAACAAAAATTCAATTTAACCGAATCATATAATGAAAAGAAACATTACACTAGTATAACAAACATGTCATAAATTAATAATGCAGTTAAAAATATTAACATATTTATAACAAAAACATCATAAAATACAAGCATTGAAATATCAATATAGAAATTTCAGATCACCACCTTCAAGTCAAGAATTAGTAAATATGTTAGCCTTTACGTTCACAAAAATAAAATTGAATCATGTAAGTTGTTTTTCATGGTGTATATATACGTATACATAAAACAAAATATGAGTAAACTGGACAAAGACATATAATAATTCTATACAATCATAAATTACTTCATAGACATAAACCATATTTCGCATCATATAATTGGGTCTTAACCAAATGAAAGTTTTTAAACACTGCATCAAGTAATCAACTTTCCATTTTCACCGTCATAAAATGAAAAGTAAACAATATAATTAGACAATCAAAGATAACAGTGACAAAATGATATCTCAATCTATAAATGGCAGAATAAAACATGTGCATATCACTCTATGTTGCCATCACCCTCATTATCTTCCTTGGTTGGCATGATAGCATTGTTGTTCTTAGAAGCATGTTTAGATCTAGGGTCGTGTGTTAATATGAACCACCAATATCTATCCAACACATTCGGGTGAAATAACACTTGGTTGTAGTGTTTTGGGAAAACATAAGGCTCCTTTCATCCCACATCTTTCTAGAGTTGATACATATCAACCCGTTGTCACGATCTTCCTTGACATTATTCTTGTCGAATGTGTCCCACCACTTGAATCTAAAAATAACACATTGGAAAGATGAGAATTCCACTTGAATGATCTCTTATATATTTCCGACATAACCCAACATCCCTCCTACCAAGTTTCGAACTCGGTGGCTAGCACGACTAGATTGGTCAAACTCAACTTCCACTCCATAGTCTTGTGTAACACGCCCATTATCAACATCCTTGTTTAAAAAATTATGTCCATAATCCCACATAGATGGGAACGAATGCACCTATAAGAAAATTTAACAAATGATGATGTCATATGTCTATTAACCCAACCATTAATATATTAAACATAAATGTTATAATTCAAAGTTGCATAATAAAGTTAGAAATTATGCACATAAATATTTTATTACCGAGTTGCTACACCCAATCCCAATGTTTAGCGCATCCTCCTCTTCAAGAGGGTAATGACTAGATGCACCATATTTCTCTCTGACTTGGTCTACAACCCAACTTTTGGGATAGATCATTTTCATATTTTCTTTTAAATGATCCGGAAAAGGCATGCTTCTACCGGGAAACTGACTAAATTCTTTTATGTTAATGTCCCATTTCCTCTTCTCTTCATACAATGTGACCCACGGTTGTGCTGTCTCCGTGTTGTAAAGAATGAATTTATTGATTCTATCAATTTTTGAATTTGTTGTTGTATTCATGGAAACAAAACCACATTCAGTACGTATGGGATCAAATATAAATGTTTACATTTGTTGTGAATATAAGTTACTATGTGGAAAATTGAAGATCGAAAGATAAGTGACTTACTCTTTATCATGCACATTTTTCCATTTGTTTCCTGTACCTCCCATTCCCTTCTGTCATCATCACATTCATCATGATTCCCAAGTCATTGCACCTAGTGTGCCGTTGAATTTGCTTGATTTACTCACTGGCGTGATAGAACAAAACATATACTATGTACCCCTCTGTTATAGACCCCTCAAGTTTTTTCCTTTGTCGAAAAAATCCCTACACTTTTTTCATGAACCTATCTCAAAAGAACATCCAATGACAGGATACCACCCAGACTAATCCAACCTCGACTAGGTGAATTAGAAGATGAATTTGCAAGTCCATAAAACTCGACGGCAGTTCCTTCTCAAACATACAAACAATCTCAGATATCTCTTCACACCATCGTGGAATGCTAGCGATGTAAATATCCTTTGATATGATCCACCGTACAAATGCAGATCTAGATATGGCACTCCACAGGTCGTCGGGAAAGTCATGGTTCACACACCCAAGCACGAACAATGGATAATGACACTACAAATTAAACACAAAAACTTAAATGCATTTTAACTTTCATGGAAAAATATATAAACAAATAGTAATAACAATTTTTTGGCATTATACGTACCCTTAGAAGGTTGAGATGGTCATGTGATTTCAAACCTGACAATTTTTCGTCTGACATACTAAAGCAACGTCGTAGAGTAGACCCAAAAAACGAAGGTGCCTTCATGCCCAATATAACTTTTTTTGCCAAATTAATATTGTCTTTCTTCAAAATCCATGGGACATCACCTTTTTTAAATGAAAAAGAGGGGCCAGTCTCTCCTCTATTTTCTTGTCTTGGCCAATGCTTCTTTTTCATATTAGAAGCTATAAGGTCTTTCTTGACTTTCATCTTGTCACTTTTTTTGGATGATATGTGATGCCACAAAGAAGATGAAACATTTTTAAATATATGCATGTGATCTAGTAAGTGGGAAATCTTAAGATGATCCCAATATGGGAGCTCATAAAATATCGATTTCCTTTTCATCTCTATGGGCATTTTCTCAACATAGGTGTCGAATAAATCATGATCATCGATCATAGGATGCACATTTGAATCTAATATATCTATGTATTCCTTCTCCTTCTATCTATCGTATTCCCTGATCCAGTCATCCAATGTCATTATTTCAGTCCTTTGGGTTCTCTCTCGTTTACCATTGAAAGCATATTTCTCTCTTCTATAAGATTGGTTTTCTGGGAGGAATACCCTAGAGAAGTCATACATTGACTTTCATAGGTATTTGGACCACCTAGCCTTCATAGAAGGTCCACAAAATTTACATCCATAATAACCTTTTGTTACAAGACCTGTGATGTTATAGTAAAGAGAGAACATTAGTGTTAAGAATGAAGAGAGTCACACCGAATTAAAATATTTCAAAAATTATTGGTTTGAATATAAAAATAAATAAAACAACATATTTACCTAAACAAACTCATAACCTAGGATAATCATGTGTGTTGTACGCACATATTCCATACAATCTAAAACTCATATGTGATGGGATGGGTCTCGACACATCATATACCTATATCTCTTCCCATAATTCCTTGAATTCATCGATCAATGGTTGTAGGTAAACATCCATATTATTCACTTGTTTTACCAAGGACTATAAGAGCCAACATAAGGTGTTCATTCTTCATGGAAAACCATGGGGGGGATAGTGTTATTGATCACTACTATAGGCCAAACAATATACATGTTTTTTGGTTGGGAATATGGGTTGACGCCATCAATTTCTATGCTCAATCAGAGGCTACTTACTTCATCCTTGAATTACCGGGCCATGTATCCTCTATATGCTTCATGGCTATTGAGTTTGTTGGGATTCGCATACTTCCTCACTTTGGTTCGATGCATGCCATCCCTGCAGCATAGCTAATTCCTTGCAACGAAAGAGCCTTCGAATCCTTTGGATTATAGGCATGTGCCTCAATATCTTATGAGGAGGACCATGTGCTTTTTTCTTGTTATTAAATTCTTTGTATCTGTCATGCCCACATTTTGGACATATCGCTTTGTCTACATATTCACCTCTATATAGAATTTACAATCATTGGGGCATGCATGATAAGATATGTACTCTACACCCAACATTTTCATCATTTATTTTGCCTCTATACAGCTATCGAGCAAGACATTGTCATTCAGAAATACCTTGTCTTTGAATAACCTACAGTTAGTGAGCAATACAAATGTACAATGTCATTTAACGTTCAGAAAATCGACCATTTTCAATAATGATTGTGTCGCAAGATTACTCAAAATATAATGTAGTTGATAGTCAGTTAGCTCGTCAATGCCGAGAAACATGCATCTGACATGCCATACTTTGATTTCAAGTTGTATAGTAACATTGTTGTCCCCAACTGTGTAGAATTTGACCAACTAGATCCAAATAGAGGTGTGGTGGAAGACGATTTAAGGATTTCGAAGAAGGCTTCAATAATATGAGTGTCATTCGCTATCTCATAACTCGTCCATACAACCTCTACTTCATTGCATCCATTTCCAGCATGTGAAGAACTACTATCATTATAGGCATTCCTAATTGGTGAGGATGGACACAGTGGAAATTGAATAGGTGGTTGATTCAACCATGCTTGGTATGCTTCCTCTCCAAGTTGAGCTCTTTTTTCAGCCTTCTCTCGATTTGACATTATACTGGGGTGCAGCGGAAGATGGTAGGCAAGTTGCTCATCATCAAAATCTTGATTTCAAAAATATTGAACATTACATCAATGATGTTAGTAAGCACAATGCAATTTTTTTGATCTCGCATTATAGAAAAGAATTATCACAGAAGCACGAGAATCACTTCCAGTAGAAAATGTTAAGCTGCAAACAATTTATAAAGTAGATGTTCAGATTGAGTGATAAATTAACATCAATTCCACATTAAATATGAAAATTTAAAATTGAGTAACACATTTTCAAATTGAGTTTATAAATTAAATTAACAATCTATAAAGCATAATTTTAAACTGAGCAATACAATAATATGAATCCATTGAAAATTAACAAATGCAATTAATCAATGTTTTGTCTTATGCCCTAAAGGAATGTCCAAAGGTAATCCCAATGCAAGGTGTCTCTGACGAGCGGTTGGTGGTATACGAAAGTTGTATTTTATTTAGAACTCGTCACTAGGAGACAAACTATGTATTGCATGTACAACAACAAATATGGACGTTTTACTTTTCATAAAGAATTCCTGGTCATTTGAAGGGTTCCTCAAATGAACAATTTGGAGAAAATAAAGAGCACCTAGAACTATTTATGAACCCTACAATGTTCCCATGAGTGTGTGGACGACCATCTATATACAATAGGTTCTTCCTGTTAAAGTTTCCAGAAACATAACTAGTCATGCACATACTATACATGGAAATGTTGTGCTTGTATTTAACAATATTCAAGTAATCAGACCAACAATAGATAGGACCGCAAAATGGAATAAGTGCTACTGACTGTTTGGGAGGAACAAGTACATGTAAAAGGATAAACAACCCAAGATTTTCAACATCTATATTAGACTTGGTAATCATAAAATGATTACCACAAAAGGAGAATTTGGTTCCAACATCAGGCACAGGTAGAGAGGATGCCAAGCGCCATATAAGCGCGGTTGTAAGAAGTTTGATATTTACTTTGCAAATTTACAAGAAGGGAGAAATCATCACTACCCTCCAACAATAGGACGGACCTCAGTGTGTACTTGGACAATTTTTCTCTCAACTCATGCAACTTTTGGATCTTCTAGTAGAGATGGGTTGGGTGGAATTCATATCATACTTTGGATCACTAGAAATTTCAAATGATTGAACATAAGCCAAGGGGTTCATCAATTTAGGATGAGACATAGTTGTTTTGGCTTCCAAATTTTTCAAAAATGAGCATAAGGAAGTGTTCATGCGTGTCTTTTCTATATCAACTATTGGATTTTTTACTGCAGTAGGGGGAATTAGACCATTGACATTAGGTAATATATCACTGCTATAATGGGTGAGTGTGACACAACGAGGGTTCTCCTTCAACCCTTGACATTTTGAACAACCACAAACTACTAGGGTGTCAGATGAATTACCGTCGATAAACTAGGATGGAGGCTTGAAGATGGCATGTTACAATTGGCAGGGTAAAGCGGTTTCCCATTTTCATCCATGAACTACTTGGGGTATCTTGCTCCTGATAAGAGCTTACAATGTTTTGAAACTGGTGGAATATCTTATGCATCTAAACTCGAACCCGAATCGTGATCCTGCAATATAGAATAAATCGATATTCAGATTCACATGGATAAGTAACATAAATTCAAATAAGTAATAAATAAAGAAATAAAACCTGAACTTACCAGGTATGGAATGAGAGAACTCGTCCAACTTTGAACAATATGGTATGGACTGGAATCTGAAGAATTGGCCATTTGATACTACAAAATTTTTTTCCTGCATTTGAGCCAAATCAACAATCAACATATATCCTATGAAATATTGTAATTGGTGTGGTTAAATAGTAAAAGGACATTCAATATGAATATATAATTTTAAGTGGACACATAAAAACACAGAATTTATAAAATAAACTGGTGTTTATTCATACGTAAATGCCTGGTGCGCTAAAACAACCCAGACACACTGGTGCATAACAAATATAAACAAACCGTTAAAGTATATCCACAAAATCCCCCGTGGTGGAAAATATCCGCTACATTTGGTAGCGTATACTTCTACATGCATTTTCACAAAATAATCCATTCTTGTGCGTTTACTACACTTAAGCGCATCAGTGTGGCATAACATTACATGCACCATCGTACGGGTTTTAAATACGGTGTGTTTTACATATGTAACGTCAATTGCATTAAATTTGGACATATTAAGCAATTTTTGGACCAAGAAAGTGTGAATTTAGACTTTGAAAGTGTCAATATCAACATTTCTAAAGTGCAAAAACAGGTTCTGAAAGTGGCAATATTGGCTTTGAAAAGTGCATTTTTATATTCGAATAGTGTGTTTTTTTACTACTTATGAACCTTAAAATTGCAACTTTTTGTTATAAAACTATGAATTTCAATTCAAAAAGTGTGAATTTCAAATCAAAAAATGCAAATTTTGATTTGAAAAGTGTGAATTTCAAATCAAAAAATGCAAATTTTGATTTGAAAAGTGTGAATTTCAAATCAAAAAATGCAAATTTTGATTTCAAAAGTGTGAATTTCAAATCAAAAAATGCAAATTTTGATTTCAAAAGTGTGAATTTCAAATCAAAAAATGAAAATTTTCATTTGAAAGTGTGAATTTAAAATAAAAAAATGCAATTTCTGATTTGAAAAGTGTGAATTTCAAATAAAATGATGCAATCTTTTATTTGAAAATTGCAATTTTCATTTGTAAATGTTCAAAATTTTAAGGTGAAAAAATTAGTGTCTAAAATATTCAGTCATTGTTTGAATAACAAGTCAATCGGCTAAGTTATAACATATAAAAAAGGTTTGTCCCGACTTCCGTTTTCCGACATGAAGGATTAGCCGCCCCTTCTTTTCATAGTTAATTGTGAAAACATTTATCCAGCAATTCAACCATATCCATAATGGAGAGCACAAGAAGGATCGACCGACCCTTCTTCCAGTGTTGAACTATTATGAAAATAATATTGGGAATAAGAAGGGTCAGACGACCCTTCAATTTCGAGGGAATTATAAAAATAGAACACCTTAGAAGTTGTAACATATAAAAATAGTTTGTCCCGACTTTTGTTATCCGACAAGAAGGATCGACCGCCCCTTCTTTTTGTAGTTAATTGTGAAAACCTTTATCCAACAATTCAGCTCTATCCATAATGGAGAACACAAGAAGGATCGAACGACTTTTTTTGTAGTGTCAAAATATTATGAAAAGAATATTGGTAATAAGAAGGGTCGACCGAACCTTTTTTCAATGTCGAACTATTATGAAAATAATATGGGGAATAAGAAGGGTCGACCGACCCTTCAATTACGAGGGAATTGTAAAAATAGAACACCTTGGAAGTGATATCATATAAAAATGGTTTGTCCCAAATTTCGTTTTACGACAAGAAGGATTGGCTGCCCCTTCTTTTTGTAGTTAATTGTCAAAACCTTCATCCATCAATTCAGCTATAGCCATAATGGATAATACAAGAAGGATCGACCGAGCCTTCTTGCAGTGTCGAAATATCATGAAAAGAATATTATGAATAAGAAGGGTCGGCCGACCCTTCATTTAGGAGGGAATTGTAACAATAGAACACCTTGGAGAAAGAGCAGTCGCTCTTTCTCTGAGAATATTTCCACTTTCCAGCAAAGTCTTTAAAGAAAAACGTCTATAAATTTTGTTGTTAAAATGTTGATATCTAGTATCCTAGGGTGACACATGGAATGACCATATTATGACACGTGGCATATTTGATTTGGCACATTGAGTATAGCGAGGTTACTAATTTTTATTTGATTTGGCACATTGAGAGCAAGGTTACTAATGCGGGTTTAACCACAACACAATTAGGAAATGAAAATTCACTGATAGTAGTTTTAAGGATTAGGCACATGCAAGATTACCCTATAGCTGGAATGCTAATTGAAAAATTAACATGAATTTATTAATTTATGTTAATCATTTGCAGAAATAGATAAATGTTTTAATTAAATAAATTCACTTAAAACATAAAAGACACACAGATCATAAGTAAAGACAAATCCAAACTATAGATCAATGTATGGATTATTGATTGCAAAAATGAAACAGTGTTCATAAATAATATGAAGTGAAAATCAACATTCATCAAAGAAATTTGATCATTAACAAAAGAGGAATCAAGAGAAGGACTAACTGTATTACTTCAAAGTTGCAAAATAATACAATCTCTGCATCAATCAGAGTGTCTCCAGTCTTCTTTTGTTGATTTTCTCCCCCCTACCGCATGAGACCTCTACCCTTTAAATAATAATTACAAAAATAGTTACAAAAGATAGACTTCCCATAAAACAAGGATTACAAATCGAAACTAAAAGGCGTCCTCAAGAGCGACTAATACTGACCCTTCTCACAAAATTCCCAAAATATTTTCATCACATGGTTTCCGGGAAGTATCCCATAACAAATTGTGGAAGATACCTGTAAAATCTCAATCACAGCTGAACCTAGCTACTGTGGATTCCTCACTGGTGAAAGATTGCACAACATTTGCAAGAATGGCATAAAAATTTAAATGAATGAAGAACAATACACATGAAATTGGTGAATAATGTCAATATTATTAACTGTCCAACCTTAACATAGGTTAAGAACACTCATATATACAAATCTGGAAGAATTCGAATCCATCTGGAGTGTTCACACTGATCTAGCTTAGAAATAGCTCAAACCCCCCTAGGTTGACCAAAAAATCCCAAACCATCCCAAACTGGTTCGAATCAGCTGTGTGAATGCTAGGAATGACTGGACAGGCCCATGTGACCTCACACATGTGAAGAAACTGGTTGGTTAGAGGTTTGGAGTCTAAAATTGGCCAAAAATATGACAAAGTTGGCAAGATTGTCCACAAACTGAGCAAATGCACCCTAGGTAGAAGAGAAGCATGCTGAATGCATTAAATGACCTGAGGAGGGCGCTCTAGGCATGCTGAATGCATTAATTGCCCTGGGGAGCGCTCCACATAGCTGGTTTGACTCAGCACTTGTTCACATTGCTAACTAGTTCAAGACAGTTTGACCATTTACCAATCTAATCAACTTAGGGATGTAATCATTAATCACTTGGGCTAATTAACCATCATTAATAAATGATTAATGTACATAGGTGTAAAAATGTTCTAACAATACCGACAATCCACTAGGTATCTGTGACAGAAGTTGAAAGATGCTTCTTAGAAGAATCATAATGATCGATAATGTCCTCAAAAACCGAAAAATCGTCCACTTGTCCTTCCTTCAGGGGAATTGGTAGAGTCACAGGCACTTGATTAATTATAAAATCCCAGATGACTGTATCATCTCGATCAACATGTTTCTCAGTGATCTTCCTTCTCTTCCTCTGAGGGAGTCGTATATACATGGATTGAATCTCAGAGTCTTATTTTTCACTACCAGTGCTGTCATCCAAAACATCGGCTTTAAAAGGTGGTGACAAAGGTTCATGGTATTGAAGAGGTTGAATTTCTTTCTCACCACAAAATTTGACTGAAGATTTGTGACTTTTCTGCATCTTGTTCATAGTATGTAATTGTTAGGAGGAAATCTCTGGAAATTGAATGACAAGACTTTTTATATGGAATATGATGACTAACAAATTGCCCATATTGGTCTTTGTGTTTAAGAAGAGCAATAAAGATCCCATAATGATTAACTATAATGAATTGCCATGATTAAAACCTTTCGGTCTGAGAAATGCAATTGTCACATCTGTAACGAAATAACATATAGCATGCGCAAACAAAATTTGGATTAATATGAAGTACAATTTTAATTATATCACGTAGATTTGATGTCAAATCTAAACAACTTATCATTATGAATTAGTTGGATCAATGACTATGACTTCAAATTTGGTCGAAGGTGAAAATCACAGTTAGGAGCCTAATTGCAATTTTTAGAAATCTCCTTGCGGGCATTTCCAAATGTCCTCTTAGCCATGTGAGTTCAACACTTAGCCAAATTTGTGTTCTTAATATGCAAAATAGAACAACCTTTTTCTCATTTTGGCAGGCTTGTATTTCACACGTGTGAACTCCAGAGGAAACTCTGATCCTATAAATAGATAGTCAGTTCATAGTTATATTCTCCTCTTGCTCCTTGGTGGTCCATAATGCTCGTCGAACTGAAGTTTACTTTTGGAAGTAATTGTAAATAAGTAACTTTACACATTTACATTAGTATCATTATAGTAGCATTATACGAAAACTATTCTATTTTTTTTAAATAGAATATTTCTTATTTTGTTTTTTTTTTAATAGAAACATTCTTTGTTTTTGTTTTTTTTAAATAGAAACATTCTTTCCTTGTGTTTTTTTTAAATCGAATCATTGTTTCTTTTTTCTTCTTTTTTTAAATAGAATGAAATATCATAAAAATAATGAAAAGTTTTTTTAGTTATTATCTTTTTTTAATTAAATCTCTTCATGCTAGAAGGGCGATATGAATATATAACCTTCAACCTGAAATTAAGTTCAACCCTTCAAATTTGATCCCTAACAATGCCACTAGTTTTCATGTTTTTTGAAAGGATTGTTTTTTTTAAGCAAAAAAAGATTACATCCGTCTTCTTTTCACATTGCACTTCTAAGACAAAAACTGCCATATAGAGAAATTCTCATGTCTACTATCAACCTTGGAGACTGAACAGAAAGCCTTACTGTTTGACATCAAAACGGTCGGCACAGAAAAGACCCAGCCAGGTTGATAGACATACTTGGACATATTAGGCAAATTTTGGACTAAGAAACTGTGAATTTAAGCTTTGAAAGTGTCAATATCAACCTTTCTAAAGTGCAAAAACAGGTTTTGAAAGTGGCAATTATGGCAAGTTTGAAAAGTGTGTTTTTCTATTCAAATAGTGTGTTTTTTTACTACTTATGAACCTTAAAATTGCAATTTTTTGTTATAAAACTATGAATTTCAATTCAAAAAGTGTGAATTTCAAATCAAAAAATGCTAATTTTGATTTGAAGTGTGTGAATTTCAAATAAAAAAATGCAATTTCTGATTTGAAAAGTGTGAATTTCAAATCAAAAAATGCAATTTTTTATTTGAAAATTGTAATTTGCATTTGTAAATGTTCAAAATGTTAAGGTAAAACATTATAAAAATGGTTTGTCCCGACTTCCGTTTTCCGATAAGAAGGCTCAACCGCCCCTTCTTTTCGTAGTTAATTGTGAAAACATTTATCCAGCAATTCAGCTATATCCATAATGGAGAACACGAGAAGGATCGACCGACCATTCTTGCAGTGTCGAACTATTATGAAAATAATATTGGGAATAAGAAGGGTCGGTTGACCCTTTTTGTAGTGTTGAACTATTATGAAAATAATATTGGGAACAAGATGGGTCGTCCGACCCTTCAATTACGAAGGAATTGTAAAAATAGAACACCTTGTAAGTTATAACATAAAAAAATGCTTTTTGTCGACTTTTGTCTTCGATCCTTGTTTTTCGACAAGAAGGATCGACCTCCTCTTCTTTTCGTAGTTAATTGTGAAAACCTTTATCCAAAAATTCAGTTATATCCATAATGGAGAACACAAGAAGGATCGACCGACCCTTCTAGCAATGTCGAACTATTATGAAAAGAATATTGAGAATAAGAAGGGTCGGTCTACAAGGGAATTGTAAAAATAAAACACCTTAGAGAAAGAGCAACCACTCTTTCTCTGAGAATATTTCTACTTGCCAGCAAAGTCTTTGAAGCAAAAGTTCTATAAATTTTGTGACACGTGGAACACTTATATTGTGACACATGGCATATTTGATTTTTAAAATCAGTTTAAAGATTGTTTAAACGAATATTAAGGATATTAATGGTACCATTTAAAGTTTGGGGACTGTTTCAAGTTCCTTCGTTTTCTGAACCAGCAATGTGGATGTTATATCAACAGGGTCCAAATGAGAAGTAGTTGGAGATGAAGATGGTGTAAGAAATTTATGGTTGAGTTGTTGAGTAGAAGTTCCTTAACGAAATTTAAAACTGATACACTCCAAATCAGGTAAATATAAACTTTGTTATATTTACCAACTAGATATTTATATTTACCTGATTTGGAGTGTGTCAGTTTTAAACTTCGTTAAGGAACTTCTACTCAACAACTCAAACATAAATTCCTTACACCATCTTCATCTCCAACTACTTCTCATTTCTCCACAAACTGCAAGTTATGCTTCTCATTTCTATCGAGCCGAGAGGAGAGCTCAAATCAAAGTTTCCATGTTAGATTTCATAATCAATACATGAATGTCTTATAGTAAGAGAAAAAACTAGAACTAGCAAGAGTATTATGGAACAACTTGTTGGTTATTCAAAAAACCTGCCTCCAATGGTGTGGCCAAGACCAAAAAACAGTCTAACCGAGATCATACAAAAAATGCATTAGATAGCTATTACAAAAAACGAGATGCCCGCATCTGGGGTTAATATATGGTATACTTGATTCACATAAACAATTTTGTTTCTTAAAAACAATCATGGGAAGTAATTGCACAATTTAATATATGGTATACTTGATTCACATAGGCTAAAAATTACGGTGAATATTATTCAGTCTGCTGTAGGCCATTTAATGCGTTGGCAGCAGGCATGTTGGCCATTCGATTTTCAAGGAATCGATTGGAGTGATAAGTGTATGATTACTCCAGCAAAGTATGTAGTCGCTACGGATGATATCTATGACCACCACGATCCCTCCATACTGTGATAATTACAATTCCCCATTCAATCCATCAACACAGTGGCCACTCACTATATATAGGCTAACCATGCCCCATATCACATCAAATTGAAATCGTCCGGGAAGGGAGATTAGCAAGAGACATAGGGATATTAGCAGTCTTGGAAGCTTTCTCTAAAACAAAATGCGTTGTTATGGTCGTCAACACTTGCAGCAGTCATCGAATGTTGTTTTAGTACCAGACCATGCTGTCAACTTCTTCTTATTCTTGTTTCAATTCATGAAAATGGTCTAAGAGTCAATGGGGTGTTGCTTTACGAGCTTTCCCATGCAATTGTTGAATTCAAAATAGAATGTGGAAGTAATTTGATTGCACTGGAATTTCGTTGGAATGGGGGCCCACACGTTTTTTTTTTTTTTTTTTTTTTTGCAAAGAGATTTGTGGAGATAATAGGTAGCTTCAAATCATTGAACAATCTTGATATCCATATTCCAAACTCTCTTCCGCTTCTCAACTTATTGGAGGGAATTCCTAACCTTGAAAGATTACGTATGCGTCGAATGTTTTGCCCGGTAAGAAATAATTTTTTAATAATTTATTATCATTATTATAATGACAAAAAATTTTGCTAAATATTTGCAAAGTATATTTCATTGGTTAAATGTCTTTGCTTCCACTAACTACGTGTACTGTCCAACCCAAGTGTCTCTCCATCACCTGTTTATGGTGCACTTGGCAGTTTAGGAATACCTTCTCTGTTTTGTATTGTATATGATACTATGCGTGAGCACGCATGTTTTTGTACGACAACTGGAATGACCAGTTATTTATTTGGTATGCAGGGATTAGAGAGAGATGCAATACCAGCGTATCTAGACTTTCCGCTTTCTAATCTTCGGGTGTTAAAAGTAGACATGAAGGGATATGATGGGAGGTAAATCCCATCAGCAGTCGTCGAATGTTGTTTTAGTACCAGACCATGCTGCCAGCTTCTTCTTCCAGACATGATGACCCATTTCCCG
Organism: Larix kaempferi; assembly: GCA_027924585.1. NCBI lineage: Eukaryota > Viridiplantae > Streptophyta > Pinopsida > Pinales > Pinaceae > Larix > Larix kaempferi. The sequence continues at coordinate 3,813,434 of BSBM01000013.1, forward strand.
CCATTTTCTGTTGCACTAGTCTCATAACGCTGGAACTAGCCAACAACACTCTCTCCCTTATTCCCACCCATTTTAAAGGCTTCAACCATCTCATTACTTGTGTCTTCCACATGATAAATTTGATAGATGACTCTTTAGCTCGCTTTATTTCTCTTTTCCCGCTTCTGCAAAAACTTGAGCTAATCTATTGTTATGGACTGCGGAAGCCTACTATCTCCTCTCCCAACATTGCACAGTTATGTGTAATGGATTGGGCTGCTGAAATAGAGGCTTTAACTATGAACTGCCAGAATCTTATAGCTATGAAGAAACGTTCTCATATAATGGATCTAAGAGTCAACGGGGTGTTGTTTTACTGGATCTAAGAGTCAACAGGGTGTTGTTTTATGAGCTTTCTCATGCAATTGCGGACCTCAAAATGGAATGTGGAAGTCATTTAATTGGACTGGCACTTCGTTCAAATTGGAATTCGACCATAATGCACCATTTTTCGACAGAGATATTTGTGGATATATTGGAGCAACTTCCTAACCTTGAAAGACTACATATCCGCAAAAGGTTTTTCTCGGTAAGAAAGAATTTTTTAAGTCATTATTATACACACGTCTAACTTAAGTATTTGCTTATCATTTGCAAAGTATATTTCATTGGTTGAATGCCTTTGCTTCCACTAACTACGGTGTTAGGAGCTAACCCGTCCAAGCGGGATGCCCAGACCAACTGTCTGGCCATCCCCTGTTTATGGTTGACTTGGCGATTTAGGAATAGTTTCTCTGTTTTTATTGTGCATGATGATATGTGTGCTCGCACACTACCTTGGATGCAATAAAACGATTATTTTTGCATTTGTTGGAAATGGTTTCTTTTTACGGTAGGGTGATAAACAATTATTTGTTTTATATGCAGGTATTTGAGAGAGATGCAATACCGCCGTGTCTAGGCTATCCGCTTGCTAATCTTCAAATGTCTGTTCCTCCAGATCATGTTTTCAACTTCTTCTAACTACGCCAAGTAGAAGGCTTCGGTCCTCGGGAAGGTGATAAACTGTGTGAGTGGTTGAATCAGCATCTTAAATTACAGAGCATTCTATCTCAAAGTTTGTTGAGTGATTCTTGGATGATGTAGTATCAGACTTAACAAATAGTAAACTTGTTATCACCATCGCACATTTTTTGCACTATTCATCAACAAATAACTACATCTGGCCCGGAGAGCTTACCAGTCTTTGCAAGAATATTACCTTTGTAGCTGAAGGTGGGAAAATCATCAAGGTAGGAGGCTTTCTAAAGTTTCTCCAGCCTGCATCCACGAGTAACTAGGCCAAGTTAATGGAATGGAAATTGCAATCCTTGGATTACTATGGGATTTTCAACACTTTTTGAAGGTTACCTTATACTACCACCTTATGTAGGAGGTATGATGTATTTAGTGAATGATTTGGTTTCATTCATTCAAAGACACTTGCAGCAGTCATCGAATGTTGTTTTAGTATAGTCCTTCATGTCTGGAAAGCATAGTCCTTCTACCTTTGACTTGTCGCAGTAAGAAGAAGCAGTGGCAAGTAGAAGGCGGGACTGTACTTTACAGACATGACGACCCATTTCCATCCAAGGGAGTATCCGGGTACCAGCTTTCGGGACGAAGAAAGGTATTGTTCATGGAGGAGATGTTGGAGGAGCTTAGGTTGGCTGCCCGACTAGGTCCTCCATTCGACCATTTTAGAGAACATGCCGAACCGTCATGTCGAACACTGTTAAATTTTAATTAGCATTATGGTGTGTCTGGGAAGGCATGCATGTGTTGCTTGTTTTTGAAATTATACATGGAATGTGTTGAATATAATTGTACCACTGATGACAAAACTATTCATTAATGAGAGTCTGTAAATTTCCTTCCTTTCTCTATTAATTGTTATTTGCAATAAATCTTTTCCATTGTGTTATTCTTCATGCTTGGATGAAAGTAATATTAAATCAGAATTCATATGTTTATGCTCTAGTTTACCGCATCTAAGTATTCACCAATTTTCTACTAAAATTGATATTGGATTCATTGCGCCGAGAGGCGCTCTACAACCCAGTATGGGGGAGATCTTGTGAGTCGAGTGTTTGTCGAGTGCTATTTTTTCTAGTGTTTGTCGAGTAACAAAATAATACAAAGTAAAAAAAAAACAATAATACAAAGTAAAAAGTAAATATGAGACTTAAACTAGATACTTTAGAGCTTATGATTAGGTGGTAAATATTATGTCGGCCATAAACAAAAAAAGAATAATACAAAGTAAAAAGTAAATATGAGACTTAAACTAGAGACTTTACTTTTTACTTTTAATACAAAGTAAAAAGTAAATATGAGACTTTAGAGTGTTTGTCTAGTAACAAAATAATACAAAGTAACAAAATAATAATAATACAAAGTACAAAGTAATAAATATTATGTCAGCCATAAACAAAAAAGAATAATACAAAGTAAAAAGTAAATATGAGACTTAAACTAGACACTTTAGAGCTTAGGATTAGGTGGCTCAGGTATTGCACTCAAGGAGCTATTCAAGGAGAGGTTTGCACCTCGGGATATTTGATCCCTCTCAGCACTTGGTAGAGCCTAGGATTTGGATCTAGGCTGGTTTATGACCAATGCCCAACATTAATGGACTATTTTCTTTTCTTCATTATCAACCTAAAAATTAAGACCTTGACTATAAGAAGATAACTACCTAGAATTGAAGGAAATAAATTCTGGAAATCTGAAGAAGACAGACAAGGGTGGAAGGGTGGTACCAGGGCAGGCTGCAGCCTGCTAATGGTGTTGGTGCATCCAGTCAGTTGTAGCTGACAAAACAGGGTGTTGGTGCATCCTTCAGTTTTAATTGTCATAAAATTTAAGAATAGTAAAAATATTGATTCACCCCCCCTCTCAGTATTGCTTGATATTCCAACGGAATGATGGAACAATCCGATGCAATGCTTACATGTTTGAGGAATAATGACTAATTATTTTTGTGGTTGCAGGGGATGAGTCTAATGCTTCTATGTCTACAAGTCGAAGCTTCAATAAAATTTTAGTCTTTTATTACTTCTTCAAAGGAGATGATCTGATTAAGGATAAGGAGAATCTAAAACATTCAACGAATTTAAATTATTGTGAAATTGAATTTAAAATAAAAATAAAAAAATGCAATTTCTGATTTGAAAAGTGTGAATTTCAAATCAAAAAATGCAATTGTTTAAATTTGAAAATTGTAGTTTTCATTTGTAAATGTTCAAAATTTTAAGGTGAAAAAATCAATGTCTAAAATATCCAGTCATTGTTTGAATAACAAGTCAATCTGCTAAGTTATAACATAAAAAAATTGTTTGTCCCGATTTCTATTTTCCGACATGAAGGATTAGCCACCCCTTCTTTTCGTGGTTAATTGTGAAAACATTTATCCAGCAATTTACTTATATCCATAATGGCGAAGATAAGAAGGATCGACCGACCCTTCTTGCAGTGTTAAACTATTATGAAAATAATATTGGGAATAAGAAGGGTCGTTCGACCCTTCAATTTAGAGGGAATTATAAAAATAGAACACCTTGGAAGTTATAACAAATAGAAATAGTTTGTCCCTACTTCCGTTTTCCAACAAGAAGGATCGTTCGCCCATTCTTTTCGTAGTTAACTGTGAAAACCTTTATCCAACAATTCAACTATATCCATAATGGAGAACAAAAGAAGGATCAACCAACCCTTCTTGTAGTGTCAAAATATTATGAAAAGAATATTGGTAATAAGAAGGGTCGATCGACCCTTCTTGCAGTGTCGAACTATTATAAAAATAATATGTGGAATAAGAAGGGTCGGCCGACCCTTCAATTACGAGGGAATTGTAAAAATAGAACACCTTGGAAGTTATATCATATAAAAATGGTTTGTGCCTACTTTCATTTTACGACAAGAAAGATCTGTCGCCCCTTTTTTTCCTAGTTAATTGTCAAAACCTTTATCCATCAATTCAGATATAGCCATAATGGATAATACAAAAAGGACCGACTGACCCTTCTTGCAATGTCAAACTATTATGAAAAGAATATTGGGAATAAGAAGGGTCTTCCGACTCTTCATTTAGGAGGGAATTGTAACAATAGAACACCTTGGAGAAAGAGCAGTCGCTCTTTCTCTGAGAATATTTCCACTTGCCAGCAAAGTCTTTAAAGAAAAACGTCTATAAATTTTGTTGTTAAAATGTTGATATCTAGTATCCTAGGGTGACATGTGGAACGATCATATTGTGACACATGGAATATTTGATTTGGCACATTGAATATAAGGAGGTTACTATTTTTATTTGATTTGGCACATTGAGTATAGCGAGGTTACTAATGCGGGTTTAACCATAACACAATCAGGAAATGAAAATTCACTCATAGTAGTTTTAAGGATTAGGCACATGCAAGATTACCCTGTAGCTGGAATACTAATTGAAAAATTAACATTAATTTATGTTACTCATTTGCAGAAATAGATAAATGTTTTAATTAAATAAATTCACTTAAAACATAAAAGTCACACAGATCATGAGTAAAGACAAATCCAAACTGTAGATCAATGTATGGATTATTGATTGCAAAAATTAAACATTGTTCATAAATAATCTGAAGTGAAAATCAACATTCATCAAAGAAATTTGATCAATTAACAAAAGAGGAATCAAAAGAAGGACTAACTGTATTACTTCAAAGTTGCAAAAAATTACAATCTCTGCATCAATCAAAGTGTCTCCAGTCTTCTTTTGTTGATTTTCTCCCCCCTACCCCATGAGACCTCTACCCTTTAAATAATAATTACAAAAATAGTTACACAAGATAGACTTCCCATAAAACAGGGATTACAAATCGAAACTAAAAGGCATCCTTAGGAGCAACTAATACCGACCATTTTCAAAAAATTCCAAAAAGATTTTCATCACATGGTTTCCAGGAAGTATCCCGTAACAAACTGTGGAAGATACCAACTGTTAGCACCCAAATTGTACCTTAAGGTTGCAGAAAGGCCGAGCTGGGGTAACCAAAAAACCACTTCAGGAAAGGTAAGCTGGCTTCTTCCTCTCCAGAGAGGGATCTCCCACAGAACTTTAAACAAGGCTAGATACATATGAATGAATATTGTATTTGAAATGTTGTTTGGTTGCAAGCAAAGTGGAAAAACCCATTGGGTAGTGGAGTCAAAACATACAAATATGATTAAACTTCGTGGATTTTGCTTGCGTTGATGTTTTGTGCAAGTTAGATCCACGAACAAAACCTCGGCCATAGATCTTGGCCTCGTCAGATCTGCGCTGTCCAAACCTACGGGCCTTTACCAAAAGTTCATGGATCCGAAAATTTGTTTGCTCCGCGCATGTCGTATCGGAGAAGTAGTTCCCAACTGTCAATCTTCTCCTTTGGCCATCGATCAGATCCTTAAGATGCTTGTGGGCTAAACCTCCCGCCTCCATCTAAAAAACCCCACCCTTTTTTCGCAAAGTGTGCTCATGACTGTAGATCTTCACCACCGCCGATCTAGACCGTTTATTTGCATAGATATGTAACTGGAGGCGAAACTCTGTAATTTAATTATCCTTGCAAAGTTTTGGGTTTGGGATTTGATCATTTCACCCTTGAGGTCGTGAATACCTACCCTGATGATTCTATTTTGCTCAGACCAACAAGGCTTTCTCCGTTCTTTTTAGAAATTGAACCTCCCACTTTCATCCAGGACAAAGCTAGTGCTAACACCAACAAGCTAAGCGGGAAAGCTAAACTTCATTTAAATCACCCAGTGTAATCCCATCCACAGGATCAAGACAAATCAATGTTTAAAATGTAAACATGCGGGAAGGAAAAGAAGGGTTGCAAGGTTTTATTTCATAAATATATACATTCTTTCCGCAATCCACAATCCGCGATTGCGGGTTGCGGAAACGCAAAGTGCAAAACTATTTTAAGACTCTTCCCGCAATCTGCAATTGCGGGTTGCGGATGTAAAATACCACAATTATTGAAGAATATGTCTGCATCTGCAATCTGCATTGCGGGTTGCGGGTTGCGAAAGAAAATGTTTCAAAACTGAAAACCAATATTCTGCAATCCGCATTGCGGATTGCAGATTGCGGGTTGCGGAAAGAACCTGACTTTTGGAAAAACTCAGTGCTTTCCGCAACTCACAAAAACATTCAAAAATGCAAGAAAATTTCAAAGGAAAGTGTCAACATCAACCTGACTTTGAAAGTGTCAATATCAACCTTTCTAAAGTGCAAAATCAAGTTCTGAAAGTGGCAATATTGGCTTTGAAAAGTGTGTTTTTCTATTCGAATAGTGTGTTTCTTGACTACTTATGAACCTTAAAAGCGTGAATTTCTAATCAAAAACTGCAAATTTTGATTTCAAAAGTGTGAATTTCAAATCAAAAAATGCAAATTGTGAATTTCAAATCAAAAAATGCAATTTTTTATTTGAAAAGTGCAATTTTCATTTTTAAATGTTCAAAATTTTAAAGTGAAAAGTCCAATGTCTAAATTATTCACTCATTATGTGAATAGCCAGGCAATCGGCTAAGTTATAACATATAAAATCGTTTGTCTCGACTTCTATTTTCTGACAAGAAGGATTAGTTACCCCTTCTCTTCGTAGTTAATTGTGAAAACATTTATCCATCAATTCAGCTATATCCATAATGGAGAACACAAGAAGGATCAACCGACCCTTCTTACAGTGTCGAACTATTATTGAAAGAATATTTGGAATAAGAAGGGTTGACCGACCCTTCTAAAATGTCGAACTATTATGAAAATAATTTTGGGAATACGAAGGGTCGGTCGACCTTTCAAGTACAAGGCAATTATAAAAATAGAACACCTTGGAAGTTTTAACATATAAAAATGGTTTCTCTCGACTTCTGTTTTGTGACAAGAAGGATCGACTGCCCCTTCTTTTCGTAGTTAATTGTGAAAACCCTTATCCAATAATTTCCCTATCACTAGTACAAAATGAGAAATTAATGACTAAAAAAATGACTAAAATTCGACTATAAACAACTATTTTTGAGTCGGTGACTAATTGTATCCGATTGCCACTATCTTATCTCTAGTCATATTTCACTAGTCATTAATTGGTTGACTTTTTAGTCATTGATTTAGTCATTGATACTCACTGATTAAGTCATTGATTTAGTCATTGATACTCACTGATTAAGTCATTGATTTAGTCATTGATACTCACTGATTTAGTCATTGATTGTCACAATTAATAACCAAATATACGACTAAATAAACTACTAGATGATAACATATTAATGACTAAGCTAAATACAACTAAACGTTAGTCGCGCTATAAGATACTGGAAATTAGCTACTAATAGTCATATATATGCGAATTTAGTCGTTTTCTTAGTCACTAATTTATGATAGCGTATGGAGGAATCGAACCACCAATCTCCTGCCTATAATTAGGCAGGTGCTCTACCATTGAGTTAGCACCCTTTAAGAAGTTGTTATTGCTTGACAATGATGATATTCAAACAAATTTTGCATCATTCAAGCATACAAAATAATTATTACCAAGTTACTATAGATCAATAATGGCTTACCTTGTACTAGTCCTTCAAGACTATCAATTACAGACACTGTAACCGTATCCTTGTCTCTATTTTCATATGTGAAACTTAGGTTTAATGGTAAAAAAACATCAGGAAAACAAAATATTTAGTGAATTAAGGGGAAAATACAATTATGTTACAGCCCGGGTCAAGAAATCAATCCCACACAATATTAGGAAAAGGCAACGCATATCAATTAGCTTCCCTTGATCAAAATTTCCTTGAAACAATACAGATTGGTAAAAGCAGTCACTAAACTTGATAGAATGGAAAAGTACCACACTTCAACCTTGTCTTCATGAATTTGAAACCATTGCAAACTCATAAATATGGAAAAATAGAAAGGCTATAGACTTCATTTTTGCTTCATAGAACAAAACCTCCTTTTCTAGTTCACATCTCACTTTCATCATGACCCATCAAGGTCCCATAAGCATAAATATGTCCATAGCATAAAAGCAACAATAGAAGCCAGGAGTCAACAAAAATCATGATTAAAAAAAAATGTTGAATGAATACCAAACAAATCAATCCTACACATGAATTGGCAGCCTGCATCTAGCATAAATGTATACAGAAGCTAACTCGTCTAGAGATTATAAGTAATCTGGAGTCTACCTGGTTTTTGTCACAAGACAGGATCAAGTTTTTAATGGGTTACATGTTCAAAATATAAACAGACCTATTCTACTTTGCAACAAAAAAGTCAAGCAAGCATACAAACCTTCAAATTCAAAATAGTGAATACGACTTTCTTCAAAATTAGTAAATGTCATGTCATGAGCCCTAGATCTTTCTCGGACTTCAAACAATGTCAGAAGCACTGCTTCATCAAACAACTAAACAAATATCAACGAATATTCCTCCATCAAACCCACCATCATGAAAAACTTGATGTTCTTGGACGCAAGAGACAGAGATGGCAATATAAATAAAATCCACTAAACATTATGCATGTAAAGAATAAGACTCAATCCATTTAAACCACAATTTGATAGAAACCTGCATACCTCAAAACTTTCATAAAAGTGTTGGTTTCTCAGCACGACGGCATAATTAATCTTAAATAGAAGAATTCTAGTTGCACATTTAAAAGAAAGAGATAGCAAAGAATGAACCAAAGAGGATATACTTCACCAGCATTTTGTTTTTAATCCACCCTAAAAAACATATACGAATAGAAAACAACGATGTTTAAAGAGAACTTACCCTATTACCACGAGGAGTCCTAGCTCTTTGTGCCTCAGAGTTTCCATAACCAGTTCTTGGTTGTTTCTCTGCTGGCTTAAGAATCTGGAAAGAGCACATCAGTGTTTCATCAACACTCATCACGCACCGGCACTGTCGAATTCACCACAGTAATTTGGAGCTGAGAAGACTGTAATAAGCTGCCTATCAGCAAAAAAATTCATAACCATCTTCCACCACCTACACAGCAAGGAACCCCATCAGGTATTTAATCATGACTATTTTTACTTTTTAAGCAAATAATTATCAAAATATATTCACAGTACCTTCAGTTTCGTGAAACCATATTTTGCTCAAAGCATCATACTACACATGAACTTATCTTCCAGCAATAAGAAGACATATAAGGAAGTCAAAATCAAATTATAAGATAACTTGATGTGCACGACATATGAGATCTAGATCAAGCTTTTGGAGAAGGTCAGACACCCTGTCAGGACCAAATGTGCAAGAAACACCTGTGTCATTCACCCCCCAGCCTTCAATTTCTTTGCTAGGGTCTGACCAAAGAAGATCACATAGCAACCCTGTATCGGCACATCTACAGGTCGAGATATGCTCCTTATTTGTTCCAAATTGCTCAGTTCAGGTGAAAGACCACCATGCATGCATAGGATCTTTTCACCTATAAAAGAAGCAATTGGAAGACAGTTGAAACAGTCCGTAAAAAGTTTGCATAATCTAACATTGAATCTTCACTTGCATTCATCATAGAAGCCATATATGCGATTGATTGAGGCACATTCATGATTTCCCCTCAGAAGGAAAAATATTTCTGGGTATTTAATTTTGTAAGCAAGGAGGAGACATATTGTCTCTAGGCTTTGTTTGCCTTGGTCCACATAATCCCCCAAGAATAAGTTATTTGATTTTGGTGTTAAACCACCATATTCAAAAAGGCGTAGAAGATCAGAATACTGGCCATGAACATCACCTGCAAGAGCAAATGTAAAAATTAAAATAATTGGAAAATGGTCTCTGCTAGGGTCTGACCAAAGAAGATCACATAACAACGTTGTATCTAGCACATCTGCAGGTCGAGATATGCTCCTTATTTGTTCCAAATTGCTCATTTCAGGTGAAAGATCACCATGCATGCATAGGATCTTTTCACCTATAACAGCAGCAACTGGAAGACAGTTGAAACAGTCCGTAAATTCCATAATCTAACATTGAATCTACGCTTGCATTCATCAAGAATCCATATATGCCATCGATTGAGGCACATTCATGATTTCCCCTCAGAAGGAAAAAAAATTATGGGTATTTAATTTTGTAAGCAAGGAGGAGACATATTGTCGCTAGGATTTGTTTGCCCCGGTCCACATAATCCCCCAAGAATAAGTAATTTGATTTTGGTGTTAAACCACCATATTCAAAAAGGCGTAGAAGATCCGAATATTGGCCATGAACATCACCTACAAGAGCAATATGTAGAAATTAAAATAATTGGAAAATGGCATGCAACCAATGCTAATGAAAGGAACAATCCAACGAAGTACAATAACTTCATAAAGATTCACATTTAAGTTCCAAGACCTGTGCTAGAAGAATGGTACATAAATAGATCCTTTGTTTGTGAACTTAATATGGATGATGGAACCATGATAAAAGTAGACAAAAGCCTATCAATAAGTCAGGGCTGCATTCTGAGTAATAAGAAGTGTGGATTTAAGAAGTGTCAAATATAGTTTAAATCTGGTTGAATAGCATGGAAGTGTGGATTTAACTAAGGGTATGTGGGAGATGTTGTTGAGTGAGGCACTTTAGGTACCCATGCGTGGTTTGCATACTTTTGAGAAACATGCACAAAATGCAGGGTCAACAATTTCAATTATTTGTGATTGGTACCTAGAGAATGTTGCTAAGCATCTAAATGGTGTTGGTATTTTATTTACACCTATAGATAAGTGCTTCAAGAGTGCAATACTAGTTGGGAAATACTTTGTTTAGATAGTAACAAAACTTTCTGTACTGAAGGATTTTATTCAATTGTTTGGTCCCTATGGGGGTGATAAACTTGATGGTATTTTCTGAGAACATCTTACTGCTCTTTTGAACTACATAATCTGGGTGCATTTCAGACATGCTTGTGCATGAAAAGAAACAATGAGGGTGAAAATAATCTATTCTGAGCATTCTTTGGGCACAAATCTATAGATTTGTAGCAGTTAAGAGTAAGTAGCCTTCTGCTATCGTCAACGGAATTTAATTAATTGCAACAAGGAGTAAATATGTTTAATTTATGGAGTCCTATAGCTGTAATGGTTTTTTGAGGGTTTTTTCAAAAATGCCTACCATCAATGTTCTGGGTCAATTAATTGTTTAATCTTACGAGAAATCAGCTATAAATGGTTTGACAAGATTGATAAATTCGTGGGTTTTAAATACCAGTTTCACATCTACCTCCCCTCCACCGAGCCAAAAATAATCTAGCCTCAGTTTAACAATAGCATCTGACAAAATTTAGAGTGATGTATATAGATCTGTTGTAAAATCTAAGGAAGAAAGGGTATATAAGCTGGCCATAACACTTCTTTGGACAGGTTGTCCCTCCTGATTTGCTGGAAGAACAAGTCAGACGCCTTACAAAATTTGACATTTCTAGATCGATCTTTGTTATTCAGGTTTATAATAAGGCTGAAAGTGTACCCCTTTTGTTGGATACCTAGTTAACTTGTGCTCTTAACATTGCCATTGTATACAAGAAGAGATATGACACTATATGAGAGCTGCAAATACTTTCTTAGTCTACTAGGGATTAATCCAGTATGCATGAAATAAATTTCTCAACATACAGTTCATCCAAACTCAAAAGCGAAATGGCATCAAGTACATCAAAACCAAGCATAAATATGTGGACACAATTAGCATACTTTTGGAGGTTACCAATTTTTTGGGGTGTCTCACTGTGACTTCAATTCAACTTTACAAGTTTGAAATATCAAAATTGAGAATATTAAATACAAGAAAAGTTAGAACATGCTACTTACATTTAATTAATAATTACTCCAACAAGACATATACGAGTTAAGAAAAATGACACAATAGCAGAAATAACAATCTATATTAAAGTACCTGCAAATTCATCTGAATGTCAATCTTGATGTGCTCATAAACAAGTGCATAAATTTCCATCCAAATTTTCTTCAGAGGTGTGTATCTATGAGCTAGAACAGAGAATTTTTGAAACTCATACCGGCCACAAAAAATTTCATAAGTTGTCAATGGTTCAAATTTTGGCTTCATGGGGCCAATATTCAATGTTCCATGCTGCATGTCAGCCTCCCCAATAGTATCTTGTAAAGTTGATTGTTGAACTGCCATAGGATGAGGATGTTCCACCAATGTTGTATTCATCTTATCTCCTGTTTAAATATCTAGAAAAATGTATAAAATAAGCAACCACTACATCTTTTAATTGCTTCCAAACACTCTCTAGATGTATCTAAAGATTCTAAATAGTTAACAAAGTTCAAGGAATCAACATTGAGAAACAATCTTTATCCAATTTCAAGGATTCTTCAACTAATAAATTTTTATTTATTTAAATCACAGACATCGAAAAAAAAACTTCATTCTAGAATACTTGCTTCAAAAACTAAAAAACAGGCTTACTCAACTTCAATGTTTAGGCCCACTATTCCCATGCATGTCTTCTACTCGCATGTTTCAAATTGTTGCTGCGTATATTCCTTGGGGATGTGTGTTTTCCTATGTGTTTTCCTCTTCTGATATATTCACAAACTAAATAGCTCGAGCTTGTTTTAAGGTTTGTCCATGCTTGCTCCACCATACAACCCACAACACCCACTACAATTTCTACTTCAAGGGTTCTACAACTGTTGAGTCACTCTCTTTATTTTCCTCTTCCCATGTTCCATTAGTTATAGGCTTGTCCACATTGTTAATCTCAGTTATTTGTTTGGTTTGAAAATTTGACCAATTGTCTACTAGCAGTGCAAATTTGTGCAACCGGACTACTAAGCCATCACAAAATCATCAATCAAAATTTGATCATACTCTGTATTAAGGTCTAAGAATAGATACCCGATTGTTTTGGCATGTTCTTCTTGACATGAAATCATCTGCAGGTTAATATCTACATGCGCATGTGCCGTAGTCTCTTCTTATTTGATGGGATGCCCACAAATGGGCCACTACACTTGTTAAGAGTCTCCTTGTCCTACCCATTGTGCATGAAACTTTGCACTACATTCACTCTCAACTCCATGGAATAAAAGTGAAAACCTACACATACTTTCCTTAGTTTCCTCTGCAGGAAGATCTAAAGACTCAAGAAATGCATAAAATGAAAGACCAAATGCCATAGTTTAGTATACAAGCCTCTTCACATTGGAAACCGAAAGAGACTCGATAGAACATAGAACATGAGCCTTTAGTTGAGATGTTAGTTTTTTTTTATAGAAACTAACATCATATGTTAGTTGATGCAGGAGCTAAATCAATGTGAATAAAATAATTAAAGATCAAGTCTGACATTCCTAAAATAATCGATAACCCACAATGTAACAACCATTGAAGAAGTCCTGCATTGTGGAAGAAAACCCCATGAAAGATCCTGAGCCCCTTAATTGGATCAATTGAAACTTTTTGCTGACAAATTATATTCACAAATGTATAATACATCAGCCATAAATACGAGGGGCAGTTAAATGACCCAAAACTATCCCACGATAGAACCGATTGCCAATCCAATTACCAATAACAGAACAATTGTAATCCCAATAGTGTTTGCTTCCTGAAGTGGAACTATTTTTGGAGCAATAATCATGACCACGCTTGTGAAGTAACCATTAGTTAAGAAAAGTAAGGAAGTCAAAAAAATAACTGGAATCTCTGTATGGAAGAAATGTGGACCGTGAAGACAGGCATAAAAGAGAGGGAAGAACAACAGCCTTGCAAAAGACCCACCAATGGAAATTACAGCACTTTCAAGCATAAAATATGCAATTAGTGATTTTCCTACCAAATCAAATATGTTGTATCCAATAATTAAAAATATAGGATACCAATCCTTGAGAAGATGCGAATGCACGTCTTCAGTTATGTAGCCTGGAAAAATTGACAGGGTGACAACATAAATCAACAGAACCGCATGTCCAAGCCATTTTATTTTCCTCAATAAATGCCAAAATTTCAATCCCTTGCCCTCCCTAAAAGAACCATAACGCTCAACTGATGCACCATCTGGAAAAGTCCTGTCTTCAGGATCTGCTAGATTGTTCACAGTAGTATTTCCCAGAAGGAATGTTTACTCTGTTTTTTTAGTTTTCAAATCATTATAGTACATAATAACAGGTAGCTGATTCGTTGTATTATAGCATACAAGACATAATGCCATAAACACAATAATGACAGCAAAATACAAATTTGCACTTGTTCTCAGGCCATGTACACTTTGTGGCAAGGCAACTTTTGTTATACTCCTTAAAGTAGACACAAGAACACCTGCATTGAAGAAATTACTATATTCAAAGTGCTATACAGAATACTCCAAATAATTTTGAATTAACGATGAAACTAGACACATTGAAAAATTGAAAGGGATCTTCTCTGACTGCTCTTTAGCTCAGGATCTAACAATTGTGATGGAAATGTTTCTTGAGACATTTTTCGAAAAGTAAGATGAAACTGAACTATTTTGTAATGTACATCTCTTATCTAGTCTTAAGGGTATGAGATGGTTAAGATTCAAGAAATAAACAATGACATTAAAGATACATATGAATCTAATTAGAAAAACATTATTGCATTCCATTTATGATCATGGTTTATTGTCAGGAACCACATATATTGCCATTGCCATCAAGTCCAGGAATACTCCTTTGCAGCCCCAACCATCTCCATATGAATCTGCATAACTATGATCCAATACTGCTCGGTCATGACTCACAACCTTGATCTTACATCCCAAGGACAAATAGGAAATATCAGAGTCAAGTTCAACTCCACTTCAAAATAGGAAATCCTTCATTTCCCTTTTATAGCAATCTGTCTGGATCCTTGCCACCCTACTTCTCTGGAAAAAAGGTGGAAAAGAAGCGTAAGCCCACTCCAAGACCACTCTATTAACTACTCTTAAATAAATAATCAATCTATGAACTTATAGTAGAAGTGCAGTTGTGCTTACTGACATGTACTATACCACTAGATTGAATTCATGAACACATTAAACATAGTAAATTGTGCATGCATAATAAAATACTCTAAACAAATATTCACACAAATATTAAAATGCGAATCTAAGTTCATTTTATAAAATAGCTTCTTCCCATCACTTATCTACTAATATAAATTTAAGTGCACTAGATTCCCAAAGGAGTGTCATCCGCCCAAACAACAAACAACCCCACCACAGAAAGTCTTCCCCGATTTGGGAAAGGATAGGATAAAGGGATCACAATCTGTTGAGATTACTCTCAACACCCAACCCAAGAGTACACTCATAACAGTAGCAGTTCGGGCCCTCGACATAACCAAACATTGTAACAATAAAATTCTCTGATATGGATAATAATCTGCCTTGTTGGCTATAGCCAAGACCAATGCATTAAGTTTCCTTCCTTTGCTTATCTTAACTCATGCCAACACCAACCTAATAAAAATAAACTTCTTTGCTATGGATAAAAATACGCCTTGATGGATACAAGCCTACAACCAAGAGGAGCCAATGCATTAGGCCGGCCTCCTTTGCTTATCTTAATTGGTCATGTTGGTGCCAACCCAACAGGAATAGGTGTTGTGACCATACCTAATATCACAACAATAAGCATTATGCCATACCCAACCTCACAAGAATAAGATTTATGATCATACAAAATCTCGATGCAATATTGGGTTGCAAAATGAATATCATAGAGGATATCAACATACCAACCCAGACAAACAACAAATGCTTCTCTTTCAGCAGGTAATGCATCGATCTTGCTAGTGATTTGGGCTTCTTCGCTTTGGAGGAATAAGGATTTGTAGCTATTGGCATCTGGACTTCTTCATCCCATCAGTGATTTAGGCTTGATTGCTTATATAGGTTGTAGGTTACATGGACAATAGATCTTCACTAATATAAATCTACTCCAAAACTAGAACACCAATAAAGACACAAACAAACTCTGCTTTCCTATTTTCATGTAGTCTCTTATTTGAAAAATTTTGTAGCCATAAATACTAGGTTTCATATCATACATAAGATCTTAGTGTGCTATTGATCAGTAAGTAACAGTAGACACCCTAAAATGTCCACATTTTTAATTTAAATTTCTCTGAGAACCTAACATTAATTTCACATGAGATATATGAATTTCTTTGTTAGCACTTAGATTTTATTCCGGTTGTAAGAAAATAAGACCTAAGGTAACCTATTTCAAACCAAGCTTTAGGTAGAAAAACTAGCCATTTTCTCCACCAGAGAGGGCTCTCTCTTGATATATATGTGAAGGCTAAAATATACAAAGGTTCTCTTAAAATTTCTCAAAAAATATTTTCTGGGCGAAAAGGTAAACAAGAAACATTGGGCATGGAGTCGAAGCTTTCAAATGTATAATAAACCGGTAAGAGATTTTCACCATACAAATTTACACAGAGGCAAGATAGTAATCATATTACAGTCAATTTGATTTTTCAGGTGACATAGAAAGAAGTAAAGACATTCCATCAACAACAGGCATCTATCCAGGATGAATCTATTGTCAACTTTGGAGAATATAATGGATATTTAAATGCAAATAAAATGAGGCATAACCAGTATGAATCTCAAGTTATTTCAAGTGCTCATTTAAATATGGAAGAAAAACACTATGGGAGATATAACGAAGAAAGTAAACATGCACATATAAAGATAAGGAGAATAACAGACTGTAAGACTGATTAACTCATGAATCTCTGATATCAAAAGATAGGTACCATCACTGTACTATTTTTTTTTTCTTCAAAAATAAACTTCAAAACATACTTGTTTCTCAAAAAATTTCCAACCCTTTCAACAATGACCTCCATTGTTTTTATACAAAATTTTTAGAAGAAGCTCTACATAACTGCTTCTTCTAATTAATAATTAAAAATGTTTAACTAAAAGATAACTGTCTTCGAGCAACCCATAATTGTCTTTCAAATAATATTACAAATTTAAAATAAAAATGTCTTTTTGCCACTTGGCAAAACTTTTTGGATATCATCCTTTCGCCACATGGCAAGAGTTTCAAGTGCATCTAGGTATGAACAGAATATCTTGTCTTTCCGTACTTCTCCACATAATTCCACTGGTCAACCGTGGGTAAGTCATAATTGGTCATTTCCTTCACCAAGACTCGCATCTCAATATGACCTGCATAAGAAACAGGAAGAAGGTTTGCACAAGTTGAAATTAGCATATTTAAAATTTCAAATTCCCCTGACATTTTCTCCATTAAAATTTTTCCTGTGAGCATATGATCTAGCTGCTGGAAATTTCGGTGATCCATCCTGATATCAAACAGTAATCTTTCATATTCATTTGGAGGAATTAATTCACTCTTTTCGTTCCAGAAGGTTGGGAATCCCTTATTCACTAACTTTTCAAATTGCTTTTTGAACTGGATTACTTCTTCCCTTATTTCTCCTGCTTTAGCCTCGACATTTTCAACATGTGAGTATTTTCCCAAGATCCTTCTGGCCCAAGTGATGACAGAAATTCTGTTCGTTATACTCATGGCTGTCAGGTCTGCCTCAGATAGACTGTTTAAAAATGTTATTGCTCTCTGGGCTATTTCTTTCGGCTTTCTATTTAGGCTCTCCCTGACTGCTCGGCAACTTTCGAAGGCATCTTTGGCTACCTTTTCTTTAACTCTTATATAATCCAGATATGGCCTAAGTTTTTCAACCTCTTTAATGATCTGGTCCCACACCATATGTTTACACCCCTGCATAGCAGCTTGCCCTGTTACATGAGCTTCTAATCCTTTATTATTATTGCTCAATTCCTGATTTTTTGCCTGCAAAGTTTTTATTTCTTTCTCTTTTACTTCATTTTCTTCTTTCAATTTCTGTATTTCTGTCTTTAACAATTTGATTTCATTATCTTTTAAACTTATTTGTGACATTGCCTGTAAAATTCCATCTACACCGGTCTTATCCTCTTCTGGGCCTGTCTGTACTTGCTGCTGACTATTCTCCGCTAATTGTTTTCTTGCTGTTGCCAAATGTTCTTCTAAAATGAACCTTTCTTTTTCCCAACAATCCTTTTCGTCAGAAATCTTTAACATTTTAGCAATGACATCATTGACTTCGTTAGATAGTTCTTCTTTCTCTTTTTCTAATACTGTCAATTCTGCACCTTGAATAAGTATAGTATCTGGGATTTTTAATTTTCGTCTTAACGTTAAGATTGTATCTTCCTTTTCCTTGAGCAGTTTTGTGGCTGCATCTCCATCTTTATTAGTTAAATCTATTTGCAATTTCTTAATTTGCTATTGTCGAGACTTATTCTCCGCCTTTTCCTGTCTCAACTGATTATTTAATTTGTCTACTGAATTCTTCAGTTTGTCTGCTCTCAATGTGGCCCCCAAATAGTCTGAGTATATGACCTCTCCAGCTTGTCTATGTAACAAAATTTTATCAGGGGCATTTACTTTTGACAAGTCTATCTTCATCTCTGAGATCTTGTTTTTTGTCACAACTGAAAATTTCAAAGAATTTTCTTTGATGTTCCTGCTGGTAAATAAGCTCACTTCATTATTTGATATATTCCTGACCTTCGGAAACAATTGACTTGTTTGCTTCGCGGATTCCTGTTTATTTTTACTATGTTCATCAAATACGTCCATGATATTCCTGGGTCTATTTACATCACCCCCTACAAGGGTTTCTTCAATGTTGTATTCCTTCACTATAACCTCTGGTATTTCATCTTCTGTCGCTTTTGCTTCTTATGAAATTGTTGTCAATTCTTGTGACTCATCGGTTTTAAATCTTTTTCCTTTTTCTGTCTCTTCATCATCAATGATCATAATGTCCTGTATAGGTCTTTTGGACCCCACTAATGCAGTATTTATTTCGCTTTATGTTTCCGCCGTTGCTTCTTCCAATGATATTTCTTTGTCGGACGTGTCTGGAATAATTTCTTCTTTGTATTCGAGTCAGTTGGCTCTGTCTGCCGTCCCTTCAACAATTTTATGATTCAGAGCCTTGATACGATGCTCAATTCTTCGTTTAGATATGATATTTAATGGGTCATATTCCATAGCTGCATCTGTCTCAAAATTCATGTGTTTTAACAACTTCTCTATATATACAGCAGCGTTCTTATTCTTTATTGTGAACGGACCTAATGTGAAAGGGTATTTAATGTCCGTTGCTTGTCTGTGAACTAAAAAATTGTTATCTTCTACAATCAACTTCTGTCTTAAGAATTCCAAGGCAAAAATCCTCAAAGTGAGGAATGTTGGTAACACATAGGGTTTATGTTTGAATCCATACAATCTGACTACTGTACTATCTTTCGATAAAAACCAATCCCCTGTAGCATATTCTGTATTCAATTGCATTGATACCTGCATTTCTGGCAGTACTCTAGGCAGATTTTTTTCGAAAATCATCCTGAAGATCGCTGAGAGCATGTAGTTGATAAAATTGAACATATTATTTTCCAATAGAGTTGTGAAAACAATTTCTGGGAACTGTAATTCTTCCTGACTGGATACCATAATCATTCTCATTAAAAAGGCCTGAAACCTGAAATGTGTGTGGGTGGAAAAATTGACCATCTGGTCATGAATCCTTTCTGCTATGAATGCTTCAAAATTAAGTCGAGGAATTTGACTTTCGTCAATCCCCGACTGGACTATACTTATTCTGTACAATAGACTCAATTGAAACTCAGTTATATACAAATCCGTATCTAACCCTAAAACTACGGCCAACAGTGTCAAGACCAACTGAGTATTTTCATTAAAAAGATTGATATCTAAAGGGTAAGGGAGTTCTGAAATGCTAGTCTCTGGTCTGAGGCACGTCGACAAAAACATTTCCCTATCACTCTGAGAAGCATGATGAAAATTTTCAATAATTGAGACCTCAGAAAAAACCTCAGGGTCCAGGGTTTGGGGCAAATCTACTTCCAGGGCTCTAATCAATTCGGCTGACTTGATTTTGCAAATGGCTCTGGTTTTCTGGCTGTTTAAAACGACTCTTTCTTCCCGGGAATAATTTTCGGCACACCAGGAGACGAATTCTGGGAAAACAGGAAATTGGTCTGGGCAAAAAGCTATCAGAGACTACTGGTGAACCCTATGGGGGTCTATACCCTCTTTTAATAACTCAGACAACCTAATTTTTACATCGGAGACCGGAAACCTAATTAGGGTATCGTAAACATCTTCATCTCTGTCTTCTAAGGCATCTTTTGACCTAAAAACGTCTATATCTTGCACAGTCTCCATTTAAACGCTTCTTTTAAACAAAATTCCGTTTAAAAAGTGTGACAGGTCACCAGACCCTACCTGTAAGTGCTCGCTTTTCGCCTTCTGTCGCAATTTCCAGCTTCCACCAGTCTTCGGAGCTCTCCAGGATAACGACACATGCAAAATGCCGTTATGTGGAGCCCTTTCTTTTTATATAAGCCTTTTTAAATTAACATCCTTGCACCTTTATGAACGCGGGTCATATCCAACCATTGATCTTCGAGGCTTTGTTTTGGGCCGTCAGATCTCGTCTCCCTTTATTCCACCGGTGGTATCCATGATCGAAAAGGCTGTTTCCTTTCCCGGTTTGCTCCCCGCGCGGATACACCATCTGTTGACACCTGTTATGGCGGTTTATTCTCCGCGACCGCTTTTCCTTATATCCCGTGTGCATGTTCCTGGCCGCGGATGAAACGTTGGCCATTGATTTTATTTAGGTATGTATCAGCCCTCCGATCCTTACAAAGTATAATGCCACGTTCCATGGCCCTACCAAACCATTTCCTATTCGCCACGTGTTAGGCCCCACCTTGCCACATAATGTATCCCTCTGTATTTTCATAATGGGTGGTTCCGCCCGGCGCTATGGTGGTTTCCAATACCACTTTATCCATACGCGGGTGAATGAACATCGGACACGTGCCTTGGTGGTATTATGTCCGCTACCGTCCACCGCTGTTTGTTGACGATCACTTTGGTGACACGGGGGTGATATTAGCCGTAGATCTTGATCTGTATAATCTCCGCCGGTGGAACTTGACCGGGGTTTAACCCTTACCTATATTTGCTAGCGTACTTTATAAATATGGGTTTTTATCCTATACTTTTTATATAAAAACCTTCAATTCAGCCCTTTTGTGATGATTTTTCTCTTGGGACCCTTTAGCAAAAATTTTAGGTTTCCTCGGACCTGGTGCCAACAACTGGCTCCAACTGGGGATGCTATCCTCCCTGCGAGGTAGCAAAGAACATCGTTGACCAAGTGCCTGATCCATTGGGCCGCATTCAATACCTTTTTTTTTTTTTTTTTTTGAAATATTTACACTGTACAGGAACTTTCTTTCACTTCTATCTGTTAGGACAAATAATGTTTGAGGTGTCTCCCATTTACTGGCCCTCCAGGATAAAATTCTCCATTGCAATTTTTAAGATAAATGCATTTTATCCTTGGCATCCTGCAACAATATATGGACCTTTCCATAAATGCTCAAACTTTCCATGGTGCTCTTCTTTTCTGGAATCCCACTTCAAAACCAAATCATTTATTTGAAAATCCCTTTCCTTAACTTTTCTGTCAAAAGTTTTTTTTATTTTTTCTTGATGCATTTGAGTCTTGTTATATGCTTTTTCTCTGACTTCATGCAACTCTATCATTTGATTTATTCTTCTTTGCATATGATTTGGTTCTTCATCAACTTCTTGTAATAATTTCATGACTGGTAATCCTAAAGAAACAGGGAAAACTACTTCTGTACCGTATACCAACTGAAAAGGGGAAGTGCCAATTGCTCTTTTTGTACTGATTCTGTCTGCCCATAGAGCATATTTCAGTTTAGTGTGCCAAGCCCTCTTATTATCCTCTAGCAACTTCTTTATGATTCTTACTAAACTCTTATTTGAAGATTCGGCTAATCCATTTCCTTGTGGATAATAAGCTGTTGAGTGATTCAGATGTATGTGGTATTTGTGACAGAAATTTATCATCTTTTTTGACTTGAACGCTGGGGTATTATCTGTCACTATCCTTTTAGGACAACCAAACCTGGACAAAATATTTTCTTCCAAAAAGTTCATAATCACCGTCTCTGTAGCATTTCTGGTCGGGATGGCCTCAATCCATTTTGTGAAGTAGTCAGTAGCAGTCAAAATCCACTTGTGTTGTCCTGAAGAATTCAGGTTAATTTCACCAATAAAATCTAACCCCCACTGTTGGAAAGGTGCTTCGACTGAAATGGGTTTCAATGGAAATGGCAATAATTCTCTTTTTCCATCGAAAATTTGACATTCATGACATTTTGTTATTTCTTTATATACATCGGAGTACATGCTGGGCCAGTAAAAACCAACTCTAAGAATTTTGTTTACTGTAGCCTTCCATGAATGATGTCCTCCACACATACCTTTATGAAATTCCACCATAATATGCTGTGCCTCATTCTCTAAAAGACAATTTAACAATATTCCTCCTGGATCTTTCCAAAACAAATTCCCATCCAATATGCAAAACTTTGCTGCTTTCAGTTTTACTGACCTTGCCCTAGTTTTTTCCATGTCCGCAGGTGCTTGGAGATTCTGTAAGACATATACGATATCTGAGTACCAGGGAGATAAAGAGAAATCTTCAATTATCGGTGACTTTGGAACATTTTCGGTCGAAGTTTCAGCTAGAAAATTTATACTGAGGGAATCCCAATTTGTTTCTGTCATCATTTTAGCTAAACCTTTACCTTTTATCAATTTGGTGGGTTTAATGTCCAAGTCATGTTCCAGCAATACTACTATCCATTTTGCTCTTTTCCCTTCAGTATCTGGTTGCATAAGAATGTCTTTTACTGCTGCTAATGGAACATGTGCTATTGTATGAGAATGCAAAATATATATCCTGAAATCTTTCAATGCTTTCACCAAAGCATAAGCTTGTTTTTCCATGATGTTGTATTTTAATTCTGCATCTCTCAGAATCTTACTAAAAAATGCAATAGGCTGTTCTATACCTTCTTGATTCTTCTGCAACAATACCCCAGCCACTGTGTGTTCCGATGCATAAGTAAACATAATGAAATCCCTTGTATAATCTGGACTAATTAACATCGGTGCTTCAGTCAATGCTTTTTTAATGTTGTCAAAGGATTTTCTTGCTTCTTCATTCCATTTAATTTCTCTATCTTTTCTCAACATTTCAGTTATATTTCTCAAAATTTCAGCAAAACTGGGAATGAACCTCCTCAACCAATTTACCCTTCCTATGAATGACTGAATCTCTTTCTTACTCCTAGGGATTCCCACATTTTGTATTGCAGATACTCTCTCCGGATCGATCTTAATGCCTTCTTTGGATATGATGTGTCCCAATAACCTTCCCTCTTCCATGCAAAAATGCGATTTCTTTGGATTTAATGAAATCCCAAACCTTCTACATTTTATGAAGACTCTTTCCAGATGCTTCCAGTGATCAGCAGCGTTCTTTGAATAAACAGTGATATCATCCATGTATACCACCACAATTTTTTCCCTTTCATCTGCAAATGCAATATCCATAGCTCTCTGAAATGTTGCGCCTGCATTCATTAGACCAAATGGCATTTTGGCGTACATAAACGTTCCCCAAGGAGTAGTAAAAGCAGTTTTTTCTTGATCTTCTGGATGAACTTTGATTTGATTATAACCCGAAAAACCATCTAACATGGAAATTCTTTCGTCCCCCACAACTTGCTGTAAAACCTGGTCCATTTTAGGGAGTGGATAATTATCTTTCAAAGAAGCTCTGTTCAAGTTTCTAAAATCCACACACAGCCTTATTTCTCCATTCTTTTTTCTTACGGGTACTAAATTGGCTAACCACTTGGAAAACCTCAGAGACACAATTATCTTAGCATCAAACAACTTCCTCACCTCTTTTTCTATCACTGGCAGTAGCTTGGGATTTATTCTTCTTAATTTATGCTTAAAAGGCTTTTCATCTGGTTTGATTGGAATTGTGTGCTGTATAACAGAAATATCATATTCCTTCAAATCCTCCTAGCTCCAAGCAAAAACATCTGAAAACCTTTTCATTACTTCCACACTTTTATCTTCTTCTTTTCTTGGTAATTTCTTTGAAAGTTTTACCAATTTGGGATCTTTTTCAGAACCTAAATTATAATATTTTACATCTTCAAGTTTTGGTTCAATCTTTGGATTCTTTACCACATCATTTTTATCAAATAGCTTTTCTAAAGGAATTAAACCTCTAGGGATAACATTATTCTTCAGTTGAATAATATCCTTACCTCCGATCCTTTGCTTGAATTTTTCGGTTTCCTCCAGAGAATCCACTTCATCTGGCCCCAACTCATCACCTTCTGCGTCAATAGACCTGTAATTGAACTCATCTGTCATTTCCAAAAAGCATTTGATCTGTTGGTCATCTTCAAAGACCTGCCAATGTTTGACATTGTCTGGAATAGATGGTCTATGTATGACTTCGATATTATATTCCTTTTTAGAAAAGATGGGAGTTTTGAACGCAGCTCCTGCCGTGGCCAAAGAATCTGCTACAGTGTTGCTAACTCGGGGAATTGAGATAACATCATGTTCATCGAAAAAAAATTCCAGTAAATCCCACACTTCATTCCTATAGGACCTCATTTTAGGGTGTTTGGTTTGATAAATAGCTTTTACCTGATTTATAACCAATTCAGAATCTCCAAATACCTCAATCTTTTTTGCTTTCAAATCCTTCAACACATTCAATCCCAGAATTAAAGCCTCATATTCTGCAACATTGTTGGTACATTCAAAATTCAATTGGTAAGAAAACATTAGAAATTCTCTGTCAGGTGTGATTATCCACACTCCTACTCCAGCGCCTTCTCTGCTTCTAGCCCCATCAAAGTGCATCGTCCAAGTACCTTCTCCTCTAATCTTTTCTCTTAACAATCTTTCCTTCTCATTTTCTTTAGGTTCAATTAAATCAATCTTTTCTTTAGATTCAACATCATTGTACAAAATGCAAGAACCCAAATCGGTGTCTAATGCATATATGGCATGTTTCTCAGGTTCTTTTAGATCACTTACCAAATAAGCAGCTCTCTTTTCAGTATACAATCTTCTGTGTACCCCCAACACCGGAATAGTAGCGAAAGACATATCCATTTGTAGAGTTCCCTTTAACTTTGAGGCCCATGACCTGGACAATAACATACCAAACTTTGCAGGAATATCAGCAACCACCACATCCATAAGAATACCTTTGGCTGGTATTTTACTGAGATTGACTGTCAAATCTTTTATCAACCCTAAACATTTAACTTTCCTTGAATCGAAAGAAAATAAGTCATCATATGGTCTTGTGATTTCCAATCCCAAAGATTCTACTACAAGTTTGGGCATCAAATTATGAGAAGCTCCAGAATCCAACATACAGTTATGCACCACTTTATCATGAATATCCAAATTCACATAGAAGGGAGAAACTTCTTCCAAACCATTGTCTTCCATTTTTTATCCTAAACAGATATTAGGATTATCATCATCTAATTCCAAAGTGTCTATTTCCACCCGATTTTCTACCTGCATCATCTTGAAAATTTGTTCCTTGTATTCCTTGTTCTTCAGTATTTCATTAAAGGGTACTGAAATCTTGACTTTTGACATTTCATTCTGTATGTTGAAAGGAACCAAATTTTTATCACTTTCCTTCATTGGATCTTGCTTGCTATCTGGAATTACCTTGGGCACATCTTCATTTTCTTTTCTTTTAGTTTGCGGTTCAGACTGACTAGTAGAAGTTTTATCAGCATTTCTTTTTTACTTGCCTATTGGTTCTTTCCCTTTGTCAATTACAACATCTCGGTTCCTCAGATTTATTTTTCTTTGAAGGTCGTTTATGGCATTTTGATAACCAATTTGGTATTGATCACTTCCTACCTCCAAACTACAACATTCCCCTTCTGCCATGAACATATCATGCTCCTGTTTAGTCAAATACACTTCTGGATCAGAACTGCCACAGTGGTGAATATCTCCTTCAGGTATTTCGGCTTCAGCTTCTCCAGCAATATAATTTTCAGGAAAAGGAGGTCGGATTTGATATTCTTCTGCATTCCTTGGGTTTCGTTGTTCTCTCGGCCTTACAGCTGGAACAAAAGGCCTCCTAAAATTCGGGTTTCTGATTTGAGGTTCTGCTTGTTCTTTATTTGGAGCTTTTCTATCCACTACTAATCTTTCTAGCAACTTTTCCATAGTTTTCATCATTGCTTCGAATTTTACATCTGTAGAGGAAGAAGAAGAAGAAGCTGCATTTTGATTATCTTCTCTAATTTTCTTTCTATCCATATCTCTATGTCTCATTTTTCCAGAAGCCATCATATTAGCCTCAACTTCTACTGCATCTTTCATCATTATTGCCAAAGTAGTAGATCTTCTTTCTCTTAATGTGCATGAAAAATCACCTTCAAAAGCATCAACATAATGTAACTTGGCTGCTCCTATTGGAGGTTTTATATCTGTAGGGATTGAATTGTAGACTTTCATAAATCTGGCAGAGAACTCCTGAACTGACTCAAAACCTCCTTTTTTCAGATTGTTATACTGGGTCAATACCTACGAAGGATTTTTCTGATCTTCCCACCTTTCGATAAAAAGGGTTGTAAAGGAATCATAATTTGCAATATATCCAGCAGCTAAAGCTCTAAACCATTTTTTCACTTCACCCCTCAAGCTTTGAGCAAACAACCTCATTTTAGCATCATCATAATCCACTTCTTCTAAATCAATAAAATCACTGAAATTATCAACATGTTGCTGTGCGGTATAATTTCCCTCATTATCAAAAGTAAAGATTCTCTGTGCATAATTTTGAGGCAAATCATGTAAAACTGCTGGCAAAACCAAAGGAGCAAATCTGGCTGCCATGGGTGGTGGATTATAAGGTGCAACAACCGTCGCCTGTTGTTTATTACCCTGTACAGGTATTCTTTGGACTTTGGATATTTTAGGTTCTTTCCTCTCAGATCTTTGTAAATTTTCCCAAACAGATTTTAAAGAATAGTCCCACAAACTTTATGGATCAACTTTTGTTTCTTTCAAATCAGAATCTGACTTAGTTCTAAGCAAAATCTTTTCACTTGAACCAATATTTTCTTCCTCAAACAGATGTTCTTGTAAAGAAGGGAATATATTCGAAAACTGAGAAATACCTTCTTTCGTCTTGCCTTTGACTTTCTCCGTCTTGAGGAGCTTTTCTGGATTGTCCATGCCTAAAAAGAACTACGAACCGGGATTCCTTCTTGTAGCCACAATGTCTTTCTCAAATTACTCTCAAAACTTCTGAAAATTGTCACAAGTGAAGTCGTTAGGGCAATATCTACAACCAACTTGTTTCAAACTTCCTTGCCCAAGAAATTTGAGCTTTCTTTGTCGTTTCTCCCAGGGAAAATTTCACTTTCGTTCCCCGGCAACGGCGCCAAAATGTTAGCACTTAGATTTTATTCCGGTTGTAAGAAAATAAGGCCTAAGGTAACCTATTTCAAACCAAGCTTTAGGTAGAAAAACTAGCCATTTTCTCCACCAGAGAGGGCTCTCTCTTGATATATATGTGAAGGCTAAAATATACAAAGGTTCTCTTAAAATTTCTCAAAAAATATTTTCTGGTCGAAAAGGTAAACAAGAAACATTGGGCATGGAGTCGAAGCTTTCAAATGTATAATAAACCAGTAAGAGATTTTCACCATACAAATTTACACAGAGGCAAGATAGTAATCATATTACAGTCAATTTGATTTTTCAGGTGACATAGAAAGAAGTAAAGACATTCCATCAACAACAGGCATCTATCCAGGATGAATCTATTGTCAACTTTGGAGAATATAATGGATATTTAAATGCAAATAAAATGAGGCATAACCAGTATGAATCTCAAGTTATTTCAAGTGCTCATTTAAATATGGAAGAAAAACACTATGGGAGATATAACGAAGAAAGTAAACATGCACATATAAAGATAAGGAGAATAACAGACTGTAAGACTGATTAACTCATGAATCTCTGATATCAAAAGATAGGTACCATCACTGTACTGTTTTTTTTTTCTTCAAAAATAAACTTCAAAACATACTTGTTTCTCAAAAAATTTCCAACCCTTTCAACAATGACCTCCATTGTTTTTATACAAAATTTTTAGAAGAAGCTCTACATAACTGCTTCTTCTAATTAATAATTAAAAATGTTTAACTAAAAGATAACTGTCTTCGAGCAACCCATAACTGTCTTTCAAATAATATTACAAATTTAAAATAAAAATGTCTTTTTGCCACTTGGCAAAACTTTTTGGATATCATCCTTTCGCCACATGGCAAGAGTTTCAAGTGCATCTAGGTATGAACAGAATATCTGGTCTTTCCGTACTTCTCCACATAATTCCACTGGTCAACCGTGGGTAAGTCATAATTGGTCATTTCCTTCACCAAGACTCGCATCTCAATATGACCTGCATAAGAAACAGGAAGAAGGTTTGCACAAGTTGAAATTAGCATATTTAAAATTTCAAATTCCCCTGACATTTTCTCCATTAAAATTTTTCCTGTGAGCATATGATCTAGCTGCTGGAAATTTCGGTGATCCATCCTGATATCAAACAGTAATATTTTATATTCATTTGGAGGAATTAATTCACTCTTTTCATTCCAGAAGGCTGGGAATCCCTTATTCACTAACTTTTCAAATTGTTTTTTGAACTGGATTACTTCTTCCCTTATTTCTCCTGCTTTAGCCTCGACATTTTCAACATGTGAGTATTTTCCCAAGATCCTTCTGGCCCAAGTGATGACAGAAATTATGTTCGTTATACTCATGGATGTCAGGTCTGCCTCAGATAGACTGTTTAAAAATGTTATTGCTCTCTGGGCTATTTCTTTCGGCTTTCTATTTAGACTCTCCCTGACTGCTCGGCAACTTTCGAAGGCATCTTTGGCTACCTTTTCTTTAACTCTTATATAATCCAGATATGGCCTAAGTTTTTCAACCTCTTTAATGATCTGGTCCCACACCATATGTTTACACCCCTGCATAGCAGTTTGCCGTGTTACATGAGCTGCTAATCCTTTATTATTATTGCTCAATTCCTGATTTTTTGCCTGCAAAGTTTTTATTTCTTTCTCTTTTACTTCATTTTCTTCTTTCAATTTCTGTACTTCTGTCTTTAACAATTTGATTTCATTATCTTTTAAACTTATTTGTGACATTGCCTATAAAATTCCATCTACACCGGTCTTATCCTCTTCTGGGCCTGTCTGTACTTGCTGCTGACTATTCTCTGCTAATTGTTTTCTTGCTGTTGCCAACTGTTCTTCTAAAATGAACCTTTCTTTTTCCCAACAATACTTTTCGTCAGAAAGCTTTAACATTTTAGCAGTGACATCATTGACTTCGTTAGATAGTTCTTCTTTCTCTTTTTCTAATACTGTCAATTCTGCACCTTGAATAAGTACAGTATCTGGGATTTTTAATTTTCGTCTTAACGTTAAGATTGTATCTTCCTTTTCCTTGAGCAGTTTTGTGGCTGCATCTCCATCTTTATTAGTCAAATCTATTTGCAATTTCTTAATTTGCTCTTGTCGAGACTTATTCTCCGCCTTTTCCTGTCTCAACTGATTATTTAATTTGTCTACTGAATTCTTCAGTTTGTCTGCTCTCAATGTGGCCCCCAAATAGTCTGAGTATATGACCTCTCCAGCTTGTCTATGTAACAAAATTTTATCAAGGGCATTTAATTTTGACAAGTCTATCTTCATCTCTGAGATCTTGTTTTTTGTCACAACTGAAAATTTCAAAGAATTTTCTTTGATGTTCCTGCTGGTAAATAAGCTCACTTCATTATTTGATATATTCCTGACCTTCGGAAACAATTGACTTGTTTGCTTCGCGGATTCCTGTTTATTTTTACTATGTTCATCAAATACGTCCATGATATTCCTGGGTCTATTTACATCACCCCCTACAAGGGTTTCTTCAATGTTGTATTCCTTCACTGTAACCTCTGGTATTTCATCTTCTGTCGCTTTTGCTTCTTCTAAAATTGTTGTCAATTCTTGTGACTCATCGGTTTTCAATCTTTTTCCTTTTTCTGTCTCTTCATCATCAATGATCATAATGTCCTGTATAGGTCTTTTGGACCCCACTAATGCAGTATTTATTTCGCTTTCTGTTTCCGCCGTTGCTTCTTCCAATGATATTTCTTTGTCGGACGTGTCTGGAATAATTTCTTCTTTGTATTCGAGCCAGTTGGCTCTGTCTGCCATCCCTTCAACAATTTGATGATTCAGATCCTTGATACGATGCTCAATTCTTCGTTTAGATATGATATTTAATGGGTCATATTCCATAGCTGCATCTGTCTCAAAATTCATGTCTTTTAACAACTTCTCTATATATACAGCAGCGTTCTTATTCTTTATTGTGAACGGACCTAATGTGAAAGGGTATTTAATGTCCGTTGCTTGTCTGTGAACTAAAAAATTGTTATCTTCTACAATCAACTTCTGTCTTAAGAATTCCAAGGCAAAAATCCTCAAAGTGAGGAATGCTGGTAACACATAGGGTTTATGTTTGAATCCATGCAATCTGACTACTGTACTATCTTTCGATAAAAGCCAATCCCCTGTAGCATATTCTGTATTCAATTGCATTGATACCTGCATTTCCGGCAGTACTCTAGGCAGATTTTTTCCGAAAATCATCCTAAAGATCGCTGAGAGCATGTAGTTGATAAAATTGAACATATTATTTTCCAGTAGAGTTGTGAAAACAATTTCTGGGAACTGTAATTCTTCCTGACTGGATACCATAATCATTCTCATTAAAAAGGCCTGAAACCTGAAATGTCTGTGGGTGGAAAAATTGACCATCTGGTCATGAATCCTTTCTGCTATGAATGCTTCAAAATTAAGTCGGGGAATTTGACTTTTGTCAATCCCCGACTGGACTATACTTATTCTGTACAATAGACTCAATTGAAACTCAGTTATATACAAATCCGTATCTAACCCTAAAACTACGGCCAACAGTGTCAAGACCAACTGAGTATTTTCATTAAAAAGATTGATATCTAAAGGGTAAGGGAGTTCCGAAATGCTAGTCTCTGGTCTGAGGCACGTCGACAAAAACATTTCCCTATCACTCTGAGAAGCATGATGAAAATTTTCAATAATTGAGACCTCAGAAAAAACCTCAGGGTCCAGGGTTTGGGTCAAATCTACTTCCAGGGCTCTAATCAATTCGGATGGCTTGATTTTGCAAATGGCTCTGGTTTTCTGGCTGTTTAAAACGACTCTTTCTTCCCGGGAATAATTTTCGGCACACCAGGAGACGAATTCTGGGAAAACAGGAAATTGGTCTGGGCAAAAAGCTATCAGAGACGACTGGTGAACCCTATGGGGGTCTATACCCTCTTTTAATAACTCAGACAACCTAATTTTTACATCGGAGACCGGAAACCTAATTAGGGTATCGTAAACATCTTCATCTCTGTCTTCTAGGGCATCTTTTGACCTAAAAACGTCTATATCTTGCACAGTCTCCATTTAAACGCTTCTTTTAAACAAAATTCCGTTTAAAAAGTGTGACAGGTCACCAGACCCTACCTGTAAGTGCTCGCTTTTCGCCTTCTGTCGCAATTGCCAGCTTCCACCAGTCTTCGGAGCTCTCCAGGATAACGACACATGCAAAATGTCGTTATGTGGAGCCCTTTCTTTTTATATAAGCATTTTTAAATTAACATCCTTGCACCTTTATGAACGCGGGTCATATCCAACCGTTGATCTTCGAGGCTTTGTTTTGGGCCGTCAGATCTCGTCTCCCTTTATTCCACCGGTGGTATCCGCGATCGAAAAGGCTGTTTCCTTTCCCGGTTTGCTCCCCGCGCGGATACACCATCTGTTGACACCTGTTATGGCGGTTTATTCTCTGCGACCGCTTTTCCTTATATCCCGTGTGCATGTTCCTGGCCGCGGATGAAACGCTGGCCGTTGATTTTATTTAGGTATCTATCAGCCCTCCGATCCTTACAAAGTATAATGCCACGTTCCATGGCCCTACTAAACCATTTCCTGTTCGCCACGTATTATTCCCCACCTTGCCACATAATGTATCCCTCCGTATTTTCATAATGGGTGGTTCCGCCCGGCGCTATGGTGGTTTCCAATACCACTTTATCCATACGCGGGTGAATGAACATCGGACACGTGCCCTGGTGGTATTATGTCCGCTACCGCCCACCGCTGTTTGTTGACGATCACTTTGGCGACGCGGGGGTGATATTAGCCGTAGATCTTGATCTGTATAATCTCCGCCGGTGGAACTTGACCGGGGTTTAACCCTTACCTATATTTGCTAGCGGACTTTATAAATATGGGTTTTTATCCTATACTTTTTATATAAAAACCTTCAATTCAGCCCTTTTGTGATGATTTTTCTCTTGGGACCCTTTAGCAAAAATTTTAGGTTTCCTTGGACCTGGTGCCAACATTCTTAACTAAGCAGATTCCTCTGAGTTACAGCAAAGTCCTTAGTGAGTGTGGAAGCCAATGCAAAGAAAATATTTGAAGTTACGCTCTAAGAAATCTCACTGAACTGGAAGCAACTATAGAATTTCACAGAATTAAGATAGGAATTTAAGTAGGTAAAATGGGAAGCTGGTTTCAGATGAGGCACTTATGGTTGTCTATACTATGTATAATCATTAATGGTTATCATGTTAAGTTTACCATTAATGTATTATCATTAATGGTTATCATGTTAATTTTACCATTATGGTTGTCTATACTATGCATTATGATTAATGTCTATACTATGTATCATCATTAATGGTTATCTGAGTTACAACAAAGGTAAAAATTATTAAGTTATAAATGTCAAAATCAGCACTCCTAAGTACTATATTTATGGGTCCTTCGTTGTAAAGTTGAGGTTCCTATTACGTTCATACTACAACAAAATCAATGAAAAATAATTTAATGAGATTTAAGATAATTTTGTATATTTTTTACTAAAACACAATGGCTTTTCAACTAAAATAGTCATTGGCCTTGAATTCCCATGCACTAAATAATTTGGTGTACTGCAAAATCATAAGCATAGCAAATGCCCCTGGGAAGTTTCTCACCTGCATGATTACTATTTCTAGGCCAAGCCACTTGAAAGTGTTGTTGTTGTCTTTAATGAACACTTTAATAGTTTCAAATTCTCCAGTAGGGTCCAGTAGGGTCCTCTGGAAAGTCCTGTTCCACAAAAGTACCAGTGAGATGTAGCTTGAGAATCTTTTGGATTACATACTTCAAAATAATGTGGTATCTATTTTATTTTGCATAATTGTCAAGAATAACACACCTTTTCCCAATGGTGATTGAAGAATATGTCTCCCACCATAGCTGCTTCAAAAAATATAAGAATAGTTACAAGTATTGTGTACTTATTGTACTTGTTAAGGATTTGCAGATGGATAGTATTTTATCCCAAGAGGCAGAAAAATGTTTGCAAAAAAGAAATATTCCAGAAGTCATATGCCCTGGGAAATTTCTTATCTGCATGATTACTATTCATAGGCCAAACCACTTGCAAATGTTGATGTTGTCTATAATCAACACTTTAATAGTTTCAAATTCTCCAGTAGGGTGCTCTAGCAAGTCCTGCTCCATAAAAGTACCAGAGAGATGTAGTTGAGAATATTATGGATTACATACTTCAAAAATAACACACCTTTTCCCAGTGGTGATTGAATAATATGTCTCCCACCACAGCCGCTTCAAAAAATATAAGAAAGGTTACAAGTATTGTGTACTTTTGTACTTGTTAAGGATTTGCATATGGATAGTATTTTATCCCAAGAGACAAAAAAATGTTTGCAAAAAAAGAAATATTCCAGAAGTCATACTAAAATAGTTCTTTCTATATGGTTAACCAAGAGTTATTTGATATATAAACTAAAAGTTAACAGGGAATAGGCTAGAGGTTAAAGAACAATGAAAATCCTATAGAGTACCTGTGCAGTGTGAGACTACTTATGGAAAATCTTATAGCCGTATAGAATACTCACTGGGAGATCCCACATAGCAGAAATGTGTGCAACATAGATATAAAAAAGAAAAGACTATGTACTCCAGATTCAAAAAGAACAAAAGATTTCTTATTAGCTAGAGAAAGAAGAGGATATTGAAGTATAGGAACAAGAGGATGGACAAAAGGTACCAAAGGATCAAGGAAATCCAATGGAGTCTGAATGACTTGAAACTTAAGAAATAGTGCAACCAATGC
This sequence comes from Larix kaempferi, assembly GCA_027924585.1. NCBI lineage: Eukaryota > Viridiplantae > Streptophyta > Pinopsida > Pinales > Pinaceae > Larix > Larix kaempferi. The sequence continues at coordinate 3,847,765 of BSBM01000013.1, forward strand.
ATGTGTGAAGATATTGAAAATCCTTTAAACATCAAACGCCACCTACAGTTTACCAATGATGCTAAGTTAGATCATTTCACATGGTCCAAAACAAACTTTGAGGAGATGACTAATTTGGAGTTGTTCAAGTTTGATAAAAAAAATACATAGGGTTGTCAAGAAGACACACATGATCGATAATCTCAATGAAATCCAAGATTTGGTCATTTTTAATGAGATAGCAATAATGGATATCAATGAGACTAATCCAACTATGACAACTACTACTGGAGTTTCCTTCTCCAAGGCCACTAATTTATATGTCATTCAAAGGTTAAAAATAGAATTGGATTAAATCATGAAGCAAGTTGATATCCTAAAGAATCAAGTGACCTATTAAAAAATAGTTGGGGAGAATCCAATCAAGATTATCTCTTATGAATACGAGTTACAAAATGAAGTGCATACTATAGTAAGAGATTTTTACACTAAAGCACATAATTTAAAAAATGTTTTTTTGTGATCATTTCAATATTTATACAGTGGATCTTTTAGCCAAACTGTTTGCTATTTATATTCATAACATGCAATATGTTGAAACACCGACACTCTTGTCAACAAGGTTTCGCTTTCCTTTCAATACGAAATTTCAGTACAGAATCCTGGGATTATAGACAGGATACTAACCGGCATTCAACTAGGTTTTCTACTATTTATATCATGCAATATGTTCAACTAGGTTTTCTACTATTTATATCATGCAATATGTAATGTGGAAACTTGAAACACATACACTATTGTCAACAAGGTTTTGCATTCATTTCAATAACAAATTGAAAGGGCTCTAAGAATATGCAGATGCACATATAGATAGTTACGCTTTCAGATATCATAATGTTACTAGAGCTATTTTCCAATTCAGTTCTCAGCAGAAATAATCAAATTTACATTGAAATCCGATCGGATGATCTAGCAAGTGAAAAAAAAACCTAAAACGTGACAAATATTACCTAAAACATGATAAATATTTATCCCAAGCAGAAAATACCCTTTTTTTTCCTTGATCACTAGCATCTCTGAATAAATCTAGAAAAGTCCTTTGTTCTATGCAGAAATACTTCAATGATTTTTTCTGAACTTCAGAAAAGTCCTTGTATTATTCCCCCACATATATATTGAAAATGCATCAGTATTATTTTTTTATATTTCCAAATTTACTATTGAAATGACATCAGTATTCTCTGTTTATGATTCCAAATACCTGGGATCCATGCTCTGCACTTGATTCTAGAGGTGAAATATCATGGGGTGGATAATATTCTGGGTCCCATAAATCAAATCCTAAGGGTGAGTCCTCTCTACCTGTAAGTCTCCATAGGGAATATACAAACAGTTATTATTGCTCACCAATGAAATGCTCACACTTAAATGAAAGAAGGTTGAGTGACTATACCTTAAGCTCTTCTATTGACTCTTATAGAACCCCAACTCAACTTTGCAAATATTGTCTTGATCAAATGTGATGGCTGCTTTTTCCATTGAAGCCCTTACCTTTGTCCCCTTCGCCCAGCTTTCGTTTATGTTCCATTCCAGGTACCAATAGACCATTCATTTAAACCAACAAGGTTTAATAAGGGATAGCTGGTGGCATGGATTGACACATGAGGCTCCCCCAACAAGGTCATAACTCCAGGATAGACAAACTAAAAAGGTCCTGCTGAAAGGACCGATAGGCAAGGAACAGCCACCCCACCTACATGACCACTCCATTAACCCTCGCATTCTGATTTATTGTTTGTTCCTTATAGAGGAGCCAAACGCTTGTAAAATTTGTTACCTGTCTCTAAATGTTGTTTCCCAACCAAAGGAAAAACCGGTTATCAAATGATGCTTGATCGCGGGTTTCAGCAGGACGAAAGAAGCTCAAAAATCAATTTCGATTCCTTGTATGGTTGTCCCAAAGCACCCAAGTGCAGAATTTTCAGTTGGAAAAAAATTCCAAATTTACTACTAAAAAATTCGTTTAGTGCACCAGGCTAATTTAGTCTTCAGAGCGTAAACAAAACAATCCATAGACATGTTCTTGCAGGGTTTCAGCATGTGGAAGACCTATTTTATCTCAGGCATCAATCTTCTTGCAGTGAACAGCTTGAATTTTTCAAGAACCGATTTTGTTTCGGGCGGATATTCTCTTGAGAGAATCCCAAGAGTTTCCTTTCACCATTTTCATTCCATCATCTGTTAGGTCTAAATTTGAGCGGGGTTCACTTTGTCATCAAACGTGCAGACAAAATTACCATTGTTCGATCCTTCACTTACGATTTGCATACCTTGTTTCAAGATCATTTATTTAATTTCAGTAAAGGTTGTCAGGTTAATTTAACTATCATATATAAAGAAGAGGCAGGTGGGGAAATGAATTATGGTTCATCTATGGAAGCTATTCTAACAAGACCTATAATTCAAATTTGAGGCACTCAATAGATGGAAAGAGAAACTGAAAAACATTACAATAGACCTTCCTATGATACCAATTAATCATATGTTTAACATGGATATGCATTTAAATGTTTAGGAAATTGTAGTGGAGACATGTAGGAAGATTTCAATAGAGAAGTTGCAAATAAGTAGACTATGGTAGGAAGTTGTGAGTAAATGTAATTTGCCAGAATTCGGGACATGGGAACTATCTATACCAAAGGATGAAGTGGGTAAAGAATTGGATGACTACAAAGCAACAAACCAATAGATTCTTTCCATATCTAATGTTAACATCCAAAAAGTTAAATATGTGCATGGAAACTCTATCCAATCAAATAGGAGAAATCAAAATCCTTTCTCGAAAATTGGATAAAAATATTTCAAATTCAAATAAAAACCTTTCCATGCTCAAGATTCTAGTTTAACAACATATATTTCCCTATGTTGGTATCATTAATGAAAATTTTGAAGCATGAAATCATTATAGAGATATTAATATACAAGAATAAGATATATAAATGCACAATTAGAGGAAGAAGAGGAGATTGAAGTAGAGGAACAAGAGGATGAACAAAAGGTACCAAAGGATCAAGGACATCCAATGGAGTGTGAAGGACCTGAAAGTCAAGAAATAATGAAACGGATGCATGCATGAAGATCTTGAAAATCCTTCAAACATAAGGATGCTCATTGGATTTGGTCACCTACCTTTTATTAAAAATGTCAATTTACAACATTTCACATGGTCCAAAACAAACTTTGAGGAGGAAGAAGAGGAGAATGCATGCCCAGAAGTAGGAAGCAAAAAAAATCCTTAATTCTAGAGCTCTCTCAGAGAATTATATCTTCATTCTAGATCTCTCTAAGAGAATTCTATGGAAAACCCCATGCATGGTCAATATCTTTAAGAGCATTCTATCTTCTTATTATTTGCGTACAGGTTAAATGCATTTGATGTGTAGAAAAACTGATAAAGCAAAATGAAAACAGTAAGGGGGGGCTATTGCTTAGTTTCTCATTGCCTTGAATCCCATGTGATTTCACAAATATGATCCATTTCATATCGTTTATGGAGGCCACTACCATGGATACAATGTGGAAAACCATGCTAATACCTATTCTCTGTAGCATTTTTATGCCTCTCGGATTTTCTATGAGTTTTTTCAATATCCTTACAAGGACTCATCCCAACAAATATGTAATCACTCTTATTTTTATCATCATATAAAAAATTTCAGAAAGAACGGCACTTACCTAAGAATCTGTAGCAACTGGATGGGAAGTCTCAGATTTGAAATCCAACATTGCAGTATCCTTCGCTCGCCTCTTCAAGAGCCTCTGAATTCTATACAATGTACCTTTATCCATGGAAAATACTGCAATTATATACCAAATTCGCAAACCCCCAAACATAATCACTGCAATTTCCAATCGACACCATTCATTTAAAGGTTTAATGGTTTAAAAAATGGCCCAAACCTGCATTTCAAACCCCATTCTGAAGTAATGGCCTCCCAAACCCAAAGAGGCCCCCTCTCAGACCTAAAGAACCCCCTTCCTGCCAAAACCAAAAAATTAGCATCAATTCAAAGTTTCATGGAATTGGTATGAGGGTAAACTCCCACCAATTTAAGGTTTCACAACACTAGTATGAGATTAAACTACATGAAATGGTTCATAAATGTTATTCAGTCGTTAATTTTCCCCATTTTGGAGGTCGATTGCATATCCTACGGATAGAGGACTCTAGTTGCATATCACCATGATGGAGAAGTACCACTAATGGACGCTTGTAACATGATGGAGCATGGTTTTTAGTTTTTTAATAGTTTGATATTGTTTTATTTGATATTCGCTCTTATATATTGTTTTTTGTATTGGAGTATAGGTTTTAGTTTTGTAATTGTTTGATATATATATATATATATATATATATATATATATATATATATTGTATGCAAATATGTTTTTATATATTATATGTTGGGTTAGTATATTGTATGTGTTATTATATTGTATTTCTTATTATATTGTATATTTTTAATATGATATTATGTAATATTATTATAATATATGTTTTGTAATAATATAAAAATGATATATTGTAAATTTTTATATATTATAAATTTTTAATACATATTTTAATGATCAAACAAAATTGCTATGTGGATATTGATCAGCATAGCATAGTCAAGATTGAGTTGATGTGAATTGAGTCTATAATTTTGAGTGCATATGATGACGACAATATTGAACTTATAGAAGAGGCTTGAGGCCTGCAAACACATCCACCGGCATATGGAGATGTAGGAACCTCATTGGATGTCTTGAAAGAAGAAAATATTGTCGAGTCACAAAAGGAGGTCTCTCATTAATCCATCTAATATAGTGTATTTATTAAACTTTAACATTGTAGATGGATTCGAAGACTCCCTAGGGGTCTCTGAATCCATCTGTAGTGTTGAAATTTAGTAAATTGTACAAATTCAGAGTCAAAATTGTAATTTCAATTGACGGGATATCACAACTAAAAATGATTAACATAAACGACTAACTAATATTCACATTCGTTGTTAGCTGGTCATATTTGTATTCATGTGACTAAATTAGTCATTTACATTAATCATTTTTATTTTAGTCACGTGTTATCTAGTCATATATCTTATCCCGTGACTAACTTAGTCATTTATCTTAGTCACTTTTAGTTGTCTCACTTAAAATTGCTCAATTTTGGTCATTTATCCCTTGAAAACATTGTGGCGACTAACTTTTTTAGTCACCTAGTCACTTATCTCTCATTTTGTACTAGTGTATATCCATAATAGATAACACAAGAAGGATCGACCGACCCTTCTTGCAGTGTCAAACTATTATGAAAAGAATATTGGGAATAAGAAGGGTCGGCCAAACCTTCATTTACGAGGGAATCGTAACAATAGAACACCTTTGGGAAAGAGCAGCCGCTCTTTCTCTGAAAATATTTCCACTTTCCAGCAAAGTCTTTGAAGCAAAACATCTATAAATTTTGTTGTTTAAATGTTGATATCTAGTATCCCAAGGTGACACGTGGAACGATCATATTGTGACACGTGGCATATTTGATTTGGCACATTGACTATTAGAAAATTAGTTTAATTATAATATTGGGTTGTATAGAATATTTTCTCCTATGAGCACCACTGAATTTGTTAGGATATTTAGACACTTAGGAGTTAGTTAAGATCAACTTGTGTAATATATCCATTAGGTAAAGTGTGTTTCTTTAGTATGCATTAGTATGCATTTGTAAATACTTAAATCCGACGGTCACGATATGTTTTAGACATAAAGTGATCCGACGGCTCAACTTCTCTTAGATCATACCTACCCTTAATCCATGGCTTAACACCCAATTGGTCCATGATCTTTATTTAAAGAGCATGGAGGGTCATTGGAAATTTGATCGATTATGAGAAGCTCATTTGTAGCTTTCTTTCTTTGCATAATAAATTGTTCCATAGAAGCTATTTGGCCGGGGCCATGGAGTGTTTCCATCTCGAGAGTTTAAACCATGTCAAAACATCGGTGTATCGATTTGTGATCTGTTTGTGTGAAGTATTTTCTCTAGGTGTTCGGTATTTTAGGAGTACCCTGTGTACCCAAACATGGTATCAGAGCTTTTATGAAGAGCCGCTTCCGGTTATGATCTAGATCTTGAACTGTTGTTGCTGAAACTTGAAAGGGTTTCTGGTTCTGTTATTTTTGTGCATTGCTGGGATGTGGGAGGTGTTTCATTGCGTCTGGAGTGTCGTTTCCATTGGGAAATAGTTTTCGTTTGATCGAAAATTGTTCCCTATTGCTTCAGAAATGCGTATTTGATCAGATCTGAAGGTATAATGTTACAGTGACATTTTTTTATTTATGTTTTAAAAACAAATATCTCATATTTTATCAGTTTTTATTATTAGATTTTTTTTTTAGTTTCGGATTGTTTCTTTCCCTGTATGCTCTTTGTCATGCACCTTGTGCGATCTCGGTGAATCAGAAACAGAAAGGGAAAGGGTTTTTCTCGGCTACATATGCTCTTTTCCATGCACCTTGTGCGATCTTGGCAAATCAGAAACAGAGAGAAAATGCAGACTTTCTGGGAAAGCTAAGGAGATCTAACCCCAAAAGTGTGGAATTGTTTTTTTGTTTTGGTTTATGGTGTGATTTGCAGGGAAAAAAGGCAAGCACAGAAACCGAGCAGGAAGAGAAAAAAAAAAAAAAAACTTTACTCCTTCCCATATTTTACATACATTTTAATCTAGCTCACTTGGTTCAAAGTTGCTTTATTCCATAATAGGTCTTGAGTTCAAGTCTTAAGAAGTTACTTTTAAAAGAAAAAGTGCATGCAATTTCTGTTTTCAAGTTACTTTATTGTAAAAGTGCATCTCACTTAAATAATAAAAAATAAAAATAAAAAGTGGGTCACTTAGTTCTTTTTTATTGCTGCACTATTTAAAGTAATATTATTGTAAAATTCAAATCACTTATTTTACAAAAGTGATTCACTTAAATCTATTTTCTTGTAAAGTGATTGTCAAAGGATCATCTTGGGAAGAGAGGGGTTCTTTTTTTTAGTTGGTCATTCGCTATATGCCACGTCACTATTGAGGACATCTTCAACATTTTCTTTGATCAAGCATAACTTCATCATACGGAGTCAATTTTCAGTGCCTTTTTTTTAAACTGCCTATTTTTTCGAGCTCTTCGCATCCAGACTATTGGTTTCTGCTTTTACAGCCATTAATTTACAAATATGGCCACCCCTTGTGATATTCTACTTACCAGTTCCAACTATTTCTCATGGAAATCTCGTATGGAGGATGTTCTACGAAGTAGAGGACTTTTCAGAATTACCTCGGGGAAAGAAACAGAACCCACTGATGATGATAAGAAAATCAAATGGGAAAATAGATGTGACGAAGCTCGTGGATTGATTAGGATGTCAATCTCTATTGATTTGTGATTACACATATCTGGAATTGATGAACCTGATGCTGCTTGGGACAAGTTGGAATCTGTGTTTAGTAAACACAATGAAATTCAAGGTCACTAACTCAAAAATGAGTTGATTTCTTTAAATCCAAGTGATTTTTCATGCATACAAGATTATTTATCTAAGTACAAAACTCTTAAACTCTTATGTGAAGAATGCAAGATTAAGAGGGAAGACAAACAATGCATTTATCATATTATTTCCAAACTTGGACCTGCATATTCTGTTTTTGTATCTACATTTTACTCCATGAAAGAATCATTGAATGCAGCTAGCTATCAAAATCCTAGTCTTGAATCCTTTTGTGATTCCTCGATTAGAGAGCAAGATAATCTCATCCATCTTGGAGTAATTAACAATGCAGATACATCTGGGAAAGCCTTATTGTCCCAACATAAATAAAAGGCCAAGCCTCCCAAGAAATAAAATTTTCACAATAATAAGTCAAACAAGGGTCCCAAACCCTCTCAGTCAGCTCCTTCTTTAAAAAATGACAAAGGATCCAAGCCAAAAGGCAAGAAGACTGAGAGTCATTGTAACTATTGCGGGAAAGATAATCATGATGAATCTAAGTGTTTCAAAAAGATGGCAGCCTTGGAAGCAGCAATGAAGAAGCACCACATCAGCCTAGATTCGCCTTCAGAATCTACCTCTCATGGACATGCACTTTGTGCTTCTGGTTATTCTTATAATGCATCTTCTTCTTCTACTTCAAATGAATGGCTCATTGATTCTGGAGCATCTTATCATATGGCTAAGGATCAAGCCATCTTTTCTACTATGCATGAATGTAACACCAAACAAATATTTGTTGGTGATGATAGATCTCTAATTGTTGTAGGAGCTGGAACAGTTCTAGTAGATAATGGTCATTTCAGTGATGTACTATGTGTTCCAAGAATTTCCTGCAATTTGTTATCAGTCTATCAAATCACTCATTCTGGTGAAGGTAAAACTGTGACGTTTACACCTCACCAAGTTGTAATCAAGGATTTTAAAGATCCTCAACAGTTCCTAGCTACCGGAATCGTTGATGATATTGCCAGGTTGTACAAATTTAACAACTTTGGGTCATCACCTTTTCCTTCAATTTTTGTTGCTCATAGTGATAACTTGAGCAAACTTTGGCATGAGGGATTTGGTCATTTAAATTATCGCTCATTGCAACAACTATGTAAAGACAATATGGTGACAGGTCTTCTGATGGTATCTTACAGGGATGGTGTCTGTTCCGGTTGTGTACTCGGAAAACGTCATCGGAACAGTTTTGACAAACGTGCCTCTTGGCACACCTTGGTTCCCTTGGAGCTTGTGCATAGTGACTTGTGTGGTCCTCTTCCATCTGCTTCCTTTTCTGGTTTCAAATATTTCTTAACTTTCATTGATGGTTACACCATACGCACTTGGGTTTTTCCTAAAACTTAAGAGCGAAGTATTTAACATGTTATTGGCCTACAAGGCCCTTGTTGAAAAATAATCTAGTCATCAAATTATTAAGTTAAGATCTGACAATGGAGGAGAATATGTTAACAAAAAGTTCACTACTTTCTGCACTGAACAAGGAATCCAACAACAACACACTATTCCATATACACCACAACAAAATGGTGTAGTTGAAAGGAAGAACCACACTTTAAAAGAAATGCCTAATTGTATGATCCAATCTAAGGGACTAAGTCTTCAATTTTGGGCTGAAGCCATTAATTGTGCAAATTACATAGTTAATCACACCCCCACTAAAGCCTTACAGGGTGTCACATCGGAAGAAGCATGGAGTAAAACTAAACCTGATGTAAGTCACTTCCGTGTGTTTGGTAGTGAAGCATGGGCTCACATTCCAGATGAAAAACAGAAAGCATTGCAGCCTAAAAGTGAAAAGTGCATATTTGTTGGATATTCTGAAGATGTAAAAGGTTATAGACTTCTTCAACCACATTCTCATGATCTAATCATTAGAAGAGATGTTAAATTTGATGAAAATATCTTGGCCTATTGTTAGAACTGTAATCCACACTTAGTACCATAATCCATAAATTTGTATTGCTCATGTGCTTAATTAAACCATAGTTTGGACTAGGTGACTACAGTTGGTCAAAAACCCACTTTTGAGAGTGTTCACACCCAATTCTAATCAAACCAGTTCACCCAGCCTCCTGTTTTGTCCACAAGTACGCCCTCATTAATTGATGGTGTGCCCTCTCTCCTTGTTTTGGGGAATTTTAGTTGACCAAGGGCGCTAGGGTGGATTTTTGCCCATTTTTGGCTAGATTTGGAGCATTTAATGCTCCCTTGGGCCCCCCAACCTCCTCTACTTGCTCACCCACGCCTGCCTTGAGCTCATTATTGATCCAGCATGCTTCAGCCACCTCCACACCAGAATTCGTGGCTGTTTTGGGTGATTGGGATTGAGTTGGACCCACCTAGGGGGGATTGAGGCCAATTTGGCATTGTTGACTTGTACACTCAGCTAGAGCCACCTAATGATCTCGAATTTCTCATGGATGTAATAAAAACCTGTTACTAACATTTTCACATGTTAGACAGTCAGTTAATCAAAGGTTTCAGCATACATTGTGTGTAAAATTATCTCATTTTTCAAGTTTTTCCACTGTTTTTGCAAACTAATTCGATTTTGTGAGGTTCTCCATAGCTCCTAGATCTTCTGTGATCAAAATACTCACATGGTATCAGAGCCATCGTGGAGTTAGTGAGTTGCAGGTCAATATTGAGCGTTGAACTGCATTCTAGAGAGGATTTCCAGATAACAATTGAGTGTTTTTTGCAGGTGTTTCAGTAGCTTTCTCACCATTAACGCAGCAGTCATGGAAGCAAACCAAATGTTTCTCAAACCCTTCAATTTTTTCGATTGGAAGGCTGAGATGGTCATCAAGCTGAGATCTAAGGGTCTCTATAGAGTGACCATGGGCACTGAAGTGGAGCCAAACTCTGCTGTGGAGAAAGCAAAGTACTACAATCGACTTGATGAAGCTTATGGATTGCTATGCCTGAGCATTTCAAGGGAACTCTTGTTTCATACAGACAGTTTGACAACTCCCAATGAAGTATGGGTGAAGCTAGAATCACTCTTTGGGAAAACTGATGAACTGAGAGGCCACCAGCTTGAAAACGAGCTCATTAGCTTGAGCCCAGCGCATTTTGAAACCATCCAGGAGTTCTTCACGAAGTTCAAGTCACTGGTGCTTCAACTGCAACAATGTGGAATTGTTAAGAAGGAGGAACAACTGATTCTGTCCATCCTTTCGAAGCTAGGCCCAGAGTTTTCAGTATTTGTTAGCACATTTCACTCAGCCAAAATGACCCTTTGAAATTGGCAAATGCCATCACTAGATACCTTCATGGAGTGTCTCACTCAGGAGCAGGATAAACTAGTTCAGATGGGCACCATAAAATCAAAGGACCAAGCATTGGCAATGGGTGTTTCAAATGCAAGCAAAGGAAAGCAGAAAGCCAAGAATTCGAAGCAGCAAGAGAAGAGGAAGTTTGACAAGACCAAGTCTGCAGATGGGGGTTCGAATCTGTCAAAGGAGAAGGACAAGAAGGGAAAGGAAAAGACCAAATGCACCTATTGTCATAGGGGATGGCATCCAGAGAGCTCATGTATGAAGAAAACCATTGACTCAATGGCGCAGCTGCTGGAGAAGAACAACATCCCAGTCCCTAAGGGCGCAAGGAAGAAGGAGAGCACCTCAAACCCTGACAATAAGGAGAAGTGTCATGCTTTGGTAGCAGGTACTTCGAATCCCTCTTCCTTTATCATTGATTCAAGAGCTTCCAGACATATGGTTTCATCCAGAGAACTCTTCTCCTCTATGCATTCGAATGGTGGCCCAACAGTTCGAATGGGAGATGATTCAGAAATCCAGACCAAGGGAATTGGTAGGATTAACATGGAGCATGGCTATTTCAGTGATGTGCTCTATGTACCTTCATTGGCTGCAAATTTGCTATCAGTTTATCAAATGACCCATACAGGAGAAGCCAAGAGAGTAACATTTACTCCAGATTTGGTAGAAATCTCAGAAATTTCCTCAAACCAAGTTGTGGCAGTAGGGTATGCTGATCATGATGAGAGAATGTACAAATTCTCAAATTTCATTCCAAATTCTAGTGACCATGCTCTTGTCTCTCATGCCAACGAGACCTCCAAGTTGTGGCATGAAAGATTTTCCCACATGAACTACAAATACCTCCAGACATTGCACAAGGACGAGATGGTGGAAGGGCTTCCAGAAATCAGATCTTCAAATGGTGCATGCATTGGGTGTGTAGTTGGAAAGCATCCTGAGCGCAGCTATGAGAAGGGAATGGCAAGGAGAGCCACTCAACCACTTGGATTGGTACATTCAGACCTCATTGGTCCTCTTCCCACTCCATCATATGGTGGATCAAGGTATGTACTTACATTCATAGATGACTACTCTCGATTCTGCTGGGTTTACTTCCTTAAATTGAAGTCAGAAGTGTTTGAGAAATTGAAGATTTGGAAAGCCCTAGTGGAGAACCATAGTGGTCATAAGATAAAGATCCTTAGGACTGATAATGGAAAGGAATATGTGAATAATAACATTCAGCACCTTTGTGAGGAATGTGGCATCCAAATGCAACATTCAATCCCCTACACACCTCAGCAAAATGGTGTGGCAGAGAGGAAAAATAGATCTCTCAAGGAGATGGCTACTTGCATGATTGAAGCTAGGGATCTAAGCCCTAATCTATGGGCTGAAGCCATCAATTGTGCTGCTCATATTCAGAACAGAGCCTTTCACAAATCAGTCAAAGGAAAAACCCCCTATGAGGCATGGTTTGGCCAAAAACCAAATGTGTCAAATTTCAGGATTTTTGGGTCTAGAGCATGGGCTCGAATTCCATCAGAAAAAAGGAAGGCTTTGGAGCCACAGAGCAGGGAATGTATCATGGTTGGATATGGTGAGGACACAAAGGGATATAAGCTCTTTGACACATCCACACTCAAAACTTTCATTGAGAGAAGTGTGCAATTCGAAGAAGAACCAATTCCATATTTTGAGCTTGCACCGGGGGAAAGCTCCTCTCCTCCACACCTTAATGAAATTAGTGATGATTCCACCTCTGATTTTTCTGATATTGCTGAAGATGACATGGCTGAAGATGAAATTTCTGTACATGATTCACCATCAAGGCCCAAGTGGGCTGAGAAAATCATACAAGCTGCAGGTGAATTGGCAGGTAATCCCCAAGAGCCTAGGAAGACTAGATCTCAAACAATCAATGCTTCCTTTGCAAATGAGAGTGAACTTGATGATCACTGTTATATGATGATTGGATCTGATCCAACATCATATCAGGAAGCTCATCATGATCCAAGGTGGAGGGCAGCAATGCAAGAAGAATTCCAATCTCTCCAAGAAAACAAAACATGGGATTTGGTGCCTCTTCCTCCCAAGAGGAAACTTGTGCAATGTAAGTGGATTTTTTGAACCAAACCTGTTGCTGATGGTTTTGATCTGAAGTATAAGGCTAGGTTAGTGGCTAAGGGCTACTCACAAATCCATGGTGTGGATTATACAGAGACCTTTGCACCGGTTGCAAAGATGGACTCAATTAGACTAGCTCTAGCCATGGCAGCTAATAAAGGTTGGGAAGTTCACCACATGGATGTCAAAAGTGCATTCTTGCATGGTGAGCTACAGGAAGAGATATATATGCAGCAACCTGAAGGATTCCAAGAGGATCCCACACTTGTTTGCAGGTTGAAGAAGTCACTCTATGGACTCAAGCAAGCCCCCAGGGCTTGGTATGCCAAAATGGATGCTTTTTTGCTCTCAATTGGTTTCAGTCGATGCAAGTCTGATCCAAATGTTTATTTGCAGCATTGTGATGATAATTTGCAGGTCATTGTACTGTATGTTGATGATCTCTTAATTACAGGGAGCTGCACCAAACAAATTGGCTCAATTAAAGCTTCTTTGCACAGTGAATTTGCCATGAGCGACCTAGGATTGCTAAGGCAATTTTTGGGTTTGGAAATTGAGCAATCTGAGAGAGGTATATTGCTGAGTCAATCTAAGTATGCTTCAGACCTGTTATTCAAGTTTAAAATGGCTGAATGTAAGGCAGCCAAGTGCCCATTCCTTTCAGGCATAAAACTAGGTGAATTTGAAGACTCTCCATTGGTGGATTGCACACTCTACAGGCAGCTAGTCGGAAGTTTGCTGTACCTTACACATACAAGACCTGATTTGTCTTATGCTGTAAGTGCTGTAGCAAGGTGTATGCAGAAGCCACATGAGATCCATTGGAAGGAAGCCAAAAGGATCCTTCAATATGTCCAAGGAACAAAGAGCTTCGGGGTACACTATGCAGCTGGTTCTTCACTTCAACTAGCTGGATTTTCTGATTCCGATTGGGCGGGAGATCCCATCGATAGAAAGTCCACTTCAGGTTTTGTGTTTATGTTTGCTGAAGGTCCCATTTGCTGGTCAAGTAAGAAACAGCATACAATTTCTCTTTCATCAGCAGAGGCCGAGTACAGGGCAGCAGTGAATGCAGCCACACAGTGTGTTTGGTTGCAAGGCATTCTTCGGGAGTTTGGTGTTGCTATTGATTCTCCAACCAATATTTGGGTGGATAATCAAAGTGCCATCAAGATATCTACTGATCCAGTACAGAGGCAAAGAACAAAGCACATTGAGATCCACATGCATTACATTCGGGGCTTGGTGCATGACAGGGTGATTTCATTGCAGTATTGCCCATCCACCGAGCAAACTGCAGATATTTTCACCAAGTGCTTTACTGAGAAGACCTTCACTCACTTGAGAGCTTTGCTTGGAGTGAGTGATGGATGGTGATTGCTGCAATTTAATTGCTGCAATTTAATTGCAGGTTCAGCCCCATGTCCATTTTAGAGGGAAGTTTTTATCCCATGAGGTTTTACTTCTTTTCCTCGGTTCATATGGACAAATAAAATTTCTGTTTGTAATGAGGTGACTTGAGCCTTTGTTGCCAAGGCCTCCCACTTATCTTTCATGAGATGTACTAAGTTATGGTTAAGGGGGGGTGTTAGAACTGTAATTCACACTTAGTACCATAATCCATAAATTTTTATTGCTCATGTGCTTAATTAAACCATAGTTTGGACTAGGTGACTACAGTTGGTCAAAAACCCACTTTTGAGAGTGTTCACACCCACTTCCAAGCAAACCAGTTCACCCAGCCTCCTGTTTTGTCCACAAGTACGCCCTCATTAATTGCTGGTGCACCCTCTCTCCTTGTTTTGGGGAATTTTAGTTGACCAAGGGCGCTAGGGTGGATTTTTGCCCATTTTTGGCTAGATTTGGAGCATTTAATGCTCCCTTGGGCCCCCCAACCTCCTCTACTTGCTCACCCACGCCTGCCTTGAGCTCATTATTGATCCAGCATGCTTCAGCCACCTCCACACCAGAATTTGTGGCTGTTTTGGGTGATTGGGATTGAGTTGGACCCACCTAGGGGGGATTGAGGCCAATTTGGCATTGTTGACTTGTACACTCAGCTAGAGCCACCTAATGCTCTCGAATTTCTCATGGATGTAATAAAAACCTGTTACTAACATTTTCACATGTTAGACAGTCAGTTAATCAAAGGTTTCAGCATACATTGTGTGTAAAATTATCTCCTTTTTCAAGTTTTTCCACTGTTTTTGCAAACTAATTCGATTTTGTGAGGTTCTCCATAGCTCCTAGATCTTCTGTGATCAAAATACTCACACCTATGATCCTAACTTGATGATTGTGACATCTTTGGCCTGTGAGCCTGATTCAGCGATTGTGCCTTCTTCTTCTTCCAACTTCCTTGACAGGTTTCCAACTCCAGTTTCTGATGATGACAGTGAGGATGAAAATCCACCTCTCCCGGCTCATGTTCCTCCACTTGCACCAGCACAAGTTCTTCCTTGATGGGTCCGTTCAACATGTGAAGCAGCTGGTGATCTTGTCAGTGATCCTAGAGATCAACATCGAACACGTTCTCAGTTTCAGTGAATCTCTTCTCTTTTGGATCAGGTTTCCGAGAATCATGATCTAGAAACTTTTGCAAAAGCTTCAGGAAATCCAGATTGGGATGCAGCTATGGATGAAGAATATTGTTCCTTAATGGCGAACGATACTTGGGATCTTGTCCCTCTTCCAAAAGGAAGAAAACTTGTCAGATGTAAATGGGTCTATAGAACTAAGTATGCATCAAATGGATGTGTTGAAATACTTAAGGCAAGGTTAGTTGCCAAAGGTTTTTCCCAAGTTGAAGGGATTGACTATAATGAAACCTTTGCTCCTGTCGCAAAAATGAACTCCATCTTCCTTGTTCTTTCCCTTACAGCCTTACATAACTGGGATGTCCATCAAATGGATGTCAAGTTTGCCTTCTTACATTGTGATTTACAAGAGGAAATTTACATGGAACAAACTCCTGGATATGTTCATAATAACTCTAGCCTTGTCTGCCACCTTAAGAAATCCTTATATGGCCTTAAGCAAGCTCCTAGAGCTTGGTATGCCAAAATGGATAGCTTTCTCCTTGACACTGGTTTTTCTAGATGCCCTTCTGACCCTAATGTCTATACCAAGAAAGTAGGAAACCATCTCATCATACTTGTTCTATATGTTGATGACATTATTCTTACTGGTAGTGACCCTAAGCTTATAACCCATGTGATATCCAGTCTTAAGCAAAATTTTGAAATGTTAGACTTAGGACATTTGCATTATTTTCTTGGTCTGCAAGTCCTGCAAACCAAAGAAGGAATCTTTCTTTCTTAGTCTAAGTATGCTTGTGACCTTCTTCATCGCTTTCACATGGAAGATTGTACACCAGCCCCTTCTCCCTTCTAGTCTAGAGTCAAACTTTCTGCCACTTGTTCTTCACCTAAAGTAGATGCCACCTTGTATCGTCAGCTTGTTGGTAGTCTCTTATACTTGACTCATTCCCCTCCTGACCTTTCCTTTGTCGTTGGTCATGTTTCCCGTTATATGCAAACACCTCATGAAAGTCATTGGAAAGCAGCTAAAAGAATACTTTGATATATTCGAGGTACAATTCAGTTTGGGATTCATTACAGTACAGGGGGGAAACCTTTGTTGGTTGGTTACACTGATTCAGATTGGGTCGGTGATCCTGATGATCAAAAGTCTACTGCAGGTTATGTTTTCAGTCTGGGATCTGGACCTGTCACTTGGGCTTGTAAGAAACAACAAGCTCTTGCTCTTTCTTCAGCAGAGGCAGAATATCGAGCTGCAGTTAATGCCAGTCAGGAAGCTTTATGGGTTCAACAGATCCTTTCATAGTTTGGATTCGAGCAGCAACAGCCTACTCCACTTTGGTGCGACAATCAAAGTGCCATCAAGCTTGCCAAAGATCCAGTCCTACATCAATGCAGCAAACACATTGAGCTACATATGCACTTCATCAGAAATCTTGTTCATGATCATGTTCTTAAAGTGCTCTTTTGTCCTACAGATGATCAAGTTGCAGACATCTTCACCAAGTCTCTTACAGAAGCGAAGTTTTCTAAACTTTGATATATGTTAGGAGTTCAAGAACTTATCATTAAGGGGGGATAGGCTCTAATGCCTCCTTCCTTCTCCTAATAGTGTCACTTTTGTAAATCCTTCAATCCTATCCCAAGTTGTTTTTAAGGGGGGATGTTAGAATATTTAGACACTCAGAAGTTAGTTAAGATCAACTTGTGTAATAGATCCGTTAGGTAAAGTGTGTTTCTTTAGTATGCATTAGTATGCATTTGTAAATACTTAAATCCGACGGTCACGATATGTTTTAGACATAGAGTGATCTAACGGCTCAACTTCTATTAGATCATACCTACCCTTGATCTGTGGCTTAACACCCTATTGGTCTATGATCTCTATTTAAAGAGCATGGAGGGTCATTGGAAAGTTGATCGATTATGAGAAGCTCATTTGTAACTTTCTTTCTTTGCATAATAAATTGCTCCTAGAAGCTATTTGGCCAGGGCCGTGGAGTGTTTTCCTCTCGAGGGTTTAAACCACGTCAAAACATCGGTGTATCGATCTGTGATCTGTTTGTGTGAAGTGGTTGCTCTAGGTGTTCGTTCTTTTGGGAGTACCTTGTGTACCCGAACAGAATTCGGCACTTTGAGTATAGCAGATCATATTTTAGTATTTAGGTAGTTACTCTGAGGATAATTACTTGATTTTAAGTGCAGCGGATAAACCACTTCTAAAGGCCAATTATTCTTAAGCACAATTAACTAGTAATTAAGGTGTGAATTACAACACTTAATGACAGTTAGTGCACAAATGACGACATTTATCACAAATCCAATTTTTAAACAACTAACCATCCATTATCAATCCCAATGGCCTTTCCTTTTATAAAAATTTAATGAAAATGAAAAAATACAACTTTTTGTTGACCAAGTGGAAATTTAGAAACACAACAATTTTGTTGCCTAAAACTGCCACATAAAGAAATTTAGAAACCAATTTTGTCTACTATTTAGAAACCATATTTTCTCATTGTGCCTTGACTGCTGCAAGGCCCTTCTCGTTTATGGTCATTTTTTCTCCTGTCCATCCTTTCCTTGGTGACCATGCCCATATGATGTTATTTACATCGATCATCATATTTTCTTCTACACCAACAACCCATTGTTGCTTTCTATCTAAGCATTTTTTGTACAAGACTTTCAGATCCTTCGATGATCCTGTTGGTTTCCACCATTGCACCTCTACTTTGTAAGACCCAAAAATACTAGCATTTGACTCCTGATAAATATCACCAATCGCCTTACCCAACTAGATTACATAATCTGGCTCTAGTGATTGCACAATGACCATTTGGCCCTTTACAACATCCACTCTTGGAATGAATTCATCTCTAGTCTTGTTGCATAGTGATCCAACATAGCAATCCTGCAAAGCAGGAACATTTTCCTTCAAATAGGCATCCATAATTTCATGTTCAAATCTTGTAGGTTCACTACTACGAATATCATGGCTTGTCAATGGACAAAAGTTAGTTGATGACTAATCAACACTCTCGAAGGGAATGTCCAAAGCTTTATATATAGCCTCCCAATAATTTAAGTTGGTACGCCAAAATTGTTCACCTCCCTTCTCAATCCATTGATTCCATAATGAAATGTGTGTTTCTATTCCCTTTTTTATTTCGCCAATGTCTGAAGGACTTTTTGATTGCAGATTTAATAACCTAAGCTATCCCACCAGCAAGTTTGCGCTACCATATGGAAAAGACCACCAGAGATGAATAGGAGACGACCAAGCTTCATCTCGAAGTGATGCCTTCCATTGCATGACTGGAATGTCATCTATCAGCCGAAATTTAAAAAACTGGCATTTTTTGATATCGATGATTTTGGCATTTCCATCCAAAAGGTGGGGTTTCACAAAACTCTTAAAATCGTAAAGTTCATCAATTAGATAAGGAACAAAGGAATTTTGATCTTCACATGTCCTATATGTATCCATAATTTTCGGGAGTGAAAATATATCCTTGCGCATTAGATTTGTTGATAACCTACCATAAGTTCCATCTAAGTCTTCATGGGTGTGTCCGATCGGGAGGAATCCAACTTCAACTGTCTCAAACACTCTCCTTGTTGTTAAAAGAGATCAAAATGCAAATACAAAGCGGTTTTTGTTATCGCATGAACAATTACCCATTTGCAACAACAATATTGATGGTAGTTTTCTATTTGGCATGCATTGATTAGTACCATCAACATACATGACATCATCTTGCATTACAACTTGTCTGTATATCAAACACTTTTCATATGAGTCTGATTGCAATAGAGCATTATTGGTCACCCTATATGTCAATTAATTTCAACTAACACACAGGATGCTCAATATAAATTGTCAACCCAGGGAAGTCTTTTATTTCAATGGCAATAAGCACAATGTATGCATAAACATTTCCAGTAGTTGATTGAAGATAATGATCCTACCTATCTGCTCAGCCAAACTCATTCCATAAAAAACTAATCTAACTCATACATCTAGGAATTCAAAGTGCAACTACATTCCTACAGAAATCAACCTAGTAGTTACTAATTTAAGAATGAAAATGAACTAGATTACTTTTGCAAGAAGTTAAATCCTATAATTATCAAACTACAGTATTAAATCTTTACCAAAATTATCCATCCAGCAGCTACTGTTACTCAATCAAAATCTTCCTATCTTAATGAATTAAATGAAGATACAACAGCAACCAGAATTAAGAAATAAGCTTGAACTATAAATTGAAAACCATTGGAAATCCTACGAAGCATAAATGACTGAAAGGAATGGGAGATGAGCTTGGCTGTAACAGCTATTGAACACACATGCATAATCAAAACTAACCTACAGAGTCGACTGTCACACCACACAGTTGCAGCTATTCATAATGCAAAGAATAAACTACCAATAAAGAATGCGATTATAAATCTATGTTGCAACTATCAGAAATATGCCTAATGCAATTTCACAAACACACAACAGGAAATAAATATAACTACCTACTTAACTCGGCAATCTCTGTGAGAAGGCGGGCCCTGGCCTTCTGACATAGACACTGTGAACTACCACGAATTAAGACACATAAATGGAAATAACTCTGCTCTTCATTAAAAGATGGTAATCCACAGTATCAGTCTCTGTTATAGCCCGTAAAAAATGATAATTCACCAACCCCATACTTTGAAAGCCTTCCCATATTTATACATGTAAAATACAGTTCGTGATCCAATAATTTCGTGCAGCAATGAAGATCTCTAATCTTCATGCTGCAGAGTTACAGCTAAACTGTTACAACCATAATGAGGTCGTTAATCATGAAGTATGTTGTTACTCTAGTAGTCAATGGATCAACGGTTTAACAAATTAGGAGGCGTTCTGTCTATTGTAGCTATACTATGTTTCAACGACCTAATACAGCTTCACGTGGAGAGATGTGCTGTCCCTTGAAATATGAGGAACCAAATCAAGAGAGTAATAGATGGCACCACGTATGATTCTTTCCCAAGGCATTGCGACAGATACACCTGTGCTTTAATCTTAACTTAATGAAATCAACACAAGTTAGCATAAATTGAAGACTAGAATTCATAACCATAACAATCTTAGGCATTTAATTAAATGAAGCAATACTAAATTATACCTTGTCAGGATTGCTAATTGATCTGGAAAAAGGCATGTATATGGTTTATGAAACTAGGGTGTAACAGGGAAAAATGATGAAATAGGTGTGGTCAAAAGGGGGGATTTCCAGGGCCCAACATCTCCCCCCAACTATCCATTTGCATGTCCACATGCAACAGCCGATTAATTTGATTATGAATCTATTCCTCGTTCATATTATGCAAATGAGTTGAGGGAATTGATTTTTACAATTAACCATTGGGAATGTTGGTTCTTGTGTGACAGCATCCCCATATCTTTTAACAGCTCAGCCTATATTGGGAATCATCAGATTTTTTCATAGTATTGGTTCTTATATAACAACATTTCTCCTTATATCCTATTCTCAGCATCTTTTTCCTGAATTACATTTCCAACAAAAATTTTGAGGATGCTGGTTCTTGTGTGACAGCATCCTGTTTCCTGATTCTTTTAGCCTGTTGAGTCGATTTGATGCCTTCGAAACGATGAGACTGAGCCCAGAACTAAATCCTATGATTTCCTTGGTCCTGAAGATCTTTGTACCACTAATTCCAATACTGTGACTTTATGCCCTGCCAAATTAAAAATATCCCCACATTCTGGGCATATCAATTCTTATCGTCCTTCATTCCCATGAATGAAAGATAAATTCTCTGATTGGCCTGTAGCCTTCACCACTGTATTCATATACTTCTTTGCTTTTTTTCTGCATGTCCCCTTCCATTTATCTAGTTCTGCACGAAGCACTTGTACCTCTTCCTTTAACAGCTCTTTTTCAAAAAGAAGATTCTCTAATTGGGGTTGTTCTATAGCAGGTTCTTGTGTATCAGTAGGTGGTCGAGGTTTTAAGATAGGAAGCCCAACATCTACCCCGATCAAATGACCCATTGTTGCTGCCGTAGCAATTTTGATTCTTCTCTTTTTCGTTGGGCTAGATGTTTGGCCCTTGCTCAATAGCCCTTCCTTCCTCCTCTAAGGCAGGAAAAATCTTGTCGCCTTAGCAACAGGACCGAGTCCCTCCTTTTGATTTAAATTTCTTATGATTTTGGGAGAGGATTCCACATTCAAAGCTTCTAGACTACTTCCTGATACTGCCTTTACTTGATGTTCTTCACCTGCTATTTTAGTTTCGGCTGCCCCCCTTTCAAACTCCTCTATTTATTTATCCTCCCCATCCTCCCAACGAACGTCTGGTGTTCCAATTTTTCTCCCCCCAACTGAATTTGAGGAACCCCATTCCTCATCCACTATTTTTAAGGAAAGCTCACGGGGTACCTCTAGGCGAACCAGAAACTGTTCCCATGTCAAATTATGTTGTTCAAGGGCCCGTAAGACCAATAGTTTAATTAGCCGATGATTTGTGAGGGATGATAAGGGGTGTTGAGATCCTCTAACATAGTAGGCCATGCATTGCAGAGATTGAAAAAGAAAGTATGGCATGTTTAACAGCCGGCGATGACATAAATGTGATAGGAGTAGAAATTCATTAATATAAACAACACCATACCTTCCCTCGCACATGATGTATCTCTTCAGAAAGATTGCGACTTGGTCCCAGGGAATTGGAAGGGTTTCCAATGTTTTCCCTCTGCTTGTTGGTCGAACACTTTCTCCGGCTGCCAGAAAATCTTCAATTGCAGTAAGATGATAGCGTTTTGACTGAACCAACGCTGCTCGATTCTAGGAAATCCCGTTACTTCTACTAGGATTTCCTGTGAAACATCTACCCTTATACCTCAAACCTATGAATGAGTTCTCATCATATTTCGAGCTCTGAATGAGTGCTCATCATATTTCGAGCAAATTCAAGGGTCATTTCCTCATGAAAACCATTCAGGCGTTGAAAACAATCCGTCCACCCTGCTTCTTGAAAAATAACAAAGACATCTCTGTTTTTTATACATAGATCCTATTGTTAGAGGCTCATATCTCACAGGGGTACCCATACCACTGAGCTTTGTGAAATGTTGTAACGAATGCACCAGTCATAGTTTCAAACATCGAACTGCCTGCATGCAAACACGTTTGACGGATAGTCAAAATTTGAATTGAGCCTTGTTGGAAAGGTGACGTAGTTAGTTTTGGAGTGAAAGTCGTGGCAGGATTATCGCACAAGTCAGGTCGTATGATGGTCATAGTCATAAGTATGGGAAACAACTTAAACATGATTTTGGTTTAGTTGATTTGCTGCAGATAGATGACATGGATAACTGACAAATATAACCATTATTACTTGCGACGTCCATAGATGCCTAATCATTATTATAGTTAGAATCTATACCTTCAAAATTAATGCTCGAGCTGCCATTCTTCCATGGCGTTATATTCACAGCCGCATCACTGGTAAAATATGCATGCGCCGAGATGAGTTGGACACAGCCAACCGAGCTAATACGTGCATTCATGCTGATAGGTACACAGGATGGCCCAATAGTTATCATTGTTCTTGGCGGACTGCAATCTGAGCTATGGAGTCATCATTTAAATTAGAGCCAGGTCAGATCATTAGCGGCGAGACTATTCTAAAAGGCAGACAATCTAGCGGAGTTGCAGTTGATGAATAGGAGGAGATAAGAATGAAGACTTGAGCAGAGTTCGGCGAAATATGGCAGAGTTCCAGCTGCAAAAATTTGGAGAGAATGCAAAAATAGCGGAGTTGCAGCTGCTAAACTTGGCGAAATAGGTAAGAATAGCGGTGTTGCAGCTGTTGGCAAAAGGCAGAAATGAAATGGAAATAGCGGAGTCGCAGCTGCTAGAATTGGAAGAATAAGAAAAAATAGAGGTGTTGCAGCTGCTGGAAAATGGCGGAAATGAAATAGAAATAGCGGAGTCGCAGCTGCTAGACTTGGTGGAATAGGAAAAAGTAGCGGTGTTGTAGCTGCTGGCAAAAGGTGAAAATGAAATGGAAATAGCGGAGTTACAGCTGCGAAAATTAAAAAGATGAGCAAGGTAACAAGTCGCAGCTGTGCAAAATGAGTAACAGGCGAATTTTTCATTTGGATGGTGAAAACTAACGAATCGGCCATCTTCTTCAAAAAGAGATTTATTAGATCAGGAAAACAATGTAAGGTGTCTGTAATCGTCTGGCTCAGTCACGACTGTTGTTCCTCCAGTTAATTCGTGCACACCATTATTCAAAACAAACCCGATCAAACACAAAATGAAAAATAGATAAAATACAGAATGAAAAATAAATTATTTATGTACAAATTATGTGTGGATATTGCAGTTCTTAAAAATTCACAAGGGTTGAGAAAAATCCCTTCCCTAGTGTTAACTGATATTCAAGATCAGCTGCAACATGTGAAATAAAAGTATCCTTTGAGATCGGTTTTTGATACAGTTGTAGCCGATGACCATTTGCAAATAATGGTGTCTTGTTTTCATCAATGGTGATCAATCGGATTGTCCCATTATCGAATACTCGATCTATCTGATAAGGTCCCAACCAACGAGTGTGTAGCTTGCCTTTGAAATCCCTCTTAAACTGTGAATCATATAACAGAGCCCAGTCTCCTTCCTGGAAGACTTTCTTCTTTATGAATCTATCATGCCATTTAAGCACTGTTGTTGGATTAAGGTTGTATGATTACTGCTGATGTGCGCTTTTCATCCAATTAGTTAAGCTGATTCAATCTATTCCTTTGTGCTTCTGATAAATCAAGGTTTGCTTCTACATCTGTCTTCAAAGTTCTAATTTCAAATTCAATTGGGAAAACAGCATTCTTACCATACACTAATTCATAGGGAGGAAAACCAGTGGTGTTACGCCATGTAGTGCGATAGGCCCATAGTGCCTCTGGAAGTCTCTCAGCCCAATCTTTACGATGGCTTTTCACTATCTGTGTCAAAATAGCCTCGATGACCTTGTTAGAACTCTCCACTTGGTCGTTGGCCTGTGGATGATATGGTGAGGTTATTCTGTGCTGAATATGAAATTTTTGTAACAGCGCTTCCAGTTTATGAGACACAAACTGTGGTCCACCATCTGTGATGATTTCCTTGGGTATTCCAAACCGAGTAAAAATTTCTTCATATAGGAAATCAATCATAGCATGATCATTAGCTTTAACCAAGGCTACAGCTTCCACCCATTTAGTCATGTAATCTGTGCAAACCAAGATGTGAACTTTCTGTTTTGAGGGAGGGTTGATAGGCCCTACAAAATCCAGAGCCCATCTATCAAATGGTTCAACCATGAGCTGTGGATGCAAAGGCATTTCATCTAATCTGTTGGTTTGGCCCATCCTTTGGCAGCTATCACATGCCTGAACATACTTCTTTGCGTCCCTGAACAATGTGGGCCAGAAATAACCCATTCTCAAGACCTTATGACTTGTCCTTTTATCAGCAAAGTGTCCCCCACAGGGCTCATCATGGAAATCTTTAAGGATACCAAAAATTTCATCTTCTCTAACACATCTTCTGATTTCTAAATCAAGCCCTGTGTAGAAAAGATGTCGATCAATCCAACAATACCTAGTGCTCTGTTGTATGATTTTTCTTTTTTCTCTCTTTGATAGATGTGCTGGGATCTTACCTGCAGCCAAAAATTTAGCAATATCTACATACCATGGGGAATGAGCTAATACTGCAAACAAATGTTCATAAGGGAAGGAATCTTTGACTGGTAAATTGTCATCACTGTTAGTAAGTCGAGATAAGAAGTCTGCAACAACATTTTCCTTCCCTGGTCTATCAATAATTGTGATGTCAAATTCCTGTAACAGTAACACCCATCTAGTCACTCTAGCATTCGTGATAGGTTTATTCATTAAATAGTTGATGGCAGAATGATCAATGTGCACAAAAGTGGAGTATCCAGTAATGTAGTGTCTAAATTTGTTTATGGCATAAACTATGGCAAGGAATTCTTTCTCAGTGACAGTATAGTTAAGCTCAGCAGGTGATAAGTTCTTACTAATGTAATAAATTGCATAGGGAGCATTACCTTCCTGTTGTCCTAAAATTGCTCCAATGGCAGTGCCTGAAGCATCTGAAGAAATACGAAAAGGAAGAGCCCAGTTGGGCCCTCGTAAAATGGGTGCTGTAGACAGCCTTTTCTTGAGTTCAGTAAACGTTGTTTGGCATGCATCATTCCAAACAAACTGTACATCCTTCATCAACAAGGTGAACAAAGGAGAATCTAGTTTGGAAAAAATTTCTATGAATCTTCTATAATAGCCAACATGCCCTAAGAAGTTACGTACAACTTTTTGTGTTCCAGGAGTTGGTATATTTTTAATTACCTTGATTTTGGATGGGTCTACCTAGATACCATCAGAAGAGATGAAGTGCCCCAGAACTATGCCCTCGCTCATCATCATGTGGCACTTCTCAGTTCTTAAAGAAAGCTGGCTTTGTTCATAGCGTTTCAAGACCTTTTATAAAATTTTCAGTGCTTCTTCATAACTACTACCATATGGTGTAAAGTCATCCATAAAAATTTCCATGCAGTCATTTACCATCTCTGAAAAGATTCCAATCACTTCTCTTTGAAAAGTTGTTGGTGCAATGCACAACCTGAAAGGAAGTACCCTATATGCAAAAGTGCCCCAGGGACAAGTGAAAGTGGTTTTGTCTTGGTCTTCTGGAGCAATCTGGATTTGGTTATAGCCACTAAAGCCATCCAAAAAGGAAAAATAATTCTTCCCAGACAAGGTATCAAGGACCTGATCGATAAAAGGTAAGGGGAAGTGGTCCTTATGTGTTGCTTTGTTCAATTCTCTTTAATCCACGTAGACCCTCCATTTCCCATTCTTCTTTGGCACAATCACGAGTGGAGAAACCCACTCACTGTCTGAAATCGGGTATATAAATCCTACTTCCAAAAGTTTTTGGATCTCCTCTTTCACTATGTCCCTTAGGTTTGGGTTCATCCTTCGTTGTGGTTGACACACAGGCCTGGAGTCACTCTTAATATAAATGTGATGGGTACACAGATTAGAAGGAATTCCTTTCATGTTTGTATACTCCCAAGAGAAATCTCCTTTATATTGTTTCAGCAAAGTGATCAGCTATTCTAGTTCACTGGGCGCAAGGTTTGGATTGATGTTTAGTGTTTTCCCTGGCTCCATTTCTACTGGGACACTTTTTGAATTCTTGAGTACTGGAATTATACTTGCATCACTATCTAGAGTTTGTTCTGTAAGATTTTCTTGTTCTTTTTCAGCTAATGTACTGTTCAGGATCTGGTAAACATGCTTATTGACAGACGTGGGCTCACTGATGAAACTATTAATGGCATCGTCTTTTGTTTCATCTTTAAAAATTAAGGCTCTCCCTATCGTTAGTAATGGCTAAACGCCTTCCTCTTCCTCCAAATCTACCCAAAGTGGAGTTTCAACTTATGTACTTGGTCGAGCTGGAGGGTATAAGATTAGGCTTTTGATCTCAGTCTCGTCTGAGATAGTCATGGATCCTGACCGACAGCTGATATAGGAATCTACTGTGTCTAACCAAGGTCTTCCCAAGATCAGTGGGTGTCCCCCCAACTGAAACTTCAGCTGTAACACCAATAAGTCCGTAGGGTATTCCCACAAGTCCATAGAGATTACTAGGTCGTCTAAGATCCCCCCAGGCTTGATTGTTGATTTGTCAGCAAGTTCCAGAATGGTAGGGGTTGGTTGAAGGTTAGTGAGTCCAAGTTTCTTCACATTTTCTATGGTCATAACATTAATATCCACGCCTAAGTCTACCAATACGTTGGGGATTTGTGTGTTTCCTATGTGAACTATCATAGTAGGATTTCCAAGATCATCGTATTTTTCCACAGGGGTCTTCCCCATTATTAATTCAGAAAGTTTTCCCAATACATGGACAGTGGGAGGATCCCTAGGATTTATTCATGGTTTCTTGACACATAAATCTCTAACAGTATTAGCATAAATGGGCACGTCATGGAGGGCTTGTAACAGTGGAATTTTGACATACAATTTTTACAATTCCCCTAAGAGATTGAATCGATGTTGTTCCACTGTTTTCTGCAGGGCCAATCGTTCAGGGAATGGCGGTTCTCTCATCAATTCTGTAGGATATGCTTCATCGTGTGTTACTTCCTGAGTTTCAGCCACTTTTTCTGTAGGGATGTCAGCATCCTTAATGATGGGGATTGATGAATGAACCATATTCTCATAGTGTTGATTCACTCAAGTTTCAGCCACTGGGGATGGAACATCCTCGGTGACGATGGGTTCCACTACCCTCCCTGATCGTAAGTGTATATCATTGCAGGGAACTTGGGAAATGGAATACGCAGGCATGTTAGTAGTATCAAAGTGATGAACTGCTTTATTATTCGGGTTTGGGTTAGGTTGTGCGGGTAGTTGTGGTCGAAGTGATGCATTCATAGGTGCGGCATTGTTTTGTGATTACAGCTGTGGCTGATGATACTATTGGTGAGGATACTGTTGAGGAGGGTATTGTTGGTACTGAGTCTGGTGATGGGGAAAATTATTTCCTTGGTAAGGATTTCTCCAGTTAGAATTCCACGGAGCTTGATTGTTTGACTGTTGCGACCATGGTGTCCAAGAATTAGGATTTTGCATTGGGTTCTGAGATGGATGCCACTAGTTATTAGAATAATGTGAAGGGAATTGTGCATTCATATTATTCACGTTATTCATCACATTCATATTATTTAGAAAGAATGATGGTCTTAATTCATACCTTGATTGCGAGGTTGCCACGACTTCTTCTATGCAATGAAGTAAGCTGGTTCCACATCTGAAGTGGATGCCTGCAGGACTGCTTTGACTTTAGGTAGTGAGGGACATTCCTTGGTATCATGCTCCAACTCACATATTCTACATATTTCCGCCTTGTCCAGCGGGCATTCTTTCAGTGGGTGCTTTTTCCTACATTTGGGACAGAATACACCAAGTGTAAGATCGTCTACTACTTGCCCCTATTTTGCTCTCAAGACATCAAGCTCTGAGGAAATGGAGCTCATCATATCAGTTTTAAAATTCTCCAGTAAGTTACCTATTTCTGCTCGAGTGGCTCCTCCACTGGATGACTTGTGTGTCCTAGTGAAGATATCTTGATCTCGATCTTTGTCCCATTTGTTAGTTCTAGAGGATCCCCTTGAGTACCTACGACATAATTCAACAATCTTTTCGAAGGGTTCCTTTGAGATGTCCCCTTTCCCCAACAAATTCAACATATCAAGGCAATCTTCTCTAATTCTTCGTAGCAAGATAATCTTGAGTACATATTTTCCAATCTTAGTGTGTCCAGACCTTTGTAAGTTGTACAACAATCTTTCCACAAAGTCCTCCAAGCTCTCTTCTTCCTTCTGAACCATTATAAACAACTCTTCCTTTCTATCCCTGGTTCTACAATATTCTTGATATTTAGAAAGAAAGGTGTGTTTCATTTGGTCCAAAGTAGTAATGGTCTCATGACCTAAACTCATGAACTAGCATAGATTATTTCCTTTCAAGGTGGCTGGGAACAGTTTTAGCTTCTGAGCACTGGAGGCATAATCATAGCTCCGACAAGATATCAACCTCAAAAAGAAATTCATCAGGATCTTCAGAATATTTACCATGGAAATTCGGGAGAACTGATGGTGAGATGTTTTTCATAGGAGTTGCTCCAGGTGTCTGGAGGATAGGGAATTCTAATGTGGTCGCAGTGTTACCAGGTTGATTGTATTCCACTTCTTCTTCCCGGTTCTCCCTATGTTCATTCTCACCTTCCTGTTCTCTATTATCCATGTCGTTAGTCCAAAACTTAATGGATTCCTTTATGCGTTCTTCCTCTGCCTTTGCTTCTTCTTCTCTCTTCCTCTATTCTTCTCTCCTTCTCTCTTCCTCTACTTCTCGACGAGTCTCCAACCACACTTCTTTAGTAACTCTGGTTCTGTTAATATAATAAATCTCTTCTCTATCTGGTGCTCCCACAGCACTTCCCTTGTCTTCGGGTGGTTCCTTTTCTGCCACAGGAGTTGAAGGTCCCATTGTATTCTCCATTGTTGATGTCAAATTATCAAGATGGGGAGGAATAGAATTTCCCCTACCTGTAGATGTTTGCGGTGGTCTGGTGGAAGAATCAACTCTAGCAATTATTTCATCAATGTATGTGTGTCTTCCCTGACCTGTATTATGACCTCGACCTCTTCCACCTGCAATGTTAGTGTTCAAAGGGGGTTCTCGATTTGTTTTTCTTGTATTCATGCATGCTGTAAATGATTAAACTAAAATGAAATCAAATTAAACCAACTACTAACTATGCCTATCAATTACCATCCCCGGCAACGGCGCAAAAATGTTGGTCACCCTATATGTCAATTAATTACAACTAACACACAGGATGCTCAATATAAATTGTCAACCCAGGGAAGTCTTTTATTTCAATGGCAATAAGCACAATCTATGCATAAACATTTCCAGTAGTTGATTGAAGATAATGATCCTACCTATTTGCTCAGCCAAACTCATTCCATAAAAAACTAATCTAACTCATACATCTAGGAATTCAAAGTGCAACTACATTCCTACAGAAATCAACCTAGTAGTTACTGATTTAAGAATGAAAATGAACTAGATTACTTTTGCAAGAAGTTAAATCCTATAATTATCAAACTACAGTATTAAATCTTTACCAAAATTATCCATCCAGCAGCTACTATTACTCAATCAAAATCTTCCTATCTTAATGAATTAAATGAAGATACAACAGCAACCGAAATTAAGAAATAAGCCTGAACTATAAATTGATAACCATTGGAAATCCTACGAAGCGTAAATGACTGAAAGGAATGGGAGATGATCTTGGCCGTAACAACTATTGAACACACATGCATAATCAAAACTAACCTACAGAGTCGACTGTCACACCACACAGTTGCAGCTATTCATAATGCAAAGAATAAACTACCAATAAAGAATGCGATTATAAATCTCTATTGCAGCTATCAGAAATACGCATAATGCAATTCCACAAACACACAAGAAGAAATAAATCTAACTACCTACTTAACTTGGAAATCTCTATGAGAAGGCAGGCTCTGGCCTTCTGACAAAGACGTCGTGAACTACCACGAATTAAGACACAGAAATGGAAATAACTCTTCTCTTCATTAAAAGATGGTAATCCACAATATCAGTCTCTATTACAGCCCGTACAAAATGATAATTCACCAACCCCAGACTTTGAAAGCCTTCATATATTTATACATGCAAAATACAGTTCGTGATCCAATAATTTCGTGCAACAATGAAGATCTCTGATCTTCATGCTGTAGAGTTACAGCTAAACTGTTACATCCATAATGAGGTCGTTAATCATGAAGGATGTTGTTACTCTAGCAGTCAATGGATCAATGGTTTAACAAATTAGGATGTGTTCTGTCTGTTGTAGCTATACTCTGTTTCAGCGACATGTTACAACTTCACATGGAGAGATGCATTGTCCCTTGAAATATGAGGAACCAAATCAAGAGAGTAACAGCTAGCACCACATATGATTTTTTTCCAAGGCATTGCGACTGATACACCTGTGCTTTAACCTTAACTTAATGAAATCAACACAAGTTAGCATAAATCGAAGGCTAGAATTCATAACCATAACAATCTTGGGCATTTAATTAAATGAAGCAATAATAAATTATACCTTGTCAGGATTGCTGATTGATCTGGAAAAAGGCATGTATATGGCTTAAAGGTAATGGAACAAGGCCATACAATTCCGTAAAGCGGCAAGCAGGAATTAAAATTTTCGATAGAAATTCAAGATCGGTACCTTGCAGGCCTGCAATAGATCAGGGTGCATTCCTTTCAAAAATTGGCACCGAACATTGTTGCTCAAATTATTCACAATGGGGAGTACTTGGAAGGACCATCTGTTAACACCCAAAAAGTGCTCACTAGCTCATTTCCTTATTCACATGACCCATTTGTCCACTTTTTCACCATTTGAGCCTCTAAAGCCATCAAAAGGTCACCAAAAGACCTTAATACACCCCTTTTTCCACTCAAAATTAATATTTTTCCTCAAAAAGCATAAAAAACCCTCAAAAAGGGTCCAGAATTCCCAAAAATATTAAAAAGGGAATAAAAAATATTCAAAATATTCAAAAAAGGAAAAAGGAGGGAAAAGGTACCTAAACCATGTTGGTCAATACCATTGGTTTCCTCAAAACCATAATGGTATTCCCCACCACCAAAAACTATAAAAAGGTGGTAGGGGCTCCTCACTTTCCATCCATCCATCATCCTATCCTCATGCTGTCAAAATCTCTCATGAGTTCTTGACCATTGTAGCAATCTTGGAGAAGAGACCATTGGAGCTTGGAGCTACTCACCTTGGAGTTGCTCAACACCACAACATCCTCACCATTTGAGGTATCATAATACAAAAGTTATTTTTCTTTTTATTTCTTTTTCCCGTTCTTCAATCTTTTCAAAGTTTATTGTTATATGCACATGCTAGTTTAGTTTTAGATTCAGATTTATAATTGTTTTTTGCTTTCAATACTTGAAACTGCTATCACTTGTTGATAAGTGCCCATTACACAAAGCTTGGTTGCAAAACCAAGCCAACAGTTTTTGGCGACTCCGCTGGCTTCGAATTCTTAGATCTCAATTTTTTGCTTTAGATCTTAGTTTTTGTTAGTTTTAATCATTTTAATTCATAGATTTGCCATCCTAGAAAACAGATCCATTGCTGTTCTAGATCTTGCCCCTTTTTATTGCCATTAACAGCCTGAAATTTTCATTATCGGGTTCATTTTTCGGCGTCCGTTTTCGGCTTTCGCCTAGCAGTTTTTTGCTCGACAATCACGTGGCTCATCGTGACCTCGCGGATTTTTTCCGTGCGGCTCGCCGTGGCTTCGCAGCCAATTTACGCGCTGCACATCATGGCTTCGCGGCCATTTGTCACGCTGCACATCGCGACTGTGTGACCGAAACCCGCGCTGTACATCGCGGCTTTGCGGGCGAAACCTACGCTGCCCATCGCGACTACACGGCCGAAACCCGCGCTGCACATCGCGACTGTTTTCCTGAAACCCGCGATGCAAGTTTTTTCAATTCGGCCAATTTTTTTAAAATCATTTTTTGCTGTATTTTCTGCCCATTTAGCATGTTTTACAGCCTTAATTTTTCTGCATTTTTACAGCCACATTAAATCTTTTATTATTTAGAATGCTCCATTAAAAGTCTTTTTAAAAAAATTTCAGTAATTGAAAGAGAAATTTTTCTGCATTTTATTTAAATCAAGGTTTTACTGTTTATTTGCACAATACTTTTCCCAAGCATCTTTTAAGAGATCCATTTATTTCTTGAAATATTTATGTTATTTGCTTCCCTTTAAATTATTTCAAAGATCCATTATTTTTGAATAGTTTTTTCAAGCATTTATATTTCAAAAACGCCTTTATTTTTTGCAAAACTGGAAGCGTATTTTCTTTCATTTGTAATCAATTGCCCAAGCGAGGCAAATCAATTTCAGTTTAAATACCACACTTGCACCCACTCTGCCACATAATTTAAACTGAGCCTTAAAATTTACCTTAAACTCAACAAACTTTTAACCCCACTTGGGGAGCACTTAAAAGAATTTTGTAGTTAGGTAGAATTGAGGGGATAGGTGTTCCAATAACACCCCTCAATTATTACATTTGAGACATAGTGGTTGTCCTCTACGGTACCAAAATCCCTTATAATTTTGATACAGTTATCAACCAATTTATCGGGAAGGCCTCTCCCTTAGGAGGCCTGAAGTAGCCAGACTGGTTCCGGAAGTCTGAGTGGAATACCCCAATCCATTCAGTAACTGAAGGATACCTTTCGAAGTTCTCGGTGTACGCCCTCTTGGTGTACAGCGGTGATAGAACCAAACTGCAGATTCACCCAACCGAACGTGTCATGAACGGGGTATCCTAGTTGCCACTCTTTAGGATTGTCTACTCGGTGTCCCTCCCGGTAGGGGGATATCTAGCCGTTGATTCAGCACTCTATATTGTCTGACTTTCATCACCTTGCAGAGGATATCGTTTGTCGACTCACAATACTTCTAATTAGGTGTTTTCATGATACATTACCCACCTTTGGTCTAGTAACACCTCTTTTTTCTAGAAACTGTTTGACTTTTGGTATTCTGACCAATTTTGTTGCATCCCTCCACTTATTATAGCACAGCTGCTATAATAAGTGCTTTTTGAGGTTGATTTTTGGCCTGAGAACCTTCATTTTTTCACTCCCCTTTTGCACTCATTGTTGCATTAAGGTTTCGAGTTTTTTACATCACCACCTTACACTGAATTTTTTTTTAAATATATATATATATATTTCTCACCATTGAGAATTTAAGACGATCTCGTCGTCTTCAGGGTGAACCCCCTCAGTTCATTCCACTTGGATCTACATGTCACCAACGTAGAGCCTTATCCCTTGACTCGACACGTCATCGGTCAAACATACAATCATCCGATTCTGACACGCCTCACTTCACATCTAATTCTGAGGATGAATCCAAAAACCCTACTGAATTATCACCAACCAACCTCATGGCTGGACCACAATACGACCCACTTTTTACTAGTACTATTGGAGATCCATCCTCAAACCCTTCTAATACTGTGCCATCCATGATAACAACAACCCCTCTAGGCATGCCTAATATGGGGGACACTCCACCTTTAGGTATGCCCAACACAGGACTACCTCCTATTATGGGTATGCCAAACATAGGAATCACACCACCTGTCATTACCACAACCCAGATCCCAGGAATTCCTGGCACTATTCCTAACCCTCGTGTAACCCATGTTGCACTTGGAAACGTTGGCCCATACCAAACCACAATGGTTGGAGGACACATACCTTCAATACCTAGCATACCCTTAGGGGCTACTAGACCACTACATCATGCCACCATGAATAGTTATGTCCCAGTCACTACGCCACACCCATCTGCTAGTTTACCTTACATGGCTAGTCTGAATTTACCAGACTTAGCCACCAACGATCCTATCAGGCGCAACCCTACATGGCCACCCATGCCTACAAAGCTCCCCTCGGACATCCCCAAGTTTGAAGGAAAACCTGGGGAGGACCTCCAAAACCACATAATGTCTTTTCACCTATGGTGTTCATCTAACTCCATAGTGGATGACTCCATTCGACTAAGACTGTTGCAATGAATGTTCACTGGCTCTGCATCCAAGTGGTACATCGAACAACCACATGGGACCCACCCTAATTTTACGTCTCTCGCCTCCACTTTCCTTCAATTTTTTCAGCTACCTATACGCTACGATGCAGGAGTTGAAATATTGTTGTCTTGCAGACAAAACACAGCTACCCACATCACCGACCACATCCATGAGTGGCGCAAGCGTCGTAGCCTCTATAGGATTAAACTGGATGACCGTATATTTTTGGACTGGTTCCTTAAATCGCTCCTACTCCTCATAGCAAAAGACGTCACTTCCGAACGACCCCAGTCAGAGGAAGAAGCTATCCTAAAAGCTCAGCAATTCGACCTAATTTATGCCCAATCAGGCTATCTCTACACCATCATCCCAGACGCCCCACAAGGTGATTCTTCACGCGGTGACGCTCCGGGGGCATCACATGCCGCTGATGGTATTATCGGCTAAGTCACACCACAAATTAAACCTTTTAGCATGGTGAGAACCATAAATGCCCCAGACCTCTCTAGGGCTACATCTAATTCTGGAGCGACAACTTCGTACGCTCCAACGAATCAGACTCATCACACTCATGGACCCTCTTGTCCACAACATTGCTATGGGAAAGCGCCATTGACATATGTACCACCCACATACTATAACCAACCGGCCACCCAGAACCCAATTCATTTCCCAACACAACCAATGTATTACCCACAGCAAGCTACAACAGCTAACCCAACACCTCCAATAGCTCAGGGTTACCAACAACCCCAGCAGGCAACTGGACCACCTCCAGCCCCACCAGCTTATTATCCACAGCAACCTGCTCCTACACCTGCGGCACCCCAAAATCCTCCCACTGCTTAAGGGAAAGTGTACACACAACACAATCAGTCCCAACATCAAAACAACCAACGCAACCAGGGTGGAAAACAAAATCGTGGAAGAGGACGTAACCGCGATAACAACCAACAACATAATCAAGGTCCACCACCTCCCAATCCTCCAAATAATAACAATGCGGCTCCTCCCAACCAGAATCCTGACCGTTATCCCAAGCAGCCAAAAAATAATAATCTGAGAACAAACCACCCATGTTCTATATGTGGAGTCTATGGACACTACACTCATAACTACCCCCATTTAGAGAAAGCATGTCAACTTTGGGCTGACGATGCCCAACGTCAGGGCCACGCTGGACAGCCAACTCCACTTAATCAACCGCAGCCCATGATATTACAAAACCCATTACCAAACTAGGGAGTAGTAAATACTCGCCCTATGGATCCCCCACAAGGATCTGCTGCACCCCAGCAGCAAATCACCTATGCCGCAACTGATTATCAGCATGCGGATCCAGGCACACACCATTTATTAATGATGTCATCCAATGACATCAACCTCCAAACTCGCAGGAATCAGTACGGCCCGTCCCCAGAAACTCCTCCCACTGACACATCCACCTCCCTTCCACCAAATCAACCACTACGTATACCAAATATGCCATTGGACGGAGGACCTAAAATCCCTCGGATCCCTTTGTGAAGGATTAACAACAATCCTAATGCTCGCACATCATCCAATTATAACGTCGTGGAAGACCTAGCACAATCCCCCACTGCTATGTCTACTTTAGAGGTACTAAAAACATGCCCTGCACAACGAAAACTACTACTATCCGCCATCGGAGGAGTAGACCCTGACGACACACACATGATGGCTTTCGACTTAGACCAAGCCGAACCTCGATTTCCATCAAATTTAGCTTTCCAAGTATCAGTAAACATTCGAAACCTTATTGTGCATTGATGCATCATCGATGAAGGAGCTTCCACCTGCGTTATGTCCACCCTTGTGTGGCAGAAGCTTGGCTCCCCCGCTTTACAACCATCCACCATGGCATTACGAGCTTACGACGGATGCTTAGCTCAACCACAAGGCCTCTTAGAAAACGTACCCATAGAACTAGGCGGAAAATTAGTTCTTATCGACATCGAAGTGATCAATGCCCAGCTCGACTACAACCTCCTTCTTGGACGTAGTTATATGTACAAAATGAAACCAGTGGCTTCATCTGTTTTTTGCCTCATGATGTTCCCACATGAAGGACGCATTATCAAGATCGATCAACTCACATACTATGATCCTAACGCCCCCGCAGCTCCTCAAAATGTGCTACCAATGATTGAACAAACAATTCAAAATGCACCAACATCATTTGTGTCGTCAATTGGTCCTGGAATCTACACCGAGTCACCTATGACTTCCACATTTCCATCGATCTCACCACCTTCACCGATAACAAAAACATCGGATTTGTGCACCCTGTCGCACACCACACAACAGCCTTCGTCACTACCACAAACACCCACAGTGCCTACTCATATTGGCACAACGTCAATTCACACTATCCCGT
Source organism: Larix kaempferi (assembly GCA_027924585.1). Lineage (NCBI taxonomy): Eukaryota > Viridiplantae > Streptophyta > Pinopsida > Pinales > Pinaceae > Larix > Larix kaempferi. Next base: position 3,884,988 of record BSBM01000013.1, read on the forward strand.
TCTTGTTCCCATTTTTTGGAGTTGTCAGTTCGCCAGTAATGGCTACACTCAACCTTCCTGGCTTAACATTAGGGATACCTGTATGGTACTTACCTGCTCCGAGTCCCCCGCCAACTCTGACTGTTATTTTACAACCAGTACAACCTATCCCTACTACCAGCCACCCACCCCCTCCGATCACTCATATGCAAAACAGACCACCCCCAATAGTGACTGCGGCATCAACATCCAGAAATGCCCCACCTCCGTTACGGAACACAGGGGGCAGAGGCCCACCAACTTATAACACTGGGCTCATAACTCGTACCCCCCCAGCAACCCCCAAGGTAGCTAAAAACCCCCTAACTATTCGCATTCCCCCTAAGTGCTCGTTGTGTGACGACATAGGCCATGCCACTCATCAATGTCCACAATTAACGGCACTCCAAGAACACATGAATATGTTGGATGACGACACCGAAATTCCAGTGGTAAGACTTGAGCCACCTCCTCAGCCTCACGACAAAACGCTCCGCACTAACCACCCTTGTGTGATATGCGGCATTTATGGCCATTATTCACACCACTTCCCTGATCTCTCAGATCATAGAGCAGCATTGTACAAGTTGAATAACATCGACTTAGAGATATCTCCCCCCCTCATCAAGGAGATCTACCCTCCGAAATCATCTTCTTCGGAAGAAATCAATACCATCTATATGATTTCAACCACATACAAACCAGAACCCGTTGATTTACGGTCATATTACTTCCATACTGATGAGAAAATTTTAGAAACACTCACTGCACCGGACTACCCTTGGGACGATATGCATCATCGCTCATACTTCCTCCCTAAAGCATCTACACCCACCGCAGCAAACCAGCTATCAGTTGAATCAAAAGATTTCCTACCAACTAAGGTTGATTGGTTCAAGGACCCCATCCCAGCACCAGATGCCTTCGAAGAAGGGAACATGTCCAACATTTCCCCTATTATACAAATCGACATTTCCACCACACCTGGAAAACCTGAGCTCATCTTGCTAGGTGCATCATGCACTCAAGCGAAAACTCAGGCATATAAGAAACTCTTCCAAGAGTTTCGTGATGTCTTCGCCTGGTCTTACACCGAGATGCCTGGCCTCAATCCCAAAATTGTGGAACATCACATCGACACCTGGCCCAATGTACCTCCTGTTCGACAGAAACAATGACCAATTCACCCATCCAAACTCCTAGTTGTTAAAGCTGAGATTGAAAAACTCCAAAAAGCAGGATTCATATATCCTATTTCCTACACCACCTGGGTTTCAAACCCAGTTCCAGTAAACAAAAAAGTGGGAACCATACACGTTTGTACTGATTTTCGAGACCTCAACCTCGCTTGTCCCAAAGACAACTTCCCCACGCCTTTCATTGACCAACTAATCGATGAATGTGCGGGACATGAGGTCCTTTCTTTTATGGACGGTTTCTCCGGATATAACCAAATAAAAATCCGTAAAGAAGACCAATACAAGACAGCTTTCACTAGCCCATGGGGCACCTTCGCCTATCGCGTCATGTCTTTTGGTCTCAATAATGCTGGAGCCAATTTCCAACGCGCCATGAATTATTGCTTCCACGATCTACGCAAGATTATAAAAGTTTATCTGGATGACCTCACCACTCGATCCAAGAAGCGATCTGGCCATTTAGATGACCTTCGACAAGTTTTCTTGCGTTGTCGAAAATACAACATCCGCTTGAACCCTCTCAAGTGTGTCTTTTGCGTTACATCAGGTCGCATGCTGGGGTTCGTTATCTCAGAAAAAGGCATCACTATAGACCCCTTAAAAGTCCAAGCCATTCTAGAATTACCGTCACCCTGTACATTAAGACAACTTCAAAGCCTACAAGGGAGGTCCAACTTCCTCCACCGCTTTGTCCCTGACTATTCCACAATGGTCCACGGTTTCCTACGACTACTACGTCTACATACCCATTTCACATGGGACCAACAAGCAGAGACAGCTTTCACCGACTTAAAGAAAGCACTCACAAACTCCTCGTTGATTTCTCCTCCAGATTTCACAAAATATTTCACCCTCTATGTTTCAGCATCCGAACATGCTGTATCTAGAGTTCTTGTACAAGAAGATACTGCTCGCCAAGAGCATGTCATCTACTATGTGAGCCAGACCTTGTCTGGCCCACCCCTTCGCTACCCACATGAAGAAAAGATGGCCCTCGCCGTCATTTTTTCAGTACAAAAGCTACGACCTTACATTCTCCTGAGCCACACCACAGTCGTAGCCGATTCCAATGCCATCATTTACCTCTTAACGCATCGCCTTCTTCAAGGCCGCATAGCTAAATGGGTGATTATCCTGCAAGAGTATGACCTAACTTTCAAGACCCCAAAGAGCACCAAGGCCCTAGCACTCGCTCAACTCATCACAGACCTCCCATCCTCTTCATCATCACCCGCTATCCAAACGGATCTCATTGACAATCACATTTTCATCATTTCGTCTAACGACCCATGGTACGGAGACATCTTAATCTACCTCCACACACAAAAATTTCAACCCCACATCGATCGTGAAGGACGCTGTCGTATATGACACCACGCCCCCTGATACCTATTATTAGGCGATGTACTTTATCAATGCGACGTCGATACCATCTTACGACGCTACCTATCTCATAACGAGGTAGAACAAGTCCTTAATGATTTCCATAGCGGTGCCTGCGGAGGCCACTTCTCCGGCATGGCCACCGCCCAAAAGATCATCCGCGCAGGTTAATTTTGGCCTTCATTATTTACTGATTGCATCACCGCAGTCAAACATTGTCAAAACTACCAACTTTTTTCCCCCAAAGCAAGAACCCCACCCGCCCCCCTTCATCCAGTCATCACTGTCGGACCATTCTGCAAATGGGCCATCGACTTCCTCGATTGCAATCCCACGTCAGCTGGCGGTCACAAACACATTATTGTGGCCGTAGATTATTTCACCAAGTGGGCAAAAGCCATGCCAACTTACAATTGCAAGGCTGACACCGCAGCACGGTTTTTCCTCAACCATGTTATCGCTCATTTTGGAGTGCCAAAGCAACTCGTCTCAGACCACAGCTCTCACTTCAAAGATGTCGTCTGGAGAGAATTATCAACCTTACTGAAATTTGAACACCATTTCTCCTCCGCCTACTACCCCCAAGGAAACGACCAAGTCGAAGCAATCAACAAAATTTTGAAAACCATCCTCCAGCGCACTGTAGACAAACACAAATCAAATTGGCACCACATGCTCTTCCCGGCACTATGGGCATACCGTACGTCAACCAAAACCACCACCGGTTTTACCCCTTTCCATTTAGTTCACAGTGTTGAATCCATCCTCCCCATCGAGTGCCAGACTCCAGCCCTACATATGGTCGTTGAACTCCTACCGGACACTTCCCCAATTGAGCAATGCTTACTACTCCTGGAGCAGGACGACGAAGATCGGCGCACAGCCCTTCAAACCATGGAAGCAGCCAAGAACAGATCCAAACTGAGTTATGACAAACATGTCCACCCACAAACTTTTAATGAAGGGGACCTTGTCCTTGCCTATGATCAAGCTCATGACAAAACTGGGAAAGGAAAGTTTGTGTCCATGTGGCAAGGCCCATACATTATTCACACTTGCCTCGGATAGGGGGCATACATTCTGACCGATTCAGAAGGCAACCCCCTACGCAACCCATGTAACGGGTTGTACCTCAAAAGATTTTACCCATAGCAAATCTGATGGACACCACCGTCCATTATTGTACAGTCTTATTTTTTTTTTCACAAAAAATTCAAAAAACCTAAATATTTGTTTTCTTTGCATGACCACAAATGGATCTTGTTCCACTCTACTACGTCGGTTTCGCTGATGGTGCAAGCCGTTGGTCCCCTAATCTAGCCTCCGCAGCTTGGGTAATATATTCCCCTTCACGTGAGTTGATCCACATCGACGGAGTGTATATAGGTGCCGCCACCAACAACCAAGCTGAATACGAAGCCGTGACTGGTCTCCTGGCCGCAGCTCTCCAAATGAGCATACGTCACCTCAACGTTTTCTTGGACTCACAACTCCTTGTTTCCCAGCTCAACAATGATTACCAAGTACGCAATCCCTATCTTTTCAGAAAAATTTTGCGCACTAAACAAACAGTTCGACAGTTTGAATCCATTTCATTCACACATGTCCCAAGGAATCTCAATAGTGTAGCAGACCATATGGCCAACAACATTCTTGACTGGCACACCAATCAAACCATATAGTAAACACAAATGCACCTCCACGGGCTTAACCAAAAATGCATCCACGTGCATAACATGTGCCTCCATAGACATATATATAAAAATACAAAAAAAGCATCCACGTGCATAACATGTGCCTCCACAGGCATATACAAAAATCAAAATGTTGCATCCACATGCATAACATGTGCATCCATGGGCATACAGAAAATCAAACATGCCTCCACGGGAAAGAAAAAAGACAATAAATGCATCCATGTGCCTACACGACTATATACGAAATCATATATATATACACATCATAATATAGTCAGACATGTCATAGGTGCCCTCAGCACCCAATATACAAAAATACATCAGCCGTACAAAAAGGGACTTCCCCATATGCTCATCAGCATTTGGGGGCAGATACAAGATCATCTAATCATCATGATCTCCAGGCTCCTCTGGCGCTCCTCGGCTAGCCCCGCTGGATCATGCCGAGCCCGAACTCTCCTCTCCGTCAGCCCCACTGGATCATCTCGTAAACGAATCCTCCCCTCCGCCGGCCCTGCCGGATCATGCCGAGCCCCATCCCTCCACTCAGCCGCCAACAATGCTGCTCTAAGCAAGATCGAGCGCCACTCACGAGGCGCGTCGAAACAACGCTCGACGATTTCTCGATCCAAATCCCTCCACCCATCCTCTGGAAATCCTGCTAAGATCATATCTAGTGTCTCTCAGACACCCTCCACAGCATCATCTCGAGGCCCGGCTCCTCAACCGCGAGCCCCAAATCCTCGAGCATGCGGAGGTGGTACCACCACAGGAGGTGGAATGACCACCATCACCCGTCCCCTACGAGCCACATAGTCGGCCGGTGGTACAGGACCAACATTTGCACAATCACACAAATGAACAATCATATAAATATCTAACTATAATCATAACGAACACATCTAAAACACATGATATAGTAGAGAAAAAAACACAAAACATACCATCTAAACCCCAGGCCTGTCCCTGGGCTCGAGGCATCTTCAGATCTCCTCGATAATCCATACCAACATATGGATAGTCCTCAATCAGCAGGGGGATCTGCTCCCACTGCTCATACATCTCCTGTGAAAAGAACCCACGGATACCACCACCACCATGGGGCATCATCTTCCCCCACCGCACCATGCGCGGCTCACTCACCAAACTGTCTCAAACCGGTACCTGTGGTCGCAAATTCGGTACCCGCTCAAAGAAAAAACAACACAAAAAGGAGGCATAACAGAACTCTCCCCCCTCCCGACTGACCTTGTCCAGATCTCTCTGGACACCAGCCAAAAACATCTGACCCCATGCATAGTAGGTCCCCCTCAGCACAGAATCCACCATCATCATTTGTCCCCCCGACAAACGATGTGGCGCTGCGGCACCCAGCACCCGCAGAACACAAGCCCCAATAGCCCGCATGTCCCACTCCCACAATGATTTCAGGCTCAAGGCGTTGTTCTGCACAATCGCCCCAGCAACACAGAAGGTCTCCAAGAGATCCTCCATGTCCACACCTGCCGAGATCCTTGGCAGAAGATCCCCAACCTCCCCTAAGCGAGGTAACCCGGTAAGGAAATATACATCAGTAAGGGTGATCTCCAACCTCTCACCCCCAACAATAAAGGCACCCTCTGCAGGAACCCACAAACTCACCAATTTGTTCAATAGTGTTCCTACTGAACGCATCGGTGAAATCTGAGCGAACTTCAGGAGCCCACTCACAGCCAGAGCCTATCGGACCCCCTGATCGGTCCGAATCTGAATCATCAAATCCTCCTCCATCTCTCGCTCTTGCCACGACACCAATGGTCTCCTCAACATCCTGCCAAAAAACAAAGAAATTTTTAGAACCAGAGAAAATTTTTCAAAAAATACCATCGCGGCTTTCCCATCAAAAGCCGCGATGATCATCGCGACTTTCATCCAAGGACCCGCGATGGACATCGCGGGTATTGACCAGACAGTCGCGATGAACATCGCGACTATCTCCCCCATACTCGCGATGAACATTGCGACATTCAGCCAGGCAGCCACGATGAACATCGCGACTGTCAGCCTCGAACCCGCGATTTCCATTGCGGCAAAAGACACGAAACCCGCGATATTCCACGTTGGAAGGCCAACATGGAATTTCGTGGCCTTCGGGGGCCCACCGCTAACCAAAAAAGACATAATTGAAAAAGCTAAGACAAATAGGGTTACCTGAAACTTGCGGAATCGAAAACCAACGGTCAAATCTCCCGGAAATCAAGAAAGAGCTCTGATTGCTCTGCCAAACTCACACGTAACAATGACACATCATATGGGCCCCACACCCTATTTATAGAAATTTCACCATTTTTCAAACAACCATTGCGGTATCATACGATGTCCGTTCCTCAAACTATTGGTACCGTTGGAATCAACACAGCGAGAACTTCATGATAGTTCTTTCCTTTTCCTGTTTTCACCAGGTCCATATTTTTACCATTTTTTCACACCTCCATTACCTCGTTTTGCGTGCCACATCAACCGTTCTCCATTTTTTACAAGTCTTGTATTGCCAGATTCAGTTTTCTGCATTCGTGATGACACTTGAGATCATTTCTCACTCTCATGCCCAGATTTTTCGGGCATTTTTTACCATGCCCCCTCGTCGCCTTGGTTTGCATGCCACATCGGTCGTTCTCCGTTTTTAACAAGTATTATATCGCCGGATTCAGTTTTCCGCATTCGTGATGACGCTTGAGATCATTTCTCGCTCTCACGCCCAAATTTTTTGGTCATTTTTTACCATGCCCCCTCGTCGCCTCGGTTTGCGTGCCACATCGATCGTTCTCCATTTTTAACAAGTCTTATATCGCCGGATTCAGTTTTCCGCGCTTGTGATGATGCTTGAGATCATTTCTCGCTCTCACCTCCATATTTTTTAAGCATTTTTTCCATTCCCCCTCATCACTTCGATTTGCGTGCCACATTGGCCGTTGCCCCTTTTTGACAATCTTTATGTCACCGGATTCAGTATTTCGCACTCATGACGATGCTTGAGACCCTTTCTCGCTCTCATAAATCCCTTTTCATTCGGTATAGTTTTACCCCTTTTTCGGGTCGAGCAATCTCTTTTACGAAAAAAGGCACTTAGGGAGTTTCTATTAAGCTCTTTTCTTACTCCTAAAACAATGAAAAGATCGCCGAGCAACCTTGCTTCCTTTCATGCTCTCTAAACGTATCTGAAAGGGCGTCTACTTGGTATAAGTTTACCCCTTTTCCGGACCTTGTAGACTAATTATGAAAAAGGAATACTCTAGTCACATCGTCTAGAAGAGTTCTCCATTTGCATCATTTTATGCTTTTTTGGTCCTTGGAGACTAACTTACGAAAACGAACACCAATAGAGTCCACTTACCGCTTTCAGACTCTCTAAACATGAAAGCGACCACGAGCAATCACCATCCTGGGCTCATAAACACCAACAGGACGGTACTCACAACCACTGCAGAGCCTTCTTATCGTTTTCAGACTCCTTAAAAATGAAAGCACCCATGAGCATAAACAATCCTGGGCTCACAAAATCCACAGGACAGTACCATTTCAGAGCACACTTTTATCCCTTCTTGGAGCTCATTAAAACTACGAAGAAGGACCCAATGGTGCTTCTCGGCGCCACAACAGATCACGTCTACTCATATGGCAGCTTCCCCCATTTTGGTCGCCTTTGTTCAGAGTATTCTGTAGTATGTCACCCTAAGAATCCCTCGACAGCAGCCATCAGCTAGTCCCCCCCCAGAGTTAATACATACCCTTCAGTGCTTAAAAGCTATGATCCCCGCATCTACAAGTCAGTTCCCTATGCTGCCAGGTCAACCATGTCATCATGCTTTGAACAAAGGAAGTTTGAGTCTACCCACTATATGACCCCAGTTACTTCCCATCCCCACAAGTATGTTAGTCCTACCATCAGTACTACCACACTTCAGTTCTACATCTCACGCTCCTATCAAGGAAACATCATTGCCTTGTTAGTTGTTGGTCTCCCTCTGTCGACAACAACCAAATTTATTCCAGAGGATAGACCTAGAGGTCCCTATGTCTTGGACTCATCACCATTTATGATGAGTTCCTACGAATCATTTCGAGAAGAGTCCTCAGTGCCTCTCCAAATGGTTGTTTCTCACATGCTCGACGTCAACACCTTGATCGCATCATTGAGACTCGCACAGGGTATTGGTCCATTCAGTTATTTGTTGAAGACCCCGGATACCACCTGACTCTTCCACATTTGAGAGTCTACCTATGGAAACAACCAGTTACATTTTTTCTATAGATATCTGGGTTGCGCATGGCGACAGTATTCCGATGTACCCCAGTTTTATACTCCCTCGAGTATACAGTTACATGTACTTCTCAGAGATGACTCACAGTAATTGAGTCCCTACAGATGTTGGATACCTTCAGGTTCAGCAGTTCATCAACCCTTCTGAGACCTTATTCATAACGGTTGTCGCTTCATTCCAGTGTATCATTTATTGAGATCAGTCATGTTATGATCATGAGTACATCCCAACATAGTGTCCCCTTTGGACAATTATGATGTACCAGCAGATTTTTTATGTCTTATTTAAGTCCCCCTTCTTGGGACTAATTGTTATGTCTTGATACAATCATGGGTATGCCCGCCTCGTCCATCATCAGAGATTATTCCTCATTCATATTGAGGCCATGTAATAGTTTTTGTTTTTGTAGCTTCCAAGGGCCGTTGATCTAGTCTCCAAATGGTCTCTTCTCTTCCCCAAACCCCAGAAAAAAAGACAAAAGAACTATGATGTCTATCGGCCATACGATGAGCTCCTGCCCTCACACATCAGGGGGCAATCTGTTAACACCCAAAAAGTACTCACTAGCTCATTTCCTTATTCACATGACGCATTTGTCCACTTTTTCACCATTTGAGCCTCTAAAGCCATCAAAAGGTCACCAAAAGACCTTAATACACCCCTTTTTCCACTCAAAATGAATATTTTTCCTCAAAAAGCATAAAAAAACCTCAAAAAGGGTCCAGAATTCCCAAAAATATTAAAAAGGGAATAAAAAATATTCAAAAAAGAAAAAATGAGGGAAAAGGTACCTAAACCATGTTGGTCAATACCATTGGTTTCCTCAAAACCATAATGGTATTCCCCACCACCAAAAACTATAAAAAGGTGGTAGGGGCTCCTTACTTTCCATCCATCCATCATCTATCCTCATGCTGTCAAAATCTCTCATGAGTTCTTGACCATTGTAGCAATCTTGGAGAAGAGACCATTGGAGCTTGGAGCTGCTCAACACCACAACATCCTCACCATTTGAGGTATCATAATACAAAAGTTATTTTTCATTTTATTTCTTGTTCTTGTTCTTCAATCTTTTCAAAGTTTATTGTTATATGCACATGCTAGTTTAGTTTTAGATTCAGATTTATAATTGTTTTTTGCTTTCAATACTTGAAACTGCTATCACTTGTTGATAGGTGCCCATTGCACAAAGCTTGATTGCAAAACCAAGCCAACACCATCTGTAAGGACATTCTTCAAACACATTCCAAAATTTGACCATATCTTCGTCTGCTTTCTTTTTTAGTATAACATCCAAAGGAACATCATGGAGGTCAAGCAAATTGTTTGTAGGCCATCTTATAAGGGAGCCTTCAAATACACCACAATCCTCGCAATTGCAGAAGACTTTATGAACTAAAATACCAAACTCACCAGCATCTAGTGCTTTGAATTGTACAATGTATCCCTCAAAAACAATTGACACTATTCCCCGAGCAACATACTGTGGCTTTAAAGAATATTGATGTATCAAATTAACTTTTTGTCCCACAAACCTGACATTGTGATTTTATCTTAATACTTTCAAATTAGATTCAGATTTATTATTGTTGAAATTGCTTTCAACAAAAAGCAATGTTTCTGTATTAAAATCGATGATTCTTTTAATCGGCCATAAAACAAAACTTCCACTGCTCAACCCTGGACAACATGCCATACAAGAAAACACCACTTCATCCACCAGAATACCAAAGGAGAAGTCACCCAAAAATGTTCCCCCAACAAAATCAGTCCCATTCACATTTGTTACCAAACCTATGGAAATGCAATCCTTGCTTTCTGAACACTTATGTAATAACTTAACTTTTCTCATAATAAAAGAAGATTTATTCTCATTTGTTATGATATGTGCTACACTCGTCGAAGTAGAAGCTAGTATATCATTCACCTCATTCTCAATTGTTATGATATGTGCTACAATCGTCGAAGTAGAAGCTGGTATATCATTCACCTCATTCTCGTGAAGAGTGGACCCAATCTAGTTAACGATCTCAGATACAGGCCATTGAATAAAACCACCAACAGCCTCTGACAATGTATCTGTACCTTCTAATCGATAGGGAAATGGAAGACTTGCATTTAAAGTCTTGGTAACATTTACAATGATACATCCGGCATTAATGCTGATATTATGCAAAAAAAAAAATCTTTTTGGAAAAGAGATTCCCTCAGCAAATTTCAATCCATTCAAAAGCAGGTCCACACATTGTTGAGTACCAAAATCCATTTCATAAACGATATCTAAAATATAAAATAATAGGACACGTTGTTCAGAACCAAAATCGAGTTCAGAAGCGTTTTATGAAATATAAAATAACATGAGCACATTAAAAATCATATTTATTTTAAACAAAGATATAACATAAGTTATAATATATAAAAAAATGTATGTCCGGACTTCCAATTTTCTGAATGGAAGGATCGACCGCCCCTTCTTGTATAAGAAGCGAACACAAGAAGGATCAAACGACCCTTCTTGCAGTCTAGAAAGATTACAAAAAGAATATTGGGTAGAAGAAGCGTCTCCCGCCCATTCATTTATGACGGAATATTAAAAATGTTCAACCTACGAATGCTAGGCCGTCAATACATGTATTTCCAAAATTGTGAACAAGGGAGGAATACTGAGCACAACAAGGGTCGGTTGACCCTTCATTTACGATATAAATTTAATTATATTTAATCTACGAAGGCTATGTCGACAATTCCCGACTTCCGCTGTAAATAGTAGGGACCCGAACATCATCTAAGTTCTAACATATAAAAATGTTTGTCCCGACTTCCATTTTCCAAAGAGAAGGATCGGCCACCCCTTTTTTTAGGAGATAATTGTGAACAACTATATCCAGCAATTCACCTATATCCAGAATGGCAAAAGAAAGAAGGATCCACCGACCCTTCTTGCATTCTAGAACTATTATGAATACAATACTGGGCAGAAGAAGGGTCGGCCGCCCCTTCATTTATGAGGGAATTGTAAAATTATTCAACCTACAAAGGCTAGTACGTCAATTCATCTATATCTAAAATGGTGAACACCGGAACAAGGGTTGGTCGCCCCTTCGTTTAGTAGATAATTGTGAAAACCTTTATCTATAAATTGAACGATATCCAAAATGTTGAAGACAAAAAAGGATCGACCGACCCTTCTTGCAGTCTCAAGCTATAATGAAAAGAATACTGGGAAGAAGAAGGATCGTCCGCACCTTCTTTTACGAGGGAATTAGAAAAATAGGACTTGGAGAAAGAGCGGTCGATCTTTCTCTGTGCATATTTCCACTTTCCAACAAAATGTGCGAAGCAATGTTCCTATGAAATATGTGTTTAAAGTGTCGATATCTACTTTAGCCACTCCAAAAAACTCATCCCTGGGGGAAGGAGCGGACGCTCTTTCTCCTCAGCATCTACTTCCAACACCCTGAAATGGAATAACCTAATGAAAGAGCAACCTCGCTTTCTCTGACAAAATTTCGACTTGATAGCAAACTCTTTGTAGCAAAACATCTGTAAATTTTGTCGTTCAAATGTCAAAATCTAGTCTCCAGGGTGACACGTTGAACGCTCAGATTGTTCCACGTGGCTTTGATTATTCCAGAATTGATATGTGCTACACTCGGCGAAGTATAAGCTTCTATATCATTCACCTCATTATCGCACTAGTACAAAATGAGAAATTAATGACTAAAAAATGACTAAAATTCGACTATAAACAACTATTTTTGAGTTGGTGACTAATAGTATCTGATTTCCACTATCTTATCTCTAGTCGTGTTTCACTAGTCATTAATTGATTGACTTATTAGTCACTGATTAAGTTATTGATTTAGTCATTGATACTCACTGATTTAGTCATTGATTTAGTCATTGATAGTCACTAATTTAGTCATTGATTGTCACAATTAATGACCAAATATACGACTAAATAAACTACTAGATGATAACATATTAATGACTAAGCTAAATACGACTAACGTTAGTCGCGCTATAAGATACTGGAAATTAGCTACTAATAGTCGTATATATGCGAATTTAGTCGTTTTCTTAGTCACTAATTTATGATAGGGTACGAAGGAATCGAACCACCAATCTCCTTCCTATAATTAGGCAGGTGCTCTACCATTGAGCTAGCACCCTTTAAGAAGTTGTTAATGCTTGACAATGATGATATTCAAACAAATTTTGCATGGGAACAAAATGAATGTCAAACATATTCAAGAATAATGCTTCGAGTACTAAAAGAATTCTAAGATATAACAGTTCAAATGTGACAATGATGAAAATTGAAAGAAGAATGATCGTACAAACTATGCATGAGTACAATAATCCATGGTTGTACAAATTATCAGGAACAAAAGCAAGTTGCTGCCCTTCACAAACAAAAAAGAATATAAGATCCAACTTGCAATAAATTTGTTTTAATTGTCTATCAATTGTTGATCTCTCGACAGCTAGAGACATTTGCTTGTCTGAGATCCAAAATACATAAAATTATCTTCAACTTCACTTCTTCAAAACCAGTTGCAGTAAAAATTATTCTAGGATTTTTCTTATGAGCAACAACCACTTTTTTGAACAACAAGCTTCCCTTTTATTTGTACAGTAGCAGATCTGCTACTATTCATGGTAGGCTGACTTGCCATCCTGCAATACAAAATAAATGGAGTTAAGTCAATAGTATTTCATAGAAAATAGAAAATTTAATCTCCTTAAAATCAAGATGTCACAATGAGGACTCTAACTAGGACACTCTATTATGGAGTATAGGGGAAGTCATTTTGTCAAAAACCCTCTTTCAAGGCTACGCTGCATCTTAGGAAAGAATTCCATGTAAATAGAGAAACATATCAGTCTCTCTGTGGTTCAACAATTTCATGAAAACAAGGCTTTGCTCGATAAACATGCTTAAGATGCTGGCAAGATTTTAAAGCATAGAGCCTCAACAAAATTGTTACGAAGATGGGTTAGTGATGCGAATGCATGCAACCCAGAAATTAAAAATGTCCAGGCCCATGCAAAAGCTTAACTAAAAATGGAATTATCATTGGTACTGTTGACTCTAAGAAATTGTTTAGAAACAACAAATAAAGTGTGGGATATAGTTCTTTGATGTCGTGTATCAAATGCAATCAATGAGAGGTTAATCAAATTTGATATTTAAATTTTTTATGTTAAAATATCTGAGTCACTCGAACAGGGACAAGTCATATGGTAATGCCACCACAAGTAAAAAGGCAAACAATAATAGAATATGGTTGAAGGTTCAGTCCATATGCAACAAAAATTTCAAATAAATAAATGATGGGCATGAGTATTTATAATTTTATATGCTTGCAACAAGCAAAATTCTGGATACAATTCACTTGGGCATGAATATCTTGAGCATATTGATAGATATGCTCAAGATGCTTGCAAGATTTTATAGCCTGGAATCCTGGAGCCTGACCAAAATTGTTATGAAAATTCCCATGCACGGGCACATCTAAGGCATCACGACATAGTATGAATAACTCTAGAGAATCCATGCCAAAACAGAAAGAGATATCCCTACAAAATAATATACCCCATATGCAATGATGTCTAAAATTGGATATTCTCCACCACCAAGTGTATATAATGAAAAACATTAAAAAAAAAAAAAAAAAATTAACTAAGCCAACCAACCAAGGAGACCCTTTTAGAAGTGAATCTCAATGCCTCAAGACTGAACCTGCTCAACATAATAGATTAGAAAATCATATTCAATTATCTATATCTTATAAAATCTCTGCTTTCTCAAAATAATAGAACAGAGAAAGCCATAGCAAGAGACCAATACACCAAAACTCTAAATTTTTTTCAAAACACAAATTTCTAAGAATATGCCTCAATAACCATAACATTATCGGGTAAGGAAGCATGCTAAATAACTCTATCTGCTTGTATAAATTTGACTTTGAAGATGATAAATCTGGTATGAACTTCTAAGAGCTATATGCGCATGCAGTTACACGCGAGTGCAGAGAGAGAGAGAGAGAGAGAGAGAGAGAGAGAGAGAGAGAGAGAGAGACCTGTATGCTTTTTGCACTCTTTGCTTGCTCCAAACGCTCTTTATTTTCTGCAGTAATGAAATAGTTTGTGTCTACGATTTCAAATCCCTGTGGTTTTCATGTGAAATAAATACAAGTTGAAGATTACTGCTTAAAGATGTAAATAATATCTAAATCATAAGCATATGGTTCATGATTAACATGATCCAATTAATATTACAAGGAAACCAAGGACACATCAATGTTCTTCATGCTACTAATCTACTATTTTATACAATTAGTAAACCTAAAACTAGGACTACTGCATGTTCATGATATTGTCACAAGTAAATTAAGGGAAACAAATTCCATTTGAGAAGTAAGATTGAGAAAAGCTTGAACATGTTCTCTTGCAAACTCTTTAGCCCCATTAAAACCAAGGTAGACATGTGGAGACTTTTCCATGACAAGTCAAGCAAGGGAAATAGGATTTTTAACAATAGAAAGGCCATAAACGACTCCACATTTATTTCTGAAACCATCCATAATGCTTGCTTCCATTTCGAGTCTGCCAATATGAATTATGTAAAGCATCAATGACAATGTCTAATCAGTCCTTCCCCAATACAATAGTGAAGAAATATAGTTTCAATATGACAGCAAGCCCCAACTGCAACAAAAATATTCCTGACACTATAAGGAACCATATTTCACTGGCAATTTTGATGTGACTCCTGAGGTTAACGGAAAGAAAAGTTGTTGACATCAACCCCGCGGCACCAACTACTACCCATCTAAATATCTCCAATGGAATGACAGGCATACACTGCAACCCAAGACATCATATCCATCAGTAATCCAATCTAAATCAAGATATAAATATGTCTTCAGAAAGTAATAAATCAAGACAAGCTTGAAAGGATAGAAAGTACTTACTAATGCAGGAATAAACACAAAGAGAGAATAGCCATACAAGCACCAAAGGTTTACAATGCCTGAAGGTACTGAGAAATACTTGAGCAAAAAGTACACAGCTAGAGGTATAACAGAAACATAGCCATAAAATAGGCCAGCCAACCGTGTAACTTGATTAATGTCATAATTCCAATGTTTGTGGTGTCTCTTGTGAGCTATATAACCTATGAAGTTCCCCAACGCCACAACAACAAGTATCAGAGTAGTGAAAATCCAGAATGGGCCATATCTGTTCACATGAATAGATCATATAGATGACATGTCAACGACCATAGTAAACTCTACATATATTAGATACAAAATAACAGCGACAAACAAGCCTTGTGAAATTTTCTGCCATTTCTGTACAATCTTGTAGAGAAAAACATAGATGATAGTTACATCTATTTCCAGAAAAAAAAAACTGCTATGCTCCAATATAAATTATAATTTGAAAATTCCTTCAGTGTTTTGAGTAAGTATGTACTTGAAAAAATTTCTTTAGTGTTTTGAATAAAAATGTGTACTTGAATGAGTAAAAGTAAATATTAATAATATGAAAACTCCTTTAGAGTTCTGAATAAATGCGTAGTTGAAAGAGTAAAAGAGCATTGGAAGTTTTCTAAGGTATGTACCAAGCATCAAGTAAATTGCGCAAAGAATAAAATGAAATCTTCTTAAGAATAACTTGTACATATAGAAGAGCCCTCAGGTGGGAGATTTTGAGACAAGGTGGAGCCCTCCAAATAATCCAAAGTGTGAGCTTAATGGTAAATCACACTAGTCCAATTAATCTTTCTAAGCTTTTAGTGCTCTATAATTTATGACTCCATTTTGATCCTCTAAGTATCATTCCAAGTCAATTCCTATGCTGCATGGTATAACCTATCAAGCACACAATTTTCCAGCATGGGGTCCATATTTAAAATTGAGAAACGAATGGCATTATTAAGCAACTCACAAAATTCCAAGATCAGTTGGAAAAAAAATGAGTCTGTCTGATACAACCAGTCCAAGTTAATTCATATTCCTTGGTTATTATAGTAAATTCACTATGCTTCCAAAGAAGCATAGCCCATCAATAAGTCATAAAGCTATACCTATTCACAGCTAGATCGCATTCCCTATGACGCAAAATAAATTTAATAAAATAGAGAGCCAAAAAATCCTTATGTCAAACCAGCCAGTAAAAATTCTTACAAATATGGGTTGTGAACAGTCTTCTCTGAAAAGGTGCCTTTGTATGGAATAAGAGAATCTCGAATCCTCTCCAATACATCAGTAGTATCTACATTGAAGTAAGGCTGGTATGGTGCAACACCAAAATATCTCTGCCAACCACTAGGCTGATTTTCATCTTGACCTCCACCAGGACAAGGCTTTGAAAAAGAATCTGCACCAGAGAAAAAAAAATCTCAATAGACATGAAAGACTACTGTATATTAGGTTCCAATTCCATATATAGGAAAGATGTAAGGAAATAGTACCCATATGTAACAAACCATGATATCATTCCCTTAGAGAGTTGAAAGTAACAAAACATATTACCATACTCATGAAGGGGATAAATCCAATCTGGGAAAATTTTAATCCATGAAACAACGTAAATTAATAGAATTATTGTCCACCAAGAGATGTAAAACCTACGATGAGTGAATTGGAGGGAGGATGAGAGGCAACTACCTTCCTCTCACTAACAAAGTCCTTGCACAAAACCCTAGTGGGGTTTCACCACCACAAAGGGAATAGCATGGTGCAGGAAAGAAACACAAAGGAGGAACTTGCATTGAGGCTGAGGGATAAGCCCAAGCATCTGAGGTGCATCTCATGGAGAAGTTCTTTGCGGGAAAGAAAGTATGTGACAGTAATTTGCATGGACAAGAATTGTGTTGAGGCAAGAGTGGGTCACCTGCATCTGCAAATGCTGAGGTGTGGTACAGCAAATGCCTTTTGTTGCAGGCCACTCCTGGTGGATACAAAGCACTATGGGAGGAATAAAAGGTGGCAACAGACCTATGGAGGATGTCTTAGAGTTTAATTCTTTCACCATTTTTTCCAGGACAGCATTAAATGTGAGTACAAATATAGATGTCAAGTTAATAATGGAGAGAAGACTAGATTTTTGTCAAAAATGCAGCTACTACATGTAGCACGGCTGATACCATTTTTGTGATGGGTTTTCATGGGCTATAAGATATTTTTTTTATCCAGCACATATTCATGGCGATTTGGATGGGGCAATTTTCTGGTTGCGGGTTTAGTGACTAGCCACCTAAGAGTAAATTTTTAGATCTCATATTTTCGTGGCATAGCCTTACCATTCTGCCTTCTGTATTGGGGTCATGTGGTTTTGTCTAGTCTGTCAATGATGGTTTTTGAATCCATATTTTTCCCCAGCATGTATTGTAAGGGGAAGTTTTGCAGTTTCAATATTATTAGTTCTAGGCTTTTTGTTTGAAGGATATTAGTTTTATGTTTTAGCCTTGGAGCCATAAGCTACTCATATGCAACTTGTGCGTCTGTTTTACACTCTGTTATTTGTGATATGCCTTGTATCTATACCTTTACCCTTTTATTAGTGGATATAAGAGGTAGATTTCTAACCAAAGAAAAAAAGTATATACTAGAATTGCCAGAAAATATTGTAATTTAAAACAAATTGAATAACAGAAACACCATAGGAAAAATCTCGAGAAAATAGATAACAGTTTGATATTAATCCATACATTTTTTGTGAAATCTGGTCAGACTGTGTAAAATTTCAGTCATTTCTTAATGAATCTTTGTTGATTGGCAAGTTTATGAAACTCTATTAAAAGAAAAGAAAGAAAAAATAGACAAAACTAGGGCACACATACCATCAACATCAGTTGGGGGTTGAAATGTTCTAGTAATATTGCCTTGTGTTTGACTGGAAGGGAAAGTCTGCAAATTGTTCTCTGCAGAAAATGTACAACAAGGCATAAATCACAGAATCCGCATTGCCAAGATCTGCATATCCAGGTCCACAATACAACTCTGCAACGCTATTCTTTCCCATTTAAATGGAATCTGGGGCCCCTAAAATCTTTCTAAAACCACCAAATCCCAAGAATCCACCTACGCTATTCTATATTTTTGACAAACTTCGACTACATGATTAACAAGAATCCACTATTGATGACCATTGTAGGTGAGTATGGAAAATGGATGAACACCATTTTAGTATATATTTGTTTTATAAGCCCACAACTTCAGTACACTTTTGGGTAAATTTATTGAGGCATCACAAGTGGACTTTTCATTTCTGGTTGTACCCATTCAAATATCTAAAGATAAATAGATAGATAGAAGGACACCTGACTCCATGTTAAATTCACTGCGAGGTCCAGATATTTCCATTCAATACAATACTCCATTTAAGATTTTCAGACAACAAAGTAGTTTGTCACCTACAACTTCAATATGAAATGCTCCTGATGGCGAAGAATCATACCTGTCATTCATTGGGACACGGGAGATTGTGATATCAATCCCAGTATCACTGTGCTTCTGTATGATAATATTCCATAGATTTGGTAAATTTGCACCAAGAAAACACCTAGCTTTTGGTAAATTTTATGGATTTTGAGAACCCTTAAGTGGTGGACCTAGAACTTGCATGAGCGAGTTGCACTTCCAAACATGATCAACTACCTAACTAACCTACTTTTATATTTCCTTCATTATAGGGGAGTAATCTCGATGGATTTACTGGGAGAGCAACCGGGTGTTCCTCTTCCTTTAACAGTTAAGGAGCTTGCCAAATTTATGGCCTATTTCCACCCCAAAGTCCCTACAGCTGCCTTGGGATATGGAGATTACTTTTATCCTTCAGCTGGTAGATCCCCATTGTACCTAGTGCCACTTAGACCTAAAATAGTTTGACAGTAAGGGATGTTTGATAAGAATACGGCAGAACAACACCGGTTTGATTAGCACCAATTTTTCCAGTTGAAGAAGTATTCGATGAGGAAGGAGGGTTGTAAATTATTTATATGTTGGAGTACATATGGAGCCAGGATCAATTTGTCTTAGGACCGGTAAGAGGCGAGTCCTACGTCACTGCACCGAATTATTGCAGAACTTAACAATTGGGAAGTCTCACGCTTAAGATTAAGACTCGCAAGAATAGGTAGATCACAACATACTTGCTTGTTGTCTAGCTTCTTTAATGACCTCGCTGGGATAGGCCACCACACTGGTAAATTTACCAGGTACAAGCACTCTGAAAATCATTGAAAAACTAAGAATGAGCCTATCTTGTATCAGTGCTACAATATGAAAAGAGGTGGTCGAGGAGCTCAGTCATGAGTCTCTTAGTGACCTCCTCCAAAAAATTCCCTATCACTTAGAAGTCACTTTGTCTCGCAACAGAAAATCAATTACAGGTGTATTTCAGGAAATTACTTTAAGTTATTAAATAGCTTCAACATCTTGATAATTTTAAAGGACTCTGTGTCATCAAATGCTTATTGCAAGATCTGTTGAAGCAATTGTTGGATTGGAGTCTCAAAAAAATCCAAGACAATAGAAGGAAAGAACAAGAATATAAATTTGATATAGTGCCACCAACATGTTAATGACGCAAATAAATTATACAAATAAACTGAATCAAAAAGGATAAAGGCAAGATCTTTGGAAGTTTGAGATCTATTCAGCTTACTGACCCATAATTCACGTTTACAAAGCTTTTCTAGTAAAGAATATACCGTATTAAGTAGAGGGTATCATTCACAATGGATGCAGACTCTGTATTAAGCGCGCCCCTTCCTCAAAGAAAATCTAAGGCACATTATAACTCTTCAATTCTGGGGTTTCTATTTTAACTGGTGCATTCTCCTTAGTGAATACGCCCTCCTCAAGAGGTAGTCTTCATCTCATCCAAATCTCCAAGATCTGCAAGAAAACAAATTCACTTTTCACGAGACCGAATCACAACAACCATGATGGAGAGATATGGGAGAAGGGTCCATTACTTACCGGGGGGGCCATAGAAATTGCAGTTGTTATGGCTGAAATTCCAAAATATAACCCCAATTGCACAAATTCTCCCACCAGTATGTTGGATGTCAGATCAGTGTGGTTTGATTCGATATGCACAGGTTGGATGTGGAGTAGACATTCGCTCTATGCCCATTTCGATCAATGTAATGGATTCTTATGTTCCATATGAACTGGTTGGAAGGCGGGATCAAAACCCTATTCATGGTTCCAAAACTATAAAAAAATTATTCTCCACACAACCCTAAAATTTGTGGCGCCAAAACCCTTATTGTAGAGTTTAAAGTAATTAGTTGTATAGTATGATTAATTGCTTCTAAAAAGAAATTGATTTTGATTGTTTGGTGTGTATATATGTATATATATGGTTGATTTAGTTTATATATATATAACTATATTAGTATTTACAAATGGAAATATAAGGTTGAATAACTATGTTATATTTATTTTTTAAATGTTTATATTAGAATAAAATAATTATATTATATTAATATTACATATGCTCTATTATAATTATAACTATAATTACATCAATATGATTCAAAAAAATATGGAGTCTTCCCATAGGCCCAAAGGAACTAAAGGTTGGATTATCCAATGAGGTGATGCCATCAATTAGGTTCTTGCCTTCTTTAGGGGCTCTGGAAAACATATTGTAGTTGTGAGGAAAATGCATCATAATTAGGCAATTAAAGACAAGCTATATGAACTAAATTAAAACCTATATTCTTCACCTTGTTATGAGTTGTGAGCTCAAACTACCAAACTCAAGCACCTTCTTAAGATCAATTAAATGAGATGTGCCAGAGGAGCTCATCTCTATGCCCATTTTCTTTCTCCAAAGTTAGGGCATAGGAAAACCAAGGAAGTTTTTAAAACTTTGGCTATTAAAAAAGCATGTCTAAATATAGTGACCATAAAACGCACAAGATGTTGCATCAAAATGTCACAAGAGATTGAAAATGAGTTTAGAACTCAATATTATAGGGATTACTTTGAAACCCAGTTCCTCATTAGTAAGAGGAAGGTAGTCATGCAAATGTGTTTAGACATGGTCTGACATAAACTATTGCAAGATCATGAGAGGAACATGATCAAGAATTCTCTTGAAAATATAAATTTGACTTTAATGGAGATGGTTGACAATAAGTCCCGAAGCATTAATAGATCCCCTAGTGAGTTCTATAAATCCACACGAGACTTTATAGGTCTTAACTTACTTCAAAGTTGATAAGGAATCCTTACTGAAATTCACCGGGGAACATATTAGTATAGGGTTTATGTGTCATTCCTAATCCTAGACATCCTATACTTAATTAACAAGTTGGAGGCTTAAAACTCAACTCAATGTATCATACAAGATATTCATGAAGAACATGGCCATTACAATTAAAAATATTCCCTTGGTTTTTATTTGGCTTGATTGAACTAGATACATATGTGGCCACTTCATCGTAGACAAAATTAATTAGTATTGTATATGAAAGGAGATGTACTGCTGGTCAGTTTCAACTCAAAGGAGATGAGAGCCAACAATAAATTGCTCCCCAAGACATGGGTTGATCTAAATTAATGCATGGCATATTGGGTGCAATGTCAAAGTGTATTGTATGGAGATCGAACAATAATGCCATCTCTCAACTCGAGAAAGCACTCTACATAGAAAGCCATCTTGAGCTCTGATCGTGATCCTTAAAGATGGGTACTGGAGTGTCCACTCGAAACATTGGGCGCCTTAGCTCAAACCTCCACACAGACGTTATATATCCATAAACTAAATATCTATATATTATATGGTAGATCAACTCAAGTATAACCTTGATTAATAAACTATTTGATGATGTCCTCTATGATGATCCTATTCAAATCATGCATGTTTTGGAAGGTTCATGAACCAGAGGCATCAAGAGATTTTTTGAATTATGAATATCGAAAGTGGTCAATCGAGATACCAACGTATGTTTGTCGACTAAAATAGAAAACGAATGGACTCTGCAAACCAACACCAAGCTCATGAACTAAAGGCACTAGAAGTGGTTATGGCCAACTTTAATTAGGAGCAGTCGAAAATAATATAATTATAATAAGGATATTGGTGTCTATTGGCTAAAGGTCCTACAAAGTGTCGAAAATGGTGCAAAAGGGAAACCAATATATATTCCAAATATTGTTTCAATCCTAAAGGAGGGGGTTGTAAACTCTACTTGCAATGCAATGACCTAATTAAGTACACTATATTCTTGGATAATGGCCTCGGGAACAATCTTCTTGCATTCATGATGATGCAGCTAAGAATGCGAGAACCTAAAAATTGAACAACCAAGATGTGTAAGTGATGGTGATATTGACCTACACCTCCCAAAAATTGAAAATGGTACTCTAATAGTACTTAGAGACCCCCTTTAAAGGGTTCAAGGTCTCTAAATTCATCTGCATTGTTAAAATTTAGTAAAATATTGTACAATTAATTCATTATCAAAATTGTTAGTGTCACACAACTAAAAATGGCTAACGTAAACAATTAATTCACATTAATCGTTGTTAGCTAGTCATATTTATATTCTCGTGACTAAATTAGTCATTTATGTTAGTCAATTTTATTTTAGTCACTTGTTATCTAGTCATATTTTTTATCTCGAGACTAAATTAGTCGTTTATCTTAGTCATTTTTTGTTGGCTTATTTAAAATTGCTCAATTTTAGTCATTTATCCCTTGAAAAAAAAGTGGTGACTAACTTTTTTAGTCGCCTAGTCACTTATCTCTCATTTCGTACTAGTGTCAGGAAGAGCAGACCCAAAAGTATATTGTTTCTATTTTTTTTAAAAGAAGAAAAAAAGAAAGAATGTTTATGTCTGGTTAATCGCAGTCAAAATCATTCCAACTAATGGCATCACTATCTGCATTGTCGTCACTGTTAAATTCATTTTCCAACACGGTATCCTGCTTAAATTTTAATTAGCATTATGGTGTGCCTGGGAAGGCATGCATGTGTTGCTTGGAATGTATTGAATATAATTGTACCACTGATGACAAAACTATTCATTAATGACAGTCTGTAAATTTCCTTCCTTTCTCCGTTAATTGTTATTTCCAGTAATGGCAGTTTGTAAATTTCCTTCCTTTCTCTATTAATTGTTATTTCCAGTAAATATTTTCCATTGTGTTATTCTTCATGCTTGGATGAAAGTAATATTAAATCAGAATTCATATGTCTATGCCCTAGTTTACCGCATCTAAATATTCACCAATTTTCTGCTAAAATTGATATTGGATTCATTTATGACCAATGCCCAATATTAATGGACTGTTTTCTTTTCTTCATTATCAACCTGCAAATTAAGACAGACAAGGGTATTCACCAATTTTCTGCTAAAATTCACTTAATTTTAAGAACATTTTTATCAGCTTTATCTCTTCAACTAAATGCCTTGGTATCGTATGCAAGACTCACATGTGTTCTCATTGCATCCAACAATTTGAGTCATACACCACGTCCAACTACCCAATACATGGGACTTTTCTAACCAAGATACTGTATTGGCAAACAATTATACGTTAATATTGTTTAAAGCTATTTGATTGCTTAATTTTATTCAATTAAATTAAATACTTAAATTATATATATTTATAAAATAAATGTAATCAATATTATATAAATTAAGACATAATTTATCAATTTTAAATATTTCAAATAAAGTATAACGTTTACATAGATCAGTATACTATAGTGAATATTAACTGCAAAATTATATTAAAAAGAAAAAACATGTCTCAATTTTCCGAGTTCATTTGTCGTTATCTTTTTCCAACAAACCTAGCCAAATGCTAGAGGATTTGTAGAAAACACTATGGAATATATGAAAATAATGTGCTACATCACCAGACAGAAAACGTATGCAAGCTAGCGGCAATCAACATTAAACCTGTTAATTTCGTTAATGAGTAACGCATGATTTTGAAAATATAACGATGTGAATTCATATTAATGGACTGTAAGAAGATAACTACCCAGAATTGAAGGAAATAAATTATGGAAATATGAAGAAGACAGACAAGGGTGGAAGGAAATCTGAAGAATCTAAAACGTTCAGCGACTTTAAATTACTTTGAACTTGAAATTGTCATTGCATTGATTTTTGACAACCATGGAAGATATGGATTTTTAGCCCGGAGACTGAATAAGCATGCTCTGTTACAGATTTAGATTTATGGTTTGAATAATATAAATACCTGCCAATTGAAAAACTAGCAGTCGATTCTTCAAACCAATCTTACTGCTCTACTCGCCCAACACTCTTCTCGGTTCCACCTCAGCAAAAGAAAACCTCGGTCCTCAGAGAAAACAGAGCTCCAAACTGGCAAACACAAAGAGTTTGAACTTTAAGTTTCAATGTAGGCAGTAGGCAGGATATCATCACAGCATCAATGCAGAAAAGTTAGTGACATTAATTATCACAGTGTGGTGGGATATCATCTGTACGTCGTGACACATAAACACAATCCATCATAAACGTGATGAGATTATTCACATGAGTGATACAATCCATCATTTACCATTGGTGCCGTCAGGTTCAGGATCACCTCCATGCCAACATACAAACCATTTTAAATGGCATAAAATATCAACGGTCCCACGTCCGTTCCTCATCCCCAACATGCGCGCTAGGACAGAGGGATGGGTGGTTGCGGAATCTGAAACCGCTCTCCATGTGGCAGCACCACATGATTTCACAAGTTGAAAGGGTAGTAATGAAAACCACCTTCCTCCATTTGCAAAACCACCTTCGCCCATCCTTCACAGTCACTGGCACATGTGGATATGATGTGGCCGGTCCACATCACACCTTCCTATCCATCGTTTCGGCTTTGTCATTTTCCATGGTTTGCATTATTTCGGTTTTGTCGGTTTCCATGGTTTGCTCCAACGAGTCTAACTTCTACCAAACCTCTGCCATTTCCTTGTCCAACTTCTCGACTTGTTTGCGGGTGTGTGCATTGGTGATGCTGGTCCTTCCGCGACTACTACCTTCCGCTATTAAACAAGGAGAAAGGCCTGAAGAACTGCTGCAAGAAAGCTTCTTGTACAGGATCTCGCGGCCGCTGAGCAGAGCAGTGGTTGAAATCCTCAGACTTTCCTGTTCTCTGACTCTAACAACCTGACGTTGATAAGCGCCAGTGGACGGAGAAAGAGTCGAACACAGAGCTAATTTAGAAAACATTTTCGGCAACCTCGAGCGAACAGGAGCAGATCCTATTTAACTCCACAACATGGATCGGAAATGATAAAAAATAACCAGAACACGGATCGCAGTAAATTTACAGAGCTGGTTGAATTAAAGATCAAAGCAATTGAAATACTGTTATAGCGCATTATAGGACATTAAGGGTCAAAGACGTTACCCTTTGATTTGACTGATGGGACATATTGACGGCAAGGTTTTATAATTGGGCTCATAAAATTTTGAAGTCCACCGTCAATCTTGGATGGGGTGATCCAACGCTACAGGATAGTTACGCTGGGTTAAGTTGTGCAGCGTTTAAATCACAGGATACCGTGCGGATTCTTTATGAAATCTATCTAAGCACATGTTGAAGTCCACCATTGATGTGGATTGACGAAGATCCAACGGGTTTGAATTCAGCTGTTGAGAGATGCTGGAGGGTTAATTTAAAGGATCGGACGTGAAATATTTGTAAATCTTAGTTGACCGTCGGTTTGACGTCCACTCTGTTGAAGATACGTTTGGAAATGGTATATTTGGAGAACAATTTGGCCAAGTTGCCAACTTTGGAGAATTGCCAAAATTGGTTAACTCTGCAAAATAGTAATTCCTTACTAATTAAAACAAGATTGAAAGACTATGAAGATCAATGATGAATCGATGTCATTATAAGGATCCAATATTTTTTTATGAAGTGGCATGATTTTCCTTAATAAAGTTCTTTGAAAATATATATAGCCATACAAGTCAAATGTATGAAGAGGACCATAGGTGTCTATGAAGTTTTGGTAATTGCATATCAGAAGAAAGATATGAAAAACTGAAGTTAAAACTATTATAAATTAGAGGGATGCTGGGTGGTTCTTGGGGAAGCTTCAGGCCTTCTAAGGGAATTGTTGCCTCCTTCCAATTGTGGGTAGAGATTTAGGGTGGTGGGGCATCCTTGTCTGTTTAGCAGGTAGAAAACCAGGGGTGTAGGAGCATCCTTTTTGTAGTGGCAGAAGAATCCATGGGATTAAGTTCTCCATCAAGTTGGTGCTTGTAGAACAATTTTGTATACGATTACCTCATTAAACAGTTCCGCAGTATATGGTAGGGATCAAGACATTGCCTATGTTATAACATATAAACAATATTTATCCCGACTTCCAACTACCGAAAAGAAGGATTGGCCGCCCCTTGTTTTAGTAGATAATTGTGAACACCAATATCTAACAATTCACCTGTATCCAGAATGCTGAACACAAGAAGGATCGAACCACCCTTCTTGCAGTCCAGAACTATTATAAAAATAATAGTGGGAAGAAGAAGAGTCGACCGCCCCTTCATTCATTTATCTCGAGCCTCATTCTAAAATGGGGTGTTGGTTAATGACATTCAACTTCAAATGATCGTCATATTATACAGACACCAATTCATTTAATGATTTGTATATTTTTTACAACTTCAAATGACCATCATGATTATCATATCGAAACACCACAAAAACCAATTTCAAAAGTGGCAATATCAAAAGAAAAAGTATGGTTTTGGAACCTGGATTTTGGCACTTTTGGAAATGAATTTGGTAGTTTCGGAACCGGTTTGGTCACTATTGGAACCATATTTGGCACTTTTGGAACCAGTTTTGGCTCTTTAGGAACTGGTTTTGTCACTTTTGGAACCTTGATTTGGCACTTTCGGAATTGGTTTTGGCACTTTCGGAATTGGTTTTGGCACTTTCGGAATCGGTTTTGGCACTTTTGGAATCGGTTTTGGCACTTTTGGAACCTGGATTTGGCACTTTTGGAACCGGATTTTGCTTGATTTTGGAGTTTAGAAAGGTTGTTTTTGACCCGTCTTCAAAGTGACTTGGACTAGAATAAGTCCAAGTTTAATGAAATTGGCGTTATGTACGCACTGGTGCGAATTAAACAAAGGCGCACCAAAAATGCCGAAAATCAAAATTTAAAGGATCGCACGAACCCTTCTTGCCCTAAATTTTAAAAAAAAGGCGGAAATTTTAAACTCGAAAAGTAAATCTAAATAGTCTATAAAACCCAAAAACTTGAACAGTAACTCACTGTTTTTCCAAAAATGTTAGGGAAGAGTTCTGGAAGAGAGACTTACGTGGAAGGAGTTTGGAGCAACTGGAAGGTGTTCTAAGTGTCAAAATTTCTTAGGTATGGTGAATCAAACCCAACCCTGCATGATAGAAATTTAAAGCATGTAAGTATTACTATTGATCTTATAACCTTATTTAGAATTTAACTAGATTTACAAAAAAAAACTTCATACTTACCTTCAATGTTGCAACCATTATTTTCTCCTTACTTTCCGTTTTATGTGGCTGCAAAATTCTTCATTAGGGTTTAAATCCCTCTATTTTTATATAGAATTACGATTTCACCTTTTATGGATTTTGGATTTACTTAGATTTTTATTATATATAGAAAGCGTAGGGTGATATGGGTCCTCATACTTGGTCGAATCTGTAACCATGTCGGCCCTATCAAGTTTTGGGTTTCTTTAATTAAAAAAGGCATGCGTCAAAATCGATGCATTTGTATTACTAGAATGCATCAGTGTGTTCATGTAAATAATGCATGATGTTGACCTGCTTCTCATCGTTTTTAATTATTTTATAAAAACGCAAAAAACATTTTTCATGTCTTAGTTCTCTGTTCCTGGTGCGTCTCATTTACTATCACGCACCGGATTTATTATAACTTGTCATTTTTTATTATTTTACAAAAACAAAAAAGTCGATTTTAGCATTTCAATTCTCTGTTACCGGTGTGGCATATTGGAATTAACGCCCTGGTGCGGTCATGTAACTAACGCACCGAGTCGTTTAATGTATACAAGCGCACCGAAATCAGATTTATTCTTTTTTAATAGATTTTTTCGTATTTTGAAGGTCTGTAATTTGTTTGTATAATATATTTATAGCTTCCGTATTTAGTGGTACAGGTTGTTTATTGATAGAAAAATGTCCTAAGATTTCAATGAACAACAACTTTAACCAATATGATGGGAGCACATCGAGAATTACAAAGAAGGCAAGTGCTTTTAATTAATTTATGTATCTAAATTAATGTTTTTGAATTATTTGTAAAGTTAACTAATATGTATTGGTTAATGTGTGACATGTAGTGCCAAAAAATGATGAAGTTTGATAAGATTCTTACCAAACTAACTCCAGAAGAGCATAAAAACGTTGATGGAAAAGTTCAGATGGATGAATCAGGTGAATAAAAAATAAGTCAATATGAATTATTTATTGAAATTTGAGAAATAATCTAATTAATTAAGAATATTCACTAATATGTTTCAAGTAATGTAATTCACATATGATGAATGTTATGAAGGTATTGACAGCAACAGAAGTCAATGTCATCATAAGAAAAAAAAATTATGGAAGAAGCAAATGATGATCAATTGGTCCTTAGCTCAACTGGAGTGGTGTTGGAAGTTAATAGAAGGGGCAAAGAATTTTATAATACTATGAGGTATTTAGTGGAAAGAATGTACATATGTACTTTTTACTTACAATACAGAAACCAATCAAATGATTCAAAGAATCAAGTCATATGTAAACTACAAGAGGCGTTCCCAGAGCAATGGTCAATGAGACCTGTCAGGATTGCAATAACAAAAACATACAACAACAAAAAAGAGTCATTCAAAAGGTAATATTCCTAAACATGTCTATGTAGAATATGTATCTAAAACTATTACAAAGCATCATTCATTCAATAATTTTAATTCTATCATTTTTATTTTTCATATCAACAGAGAAATAGTTTATTGTCATTTTACATTTTCAAGAAGTTTATGAGAATCCCAAAATGATGAATGAGGTGATATGCGAAATGTGCCAGTAGGGATGTCCAAGAAAGTGTAAAAGGATATGGTCAGGAAATGGACATAATTGCATTGCAGGAAGAGCCATCTCAACAATAATGTGCTTCAAATGTATAAAATAATTGGTTTTTCAGGTTTATGGTATACATTTCATTAATTAATTCGACATTATATATTAATTTTCAATTGTTTTGTTGCACAAAAGAAAAGAAAATGGAACCCAGTCGGCACACAAGACACGACGACAAGGAAAAAAGGGATTGATAGCAAAGTTTATGAGTATTTTTTATTTCGTTGTAAGAAATAAACATTTTGTAGTGGTTGTGATTGGTATATTTAATTTTTTTTAATTTGTTTTCACTGGAAATCCTTGCATGAATTCAAACAAGTGTTAACATACAAAGAGGATCCATCAGAAGAATTGATTAACATTGGGTTAAGCAAGGTTTGTGAGTATATGTTGGCGTATTAAAATTAAATGTGGATTTTGTAAGTCTCTATGTTGTTTTACTTCTTTTGTTTTATAATTAATAAAACAAAACAAAAAACGTTTATATTAAATCTATGATTTGTGGCAGAGCATAACACTTGCAGGAAACAAAGTATGGAGTGGAGCCAACAGAAGACTTGTTAATAGAAGGCATGAGATTTTGTTTTGAGAGAATGTGTATCATTCATGAGTCGATTAGCTATATGGTATGTCGCTTTTCAATTTACATTAGTGTATACTATCTATTTATTTTTCATTCTTCTTGTTGGTACTGTAGATACACTCAGTATACTTTTTTTTATGTTTACATATGGAAGTTGAAGAAGAGGAAAACAATCGAGCCAATCAACAAAACATTCCGACAACTAACCCAATTGATGCAAGTGGTTGGAGTAGCGATAATAGTTCCAGCGAAGAATGATGCTCTGTATTTAATTTTGATGTTAATGCAAGCTATTGTAGCTTGTTGTATATTTTGAAATATTTGTTTGTGAAAATTAGACATTTTGTATAGTAATGTACTAGACATAGTGTCTGAATTGAAAGATGAGTTACCAATAAGTGTAACAATAATTACATGCATGTTGATATTTTGATTATTGTTGTCTCTATGTTGTCATATTTTGTATGACAAAGGCACTCTTATTGATATATATAAAATTAATCTTTTTTATTCTATTGCATTCTTCAATATTATTTCCAAATGCAACATGTGAAATGGTACATTGGTAAAAAAAATTCAATAAAAAAATGTGTATTTTCATTCAAGATGGAGCAAAAATAAATTATTCACTTCCACACAGCACTCATAAATGGTAAATTGGTAATTAAATGTATGGATGATTAAATATTACAATAGATTCTTGCATCTATGATATAAGAAATTAATCCAAATAAACCATTTCAATAATTAAAAGTGAAATGAATTTTACTATAAACAAATATTTCAATTTCAGATGAATAATGGAATTAAAAAAATAAAAAATAATATATATATATATAGATATATATGAATGAAATATCAGTAGTCATTCTTAACATAATCATACTCAGTGCTTTTAATAATATATGTCGCACTGTGGCTCTTATACTAACATTGCACACTGGTGCGTATAGACAAAAATTAAGCACCAGTGCGTGAAAAACATTAAGCACCGGTGCGTTCAAATAATTATGCACTAGTGCGTTTACAAAATTCTGCAATGATGTGTTTTATTATATTTATCACACCAGTGCATTTAGATTGCTTATACGCACCGAGAACGATCACATCTTATGGCAACTGAATTTTAGTTTTTAATCCTGGTGGTGTGTTCCATGTGTTTAAATGCACTGGCCCAAGTTGATATTTTGTAAGCACCGGTGCGTTCTACTGATAAATGCATCGATGTGTTCGTGCATGAAATGCACTAGTGTGACTGGATAAATGTACGGCACCGTTAAATATAAATGTAATGAAAAAATGTACAATGCGTATAATATAAAATATCGCACCGGTGCATTTATTTTCTACAGATGCCCCAGTGCATATTTAATATACTCAAGCACCAGTGCGGCATTACAATTTGATTATTTCCGATGCTTGTTCTAGTTGACTGCACCAGTGCATAGGTTCTAGGTATACAACACCGGCACGTTACAGGTTAAAATGCACTGGCGTGTTTAATTTCTAATATGTGCACCGGTAAGCTAACCTCCGCTAAAACCTCCGGCTGTCGAGTATTTTTTAGTTATAAATTGTATTCGTTATCACCTACGTAAAAACATCTGCTACCAATGGCAGAGGTCGTAGCGGAGGTTGTTTTGACAATTTTTACCAAACTTGTAACACTAAAAACGTTTGCTATGACCTCCGCTACAGGGCCTTTTCCTTGTAGTGTTTTTAGTATTTGAAAAAATTAGATCTCTCATGACTGTCGACGTGTCACTTTTTTTCGATGATATGTGCCATCACAAAGAATATGAAATATTTTTTAATATATGCATGGGATCTAGTAAGTGGGAAATATTAATATGCTCCCAATATGGGAGCTCACAAAAAACTGATTTCCTTTTCATCACGTTGGGAATTTTCTCAACATAGGTGTTGAAGAATTCTAGATCATCGACCATAGGTTCCCCGTTTGAATATAACATCTCTACAAATACCTTCTCCTTCTCTTTGTCATATTCCCTAATCCAGTCAATCGGTTTCATTATTTCATGCCTTTGGGTTCTCTCTGGTTTATCATTGAAAGCATAAGTTTCTCTTTTATAAGGGTGGTTTTCTGGGAGGAATACCCTCAAGCAGTCGTACAATGGATTGTGTAGCTCTCTGGACCATATAGCCTTCAAAGAAATCCCACAACATTTATATCCATGATAACCTTTTGGTACAAGACTTGGGGTGTTATGGTATACAGAGCACATTAGTGTTGAATATCAATACAGTTGCATCGAATTAAATATGCCAAGAAATATTGTTTTGAATATAAACAAATCAAACAACATATTTACCAAAGAAAACTCTTAACCCTAGATAATCATGTGTGGTATATGCACATATTCCATACAACGTAAAACTCCTCTCTATTGGGATGGGTTTTGATACGTCATATACATGTATCCCTTCGCTTAATTCCTTGAGTTCATCAATCAATGGTTGTAGGTAAGCATCCACATTCTTCACTTGTCTTCTACTAGGGTCTATAAGATCCAACATAAGATGTTCATTCTTTACAAACAACCATGGGGGGATATTGTAATTGATCACTACTATAGACCAAACATTATATATCATGTTTGCTTGGGTGAATGGGTTGACGCCATCAATGGCTATGCTCAATCAAAGGATATGTACTTCATTCTTGAATTTATCAGGCCATGTATCCTCTATATGCTTTATGGATATTGAATCTATTGGGATTCACATAACTCCTTCCCCACTTCAGTGAGAGGCATGCCATCCCTACAGCATAGCTATTTATTTGCAACGAAAAAACCTTCAAATCCTTGGGATTATAGGGATGTGCCTAAATATCTTATGAGGAGGACTATGTGCTTTAGCCTTGTTATTTGATTCTTTGTACTTGTGATTCCCACATTTTGGACATATCTCTTTGTTTGCATATTCATATATATATATAATACAATCATTGGGACACACATGATATGATATGTACTCAACACCCAACATTTTCAACATTTGTTTTGCCTCTTCATAGCTGTCGAGAAATACATTATCACTTGGAAGTACCTTATATTTGAATAACCTACAGTTGTTGGGAAATATAAATGTACAATTTCATTTAACGTTCAAAAAATCGACCATTTTCAATGTTGATTGTGTGACAAGATTCTTCAAAATATAAGGTAGTTGATGGTCAGTTAACTCAAAAGTGTCGAGAAACACATGTCTGACATGCCATACTTTGATTTCAAGTTGTACAATAACATTTTTGTCACTAATTGTGCAGACTTTGACCGGCCAGATCCAAAGAGAGGGGTGGTGGAAGCCGATTTAAGGCTTTCGAAGAAGATTTCAACGATATGAATTTCATCACCTAACTCATTGTCTTGGAATGTATGTAACAGCATTGCATCCATGGCACTTGTTTTCCATAATAACTCATCCATACCAACCTCTACTTTGTTACCCCCAATGCCAACATGTGAAGAACTACTATTACAGTATGCATTCAGAATTGGTGGGTATGGACGCAGTGGAAATTGAATAGGTGGTCTATTCAACCATGCTTGGTATGATTCCTCTCCAAATTGCACTATTTTTTCAGCCTTCTCTCGATTTGAAATTGTACTGGGGTGCAACAGAAGATGGTAGACAGGTTTCTCATTGTCATGAATCCTGATTTCAAAAATATTGAACAGTACATTGATGATGTTAGTAAGCACAATGAAATTGGTTGGATCCAATATTATACAAAAGAATTACTACAGAAGAACGTGAATCATTTCCAATAGAAAATGTTAAGCTGTAAACAATATTTTATAAAGCAAACATTCAGATTAAAAATTAACAAATACAATTAATCGCAGAAGAGCATTGTATCCAAGCTAGAAGCACATGCAATACAATTCATGAGTATGCATGTGAGATTTTGGTGTACACATATGATGATGGTGTGAACAAACCTCATTGAGTGTATGATGACTCACATGAGGAGTTTAGGGAAAGTCCCATATTTTGGCCATAAAACAAACAATTTATAAGTTAAATTAACAATTTATAAAACAAATTTTCAAACTGAGCAATACATTAACATGAATCCTATTGAAAATTAACAAATACAATTAATCAATGTTTTTTTGTCATATGCCTCAAGGGGACGTTTAAGGGTCATCCCAATGCAAGGAGTCTCTAATGAGAAATTGGTGTTCTACAAAAGTTATATTTTATTAACAACTCATCACCAGGAGACAAACTACATATTGCATGTACAACAACAAATATGGATGCTTTCATTTTCATAAAGAACTCATGGTCATTGAAGTGTTCCTCAAAAGAACAATTTGCAGAAAATAAAGAGCACCTACAACTATTTATGAACCCTGCAATGTTCCCATGAGTGTATGGAATACCATCTATATATAACAGGTTCTTCCTATTAAAGTTTCCAGAAACGTATCCATTCATGCACATACTATACATGGAAATGCTATGCTTGTATTTAATAATATTCAAGTAATCTAACCAACAATAGATAGGACCGCAAAATGGCACAAGTGCTACTGACTGTTTGGGAAGAACGAGTACATGTGAAAGGATAAATAACCCAAGATTTGTAGCATCTATATTATACTTAGAAATCATAACAATATTACCACAAAAGGAGAATTTGGTTCCAACATCAGGAACGGGTAGATAAGATGGCCAAGCACCATACAAATTGTGGTTGTAAGAAGTTTGATATTTACTTTGCAAATTTGTAGGAAGGGAGAAATCATCGCTACCCTCCAACAATTGGACAGACCTTGGTGTGTACTTGGACAATTTTTCTCTCAACTCATGCAAC
The DNA here is from genome assembly GCA_027924585.1 of Larix kaempferi. Taxonomy (NCBI): domain Eukaryota; kingdom Viridiplantae; phylum Streptophyta; class Pinopsida; order Pinales; family Pinaceae; genus Larix; species Larix kaempferi. The sequence goes on from BSBM01000013.1 coordinate 3,920,177, forward strand.
TTTTTATATGGAATGAGATGGAATCTGAAGAATTGGCCATTTGATACTATAACCTTTTATCCCTGCATTTGATCCAAATCAATAATTAATATATCTCTCTAGAGTCCTAAAATATTTTTAAGAACTATATCACAATCTAACTTCCAATATAGTTTGGAAACCATTTTGTAAGAATAAGGTGAGTTTAAGCAACATATATAAACTATGAAATATTGTAATCGGTGTGGTTGAATACTAAAAGAACATTTGAGATGAATATATAATTTTAAGTTGACACATCAAGCCATATGATTTTCAAAGTAAACTAGTGCGCCTAATTTATTTAACACACATCGGTGCTCCGCCTTCTGTGTAACGCATTGGTGCATCCTCACAACAAACGCACCACATCAACAAAATCCCCCGCAAAATAAAATATCTACTACATTTGATAGCGGATATTTATCAATGCATTTTAACAAAATAATTCACACATGTGAGTTATATAAATACATGCGCACCAGTGCGTATGAATTCAACAAGCACCGCTGCATGAGTTTTATTTTTTAAAATTTTGCATTTCTTTTTTATATGGTGCCATGTTGAAATTCAAACACCCCAGTGCAGTTAATGTATATATGCACCAGTGCATCCAAAAACAAACGCATCAAAAATACCAAAAATCAAAATTTTAAAAAATCGCACAAGTTATTTTTGCCCTAAATTGAAAAAAGGGTGTCAATTTTAAAATCGAAGACTAATTCTAAAAGGTGTTTAAAATAAATTTAAAAAAACTAAAGATTATTTCATTATTTCGCCAAAATTTTGAAGGGAGGGTTTTGGAAGAGAAACTTACTTGGAAGGAGTTTGAGACAACTGGATTATTTTGAGGATCAAAATTTGTTACATATGGTGAATAAAAAAAAAACCTGCATAGTAGAAATTTCAAGTATCTAAAATATTACTATTGATCTTATTATATTATTTAGATTTCAACTAGATTTAGAAGAAAAAAAACTTCATAGTTACCTTCAATGTTGAAACCCTTATTTTCTCGCTGCTTCTTTTCATTTATGTGGCTACAAAATTTTACATTAGTGTTTAAATCCCTCTATCGTTACACAATTATGATTTTTCTTTTTAGGGATTTTAGATTTGATGAGTTTGTGATTATATATACAAAGCATAGAGTGAGATGGAGCCACATTTTGGGTCGAATCCGTAACCATGTCGGCCCTGTCAAGTTTTCTTTGTTTGTTTTTAATTTTTCAATAAAAAATGCATGCGTCATTTTTGGTGCGTCCATTTAAGATGAACGCACTAATGCATTTGTACAACTAGCACACTGGAACAAATATTTGTGATAATATATTTATTTTTTTAAAACACAAAAAATCAGTTCTCAATTCTAAGTGCCACAGTATCACAGTAACACACCGGTGCATTTATACGAATATTGCATCGCTAATGGCAGGAATGCATCATTTTTTATTTTCCTAAAATGTTAAGTAATTTATTCATTCGTTCATAGTGCGCTTGTGTTGATATAACGCATTGGTGCATGTATGTACATAAACGCACCGAGTTGTTTTATGTGATTAAGCGCACCGATATCTACTTGTTTTATATTTTGAAGTTATGTACTTTATTTTTGTAATATATTGATAGCTTCTATATTTAATGGTCCAAGTTGTTTGTTGATATAAAATGCATGGTATGAGTTCAATGAACAACAATTTTAGTCAACACAACGGGAGAACATCTAAAATTACGAAGAAGGAAAGTGCTTTTTAATTTCTATATTTAAATCAATTTGGTTTGAATTATTTGTAAATTTAGCTAATATGTATTGGTTCATGTGTGACATGCAGAGCCAAAAAATGAGGAAGCTAGATAATATTCTCACCAATCTAAGTCCAAAAGAACGTAAAACGTTGATGGAAAAGTTGCAGAGGGATGAGTTAGGTGAATAAAAAATAAGTCAGTATGAATTATTTATTCAAATTTGAGTAATAGTGTGCTTAATAATATTCACTAATATGTTTCAAACAATTTAATTCACATATGTTCAATGTTATGCTAGGACTGACAACAACATAAGTGAATGTCATCATAAGAAAAAAAATTATGGAAGATGCAAATGATGATGAAAACTGGTCCTTAGATCATCTGGAGTGGTGCTGGAAGTTAATAGAAAGGGGAAAGAATTTTATAATACTATGAGAGATATAGTGGAAAGAACGTATAGACATACTTTTTACTTACAATATAGAAATCAATCAAATGATTCAAAGAATCAAGTCATATGTAAACTACAAGAGGTTTTTCCAAAGCAATGGTCAATGAGACCTATCAGACTTGCAATAGAAAAAACATACAACAACAAAAAAGAATCATTCAAAAAGTAATATTCATATACATATTTATGTAGAATATGTATTTATAACCACTACAAAGCATCCTTTCCTTTAATAATTGTAATTCTACTATATTTATTTTTCATATCAACAGAAAATAGTTTAATGTCATTTTACATTTCCAGGAATATTTGAAAATCCCAAAGGATGAATGAGCTGATATTTGAAATGTGCCAGTAGGGATGTCCAAAAAAGTGTATAAGGAGATGTCCAAGGAAATGGACATAATTGCATCGCAAGATCAAGAGCCATCTCAACAACAATGTGCTTCAAATATATGAAATTATTGATTTTTGGATTATGTACATCTCATTAATTAATTAAACATTAAATATTAATTTTCAATTGTTTTGTTGCATAAAAGAAAACAAAATAGAACCCATTTAGCATACAAGATAGGACGACAAGGAAAAAAGGGGTTGATAGAAAATTTTGTGAGTATTTGTGATTTCCTTATATCAAATTAAGATTTCATAGTGGTTGTGATATTTATATTTAGTCTTTTTTGTTTTCACTAACCATCCTTAGATGTCTTGAAACGGGTGTTAACATACAAAGAGGATCCATTGAAAGAATTGATTGACATTGGGTTAAGAAAGGGTTGTGAGTATATGTTGGCATATCAAAAATTAATTGTGGATTTTGTAAGTATCTATGTTGTTTTAATTCTCTCATTTTATAAGTAATAGAACAACAAAAATCATAAAACATGTACAGGAAACAAAGTATGGAGTGCAGCCAACGGAACAATTGTTAATAGATGGCATGAGACATGGTTTTGAAAGAATGTGTGACACTCAGGACACGAGCATTGCTCCGGTATGTCGAATTTCAATTTACATTCATGTATATTTCTAATTTAATTTTAATTATTCCAAACAATGTAGATAAAATCAGTACACTTTATTTTTATGTTTGCAGATGAAAGCTGAAGAAGATGAAAACAATCAAGCCAATCAACAAAACATTTGGCCAAGTAACCCAACTGATGCAAGTGGCTAGAGCACTGATAACAGTTCCAATGAAGTCCGATGATCCACATTTATTTTTGATGTTAATGCAAGCTGTTGTATATTAATTTTGAAATAATTGTCTATGATAATCATACATTTTGTATAATGTATTGGACATAGTGTCTGAATTGAAAGACAACATGTTACCAATAAGTGTTACAATTACATGCATGTTGACATGTCAATTATTGGTGTCTCTATGTTGTCCTATTTTGTATGGTAAAGGCCCTCTTATTGATATATAATGAAATAAAATAAAATAAATATTCTATTGCATTCTCCAATGTTACATGTGAAATGGTACATTATATTGGTAATTAAATGTATGGATGCTTAAATATTACAATAGATGTTAGAATCTATAATTTAAGAAATTAATCCAAACAAATGCAATAATTAAAATTGAAATGAATAGTACTATAAAAAAATATTTCAATTTCTAATGAATAATGAATAACGTAATTTAAAAGATAAAAATAAATAATATAGATATTTCCCTACAATGTCAGGAGTCACTATTCAAATAATCATATGTGGTTCTTTTGGTACTTTATGTCGCACCGGTGCGTTTACTCGAATTATACGCACAGGTGCGTTTAAATAATTTATACGCCCTGATACTCCAATGTAAATTAAACACGTCATTAAATTAAAATTAAAATAAAAATGGCCACATCTCAGTCACATTTACTGCTGCATTTTTTAATATTAATCGCATCGGTGCATTTTGATTGTTATTCTACACTGGGATATTTAAAGCCTGTATGCACCGGCATTTTTTGTAATATATCATATCAAGGCGTTTTATTTGTTGAAATGCATTGGGCCATTGTAATAGTTTGTATGCACCAGTGCTCATTATTATGAAATGCACCAGGGCATTGTTATAAATAGACAGCACCATCAAAGTTTTAAAATATTAAAAAATTATGGTGCATATGACATAAAATGTCGCATCGATGCGTATATGCTATACGTAATTATCGATGTGGCGTTAAAATTTGGTGATCTTCGATTCTCTATCTGTTTGAATGCATCGGTGTGGATTATTCATATTGTTTAGCACCGGTGCGTTGCATGAAGGTACGCACCAGTGTATAGCTTTCCAACAAAGCTCATATGTAAGAAAACATCCACTAAAACCTTCGGCCGCCAAGTTTTTTTAGCTATAGAATATATCTATAATAACCTCTATTGAAACATCCACTACCATTGGTGGAGGTTGTAGGGGAGGTTTTTTTGACAATTTTTGTCAATCTTGTAACACTAAAAACCTCCGCTACAGACTATTTTCCATGTAGTTCCATGAGGATCCTAAGGGTGGAACTGCAGAGTTGTAGAGAAAAAAATGAAAGGATTATTAGAGCTCAAGAAGAGTCAAATCAATTGAATGCAACTATGCTTCAAATCCTGACATACATTCAAAGGAAGATTAATTTTGGAAATCACTTTGAAAATTAGAAAAAGAGTGGGAGTATCTCAAGGATTCATTCTCACAAGAGGTCCCATAGTCCAAGAAGAGTTTCTAAAAAAAGGATATATACTCCAAAAATATATTCCAGTGAGTCATATTACTCTAAGGATTCCACTGAAGGATCAATCTCTTGGCATCGCATAGGAAGAAGAGGAAGAAGTCTTCCAAGAACAACTTCCATAAAGAATTTAGGAAGGTCAAACCTCCTACTTTTGATGGTGAAATAAAATCTGGTCAAGAAGTTGAGGCTTGGCTTCTTGGGATGAGGAAGTATTTCCAAGTTCAAGACTACTTAGGAAATATCAAAATCAACAATGGCCATATTCAACCTGAATTGAAGAGCATCTATATGGTGGGATCACCTTAGGCAAGTGAAGAATATAAATGAAAGGAAGATTGTGTGGAAGCAATTCAAGAAGCACTTCAAGCAAAAGTATCTCTCTAATAAGTACTATGATGGAAAAACTAAAGAATTCCATGAGCTGAAATTATGCCAAATGAATATAGAGGAATATGCAAATAAATTCTTGGAGCTACTAAGATATGTCAAGTATATCATAGATGATAAGGTGAAAATTCATCATTTTCTAAGTGGGTTGCCTCATTCCTACAAAGAGAGAATCAAGTTTGATGAGCCTCAAACTCTATATGATACCATAAGAAAGTCCAAGTATTGTTATGATCAAGCCAAAAGCAAGCCATATTTCCAAGCCATGGAAGGACAAGAAGAATGACAAGTTTGACCAAATGAAGAAGGGGTTCAAGCCTCCTCATTTCAGAAATCAATCAAGGTAGCCACCACAAGGTGTGACAAATCCATCTAGGGTGATAGGAGACAAGCAAAGAGAGCTAAGAGAACCACTTCAATGTTGGGGATGTGAAGAGGACCATATGCTTAGAAAGTTCCCACATAGAAATGAGAGTGCAAAGGAATTTCACAACATCCAAGAAGCTGAAATTGTGGGTCAAGTGGAAAGGACTGTCCTTCTAATTTATGTTGCACTATAGGACCACCAAGAAAACCATCAATCAACTATGGTTGAGGTTAAAGGTAAGATTTTTGAGCAATCTATTTCTATTTTAATTAACCCTGGATCTACTCACAATTATATTAGTCCTAAAATTGTCGAGATTTGTGATTTTAAGAAATCCAAGCATAGTAAATCATGGTTGGTCCAATTAGCCACAAGAACCAAGAGAAAATTTAATGAAATGGTGGAGAAATGTCCATTATAAATGGATGGACTATTCACTTGTGCAAATCTGAATATTTTTCCACTTGGTTCATATGAGATTCTCATTGGAATGGACTAGTTGGAAGCACACAGAGTTAAATTGGATTGTTATAACAAGACTTTTGAGTGCATTGATGAGGAAGGAAACCTAAGGGTTGTAAAAGACATTCCAAAAGCAATTTCTATTAGGAATATTTTGGCCATGTAGTTGAATAAGTTTTGTAGGAAAGTTTTTCAATTATGTGTAGCTCATATATTGGATAAAACAAAAAATGAAGTTCCCAGGTTGGAGGATCATCTTGTACTACAAGAATTCAAGGATTTTTTTCTCGATGAAGTGCCAGGAATTCCTCCAAAGAGGGACATTGATTTCACAATTGATCGTGTTCTAGGAGATGCACCAGTGTCTAAGACACCTTACATAATGACTACACCAAAATTATTAGAGTTGAAAATGCAATTGCGAGAATTATTGGAAAAGAAGTATATAAGGCAAAGTGTGTCCCCACAAGGAGCACTTGTATTATTTGTGAAAAAGAAGAATGGAACACTCAGGTTATGTATTGATTACAAGCAGTTAAACAAAGCGACAATGAAAAACAAGTACACATTGCCTTGAATTAATAATATTTTTAATCAAATGAGAGAGGCAAAGGTATTTTCGAAGATTGACTTGAGGTATGGTTACCATCATGTAAGAATCGGGGAAGAATATATCCACAAGACTATTGGAATCGATTTAATATTGAGAGGGGGGGTGAATTAGTATTAGCGCAGTTATCAACAGTTTTTACCTTCTTTAACAGATTAGTCCTAACTTAATCTTGACGTTTAGTTATGCATCCAATATAAATAAAATCATTCATCCATATATGCACCAAGACAAAGAACACAAAACACGGGAATTTGACGTGGAAACCCACTTGGGAGAAAACCATGGAATGCTCTTTTGTAATGAAAATAATACATTCAAGGAATCACCAACTTCATGTATTTACCAGCACCGACCCCCTGGTTTTACAAGCACCGACCTAAAGGAATCTCCGACTCCATGTGTTCTCCAGCACCAACTAGAAGGAGGTTACACCCCCCTACTCCTTGTAGGGAACATGGACACCCTGAGGGGGGACATGAATATCGTCCAATTGTAAGTTTTGCATTATATATGTTTTTATATTGATTGATTTTGTAAATGTATGTATTATTGTAATATTTCTTATATTAACTTATATCTATTGATGGTTTCATGTAATTATGAAGGAAATACATCCTGCGGTATATCGTCCAGAGCAAGTTCTTTCAGAACAAGTACCAGAGGAACATTGAGCTATGAATAATGGAGAACAAGTTAATGATCATATTGAAGAAGATGATCATACTGATAACATAGTTGAAGATGATGGTACAAATACATTGATCCATGATTCATTTAATGCTAGAATGGATGATCATGATCATGATCATGAAAATGATGATTTTGATGATATTCATTATTTACCCCTTATTGAGAAGGCATACGAACCCCTTTATGAGGGCTCCAACACAAATATTCTCTATGTTATATTGTTGATAATGAAATTGAAGGTTATGAATGGTCTTTCAAACATATCAGTCACACGGATGTTAAGGTATCTAATATATTCCATCACATAATATATATGATTGCGCTAAAGGTTATCACTGTTTGTCTAATAATTTTATTGTTAATTCAAAAGTCAAATTAATAGGGATGAAATGTGTTTCATTAATATTATTTATATATTATATTAACCAGATTTTTATTTTAATTTGTTGTAGCTTGATAGCTAAATTTTTGTTACCACCGTCAAATATTTTACCTCGCACATATCGAGATTTATCTACCATCATGAAAGAAATTGGAATGCAGTATGAAGCACTTCATGCATGCCCCGATGACCATGTTATATATTATAATCAGCATGAATTTGCAACAAAATGTCTAGAATGTCATATCAGTAGATATCGAACAGATCAAGTGACAAAAAAGGTGCCTCGCAAGGTTCTTCATTATATTCCCATTATTCCACTTTTGCAACAACTGTTCAGGTGCAAAAACATAGCGCAATTTATGGATTACCATGCACGGAACATAAGTCAAGATGACATTATTCGAATGCCTACAAATGGGTCTGCATTTAGAGATATGGAGGAAAAATGGCCTCACTTTAAAGAAGAACCTCGTAATCTTAGGATTTCTTTGGCAGCAGATGGTGTCAATCCAGTTGCAGAGATGAGATCCGTTTACTCGGTGTGGCCTATTTTTGTTATCAACAATAACATTCCTCCATGTTTGTCAATAAAGAGGGAGCACATAATGTTGTCGATGATTATTCCAGGTATATTGTGTCTACAATTTTTTTTTTAATGTAGTGGCATCTCATTTGTCGTATTTTGTTGCATAATGTCATATATATATATATATATTCCCTTGTGCATGGTTTATATATCTAAATGGTACCCATAATTATATATTTTATATGTTCAAATCAATCAGGTAAGTACCAAGTTAAATATATGAATGTATATATCGAACCTCTTATTGATGAGCTACTAAAGTTATGGAATGGAATCACTATGTATGACGTATCTAAACCAATACAACAAAGGCAATTTCAATTCCATGCAATGCTTGTAAGGACAATACATGATGCCCCAGGGTTAACCCATTTTTGTGGTTTGTAAATGTAAGTTCCACTTTAATTGCATTTAATTTTATGAACTAGTTAATATACTATGCACGCATGTTTTTTTAAATAATCCATTCATTTTATATATAATTATAATTGACATAGATAATCCATCTCTTTATGTAGGTCTTCAGACAAAGGGAAAATTTGCATGTCCAGATTTTGGTCCTAAGATCAAATCTTGTCATTCAAAAATCTTAGGAAAGGAGGTGTTTGATGAGTATAGGCATTTCCTCTCTAAGAATCACAGGTATTGAACTACCGAAAAACGCCTGTTCAATGGGAAGCAAGAGACTGCATTAAAACCGCAGAAAATGACACCTCACCTATGGAAGTTGCAATATAATAGAAATCGTCAAGGTACATATGAATCATTGTATATGAAATGTTATGTATTTTTTTATTGTGTGTTGTTTACTGTAATTGACATTGATTTCTATAATTTATTTATAAACTACGATTCATGATGGTCGTCGTGATCATGAAGGCATTAATGGGCTTCCACGAGGAATGAAAAGATATCCTAAACAATTCAGTAGGTTTCCCTACTATGAGCACCTACAAATTTCTCATATGTTTGATACAATGCATATCGAAAAGAATGTGACTGAAACATTATGGCGAATATTGTATGGAAGGAGTGAGAAAGAAAAAATTGTCAAATTTTGCAGACATTCAAGAAGGCAACCATGCAATGAAAGACGTCATTCAATTTCATAGCAACGAAGACCAAATTAATATAAACTCACTTCCATGGATGTTAACGGAGCAGCAAAGTAATGTTGTAAAAGAAGTCATGCGAAAAAATAAATTTCCCACCATATTTTGTGCGAATGTGAAGAATATCATAACAAAGAAAGGTGATTTTGCGGGGGTGAAAACGCATGATTGGAATGTCTTCATGAAGTTAATTATTATGGTATGCATATAATTATTGATTTTTTTTATTCCAGTGCATATTGTTGGTATTTTGTTTGTCTATTCTTTGTTTAAAAAATGAAACAATTTGTATATTGTTACAGTGTGTTCTACCTTTCTCTCTCTCGGACAACTTCGACAACAATGTCAAACAAGTTATATATAATATTGGGAAATACATGAGGTAAGTAGCGATTTTTTGCATGTGATTAGTGTTTGTTTAATTCATCGTAGAACTTATGTTTGATTTTTGTGCACTAATTCATGTTATTAATATAAAAAAAAAATTGTTAAATCCTGTGATTGGTTTGCATCACTTGTAGATGGTTGTCATCTAAAGAAATCCATAAAGAAGATATAAAGTATTGGAGGAGATAAATTCCCCGTCTCATGTGTGAAATGCATAAGCATCTACCTTCTGGTGCTCAGGGAAAGATAGTTGCTCAAAGAAATGTTGCAATTGCTCCTGCTGCAATGGATTCAATTCGAATAGATATTGACTACTCTGATACCATGTGATAATCTGCATAAGGATCTAACAGCTGTAACAAGCCTCACAAAACAAACTCTCAAGAAGTGCAGAGAAGAAGAGAAGAATGCACTCAATAATCACTCAATAACATAGAAAATGGAGAATAGCAGTATCATACATTAGCTATGAGTTGGCACTGTGAAAAATCAATCCAATAATACAATAACTGCATAGAGAATTCGAATTAACCAAGGAGGTCATTCGAATCATGCTCAAATTCTAGCTTGGAGTACATTGGAGACATCATCCAGTCAATAGTATCAGTCATAAATGGTAATAGTCAGTCAAGTGAGTCTAACTGAGTCTAACAAAACCATCTAGGCATAAATCAGGGGATGGAGACTCCAAGGAGGGTGCATGAGGCTGTCAAAAGGTCAAGTGGCACTCTAGAACTAGATAACTAGGAGTTACGTGCAGTTAGCATGAGAAATCAATGGAATAACTGCTCAATCATTGCACCAACTGACTCTCAACTCCTGGTAGGTGAGATAAGGCGCTCTCACTGAAATATAATTGGTGGTAGGTTAGCAAAGGCGCACTTGTCATGCACAAGAGTCAAATAGGGCGCATCAAGTAGGTAGGAGTCCAACTGGGGGCTGAAGACAGGCTTTGGAGAGCTGAAAATAAGTTCTAGGTGCTAGGAGGACCACCAAGATGATGACTGGATGCATGCAGTTGCATGTAAATGCATGCAGCATGTATATTTGCATGCAGGCATGCAAAATATAAAAATGATGGTGAGAATATTCCAACACCCCCCCCGCAAGCTATACTATGAGGTAATAACTGAAAACTGAAAAATAGGGTCTGGTAACTGAGACCAAAGGTCACCCCATACAATCAATATAAATAAACTAAGTGAGGAAAGAGGGAAAACCCAGTGGGAAGAAACCCCTCCCTCAAAATAGATTGAAGGATTCTAATGTAGCATATCATCACTCACCCCAGAAGGAGGCAAGTGTCCTTCTTTTCCGAAGAAGGATCGATCGATCTGAAATGGATCAACAATGTGAGAAGGATGAAACCTTCCATTCTGAAAATATGATTTGGTTCTTCTATGATCATATGGATCACCAACCAAATCACCGGCAGATCAGAGTGTAATGGCTTCCCATAGAGGAAGAGGAGGATCATCAGTTGAGAGATATTCAAGTTCTTGTGGATCTGGATCTCCCATTCGTTCATCTTCATCATTAGTTGCTAGATCTTCAGGTTCTTGTGGATATGGATCTAGCATTCTCTCATCATCATCTCCATCTTGAGATTCTGAATCTGAAGTCTCATGTGAAGAAGCTTCGCTCTCTTGCTCATCATCACTTTCAAAATCTGAATCTGAAATCTTATGTGAAAAGGCAAGTGAAACTAGATCATCATCACATCCAAACTCTGAATCTGAAATCTCATGTGAATAAGCAAGTACAACTGGCTCATCATCACTTCCCAACTCTAAATCTAAAATCTCATGTGAATAAGCAAGTACAGTTGGCTCATCATCACTTCCAAACTATGAATCTGAAATCTCATGTGAAGGAGTTGTGCTCTCTTGCTCATCATCACTCAAAGGAGGAACAAATCCAAAAATGTGAACATCATGAAACTGCTTATGAATGTGCATGTAGTTCATTGATATTTCCTTTGATCCAACATAGGTGAGATCATTATCAATGGAACTATGACATGATGATGATGGATCTCCAGCAAGATATCCAGTGGATGCAGTAGTGGTGGCCCACTTTGCCATAGGAGTTGAACCAATAGGTGCTAGATCTTCAGGTTCTTGTGGATCTGGATCTAGCATTCGCACTTCTTCAAGAGTCCTCTTTTTCCCAATCTTCTTTGGTAAATCATTTCCATTTGGAAGACCTTCAACCACATTTTGAGCTTGCAAGTTTTGCAAATGCTTGTAGTTGAGATGAGATATCCTACTCTCTTCATTTGCATGAGAATGAAGAGCAGACTCCTTTGAGAGAGGTAATAAGTGTGAAAACTCATAGAGTTTTGTCTTATGATTTGCAACTCCTTTTGCAATGATTTTCCCTGAAACCATG